>OV656872.1:85844235-87205387 GCA_927399465.1 Sarcophaga caerulescens | reverse complement strand
TCCTTGGTTTACCACTCATATTAAGAGACTGATAAAAGAGCGCAATACTGCGTATGATAGATGGAAGAAATTTAAAACTCCAGAACTTCGAACACTATTTAAAAATTGCCGTAAAGCTGTTTGTAAAAGTATACAACATGCAAAAAAAAAACTGTACTACCAGAAAAGATTTTCGTCAGCTATTGATAGCAGTTCTAAATGCAAACATACCATCGCCGACCAGTAATATATATGACGATCTTTGTAGTGTCTCCATTGAAGATTCTTTTACATTTCGGTGCGTTAGCCAACTGGAAGTTTTAAGCAGTTTTCGTTCTATAAAGTCTAAAGCTACCGGTATAGATGGATTAAATCCCAGGTTTTTTGAAATATTGCTGTATAAACTTTTGCCTTATGTTACTCATGTGTTTAACACTGTACTAACTAAATCAACATTCCCTGATGAATGGAAAAAATCAAAAATTACACCAAAACCTAAACAAAACAACGAATTTCGGCCAATATCTATTCTCCCCTTCTTATCTAAAATTATTGAAAATATTATGAGTGAGCAGATCAATGAATATGTAGGGAACCATAATATTTTATGTGCTGTTCAATCGGGATTTATTAAAGGAAGGAGTTCTATGACAGCCTTGACAGATGTAGTGGAGAATCTAAAAGCTGATCTTGATAATAATATGATTTCCATTTTAGTTTTACTTGATCACAGTAAAGCTTTCGATACAGTTGATCACTCCATATTATAGCAAAAATTGGAAAAACTTTTCTGCTTCTCAGAAACATCTTGTAGAATATTACGTTCATATCTCACAGGTCGATCTCAGATTGTATTTTATAATGGAACATATTCTGAAAGCCTTGATGTTAAAAGTGGTGTCCCGCAGGGCTCAGTGCTTGGACCCCTATTATTCTGCTTATATATTAATGATTTACCGGATACTTTAGAACATTGTAATGGGATTTATTGGAAATTTATTTCCAAAACAAAGATATCAGAAATTGCACGAAAATATAAAGTTCGTGAAACTGGTTCATTGTTGATGCTCGTACAGTGCGTACGCCCGAAAATATCGAAGCTGTGCTTGGGAGTGTGCGTGAGAATCCATCAACACCAACTCGTCATCTTACTCAAGAATTGAACATTTCATACACCAGTTTACGTCGAATTTTGCGAAAAGATCTCGGTATGATGCCTTACAAAGTTCAAATGTTTTCGCTTCGCTAACGAGAAACTGTACGATGATGTCGATTTTGTCAAAAAAAAGCTTTTCTGATGAAGTTCATTTTCATCTTGATGGGTACATTAATAACCAAAATTACCGTATTTGAGGCTCAGAAAACCCACACGTGGCGGCATCAGTGGCCCAAGATTCTTTGAAAATGAGGAAGGAGCAACCATTATGGTCAATGGAGGCACCATTATAACCGATTTTTTTAGCCCCCCTTCATGGTATTGCTGTGAACGATGTTTGGTGACCACACATCTCATGCCACAATCGATTTCTTGCGTCAAACGTTTGCTGACCGTTTAATTAGCCGAAATAGTGATGTCAATTGGCCGCCAAGAAGCTGCGATTTGAGATCGTTGGACTATTTTCTGTGGAGCGACGTTAAAGAAAAGTGTTATGCCGATAAACCATAGACAATTCAACATTTGAAGGATAACATTCGTGATGCGAATGCCGAGATACGACCCCTTACAATCGAAAATGTGTATGAAAATTGGTCCGATCGAATGACCAGCCGCGGTAGCCATATGAATGAGATAATATTCCATTTCTAACCGATACTAGTGTACTTTACAGAAAATTTAAAAATTTAAAACATTTTGTGAATTGCATTTTTAAATTTAAACTTTTAAATGGCACACCCTTTATAAATTACTTTTGTACATACAATTCATGTCTATTTGCACCACAGATTCTACTGAAGGCGCACGTGGGTGGTTGTTCGCTCTGCACGTTATTCTAGAATTTAAATCCGTTCTGCTTAGTGGCCCAATGGTAATTTCACTTTTGACATATCGTTCCGCTGGTATATAATTAATCTCTGACTTCAATTTTGTTTCATCTCTAAACCAAATTATTTGAGGTGGTGGCTTTCCTGCAATTATAAATAAAAACAAATATTCTTATAACAATGCAAACATTTTTAATTAAATATTTTTATTAAATTTGTTAATCCATTAAGGAATATCAAAGGATAACAAGCGAACAAAAATTGTAATACCGTCAAAAACAGGTGAGTTACACTGCCATTAATATATACATATGTTATTAATTTATTGTTATATAAAATTTAATTATGTATATTTAAATTAGTACATATCAGTCACACTAACGTTTTATTTCAAAGCGTTTAATTTTGTTTCAAATTTGAATTAGATATAGAAATTAGTATATTCTTTGAAGCTTATAGACTATAACTATGTAGTTCTGTACTTCAACAAAAACTATTTTGAATAGATATTGAGAACATATAATAAATATATAGTTACGTTTTTACCTTTTTAAAAACGTTTAAATATGAGTTCGTTAATTGCAAACCAAGTAAAAACAAATATGAGTTTTATTTCAATTAAACTCTCTCTTTATTGTCCACACTTTTGCGCCACTGTTCACACTTAAGCGATACAACAATAATTGCTTGTTCGATATTATTCACACACAACTATTTGCTATACTGCTCACAACGGATATCTTCGAACTACGACTTTTTACTTCGCACGCAACTTGTCTTCACACCGCAACTTCACGCAAGGCTGATTGAATTATAACTGACTCGCTCGTCTGCTTTGTTTTGTCCTTTTATAGTCCAACACGAACAGTACATCGAAAGTTCTTGAAGAAGAACGTTCACGGTTTCGCATTCTCGAAAACTCTATGGCGACTGCATTGCTTGTTGTTGCGTTTGCATCCTTGTCTGTCCCTTTTTCTCTCATACTTGTTGTAGCTGGTTTACTTATAAGAAGTTCGATGTATGTGTTAGTCTATATTTGTGTCGTGTGTATTGTGTACGCATTGTCTCTTGTTGTTGTAGCTTTTGTTTTTATGTGAAACGATATTAGGTCGTTTCGATCAGGGTAACAATATAGTAGATATTATTATTTGTGCAAAATTATTTTCCGAAATTTGAAATCCATACCATAACTTCTTTTATAAATGCTAAAACATACACAAATATTAAATTACACTTTTTAAGCATTTTCGTAACACGTTCCGAATTAAAACAAATTAAGTGAATAAGAAGAAAAAAAACTTACATAGTACCATTAATCTTTATTACAAAATTAATGATAGATGATGATAATAAATTTTTTGCTACCTGGGTACAAATCGAATGCCGGAGGTGTGGCAATAAATGTAGTCATCGATTTCTTGTAAAAAAGAAGGATTACAGTCTTTACAGGTGAACGATAGACCGATGATGAAGTAAATGTTAATATTAGAACGGCAACAATTACTAATAATGGGGAACTTGATATTGTTACGCATATCGAAACGACCTAATATCGTTTAACATTAACGATAAACAAAAGCTACAAATACATACAAAGACCATGAGGCAATGCGTACACAATACACACGACACAAATACACACTAACACATATGTACACCGAACCATACATAAAGCAACAATAACATCAGTATGTGTATGAGAGAGATCGATAACCCAAACGCAACATAAGCGAACACAACAAGAAGCAATGTGTACACAATACACATTAACAAATACATCGAACATCTTCTAAATAAACTAGCAACAATAAACAATGTAGTCGCAAAAGAATTCTCGAGAAGGCGAGAACGCGAACCTTCCACTTCGAGAACCATCATCAGACTGAAGAGGTTCGCATATAAAAGGGCAAGACAAGGCAGGCAACCAGTCAGTTTTAATTGAGTCAGTCTTGAGTGAAGTTGCGTGTGAACAATAAATATTCGTGTTGGAAGATATCGGTTGCGAGTAATAGTTAATGTTGTATCGGTTAAGTGTGAACAGTGAGTGGCATAAAAAGCGTGAACAATAAAGAAAGAGAGTTTTTATTGAAACTAAACACATATTTGTTTTTACTTGGTTTGCAATTAACGAACTCATATTTAAACGTTTTTAAAAAGGTAAAAACGTAACAATTGGTGTCAGAAGTGGGATTGCAAAATCCAAAAGTGAAAATAAATAAAAAAAAAAAAAAAAAATAATAAATAAATAAAATGAAACTCTCCGAATTAAGAGTGGACCGGCTTAAGCGAGAGCTGGGTAAACTAGAGCAGCCAACAACGGGCACGAAGAATGAACTGCAAAGGCGGTTAAGGGAACAACTGCAGCTTCAGGGCATTGACATCGAATCCTACGAGTTTGAGGATGAAGAGGAACGAGAGATACAGGCCCCTGCAACCCCTAGCGGTGTTGACATAAATTCGTTGCTAGCCGCTATGATGGAGAAAATGCAACTAGCCAATCAGAAAATGGAAGAAGCGAACAAAAATCTATTTGCCAAGGTAAAACTTCTGGCTGAGGCACAAGAAACTTCTAGAGCAAATAGTGAACAAATGATGAAACAAATGCATGCTGCAAACCAAAAGCTATTTGAAGCAACAACAGAGAAGCTGCAAGAAATACGTGAGTCATTCAGCAAAAGAATTACCAGTGTCGAGGTAAAGGTGTCGGATTTAGAAAAGGCCGTTGACGCGAAGGTGGACAATTTGGAAAAGGCCGTCGACGGAAAACTCGTAATGATGGAGGAAAGGATCATCAATCTCCAGAGCCAGCGTCCGGAACCAGTGCGAGTCGTATCTGAAAGCACCAGCAGGATAAAAACACCTTGCTTTGATGGAAGCTCACCTCTATCCGTGTTCAAATTCCAATTTGAGACAGTAGCCAGCAGGAACGGATGGGACGATGGAGAGAAGGCGTTGGAACTAATATTGGCGTTAAAAGGTGTAGCAGCAGAGATACTAGAGACCATGCCAGCCAGCAGTAGAAACAACTATAACGAATTAATGGTGGCCTTACAGCGGAAATTCGGCGATGATCACAAGCGAGAGCTGTACCGCATGGAGTTGAGATGCCGGGCGCAAAAGCAAAACGAGTCATTACAAGCGTTTTCAATGGAAGTTGAGAGGTTGGTGCAGCTTACATACCCAGGAGAAAACCACCCGTTGATAGACAACATTAAGACCGAGGCGTTTGTCAATGGTATACGCGACCCTGACATTAAACTAGCGGTATGTTCTACGCAGAAGACAACCTTTGCAGAGACCGTGGCCTTCGCACTAGCCCAAGAGACCGCTCGCACAATCTCAAGACCACCAGTTAGCAAAGTGCGAAAAATGGAAGTAGTGGAGGAAGATGAATGTCTTGTAACTAAAGTTAAGGAGATAGTGAAGCAAGCTTTGGAAGAAAACGGACAAAAGGCTAAACTTAAGTGCTTCAACTGTGGAAAGAGTGGTCATTTCCAAAGACACTGTAAAGCGCCACGTAAAAGATCAAGATCCGCCTCACCATCAAGGAATAAGAAACGGGCGCACTACCAACCACCTTCACAAGAGTCCCCGTTAAACTAAAACGAGCTAGCACTGAGGGGCAAGTGCTGGCTCCCACAAGCGAGGGCCCCACAATCTCAATATCAGTGATGCAGCAGAACAACAACAATCTTACGGCGTGCGGGTACATAAACGGCAGACGTCACACTCTCACTATAGACACCGGGGCAACGCAATCCATCATCAGACCAGATGTAGTGAAGGGAAAGTGTGAGGCACTTAGCAATGTAAGACTTCGGACAGCTACTGGAGAGTCTGCAACCGTCCACGGAAAAACAGAGGCGAAGGTGACGATAGCCAACATCAGCGTAAGCCACGTCTTTATAGTTGCCGATATTGTGGATGAGGTTATCATTGGTGCCGATTTTATGATAGCTCATGGTATCAATTTGAATATGGGCCAACAGATAATGAGTTGGCGAAATGTGGAGATACCTCTTGACGTCGGATATAAGCATCAAGTGCACGCCAGAAGGATAGTTGCAGTCGAACCACTCAAATTACCACCTCAGAGTGAATCATTGATATGGGCGCGTATGGAGGGAGATTGTGAGGAAAACCGCTTGTGGGTTGTGGAACCAGCAGAAATACAGACGGATTTAATATCAGCAAAGGCCCTCGTCAAATCTACAGAGCAGAGAATAGTCCCGGTGAGAGTGCTAAATCTATCAGGCAACGAAAAAGTCATCTGTAAAAACTCAGAAGTCGGTCAATGTGTTCCAGTAGAGGCGATAATAAACAGCGAACAATCGCCGCAAACTGCCGAAATGTCAGCCAAGGATCAAAAGGAGTTTGGTGAAAATGTGGAAAAATGGGTAGCAGGCTTAGCAGCTCCAGAGAGAAATAAAGCCAAAAAGCTGCTAAAGAGGTATGCTTTCGCTTTCGCCACGAACAATAGAAGACAAGGAAGAACAGCTATGGTCAAGCATGAAATTGATACGGGCGAAGCGAGACCAATAAAACAGGCACCCAGAAGCATACCGCTGGCGAAGCGTAATGAGGTTAAAGAGCTAGTCGACGAAATGAGGACGAGCGGTGTAATCGAACCATCATCGGGTCCATGGAGCTCACCTGTAGTCTTAGTAAAGAAGAAAGATGGCAGTACAAGATTCTGCGTAGACTACAGGAAGCTGAATGATGTCACCAAAAAGGACAGTTACCCGCTACCGAGAATAGACGACACACTCGACACGCTAGCCGGAACAAAGTGGTTCTCCACATTGGATCTACAAAGCGGGTATTGGCAGGTGGAGATTGCAGACAAGGACAAGGAGAAAACCGCATTCAGTGCGAACGGCGGCTTATGGCAGTTTAAAGTTATGCCATTTGGACTCTGTAATGCTCCGGCCACATTCGAGCGACTCACGGAACGTGTGCTAAAGGGACTACATTGGAAGACTTGCCTGGTGTACCTCGACGACATAATAGTGATGGGCAAAACTTTCGACGAACACCTCAAGAACCTGGGAGAAGTTCTGCAACGAATATCGATGGCTGGACTTAAACTAAGCGTAAAGAAATGTGCATTGTTCCAAAGACAGGTAAAATATTTGGGGCATCTTGTAACAGCAGATGGAATATCTACGGATGAAGATAAAATAAGAGCAGTAAAGGACTGGCCTCGTCCCCAGAATCTTCATGAGCTACGCAGCTTTTTGGGACTATGCACATACTACAGACGCTTTGTGCCTAACTTTGCTAGCGTGGCTACAAGCTTGCATGAACTCACCAAGAAATCGAAAGCGTATCAATGGGGTGAGTCACAAGAAAAGGCGTTCCAGACATTAAAAGATCTATTGTGTGCCGCACCAGTTTTGGCGTATCCAGTCCCAGGAGAAAAATTCATTTTGGACAGTGATGCTAGCGGATATGGTATTGGTGGTGTACTTTCCCAAGTGGTCAATGGTACGGAGAAAGTAGTAGGCTACTATAGTCGCACACTGTCGAAGCCGGAACGAAATTATTGTGTGACCCGACGTGAACTACTTGCAGTGCTGGAGTGCATAAAACATTATCACAAGTACCTGTATGGCCAACATTTCCTGCTAAGGACTGACCATTCCGCACTGAGATGGCTGCTGCAATTTAAGAACCCTGAAGGACAGTTAGCACGTTGGATTGAGCGCCTCCAGACTTACGACTTCAGCATTGAACACCGAAGAGGCATCAAACATGGGAATGCCGATGCTCTTTCACGCCGACCTTGTAATTTGGAGTGTAAACATTGCGTGAAAGCTGAGAGAAAGGAATCCATCGTCGATATCCGGCTAACGCGGATTGAAGACAACGAAGACTGGTCCCAAGCACAAAGGAGTGACCCAATATTGGCGAAGATAATAGCAGCGAAAGAGGAGGATAAACGACCAACAAGAAATGAGATATCCGCAGAAGGTCCTCTTACAAAATCATATTGGGCACTATGGGACAGCTTAAAGATCATAAATGGGTGCCTATATCGACTTTGGGAAAGCGCTGATGGCAAGACCTCATCCAACTTATTGGTAGTGCCTTCCTCCAAAATGAAAGATGTGTTAAAGGAGTTCCATAATGGAGCCAGCGGAGGACATCTTGGAGTGACAAAGACGCTGGAAAAGCTAAAACAACGCTTTTATTGGGTTGGATGTCAGCAAGCAGTGGCGGACTGGATAGCAAACTGTACCCAGTGCCTTGCAGGTAAAGGTCCAGTAAGAAGAAGTCGAGGTCAGATGCAACAGTATAACTCAGGCGCACCTTTCGAGCGGATAGCGATGGACGTAGCAGGCCCTTTTCCAGTCAGCAATGCCGGAAACCGATATGTTCTCGTGGTGATGGACTATTTCAGCAAATGGCCGGAAGTGTATGCCATACCCAATCAAGAGGCGAGCACAATAGTAAGCGTTTTTGTGAACAACTGGGTATGCCGCTACGGGGTTCCAATGGAGCTACATTCCGATCAAGGAAGAAATTTCGAGTCAGCTGTATTCAAGGAAATGTGTGAAGTATACGGTATTAAGAAGACTCGAACGACGCCGCTTCACCCACAGTCTGACGGAATGGTAGAACGGTTTAATCGAACCCTGGAAGAGTACTTGCGGAAAGTAGTGAGCGAGCAACAGAAGGACTGGGACGAACACATTCCGAGGTTTCTACTGGCGTACCGATCTGCAGTCCATGATTCAACATCTAGATCGCCCGCCAAGGTAATTTTTGGAACTGAAATAAAACTGCCCGGTGACTTGGAGTTTGGAGTTAAGCCCACCACAGAGAGGGATGCCACTGGAAAAGAAGAAAGCCTAAATGAACTTCATCAATTTGTGCGCACCCGAATAAAAATGGTCAGCGATAGAATGAAAGCCAGGTATGATCGTGCAGCAAACACGGAGGGCTTCCATGAGGGACAACTGGTTCTACTTTACAACCCAAAGCGGAAGAAGGGGCTATCTACCAAGCTACAAACCAGCTGGGATGGACCGTACAAAATAATTAAACGGTTAAACGATGTCGTGTACAGGATACAGAAAGCTAACAGCCCCGAACAAAAATGAAGGTCGTACACATAGAGCGACTGGCAAAATATGGGAGAAGAGATAATGAGCCTATTCGGGACGAACAGGCTTAAGTGGGCGGCAGTGTTACGCATATCGAAACGACCTAATATCGTTTAACATTAACGATAAACAAAAGCTACAAATACATACAAAGACCATGAGGCAATGCGTACACAATACACACGACACAAATACACACTAACACATATGTACACCGAACCATACATAAAGCAACAATAACATCAGTATGTGTATGAGAGAGATCGATAACCCAAACGCAACATAAGCGAACACAACAAGAAGCAATGTGTACACAATACACATTAACAAATACATCGAACATCTTCTAAATAAACTAGCAACAATAAACAATGTAGTCGCAAAAGAATTCTCGAGAAGGCGAGAACGCGAACCTTCCACTTCGAGAACCATCATCAGACTGAAGAGGTTCGCATATAAAAGGGCAAGACAAGGCAGGCAACCAGTCAGTTTTAATTGAGTCAGTCTTGAGTGAAGTTGCGTGTGAACAATAAATATTCGTGTTGGAAGATATCGGTTGCGAGTAATAGTTAATGTTGTATCGGTTAAGTGTGAACAGTGAGTGGCATAAAAAGCGTGAACAATAAAGAAAGAGAGTTTTTATTGAAACTAAACACATATTTGTTTTTACTTGGTTTGCAATTAACGAACTCATATTTAAACGTTTTTAAAAAGGTAAAAACGTAACAATATATTATTTCTTAAGTTCTTTAGTAGCCATCAGAAACTTTTACTATGTGTAATTTAGAATTAATTTCAAACCCTTATTGGATAAATTGCCCTCACATACTTTGGGTTATACAGGTATTATTTTAATAGGCGACTTCAATGCTAGCATTCTTTCAGATTAAGGTTTGGCAGAAGATATGAGTGCCACCGTTTGCATTTAATAAATGGCTCAATGTCTACCCACAACCAGTGATGCCAAGTGTAGGGATTTTTCCCTTTTTGTAAGGATTTTTTTCAAAAATTTCACATGTAGGGAAAAAGGGAAAGATTTCTTAGTTTTTTCGAATTGTAGGGAATTTTTTCAATTTGAAATGTTTAGCATCTAGAAACTATTTTTCTTCCAATATAAATTATAAAATGTATTTTATCATACAATATTCCCTTTGATAACATCATTGGACTGTGTTGCGATGGCGCTAATGTTATGGTCGGACAAAACAATTCGTTCGCATCCAGACTTTTGCTGGATAATCCCGACGTAATAACAATCAAATGTATTTGCCACACTGCCGCCATCATAGCAAACAAATCTAGCCAAGAGCCCCAGAGGATTTGGTAAGACAAATAGGAACGTACATTTCCGGCAGTTTTAAAAGATGTTCTCAGTTGTAGGAGTTCCGAAGAAAAAAGAAAAATATTAAGAACATCAACAACCATCAAAAATGCATCGAAAGAATATTGGATAATTGGCATAGTTGAATGCACTTTTTCAGTCGAAAAAAAGTTGGTTCATGTTTTGCATTCAGAGTCAACAAAATTTTTTTTATAAACTTGGCCAAAATTTTATTAAAAAATAATGTTTGAAAATTGATTGTGTCATAAGATCACCTCATGTTTCATTGCCAATAGATGACGTCTATGTCGGCAGTGAATGTGAAGAATTGTTGAAAACTGTTGTGTATTGAAAGTAAAACACGCATTGATTTGCTTATATTAATAATACAAATTACTTTATTAAACTTTTACGTGTAACTAAAAAACGTGTGCTTTGTACAAGAAGGAAAAAGGAAGGGAATAAGAAGAGTAGTACAAGCGTAAAGATAATAAGTGATGACATATGTATGGTTGATGACATATACATGATTGCCATATATTATTATTGAGAAAGTACACTACAATCTCCCACGCTAATATAAAACATGGTCCTCAAAACGGACAGGCTGTTTTCTGGAACGACTCGACTTCCTTATTGTGTCATTATGCTGCCCTTCAGGTTCCGCTTGTGGTATAATTAGTTGGTTGGTAGGTGGACGTTGAATTAGTATTTCCTCAATTTTTGATTTACGTAGTCCCGGAGGTTCAGCAACGAAAACAGGCTTTTTTGGTTTTTCTATATCCGATTTGAGCATTTGATTAATATGGCGTTTAAGCACATAGCCACTGTCAAGCTCCACTTGGTAATGAATCCGACCAAACTTGATTTTAATTGTTCCATATTTCCATAAAAATTTATTTTTTTCATACCATCGTACTTGAACCCTATCTCCCACGCTAAACTGACGAACAACTGGCAACTAGCTTTTTGATGTTGAATTGGGCGGATAGCATCAAGTTTAATTTTAAGGTCTCGACCCAGGTACAACTGAGATGGTGTTTTCCCATTAGCTAGTGGAGTTGCACTATAACGGAGAAGAATTTCTTGCACCTTGATATTGAGCGGTGAATTGTCCTCTTCCATAGCATTTAATTTTCTTTTTAATATTTGCACGTAGCGTTCTGCTAATCCGTTTGTTGCGGGGTGTCCTGGGGCTATAAATTTCTGTATTATGCCATTATTTATACAATAACTTTTGAATGTGTCGCTTTGAAAAATAGTAGCATTGTCTGAGACCATCACTTGTGGGAGACCATGAGTAAAAAATATGTATCTCTAGTAGCAACGTTATTGTTTTTTCGGAGTTTGGGGCATCTCGTTGTAGTCTGATTTCAGGCCATTTCGATTTTGCATCCACCAGCACTAAAAAGTAATGGTTTTGAAAAGGCCCTGCATAGTCTATGTGGACTCTTTGAAAATTTTCATCGGGCTCCTCGCAACTATGAACTGGAACTCTTGGTGGGCTAATTTTTATTTTAGCGCAGCTGGAACGTGACCGCACAATTTGCTCAATATCACTGTCAATAGCCATCCAATAGCAATATTTTCTTGCCAACTGTTTCATCTTTACGATGCCAATGTGAGTATGGTGCAATACATTCAAAATTTCTGTGCGCAGTTTTGCTGGTATCGCGACACGGTTTGCTTTGAAAATTATACCATTTTGAATTCAATAATCAGGGTCAGCTTTATCCCCGTTGACTAAATCTTTCTTTAACTTTGAAAGCTCTTCGTCGCAGTCTGTTTCGTTTGCAATTGTAATTGCTTTAACTGAATATGTTGAAATTTGATTTACGAGTTGCTCTTGAATTATTCTTACTTCCTCATCAATAAAATGTTCGAAATTTGGTGTTTCCTTTATAGGTGCTCTGGATAGACAATCTACATTTACAATATCATCAGCTTTTCGATGTTCTATCTTATAGTTAAACCCCTGCAGGAATGATGCATATCTTAAAAGTCTGTTAGAAGTCATCGCTGGAGTTTTATTGTTGTGATGAAATATTCTGGATAGGGGTCGATTATCGGTTATTAACGTGAATTCTCTTCCATAGAGATACATAAAAAATTTCTCTCAGCTTTTGTTAATGCCCGTGAGATAAATTCTACAGGTCGCTCTTCCCCATCCATGATGTGTGATAATACGGCCGCTATGCCAGTTTGACTTGCGTCGCACGCTAATACTACTGGCAGTGTTTGATTAAATGGCACTAGGACTCTATCCTTTAAAATTTCTTGCTTCAGATTTGTAAACGCTTCCTGACATTCTTTTGTCCAAACAAATTTTCTATTCTTTTCCAAAAGTTGGCGTAGGGGAAATGTTAACGTGGAAACGTTTGGTATAAATTTTGAATAATAAGTACAGTATTCCCCGGATATAAGCACCCCGGATAATATAAGAACTCCTGGCTTAATAGCACCAAAACTTATGCAAACTTGATTTTTGTTTAACAATATACTGAAAATATTTCGATATATGCATCCCGCTTATAAGCACTCCCCGCTTATAAACACAAATAATTTTACCTCATAATTTAAATTTTCTCTAAAAAAAATTCGTCTATACGCACCTGGTCACAATTATTTTGAATGGCAATAAAATTATTCAGCGGCATTAAAATTTGTTATGGCAACACTTTCTTAAAAACATAATCGGTACATATATGTATGTAATCGAATTTTATGCATCTTTGTGTTCAGTGTCATTGAAATGAGATTGCAAATTTAACAATGTACATATGAGTAAAAGAAAAACATTAAGTTATCGCCAAAAAAATTCGTATTCTTTCAGAATTGGATAGTACACCAAAAAATGAAATTTGTAATAAATATAAATGTTCACTTGCAACAATAAATAGAATTATACGTGAAAAAGACAGCTTGGCTTTAAAAAGTACGTCCGGGAACATAAATAGAAAACGCAACAGGTGCAGTGCTTCGTCGGAAGTTGACTGTGCTGTTACCATCTGGTTTAATCAAATGCGTTCATCTGGCGCTGTTATTTCAGGCAATATGCTTCTCCAGAAAGCTGAACAACTTGCTATAAAAATGAATAAACAATTCACCCCTAGCACAGGGTGGCTATGGCGATGGCAAAAGAGGGAAGGAGTAAATTTAAAGAAGCTCCATGGAGAGGCAGCGTCTGCTAATGCTGAAAGTGCCCATAGTTTTTTTGAATTATTACCTGATTTGATTAAAAACTATAGTACTGACGACATATTCAATGCTGACGAAAGTGGATTGTTGTTCAAAGCACTACCAGCTTCTACATTAGCAAGAGGTAATGATAATTCTAAAGGTGTTAAATTATCAAAGGAGCGGCTCACGGTTTGCTTTCTGTGCAATGCATCTGGAAGTTATAAAAAAGTGTTTGTTATTGGGAAACCTAAAAATCCACGCTGCTTTAAAAACAAAACTTTGCCGGTACAATATTTTTCTCAGAAACAAGCGTGGATGAGTCAAGATATTTGGGGCTCAATACTTCAAAGATTTGACAGAGAAATGCATGCGCAAAAAAGGAATGTTATTCTATTTGTAGATAACGCCGCTCCACATAAACAAGTGTGTTTGCAAAATATAAAAGTCCACTATCTTCCACCAAACACCACTTCGGTTTTACAACCTCTTGATCAAGGAATTATACATGCCTTCAAGGCTTATTATCGCCAGAATATAATACGAAAACAAATACTTGCCATCGAAAGTGGAAAAACTTTTGAAGAATTTAGAAAATCAATAAATCTTCTGGTAGCGCTTCATATGATTAATCGTGCTTGGTGGATGGTGAAACCTGAATCCATTACCAACTGTTTCAAAGAAGTAAGTATGTAATAAAGTGCTTTTCATAATTATAGCACCACCCTAATTTTCTGAATTTCTGAAAAGTACATTTATAATAAAAGCAAAACATTTCATTATGTGTAATGTTAACGTAAAAGAAAAAATAACACTAAATTTTTCAAATTGTTACCGCAATTTTTACTTCAGTATAAAAATTAAGGTTTTTGGTCTTTGCATAATTATAGCACCAGTCTCAGTTTTGTTAAATAAGAAGCTTTATTTACCAAAAATGTTGATACTTAAAACTTAGTAATCCCTCCCTTAGAGCTTATTAAATAAAATATTCGATCTTTCATACTCGTATAAAGATTATTCAATATTTCTCCGTCTATTTTCCCCCATTCTTCGATTATTTTTAATTTCAAATCTTCAACACTGGTAAATTGTCTGTTATTTGAATATACCCTTCGGACAAGATTTCCCCAAACATTTTCAATAACATTCATGTCAGGAGAGCAAGCTGGCCACGATAAAACCTCAATAGACTGGTTACGAAATCATTCCATACTCAGTCTGCTGGCATGAATTCTGGCATTGTCCTGTTGGAAAACATAATTTTTTTCATTATTTTCTCTCAAGAAGGGGAGCAAACTACAGCTAAGAACAGTATGTACTCTGTACTATTCATATACATGGATGGAAACTGAAGTTCGGGGCAACCACTTGAAGAAATAGCCCCCCAAACCATGAGACTACCTCCCCCAAAATTTCTTTTAGTAAAATACTTTGGTTCCTGTCTAAGGTCACGCCAGTAGTATCGATAGGCATCTGGTCCATCTAAGTTCACTTTTTTTTATCAGAGAATATGATCTGAAGACAAAAAATTTTATATTCATTAAATTGGAGTTGCAGACCTTTTTGACTTCTGTCTGAAGATTAAATAAATCAGTACTGCTATTGCAATTATTAATGATGTGTAGCCAACTGAGATATGATGGTAATTGTGGGTGTCAATTTTATTCGGTAGCTGAAGTATCTTTTGGTCCTGTAATGCGGTTTGTAATGTTGTTAAATTTTTATCTGTGAAATATACTCATTTGTATGTTTCTCATGTAGCAATGGTTTTAAATGTTTTTCATGGGTTTTGCTTCGTAATTTCCCAAAAGCTGGTTTATGATATTTTACTGTAGCTGGATATCACTTGTTGTCCTTGCAATGTCATAAATTTATATTTGAGTGTGCATTCTGGCTCCACTATTAGCAAACCTGAACCTTCGAGAGTTAGTTGTGTGATTTCTTATTTGCACACTGCTGTTGCTTGAGAAAGAGTTGGAATTGCATATATCCATCTATTTGGATGGTAGAGAGGAATCCATGAAGCGGTGTCTTTTATTGATTGCACTGGACAGTCTAACTGGGTCTCGTTTTTGTGAAATAAGTTAATTTCACAGCTACATGCTGTTGAACCTGGTTCATGTCTTATTGAAGTTGTGGAGCAGAGATATAGCTCTTTCTCAAGAAGACTACATGAATTGAATTCACTACGACTAAGAGCAAAATACTGATTGCGAACACTGTTGATAATTAAGAACGATGAACATGGCCTTATTGACACAAACGTGTTATTACAATTTGGTATTGGGATCGGGTGAAAGATGTCGAATTTATTACGTTCGACTAATGGTAAGGTTAAACTAAATATTACGGTGTTATCAGTAAGTCCTCCCTTAACCTTCATCAGCTTGTATAATTGTAGAGTATCTTCTTGCTTTAAAGGGAGATCTAACGATTCTGTTAGATGAAATCTTATTTTTGCGACTTCATCATGCATTTCTTTAGGAGTCAGGAGCAATGGACTAATGATGCCGTGGTGAGTACTTGTAAGAATATCAATAATTGATAGTTGTGTGTGTTGCAAATTTGCTGCTGTAATAGTTAACTGTATACTCAGTGATGAAAACAAACGATAAAGCCTCTCCTGATGGTGTTCTTCCTTAACCGTGTTTGTCATGTTATAGATTTCTGCGAATTGAAAGTTGATTTAATCAAATGTTTTCTTAACAGCTTCTTTGTCTGAATTCATGATGTTTATGGTAGAATCAATAATTGACGTCTGATTTTTTAAAAGGTTAAGTAGATGTGCTTCATTTTCTTTGACTTGTGAGATTGTATGTGCCATGTCCTTAGCATATTCCGAGTCCAGTACTCCCAATAATGAATGTGCGACGTTTCCAACTAAATCTACTGCACCTCTATTTTGTCATTTTCCGGAAAGTAATGTACTATCCATCGTAAGTTCGGCTTCAGTATGTTCAAAATATTTTACCAGATTAGCGCAAGTTGACTTTTCTTGTATTTCATTACATAACTGGTTAAGTGTTTTTGTTCCTTCTGAAAATGTTGTTAATTCAGACCAAAAACCCTTTAGATCATAGTAGACTAGTAGATGCCATTCTGAAGGTGATGTTACGATTCCTTCAAAATGTATGCCCAATTGTTTTCCAAATTTCGTGTTGTGTACTTGTGCTCCTAACACCAATGGAAACAGTAGAGTGGCTATCATGATTGTCAAAAGGTTGTGATTTATAGAGGTACACTTCTTCTTTTTGGGAATTTCAAAGCCATTCGGTTGATAATGAGATGTAGTTGGTTCCGCATCATTGTTATGAAATTCAATGTCAGTGTTTTTACCATGAGAGGTAGTTGGCTCTTCGACATCTTCTTGGTTAGGGGTTTCACCAGACTCTGCACCGTTAATTGGTAGTGGCGCTAATCGAGAAATTGGTCTTCTGACAACGCCTCTTGATGTTTTGACATCCACTACTCGCACAAAATCATCATCACATTTATGTACCTTTATAATTCTTCCTAATGGCCACTGTAACGGTACTGTATTATCTTCTTTAATGATAACCATATCGCCAGGTTTTATGTTATTCTTTTCTGTTTGCCACTTATGTCGATATTGGAGCTCACATAGATATTCTTTTGACCATCGCCTCCAAAACTCTTGCTTTAACTGAGTGACTAACTTCCATCTAGTAAGCAAGCTGATTTTAGGTTGACTTTCTTCTATGTCGATTTGAGCATTTAGAGGTCCTCCAACGAGAAAATGACCCGGAGTTAATGCAGCCAAATCATTTGGATTATCTGACATTGGACCGATTGGTCGGGAATTAAGAATACCTTCAATTTCTATTACCACCGTGTCAAGTTCTTCGTAGGTCAATGTTGCAGGCGATACACTTCTCACTAGTAGATATTTTGCTGATTTAACTGCTGCTTCCCATAAACCGCCAAAGTGGGGTGCTCTTGGTGGGATAAAATGAAACGTTATTTCTCTGGAGTTACATTCTTTACTAATTTTGTCATGAGCTGAGGGGTTATAAAGTGATTCTGCCAGCTCTTTAAGTTGATTTTTTGCGCCAACAAAATTTGTTGCGTTATCGCAATATAGGTTTCTGCAGTGATCTCTTCGACTTATGAATCGTTTTAATGAGCCTATAAAAGCTTCTGTGGTTAAATCGCTTACTAATTCCAAGTGTACAGCCTTAGTAGCGAAACAGCAAAATACAGCGATGTAAGCCTTCTGTGGCCTTTTTCCTCTTGTTTTATAATGGATCCAAAGTGGTCCACAAAAATCAACACCGGAGTTGATGAATGGTCGAGCTGGGGGACTCGTGTTGATGGCAGGTTCCCCATAATTTGATTAAGTAGTGTTGGCTTAGCTCTCGTACATTTTATGCAATGATGGACAATTGATCGCACTGCCGTCTTTCCCATGTACTGGCTAATACCGTTGCCGTAAATGAGCCAAAAGTGCTTGAAGTCCGCAGTGTCGGTTGTTTTCATGCACCATCTGCATTAATAATTTTGTTATCGGATCATTATAAGGGATTAACATGGGGTGCTTAGCGTCATACTGCAATGTTGATGATTCCAAGCGTCCTCCTACTCTGATTATGCCATTTATGTCCAAAAATGGAGTGAGATTGTTGTATGGACTACCTTTGTTCACCTCGTTATATTTCCTTAAATGTTTTATCTCCTCTTCAAAATCTGACTTTTGCATTGCTCGTACGGTAATCATTAAGGCTTGCTCCAGTTCCTGGGTTGATAACTCCACTTCCTGTTGTTGCTTGCGTTTTCTGGTATTGTTTATAAATCTGAGGATATAAGCTGTCACTCGTTGCAGTGTCCTGAAGGATCCATTGTGGAGTATCGTGTAGACGATGCTGGTTGAAGTTTCAGTTGTGGTTGTGGCAGCAGTTACTTTCTTCCGTTCTAGGTAAATGTCGTTAAAGATTTCTTCACTCTTTGCGGAATTTTGTTTCCAAAGTTCACCTTGCGCGCAAAGGAACATGGGCCCGTAAAACCACAGGGAGTGTTCGGCTAATTTCTTTGGGGATAGACCACGCGATAAGATGTCCGCAGGATTATCCTTTGATCTCACATGTCGCCATTGGTTGGTAACAGTCAACTCTTGTATTGCTGCTATTCGGTTAGCTACGAAAGTTTGGTATAATGAAGGTTGTGATTGGATCCAGGCTAATACAATTTCAGAGTCTGTCCATAAATATGTGGGGGTATCCTCAAGATGTAAATCCTTTTTAACTCTTGAAGTTAACTGAGCAGCCAATAATGCTGCGCATAGTTCCAGGCGAGGTAGGGTTTGGTGTTTTAACGGTGCTACCCGTGATTTTGCACATAGAAGTCTAACTATTATTTGCTTGTTCCTTAAGATTGCTCTTATGTACACTGCTGTACCATATGCTTTTTCTGAGGCATCAGCAAACGCATGAATTTGTATGTTAGATGGTTTTTGCCCTTCAAAAATATGCCGAGGCAACCTTAGATTATCTATGTATTTTAACTCACTGCGAAAAGTCATCCACCTGACGCGGAAGCTTTCTGGCAGCTCATTATCCCAGACTAGTTTTAGTTTCCACAACTCTTGAATAAACATTTTGGCAGTGACTACAATTGGTGATAGTAAGCCCAAAGGATCAAAAAGCCTAGCTAAGTCCGAGCTTACTGTGCGTTTGGTAATCTGATGGATTTCCCTTAGGCAAACCTTAATGCAGAATTTGTCAACTGTTGACATCCACGTTAAGCCTAGGGTTTTGACAACTTGGTTCTCGTTGTTAAAGTCAAAATTGACTTCTTGTTGTGTTCCTGTTGTATTATTTAATAATTGTGGGTGATTCGAGGTCCATTTTTGTAGCTCGAGGCCATGCTGGTTTAGGATATGTTTTAACTCTTTTTGAATCGTTAAAACTGTTTGTAGGCTGTCATCACCTCCGATTCCATCATCCACATAAAAATTGTGAAGAAGGAACTGAGCTCCGTGTGGGTAGTTTGCTATATTTGTCTTGCCCATTGTTTGCAGACATTTTGTTGCTAAGTATGGTGCTGACCGCGTTCCATAGGTGATTGTGTTTAGCTGATAGTATTTAACTGGCATTGTTGGGTCTTCCCTCCAGATGATTATTTGAAATTTTCTGTCTTCTGGGTGCATGATGAATTGCCTATACATCTTCTTTATGTCAGTTGTGAAGACAAAACGTGGTAGACGGAAGCGAAGTAAGATTGAAAAGAGATCACTTTGCACTGTGGGTCCTGTGTGCATTATATCATTCAGGGATGTCCCAGTTGAAGTTTTCGTAGAAGCATCAAAAACCACTCTTAGTTTGGTCGTGATACTTTCTGGTCTAAGAATGCAGTGGTGCGGAATGATATAATGTGGCGTTGGAAAGGTATTCATGTTTATCTGTGTCATATGACCCAGTGCTTCATACTCCTTCATAAAATTTACGTATTGGTCCTTTATTTCGGTGGATTTGGACAACCGCCTCTCCAGTGCCAAAAATCTATTGAATGCAATGCTATAAGACTCTCCCAATGTATTTATAAAAGAAATTATGTATACTATTTATAATATTTACAAAGTTACTATCTAAAAGGCAAATCTAACACATGCAATCTATTAAGTCTTCGTACATCCTCTGTCTCATTTAATAGACTAACGGCTAATGGATTGCTATGGTTACTCAGTCTTTCCACATGTCTAGAACTAAATTCTGTTATGATGTATTTAAGTAAAGAGATATTGAGATCTTTATGTATAGCCGCATTGGTCACGAACCAAGGCGCTTGAGTAATGAACCGTAGGGTTTTAGACTGATAACGTTGTAGTATTTCCACATTCGAGTTTTTAGCTGTTCCCCATAACTGTATTCCATAAGTCCACACGGGCTTCAGAATTTCGGGCCTAATAGCCAATACAACATCTTTTTTGTTTTCATATTCAGAAATTTACGTTTAGTTTTGATATGTTCATTCCAAGTAAGACGCTTATCCAGATATAAACCTAAGTATTTTACACTTTGTACAACTGGGATTAACATTCCATTAAGTGCAACCGGTGGGCAACATTCTCTTCTAAGGGTGCGTACAGAGTGCGCGCTGAAAGCCGAGCCGAGATTGTCAGTGCGATAAAACTGGTTACATACAAGTCAATACAAATAAGCTTGTGTATAACACAGTGAACGCCGACAAAAGCAGAGATCAAAGCCGATGAGTGCGAGAAAACAGTTTCAAAGCGTTTTGCGCGCTTGTTTGCATTGTTGATGTTTACTTTTTAGTGTGCAGGCGTGATTTTTATGGTTTCAAATAAAAAAAAAATTCATATCGAACAAGTAAATGAAATTTTCATAAATCATTATATAAATGATGAAATTCACCAAATTCATTCCTTTTTAGTGTAATTAGATGTTTTCCAAATTAACAGAATTTCAGCGCTGATTTCTCGCATTCACTGTGTTATACCCAAATATTCTTCTCGCATGAAAATATGGTTCAATAAGCTCGGCTCGGCTCCGCTCGGCATCAGCGCCCACTCTGTTCGCACCCTAAGGGAAAAAGTTAAGTGAGAAGACTTCGTTGTGTTTATTTTAATTTTCCACTTTTCCAACAATTGATGGAGTATATTTAATTGTCTTTGTAACAGAGTAGAAGCTGCTATAGGACAATCCGCCGACGCAATAAACGCAGTATCGTCAGCATAAGTCGCAACTGTAATAGTTTCTAAATGTGGCATATCACATGTATATATCGAATATCGTCTTTATATTTGAAAATTCTTCTTTAATGTTAACATAAAATCAACGTTCATTTAGATATGATTTTAGAACCAGGTAAAATGGTGTTGGTAGCAAAGATTTTAATTTAAACAATAGCCCGGGGTGCCAAACTTTATCAAAATCTTGCTGAACATCTAAGAATACGGCAGAGCAATATTTTTTCTTTTCAAAAGCATCAGTTATGACATTTATAATTCGATGGCACTGCTCTGGAGTACCATGCTTGCTGCGAAAACCAGGAATGGTATTATGTTGTTCCAAAACAGGTTTCAGTTTATGCAAAAACAGTCTTTCGAATATTTTTGAAAAGCTTGACAACAAACTTATTGGTCTATATGATGAAATCTCGTTTTCATTTTTATTAGGTTTCAGAATCATAATGACTTCAGCACACTTCCACTGAGTCGGAAAATGTTGTAATCGTAGGATTGAATTATATAATAAAGTTAAGAATATAACACTTCTTTTAGATAAAATTTTAATTAATTTGGAGTCTATTTTATCGTATCCTGGAGTCTTATTATTTCCAAGCTTTGTAATTTCTTGTTTAACTTCATTTGGAGTAAAATGATTAATAGGAAGACTCATTTGGCATGGAGCATCTAAAAATTCCAGTATTTTAACATCACTGAAAGAGCGAGTTTGAAAATTAGGTTGAAAAATATTTTCCAAATGTTGACAAAATGCTTCGGCTTTCTTTTGATTTGATCTGCACCAACTGTTGTTTAAATCTCTTATAGGAATGTTACGTTGTGTAGGCCTTTTATGATATTTTGTGGCATTCCAAAAACAATTGCCATGTTTATTAGCGTCTAAAGATCTCAAATATTGCCCTGTTTTTTAATTTTTAAATTCTTTAAGCTTTTGTTTAAGCTGCGTACCTAAACGGTTAAAATTTCGCTTATCAGTTGGGTTTCTACTTAATTGCCAGATTTTTCGGATTCTCCTTTTATAACGAATTAGGTTTCTAATTTCAGCAGATATACAATTATTTGTAGTTGGCAGATTATGTGTTTCTGTAACATTTGGTGTTGACAAAAGAGCTGCTTCGTGGATTAGGCTCGTAAACTTTTCGACGGCTTCATCTAACTCTTGACCACTATTTATTGTAAGATTTAGGTTTATAATTTTATCTATCCAATATGTAAACGAATTTATATCCGTCCTATTTGATATAATCTTTACTTTCTTTGAAATCTTGTGGAAAGTGGAATTATAAGTTGCTATGATAGGAGTGTGATCAGAGATAAGTTCATCACTATCTTGTATGTCAAGACAGTTACTTGGTATTCCAGAGTAAACAAAAAAGTCTAGTAAATCTGGTATTTTGTTCGGATCAGAAGGCCAGTAGGTTGGTCTACCAGAAGAAAGAGTATTGTAATGTTTTTTAAGAATACACTTGTATAGTTCCCGAACTTTAGGGTTTGTCAATCTAGATCCCCACCATGGATGTTTAGCATTAAAGTCTCCTCCTACCAGGAAGCGACTCCCTAAATTACTGAAAAAGTTTCATTGTCATGATAAGTTTTTGATAAATTTGACAGCCTTTGTAGTTTGCAGTATGGTTTTGTAAACAGTGAATACAACGAGGCGGATTAGATTTATTCACAGTACATTCAGTCGTAGGATGATCAAGAGCACACTTTACGCAACGAAAAGGTTTTCTGCAATAGGCCTGAGTATGTCCAAATTGTTGGCAACGATGACATTGAACAATGTCATTGAATTTCTTAGGCGGTTCAATTGTAACTACAGCATTATTTATGTAACGAATTTCATAAATTTCTTTGTTATTAATTTTTGGATCAAGATCATTTGCAAGGGGTTCCTTTGTAACTCTACTTCTAACATTACAAACGTTTCTAACATCGTGACCTTGAGCTATAAATACAGCTTTAATGTCGTCTGGAGGTGTTGTGGGGTGAAGACCTTTAATAACAACTCTGTAAGCTCGCTCTTTGCGTATGTTCAGACCTTCACAATGAATTTCTTTCATATGTGCGCATGTTCGTTTGTATAAATATGCAAACATACCTGCGTACATAAGCTTGCACGAAATTAGTTGAACAACCTTATATTGCTGAGTTCATGTAATTTTTTTATTTGTTTGGATTTATGCATTTTTCCTTATTTTAGATTTTTAACGTTAATTCAAATTATGATAAAAGAAAAACCTTGAAAATTCTGATTAAGTTTCAAGTTTTGCTATAGTTTTTGTGTTCATTAAATTCTTTTACTTTAACAACAACCTTGAACCACTTTCAAGTTTATTTGCATTGAATTTGTCTGGTGTTTCATGTTTCCTGGAATTTCTTACACGCGCGACAAAATGCATAAGTCCAAAGCATTATTATTACTAAATACATTTAAAATAATTTATTGCAATTCAGCAAATAAATATATTAAAATATAAATATATATATCTATATATACTTATAAATACAAATGTAATTATTAAAATTTTTTGCAATTTGGCCATAAAATAGTATTTAAGGCTATACTTGATTAAACTAAATAGGATAGACAATTGTTTAAGCAAACACAATGGTTGTTTTATTCTCAATTTCTCCGCAATAACCAAGTTTAAGTGCTTGTGTTATTCAAACTACTATAACCAAGTTTAAGTGCTTGAGTTATATGTAAAATTGTCCCGGTGATTCCGCCCGGACAAAGCAACAAACAATTTGGTTGTCCTGGTGATTCCGCCCGGACAATTCAATACCGACCAGCAAATCAGCTGAGTCACAAACAGCGTACTTGGTATGTATGATAACTTATTTCTCTTCTATCAAAATACTTAGCAAGTTTTCTATTTTAATCTATGCTCCTTATCATAACTTTTATTTCGTTATCACTCAATGATTTATAACTAAAATCTCTTCTAGGAATGATAGAACAAATATTACTTATCATATTTACAATGTTGTTAACGTTTGATATAAAAATTGGTGGTGGTTTGATGTAGTCAGTTGTTTCTTGACTTTTTTCACCTATGCTGTTCTCTGCATCCAGAATTTTGAATCGATTTGCATTAGAGGTACCTGGGTTGTCCTCAGTTGTCCAATTGGGGAACTGCTTTCAGTATGTTTATGAAGTTTTGGTATTGTTTGCCAGTTGTAAAATTCATTTTCTTCATCATCATCATTATCAGTATTCATGTTTATGATTTGTAATTTGTATTCACTTATTATTTTCTTTTTTTCAACTTGTTATTTCCATACAAATTTGGGATCACGCTAATAATTTTTTATATGGCGTTTCTGGATCAATTTTTACATACAAATTTGGCATCACGCTAATAATTTTTTATATGGTGTTTCTGGATCAATTTTTCCATTCAAGTTTGGGATCATCCCTTTAATTTTTATTTTTTTCGGTTTAATATTAAGTTTGTATTGTGAAAAGGTAATGCTTTTTAATGGTGTGTTAAAATTTGGGAGCATGCATAGCTGTAAAATAATTAAATCGTTGCAGAATTGTGTGTGATCGAGCTATTGTATACCTATACGCTTTGCATATAGGTGTGATTAATGTTTAAATAAAAAAATGTTTAATTTGTTTTATTTTTAATAAAAGTGTATTTATTAAAAATTAAAAAACATATTTACACCGTTTATTCAATGTAAAACGCATATCGAGTTACATACTGTCTGGTGCGTGTAAACATAAAAATATTTCATATATTTTTCATTGCGATATTTGATCTGCTGAATTCTCACGCTTTGCCAGGTGTGATCAATGTTGAAATAAAAAAAATTTTTAATTTGTCTTGTTTTGGTGGGGATGTGTGTGTGTGTGTTTTAAAATTTGGGAGCATGCATAGCCGTAAAAGACTGTATTCTTTATTTTATTTTTTTGTATAATTTTTTTATTTTTTTATTGGAAAAATATAATTTTGATAAGGAATTTTAAAGTACGGTTTTCTTGTTTTGAAATATGGTTTTATTGAAAAAATAGTTTATTGTTTTGGTCGCATGATCACGTTGCACTAACATGCGCGAGCATGCAAACGCTGATTCAGCATAATTATTTTCCCATTAAATTGTTCGTAATTGGAGCCGATGCAGGTGTGAAGCAAAAATATTAAAAACGATTACACTGCAGAATTAACTTCACTGGCAGAACCGTCCCTGTCGTTAACTTGTATCAGTGTTGCAAAACTGAAATTTTGAAATGGTACTGAATTATAACTGAAAAAGTACTTTTTTGCATCAAATAGTACTTTTCTAAAATATACATACGTACACCCTTCAATCAGTATTACGACCTAATCACACCACTTATTTATTTTGTTTGCTAATGCATTAATAGTTGAAAAGCGCAAGACATAAAATATGTAATAATAAAAAGTACTGAAAGCGTAGCAGGGGTACTACAGTATTTTTTAAATGAAAAAGTACAAAAGTATTGAATTTATCAACTCTGACTTGTACAAAAGTACTGAATTTTTCAACTCTGACTTGTATATTAAAAAAATGTTTGTATAAATAACGATAGTTGTTAGTTAACAGAGACATTCCTGTTTAAGAAAATCTATTTAACACATCATCAGCTCTTAAAAAATAAGAAATGGCTGGCGGTTTTATTTGTGAATTTTGTCGAAAAGTATTCACTCTGAATACAAATTTAAGAAGACATATTAGATTGTTTCATGATGGATCATCCACATCATTTAAATGTCAAAGGTTAGGTTAGGTTAGGTCGGAGTGGTAGCTCTGATGTCACAAAGCTCACTTGAGCACGCATAGCGGCCCGTTGTGATGCCACGGGTGAACGCAGTCCCTGTACTGACCAAGTTCCTCCACAATCAGGGAAAAGGAAGAAGTTGGTCAGCGCAAGGGCTGCACAAATGTCAAAAATGTAATAAATATTTTTCAAATCATGCGGAATGGCATCGACACTCACATTCTCACACAGAAGATAACAAAAACAGTGAAATTAGTGTTTATTGTGAGTATTGTGTAAAATATATTCTAAAAACAAATTGGTTTAATCATAAAAGGACAAATAAACATAAACTTGCTGAGAAACCAGACAATGGTTTGGATATTGATGGTGTTAAATGGATAAAATCATCGTTTAATAATAGAATTATCACATATTTAGTTGAAAACAACAACAAAAATAATTTAATACCTGAAAACTTTTTAACGGAAATCAGAGACAAAATAATTAATGATGCGATTTAAAAATATGAAAGCATAAAATTCAACATGGAACTGTTTTGTGAATATACATATGTTAATAAAGGATGATGAAGATAATTGTATGATTGAAGTAAAGTCTCATCAGATTAAAATGAATATTCTTAGTATGTATTCAAAAAGAGATGACATTCTTAATACTTACAACGAGCAATGTGATGTTATAATTAAAAAGATGAGTGAATTTCAAGAGCGTGACAGCGGTTACGCATTAATTGAAATATCACGTCTTGAGATAAACATTAATCAATATAAATGTATAAAAGGTTCCCAATACATCCCCCCACCACGGGAAATACAGAGAAAGTTTGCATGCATTAATGTTCAAAATAATGATGAGTATTGTTTCAAATGGGCAATAATATCAGCATTACATCCAATGACAGAGAATTCAAATAGAATGACGTCCTATAATGTTATTAATATAGAAGATAAAATCATAAGACTGGAGAATAATATTGAATTAAATTTTAAGAACTTGAACTTTCCGCTTCCAGTTAATCAGATAAAAGTATTTGAGACCAACAATCCTGAAATGAGTGTTAATGTGTTTGCATTAGACAGTGAGAATATTATAGTCGGTCCATATTATTTTTCGCAATTGGAAAAATCTAAGCACATTAACTTACTGCTGTTGGAAGATGGTGAAAAACTCTATTATGTATGGATTAAAAATATATCAAGGTAAATATAAAGAAAGAAATATATAGACGCTTTAAAAACTTGTACTAATTAATTTGTTCCTTTATAATTACAGATTAATTAAAAGTCAACTAACAAAGCACTGCCGAAGTATTTATATAGGTAATACATGTTTAATACATTTCCATGAGTCATCTTTGGAGAATCATAAAAAAGAATGCAATAAGATGGTAACTAAAATGCCTAGTATAGAAAACAGTATGCTTAGTTATAAAAATTTTAAAAAACAATTGGATGTGCCTTTTGTTGTATATGCTGATTTTGAATGTATTCTAGAATCAATTAATGTACAAAATTCAACAAATGTTAAATCAGTACAAAAGCATATTCCATTTGCTTATAGTTATTATATTAAATGTTCATATAATTCAGATTTAAATATTTTTAAAATTTACAATGGTAATAATGCACCACAACATTTTTTTAAAAGCTTAGTTAACGATATTTTAGATATTTACACTGAACGTCTAAGTGTTATTAAACCTATGAATTCCTTAACGTCACTTCAACAGATACAACATTTCATAATGTTGTCATATTTGCAAAAAAAAATTTATCAAATAAAGATAAGGTAGCTGACCATTGTCATCTAACCGGTGAATATAGAGGCGGTGCTCATAACAAGTGTAATTTAGAATATCAAATTGCGAATTTCATTCCTATATTTTTTCATAATCTTTCAGCTTGTTTGTTAGAGAGCTTTCATCTATTAATGGTGATATAAATATTGTTACGTTTTTACCTTTTTAAAAACGTTTAAATATGAGTTCGTTGATTGCAAACCAAGTAAAAACAAATATGTGTCTTATTTTAATTATACTCTCTTTATTGTCCACACTTTCTTATGTGCCACTCACTGTTCACACTTAACCGATACAACAATAATTACTACAATTTATTGCTTGTTCACTATTATTCACACACAACTATTCGCTATACTGCTCACAACGGATATCTTCGAACCACGACTATTTTGTTCGCACGCAACTTGTCTTCACACCGCGACTGATTAGTTCACACGCAACTTCACGCAAGGCTGATTGAATTCTAACTGACTGGTTGCCTGCCTTGCCAGGCATATCCAATAGGTAGCATCGTCTCAACAGCTGACGCGTTTTTGAATGTCAAAATTTTGTTGTGTTTTGTTTCGTTAATCATTTTCGTATTTATAAACCCTCATATGTACCGGATGTATCCTTAATGATACGCACTCTAGAAATTCTGCAGGATTACTATTTCAAAGCCAATTCTATTAAAATTTTTGCAAGATGATTAATAATATTTAAGTCTTTAACACTAAATACACATATCTTTTAAACTACAACCTAGATTTACTATATTTATATTTATTTAGACGAGAGTGATGAATTACCCAAAAAAGATTTCGGTATCTCCAACTAGGTGCATAAACTATGACCAATAACAAATAACGTTTGCAGCTGCCATTTTTCTCGATAGCCATATAAAAACATGTTCTTTACATAAAGTGGAAATGTTATCGACTGCATGGAATATTTTTTTTTTAATTTATAGGTGGCCCACTATTGCGTAATTAAGCATGAGATAAAAATCAAAAGAAATTTCAATATATAAAATTTATTTAGTTTTTTTAATTGCTTTTATTAATTTCCTATGGAGGTTTGAGGGTTAATTTTTTTGACATTCCGCTAGCACTTTAACAAAAACAAAATGCCTGTTGTTTTTGCATTGTTGTACTTGTTGTACAGATGCTACTACCTATTGGATATGCCTTGCGGCCTTGTCTTGCCCTTTTATATGCGAACCTCTTCAGTCTGATGATGGTTCTCGAAGTGGAATGTTCGCGGCCTCGCACTCTCGAGAATTCTATAGCGACTGCATTGTTGTTTGTGTACTTCGCTCTCATTGCTTGTTGTTGCGTTCGCTTATTAGTCTGTCCCTTTTTCTTTCATACTTGTTGTAGCTGGTTTACTTATAATAAGTTCGATGTATGCGTTAGTGTGTATTTGTGTCGTATGTATTGTGTACGCATTGCCTCATGGTCTTTGTATGTATTTGTAGCTTTTGTTTATCGTTAATGTTAAACGATATTAGGTCGTTTCGATATGCGTAACACTGCCGCCCACTTAAGCCTGTTCGTCCCGAATAGTCTCATTATCTCTGGTAGGTCGTTTGTCCTCTTCCTTAGCTGCTATTATCTTCGCCAGTATTGGGTCACTCCTTTGTGCTTCGGGCCAGTCTTCGTTGGCCTCGATCTTCATTCGCCTTCACACAATGTTTACGCTCCAAATTACGAGGTCGGCTCGAGAGAGCATCAGAATTTCCATGCTTTACACCACTTCGTTCTGCTAATGTCATTAGTCGAGAATCATCGTCCTCAATTTTCTTGCGTCCTTTACTAGATTCTATATCTGCACTTTCACTGGCATGATGATCACTGTGTTCCACATGTTTTCCTCGGCTTTTCTTGGATATACCCGTTTCATTGTTGTGTTTATCAGAACCCTTATGTGTAGCAATGGCAATGGTGAGATGGATCTAGACCTCTTGCGTGGCGCTTTGCAGTTTCTTTGGAAATGACCACTCTTTCCACAGTTGAAGCATTTAAGTTTAGCCTTTCGTCCGATTTCTTCTAAAACTTGCTTCACCATCTCCTTAACTTTAGTTAAAAGGCATTCATCTTTCTCCACTACTTCCATTTTTCGCACTTTGCTAGCTGCTGGTCTTGAAATCGCGCGAGCGGTCTCTTGTGCTAGTGCGAAGGCCACGGTCTATGCAAAGGTTGTCTTCTGCGTAGAACATACCGCTAGTTTAATGTCAGGGTCCCGTACACCGTAAACAAACACCTCGGTTTTGTAGTTGTCTATTAACGGGTGATTTTCTCCTGGGTATGCAAGCTGCACCAATCTCTCGACCTCCATTGCAAAGGCTTGAAGTGACTCATTTGGCTTTTGCCCCCGGCATCTCAACTCCATGCGGTACAGCTCTCGTTTGTGCTCGTCGCCGAATTTACTCTGTAACGCCACCATTAAGTCCTTGTAGTTGTTTCTGCAGCTGGCTGGCATGGTTTCTAGGATTTGTGCTGCGACACCTTTTAACGCCAAAATTAGTACCAAAGCCTTTTCCTCATCGTCCCATCCGTTTCTGCTGGCTACTGTCTCAAATTGAAATTTGAAGACGGATAGGGGTGAGCTGCCATCAAAGCAAGGTGGTTTTATCCTGCAGGTACCTTCCGATACTATTCGCACCTATTCCGGCCGCTGGCTTTGGAGGTTGTTGATCTTCTCCTCCATTATAATTAGGAAGGTCTTTTCCAAATCTGACATCTTTACCTCGACACTGGTAATTCTTCTGCTGAATGACTCATGTATTTCCTGCAGCTTCTCTGTTGTTGCTTCAAATAGCTTTTGGTTTGCTGCATGCATTTGTTTCATCATTTGTTCACATTGTTTCTGATTTTCAGCTCTAGAAGTTTCTTGTACATCAGCCAGAAGTTTCTGATTTTCGGCTCTAGAAGCTTCAAATAGCTTTTGGTTTGCTATTTTCATTTTTTCCACCATTTGTTCACTTTCTCTTCGAGACTCAGCTCTAGAAGCTTCTTGAACATCCGCCAGAAGTTTCTGGTTTGCTTCTTGTGTATCAGCAAATAGCTTCTGGTTTGCTACTTGCATTTTCTCCATCATAGCGGCCAGCAACGAATTTATGTCCGTACCGCTAGGCATTGCAGGGGCCTGTAACTCTCGTTCCTGTTCATCCTCGAACTCGTAGGATTCGATGTCAATGTCCTGAAGCTGCAGTTGTTCCCTTAACCGCCTTTGCAGTTCATTCTTCGTGCCCGTTGTTGCCAATTCTAGTTTAGCCAACTCACGTTTAAGTTGTTCCACTCTTAATTCAGAGAGTTTCATTTTATTTAATTTTTTCTTTTTTTTTTATTATTATTTTTTTATTTATTTATTTTCACTTTTGGATTTTGCAATCCCACTTCTGACACCAATTGTTACGTTTTTACCTTTTTAAAAACGTTTAAATATGAGTTCTTTGATTGCAAACCAAGTAAAAACAAATATGTGTCTTATTTTAATTAAACTTTCTTTATTGTCCACACTTTCTTATGTGCCACTGTTCACACTTAACCGATACAACAATAATTACTACAATTTATTGCTTGTTCACTATTATTCACACACAACTATTCGCTATACTGCTCACAACGGATATCTTCGAACCACGACTATTTTGTTCGCACGCAACTTGTCTTCACACCGCGACTGATTAGTTCACACGCAACTTCACGCAAGACTGATTGAATTCTAACTGACTGGTTGCCTGCCTTGTCTTGCCCTTTTATATGCGAACCTCTTCAGTCTGATGATGGTTCTCGAAGTGGAATGTTCGCGGCCACGCACTCTCGAGAATTCTATAGCGACTGCATTGTTGTTTGTGTACTTCACTCTCATTGCTTGTTGTTGTGTTCGGTTATTAGTCTGTCCCTTTTTCTTTCATACTTGTTGTAGCTGGTTTACTTATAATAAGTTCGATGTATGCGTTAGTGTGTATTTGTGTCGTATGTATTATGTACGCATTGCCTCATGGTCTTTGTATGTATTTGTAGCTTTTGTTTATCGTTAATGTTAAACGATATTAGGTCGTTTCGATATGCGTAACAATGTTGTTACGCAAGAACAAACGAAACGACATAATATCGATTAGCAATAAAAACAATAAGCAAAAGCCAAACAATAACCCAAACGCAACATAAGCGAACACAACAAGAAGCAATGTGTACACAATACACATTAACAAATACATCGACCATCTTCTAAATAAGCCAACAACAACAAGCATGAGAGCAAAAGGGATGGACAAGTAAGCAAGCGCAACAACAAGCAATGCAGTCGCCATAGAAATTGCGAGAATGCGAAACCGCGAACGTTCTTCTTCAAGAACGTTCGATGTACTGTTCGTGTTGGGCTATAAAAGGGCAAGACAAAGCAGACGAGCAAGTCAGTTGTAATTCAGTCGGTCTTGAGTGAAGTTGCATGTGAACAAAATCGTGGTGTTTGAAGATATCGGTTGCGAGCAATAGTTGTGTGTGAATAATAGCAAGCAATTAATGTTGTATCGGTTAAGTGTGAACAGTGGCATGAAAGTAGTGTGATAAATAAAGAGAGTTTAATTGAAATAAAACAAATATTTGTGTTTACTTAGTTTGCAATCAACGAACTCATATTCTAAACGTTTTTAAAAAGGTAAAAACGTAACAATTTGTGTCAGAAGTGGGATTGCAAAATCCAAAAGTGAAAATAAATAATAAAAAAAAAGAAATAAATAAATAAAATGAAACTCTCCGAATTAAGAGTGGACCGGCTTAAGCGAGAGCTGGGTAAACTACAGCAGCCAACAACGGGCACGAAGAATGAACTGCAGAGGCGGTTAAGAGAACAACTTCAGCTTCAGGGCATCGACATCGAATCCTACCAGTTCGAGGATTAAGAGGAACGAGATTGGGTTGGATGTCAGCAAGCAGTATCGGACTGGATAGCAAACTGTACCCAGTGTATTGCAGCTAAAGGTCCAGTAAAAAGAAGTCGAGGTCAGATGCATCAGTATAACTCAGGCGCACCTTTCGAGCGGATAGCGATGGACGTAGCAGGCCCTTTTCCAGTCAGCAATGCCGGAAACCGATATGTTCTCGTGGTGATGGACTATTTCAGCAAATGGCCGGAAGTGTATGCCATACCCAATCAAGAGGCGAGCACAATTGTAAATGTTTTTATAAACAACTGGGTATGCCGCTACGGGGTTCCAATAGAACTTCATTCCGATCAAGGCAGAAATTTCGAGTCAGCTGTATTCAAGGAAATGTGTGAAGTATACGGCATTAGGAAGACTCGAACGACGCCGCTTCACCCACAGTCTGATGGAATGGTAGAACGGTTTAATCCAACCCTGGAAGAGTACTTGCGGAAAGTAGTGAGCGAGCAACAGAAGGACTGGGACGAACACATTCCGAGGTTTCTACTGGCATACCGATCTGCAGTCCATGATTCAACATCTAGATCACCCGCCAAGGTAATTTTTGGGACTGAGATAAAAAAGCCCGCCACAGAGAGGGATGCTACATGCAGTGGTAAAGAAGAAAACCTAAATGAACTCCATGAATTTGTGCGCACCCGAATAAAAATGGTTAGCGATAGAATGAAAGCCAGGTGTGATCGTGCAGCAAACACGGAGGGCTTCCTTGAGGGACAAATGGTTCTACTATACAACCCAAAGCGGAAGAAGGGATTATCCCCCAAGCTACAAACCAGCTGGGAAGGACCTTATAAAATAATTAAGAGGTTAAACGATGTCGTGTACAGGATACAAAAAGCTAACAGACCCCGAACAAAAATTAAGGTCGTACACATAGAGCGACTGGCAAAATATGGGAAAAGAGATAATGAGCCTTTTCGGGACGAACAGGCTTAAGTGGGCGGCAGTGTTACGCAAGAACAAACGAAACGACCTAATATCGTTTAACAATAAAAACAATAAGCAAAAGCCACAAAAACAAAGACCATGAGTATGAGAGAGATGAATAACCCAAACGCAACATAAGCGAACACAACAAGAAGCAATGTGTACACAATACACATTAACAAATACATCGAACATCTTCTAAATAAGCCAATAACAACAAGCATAAGAGCAAAAGGGGTGGACAAGTAAGCAAGCGCAACAACAAGCAATGCAGTCGCCATAGAAATTGCGAGAATGCGAAACCGCGAACGTTCTTCTTCAAGAACGTTCGATGTACTGTTCGTGTTGGACTATAAAAGGGCAAGACAAAGCAGACGAGCAAGTCAGTTGTAATTGAGTCAGTCTTGAGTGAAGTTGCGTGTGAACAAAATAGTGGTGTTTGAAGATATCGGTTGCGAGCAATAGTTGTGTGTGAATAATAGCAAGCAATTAATGTTGTATCGGTTAAGTGTGAACAGTGGCATAAAAGTAGTGTGATAAATAAAGAGAGTTTAATTGAAATAAAACACATATTTGTTTGTACTTAGTTTGCAATCAACGAACTCATATTCTAAACGTTTTTAAAAAGGTAAAAACGTAACAATATTATACCTTTAAATAAGGAACTTTATGTATCCATATCAAAAAGAATTCCTGTAAATGAAAAACAAACTATTGAGTTACGTTTTCTCGATTCATTTAGATTAATGCCATCTAGTTTAGAGAAATTAGCAACTTATTTATCCGACAACGATTTAACAATAGTAAAATCAAACTATTCAAATGATGAAGAATTTAATTTAATGAAACGTAAAGGTGTCTTTCCATACGACTATTTAGATTCTGCAAATCGTCTCAATGAAACTCAATTACCTCCCATTTCAGTTTTCTTTAATAAATTAACTAACGAGTCGTAGAGTGTAGAGGATTATGAACATGCACAAAAAGTATGGAAGACATTTAAATGTATAACATTAAAGGATTATTTACTTTTATATTTAAAGGTAGACGTTCTTTTACTCTATGACATATTTGAAAATTTACGACAAGTATGTAAAAACATTTATAATTTAGATCCCTCTCAATATTATACTACTCCTGGTCTATCCTGGGATGCAATGTTGAAAACAACTGAAATACAATTAGAGTTGTTAACTGATATTAATATATATAATTTTGTTCTTCGAGGTATCAGGGGAGGTATTGTTCAATGTTCTAACAGATATTCAATAGCTAATAATATATATATTAGTGATCATGATTCTAACAAGGAATCAAATTATATAATATTGTTACGAAAATGGAAATGGTATTGTTAAAATAATAAACAAAAGCTCCAAAAACAACACAATGGACTTGATCACGCATAAAAACAAAAGCTCCAAAAACAAAACAATGCAGTTGTTCACGTGATCAACGAATGAGTAAGCATATAGCAACAAAAACAACAGGGCTTGTTTATAAGATCGATGAATAAACAAAAATATTGCAACAACGTCCGTGTATAAGAAATATAGCAGAAAGACAAACAAAACAACAACAACTCTGCCTGGACGAAAGTAAATAAGATACACGAACAACAAAAATGGAAACAAGTTGTTTACATTTTTGGATTGTTCCCGAAGGTCGTCATCATCCTTCAAGGGCATTCATCGCACTGTTGATCGAGTGATATAAAAGGCAAGATAAAGCGAGCAACGAGGATTCAGTTAGAATTCAGTCAGCCGTGTATGAAGACACGTTATTCTCGGAGTTCGAGTGAAGTTAGTTAATGGCAAGGGGTCAAGCGGTTTCCGCAGGATAGGGATATGCGATTATAGCTCCCTCGGAGCCCCCAGCCTCTACCCTATAAAGACCGTCAGTGCGTGACATCGTCACATCCTGCTAGAGGTGGCCCTGCCCTTAACAAAACACTACGGATCTAGACTGGGGAGTCAATAAACACCTCCCTCTCAGCCGGGGTGACTATGGCTGACCCCTCCCCCCTTTTGGCACGACCCTTTTCTCTTCTTTCTGACTACTCCTATCCCCCTATTTCTGATTTTGATTGCTCTGAGCTGGTGGCTGTAGCTTTCTGGACCTAGTTGTGTATGCACGGTAGCACCAGGGTGAAACCCGGTGTGAACGGCTCCAGGCTAGGGCTACAGCTGCCCCCGTCCCGTTAAAACCCTGGCAGGCCTCAAAGTACGTTCCTTGTCCGTCGCCGTTAAGTTGGCGGTGTAGGTTCGGTTGAGAAGACTCCCGATTAGTACCCGGTCTGGCTCTGAGCAACTGTCCCCATAAGGGCTGATGCCAACCCTCGCGTGGCCTCCCTGCATGCATAGATAACCACGGGACCATTTAAGGGTAACTACACTTTGCGGGCAAGGATAGCGGCTTTGAGTGGGGACCCACTAGCAATGAATACCAACTATAACAAACCACACAAACCAGCGCTAACTCAAAAGAGTGAGCGCAAAGCATCCACTGTTACAGGTGGACGCACAACCCTCCCTGGACAGGCACCTGTCAAAAAGGCTGTCCCAACCTCTAAAACCAAGACCCAAGCTTCCACTTCGGTGAAACCCCGCTTGGCACACAAGGCTCCGGCTGCGAAGCCGTTCCCTAGTGTCACCACACCTTCGACCCTAGCACCTTCTACCGAGGCACTGTCTACCTCTAAGGCTGCTGCGAACATGTCCACGCACTCTTCGGCTGCCGCCAAGGCATTGGCAGACAAGTCTGGCGAGCAAGCCCCTGACACCAATCCATCTTCGGGTGTCAAAAATACCGTGAGTGCAAGCGTTAGGGCATATAGAACTCGCAGATCAGCCATGCGGATCATTGCGAGATTTGGCTCGACCGACCCGGCTCTCCTCTCAGAGGACGAGAAGGGTAGCCTTGCCTGGGCTAAGGCCCATCAAAATGATCGCCCCCCCGGCTCTCCGATTACGGCAGAGACGGCCCCAAAAAGGCGAAGATCAATCGAGCTTAACGCTCCACTCCAGCCTCCCAAACGCCCAAAGGTGACCAACCCTAACATCCCCCCCCCCTGCAAGACCCCGTCCGTCGACGCTACCCAGACGTCCTGACCCCAGCAAACCTCCAAAGCCTTTAAGTGAGGTATTAAAGGAAGGTTTGACCTGGGCAATCGCTGGTGGAACATGCGCTCTTGGACGTCTTCCTTGGAGTAATGGACTCCAACCCTGGCCCTTCACCCGGCTGTACTGATGCGGGGTGGTATCAAGGGCACATCAAGATGATAGCTTGCTCGGATCTCCGCTCTATGGAGCTCTACAAGGAGGCTATCAGTAGGATTGGTGAAGTCTGGCCAGGAGCTAAGCTTGCTGCCGTCCCTCCGGACCAGAACCCCAACCGCCCCCGATCCAAGGCGAGAATTCCGACAGGACCATCAGACCCGGAAACCATGCTGAGGATCCTCAAGGCCAGCAACACGGACCTGCCCACCCATAACTGGAGGGTGGCTAAAGTTTCTGACCAGTGGGGTGATTACCGCGAAGCAGTGATCATTCTGAATGAGGAGTCACTTCCGCTTATCAATGCCCGAGGGGGCGTGATAAAATATGGTTTTAGCTCAATCGAGCTAAGGGTCTATAAGTCGGATTCCCGCGTTGCCGCACATCCCCCAACAGAATCCATCCCCGTAGATCCCGTCCCATCCCAACCCATCCCACAGAAACCTACCCCATCTGACCCTGCCCCACACGACCCTACCCCATCCGACCTTACCCCATCCGACCCTGCCCCATCCGACCCTACCCCCGGACCCCTCGAACCCGTCGAAGACGTCGAATGTAGAAGCGTGTGTAGTCATTCTTCTCGACGCTCCTCATCCAGCAAGAAGTCCAACTCTGAGCTGGTGGGGGAATTCTTCGACGGCATTGACATTGACGCGGGTGCAACCTCACCGTTGTCGGGCGAAGAGGACGCTGACGTGACAATGGTTGATTCTCTGACCAATGCTGAGAATCATCCAAATTAATCTACAGCACTCTAAAACAGCCTCCGCCGCTCTGCTCCTCCGACTGACAACCGAGGAAGCAGAGCTCGTTCTGGTCCAAGAACCCTGGATTGTAGACGGTAAGGTTTGCGGACTCAACATCAAAGGATATCGCTTAGCGTATATCCAGAACTCAGGTAAGCCTAGGGCTTGTGTCATGGTTAAGAATAGTATTAACGCTCTTCTCCTTCACAGGTTCAGCGATAAGGACACCGTCACCATGGTCGTCGAGATGAACTCGATGACCATCTGGATCACGTCATCGTATCTGGCGCATGAATATGGGCTCCCTCCCCCTCAGGAGCCCATCGGTCGACTAGTGGCAGATGCGAGACTGCGCGGAGTTCTGGTCATCATCGGTGCGGATGCCAACTCCCACCACACGATGTGGGGCAGTTCCGGTACCAACGAACGGGGTGAGTGCCTCTTTGATTTTATTATGAGTAATAACCTAATCGGGGCGATGAACCAACCTTCCTTACTTCAAACAGAAAGGAGGTGTTGGACGTTAATCTGGTCAGCTCCGATTTCTCTACTAACCTTAAGGACTGGTTTGTATCTCAGGAATGCTCCTTTTCGGACCATAGATACATTACCTTCACTATCGACACGAACGAGTCTCCCCCTGCCATGACCCCTCCGGTCAACAGGAGGAACACGAATTGGACCATTTTTAGGGAGAAACTGCGTAGCAGCCTTCCCTCTACCCCCCCGACTATAACGACCCGTTTCGACGTGGACAGGGCTGCGGACACACTGTCAACCGCGCTTAGGGCGGCAGCCACATCCTCCGTCAAACCCGCTGCCCATAGGGGCAAACGAAAACCGCCCTGGTGGAGCCAAGAGATCGATGATCTACACCGATCTTGTGGCAGGCTCTTTAACAGGGCGAAGGCGAATGGTCAACCTACAAGGCCAAAAAGAGGGAACTTAAATACGCTATAAGGCGAGCGAAGAGGGCCTCGTGGAGGAACTACTGCGCCAGAGTAGAATCCTCTGCCGAAACGGGCCGTCTCCGTAAAATTCTAAGTTCCACTCACAAATCCCTTGACTGTATCCGACGGACTGACGGATGCTGGACTACGTCCAGTTTGGAGACGCTTGAGCTTCTCCTTGACACTCACTTTCCAGGAAGTGCCACCCTGGGTGGTCAGGCCTTTTATCAGGTCAACGAACCACTGTCTGGAAACTATTCCCCCCTGACTCTCACCCTTGGCCAAGTGCAATGGGCTGTTAGGTCTTTCGAACCATTCAAGTCACCAGGACCGGATGGTATTATCCCGGGTGACATTCAACATGGGGAGAAGATAATCCTCCCTTGGTTGCTTGCCATCTACAATGCTAGTCTTAGGCTCCTTTATATCCCTTGGAGCTGGAGAATATCTAGGGTGATTTTCATTCCCAAAGCTGGGATACCGTCCCATACTGGGGCGAATGACTATAGACCCATAAGTCTGTGTTCCTTTCTTTTGAAGACACTGGAAAGAGTCCTTGATGTTCATATTAGGCCCTCGATTGATCCAGCGCTTCTATCCGCTTCCCAACATGCGTATACGAGAGGTAAATCAGTGGAGACTGCACTTCACTCCCTTATCTCTCGGGTGGAAAAGTCCATGCACGTTAAGGAATACACTTTGGCCATTTTTCTGGATATTGAGGGTGCATTTAATAACGTCGACCCGGACGCCATTCTTAGGGCTCTTGGTTCTCTGAACTTGGGACAGAATCTGGTCAGGTTCATCGAGCTTCTCCTCAAGTCGAGGATAGTAACCTCCACAGTGGGGGCCACTAATTGTCAGAGAATGGTTCGTAGTGGCACACCGCAAGGCGGTGTTCTATCACCACTTCTCTGGAACCTTGCAGTCAACTCTCTCTTGAGAGAGCTGGAACACTCTGGCAACGAAGTCATAGCTTACGCTGACGACATTGCCATTGCTGCGTCGGGAATTTGTCCGCAGACACTGTCGGATAAGTTGAACTTGGCGCAGTCAATCGTACTGGACTGGTGTAGGGATTTTGGACTGTCTATCAACCCCTCTAAGACCGATACGATCCTTTTTACGAGGAAATATAAAGTTCCGACCTTCTCTCTTCCCATGATACGTGGGACCAGACTTACGTTGAGTCCCGAGGTTAAATATCTGGGCCTGATCCTCGATCCCAAACTCAACTGGAGGGCGAATCTGGCTGCTAGGGCACGCAAGGCGGCGTGTGCTGCTTACTCCTGCAGTAGAGCGGTCGGAACCAGATGGGGTCTTCGCCCAAGGATCATGCGTTGGATATATTCTACGGTCATCGAACCCAACCTCTTATACGGCGTTGCTTTCTGGTGGACTGCTCTGGACAGACAACACAACGTCAGACTCCTTGACAAGGTCAGAAGGTCTGCCGCCATTTACATAACTGGTGCTCTACGCACCACCCCCACGAAAGCCTTGTTCGCAATGCTCAACTGGCTTCCTACTGTGCTTCTCGCTAAGCAGGCGGCCAAGTTTACTGCGACTAGACTTAATGCTTTGTCTCGCTGGCACATTATACCTTCTGGTCACTCCACTATTCTGGAGGTTGATCCGGTGGCCCCTGTGAACATGGACTATATCACTGCTGAATATTGTCTTGACAGATGTTTCCACTCTCTGATTCCGAATATGACTGGAATCCTAATACGGTCGTCCCCCCGGAAGTCCTGGATATATATAACGACGGCTCTAAAATCGACAATGGTGTTGGAAGCGGTATCTACTCTGGGAAACTGAACCTGAATATTTCTCTCCGTCTGCCGGACTACTGCAGCGTGTTTCAGGCGGAGGTGATGGCGATCTACCGGGCCGCTCAATGGATCCTCGTCAACGATGCTCCTTTCACTCGCGTCTCGGTCTTCTCTGACAGTCAGGCCGCGATAAAGTCTCTATCGGGTTTCGTGATTAACTCTAGGATCGTTAGGGAATGTCGTCGCTGTCTCGACCTTCTTTCGGGGCGCTTCACCAGTGTCTCTTTGGTGTGGGTCCCCGGCCACAGTGAAATTCCGGGTAACTGCAGAGCCGACGAGCTCGCCAGAGCTGGTGCGCTCCTTCCGGAATCCTCTTCTGTTGAATTGGGTATACCACTTGCCTCGGTCAAATTGACCATGCGCGGAAATTCTTTCGAGACGCCAACCTATCCTGGGTCAACGAGGAGACTTGCTCCACCGCTAGGCTCACCTGGCCCTTGATGGATAAAAGACGTACCAACCAATTACTTGGTCTTGGTCGTGACGTCATCTCGACTACGGTGGCCGTGCTTACGGGTCATTGTGTCATGGGCCGACACGCGGAAAGAATGAGGCTCACTTTTAACGATTTCTGTCGTGGATGCAGGTCCTCTGAGGAGGAGGAGACTGTTATTCACTTTCTTTGTCAGTGCCCGTCTCTTGCTAGGTGTAGATATAGGTTATTTGGCTCCCCATTCCTTGTTAGCTTAACGGAGCTATCATCCATTGATATCAAGGATATAGCTTCGTTCATCAAACTTTCTGGCTGGTTTTCCAGTGCGGGGTAATCGTGCTACCGTTGTGCAGCCCTTGCGCTGACCAACTTCTTCCTTTTCCCTGATTGTGGTGGAACTTGGTCAGTACAGGGACTGCGTTCACCCGTGGCATCACAACGGGCCGCTATGCGTGCTCAAGTGAGCTTTGTGACATCAGAGCTACCACTCCGACCTAACCTAACCTAACCTAGTCGTGTGACGACGTCGCGTTGAATTGAGTGAGAATTCAACCAGTGGTGTGTGAAGATACGAGATCGAGTTATAATCCAGTCAGACTTGAGTGCAGACAAGTTGCGTGAAGAAAACAGTTGTTAGTGTGGTTCTTACAAAAAAGGTTGTGAGCAAAGAAGAATAACTAACAAGTGTTGTTGTTGCTTATAAAAAAGGTTATAAGCAGAGAAATATCACGAACAAGCACATATTGTGGAAGTTATCATTGTATGCGTAGAATAAGTTCGAACAGTGGCCCGAAAGTTGTGCAGAAAATAAAGAATTGACTTAAAATTAAACACAGATTTATTTTTATTTTATTTGCAATCTACGAGCTCATATTTTTAACGTTTTTAAAAGGTAAAAACGTAACAATATATTTAGATTTAAATAATTTATATGGTTATGCAATGTCAAACTACCTTCCATATAAAAATTTTAAATGGGTTGAAAATTTTAATGTTAATAATATAGAAGAGGATTCTCCATTGGGATATATATTAGAAGTAGATCTAGAATATCCATCGACATTACACGACTATCATAACGATTTACCATTTTGTGCTGAGAATAAGAAAATTGAAAGCATGAAACAGCGAAAATTAATAACAGACCTAAATAATAAGAAAAACATTATAGAAATCTACAACAATGCTTACAACATGGTTTGATTTTGAAAAAAATTCATAGAATTCTTGAGTTTAGTCAGTCTGATTGGTTAAAGAAATATATTGATTTGAATAATCATTATAGAACACTAGCTAAAAATTCATTTGAACAAAAATTTTTTAAATTGTTAAATAATGCTGTATATGGAAAAACTATGGAAAATGTTGATAAGAGGAAAGACATTAAAATAGTATGTGAATGGGAGAGTATAGGTAAAAGATTAGGTGCTAGAGCTCTTATTGCTAAACCTAATTTCTATAGTTCACTCAAAATTCATGAAAATATGCATGCCATCCAAATGAATAGAACTAAAACTGAATATAATAAACCAATTTATATTGGTTTTTCAGTTTTAGAAATATCCAAATAGAAAATGTATAGTTTTCATTATGATTACATAAAACCTAAATATTGTGAAAACCTGCAACTCAATTATATGGATACTGATTCCTTTATTTACGATATTAAAACAGATGATCTATATCAGTAGTGCCCAAGCCCTATACACTTCATCATAGATGCCCATTTCATAGTGCTTTTGCGCAAACTAAAAACACACATATTCTTATTCTCTTTGGTTAGTCGTCACTCAGACAGCGACGAATGCACATGCGTGGCGGTTGTACGATTTTTTTGTAATATTTTTTGCTTAAAGCACTGAAAAAAATTTACTATGACTTACGAAACATTTTATGATAAAAAATGCGTTTGGTGATGCTCAATGCATTTTATGTTATAAAATATTGAAGGAATGTAGAGAATATGCTTTTAGAAGGCACTGATCATAGTGATATGGATGATTTTAATGACTTATTTTGTAAAAATAAAAAAATTTATTTGGAAAAATTGAATTAGTGGTTACTTGAAGAAGAAAGCAATGAAAAAACATCAGAAAATAAAATGTTAAAAATGGAGTTATCAAGCTTAATAAGCTTGGATATTGTTAGTCAAGGCAGACCATTTTCTGATGAGGAGTTCATTAAAAAAATTTTAAATAAATGTTTTCAAAAACTTAATTTTAAGCTTATCGAAAACCTTCCATTGTCACGCAGTAGTGTTATTCGGCGCACTGATCAATTGGGGGCATCTTTAGAAGCCGCCATTGTAGAAAAATTTCTATTCCAAATTTTATTGTAAATTCCGCTTTTTGGATTTTTTCCGTATATTTTATTTCAATTTACACAACTTTTCTTTCAGTGCAGTTCTCTCTCGCTCACCAATACTACTACAGTTTTAGCTTTGGGCATCCCTGCACTTCATGCACATTTGTTTTTGTAAAAGCGCTTAGCTATAGGCTGTGTATTTTATATACGCATAGAGCACACTCAGTATTAGTAAGCCAAAATACACAAACAACTTTGCTTTTTTCGTCTTTTTTCGTCGTTTCGTTTCTTTCGTATACAATGAAGAGTATACAAAGCAACACCACTTTCGTATACTTTGCTGGTAAACATTGACAACAGCGAGCATCAATGTAGATTTTGTTTTTGTTTTTCGTACATCATTTAAAAAAGTGTGTTTTGTTTTTTCTTTGTATGTATTAGTTTTCACAACAAAAAATATTAAATAAAAATTTGTTTTTCTTTAAATGTATTGGTGTTTGCACTTCCATAAGGAACTTTTGGGCACCCCTGATCTATATAGTGATATAAAAAATGATATTAGTACATATTTTGATACATCTGCATATTCAAAAGACAATCCATATAATTTTCCTCAAATTAATAAAAAAGTATTAGGGAGGATGAAGGATGAGTGTAATGGTAGAAATATTAAAGAATTCATTGGTTTAAGAGCTAAAATGTATTCAGTAAAAATTGATAGAGTTGATACCGAACTTAAAAAAATTAAAGGTGTTAAACAATGTGTAACTAGAAAATTAAGTATAAATGACTTTGGAAAATATTTATTAGAGAAAAATTATACTATGACTCAATGTATATATTTGGATCTAAGGTACATGAAATTTATACACAAAATATTAGTAAACTAACATTAAGTTATTTATATGATAAGAGATATATTAAAGACATTACATATGCATGAGGACATTATAAAATAAGTTCTCCATCAACATCATCATCATCAAATTTAAATGTATATAGAGAATTTACGCAAGACCATGATGATGATGAAATGTTTTCAAATGTAAATATATAGATTAAGTAGTTCGTAAGAAATGTAATGTACAAATATATATGAATTAATAAAAAAAAAATATATTATCTAATATATAAAATTCTCGTGTTACGATGTTAGTGGTTAAACTCCTCCGAAATGGATCGACCGATTTTCATGAAATATTGTGTGCATATCGGGTAGGCCTGAGAATAGGACAACATCTATTTTTCATATCCCTAAATGTTAAAATTGAATATTTAGGTACATATTGATCATAGACGAACAAAATTACGTGAGTAAGTTCGTAGAGTCGATATCGACAAACTCACCAAAAATAGGCATGGCAACCCTCTCCCTTTAAAAGATACCTATAAGTCGGCTAATTCGATGGTTTATAACTAGATATGTACATATGTAACATGTATGTCTGTTAGTTTTTCTTTTGGAGCGAGTACAACAACTACAACTTTGTCAGCGCTACCCATGATACGGACCTCTTATTGTTATTCTTTGTATGCCTCACCTAAATAACGTACCGACTTCGATTAAATTTTGATCTAGATAGATAGATCCCCACACTTAAAGTAAGTTAGTTATTTTTATATAACTGTTTTATGCAGCGTTTTACAATAAATATATAATGTGACCTGTTTTGGGCAATAAAAAAATCAATTTTGGGCGGGACGAAGTTCGCCGGGTCAACTAGTATGTATATAAATTAAACAATTTTTTTTATTTCATTTCTATTTATTGAATAAAAATTTTAAGCACAAGTGCCCACAATTAAATGTATTAAATTTTTGTTTTCGTTCGTAATTTTATTCAATGGGAAATTTTAAGTAGTTGACAATCTCAAGTGGTGGTTGTAAGTCTCCTAAGCTATCAAAGTATTCTTTATAATTGTGATTTTTGTAATATGCTACCTAATGTGTTCCAACACCTTTTGTATCATCTAAATTAACAACACCGCATTCTTGTGTAAAAGGTTTTTAGGTAAAGAATCACGCATGAAAATACCTCTAAAGTATTTGAGATGTTTACCATATTTTCTTATATCTAAATCTGTTAGCGGGCGATTGGATAGATTATCTAAAAGTTTTTTGGAGCTGGACTATTGTAGAGACCATATCCAGTTTTATATGGTTTTAGAAAAAGACCTTTCCCAATAGCAATTGCTTCTATTTGTTTATTATGACGAATAGCTTCTGTTAGTTGTTCTTTTCCATTTTTTGTACTATTTATAGCTTTTACTACAGCTGATCCACCTGTAGCTAAACCGCCTAATGCTGATAATGCTGTCAAGACAGGAATTAATGGTAGAAAGCCACCAATTTTTGGCAATGGAATAACTCTTGGTATACTTATATTAGATCACCTTTTGCCTTTGAAATTAGAATGAAATAATGTATTAATAAATAATAATATTAATAAATACATTTAGAATAATTTGTTGCAAAAGGCAGATCCAATTTTTTTTTTTAAATCAAATTTTTTAATTTCAAATTTTTTAAAACGTATTTATTAATAGTATATGTAATTATAGTTTGGACTTATGTATTTTGTCACGCGTGTAAGAAATTCCAGGAAACATGAAACCCCAGACAAATTCAATGCAAATAAACTTGAAAGTGGTTCAAGGTTGTTGTTAAATATTTAAAGTAAAAGAATTTAATGAAAACAAAAACTATAGCAAACCTTGAAACTTAATCAGTTGTCAGTTGTGCTTGATAACGTATGGACGTGTGTGCGGAAAATAATATTTGAAAGAGTTGTTTTTTTTTTTAGTTTTTGAGAAAATAAACCGCTTTAGTAATGCCAAAAAAAAAAAGAATGAAAGAGGCAACAAAAAAATAAAAAAAAGTGAACAAACTTTAATTAAAAACGAAGAAAAAAAAACAACACAAAATAAGAGATATCCAATTGCCTATTAAGCAAAAATTACATTTTGCACGGATTGCAAGGGTGACAAATTTTTAAACACAAAAAAAATAACAACAACGAGTGATTAAAGAATAAAATACTTAACGGTATTCTATATATAGTTTTCATATTCTAAAAATAGAAATAACAAAAATCCATTTACTGTGACTTTTTTGCAAATAAAAATATATAAACAGTGAAACTGAAAAAAAAAAAAAATAAATAAATTAATGAAAACTAATTAATGAGTTGCGAAAACTTCAATAGTGCGAGTGCATCGAGCCGAAATGCTTACTATGTTATTAGTGCTAGCAACGAAAATATTACTGACCCGAAATACAACAGAAATTATTTAACTGTGAAACCGAAAATAAGTGCAAGTGCACCTAATTTAAATAAATGTACCGAGCAAAGCGCTGCAAAGAATTTATTCAATTTAAATAAAAAATGCAACGAAGGGTCTTCCTCTTCCCGGTCTTCATTACCAAATTTTGAAGAGTTGTCGGCAACAAATACCGTAGGTCCAAAATCAAAGGACGGTGCCCACTTAGATCCTAGTGAGAAATTGAAAGTCCAAGTAGGTATGGATCGATATATTCAAGTACTTAAAAGAGGCAGAAGTCCTAAATCTGCGAACATTGCACCAGCTGAAAAATTATAGAAAGATGCAGAAAAACCAAATTCGCAAAATCGTTTCGCCCTTCTACAAGAATCGAAAGATCCCCCAAATTCGGCAACCAGGTCTCCTAAGCCTCCTCCAATCTATTTAAGAGAAAAAAATACAAACAATTTAATTAAATTGTTAATAGCACTAATTGGAGAAAATTCGTTTTTCGTTTCCCCAATTAAACGTGGTCAAATTGATGAAACGAAAATACAAGTAAACCACGAGAACGAATATCGTAAAATCGTTTCAGAGTTTGAAAAACTCAAAAGCTGTTTCAAATATTAAAAATAAAGAAAGGATCTCTCAGCCTTTATTCCGAGTAGAATTAGAGCCTGGTGATGTTAAACTTAAGAAAAACGAAACACATCCAATATATGGCCTGCAATTTTTTATGCATCGAAGAGTAACTGTCGAAGAACCTCACAAGCGATCCGGACCCGTACAGTGTTTAAACTGCCAAGAATTTGGACACACAAAAACTTATTGCAAGTTACCTCCTGTTTGTGTTGATCTTCACAACACGTCAAAATGTGATAAACCAAAGAACGACTCCACAGTTAAGAAATGCAGCAATTGCGGAGGCAACCACACTGCCAACTAAAGGGGTTGCCCTGTTTATGATATCGTCAAACGCTACTCGGTACACAAAACTGTAACTGCCCAGCCAGCAAAAATACCTACGCTAATTAATCCGCCACAAGCACAGGCAGTCAATAGCCAGTTTTCATACGCCAACATTTTAAAGTCTAATCAACCAACAGCGCAAAAAGAGTTACAAACTAATGAAAAATCTAACTCCAATTTCAGCCGTCTTGAAGGGATGATGGAAAACCTTTTACAAACCATGAATCAATTCATGACGAGCATGACTAGTATGATGCAGGAAATGCAAAAAATGCAAACTTCGCTTCTGCAAGCCATATTAAGTAGGCCATGAACTCTTTACGAATTTGTTTCTGGAACGCAAACGGCATTCGCCAACATAAAGACGAGTTGGAATGTTTTCTAATTAATCAAAAAATAGATGTCATGTTGATTTCTGAGACCCATATGACATCTAGAAGCTTTTTTAAAATACATGGATACATTTTTTATGACACTAATGACCCTAGAGATAGATCATGTGGTGGCTCCGCAATATTAATCAAATCGAGAATTAAACACCATTTACTGCGTGGACTTTGGGAAAATTATCTCCAAGCGACAAATATCTGTATTGAAAAATTTTATTACAATCTTATTATTTCATCAGTATATTTTCCGCCTAGATTTTCAGTAACAGAAAATCAATGCAGAGACTTTTTCAAATCACTGGGTCCTCGTTTCATAGCGGCTGGCGATTATAATGTGAAACATACATTCTGGGGCTCACGTCTCATTAGCCCAAGAGGTCGTACTTTATACGATACCATTTGCAAAATGGATCTAAATATCGTTTCAACTGGGAAACCAACTTATTGGCCATCTGACCAGCTAAAAATACCCGACGTCATTGACTTTGGCATAACAAAAAATATACCTGTTGAACTAATCGAGGTTGAAGTTTCACTAGATCTATCTTCAGATCATTCCCCCTCAATCGTTACCATTTGCGATCCTCTACAAACTGAAGCAGGAGATTTATTATTTTTTTAAAAAACGAATAAATTGGCTAAAGTACAAAAAATATATTAGCTCTCATTGTACAGGAAACCTACTTCTAAGCACACCAGAAGATATTGATGCCGCTATTAGTAGCCTAAGTGGACACATGAAGCGAGCTGCTCAAAATGCTTCTTCCTACTATCGTCAGTCTAGATACACCAAAGTTTTTTCGGCAGATATAGAACACCTTTTATCAGAAAAAAGGAAAGCTCGAAGAGAATGGCAATTGCACAGATCACCACAACTTAAAGCAAAATTAAAAAATTGTACAAACCAGCTCAGAAAAGTGTTACAAACGCAAAGGGAAGCATCCATGAGAGAATATTTGCAAAGTCTAGATGCGACTCAACAATCCGGTTATTCATTATGGCGATCAGTTAAAAACCTGAAAAGACCTATAACGGCATCTCCCCCACTGCGGGATTCCAGAGGATGCTGGGCAAGAAATGACGCTGAAAAAGGTAACCTTTTTGTTAGTCATTTAAAAAAAGTTTTCACTCCCCATTCATGCATTGACATGAGTGATTTACCACCTATAGTCGCTCGACCTCCAGTAAAAATAAAATTACAAATCAAAGAGATTATAATTGCTATTGAAAATTTGAATGCAAAGAAAGCTCCCGACGTCAGCAACATGATGCTTATCGAGTTGCCCCGTATAGCAAAGAGAATTATTCTTTATATTTTTAACGCCATCTTGCGTCTCGAATACTACCCGCCAGCATGGAAAGTTGCTCTAGTTAAAATGATTCCTAAGCCTGGAAAAAATCCTTGGAAAGTGGAATCCTATAGACCTATAAGTCTATTACCAACCATGTCAAAATTGTTAATTAACAAGCTGACACCTATTCTGGACCGAAACAACTGTATACCCAATCATCAATTTGGTTTTAGACGACAACATAGTACTATTGAGCAAACTCACCGATTGGTGCAAGAAATAAGAAAAGCCTTTGAAGAAAAAAAATATTGTTCAGCGCTTTTTATTGACGTCTCTCAAGCATTCGACAAAGTATGGCATGAAGGTCTTTTATCGAAATTGAAGCAGTCGTTACCATTGAATTTTTTCAATCTATTCCAAAAATATGTTATCGATCGAAAGTTCATAATTAAAGAAGGAGATTTTTTAAGTTGCCCTCAACTTATAAAGGCTGGTGTTCCACAAGGCAGTATCCTAGGACCAATTTTATATTTGTTATACACCGCAGATATGCCAACAAGCAGTACTACACACACATCAAATTTTGCTGATGATACGGCTTTTCTTTGCTCCCACAAAAATCCAAAAGATGCCTCAAGTCAATTACAGCACCATGCTACCCAGGTGGAGAAATGGGCTAATCAGTGGGGAATTAAAATCAATGAACAAAAATGCCTCCACATCACCTTTGCCCTACGGAAAGAAACATGTCCGCCCATCAGTATTAGCAACCAGAGGGTGCCGCAACATACTCATGTTAAATATCTCGGTATTCACTTGGATAGACGTCTCACATGGAAATATCACATCGATGCAAAATTGACACAAATGAAACTGAAAGCAGTACAAATCAATTGGCTTATCGGTAGAAATTTCGTTCTTAGCCTCGATTGTAAACTCTTGCTCTACAAATCTATATTGAAGCCAATATGGAGTTATGGTATCCAGTTATGGGACACGGCTTCTGCTTCTAATATTGAAAAAATACAACGCCGTCAAAATAAAATCCTACGAATGATAACTGCCGCTCCTTGGTACATATATTAAAAACAGCAATATTCATAAAGACCTTGACGTCCCACTGGTCAAAAGCGAAATCTCAAAATATGTGACGAAATATTTAAAGAAGCTGGAAATACATCCAAATCCTCTCGCTCGAAACATCCTTCAACATCGTGGACATACCCGCTTGAGAAGGAGGGACACTATCGAACTCAGTGATTTCTTCACAAATCATTTATTAACATTTGAAAATTAGAATTTTTGTCTGGCACTGGCTGGACATCAATATATATTAACTTAACTTAAGATTTGAATACTTATTGTTAGTTCATAAAAATGAAGATACAATAAAAAACTATCGAAAAAAAAAAAAATAATCTATACAATCGCCCGCTAACAGATTTAGATATAAGAAAATATGGTAAACATCTCAAATACTTTAGAGGTATTTTCATGCGTGATTCTTTACCTAAAAACCTTTTACACAAGAATGCGGTGTTGTTAATTTAGATGATACAAAAGGTGTTGGAACACATTAGGTAGCATATTACAAAAATCACAATTATAAAGAATACTTTGATAGCTTTGGAGACTTACAACCACCACTTGAGATTGTCAACTACTTAAAATTTCCCATTGAATATAATTACGAACGAAAACAAAAATTTAATACATTTAATTGTGGGCACTTGTGCTTAAAATTTTTATTCAATAAATAGAAATGAAATAAAAAAAAATTGTTTAATTTATATACATACTAGCTGACCCGGCGAACTTCGTCCCGCCCAAAATTGATTTTTTTTATTGCCCAAAACAGGTCACATTATATATTTATTGTAAAACGCTGCATAAAACAGTTATATAAAAATAACTAACTTACTTTAAGTGTGGGGATCTATCTATATACATCAAAATTTAATCGAAGTCGGTACGTTATTTAGGTGAGGCATACAAAGAATAAAATAAGAGGTCCGTATCATGGGTAGCGCTGACAAAGTTGTGGTTGTTGTACTCGCTCCAAAAGAAAAACTAACAGACATACATGTTACATATGTACATATCTAGTTATAAACCATCGAATTAGCCGACTTATAGGTATCTTTTAAAGGGGGAGGGTTGCCACGCCTATTTTCGGTGAGTTTGTCGATATCGACTCTATGAACTTATCCACCGAATTGCATTCGTCTACGATCACTATGTCCCTAAATATTCAATTTTAAAGTTGATAAGCTTTCGAACAAAAAAGGAATGGTTAAAATCGATTCAGTAGTTTAAGAGTTTTAGGTATCACTTGAAGGGGGAAGGTTGTCACGCCCATTTTTGGTGGGATTGTCGATATCGACTCTACGAACTTACTCACGTAATTTTGTTCGTCTACGATCAATATGTACCTAAATATTATATTATTGTACACAATATTTCATGAAAATCGGTCGATCCATTTCGGAGGAGTTTAACCACTAACACCGTGGCACGAGAATTTTATATATTAGATAATATATCTTTTTTTTATTAATTCATATATAGTTGTACATTACATTTCTTATGAACTACTTAATCTATATATTTACATTCATTTAAAAACATTTCATCATCATCATCGTCTTGCGTAAATTCTCTATATTTATAATGCCCCCATGCATATGTATTGATACCATTTTCTTTAATATATGGTTAGTATAATTCGCAAATTTTTCCAAAATTGAGATTTTAATGCAAAACGGTAACATTGTACATAATACATATTTTACAACAACAAAACATGTCATTATATAGTTTAAAGTTGTTGTAATTTTGTGGTTTGCAAAAACGCTAAGTCCACAAAACTACGAAAAATATTAATATTATTAATTAATTAGTAATAATAATAATAATTAACATTATTAGTTATTAATATTAATATTACTTTTATTTTGTAAACATAATTGCGTTTAAACAGTTTACAAATTTTAAAAACTGTAAAAGCTACAATGTTTTTTGTGTCTCCTGTAAAATTTGAATAAAGGGACTTAACACATTTGCGAATTATACTAACGATATCTCTTATGATCTAAATAACTTAATGTTAGTTTACTAATATTTTGTGTATAAATTTCATGTACCTTAGATCTAAATATATACATTGTGTCATAGTATAATTTTTTCTCTAATAAATATTTTCTAAAGTCACTTATACTTAATTTTTTAGTTACACATTGTTTAACACCTTTAATTTTTTTAATTTCGGTATCAACTCTATCAATTTTTAGTGAATACATTTTAGATCTTAAACCAATGAATTCTTTAATATTTTTACCATTACACTCATCCTTCATCCTCCCTAATACTTTCTTTTATTAATTTGAGGAAAATTATATGGATTGTCTTTTGAATATGCAGATGTATCAAAATGTGTACTAATATCATTTTTTATATCACTATATAGATCATCTGTTTTAATATCGTAAATAAAGGAATCAGTATCCATATAATTGAGTTGCAGGTTTTCACAATATTTAGGTTTTATGTAATCATAATGAAAACTATACATTTTCCATTTGGATATTTCTAAAACTGAAAAACCAATATAAATTGGTTTATTATATTCAGTTTTAGTTCTATTCATTTGGATGGCATGCATATTTTCATGAATTTTGAGTGAACTATAGAAATAAGGTTTAGCTATAAGAGCTCTAGCACCTAATCTTTTACCTATACTCTCCCATTCACATGCTATTTTAATGTCTTTCCTCTTATCAACATTTTCCATAGTTTTTCCATATACAGCATTATTTAACAATTTAAAAAATTTTTGTTCAAATGAATTTTTAGCTAGTGTTCTATAATGATTATTCAAATCAATATATTTCTTTAACCAATAAGACTGACTAAACTCAAGAATTCTATGAATTTTTTTCAAAATCAAACCATGTTGTAAGCATTGTTGTAGATTTCTATAATGTATAATATAGTTTTTCTTATTATTTAGGTCTGTTATTAATTTTCGCTGTTTCATGCTTTCAATTTTCTTATTCTCAGCACAAAATGGTAAATCGTTATGATAGTCGTGTAATGTCGATGGACATTCTAGATCTACTTCTAATATATATCCCAATGGAGAATCCTCTTCTATATTATTAACAACAAAATTTTCAACCCATTTAAAATTTTTATATGGAAGGTAGTTTGACATTGCATAACCATATAAATTATGTACATCTAAATATATTATATAATTTGATTCTTTGTTAGAATCATAATCACTAATATATATATTATTAGCTATTGAATATCTGTTAGAACATTGAACAATACCTCCCCTGATACCTCGAAGAACAAAATTATATATATTAATATCAGTTAACAACTCTAATTATATTTCAGTTGTTTTCAACATTGCATCCCAGGATAGACCAGGAGTAGTATAATATTGAGATGGATCTAAATTATAAATGTTTTTACATACTTGTCGGAAATTTTCAAATATGTCACAGAGTAAAAGAACGTCTATCTTTAAATATAAAACTAAATAATCCTTTAATGTTATACATTTAAATGTCTTCCATACTTTTTGTGCATGTTCATAATCCTATACACTACACGACTCGTTAGTTAATTTATTAAAGAAAACTGAAATGGGAGGTAATTGAGTTTCATTGAGACGATTTTCAGAATCTAAATAGTCGTATGGAAAGACACCTTTACGTTTCATTAAATTAAATTCTTCATCATTTGAATAGTTTGATTTTACTATTGTTAAATCGTTGTCGGATAAATAAGTTGCTAATTTCTCTAAACTAGATGGCATTAATCTAAATGCATCGTGAAAACGTAACTCTATAGTTTGTTTTTCATTTACAGTAATTCTTTTTGATATGGATACATAAAGTTCCTTATTTAAAGGTATAATATTTATATCACCTTCAATAGATGAAAGCTCTCTAACAAACAAGTGACAATCATATGCTGAAAGATTATGAAAAAATATAGGAATGAAATTCGCAATTTGATATTCTAAATTACACTTGTTATGAGCACCGCCTCTATATTCACCGGTTAGATGACAATGGTCAGCTACCTTATCTTTATTTGATAATTTTTTTTTTGCAAATATGACAAGTTTTGCTTTCATAATGTTGTATCTGTTGAAGTGACGTTAAAGAATTCATAGGTTTAATAACACTTAGATGTTCAGTGTAAATATCTAAAATATCGTTAACTAAGCTTTTAAAAAAATGTTGTGGTGCATTATTACCATTGTCAATTTCAAAAATATTTAAATCTGAATTATATGAACATTTAATATAATAACTATAAGCAAATGGAATATGCTTTTGTACTGATTTAACATTTGTCGAATTTTGTACATTAATTGATTCTAGAATACATTCAAAATCAGCATATACAACAAAAGGCACATCCAATTGTTTTTTAAAATTTTTATAACTAAGCATACTATTTTCTATACTAGGCATTTTAGTTACCATCTTATTGCATTCTTTTTTATGATTCTCCTAAGATGACTCATTATGGAAATGTATTAAACATGTATTACATATATAAATACTTCGGCAGTGTTTTGTTAGTTGACTTTTAATTAATCTGTAAATATAAAGGAACAAATTAATTAGTACAAGTTTTTAAAGTGTCTATATATTTCTCACTTTATATTTACCTTGATATATTTTTAATCCATACATAATGGATTTTTTCACCATCTTCCAACAGCTGCAAGTTAATGTGCTTAGATTTTTCCTGTTGCGAAAAATAATATGGATCGACTATATTATTCTCACTGTCTAATGCAAACACATTAACACTCATTTCAGGATTGTTGGTCTCAAATACTTTTATCTGATTAACTGGAAGCGGAAAGTTCAAGTTCTTAAAATTTAATTCAATATTATTCTCCAGTCTTATGATTTCATCTTCTATATTAACAACGTTATAGGACGTCATTCTATTTGAATTCTCTGTCATTGGATATAATGCTGATATTATTGCCCATTTGAAACAATACTCATCATTATTTTGAACATTAATGTATGCAAACTTTCTCTGTATTTCCCGTGGTAGGGGGATGTATTGGGAACCTTTTATACATTTATATTGATTAATGTTTATCTCAAGACGTGATATTTCAATTAAGGCGCAACCGCTGTCACGCTCTTGAAATTCACTCATCTTTTTAATTATAACATCACATTGCTCGTTGTAAGTATTAAGAATGTCATCTCTTGTTGAATACATACTAAGAATATTCATTTTAGTCTGATGAGACTTTACTTCAATCATACAATTATCTTCATCATTCTTTATTAACATATATTCACAAAACAGTTCCATGTTGAATTTTATGCTTTCATATTTTTTAATCGCATCACTTAATAATTTAATTATTTTGTCTCTGATTTCCGTTAAAAAGTTTTCAGGTATTAAATTATTTTTGTTGTTGTTTTCAACTAAATATGTGATAATTCTATTATTAAACGATGATTTTATCCATTTAACACCATCAATATCCAAACCATTGTCTGGTTTCTCAGCAAGTTTATGTTTATTTGTCCTTTTATGATTAAACCACTAATTTCACTGTTTTTGTTATCTTCTGTGTGAGAATGTGAGTGTCGATGCCATTCCGCATGATTTGAAAAATATTTATTACATTTTTGACATTTAAATGATGTGGATGATCCATCATGAAACAATCTAATATGTCTTCTTAAATTTGTATTCAGAGTGAATACTTTTCCACAAAATTCACAAATAAAACCGCCAGCCATTTCTTATTTATTTATTTTTTAAGAGCAGATAATGTGTTAAATAGATTTTCTTAAACAGGAATGTCTCTGTTAACTAACAACTATCGTTATTTATACAAACATTTTTTTAATATACAAGTCAGAGTTGAAAAATTCAGTACTTTTGTACAAGTCAGAGTTGATAAATTCAGTACTTTTGTACTTTTTCATTTAAAAAATACTGCAGTACCGCTGCTACGCTTTTAGTACTTTTTATTATTACATATTTTATGGCTTGCGCTTTTCAACTATTAATGCATTAGCAAACAAAATAAATAAGTGGTGTGATTAGGTCGTAATTCTGATTGAAGGGTGTACGTATGTATATTTTAGAAAAGTACTATTTGATGCAAAAAAGTAATTTTTCAGTTATAATTCAGTACCATTTCAAAATTTCAGTTTTGCAACACTGATACAAGTTAACGATAGGTACGGTTCTGCCAGTGAAGTTAATTCTGCAGTGTAAGCGTTTTTAATATTTTTGCTTTACACCTGCATCGGCTCCAATTACGAACAATTTGATGGGAAAATAATTATGCTGAATCAGCGTTTGCATGCTCGCGCATGTTAGTGCAACGTGATCATGCGACCAAAACAATAAACTATTTTTTCAGTAAAACCATTTTTCAAAACAAGAAAACCGTACTTTAAAATTCCTTATCAAAATTATATTTTTCCAATAAAAAAATTATACAAAAAATAAAATAAAGAATACAGTCTTTTACGGCTATGCATGCTCCCAAATTTTAACACACACACACATCCCCACCAAAACAAGACAAATTAAACATTTTTTTATTTCAACATTAATCACACCTGGCAAAGCGTGAGAATTCAGCAGATCAAATATCGCAATGAAATATATATGAAATATTTTTATGTTTACACGCACCAGACAGTATGTAACTCGATATGCGTTGTGAATTGAATAAACTGTGTAAATATGTTTTTTAATTTTTAATAAATACACTTTTATTAAAAATAAAACAAATTAAACATTTTTTTATTTAAACATTAATCACACCTATATGCAAAGCGTATAGGTATACAATAGCTCGATCACACACAATTCTGCAACGATTTAATTATTTTACAGCTATGCATGTTCCCAAATTTTAACACTCCATTAAAAAGCATTACCTTTTCACAATATAAGCTTAAAATTAAACCGAAAAAAAATAAAAATTAAAGGGATGATTCCAAATTTGTATGGAAAAAGTGGTCGAGAAACGCCATATAAAAAACTATTAGCGTGATCCCAAATTTGTATGGAAAAATTGATCCCGAACATACATATAAAAACAATTAGCGTGATCCCAAATTTGTATGGAAAAATTGATCGCGAACATACATAAACATACTACTCGCCTCCCAAAAATACTCAATCAATTCACGATAATCATCTGTTATAAAACTTTTGGTCAATTGTACCTTAAAAACAGTAACAAAGATGTAATTTTTGTTTCAGCAATATGTTCTTTTATAAGTTTAGAGATATTTCAGTGCCACTGGAGTCGATATTTTTTCCAATTGTTTGATAATGGGTGGGCTAGGGCTACTAGAAATTGGTTAAGATTGCTTTTAAAGACAATTTTAAGGACCAATTCATACTTTTTTAAATTTGTTCTAATGGAGCACTAGATCCACTAAAACGGCCTGAATTCGAAGCCGTTGCATTGCTGCACATTATTTATACTTTACCATGAAGGATCTAGACGAAAAGAGCAATTAAAATGATATCCAGAAGAAATTTTGGCCCTGCAAGAAGTTATTCTCTATGTTAAGAGAAACAATAATTGACAAACCTCCTTCTTTTAAATTTCGTACATCCAATTCTGGTAGTTTTTATTGTTTTGCTCTATATTTTTGAGTCGAAATACGAATTCATTGAATCGGCGATTTGTTAATAGGAAAATCATCAGTGCTCAAACCAAGCATTTCTACGATTGCTTTGTGAATACAATATGCTTAATCTAAACCTGCAACAAGCTTAAGTCTTACGAGATTCTTTTTATCTCTGTTTGAATTTGTTTCTGGGCAGGAAACATTAGGCTAGCTGAGTTCGGAATTCAAAATCGCGGTACAAATCCAAGGTGTCTGTAATGGAAGTAGATGTAACACTCAGTAACTGTTTTTGTCTAAAATTTTTTCATCTCCGTCCAATATCAAATAAGTTACCAAGGTGCATTTTAAAATTATCTTAAAATTATTTTCGGTATACCTCTACAAACAGAATCAGTTCAAATACAGTACCAAAAATACTAAAATATATAAAACATTAAAATCCTAAACATAAATGTGATTTCGATAAAAAAAAAACAGTTCAAAATTATCAATACATTTAAATAATAAAGTCAAAGTGCTGCCAAATCCAAAAGTCTTCAAACCAACAGTTAATTTTGAAAATTTTACTTTAAAAAATAAGCATTTATTTACATTAAAATTACGACTATCTATAAAGGTTCTTATAAAATATATGAAATCGAATGTGTAAAATCCAATTAAGAAACCAGACTAAATCCAAGAATAATAATCGTAAAAACAAGAACACGTCTACCTTAAAATGTATGGAGTTTATTAACTCTCATTTAAGAAATCGTGAAACGATGGTATCTGAAAACACAATCACGTTCACGGGCATTACCAATATTGAATCTGCTCGATCTTCTAATACTGAATCGCCTTTTATGCAGATGATAAACAGAAGATTACATAAAGGTACGGTCACATCTAAAAAATATTTGCCACAAAACGTAAAATATTTGTTTGCCATAATGTGACCACAAAATAATTTTGCGTGGCAAACAGAAAAATCCTCCATTTTGGGAAAATAAAATTATTTGCCGGCAAACAAAAATGTGGCAAATAACAGCTGTTTAAGACTGTGTTGCCTACTAGCAAAACTAAAACATCACTAAAATCGCAAAAAAAATGTATGAAATCAAATTTGAAGAAAATAAATAATTTATTTTATGTAAACCTTTTTATTCGTTGTAGATGTATTCATTATATACGTATAAATATTTGCGTGCCTGCATATACAGAGATACATTCAGAGTCTGAAATTTAAATACACGTTGAAGCAGCCCACTATTTTAATTATCTTATTTTTATTACTATTTTTCAATATAACATTTTTATTATCAATTAATCATTAACCATTTTATTATTATTAAATACAACCCTATGTAAATATTAACACATTTAAATACAACTCTATGTAAATATTAATACTTTCAAATACAACTCTATGTAAAATTTAGTATATAAGAGGCGGCATTTTCATGAATAAATCGCATTCTGCCTTCTACCTTCAAAGCCAGTACAGCTTAGTATAGTACGATACCGGACAGGCTGTTGGAATTGAAGTTAGATTGTCGAGTGTCTTGCCTATAAGGATTTGCTTTCCTTATTTTTTATCATTGTTCTTCATGAACATATATAATCTTAGGAACAAGATTATTTCAACGTTAATATATATATCAATTGTTATACCTTTCTAAATCAAAGCTATTCTGGGGTTGTAATGATTTTTTCAGTAAAATTGTAATTTTTTTTAAATCACATTAAAGAAAAAGATCTCTGAAACGACCTAACTCTTCAGTTCAGTACATAAAAATAAAGAATTCTTGTTTTTGTTATAGAAAATTTTTCATTTTTATTGCAATGATTTTGATTTTTTCTCCAAATTATCACGACAAATTTTGTTCCTGAAAATAAGCAGGTTAAAATATTCAAACTACAATGTTATGAATGGAACTTTTGAAGTGGACTGTAGGAGTCATTATAATGGAGAATTGTAATTCAACGCAGCAACATAATTCCAATTTTCCTTTTACACAAGTATAGTACATTTTTTAATTCAATCATTTTGGAGTATAAATTTTCAACCAAAGTGACATTAAAATCTTTCTCAAAAATATCTATAAATAATTTTCAAATTAGACCTAAAAGAAATGATTCAATTTATATATATTCGATTTCCAATTTTTGGATTTAACATATATTTTAAGTTATGTACATCATTTCAGCGATTTTCAAATATGGTGATTGGCTAACATAAACATTTGTTTATGTTAATTTTATTGTGATTAAAAACATAATTTTTCTGTTTTTTTCTTTTTTTATGCGCTGAACCCATTTTCAAAACCATAGTCGTCTTTCTTTTTTTCCCTTCGCAAAATATCACAGAAGCTCCGCAACACAAAACGAAAAAATATTCACCTTCTATTACGTGTGAAAATGTGTATACGTATTTTTGTTTGCCAACATTCTAGTCAAACATTCGTTTTGTGGCAAATATATTTTAAGTGTGACCACATGGCAAACATGTTTGCCATACTTTTGTTTGCCGCTATTTGAAGAAACAAAAATGGGAATATAAATGTGCGTAGTGTGACCACAAACCAAAATTTTAGTTGTTTCTGTCATATTTCGGGCAAACAAGGGAAAACAAAATTGTGGCAAACATTTGTCTCATCTGACCGCACCTTAAGTTAGGCGGACAAGCTAAAATTGATTTAGAAAATGTAACCGAAAAGGGGTTCCATTACTAGTCAAAATTACGAAGGATGTTTATACTGTGAATGTCACTAAACTAAATGAAACTGATGTACTAATACATACTAAAAATAATGCTGTGCTAAAAAATAAAATAGAATCTCACCACCTCAATCTCAACCACCGAATTTTCAGTCAGGGTCGTAGCCTTAAAAACAAACCCACATAGCGGCAGCATTTATTATCTGGGAGCAGCGTTGCCAAATGTGCAGATTTATCTGCATTTTGCAGTTTTTCTGAGCATTGAGCAGTTTTGAAGTTTTTTGTTTAAAAAAGTTTTTCTGTAAATTATGCAGATTTTGCAGTTTTTACATTTAAATTTTTTAATTCCAATTTCTAAAGCCATAATTTTACCCCATTTGCTTAATATAGTAGTGGCAAGCTTTACTCAATCTTTTTTGCCAAATGTAGTAGAAATGAACTACATTCAAGAAACAGATGACGAGTGGCGTGAACTACTGCACATTAATGTTGAAGACTTGGGTTTATTAGAAGAAGAAAATATTTAAACTTTTTGGGAAGTCATGTTTAAAACAAATCGTGGCGACAGAACTAAAGCTTTTCCTAATTTAAAAAACCTGGTATATGCAATTTTGTCAGTACCTGTTGCAACTGCTAATGTTGAAAGAATTTTTTCACAAATTAATATTAATAAAAATAAACCTAGGAACAGATTAGAAGTGCCAACACTGTGTGGCATTTTAAGAACTAAAGATTTTCTTAAAAAAAATTACAGTAATTGCAGCAATTTCATACAATCAAAAGAAATGGCAATAAAATTTACCACAGAAATGTACAAATCTAATTAGTATTAAGTGCCAGGAGAAATTAACTCAATTTACGAAAATGCATGTTATTTCAAATACTTTTTATAAAACTGAATTATATTTATATTTTTTATTATATGTATTTAATTTAATTTGTTTTGTTAAGTTTTAATAAAAAAATATATGAACTGAATTATAAATTTTTTGGCGGTTTTATGTGCAGTTTTTTCAGTTGAAAATCAGTTTTTTTTTCTAAATTTGAAGATTTTGAAAAAAAAAAATTATGGCAACGCTGTCTGGGAGTCAGTTTATTATAGAACATTATCATGAATAACCGATTAGTATTGCAGACTTAACTAAATTGAACAATATATTTCGTGAAAATCCATCATTTACGGTTGAGATACGGTCTCAATAAATTTTAATTTCTATTTGAACTTATTTAATTTATCGGTTTTATTTATAATTTCTTCATATTTGCTTCTTTTTTATTATTTTACACTTTACTTATCATTGAAGTTATCCGGCGGTGTAAACTTTTAAAATTTTTAATTAACTTTTCTTTTAAACGCGATTAAAAATGATTAAATTATCTTTAATTATGTTCCACCCTAATGTAAACTATTCCAGAGACTGTGTATATAGTGTATTGTGTTGGATTGATAAAATAAATATAAAATGGACGAATTTCGATGCTTATTTACATGAGATATTGATATTGCATTAATTTCTATAAATTGGTTTGCGTTTGATATTCAGGATTAAGCGTTTGAATTTACCCGGCTTCCGAATATTTCGCTTTGATAGGATTGGAAATTATTGCTGAAGTGGCAATTTATGTTCGGAATGGAATAACTTGTAGGTGAAAAGTGAGAGTTAGTATTGCAAGTGAAATTGAAATTTGTTTCATGAAATTGCTACATTAGATAAGAAAAAACTACTAGTGTTTACAGGCCTCCTAATATTTTGAACGTTTCCCTATTAATTACTTTTCTTGAAGAAATATCTGTAAAATATCAGGACATTATTATAACTGCGGATTTCAATAATGATATTTTAGTTGATAACTATATGATTGAGCCAATGCATCAACCTTTTAGGCCTTATAATTGTAAATCAGACGATTATTTTATGACCAGCTTTCGGATTCAGAACGATTGCCATTAACAAAACGAAGAGGCATAAAAGGGAATGCTAATGCTCTCTCGCGCCGACCTTGTAATTTGAAGCGTAAACATTATGTGAAGGCTGATGAGGAGGAAGCCACCATCGATATCCGGCTATTTCATTTCATGTTTATTAGGCCTAAAATTCATTTTTACATGTGTAGTTGTAAGTACATTCTTAAATATTATTTATTAGAGGTATGCAACGAATAACTTTTTTGCTTCATGTGTGCATAGAGTACTTACTCTCTCTCTAACAGCTCAAGCAGTGAAGAGAAGAGAATGTGTGCAAGACAAATCCCAGCATACCAAATGTGTTGAGAATAATATTATATTAAGCTTACCAACATAAGCATTAAGCTTGAAAAAGTCTTGAGAAAATCTTTAAAAAGGTTATAGTAACAATTGTAGAAAAATCAAAACGGAACCCTCGTGATAATATTACATGTGTAAGATTACTAAAAGCTTATTCTTGCAATTGTAGAATAAGCTTACAAATGTAATATTATATTAAGTGTTGTATATAAAAGCTTACTCGTCTCAATATTTTCATAAGCTTTTCAACATAAATGTAGAATAACCTCTATAAATTGTAGATATTTAATAATTATAATATTGTATTTAAAATTTTGTTTTTTTTCATTTTTACTTACTTCGTATTGCCTTTGTTGTGCTAAGATTTCGTAAACTTTTCTTTGATTCAGGGCTTTTCCAGCTTTTTATTTCATTATTTTATTTAAAATAGACGTCCGTCCACGCACTTTAAAAATTTTGTAATAAATTTACAGGCAAAACAAAACAAATTTCATGAAAAAAAAGTAACGGTAGCTGTTTATAGCTATCGCGTGCGTAAAAGAAAGACAGCATGACTTTAAAAACTATTGAGAATAATGTTTTTTTCAATCGTCAGATTTCTGTAATCATACTTTAGAAACAGTTGTGTTTAACAATAGTTTCTCAAGCATAGTTGAAAACTGCTTGTGAATTCACATTTTAAAAACATTATTGTAATATTAATAAAAGAAAGCTTGAAAACAACTATTATTATAAGCTTATTCTCAAGTTATATTGCGGTTTGATTGCTAAATGGTATGTTGGGATACGAGTAAGTATTTATCCGAAGCTGCTTATGTTCCGTAAAAAGAGTACTCATTGAAAAATATATCCGCAAAAACAAGTACTCCTAAAATTATATTCACTTCATGTGGTACTTCAAATACTCGCAGCATAAAACACCACGTAACTGATGTTTTTTTATGTATAAATGCTTATGTGTATGAACAAACGACATGTTAGGCATATACAGTATTCCCCGGATATAAGCACCCCGGATATAAGAACTCCCCGCTTAATAGCACCAAAACTTATGCAAACTTGATTTTTGTTTAACAATATACTGAAAATATTTCGATATATGCATCCCGCTTATAAGCACTCCCCGCTTATAAACACAAATAATTTTACCTCATAACTTAAATTTTCTCTAAAAAAAATTCGTTTATATGCACGCGGTCACAATTATTTTGAATGACAATAAAATTATTCAGCGGCATTAAAATTTGTTATGGCAACACTTTCTTAAAAACATAATCGGTACATGTATGTATGTAATCGATCTCAGTTCCTTAGACTTAAGTGTATCTACATATCGTCGTTGAAAACCCAAAAGTACGTACCATCTAAAAATCGTAATCGTGGCTTTTATTGATTCTGATTTGTTAGACAAAACTACATACCTCTAAAAAATTTTAGAACTCTTTGTAAAAAATTACGTTTTTATATCCATTATTCAAAGTAACTTATCAATAACAATAATAACGTATCGTGTTTTTTTTTCTCCTATAAAGTTTTAAAAGCTGATGTTATGTACTTTTGGATTTTCAACGACGATTTATAAACATATGTAATGTTTTTTTGTCAACAGATTTTTTTTTTTTATTTTTTATTGTTTTATAAATGAGTTGTTTTTTGCTTTTGTTTAATAAAAAATAATAAAATGGAATTTTAACACAGATTTGTATTAATGCATTTGAAGTCCGCTATGCGAGATTTCGATATAAGAATCACCCGCTTATAAGCACCGTCTTGTAAGCATTTTTGAAAGTGCTTATATCCGGGAAATACTGTATTTGTTAATCATTGATATAAAAAAATAGAAATCGAAAATAGTAAATTTTTTTGAAAAATATTTTTTTTCGCTTTTTGATTTAAAAAATTCTTTATTTTCAATGAACTAAAAACAATTAAAATAACAAAAAAATCACTTAAAATTACTAAAACGTAAAAAAAACATAATTTATATTTCATATTTTCAGAGATCATTTAAAATGATAAAAGTATGTAAGTAATAAGTGTAACAAATAAAGTTAAGTATATGTATATAGAAGAGAAGGAACTTTAAAAACTTAAATATTTGTGAATTTATTTAAAAAGAAAAACAAAACATAAAAACATTAATCCTTAAATAAAAAAAAACTAAAAATTCATGTCCATAAAACTCAAAACTAGAGATCACTTTCTATTCTTTCTATTTCTTCGTATATTTTTGTTTTATTCATATTAGAGTGTAAAAACATTATTTTGTTTATTGTAGCGCCGTTAGTTCCAAGAGCAGACATCTTCTCAGAAATAAGATTTCTTGCCTTCGAAAAATACATACATACATAAATGTATACATACATAATTGAACAGCCTAAAAAATAACATTATAATTCGGTGCGAATCGATATAATTTCATTTCTACAACAATAAAACACATATTCTTACCCTACAATAAAACAAACGGTAATATTTGTTTTCCACAGGCTATTTGCACATACATTTTGCGAAAACAAGACATCTTTCAGTTTGTTTATTATTTTATTTGGCAATGCATGTATACATACCATGAAACAAAGAAAACAAGATAGCGCATTCACGTTGTCAAAATTTTATTGTTCTGCGCATGTACGTCACAGTAGTAAATAAACAAAAACACAATCACATGAACACATGTTTTTAATATGGGGAAATTTTGTTTACATTTATATATTAATGAAACTGTTGTTATTTTTGTATTATAACTAATACAAAATTGTTTATTATTTATTATTAAACCCTTTTTACTAAATTTGTTAGATTTTTTAACAACATTACTTTAATATATTTGCATTTATACAATTTTTAAGCAGTTTGTTAACAACTTTTTTACCCCCATTGATTTAAGTTTCAATAATTATAATGAAACACAAACTCAAATGTTAATACTTATGTATATTTATTTTATAAAATACTATTTTTTTTAGATATTTATCGTAGGTACATTGTAGTTTTAAGTATAAAAAAATATGTTTTAAGTATATAAATATATATAAATTTTAATTTAAAGTCTTGTTCCACTTTCTTTTTCTATTTGATAATTTGTTGGTTATTTCACGATTTAAAATTCTTATTTTAAAATACATTCGGGCACGGAAGAATAATTTTTTAATTTTTTCACTGCATTTTATGTGTTGTGCTTGTTGCAGATGAAATTTTAAGAAATTATTTGTTATTAACAAATCGTTTTTATTAATTGAATTGAAAACTGATTCTAGTCCTTTCATATATGTCATCATTTCCGGCGACATTTGGCTTAGACAATCCACCTTCGCTAAGATGGTCTACCCATGTAAAAGAAGGGGAGTCTGTATTTCTAGGCTCAGCAATATCTGGAACCGCGTCTTTCAATTTGTGGCATATATAGCCAGCGAAGTTCTCCACGCCATCGTAAGGTAGATCGTCAATTTCTCGCTCATCTGATGTAGCCGTTTCATCATTAAATTTAATGTTGGTTAATATAATGTCTGCAAAAAGTTAAAAATCATTAAAATATATTAAACAATTTTGTTCTTCATTTTTAATTACCAGTAAGAGATTTGCCAGATGCTTCAAGGTCAGGGGTGTCGTCTACCTCAACATTTGCTGCGTCTGATAATACTCCATTATTGCGCCCAAGTAAATATGCTCTTAAACGATATTTAAACTCCTGCTTATCAGGGTGGTCATGCAGACCACCTTTAGCCTGTAGGAACAACACCATCCATGAGTAGCCTTTTTAAAGCAAATCCTATAAATATATATTGACAATTTAAAATAAATATATTATCCATTCTTAATTACTTACTCATTTCATATTGAAGATTATTGGCAAAATCTTCTGTTTTAAAATGATCCATGCAAACAAAAGAAGTGTCTGGATTAAACTTTTTCCGGCCGCAGAAGCTAATCCACTTCTTTCGAGGCGTTACATTTGTTGGAAAACGGAAAAAACTGCATAGAGAACCTTTTCCCTCATTGCTTTTATTGTAATTTACAACAGCGCACTTCATTTTTATTAATTTTTGATTTAAACTTTAAATGCTTTTAATTAAAATACACAAAATGTCTCTTTACACAACAAAATTTTCTACTACAGTGACGTCAGACAAAAACAGCTGATCAACGAACAAAAGTAACGGACATGCGCAATGCATTATCTATATTTCTTTGTTTCATGTATACATACATGCACACACGTATACACGCATATGAGAATAAATTGCTTAGAGAAGAGAACAATACGTTCTCTGAGTACATGTTACTTTTTACACTGTGTGCAACATCTTTACATATTTATAGTCTTTGGTGTAGATCTTTTCTTTGCCAAACTTCTTTGTGGTATTTGCAGTACTCATTGGTATTTGAAGTACTACGTTAAGTTTGGTGGTACTCGTTGTACTCGACATGTTTTGTGCCGGTATTTTCGAGTAAGAAGGAAAGTTGAACATGTATTTGTATGAAGCGAACGCAGTCAAATAACAACAAGAAGTTATTCGATAATTTTGTTGTTCTCAAAAAAGAGTACATTTCTTCTTCGGATACTTCGGATAAGTGTACATGTATGCTAGATCTTATGTACTTTTTGAAGTCAAATACATTTGTGCAGACCTTTAGTATTTATCCTATTCGTATCCAAAACTTTACATAGGCTTATCAACTAAGGAAGTAAAATTGCAGCGTGCTGCAGACAATCATTTAATATCAAACTTTAATTATATTCCATAAAAAAGCGGAAAAAGGAAACATTCTTTTAGTTTTCTTATGCTTTACACTAATCAACACTTATTTACTAATCTACATCCTAACTTAAAATCCAACTTAAAACTAGTTAACAAAATCAAATATCACACATTATTTTATAAATTGGGTTAGATTAAGCTAATACCTATCATCCCTACTGTGCAGTATTGTACACTAGGTCCTGTATGTCCAAAGTGTTCACCCTTCTGTGGTAAAATAATAGCTGATCGTCTTTGTAAAGTAGTCCAGCGTCTCTCAAGGTCAATAAGTCTACCGGAGAAAGATATTTATGGCTCCTAACCCCTTCGAGATCAAAGGAATGCGTAAAGCAGTTCCCTACCATGTCATTCCGCAAGTTAGATGAGTGTTCAAGGAACGTAGTGGACGTCTTCATCAGAAACACATCTATTCTCTCAAAGTTATATCTTTCATATGTCAACCTGCAAGGGGGTCTTCTGAAAGTCCCGTTGTGGTGCATCCGCGGTCTAAGACCCAAACACGCATATCCGTCTCTCCCATATCCTAAGCCCCTCCCTCTGATAAGTTGAGACACCAAACCAAACCGGGAAGGCGTAGGACATAAGAGGCCTAATAATCTGCCTATAAACAAGCAATCTAATATTGTTACTGAGACCTCCCCTACTGCACAGCAGATTGCAGTACGAGAAAAATACCTTCTTTCCCTTGGTTAAAATGAAATCAATATGTGTGTAGTACTCGAAAAATGAAAAATAACTCCGAGGTACTTGAAGCAGTCTGTTGCTCTGATAGCCACCCCACCCATGCTCAGGGTCGGAACGAATTTCCTTGCATTATACAGTTCGTCTTGTCCATGTTCAATGTCATGCCCCATTTACAGAAGAAGTCAAAAAGCCTTCCTAGATATTCGTTGAGTCTTGAGTTTACCGTCAACGCTCTCGGTCCAGTTGCCGCGATCAAAATATCGTCGGCATAGATCAGTAAGAGATCACCCTCGGGCGGAGGGGGAATATCCGCCAAAAATATATTGTAGAGCACAGGCCCCAATAATGATCCTGCTTCTACAGTCCTCTGCTCCGAAAGCATGTCGCACACCCTTACATTAAATGTACGATTTCGCAAGAAATTAGCCGTAATTCTACATAATTCCCTATCAAACCCGAAGGACATCATTTTATAAATTATGGCTTCTTGCCAAACAGTGTCGAAGGCCTTTGCGAAGTCCAGGCTCACCGCTATTGTGGGGCATCTCCTACTAAGTCCCTTTGAGACATAAAGCCATGTCACAGAACGCAATTCCGATCGAAAGTGGTTTCAATTCCGAAAGTCGAGTCTTTAGAAAACGAAAAACGAAAAATCTTTTCGGAATGAAACCACTTCAAAGTGGTTTTGATATTTTAGATGATTTATTAAATAAAAATATTAATAAAACTTAGTCAAACTGAAAGACAAAATGGAATATTTTATTATTACATAGGTTTTCTAAGTATTTACTTAATATTGTTACGCAAGAACAAACGAAACGACCTAATATCGTTTAACAATAAAAACAATAAGCAAAGCCACAAAAACAAAGACCATGAGAATGAAAGAGATAGAAAATGCAAGCACAACGAACAAGAGGCAATGTGTACACAATACACAAATACACATTAACAAATACATCGAACATCTTCTAAATAAACCAACAACAACAAACAATGTAGTCGCAAAAGAATTCTCGAGAAGGCGAGAACGCGAACCTTCCACTTAGAGAACCATCATCAGACTGAAGAGGTTCGCATATAAAAGGGCAAGACAAGGCAGGCAACCAGTCAGCTGTAATTGAGTCAGTCTTGAGTGAAGTTGCGTGTGAACTAAATAGTCGTGTTTGAAGATATCGGTTGCGAGCAATAGTTGTGTGTGAATAATAGCAAGTAATTATTGTTGTATCGGTTAAGTGTGAACAGTGGCACATAAGAAAGTGTGGACAATAAAGAGAGTTTTATTGAAATAAAACACATATTTGTTTTTACTTACTTTGCAATTAACGAACTCATATTTAAACGTTTTTAAAAAGGTAAAAACCTAACAATTGGTGTCAGAAGTGGAATTGCAAAATCCAAAAGTGAAAATAAATAAATAAAATGAAACTCTCCGAATTAAGAGTGGACCGGCTTAAGCGAGAGCTGGGTAAACTAGAGCAGCCAACAACGGGCACGAAGAATTAACTGCAGAGGCGGTTAAGAGAACAACTTCAGATTCAGGGCATCGACATTGAATCCTACGAGTTCGAGGATGAAGAAGAACGAGAGTCACATGTCCCTGCAACCCCTAGCGGTATAGACATAAATTCGTTGCTAGCCGCTATGATGGAAAAAACGCAAGTATTAGCTGATGTACAAGAAGCTTCTAGAGCCGAAAATGAGAAGATGCAAGCAGCAAACCAGAAACTTCTTGCTGATGTACAAGAAACTTCTAGAGCAAATAGTGAACAAATGATGAAACAAATGCATGCTGCAAACCAAATGCTATTTGAAGCAACAACAGAGAAGCTGCAAGAAATACGTGAGTCATTCAGCAAAAGAATTACCAGTGTCGAGGTAAAGGTGTCGGATTTAGAAAAGGTCGTTGACGCGAAGGTGCACAATTTGGAAAAGGGCGTCGACGGAATACTCGTAATGATGGAGGAAAGGATCATTAACCTCCAGAGCCAGCGTCCGGAACCGGTGCGAGTCGTATCTGAAAGTACCAGCAGGATAAAAACACCTTGCTTTGATGGAAGCTCACCCCTATCCGTGTTCAAATTCCAATTTGAGACAGTAGCCAGCAGAAACGGATGGGACGATGGGGAAGAAGCTCTGGAACTAATTTTGGCTCTAAAAGGTGTCGCAGCTGAGATCCTAGAAACCATGCCAGCCAGCTGCAGGAACAACTACAACGAGTTAATGGTGGCATTACAGCGGAAATTCGGTGATGAGCACAAACGAGAACTGTACCGCATGGAGTTGAGATGCCGAGCGCAAAAGGCAAACGAATCATTACAAGCCTTTGTAATGGAGGTCGAGAGGTTGGTGCAGCTTACATACCCGGGAGAAAACCACCCGCTGATAGACAACATTAAGACCGAGGCGTTTGTGAGTGGTATACGCGACGCTGACATTAAACTTGCGGTATGTTCTACGCAGAAGACAACATTTGCAGAGACCGTAGCTTTCGCACTAGCCCAGGAGACCGCTCGCACGATATCTAGACCACAAATAAGTAAAGTGCGAAAAATGGAAGTCGTGGAGGAGGAAGAATGCCTGTTAAATAAACTTAAAGAGATGTTGAAGCAAGTTTCGGGAGAAAACGGACAGAAGGCTAAACTTAAATGCTTCAACTGTGGAAAGGCTGGGCATTTCCAAAGAAACTGTAAAGCGCCACGGAAAAGATCAAGATCTTCCTCACCATCAAGGAATAATAAGCGGGTGAATTACCAACCATCTTCACAAGAGTCCCCGTTAAACTAAAACGAGCTAGCACTGAGGGGCAAGTGCTGGCTCCCACAAGCGAGGGCCCCACAGTCTCAATATCAGTGATGCAGCAAAACAACAGCAACCTTACGGCGTGCGGGTACATAAACGGCAGACGACACACCCTCACTATAGACACCGGTGCGACGCAGTCTATCATCAGACCAGATGTAGTAAAGGGGAAGTGTGAGGCACTTAGAAATGTAAGACTTGGGCAGCTACTGGAGAGTCTGCCACCGTCCACGGAAAAACAGAGGCGAAGGTGACGATAGCCAACATCAGCGTATGCCACGTCTTTATTGTTGCCGATATTGTCGACGAGGTTATCATTGGTGCCGACTTTATGATAGCTCATGGTATCAATTTGAATATGGGGCAACAGATAATGAGTTGGCGAAATGTGGAGATACCTCTTGACGTCGGATACAAGCATCAAGTGCACGCCAGAAGGATAGTTGCTGTCGAACAACAAAAACTACTAGCTCAAAGTGAATCACTGATATGGGCGCGTTTGGAGGGAGATTGTGAGGAGCACCGCTTGTGGGTTGTAGAATCAGCAGAAATACAGATGGATTTAATATCAGCAAAGGCCCTCGTCAAATCTACAGAACAGAGAATAGTCCCGGTGAGAGTGCTAAATCTATCAGGCAACGAAAAAGTCATCTGTAAAAACTCAGAAGTCGGTCAATGTGTTCCAGTAGAGGCGGTAATAAACAGCGAACAATCTCCGCAAACTGCCGAAATGTCAGCCAAGGATCAAAAGGAATTTGGTGAAAATGTGGAGAAATGGGTAGCAGGCTTAGCAGCTCCAGAGAGAAATGAAGCCAAAAAGCTTCTAAAGAGGTATGCATGCGCTTTCGCCACGAACAGTAAAAAACAAGGAAGAACAGGCATGGTCAAACATGAAATTGATACTGGCGAAGCAAGACCGATAAAACAGGCACCCAGAAGCATACCGCTGGCGAAGCGTAATAAGGTTAAAGAGCTAGTCGACGAAATGAGGAGGTCCGTGGAGCTCACCTGTAGTCTTAGTAAAGAAGAAAGATGGCAGTACAAGATTCTGCGTAGACTACAGGAAGCTGAATGATGTCACCAAAAAGGACAGTTACCCGCTACCGAGAATTGACGACACACTCGACGCGCTAGCCGGAACGAAGTGGTTCTCCACGTTGGATCTACAAAGCGGATATTGGCAGGTGGAGATTGCAGACAAGGACAAGGTGAAAACTGCATTCAGTGCGAACGGCGGCTTATGGCAGTTTAAAGTTATGCCATTTGGACTCTGTAATGCTCCGGCAACATTCGAGCGGCTTATGGAACGTGTACTCAAGGGACTCCATTGGAAGACTTGCCTGGTGTACCTCGACGACATTATAGTGATGGGCAGAACTTTCGACGAACTCCTCAAAAACCTGGGAGAAGTTCTGCAACGCATAACAGCGGCTGGATTAAAATTAAGCGTAAAGAAATGTGCATTGTTCCAAAGACAGGTGAAATATTTGGGGCATATTGTTACGGCAGATGGAATATCTACGGATGAAGATAAAATACGAGCAGTAAAGGACTGGCCTCGCCCCCAGAATCTTCATGAACTACGCAGCTTTTTGGGACTATGCACATACTACAGACGCTTTGTGCCTAACTTTGCTAGCGTGGCTACAAGCTTGCATGAACTCACCAAGAAATCGAAAGCGTATCAATGGGGTGAGTCACAAGAAAAGGTGTTCCAGACACTAAAAGATCTATTGTTTGCTGCACCAGTTTTGGCGCATCCAGTCCCAGGAGAAAAATTCATTTTGGACAGTGATGCTAGCGGATTGGTGGTGTACTTAAATAGTCGTGTTTGAAGATATCGGTTGCGAGCAATAGTTGTGTGTGAATAATAGCAAGTAATAATTGTTGTATCGGTTAAGTGTGAACAGTGGCACATAAGAAAGTGTGGACAATAAAGAGAGTTCTATTGAAATAAAACACATATTTATTTTTACTTAGTTTGCAATTAACGATTTCATATTTAAACGTTTTTAAAAAGGTAAAAACGTAACAATATTTATGCTTAAGAAATTAAATTTTGTAAACTTGCTGAGAAAAACAAAACAAAGTGATATATTTTTTCATTGAAGTATTGCCACGTTATTTTTTTGAGCAAACCACTTATTTTTGAGAACAAAAATCTATTAAGTAGAACAAATTAAAGCGGTGGCAACACAAACGATGGACAAAAGCAAATACAAAAATATTTTTACGATGCATTAAATTCAGTTTTATAAAAATGTAAGTACAGATTTATTGAAATTTTTTTGTATTATTAACTTATATTTTTTTTAAGGTGCAAAGGGGCATTTTTCATAAAAAATTTTTAATTTTTTTTGATCGCAATTAAAATTTTTGTATCAGCGCCTTTTTCTTCTTTTGTTTCGGTTGTAGTTTTTATTCACCAATTATATTTTTTTTCTGTTGTCATGCACTACGTTGACATACTGTATTTGAAAATCAGCAATTTTATAATTTTTGGGAATGAACAAAATCGTTCGGAATCTGAAGAACCTAAAACAAAATCGATCGGAATTGCATATTCGGAATCAAAACCATTCCGATCGGAATCTGTGACATGCCTGATAATCCGAAAGTACCATAAGTGCGTGAGAGGTGGAGTGTCCACCTCTGAAACCAAATTGGCACTCACGTAGCACGCCCATATCCTGCATTGTCATCCTCATTCTATCCAGAATGAAGCGTTTCATAAATTTCCCCAGGCTAGACAACAGGGAGATCGGTCTATAATCACCAACCCGATTAGGACTAGAGCCGGGTTTGGGTATTGGTACAACCAACGCTTTCTTCCACGCATTTGGAAAGTAGCCAATGTTAAAACAGTGGTTGAATAGTATGGCCAAGGATCGCCAAACAACCATCCCTGTTTTCCTCAAAACAATATCAGGTATCCCATCTGGACCAGATGACCTCTTGTTTCGCCTACTTTGTAGACTACATCCCACGTCCGTTGGAGTCAATATCCGAAAACCGTTCAAAGGGGCTGCCCCCGCCACAGTCCCATCTGCCTTAAAGTGGCGATCAAACCGTACAATAGGGATGTGGTTATCCAGGGAAGTCACCCTGTTCTTCACTATATTCTCAAAAGCAGGGGATCGAATACTCCCTTCCCTCAATTGCGCTCCACAAAAATGCTCAGCTAGAAGATTAGCCTTACCCATTTCATCCCTCATAGGGGTGTCATTAGCCCTCATAAGGTCTGCACTGTTGCCATGCGCCTGATACCTGCTCCTCTCCTGACCCTCTGGAATGTCGTGTGATCAATCTTAATATTCTCCAAAAATCTTGTCCAATGTTCCTTCTCAAAAAGTGCGATGGCCCCTTGAATGATCCTGTCCAAGTTTCTGATATCCGCCTTCAGTATAAGAATCCTCGTCAGATCCGCTGTTTTAAATTCAGAATCCTACGGAGTAGTTTCTTCTCCGCTATGAAATGTAGGATATTCAGGGGGAGTTTCAGAAGTCCCCGATTCCCCGCAGGGATTTTGGGTATTACTTCCCCCATTGTCGAGTCGAAAATCTCGGTCATATCAACGAAATGTTCCTGTCCGAAGGGAGTGTGCATCCAGGTAGAGCCTGGGGTAAAACGTCATTCAATCGCCTTGTGTTGATCCTGTTGTAGTCGAACAAGATCGGCCGCACCCTGTTGCGAAATTCGCCCTTACCCAACACAATTTTCTCTGCTTTGTGATAAGATTCGTAGTCAAGTGTCCGTAGTCCGTTAGCAGGTTCAGGCTCGGGTCCGATATCAGGTGTTGTCAAAATTATATCAATGTAAGATCGGGTTTCCCCAAAAATGCGCGTAGGTCCATCAATACGCCGGACATCGGGATTGGGACATTAGAAAGTCCCTAAGTTTTAGGCCTCTGCTATTACAAACAGTTCGTCCCCAGTCTGGGTCTTTAGCATTTAGATCTGCTCCAATCAGTATAGATCCTCTGGATGACAAGTCCAGAAGAGGACTTTATATATTATAAAAAATATACTTGTAGTACAACAATAATTGAATTGTTGTTTTTGTTTTAACATTTTATAAGTAATAAATAAACGTTTTTATTTTTTGGAAATTTATTCGACTCTTCTCATTTACTTTTCTCGCTATCCTAAAAAAATGAATTATTTCAGTGGTGTTTACTCACTTTTGGCGCTCAGTGTATATCCTGCAGTGGAGGATATATCGTACTTGATGGAACCCCTTTATGTCGGAGTCTCTGCTCATGCTAAGGAGCCATTTATTTCCTCCAAGCTTCCTGATCCTCAAAATTTCCACTCTAATCTGCAGATTCGCAATGTATTCCCTAACCTCTCTCTCCTCGAAGGTGTCAGAGAGTCCCTTGATCACCACAAAATAGGGCGCCTGTCCCTTTTTCCAAAAACTTCGTCTTAACTTTTTCGTAATCAGTAAGTGTGCAAACTTCTATGTTTGTCGCTGTCTTACTTAGTACCTTAATATTAAAATCACTGCGTCCAAGTGTGGTTCTCAGTCCGTCAGTCATTGTCCTGACGTTCACGTTATATGTCGTAAAGATTGGTATGGACTTACCACCTTTTCTTCTGGACATCTTCTCTTGGGTTTTATTTGTGTGGGCTTCAGTTGTCTTCTCTCTTCAGCCTTTCGCTCAGATCCGATATTCTCGCCTCTATGTGGGCCTATCGATATCCGGCTAACGCAGATAGATGCCAACGAAGACTGGGCCGAAGCACAAAGAAGTGACCCAATATTGGCGAAGATTATAGCAGCTAAGGAAGAGGACAAGCGGCCTACCAGAAATGAGATATCCGCAGAAGGTCCTCTTACAAAAGCATATTGGGCACTATGGGACAGTTTAAAGTTGATACGCGGTTGCTTATATCGACATTGGGAAGCACTGATGGCAAGACCTCATCCTACCTATTAGTAGTTCCTTCCTCCAAAATGAAGGAAGTGTTAAATTAGTTCCATAATGGAGCTAGCGGAGGACATCTTGGAGTGTCAAAGACGCTGGAAAGGCTAAAACAACGCTTTTATTGGGTTGGATGTCAGGAAGCAGTGGCGGATTGGATAGCAAACTGTACCTAGTGCATTGCAGGTAAAGGTCCAGTAAGAAGAAGTCGAGGTCAGCTGCACCAATATAACTCGGGCGGACCTTTCTAGCGGATAGCGATGGACGTAACAGGCCCTTTTGCTGGCAGCAATACCGGATTCTCGTTGTGATGGACTATTTCAGCATATGGCCAGATCAGGAGGCGAACACAATAGTAAATGTTTTTGTAAACAACTGGGTATGCCGCTACGGGGTCCCAATAGATCTACATTGCGACCAAGACAGAAATTTCGAGTCAGCTGTATTCAAGAAAATGTGTGAGGTATACGGTATTAAGAAGACTCGAACGACGCTGCTTCACCCACAGTCCGACGGAATGGTAAAACGGTTTAATCGAACCCTGAAGGAATATTTGTGAAAAGTAGTGAGCGAGCAACAGAAGGACTGGCACGAACACATTCCGAGATTTCAACTAGGGTACCGATCTGCGGTCCATGATTCAATATCTAGATCACCCGCCAAGGTTATTTTTGGGACTGAGATAAAACTGCCCGGTGACTTAGAGTTTGGTGGTAAGCCAGCCACAGGGAGGGATGCCACATACACTGGAAAAGAAGAAAGAAATTAACTTCATGAATTCGTGCGCACCCGTATAAAAATGGTCGGTGATAGAATGAAAGCCAGGAATGATCGTGCAGCAAACACGAAGGGCTTCCATGAGAGACAACAGGTTGTACTATACAACCCAAAGGTGACGAAGGGATTATCCCCCAAGGTACAAACCAGCTGAGAAGGACCGTATAAAATAATTAAACAGTTAAACAATGTCGTGTACAGGATACAGAGAGTTAGCAGCCCCCGAACAAAAATGAAGGTCGTACACATGGAGCGACTGGCAAAATATGGGAGAAGAAAATATGATCCTTTTCGGGACAAACAGGCTATAGTGGGCGGCAGTGTTACGAAAATGGAAACGGTGTACCATCGTTTAACATTAAGGGCCATTATTACAAGATGCCGTTAACTAAAGGGCGAAGCAGCCCATTATTTTTACCTTTATTATTTTATTATTTTATTATTTGAGTATATTTTTGAAGTTAACAACTCTTCTGAATACAACTCTGTTCTAATAATTTTCTATATTTGAATTTAACAACACTTCTGAATACAACTCTGTTCTAATAATTTTCTATATTTGAATTTAACAACACTTCTGAATACAACTCTGTTCTAATAATTTTCTATAATTGAATTTAACAACACTTCTGAATACAACTCTATTCTAATCACTTTTTTAAAATATTTTTGAATTTAACAAAACCTACTCTGTGAAAATATAATCAATTTCTCTGTACAAAATTTAGTATATAAGGAGCAGCATTTGCATCAATAAATGGCATTCTGCTTTCTACACTCAACGCCAACTAAACTTTTTCTAGTATCTACCGGACAAGCATAATTGACGTTGTTGTAAATTGTGAGTGCCTGCCTGGAAGAAAATTGTTTTTTTTGTTAGGACTTGTTCCAGATGCAAAAATACAATCTTAGACAGAAGATTGTTTCATTGGCGCCCAACGTGGGGCTTCGGATACGACCACACATACAACTGATCTAGAAGACTGCGTAGAAGAGATGGCTACTTTTTCGGAAGAGCAATTCTAGCAGATATTAGCTGCGATGGGTGGTAACGTCAGAGGTGTATCATTTACACAATGTACTGCTCGTGTTAGAGGGCAGAGAGATCCAGCGGCTGTCGAAGAATTTTTGTCAGCAATAACCATCTACAAGGATATTGAAAAAATAGCTGACCCTGACGGCTTGAAAGGAATGCCGTTGTTATTGGAGGATTATGCCGCATCATGGTGGATTGGTGTGAAGGACGGTGTACAAACATTTGAGCAGGCTGTATCCCTCATCCGGACCACATTCACGCCTCCTGTTCCTAATTGACGAATATTCATGCAATTTTTTGAGGTGAATCAACAACAGAACGAACCGACAGATAGTTTTATATAGGTTAGGTTAGGTCGGAGTGGTAGCTCTGATGTCACAAAGCTCACTTAAGCACGCATAGCGGCCCGTTGTGATGCCACGCGTGAACGCAGTCCCTGTACTGACCAAGTTCCACCACAATCAGGGAAAAGGAAGAAGTTGGTCAGCGCAAGGGCTGCACAACGGAAGCACGACTACCCCGCACTGGAAAACCAGCCAGAAAGTTTGATGAACGAAGCTATATCCTTGATATCAATGGATGATAGCTCCGTTAAGCTAACAAGGAATGGGGAGCCAAATAACCTATATCTACACCTAGCAAGAGACGGGCACTGACAAAGAAAGTGAATAACAGTCTCCTCCTCCTCAGAGGACCTGCATCCACGACAGAAATCGTTAAATCTTTCCGCGTGTCTGCCCATGACACAATGACCCGTAAGCACGGCCACCGTAGTCGAGATGACGTCACGACCAAGCCCAAGTAATTGGTTGGTACGCTGTTTATCCATCAAGGGCCAGGTGAGCCTAGCGGTGGAGCAGGACTCCTCGTTGACCCAGGATAGGTTGGCGTCTCGAAAGAATTTCCGCGCAATGGTCAATTTGACCGAGGCAAGTGGTATACCCAATTCAACAGAAGAGGATTCCGGAAAGAGCGCACCAGCTCTGGCGAGCTCGTCGGCTCTGTAGTTACCCGGAATTTCATTGTGCCCGGGGACCCACACCAAAGAGACACTGGTGAAGCGCCCCGAAAGAAGGTCGAGAGAGCGACGAGATTCCCTAACGATCCTAGAGTTAATCACGAAACCCGATAGAGACTTTATCGCGGCCTGACTGTCAGAGAAGACCGAGACGCGAGTGAAAGGAGCATCGTTGACGAGGATCCATTGAGCGGCCCGGTAGATCGCCATCACCTCCGCCTGAAACAAGCTGCAGTAGTCCGGCAGACGGAGAGAAATATTCAGGTTCAGTTTCCCAGAGTAGATACCGCTTCCAACACCATTGTCGATTTTAGAGCCGTCGGTATATATATCCAGGACTTCCGGGGGGACGACCGTACTAGGATTCCAGTCATCCCTATTCGGAATCAGAGAGTGGAAACATCTGTCAAGACAATATTCAGCAGTGATATAGTCCATGTTCACAGGGGCCACCGGATCAACCTCCAGAATAGTGGAGTGACCAGAAGGTATAATATGCCAGCGAGACAAAGCATTTAGTCTAGTCGCAGTAAACTTGGCCGCCTGCTTAGCGAGAAGCACAGTAGGAAGCCAGTTGAGCATCGCGAACAAGGCTTTCGTGGGGGTGGTGCGTAGAGCACCAGTTATGTAAATGGCGGCAGACCTTCTGACCTTGTCAAGGAGTCTGACGTTGTGTTGTCTGTCCAGAGCAGTCCACCAGAAAGCAACGCCGTATAAGAGGTTGGGTTCGATGACCGTAGAATATATCCAACGCATGATCCTTGGGCGAAGACCCCATCTGGTTCCGACCGCTCTACTGCAGGAGTAAGCAGCACACGCCGCCTTGCGTGCCCTAGCAGCCAGATTCGCCCTCCAGTTGAGTTTGGGATCGAGGATCAGGCCCAGATATTTAACCTCGGGACTCAACGTAAGTCTGGTCCCACGTATCATGGGAAGAGAGAAGGTCGGAACTTTATATTTCCTCGTAAAAAGGATCGTATCGGTCTTAGAGGGGTTATAGTTTTATATGCAAAAAAAGGCTTCTCCTCTCTTAACTCAAACAGCCGCCGGCTGAGTCAATCCAATTGAATATGGTGTACGGCCTACTTAACATAAAAATAAGAGACCGTGTCCACCGGGAAAGTATTAAAACGTTCGAAGAATTGATTTCTGCCAGTCGTGAAGCAGAAATGTTTTTCCTTGAAGCTCAACCATCAACGACAAACCCAAAGGACGAAAAAAAAGGCGTCTCGAATACAAACCGCTGCAGTTTTTGCCGTATAAAAGGGCATACAATAGATACATGCTACAAAAGGAAAAAACGTGATGAACGACAAACCAGTGAACAACAAAATCAAAATGCATCTGGAAATCAACCTAGACAAGTCCAGCAATCGAATTTTGTTAAAAAACCTAGTTTCTCCTGTTATGGATGTGGTGCACCTGGTGTTTACAGGTCAAACTGTGGTACCTGTAATACAAGTGGTAAAGACAGCCCACAGTATCTGCAATTTAATACAATTTCATCAACAGTTATTGGACATGCACTACCAACAGCTCATGTGGAATTTTTCGATGTTAAAGGAGAAATATGTTCACTAGAAACCAAAAAGGACATATCTCCATGTACAAAGGCAATCAAAGAGATGTCTCCTTTTATCCGATTTATGGAAGCTAAGAATGTATTGTCACCTTTACCAGGGACTCCAAAGGCCGACTCTCAGAAGCAATCACCGTTACCTAAAACACCAACATTTGTTAAAGATAATGACTTACCTCATGTTCATCTATTGAGGGATAAATTAGCAGCTGATAGTTTTAACGAACTAAATTTATTTTCATCACCATTACGCTCTTCCTTTGGTGAAGATTACTCCTCACAGAACATGCAATCGTTACCTAAAACGCCAACATTCATTAAAAATAATGACTCACCGCATGGTTGCTTATTGAGGGATATAGTAACGGCTGATAGTTTTAACGAACTAAATTTGTTTTCATCACCATTACGCCCTTGCCATGGTAAAGATTACTCGCCGCAATACATCCAATCCATATTTAGGGATTCAATGTATATTAAAGAAATGCCTAGCGATACTTCCAATGTGACCACTCCGCCAGCGAAAGTTCAGCGAATGGAAGATATCGATGACTATTTTACTCCCCTATTTTCATTTGACATTAAAATATTGAAGGAATCTGATGGTGTTGGTCTTACTAGTAACAAAAGGCAGGAGTTGGATGACTTTTTGATTGAAAATGAATCAATATTTGATGAGCCCACCAGTGCCACACCCTATGCTATACATCGTATTCACACTGATGACCATGATCCGATAGCGATACCCCCTTATCGTTTGTCAAATGCCAGGAAAGTTTCCTTAAAGAGCGAAATCCGGAAAATGCTCGATTCTGGTGTTATCGTGGAATGCCAATCTCAATGGGCAGCTCCAGTCGTTATCGTTCCCAAGAAATCTGGTGAAATCCGTGTATGCATAGACTATAGGGAGCTAAATTCAATTACTAAACCTGATCGTTATCCGTTACCCAGAGTGGACGATATTCTTCGTGAAGCCAAAGTCACAAGTTATATGTCAACAATCGATCTACAGTGTGGATACTAGCAAATCGGAGTTCATCCAGCTGATCAAGACACCGCTTTTGTGACACCTTTTGGCATGTACAAGTTTAAACGCATGCCATTTGGTTTACGAAATGCTCCAGCCACATTCCAGAGGTTGATTGACCGCTTAAAAGCCTCTTTGGGAGAAATTATATTGTTGGCGTATTTAGATGACATCATTTCCTGCTCTCCAAGTTTTGAAGATCATCTGCGAGACCTACGAAATATTTTACAACGTCTACAGGAATTTGGCCTTAAAGTTAATTTGGGAAAATGTCGTTTTGCGTGTAATGAGGTGAAATATTTGGGTCACCTGCTTACACCCAAAGGAATTATGACGGATCCAGAAAAGGTATCTGCACTTAACAATCGAAGAAGTCCGAGAAATGTCAAAGAAGTTTTGTCATTTCTACAGGCTTGTTCATGGTATCGTCGATTTATACCATCATTTGCAGATATATCTAAGCCTTTGTCAGCCCTATCAAAGAAGAATGCAGTATGGCATTGGGTCATTGAACAACAACAATCTTTCTAAAATTTAAAGAAATTATTGACGACAGCACCTGTTATGAATTAAATATATTGTATTTGTTATAGTCCGTTAATTTAAATTTTGTTTGTATAACTTTTGGGAAAAGTCCAAATTTTGAATATTTATGTGGCAACTCCCTTTATTTTGTTAAGTTCTATTCGGTACTAATATTTGATCTAATACTCGGTACAAAATGGTAATCGCTTTAATATTTGAATTTGACGCCCAATTCTAGAGTAAACGCCGAGAAGAATAGAATTAAGTAAGTTCTTTTTTTTTTTTTTTATATATATTATTTTATACAAGCTTAATGTACATGAACTGTAATTTTAGATAATAAAACCAAACTCCAACGTATCGGACTTTATTTCAAATAAAGCTGCGTTTTATTATTATTCATAAGCCTGTTACTGCCGTAACAAATTGAATTTAAGTTGCTGCCGCAACATTTTTTATTATTTAATTGCCGAAAAATTTTATTCTTGGAATTCATTTATGCTACGCCGTAGCCAACGTGTAAAAATCAAGAACATGTCTAAAGAAGAAAAGACCGATGCCTCAGCCAGCGAGAGTGATGGTGAAGAAACAATCATTAAACAAGATTCCGTAGCCGCCCTAAAGGAAGAAATTCGAGGCCTTAAAACATCATTGGACATGCTTTTGAGGAAAGCTAACACATCATCACCAACTGAAGCCTTATTACTACCACAGCCCGCTGTATCAACATCCCAATCACCGCAAATATCTACAATACCATTGATTACAACAAACAGTCCTTCTCTGCCACAGTATACAGAAAATCAACAAGCATTACATCAGCCAATACAACAAAAGTTAAGTACCAATCAATTTTTTTTGCCGCCTTCTTTTTATGCAAATTTAGATATGTCTCATTGTACTACCTCACATTTAACGCTACCGCCGGTACAAACTCCAAATTATATGCAGCAGTCTTCTTTACGAAGTCACTACTCTTTTCCTACTCTTTCAACGCAGCGAACTGCGCAGTCAACAAATACTACACCCTCAACATTTTTGCCAATTAACACCACATGTGCACCCGCGCCAACGCCTTACACTCCACAAAATCTGTTTGATCATCGACCTATTCGAAAATTACATGATTTGCCAGAATTTAGTGACCAGCCAGAGCAATGGCCAATGTTTTCCGTTTCATATAAAGAAACAAACGAATACTACGGTTACACAAAGCTGGAAAATCTGTCTCGTTTGCAAAAGGCACTAAAAGGAGAAGCAAAAAGAAAGGTCGAGGCCTATTTAATTCACCCAAAAAGCGTGGATCAGGTGATGAGCACACTAGAGTTCCACTATGGACGCCCGCAGATAATGATACGTAGTCAGATTTCAAAAGTTCGTGCCTTTCCGGCAATATCGGGTAGGAAAATATCTGATATTGTAAATTTTAGTACTATGGTAGCAAATCTGACTGTTTTCTTGGAAAACGCCGGGGCAATACCGCATCTAAATAATCCGACTCTATTAGATGAATTAGTTAGTAAATTGCCTCTTACAAAACGTGAAGAGTGGATGAAATACTCATTCAACAATTTAAACCAATACCCGAGTGTACGGGAGTTTAGTGTGTGGTTGCAAGATGTTGCAAATTATATTTCTATGGCAATAGAAACGGAATCAAATCAGGATGGACAAAAAGATAACAGAAGAGATAAAGTTAAGTCATCCTTTACAATTTTGCCAGATGAACGTCAGCAGCTAAATTGTCTTATATGTAAGCAGAATCATCACTTGTACCAGTGTGCCAAATTCAAGAATATTCCAACAGCTGAAAAATGGAAATTTGTAAAAGATAATTATTTATGTTTTGGTTGTTTACGTACCGGCCACAATTCGTTGAAGTGTAATAATCGTCGTCAATGTGGATTGTCAAAATGTACGAAATATCATAATCGTTTGCTGCATGAGGACGTAAATTCTATTAAAAATGCAAATTCTACAAAATGTAAACAAATAAAAACGATTAGTGATGGTAATACTCCGATAACTACTACGAGTGTTGATGACAACAAAATGCCTGTAACAACGATTTCTGACAATTGTTTGAATAAAAGAACATTATTTAAATATCTCCCAGTTGAATTAAAAGGTCCAAAGGGACATGTAAAAGTTATCGCATTTATCGACGACGGTTCAAAGATTTCACTTTTGGAAGAAAATATAGCAGAACAAATTGGGTTAAAGGGTCCAACAAGTAATTTGTCTCTTGGGTGGATAAAAGGGAAATCGACAAACGAAATGTCGAAGAAAATAAATCTTGAAATATCAAATGTTAATGATCACACTCACAGCTTTGCCATGAACAATATAAGAACAACTGGTAATTTGAGACTAGAGCCACAAAGCCTTCATTTGGAGAAATTTATAGAGAAGTTCCCTGAATTATCTGACATTGCTATTAATGATTATGTCGATGCCACGCCGAAGTTATTAATTGGCCTCCCTCATATTAGACTTGTTCGTCCAAATCGTGTCATCAATTTAGATGAAAATTTTTCCTTGCATTATACAAATCTGGGAAATGTCTTATTTGGTTCGGGTGAATCATCGTCAGGATCTGCTGTGTGTGTAATTGAAGTACACGATTTTGATGAAATACAGAGACAAGTTGCCGAGTATTTTACTTTGGAGAGCTTTGGTATGAAGGTGGTTAATCCGGTAATTTCTGACGATGATAAAAGAGCCGAAGAAATACTCAAGGACACCACTGTGAAAAATGGTCATCAATATGAAACTGGTCTATTGTGGAAGAAAAACGAATTTGATTTTAAGGATAGTTTTTCGGTGGCATTGAAACGCCTTCATGGTGTGGAGTCCAAAATGAACAAGGATGAAGATTTGGCCAATTGGTATAAAAATAAAATAGATGAATACGTTTTGAAAAACTACGCCAGGAAATTGTCACCTCAGGAGGCTTCAATTGAAAACGATCGTACCTGGTACCTACCGCATTTTGTTGTGACAAATATTAACAAAGGCAATAAGAGACGTTTGGTTTTTGACGCAGCCGCTCCTGTTGATGGTGAATCCTTCAACTCTAGATTGATGAAGGGTCCATGTAAGTATCAGCCAAAGCCATTATTGTCAATTTTATTTAAATTTCGCCAGAAACAAATTGGAGTGTGTGCAGATATCCGAGAAATGTTCCACCGTGTAAAAATTCGGGAACAAGATCAAAATGCCCAAAGATTTTTATGGAGAGAGGGTCGGAGTGACAGACCCCCCGATATATACGTAATGCAGGCAATGATTTTCGGCTCGGCAAGTTCACCATGCTCAGCCCAGTACGTAAAAAACTTGAATGCTAGTTTTTATGAGAAAACACACCCACGGGCCTATAGGGCTATTGTAGACTGTCACTACGTTGACGACTACGTGGACAGCTTTGATACTACTGATGAGGCAATTGCTGTAACTAAAGAAGTGATAAGTATACATGAACAAGCTGGATTTGAATTGACTGGTTTTGTGTCAAATTCAATGGAAATTTGTCGCACATTCGCAGCCACAAAACATAATAATAGCGGAAACTTGACAGATCTTTGTAGAAGTGAGACAACAACTGAAAAGGTTTTGGGTTTGTTTTGGTCACCCACTGATGATACCTTTTGTTTCGTATTAAAATTTGCTAGAGTTCCTGAAGCAGTTTTGAACGGTAGTCGGAAGCCGACAAAAAGCGAAGTGCTCGGTCTAACGATGTCAATATTTGATCCTTTTGGGTTTTTGGCGAATATGGTAATAAAGTCTAAAATTCTGCTCCAGGAGCTATGGAGATATAACACTGGTTGGAGCTCATCAATTCCTGACGAGGTGTACAACAAATGGTACGACTGGTACAAAGAACTGAACAATGTGCAGTACGTGAAAATCGCCAGATGTTATGGAAAAAATTTTTGTAAATCCTCAACATGTATTCAACTACACATCTTTGCTGACGCTAGTGAGGTAGCATTCGCCGCGGTTGGTTACTGGAGAATCTGTTCTGAAGGTGAGGTGAAAATAGTTTTTGTCGCCGGTAAGTCAAAATGTGCTCCGATTAAGCCACTTTCCATACCAAGACTCGAGCTGCAGGCCGCCTTGCTAGGTGTAAGATTGAAGGAGGCAATTATTTCTAGTCATGATGTCATTCCACGGAAGATAGTGTTTTGGTCTGATTCTAAGACAGTGATAAAGTGGATTCAATCCGACTGTCGCATTTATAAACAGTTCGTTTCTCATCGTATTGCGGAAATATTAGAGAATTCGGAGGTAAAGCAATGGAGATGGGTCCCGGGCTCACAAAACCCCGCCGATGATGCAACACGACCCCAGTATTTTTCGGAAAACGCAACAAAGTCTCGGTGGTTAAATGGTCCTCAATTTTTAAAATCCGATGAAGACGACTGGCCAAAATCGCCAATCGATGCAGATAAAAGGGAATGTGAATCCGAAGTTCGATCGAAATTTTTATTAACAGTAACGGAGAATGTATCCCTAATCCCTTATGATGAGAAATCGAAATATTATAAATTACTGAGAATAAGATGTTGGTTCATTCGTGCAATAAACATTTTTAAATGTTATGCTTCGGGTCAAAAGAAAACCGAATTAAAGTTTCAAACGTATTTGACGGCTAAGGAGTTGGAAGAGGCTGAAAGGTATTGGTGTCAACTTGCTCAACAGGAAGAATTTAGTACTGAATATTATTTATTAAAAACAAAGCGTATTGTCTCTAAGAAAAGCAGTATTTTTAAATTGAATCCATTTTTGGCAGATGATGGATTGATACGTATATCCGGCCGTATTAATAATGCCGAATGTGTTAACTATAGGACAAAACAACCTATAATTATGCCTAGGAATCACATTATCACGCAGTTAATTGTAAAGCACCACCATGAGGAATTCAAACACCAGAATCAGGAATCGATTTGTGCCGCAGTTCGTACCAAATTTTGGATACCATGTTTACGACAGTTGGTAAGATCCGTAAAAAATAAATGCCAAGTCTGTAAGAATCTGAATGCTGCTCCAAGGCAACCCTTAATGGGACAACTCCCTGTGGACCGACTCACCCCATTTGTGAGACCGTTTTCGTATACGGGACTGGATTACCTTGGCCCATATTGTGTGTCTGTTGGGCGGAGGATTGAAAAGAGGTGGGTAGCTCTCTTCACATGCATGACAGTTAGGGCAATCCACGTGGAGATTGCAAGGGACCTTTCAACCGACGCAGTCATACTGTGCATCCGCAATTTTATTAATCGAAGAGGAGTGCCATGCCGCTTAAGGAGTGATAGAGGAACTAACTTCGTGGGTGCCAGTAAAGAAAAATTTGTGATGGACGAGTCTAAATTGGCGGAAGAATGTTCTCGACGTGGAATAGAGTGGGTGTTTAATGCTCCTGCTAACCCTTCGGCCGGTGGCGCTTGGGAACGTATGGTTCGCTCTATCAAAAACGTATTGGCATTTACATTAAAGGAGAAATCACCTCAAGTTGAAACTTTGAACAGTCTTTTAATAGAAGCTGAGAATTTGATAAATTCTCGCCCTCTTACACATTTACCAATTGAGAGTTTGGATGATGAGCCTCTGACACCCAATCATTTTTTACTTGGATGCCCAAATATTATTCAGACTCCTGCTGTTGATGGTAAGATCTGCCTTAGAAAACAATGGCATATTTCACAACAAATGAAACAAACGTTCTGGAAAAGGTGGGTACTTGAGTACCTCCCAGACTTAACCAGACGTACTAAGTGGTACGAACCAGTGAAACCACTAAAAGTTGGCGATGTGGTAATCATATGTGACGACAATGAGACTCGAGGCGAATGGAAGAGAGGCATTATCACGGAAGTTTTTTACCGCGGCTGATGGTCAAGTTCGTACGGCAGTGGTGAAGACTTCAGTTGGAAAACTGCGACGTCCTGCATCTAAGTTAGCCGTCCTTGATGTTGCTAGTGAGTCTCCCTGATCGACTCACGGGTGGTGGAATGTTATGAATTAAATATATTGTATTTGTTATAGTCCGTTAATTTAAATTTTGTTTGTATAACTTTTGGGAAAAGTCCAAATTTTGAATATTTATGTGGCAACTCCCTTTATTTTGTTAAGTTCTATTCGGTACTAATATTTGATCTAATACTCGGTACAAAATGGTAATCGCTTTAATATTTGAATTTGACGCCCAATTCTAGAGTAAACGCCGAGAAGAATAGAATTAAGTAAGTTCTTTTTTTTTTTTTTATATATATTATTTTATACAAGCTTAATGTACATGAACTGTAATTTTAGATAATAAAACCAAACTCCAACGTATCGGACTTTATTTCAAATAAAGCTGCGTTTTATTATTATTCATAAGCCTGTTACTGCCGTAACAAATTGAATTTAAGTTGCTGCCGCAACAGCACCTATTTTGAGACAAGCTGTTGATGGTGAGCCATTTATTCTCAAAACAGATGCCAGTGCTTATGCTCTTGGTGCAGTTTTGCTCCAGGGGGAGGGCCAAGACGAACACCCGATTGAATACGCAAGCAGACTACTTTCGAATGCAGAACGGAATTATTCTACAATTGAGCGGGAAGCGCTCGCAATTGTTTGGGCTGTCCAGAAGTATCGCGGCTATATTGAAGGATCTCCTGTGAAGTTTGTAACCGACCATCAACCCTTGAAATGGTTGATGAAAATCAAAACACTAACAGGACGACTAGCACGATGGTCTTTGCTGCTGCAAACATTTGATATAGATATCGAGTATAAGCCGGGAAGAATCAATGTAATTGCCGGTACGCTCTCAAGACCACCCTGTGACGATGACCATGACGATTCCAATCCTTGCGAAATTTGCACATTTTCCATTGAGATCCCAAGGAAAAGCGCTAGTGAAATGAGAAATAGTCAACTAAATGACCCTCAACTAAAGACGATTATTGAATGCCTTGAGAATAATACTGAGGATTTAGCCGACTGGTCGAAAAGAGGTTACATCATAAATGACGGCGTCCTATATTGTTACAACAATGAAGATTCCGAAGACGCTCAGCTCGTTATACCCAGTGAAGAAAGGCTAGACGTACTCAGATACTACCACAATGATGAAACTTCCGGTCACTACGGCATAGAGAGAACTATGCGTAAAATTACGGCAAGGTATTACTGGCCTGGAATACGAAAGGACATCGAGAAGCATGTTAAGAAGTGTATGGAGTGCCAAAGATACAAATCTACAAACTTGAAACCAGCTGGTCTCTATCAGACAGTGTCATCTAACCAAAGATTTGAGGTAATTGCCATTGACCTTTTTGGTCCTCTGCCCGTTACTTCTACAGGATCTCAGTGGATCTTCATAGTGGAAGATATTGCCAGCAGATGGGTGGAATTATTTGATTTGAAAATTGCTACAGCTGAGGTCTGCGCCAAAACTTTAATCAACGAAGTATTTCTGCCAAAGCACAAAATACACAGCAGCCTTCCTTACATTTGGGCGAGAACTTCGAACTTTTGACGATGTACAACATGATCTAAAATCAGTTGTTCAATCCGAGAATTTCCTAACCGAAATTACACCATATTTAAAAAACTTGGTCAACTACCTCCATTGGAAATAGGTTCAAAGGTGTTAGTAACTACTCACGTTTTGAGCAGTAGTGATAAAGGTGTCACTTCCAAATTTGTTCCTAAAAGAGATAGCCCTTACCAAATAATCGCAAAGAAAGGGCTACTGCATACGTGATTGCTCACGAGGATGACCTTAACGTACCATTGGGTACCTACCATGCTTCAGCTTTGACCCCAGTGGTGGGAGCAACCAATCAAGCTAAGAATCCAGTGAGAAGGCTGAGACCTAGAGGCCGCCCGAGGAAATGACGTTTTGTTGATGCCTCACCGAGTCGTTTTCAGCATCAAAGGGGGAGACTGAAGCAGCCCATTATTTTTACCTTTATTATTTTATTATTTGAGTATATTTTTGAAGTTAACAACTCTTCTGAATACAACTCTGTTCTAATAATTTTCTATATTTGAATTTAACAACACTTCTGAATACAACTCTGTTCTAATAATTTTCTATATTTGAATTTAACAACACTTCTGAATACAACTCTATTCTAATCACTTTTTTAAAATATTTTTGAATTTAACAAAACCTACTCTGTGAAAATATAATCAATTTCTCTGTACAAAATTTAATATATAAGGAGCAGCATTTGCATCAATGAGCCAATTCACATTAGCACATTTTTTAGTCGCACAATTTTTGTTCTCTTCAATTCACACGAGATGAATATTAGTTTGGCAGCAATGTATACGTATACGCAGCTTTGTATGTATTAGTGCTTTTTGCATTCATTTGATGTTTTAAAAATGTGCGTGTATTAGTTTTGTGCTGGTGATGCGGGGTTGTAGCTGGTGGAAACTTTACGCCACCGAAAAACCATTCTCTTCACCCCTCTTGCCTATAAACTGTCATTTTACGCCAGCACAAATGTTCTAATGTGAATTGGCTCAATAAATGGCATTCTGCTTTCTACACTCAACGCCAACTAAACTTTGTCTAGTATCTACCGGACAAGCATAATTGACGTTGTTGTAAATTGTGAGTGCCTGCCTGGAAGAAAATTGATTTTTTTTTTTTTTTTTTAGGACTTGTTCCAGATGCAAAAATACAATCTTAGACAGAAGATTGTTTCAAGGGAGAATTTTAACGGACAGATAATTGTTTTTCATTATTATAAGTATTAGGTAGTGTGTTGGCTTATTAGACGTAAAGCCCGGGTTCGTATCCCAGATCATTGTAGTATATGCTCATTTTGTTTATATTTGAAGTTGCCATATTGAAAATAATATATAATATGGCAAGTTCAAACATAAACTTATAGGCCATTTACACTACACCGAAATCTAGTAGATTAGATTTCAAATCTAGCTCAAAATCTAGACCGTTTACACTTGATTTTTTTGACATTTTAATAACAAAAACAGCTGACTGAAATTTAAAAGAAAATAATAATATTTCCAAATAATAATAATATTTCCAAATACAAAATAAAAATTAAAAATATGGGACATTTACTATTGTTTTCATCAAGAGCAAATAAGATTCAAACAGAAATAATGTTGGTGCAAAAAAAACGTCAGCATTTGTAGAATATAAGATTTAAAAAATAATGTAAATGTATTACTAAATACAATTGCTAAATAAAGGGTCCGCCAAATAACTTTTTTTTTTTGAAAATGCTTTAAAAAAAAAAAGTACTGAATATTTTCTCAAATTTCTTTTTTTATTTGAAAGCAAAATCTTTCCGGTTAATAATGGAAAATAATTTCATTCAAATGGCTGCCTCGGCTGGCCATGCAGTAGCCTACATGATCGGTCCAATTTTTAAGCAAATTATCGATTGTGTGCAGCTGTATTTCACCAATGGCTTCACGAATATTGTCTCTGGCTTGTCGGCGTAACACTTATCTTCGACGGCACCCCACAAATAATAGTCCAACGGTGTCAAATCGCAGCTCCGAGGTGGCCCAATTATGCCTCTGGACCAAAATCCGCACCAAACAGTGACTCGTTTTAGGTGCGTCGGCTTTTCAATGTATGCGGGTTTTCTGTGCCCCAAATGCGACAATTTTGCTTGTTTACATACCCGCCAAGATCAAAATGAGCTTCATCTGGAAAGATGATTTTTTTTGCCAAAATCGGCATCTTCTGTAAGTCGATCGCAGGCCCACTTAGCGAAGCGAAAACGCATAATCATTTATTTTCCATTATTAACCGGAAGGATTGTACTTTCAAATAAAAAAAGAAATTTGAGAAAATAAAAAATAAATAAAAAAAAAGTTATTTGGCGGACCCTTTAGCAGAATGAATGAATTTAAATTGAACTGTCATTTTTTTCCTGCGCAGCGTTGTATTTTTAAGTACTATTTGGCAAAACACATAGTTGCATTTCTATTTTTGCTAGATTTTGAGTAGATTTAGCCGAAATCTACTAGATTTGTAGATTTCGTTTTATATGGGAAATCTAGTTGAAATCAACTAGATTTCGCTCGAAATCTCATACGTACTAGATTTCGATGTAGTGTAAATGGCCTATTAACTTTAAAAGTTACCGGTAGGAAGATCCTCGCCAGTGTGACCAGGTTTCAAAAATGTTTGCAGCTAAATCCTATCCAAAATAATGCCAAAAAAATGCTAAATTTTTTAATAATATTATGAAGAAATTCTTCACTATTTGTACAGCTGTTTCCCCAAATTAAGTTTTATTATATAAATAAAACCAAATCGAACTCAAAAACAAATTATTTATTCTGTTCAAGAATCGCAAACTAAAATTATAAAACAAAAATTAAAAAATATATATTTTTCAGTCTTTATACATATATGTATACATACATGTAAATATAATACATATATAAAACAATTTTGGACAAAAGCGACCATTAATTCATGTAACATTTTATGTATTTTATACATATATTCTAAAATTGCAAAAAAACAAAACTATATTGCTATTTAATAGCATTTGTACTTCAAATTTTTAAACAAAAATACCAAATTTTGGCTACATATTAAATACTTCATCAAAAGTGTATTCTTCACTTTCTGAGGGCTCTGTTATAATATCATACAAATTTGTATCACATTTTTGTTATTTAGTTATTTGAAAACTTTGGCAGCATTTATTCAATCTTTTCAATCCACATTTTATATAGAGGAGTGAATTCATTGTATTTAATATCATTCTATTTCTTATTTTAGTTTTTAAAAGATTCATTTCGTTAAATACACGTTCAACTTCTGCATTACTAAATGGCAAAACTAAAAATTTCATAAAAAATCGGACAATTCCTTGAAGGGATTTTCATTTACAGCATTCTTATATTCATAAACTTGTATCCAAAACTCAATAGTTGTCTTCTGATTTTCCCACTCGTATGAAGTTAATTTTTGCCATTGCAATTCTAAAGTTGTAATTTCATCATTTGAAAAATTTATCATTTCTTCTTTGAAAGTTTCAAATAATTTACTTTTATTTATTTTTAAGCTATTGCCAATAGAAAAAAGTTAATATTTTTTTAAATTTAACAAATTTTTGGGTAATCTTTGCCTTAGTTGGCGTATTAACTCTACTATGAAATTTCTACATGTTATTCTAATTTCTTTTTCAGTTTCAGAATTTATATATGTTCTTGTTTTTAAAAAATTTTCAAACTCATAATTACAATATGGTATAGGTATATAAAAATTTTCTAAGGATGAAGTTAAAGGATCAAAATATTCAGATTTTAAAACTATTTGACATGAAAGTTTTTTAAAAGAATGTGTAATTCTGAGAATAAGAGTGTCGGATCGGCGTCATTACTTTCAAACATTACATTAAACTATGTACAATCAATCAAATTTTAATTGTAACAGGGGTAAAAATTAAAAATAAATTGAAGCTAGAAAATGCTAAACAAATTATTAAAAAATGCTAAAAAAAAATGCCAAATGCTAAATCGAAAATTTGCAGCTAAATCAAAATAAAAAATGCTAAATCTAGCTGCAAAAATGCTAAAATGGTCACACTGATCCTCGCTCACTTCTACCAAAGAAAATAAAGTATAAAGAATGTGCATTTTAACATATTTTGGAATATTTTTCAAAAATATTTCATGACGCGGGGGGAAAGATAGGAGGGAAGGAAACAGAAACGAAGAGCGTAACTATGCGTTGCTCTCATCGCGATGAGATCAAAGACTATAAATATATGAAGATGTTGCACTGCCATACATTGTACTGCCAGTGCCAAATTTGTCGATGGCAGTACGGCTACTGCCACTTAGGCCGTGTCAGATAAAACTTTTGCTTCGCGTTGCGTTACAAATTCGCTTTGACATTTAAGATCAAATGTACATGTTTATATGCCACTTGTCACATAAAGTGCTTTTAACGCAACGCAAAGCGTAAAGTTGGGCATCTTTTATCTTTTTGCGTGCTTTGACAATCAGCTGTTGATTATTCTGTAAATATTTTTGCCAAATTTGCGCGCAAATTTATTTTTTTAATATTTTTCCTTAAATTTTAAGTTTTTTAGCAGTACAATTATAAGTATGTCCAATAAATCCTCCAGATCCATTTTTAGTCCTTATTTAAACACAAAATATTAAAAGCAAAACTTACGCGCCAACCACTTTTAAAAGATAAACAAACAACGCGAGTGTTGTCAAAGTTTTTGTTGTGTCATACACCTTTTGCTTTACGCTTTTCTGTCAAAGTTATAAACGTCACGCAAAGCAACAAAGTTTTATCTGACACGGCCTTTATTGTACTCAGAGAAGTTATTATACTCAGAGAACGTATTGTTCTCTTCTCTAAGCAATATATTCTCATATGCGTGTATACGTGTGTGCTTGTACATTGCCAAATAAAATAATAAACAAACTGAAAGATGTCTTGTTTTCACAAAATGTATGTGCAAATAGCCTGTGGAAAAGAAATATTACCGTTTGTTTTATTGTAGGGTAAGAATATGTGTTTTATTGTTGTAGAAATGAAACTATATCGATTCGCACCGACATAAAAAATCCATATTTTGTGTTGACATTTGAAACTGAAAAACTGAAAAATTGTTTTATAAAAAGTGTGAATTTAAAAATTGTAGTGCATGCTCAAACAAAACGTTTAATAAATATAATATATAATTAAAATCATAAATCATATTTTTAGAAGATATTGATAGGACTGGAAATATATCAGAAAGTACCCATACCCCTGATATAGATGTCGCAGATATATACGATGAAAATAAAGAATATTTTAATGAAGGCACCGATTGTTTTACGTCCAACAATGTGCCAATTGAATTAACATCAAGTCGATATTTTGTTGGTTACATAGCTCAACCAATATCTTGCGTTAAATGTCGTGTGGATATAATCAAACCTGCGCAAATTTTGTCATATCCTTCAGAAATGTTCGTTCATGCAAAAAATTATATAACAGATTCCGACTTTGGAAGTTTGTGCGCTCCTTTTGATTTATTTTTTGAAGTTTGCAAAATTCATATAAGTCTTCGAAAACATTTTTTTAGAAAATAAATCTATAAAAAACATAAAAACATTTGTAGTTGACCAATGCGTAAATTGCACAAAAAATACAATTTATTCCTTTTGGTTTGATGAAAATAACGAATGTTATAAACACAGAATGGAGATGCTTAATTTACTAATTGTTGTTTTACTACGGAAGCATTCCACATGGGAAACATACAAATTCAAATTATCCAGTATGGAAAAAGTTAAAATTTTGAATCATTAAAATGATAAATAAATTTAATAAATACTAAACAAAAAAAGCATTCGTTTAATAAATATAATATATAATTAAAATCATAAATCATATTTTTAGAAGATATTGATAGGACTGGTATTATAAGTATTTTTCTAAATTTATGAATCAGAATGAGTAGGCGTATGAATCAAACACATTTCGAATGTTGTGAGTTTGATGTCAACGTTGTACCAAAGAATATGGATATAAAGAATGCGCATCATGTAGAAGTAAAATTTCTTATGGCGGGATGTACCAGTAAGACCCGCTCTCACCAAAATCTTTTTAAAAATCATTTCTTGATGAGGGAGGGAAGACAGAAGAAAAATAAACACAAACAAAGAGCGTAACAATGTGTTGCTCTCATCGTACGTATGTATATGCGTATGTACGATTATGTATGTAGGATCGTTTTTATTGTTTGACCAAAGACTATAAATATGTAAAGATGTTGCACACAGTGTATTTAAAATTGACAAAATTTTGTGCTTCTTTCTTATGAGGGGGGTAGGTAACAGGGAAAGCTGAATCGTCGTTCTCACTCTCATGTTAACTGAGAGAAAGAAAACAAAAAAGATTTAGTACACTTATTGTAGTCAGAGAACTTATTATACTTAGAGAACGTATTGTTCTTTTCACTAAGCAATTTATTCTCATATGCGTGTATACGTGTGCATGAAAGATTTTTTGTTTTCACAAAATGTATGTGCAAATAGCCTGTGGAAAAGAAATATTACCGTTTGTTTTATTGTAGGGTAAGAATATGTGTTTTATTGTTGTAGAAATGAAATTATATCGATTCGCACCGAATTATATATTACTATTCAATTATGTATGTATGTATTTACCATATGTGTCTATTTTTGTATAGAATGAATTATGAATAGAATGAGTATTTATTAAATTTATTTATCATTTTAATGGTTCAAAATTTTAACTTTTTCCATACTGGATAATTTAAATTTGTATGTTTCCCATGTGGAATGCTTCCGTAGTAAAACAACAATTAGTAAATTAAGCATCTCCATTCTGTGTTTATAACATTCGTTATTTTCATCAAACCAAGGAATAAATTGTATTTTTTGTGCATTTTTTGTATTTTTTGGCCAACTACAAATGTTCTTTTGTTTTTTATAGATTTATTTTCTAAAAAAATTTTTTCGAAGACTTATATGAATTTTGCAAACTTCAAAAAATAAATCAGATGGAGCGCACAAACTTCCAAAGTCGGAATCTTTTATATAATTTTTTGCATAAACGAACATTTCTGAAGGATATGACAAAATTTGCGCTGGTTTGATTATATCCACACGACATTTAACGCAAGATATTCGTTGAGCTATGTAACCAACAAAATATCGACTTGATGTTAATTCAATTGGCACATTGTTGGACGTAAAACAATCGGTGCCTTCATTAAAATATTCTTTATTTTCATCGTATATATCTGCGACATCTATATCAGGGGTATATGTACTTTCTGATATATTTCCAGTCCTATCAATATCTTCTAAAAATATGATTTATGATTTTAATTATATATTATATTTATTAAACGTTTTGTTTGAGCATGCACTACAATTTTTAAATTCACACTTTTTATAAAACAATTTTTCAGTTTTTCAGTTTCAAATGTCCACACAAAATGTGGATTTTTTATATCGGTGCGAATCGATATAATTTCATTTCTACAACAATAAAACACATATTCTTACCCTACAATAAAACAAACGGTAATATTTCTTTTCCACAGGCTATTTGCACATACATTTTGTGAAAACAAGACATCTTTCAGTTTGTTTATTATTTTATTTGGCAATGTACAAGCACACACGTATACACGCATATGAGAATAAATTAGAGAAGAGAACAATACGTTCTCTGAGTATAATAAATTCTCTGAGTACAATAAGTGGCAGTAGCCGTACTGCCATCGACAAATTTGGCACTGGGTGCAACATCTTCATATATTTATAGTCTTTGATCTCATCGCGATGAGAGCAAAGAATGAGAGCAACGCATTGTTACGCTCTTCGTTTCTGTTTACTTCCCTCCTATCTTTCCCCCCGCGTCATGAAATATTTTTGAAAAATATTCCAAAATATGTTAAGATGCACATTCTTTATACTTTATTTTCTTTGGTTGTACTCATACTCATTGTAACCTATACTTATAAATCAATGCTGTAGCGAGTACGAATGAATCAGAGTAGTTGAATTTCAATTCTGTTGATTCACTCATACTCAAAATTGCATGAGTGCTTATGAGTAGCGGAAAAACGATTCATTGCTGATCTCTGGTGTGCACAAGACATTCTGCTAGCTTACCCTTCATCGAATGCAATACTGTAGTGTACTCTTTTCTGTTGCTCTTGATTTTACGAGTGCACTGAAATGTGTATTTCTCATTTATTCAATGTATACAACAGCACTCGTTTGTCCGTGAAGTAACGGAACTATGCTTTGTGTTGTAATGCAGACCCGCCACGATCAAACTGATTGGATCAAATTGCCATTTTTGTGATTGTATTGGTAAAACTGTACTCACACGTACAGAAAACTGACCTCACACGTACAGGCTGAGAAGAGTTTTTTACCAACACATATGCAAAATTTGATCCAATCTGTTTGATCGTGGCCGAGGCACTTAAAGTAGCATAGCCACGATCAAACAGATTGGATCAAATTGCCATTTTTGTGATTGTATTGGTAAAACTGTACTCACACGTACAGAAAACTGATCTCACACGTACAGGCTGAGAAGAGTTTGAAGAATATTAAAATATTTTGATTTTCGCTACCTGCTCCGCAGAAAATTGAAGCAAATTTGATGTGTGTGCCGGCAATCACTTCAAATTTCATTTTTCTCTAGATTTCGTATGAGTAACATCACACTTTGTTTCGCGGGTTTTTGAAAGGGTGTAGCAAAAAAATTGTAAAAGAAAGATATTTTGATATGTTTTATTTAGTTTTGTTTTTATTTATGAATTTTATGATATTGTTTATTTATTTTAGTTTTATGAACTATGTTTTGTTTAACAAAAATGGTTTTAATTATAAGCCGAAAAAATTAAGTCCATTCATAATTTGTTTTAATTGCCATTATATTATATTTTAAAATCTTGTTTATTCATCCCTTTTCTTCAACCACTCTTTCACCCAAAGACGCTTCGCAGTTTAATTTTTTTGTTTTTTTTTTTTTTAATTGCCTGCGCCTGGGCAATGTTATGAAATACTCATTTGCCATATTAAAAGAAAAAAACTCGACACTAAAAAAACAAAAACAAAGGAAAATACCAACCAAAAACCATACGTTCTTTGAGAAAACCTAAAAAAATATTTTCTAAAAAAGACAGAAAGCCATAAAAGAATTTTTTCCGATGAAAACAATATGATGTTTTCTTCCGCACGACATGTTTTAAATGAAATTTGAAGGCTTAAATTTGATGCGTTGCTGTGCTAAGTCAAACAAAAATTACCAACACATATGCAAAATTTGATCCAATCTGTTTGATCGTGGCCGAGGCACTTAAGTGTTTCTATACATTCTTTGCTTTCGCCATAAACTCTTTCAACAACAATCTCTCTTCAAAGTGCTATGTTAATATTCGTTGTTTTTGGTTCTTTGTTTGTTTGTTTTGTTTTTTAAAAAACAAAAAACATTTTTTCTTTCGAATTTACTGAAAAAAGAAATGCACGTTGTGACACTATGAAGAGTACAATAATTTTGTTGCACTCCTCACACAACTATCTTTTATACTGTTGTACAATGGTTTACGAGTGCAGTTGTTTTTTTGTACTCACACCAAAGAACTGCAACCGGTGATTGAAAAACAATCATGATTTAATCAGTACTCGAAAAACATGATACTTTCACTCAACGAAGCAAATATGCATTAATACTCGTTGTGATCGTTCATTTTCAAATTAATCGAAACAATGATCGTATGAAAACTTTGTTGATCAAATCATACACCGCATTCAAACCGATCATTTCGAGTGTTATGCAAATGTTCGATTGACACTCGTTCAACACTTGTTTGAAACAGACTTTATTTTTGCGGTGTCTGCATTGATCGAAACCATAAACCAAAATGCATTAATGCAAAATATCATGATCGATTGATACTCGTTCAACACTCGTTTGAAACAGACATTATTTTTGCGGTGTCTGCATTGATCGAAACCAGAAACCAAAAGGCATTAATGCAAAATATATTTTCTATGCAAAGATTAAAGATTGTTTTGCACTATTGCAAACGAGTATGATTGTAATCATGTAGCTGCACCAGTCAGGGATGGCTTTAAGAATTTTCAATTTTACTATTCTAAAAAATTTAAATAAGACAAACGTGATTGTAAATGTATATAAATATAATTTAATTTTATATTTTTATGTTTTTTTATATTTATATATTAGTTTTTAACGTTTCAATTATCAAAATTTCCGCCAATCCATTGACTTAAGTTTTTGACAGAAATTCAAATTTTTCGATACAGATAGGTTAAAAAAAGAATTGTTGGCAATTCTCGTCTTGCCAATAATCTTAAAAGGGCTCAATTTCAAAAATTACTACAGATTTGTGTGTCATTTAATATCTAGATTTCCAAAATTCTCACTAATCACTTGATTTCATTCATTTATTAGCGGGTGTTCAAATTTTTCAGAGCAGGTAGGTAAATTGGCAAAGAAATAAATTGTAGAAAATTCCCGTCATAGCAATAATGCCAAAAGAGTGCTAAAAGGGTCGCAATGGAAAAATGTGTTGATTGTGATTATGCTACCTACCGTACAAGTATGACGTCACACAAAACAATTGTTATTCTTACTGAGAGTTTTCTGTAGCATGATTCACTCATTATGAAAAATTGGTCAATAGCTCTATTCATGTTTTTTTCTGTAGAAAAACATTCGACTTACAGCATTAGAGTAAAAATTTAAAATATAAATAAAACACTTCTTTTTTAATGAAATATTACATAACAACAAAAATATAAAATATTACATAACAATAAAAAGTTCTAACTAAAACACTTAGTACAATGGGTCAATTCGACCTCCGGGTACTGTACTTGTCTTAACTGACAAGTACACGTCCTCTAACCTAATTAAAACACTTAATTTTTCTTATTATTTTAGAACACATTTATTTTTGTTGTTGTAAAAAGTGTGTATGATTGGTTTTAAATTCTTGAACGAAAAAGACTACAAGTTCGTTTTTCCTTTAAATAGCCATAAATGCAAATATGCACGATCAGGTGTGACAAGCGCTTGAGCAGTAAAGAGCTCCCGAAAAGTGAAAAGTGAAAATAAAGTGGACATTCGTGATTATCAAAAATACTTGAAAGGACAAGTTAATTTGTGATCTTTCGGAAAATTGAAAAGCCTAGTATATATACATGAATTTTATTTAATTGACACGCCAAAGTGTACTGAGTTCTGAATTTTGACTGTTAATTATTGATTTTAAGTGTCTCGGGGTAATTCTGATTATTCCGCTATATATGCGGACAGATACTTCCCCTCAGCATTATGGCGGAAGACGGTAGTCTCTTAAATAAGAAATTTAACTATATTGTAAAAGAAAATGACAAACTGCGAAGAAACTTGGAAATCCTTCTAAAAAAGTATAATCCTGAAAGTGAGGATTTAAGTTCAAGTGAGGACGAAATGGTTTTTGAGGAACTTGGGATTCCTGGAACCTGTGATAGTAATACGAATAGTGAATGTGCTACCTCTGCTGAGAGTGTAGTTAAAGGCCAGAATAAGGTTGTGTCTGGCCCAACCTCCATAGCCGAGCCGAAGGAACAAAAGCAGCAAAGCGGTAGACCGAGTGCCAAGAAGACATCTACCAGTGGCAATGAAAAAAAGTGAGTCGGTTCCGATTATAACCGCATATAACATTAATTTGAAGACAACGATTGATGACATCGACAAATTATTAGGCTATAAGAATTAAATCTAAAAACTCTAGGTAGGAATATTGTTAACATAGGACTCTGCACTCTCGGGGACTATGACAAGGTAAAGACTTTACTAGTGGACCAGAAGGTTAATTTTTATACGTACACCCCTAAGGGTCTGCGTCCGTTTAGTGTGGTGGTTGAGGGACTTCCACACTCCTTTGAGTCAGGGGACATATTGGAGTTCCTGAACGGTCTCCAGATCAATTTGAACGTGATTGGCATTACGAAATTGGGATATGACAAGTGGGTGATTAGGTTGTCTAGGAATTCGTACATAGCTAAATTTTATGGGATTAGATACATTCTGCGCTGCAGAGTGCATATTAGAAAGTTTATAATGAAAGGCATAACGCAGTGTTATAACTGTCAACGCTTCGGGCATGTCTCTACCAACTGCCGAATGCCATACAGATGTGTCAAATGTGGCGGATCCCACGGCCCGGGGAAATGTAATGTGCCTCCAAAGGGGGAAAATACGGGGGAGACTTTCGTCACGGACCCCGTGACTGCCAAGGTGACCAAGAGGGTTGGTTTGCCAGTACGATGTGCCAACTGTGCGGCTGAGGGACATGCGGCTAGCTCAAAGGAGTGTCCTCGCAGACTCCAGCTCATCCGTAAGGTAGAGGAGACGAAGGTATCGGGGGTGGCTCTCGATCGCAGCCAATACTGGCTGATAGCGGTGTGAGGGCTGGCGTCTCATACGCTGCGGCAGCTAGGGCGGCTTCTAATGGTAAGAGTGTGACAACCCGAAATGTTTCGGCAGTGCCTGCGAACTCTCGTGGGGCCGACGTGTCGCTGGGCTCTGCATTGGCACAATACAATGTGGTGGACGGCGACTGCAGGCGCTTTTTTGGGGATGGCCTGCTTCAATGTCTTGGTAAGGTGGGTGGTTTTGCCAGGAAGTATCAGGGTTTGAGTAGCGACGAGGACAAGTCCCGTGCTTTACTCGGATTGTTAATTTCGTTGAGTCAACATGACTGAAACGCTGAAGGCGATATTTGTGAACGTGAATTCAATTGTCTCTAGACACAAGACTTGAATCTATTTTTGACGAGACATAGACCTGACATAATGTTGTTGGCTGAGCATCATCTTAATTCCCGTCACAGATTTGATATCGATGATACAGGATTTTCAGAAGGGATCGACTGAACGGACGTGGGGGAGGTACGGCTGTTCTCATTAGGGACAAGTTTCATTGTGAGGAATTCGTACTTGATACGGGTTCTATTGAGAATACCGCGGTGCGTATCCGCCGGGTGAGTGGAAATGATATTATTATGATATCAATGTATCTGAGGCCGGGAGTTGTGTTCACCGGAGATTTCTTTGATGAGGTACAGCAACTGGCTGGAAGACACAGTGTGATTATTGGAGCCGATCTCAACGCAAGGCATCCTTATTGGGGAGGCTCTTACACTAATATGAGCGGTCGTAACCTTAGGGATTTTCTACTGACTAGTCCTGACTTGGACATTCGATTGACTGATGGACCGACGAGGAGCAATGTTGTTTTCTCGTCTTACATCGACATTTTTTCTGACAACTGTGGACATATCATTGGCGAATGGGAATAGACTTAGGACACTGGACTATGAATCTGATCACAGGGCAGTTGAGATGATCTTTTTTACTGGTGAATGTATATTACGTGAGCGGGCCAAGAGGTATGATTTTGACCGGATTGATGTTCGGAGATTCAGGCGTGTTTTGACCAGGAATCTTGAGGACTGTGGATTGCCTGCGGATAGGAATATTTCTAGGACTGAGATTGATGAGACAATTATACTGATGGATAGCGCTTTTACTGATGCTATGGACAGGTCTATACCGAAGGTGTCCACTGGGAAAAGGGGATTGATGAGACTGCCACCGTATATTCTTGGGTTCATAGAACATAAAAAGAGACTCAGACGGACATTGTACAGATGTGGGGACCCTGGAAGACTGAACATTCTGAAGGCTGAGGTTAAGAATCTCGATAGGATTATTCAGGGGGCCATTGCCGTTTTCGAACGGGAATATTGGTCTGATTTTCTTGGAAATGTTCGGCTGAACAATAGGACCTTTAGGAATGTGAAGATGGCTGCAGGATTGAAAACTCGTCCTGTTGTTAGGAGTCTCGTTGGTGCCAATGGCACAATTGTTTCAGATGAAAGTGGGAAGGCAGATCTTTTAGCGGAGAATTTCTCTCGAGTACATCAGGACGGGCAAGGAGGTCGCGTTGATCCATTTAGTGTAATGGTAAGGGAGGTTGTTTCGACTTTAGACAGGACGACACCTTTGACAACTTCTGGAGAGGACATTAGGGCTGACGGAAGGGCTATCGATACTGAGGGCGTCTTTGGACGATTTGGATTTATTGATTCAGCGTCAATAGGCAATGCGTTGAGAAGGAGATCAAACAAGAGATCCTGTGGTGTTGATGGAGTCTCGGAATTTGTTCTTAAAAAGACTGGCGTTGGTGCCTGGGAGTTTCTGTCGATTTTATTCAACCATTGCCTAAATATTGGATACTTTCCGACGGCATGGAAAGAGGCTGTTGTAGTTCCCATATTGAAACCAGGGTCTGACCCTGTGGATAGCGGAGGCTATAGACCAATTTCACTGTTGTCGGCATTCGGGAAATTATTTGAGTATTTTATCTTGGCGAAGATCAATGATATCATACTGGACTTGGACATACTGAAGGACAATCAATTTGGATTCCGGACTGGGTTATTTGGGGGCCTTTGACACGGTCTGGCAGGACGGCATAGTATACAAACTGATGAATATGGGTTTTGACACGATGACATGTAGGATGATTGACAGTTTTCTGACTGGCCGTAAATTTAGGGTCCGATTGGGAGACATTGTATCTAACGAGCGGTCCGTCTCTGCGTGGGTCCCACAGGGCTCGTTGCTGGCCCCTGTACTGTATAATCTTTACGTATCGGACATACCCCAACCTCATGGGGATGAACTTCTACTGATATACGCGGACGACATACTTATTACGTCTTCGGGCCCTAGGGCTAGGACCGTGAATAACGGACTTAATGGTTATTTGTCGACTCTGACGGATTATTTCACAAAATGGGGTCTTAGACTTAACGTACGCAAGACTGTGGCTTTGTCGTTGAAGGGAAAGCGGAGGCATATATATCCGAATTGGAGGGGGCATGTTCCTCGCCTAACGGTGGGTGGTGAGCCAATCCCTACATCGGACAGAATGAGGTACTTGGCTGTCACGTTCCATGAGAATTTTGAGTTTCATCGGCATGTGGATAATGTCCTACTGAAGTCCAAGAGAATATTTTCTGCGTATCAAAGCGTACTGAGGCGCAGGGGTGGACTCGACCACAAGATTCGTCTGTTGGTGTATCGTCAGATCATCCGCCCTATCGTTTCTTATGCTTTCCCATCTTGGTTTGGAATCTCATCCTGCCAAATGGAGAGGCTTAGGAGATGGGAACGGAGAGTCCTTGTTGCCTGTCTGGGCATGAGGCCCCAACTGGGCCCTGATGGAGTACCCCGTAGACCCTCTTGTGCTTCGGTGTATGGTGCGATCGATTTTGGCAGACTGGATGTTTTTATGACTGAAGGGGCCATTAGATTTCTGGAGCGTGCCCGTTCCTTGGAAAACGGTTTGGTTAGGGGCTGCTTTAGTGGGAATAGAGATCTGGAGACCGTTCGGTTGTCAAGGTACCTTTCCCCGTCAGACCTATTGACTCTTAGAGATGCTGGTCTTCTCTTCGAGGGTGCAGATCTCCTCTTTTACCACAGGAGAATACACACATTGAATATTAGTGATAGGGTGTACAACACTGCTCAATAAAACTATGTGATTATCCTCTGTGAATAATTTTTATAACTTTAGTATGTAAGTGTTTTATATTTAGTTTTAAGTTGTTAATTAGTTTTAAGGAAATTACGAGAGCCTCCCTTTTTTGGGGAATTTAGATAATGATTAGAAAAAGTAGGAATGATGCTGCTGTGCAGCTTATAACAGATGTAGAATGGAGAGTCTTTAAATAATACCATAGTATGTAAGGAATATTATTAGAACATAACTGTAGTAGTTTTTAAGTTAAAAATTACTTGTAATGAAATTAATTTATGGGATTAAATAAAACTTGAACTTGAACTGCAAATATGCACACTCGTTGATTTAATGCCTTTTTGCAATACTGTACTATGATTTTTATGATCATTGCTTTTTGGTTTCGATCAATCCAGACACCGCATAAATAATGTCTGTTTCAAACAAGTGCTGAATGAGTATCAATCGATCATGATATTTTGCATTAATGCATTTTGGTTTTTGGTTTCGATCAATGCAAACACCGCAAAAATAATGTCTGTTTCAAACGAATGTCGAACGAGTGTCAATCGAACATTTGCATAACACTCGAAATGATTGGTTTGAATGCGGTATGTGCGATCATTAGCAGTAGTCGTTCGAGTGTTCTGATCGATCGTGCATACAAATTTGTGTGCATGAATAAATCAACAAAAATATGATTTTTGCAGTTCTCTGCTTCACACTTATTTATATTTGCAGCTACAATCAATATTCGGTTTTGAGAAAAATGCAATAGTGTGCAATTTTATATGTCTTGTGCACACCTCTAGTAAATACATACATACATAATTGAATAGTCTAAAAAATAACATTATAATTCGGTGTGAATCGATATAATTTCATTTCTACAACAATAAAACACATATTCTTACCCTACAGTAAAACAAACGGTAATATTTGTTTTCCACAGGCTATTTGCGCATACATTTTGTGAAAACAAAAAATCTTTCAGTCTGTTTATTTTATTTGGCAATGTATGTATACATACATGCACACACGTATACACGCAAATTAAGAATCTTGTTTCTTAAGATAGTAAAAAATAATTACTTCAAAAATACCACTTTATTAATATTTTCTATGTTGAGTTTACTTACGAACTAGCGAGCGAAAGTATTTACTCTTCTATTTATACTTTCGTTCTATCTTAAAATTATTCTTAAACATATTTTTCTTATCGACATTTTCTTTATCCTTAAACTATTTTATCGTTATTCATTATTTGTGATATTTTTATGATATTTGTGTATTTATGATATTCGTTGTTTACAATGTTTGTATCTTTCTTTGTTATCTATATGACCTCGGAACTAATAATATTTTCCAGGTCTAATTACTTTGTTTACATAATATGTTTGTGATTTAAATATGTCTTATCTGTAATATTATTTTCTTTGTTACAATATATCTAACTTCTAATATTATTTTCTTTGTTTTATAAAGATAACTACCGTAGCTCTTAACTCTCCCCTCACTTAAAATGAATCGTCCCGATTCGTAATTCTCCCCTCACTTAAAATGAATCGCCTCGATTCATGCCTAATTAATACTTAATTCACGTCTGATTCTTTCTAGCTCTGTGTTATATAAAACTTGGAAATTCTCTCTAGTCCTAATTTCTCTTAATGTTATGTATATAGTATTTTGTTACCTTTAGAATGATAAATGCGAGTATCATTGTAGCTATAATTACTAAAATTATATATAAAGTGTATTTAATAGGGTGTGTTTCCAATGGTATTATGCATTTCTTTAGAGAGTCTATGTTGTTAAATGCTAATTCTGAAGAGGATGATATTATTCTTGTTATTTCTAAATCCTCATCATATTTATTATGTATTGCCTCTATTATTTGGTCATGAATATTTGTGAATATTTGTAATATTATTAATCACTACTCTGTCTGTGTATTTCACCAAAATAGTTCCAGTAATAGTTTCATTATCTACAATGTTTACACCATCTAAGGGAATGAATCCTTCGTCTATCTTTAATAATGGGTAATTATATTCCTGTAATACCATGCATTTGGCTTTCCTATTTTCTAATAAAGGTTTGATACAGTCATCATTCGTGGTGTTGGTTCTGCATATATTTTTACCTAAATAATTTTTACAATTACATACCCTAGTATAGACATTATTACAGAGGGCGATTTCTTTGTCAGTGGAGACTTCACCGTGTTTAATGCTAAGTGGTGTAAATTTATATAACTTACAATAGTTGTTAATGATGGGGTACTTGTATATAGTAATGATTGAATCATTGGTTCTTGCCATAGGTAGGTAGGTAGAAGTGGCTGTCCACCCGATGAGCGGACACACTTAGGCCTCATACAGGGCCCATTGTGATACCACAGTTTCATCTTTCCCCTATTCCAGGAACCACTCGGAGCTTCCGATGAAGCGACTTAGACTGCCAATATCCACGCATGACAGTTCATCTACGTCCTCCATGTAGTAGGCACCCAGGTGTTTCTTTCTCCATCGACCAAGTGCCGGACATGTGCAAAGTAGGTGAAGAATAGTTTCATCCTTCTCTTCATCTCCACAGCTTCTGCAGAAATCATTCGCAAGGTGTCCAAGACCAATACGCCTCGCATGTGTTCCTATAATACAATGCCCCGTAATAACCCCGATAATAGCTTTGAGCCTGCTTCTTTGAAGCTTAAGCAGAGTCGTCGTGCGCCTTCTATCCAGCTTTGGCCAGATTTTTTGCGCCGCTCTGCCCTTATCCGAAGCTGCCCATCTACTGTTGGCAAGGTCCACGATTGCATTGTTAATCATAAGCCCACTGGTACTTAAAGGGATCCCCAATGTAGAGAATTCATCAGAGAGCTCGACGGTCGTGCCCCTTCTGGCCAATTCATCCGCTCTGCAGTTGCCAGGAATGTCCTTATGTCCCGGTACCCATGTGATACAAACATCGCATCGGTTCGCCATCTCATTGAGACATCTGCGACAGTCGTATACTGTCTTGGAGTTTATCACACTAGAATCCAGCGCCTTGATGGCCGCTTGGCTATCGGAAAGTATAATGATCCTTCGCTTGCGAACATTTTTGTCCGCAACAATTTTCACTGCAGCTTGAATAGCCGACACTTCCGCTTGAAAGACACTGCAGTGATCTGGTAGTCTCATAGACTTGGATATTCCGATTGATCTCGAATAGATGCCAATTCCAACGGCTCCTTCTAATTTGAAGCCATCGGTGTAGATTTGTGCGGCATTTCTCGTTAGGTGCGCCCCACCCTTTCCCCAGTCCTCCCTTTTCGGGATGGATGTCCTAAAGTTCATTGAGAAGTCATATTGCGGTGTCATATAGTCTATGCTTCCGACAATATCAGCTCCCTCAAGTATCCTTGTATGACCAATGCTCGATGCATGCCATTGTCCAGTCTACTGATCCTAGCCGCCACACCCCTGCAGTATAGGTCGAGCGGTAGAAGGTATAAGATCATCTCCAGGGCGATCGTAGGAGTAGTGCGCAGGGCACCACTAATAATTATGCAAGCAGATCGTTGTAGCTTGCGTAACAAGTTCAGATTCGTTGTCCTATTCAGGGATTCCCACCACACCAGGCATCCGTAGGTCAGGATAGGTCTGACCACCGCTGTGTAGATCCAGTGAGTCATCCTAGGTTTCAGGCCCCATTTCTTCCCCAACACCTTGTTACAGGCGTAGAGGGCGATGGAGGCTTTTCTTAGTCTGTTAGTGATGTTCGGTTTCCACGATAGTTTCCTATCCAGGATAAGGCCCAAGAAGCGCGCCTCCTCCTTGAGTTCCAGTTCCGCCCCGTACAATCTCAGTGGACGAAAAGGTGGAGGTTTGTACTTCCTCGTGAAGAGTACAACCTCCGTTTTACCGGGATTAACACCCAAAGCACGACCAGATGCCCACTCCCTAACCTTCCCTAGGGCAAGTTGCATCCTGTCTCTTATAGTGTCAACAAATCTACCCGAAATAGTGAGAACAACGTCATCCGCATAGGCAATCGCTCGGCATCCCACGTTTTCCAACATCACTAGCAGCTCGTTCATCACAAGATTCCATAGGAGAGGGGACAGTACTCCACCCTGTGGAGTTCCCCTTCCTACTTCTCTGGAGATGAGCGAGCACCCCAGTGTCGGGTAGATTGTTCTTCCACGTAGTAGTCTGGATATCCAGTTCACCAGAGTATTGGGTACATTCAGTCTCGTTAGAGCGCCGGAAATAGCACCCAGTTCCACGTTATTGAAGGCGTTCTTGCCATAAGAATGTCGGAATATTCCAGTATGTTGATGATTGGTATAACCGATAATTTACATACATACATACATAATTGGTCATTACAACCCTTCAGTCAGGATTATTGACCTAGTTCCTCACACCACTTATGTTGTGTGTGTTAATTTTATACATAAGTGGCGGGACCTACAGTTTAAAGTCGACTCCGAACGACAGATTTTTTTGAGAAACTTTTCATGGCAATTTATTTACTCTCAGAGTTTTTGCCAGAAATCTGCTGAGAGGAAGTCGCCGTAGAAATACTTTTTGTATTTTTGTTTTGATGTCTGGCCTGGGGCTCGAACCCTGGCTTTACGTCTAATAAGCCAACACACTACCTACTAGACTACGGCGACTACAACCGATAATTTATGTTCTGTTAATTCTCTTACATCATCTAGATTTAGTGATTCAGCTAGGTACTCATTGTTTTTGGCAGCGTTTATTGTTCTGACCAGTGTCAATAGTTGGTCGTAAATTAGTTTGGTCGCGATGTAAGTTTCCGTTGGTTCTCTTCGTATAGAATCCATAATTTTTTCGAATCTAGAGTTAATCTGTCTTTGTTTTTCATTATTTTCAATTAGTGTATTAATTTTAGTTTCTATTTTAATTACGTCATCATGGTCTGGTATGCCAGTAATGAACTTCAGAGTCGATCCCAAAAAATTTAATCCACGTTTTTCAATTCTATACTCATTAAGTTGATCGATTAGTGTTTCTATTTTCTTCATTGAGACCTGTTCCTCAACATTAGGGTAAGAATTTTTATCAAATATTTCTTCATATGATTTTGTTGAACCGTGTTCAACATATTGTTTTTTTTTATATATATATATATTATTGTGAATTATCTTTTTTCTTTTTATCAATTTCATTTTTCCTCAATCTCTTATACTTGTATTTCTCTTATATCTTTGAAGTCCCCATGATTAAATTGTATTATATCCTTATGTATTTTATGAATTTAACTTTTCTTAAAACCTTTGCTTAGTTTTCTTAGTTAGTTGATTAATAGAGCTAGAACAGCCAAGAAGGCAATAAATTTTAAGTTTAATAAAAAAACCCTCAGCCTTCTTATTTCTTTGGGGGATATATATATTCAAGAGGAATATACATATCCCAATCTTGCTTGTCAACTCATCCTTTGTTAGACCCTAGGAGTTTAGTTGACTCCTAGAGCCTACAAAATTGGTCCTTCGACAAGTCCTAGCGTTCTAGGATTGTGATTTGAATCAGTGGCACAAGGTCCACTAGACACAACAGGCGGTTATGCGTCACCAGCATAAAACCCCAATAAACGTAGAGTGGCATAAGGTCCACTAAACATCAAAGGCGATTGTGCGCTACAAGCATCAATCCCAACAACCGTGAAGTGGCATAAGATCCACAGGTTACACCAAGGCTTATCATCAAACCCAAGAAACGTAGAGTGGCATAAGGTCCACTAAACATCAAAGGCGATTGTGCGTTCCCAGCATCAATCCCAACAACCATCAAGAGGAAAAGAGACAAGAAGTCAAACAACCATTATCAAAATCTACAGAAATTATAAGGAGAAGATCGACCATCAACAAATTCATCCCCAGGAAAAAAGAGACAGGAGGTCAACCATCAACAAATTCATCCCCAGGAAAAAAAGAGACAGGAGGTCAATTATCAACAAATTCATCCCCACGAAAAAGGTTAAATCAAGGGCACTGGATGAAATTATCATAAAAAAGATAAGTACAATACAACAAGTGCAGAAAATCAAAGGTTACAAGTCTCAATCAAGGGCATTTAAAAGGTAAGAGAACAAGAGGTATGTACGATACAATAGGTGTTGCTTTGGCTTAAAATCTCTAAGAGAACAGTGTAGGAATTTAAAGGAATCAAGAAAAGAAAAAATATATACACAATTACATACACATACGTACGTTAAAATATTAAAAAACCGGTTTTCTCAACAACAAAGTGTAAAATAAAAAAAAATAAAAAAATAATAAAAAAAAACCAATAGTATCAAAGGACAGAAAAGGTCAGTGTCATGCGATTGTGGTATACACATAAAAAGATCAACAAAATTAAAAAGGCATAAAGGGTAACGGTAAACCAAGAGAAAGAAAAAAGAACATAAACTTCAAGCAAATTCCACAAGAGAATAAAAACCATAAAGAATTAGAACGACATTGAAACGAAACACTAGAGAAAACATAAATCACTACAATACTTCAAGTTACAATCAATTTCAACTGTACACAAGAGAACGAAACTCTACACATTACAACGGGATCAAAGAAACATCAAAAAGAGAAAGAAAAGAAAACAACAAAACTTCAATGTTTCAAATGATCGCCGTTTCGTAGGTTTCAATTCAATACGTCTACGGAAACGATAAACAAAATTTTTGCGTTCATTTACATGAAGTTAGTCGACGCGGCAATATTAAAAGAATAAAATCGTAGTGTGCAAAAAAAAAAAAAAAATACAGTGAAGAAAAAAAAACTAAAGAAAAAGACAGTGCTTAAAAAACAAAAAAAAAAGGAAAGAACAAATTTTTTGAACAAAACCAAAAAATAAACAAAATTGTTTGAAAGGAAAAATAGTGAATAAAATTTTAGACAATAAAAAACAAAATTTGGAAAAAAAAAAACCGTGAACACAAAATTTAAAAAAAAAAAAACAGAATTTTTTAGAAAAACATAAAATTAGAAAACAGTGACAAAGGAAAAAAAATCAATACATAAAAATAAAATTTTTTTTTTTTGGCGAAACGAAAAAAAAAGGTACAGTGTACAATTCCTCAAGTGACAAAAAAAAATTTCCGAAAACAAAAATAGGAACAGAAACAAAAAGTGAAGAAATTAAATAAATAGTACAATCTGAAAAACAAAAAAACGGTAATAAGAAAACGGGACCGCACAGTGAAGAACAAACAAAAATTTTTTTTTTTTTGTAAAGGATTGGAAAAAAAAAAGACAGTGAAAAAGACAGTGAGTAAAAAGAACATAATTTTGAAAAAAAAGAGGACAGTTAAAACAGTAAAAATTTTTTTTTTTGAGAAAAAAAAAGTGCAAAAAAGGAAAGACAGTATTTAAACAAAACATAATTTTTGAAATAAAACCTGAAAATAACAAGCAAACGGATTTCTTTTGGAAAACAATAAAATAAAAAACGGTAAATAATAAAAAGAAGAAACTAAATTTTTTGGAAGAAAAACTAAAGTAAAAAAACATTTAACTAAGAAATAAACCATTGAACCAATAATAATAAAAGAAAAAGATAAAACTACAGTAAGTACAAAAGACAGTGAATAGAAAGAAATTAAACAAAAGGAATAAAAATTAAAGGAAAAGATTTTTTTTTAAAACATAAAATTAGAAAATCAGTTAACTAAACAGAATGAAGAAACAGTGACAAACAAAACGGAATAACAATTTCAACAAATTGTTTTTGTAAAAAATAGTAATTACAAAAAAAATAAAATAAACAAAAATAAACAAATACGAAAATAAAAAACAAACAGATCTTTATAACAACACTTTTGCGAAAATTTTTTTTTTCACCATCAACAAACTCTTCTCGCGGGAAAAGAACGGGAAGGCAAAGACTAACGGTAAGTCAACTATTTGACAATATTTTTATTTGGAATGTTTGTTCTCTCTAACTTCAAAGTCATTAAATTGTCTGAAATTTAAAAAATTATTCCGGATAAGTCGCTAAATTAAATTTTATTAGTAGTCGATATCTGTGAATGATTTATACTCCGCGCGGGAATTTCGTACGCAAGTTATAATTTTTTTTGTATATTTTCTTCCTGAAGTCACTAAGTTCAAATTTTCCGCACAATGTCGGTGAAACGAAGGTGTAAGTTCGATATACACCAATTGACAGCGTTGTGTACCGAGTTTGACAATGAAAGTGAGAAGGATCAAACTCCAGCGTTTCTTCAAGTGAAACTGGACGAGTTGGAGAGACGGTGGGGCAAGCTTACGGAAAGCTATGAGGCATTTGTAATGGATGAGAAAAGTGAGGTTAGTGACGATTTCAAGGATGGAGTCTCACTACAATACGAAGCAGCAGCAGACATGTATCAACATTTGAAAGCGAAGCTCTTGGATATGACGGCGAACAAATCGAAAGCGGATCAAACCGTAGTGAATCCAGCAGAGGCCACAGTCGTTCGGCAAGCAAGGTCCGGTTTAAGACTACCCCCATGTGACATGCCAATCTTCGAAGGTGGTTATACTAAATGGCCTGAATTTAGGGACATGTTTACATCGTTAGTGTTGGGAAACAAGGACATATCTCAAGTCGAGAAACTCCAATATCTGCGAACCAAAGTAAGGGGGGAGGCCTACCAAATCGTAAAAAGATTTGATTTGGTTGGACAAAATTTTGAATTAGCTTGGGAAGCCCTTCAGAATCGGTATGAGAACCCAAGAATTTTGGTCAATCAACAGATAAAACACATTCTGTCAATCCAAACTGCTCAAAACGAATCCTCTAGATCAATACGTTTAATTGTAGACACCATAGATGAAAAAATCGCTATTTTGAAAACCTGTAACATCAACGTTTCTTCGTGGGACCCTATCTTGACTTATATTTGCTCTTCAAAGTTGCCGGAAAATACCCTACGGGCATGGGAAAACTCTCTCAAGAATCATAAAGAAATGCCCTCATGGAAAGACATGAGCAATTTTCTGAAAGGAAGGATCGAGATGTTGGAAACTGTTTTCGATATGAAGAAGCCAAATTGGAAAGAAAATTTAGATTCAAAGTCGAACGCATTTCACTCACAAGCGGATGCAAGTAGGGGGAAATTTAATTGTAGGAAATGTAATGAAAATCATCCATTGAAACAATGTCAAAAATTTTTAGAATTGTCCGTAAGGGACCGAATAAAATTTGTATATGCTCACAAATATTGCGCCAATTGTTTTTCTCCTAATCATTTTAAATCTAAATGTCCCAGTAAAGTTCTTTGTTTTCGCTGCAAAAGGAAACATCACACTTTACTTCACGTAGACGATGGAAACACTGGGGTGCATAAAGAAGTTTCTCCACGGAATGAGGAAACCGTTTCATACAACACCCATGTAATTAGTAAAGAAAAGGCAAGGTCAATTCCTGTTGATCTAGGTTCCCTTCCGCATGGACGCACAACAATTCTACCTACGGCTCTAATCTATATACAACAAGCAGGTGAACTATTTACTGTTCGGGCGTTACTCGATGCGGGATCCGAGAAGAGTTTCGTATCCTCAAAAGTTCAACAACAACTGGCAATTCCTGTGGAAGCATACCACACTAGGTCTAGGAGGAACGGTAGTAGGAAGGTCAAAAGGAATATGCAGTCTTACCTTGCGAACAAAAAGGTCCGATTTTTCAATCATAATTAAGGCAATTGTCGCCCCAAAATTAGCTCATTTTCTACCAAGTTGTCCCATACAAAAAGCCAATCTTCCAGATATAAAGGATTTAGATTTAGCGGATCCTTATTTTTACAAACCTGGTCCGATAGATCTTATTATAGGAAGCGATTATTTACCCTTCATCAACCTAAATGGTATAAAATCGAACATCGGGAACACGTTAGAGGCAAGGGAATCCCACTTTGGATGGTATTTGTCAGGTCCTGAACCCAGTCACACGTATAATTCATTTTCTACCTTAGTCACATCGGAAGAAGAAACTGCTTTACAGAAACAAATGAGAAGATTTTGGGAATTAGAGGAGGTAGAAAAGGAAAAGGTCGACTCAGAGCACGATATATATTGTGAAAATTTTTATAAGAATACTGTTAAGCGTCAACCAGAGGGAAAGTACATGGTGAGACTCCCATTTAAGGAAAATTACCCCTCGGAAATCTTTTTGGGTTCATCGAAATGTACGGCTTACGCACAATATCTTCAGATGGAGAAGAAACTCGACAGAAACCCTGAGCTAAAGGATCAATATCAACAGGTTCTTCAAGAATATATCGATTTGGGTCACATGGAAGAAGTAAATCATCAGGAGCCTTCAACGACAAAACATTTTTCTTTTTTTCTACCACATCACGCAGTCATTCGTCCAGAAAGCAAATCCACAAAAGTATGTGTTGTATTCAACGCATCGAAGAAAACGTGTAGTGGATTTTCATTAAACGATGTTTTATATCAAGGACCAGCCCTTCAAGGAGACCTTATGCAAATCATTTTGTCATGGAGATATTATAAATATGTATTCACCGGTGACATTCAGAAAATGTATCGGCAAATTTTTGTTCACAAAGATGATAGACCTTATCAAAAAATTTTGTTTCGAGTCAAACCAAATGATTCAGTAAAAGTTTTTCAGTTGAAAACAGTAACCTTTGGAGTTAATAGCGCACCGTATTTAGCACTAAGAACACTTCTTGAATTAAGCGAAGATTGTAAGGAAACCCACCCATTAGCCTCTTCAATTCTTAAGGAGGAGATCTATGTAGATGACGTTTTATCAGGAGGACATAATCTGGAAGAAGCACAGGAAAAACAAATGCAGCTTTCTAAAGCGTTGATTTCGGCCGGTTTCCCCTTGAAGAAGATAACCAGCAATCACCATGCTCTTTTGGAAAATTTGGCCCGGGAAGATCTTCTAGAAGAAGATTTTTTGAAATTTGAAAACTCTAGCTCATTGAAAACCTTAGGCATACGTTGGAATGCCAAGGAAGATATATTTTACTACGTACCGGAAACAATAGGAGTTTCACCGTCCACTACCAAACGACAGATTTTATCGACAATAGCTAAGTTATTTGACCCCCTAGGCTGGTTAGGACCCATTGTTATTGTAGCTAAACTTATTATGCAGGAGCTATGGGAATGCAAATCGGATTGGGATGAAGATATACCACCAAAGATATTGGAAACATGGAATGTCTTTTCGACTAATCTGCCACAAATTTCAAACATTAAAATAGCTAGATGGGTAAATTTCTCACCTCGATACCAGGCTCAAATTCATGGGTTCTGTGATGCATCGGAAAAGGCATATTGTGGAGCAGTTTATTTGAGAGTCTCTACTCCTGAGGGAGAAATTTTTTGTAATTTATTAGTTGCGAAAACTAAAGTTGCGCCTTTAAAAAAGATAACTATTCCAAAACTCGAGCTCTGTGGAGCATTACTATTATATAACTTAACGAAAAGCTTGATAAAAAGATTAAAATTCCCCTATGAACTATTTCTCTATACCGATTCCTCGATTGTCTTGGGCTGGCTGCAGAAACCTCCGCATACTTTGAAAACTTTCGTAGCCAATCGCGTTAGTCAGATCACCCAGCTTGATCATTGGAGATACGTGAAGACAGATGAGAATCCCGCCGATCTTGGAACTCGAGGATGCATTCCTCAGGAACTTTCGGAGAGTAAATTATGGTGGCACGGTCCTCCATGGCTAAGTCAATCCCCTGACTTTTGGCCCAAACCTCGTACTTTTGACCCAACTGACTTAGAATCCCGAAACATATCAAATTTTCATGTGCAAACCCAACCGGAAGATGTTTTGAGTGAATTTTCATCATTTCCCAGAGCCCTAAGAATTCTCAGTTATCGCTTTCGCTTCATTAATCGTCTTTTGAAACGTCCGTATGAGACACAGAAGCACATCACCTTCGAGGAAATACAATTTGTGAAAAATTTCGTAATTTTGAATGCACAAAAAACTCATTTTTATTTTGAACATGATTGCCTTAAGAATAATCAACCCATAAATCGGAAAAGTCGCATACTTTCTCTCAATCCCTTTCTTGATCAGGATGGACTACTACGCGTAGGAGGCAGACTCAATAACTCAGGATTAAGTTTCAACGAGCAACACCCTATCATAATTCCGGAAAAATCGTCATTGGCCAAACTTCTTATCGGTTATACACATCAAATTTTACTTCACGCGGAACATCACGTAATGCTAAGAGCAGTTCGACAGGGTTTCTACATTCCGCGGTTGAAAAACCTTATTAGGCAGTGTGTCCGAACCTGCAAAACCTGTACAGTTTACAAGCACAAAGTACAAGAGCAAATAATGGGCGCGCTTCCCCGTGAGAGAGTTACATTTTCTTTACCCTTTACTTACACCGGAGTGGATTTTGCCGGTCCCTTCACCTTAAAGGCCTCCAATTTGCGGAATGCAAAACTTTTGAAAGGATACGCAGCAGTTTTTGTTTGTTTCTCTACACGAGCAGTTCATCTTGAAGTCTGTTCGGAATTATCAACAGAAGCGTTTCTTGCCTGTTTCACCAGATTTACCAGTCGTAGAGGTCTACCAAAAACAATGTTTTCCGACAACGGCAGAAATTTCTTAGACGCCAAACATTCGCTGTTAACGACACACCAAAACTTTATAAAAAATGCGGAAAAATCCCTTATAGAGAAATATGGCACACATGGGTTTAGCTGGACATTTATTCCACCATATGCACCCCACATGGGCGGCCTCTGGGAGGCCGCTGTCAAAAGCATGAAATCGCATTTAAAAAAGGTAACAGGTAGCCTATCATTCACTTTTGAGGAATTCTATACGATACTCACACGTATCGAAGCGATATTGAACTCTCGTCCAATTTCCCCTTTGTCAGAAAACCGCAACGAACTCCTTCCCTTAACCCCAGGTCACTTTCTAAGAGGCGCTCCGCTCGTAGCTGTTCCAGAATCACTTAATAACCCCTCTGTGGAAAACATATCCTTCATGAAACGCTGGGATCGACTTAAGGCCATACAACAATTATTCGCTCGCCGTTGGAAAAATGAATACATCACCGAGTTGCAACGTAGAAGCAAATGGAGAACGGAAAAGGACAATCTGAAAGAAAACGACTTCGTCCTAGTCAAAGAGGATCTGCTACCAGCTACTGAGTGGCGACTTGGTAGGGTAAAAAATGTTATTTACGGTACAGATCAAAGAGTTCGTGTTGCCGAAGTACTGACCAGTAACGGCTTGATTAAACGTCCTATCGTAAAACTCTGCAAGTTACCCATTGACTCTAATACCCCCTGTAAACCAAACTAATCACTTAATTTACAATTTCATTCCCAACACGATCTTAGAGATTTAAGTCAAACCATATTCTGTTTGTATTGTGCACATTTTCTTTGTTCTCTTTTTCCAGATCATGCTTAATAAGCCGCGTTGTGAATTGTGCAGGCGCAACCACCCTCTCAAATACTGTGTGTCCTTTCGGGCTATGGCCCCCTCGGAGAGAAGAGCTCATGCTAAGCGGCACGACTATTGCCTAAATTGTCTAGCACAATCGCACACCCGATATTGGTGCGAATCATAAAACAGATGCACGATCTGCGGCGCCAAACATCATACAATGCTGCATGAGGATGGTAGGGAGCAGGCGGCATCCAGTTTTGAGGAGGAACCAAGTCCAAGTGGCCCATCAAATTTACCTGCAACACCAGAAAGAGGATGGATACCACCCCTTATCCAAGTAAAGCTGATCTATAATGAAGTCTCCACGACGGCCACATTTCTGTTGCAACCATCCAGCCAGTACAGCTTCCTCCTGAGGTCCAAATCACGTGATTTTTCTGAACTTCCCACCTCAGCGACCAAAGGAGTGTTTCAGGTGACTCCCAGGTACGATACGATGAACGTGGTTACAACTTGGGAACTGAACATCAAGAACCAAGCTACATTCACGTTCCCACCACCCCTCGTGGATGAGTCCCTGACAAGACATTTTCAGCATCTTCACCCTAAGGCGCATCCTCATTTCTATGACTGCCGTAAGGTTGACGGAGTCATCGGGCGGCCATTCATGACCCAATTTATGCTGCGCCAGTTTGACAGCACCGAGCCAACGCTGCCACAGGCACAGAATTCAGCCTTTGGATGGATTGTGCATGGAAAGTGGACGGGATGCCCATGCCATTAGAAAGAGCCCGGAGGATGTTGAACCGTGTTCAACATATTGTTTTTTTTTTTATATATATATATTATTGTGAATTATCTTTTTTCTTTTTATCAATTTCATTTTTTCTCAATCTCTTATACTTGTATTTCTCTTATATCTTTGAAGTCCCCATGATTAAATTGTATTATATCCTTATGTATTTTATGAATTTAACTTTTCTTAAAACCTTTGCTTAGTTTTCTTAGTTAGTTGATTAATAGAGCTAGAACAGCCAAGAAGGCAATAAATTTTAAGTTTAATAAAAAAACCCTCAGCCTTCTTATTTCTTTGGGGGATATATATATTCAAGAGGAATATACATATCGCAATCTTGCTTGTCAACTCATCCTTTGTTAGACCCTAGGAGTTTAGTTGACTCCTAGAGCCTACAGATTTAATGATTTTTGTTAAATTAGTTACATGAAACAAAAATGTATATTCATCAAATAAATATGTATCATCAGTTATAAAGGTGATGTTCTTTATATTGTTTTTATGTACTGTTTTTCCTTTCTCTGTTAGGATGATGTCTCCTAAATCTTCTTTGACGATTTCTTTTTTATAACGCGGTAAGTTTTTATTTCTAATACCGGTTATTTTCACTAGTATTTGCGTTCCTTTTGCAAATGTCCTATATTTTATATTTTTATTCAGACGGGTTAGGACTTGTTTTGATGCTTCTTTTAAGTTGTTTATTATTTTTTCTTTATTTATATTTGTTGATCCAAAGTATATATCCTTTGGTCGATAGCCTGTTACACTGTGTACTGAATTGTTGAGTTCTTTCATTGCTCTAAATATTTCTTCTCTACTTGAGGATTGATTACTGATTTTAAATATTCGTGTTAGTTCGTTAATTGAGTTGTGTACTCTTTCGACTTGTCCGTTTGCTGCTGATCTGTGGACTGGCGTTTCTAATTTTTGAATGCCGTATTTATAACACATTTGCTTGATGGCTGGTGTAACAAAAGGTGCCTCGTTATCAGTTATCAAACGTTTACATTCAGGGAAACTTGTAGTGATAATTTCTTCTAATACGTTTTCCATTCCTACTTTAGTTTCGATTTCGCGTGCTACTATATATTTAGAGAATTTCTCCATGGTTGTTAAGTACATTGTTTTGTTGTTATAATAAATATCTGCATGTATGAATTCTCTAGGTTGTGTTGGTATAGTTGAGTCACGTAATGGTTCTTTTATGGGATTTCTTTCATATCTGCCAAATAAACAAGCTGAACACTTGTTTTATATTTTTTACATCCTTTATTAATTCTGGCCAATAGTGTTTTTCAAGTATTTCATTTATTGTATTTTTGCAGCTTTTATGAGCTCTATCATGTGTTTCTTTGACTATACTTATCTGTTCATTTTTTTCTAATATGTCTCTTAGTTTGATTGGTGTATAAACAAAATTAGTTCCAACAAACGTTTCTTTAATAATTTTTCCATATTTATGTAAATTTTCCATATCTGTGTGTATCGATATGATTCTCTTAGGAGGTATAAATTTTTTTAATTCTGTTATTAAGTTGTCATTGTTAATAAAGTTAACAGTATGTCGGACTTTTCCAGGAAAAATAGTTCGTGTTCGTGTTTCCACTAAGTTTCTAGTTGGTACCAATTCTACTTGAATACCATACGAGTTAAATGATTGAGAAACTGTTTTGATGATGTCACTACTTGAACTTTCAGCTGAATGCGCAGTGTCAATTGAAGATGCATTTATAGTCTGACGAGATAGAGCATCGGCTACTATATTTTCAGTGCCTGGTTTGTATTTTATTTTAGCGCCGTAGTCTTCTATGATAGCTTTCCAGCGATTTAGCTTAGGGTTGGGATTCCTTTCCGAAATAGCGTAAGTTAATGACTGATGATCCGTAAAGATAGTAAGGTCGGCTATGCCGTATATGTAATTCCTTAATTTTTGTAAGGCCCAAATTATGGCCAAAAGTTCTTTTTCGTTAGTGCTGTAATTTTGTTCTGTTCTGCTAAGTGTACGAGATAGGAAATATATTGGTTTTTTGTTCTGACTTAGCACAGCTCCAATAGCTATGTTGGAAGCGTCCGTAGTAAGTTCAAATGGTTTCTGATAATCAGGTTGAAATAATTGAACTTGCTCTTTTAATTTAATTTTCAGCTTTTGTACTGCTTCTATGGCACCTTGGTCTAATTGGATTGCTTTGTTCTTGCTTTTATTTTTACCAATATGTGCGTTATCGCATTTCAAATGTATTGTTAGTGGTTTCGCGACGTGAGCATAGTCTTTCACGAAACGTCTAGAGTAACCTGTTAATCCCAAAAAACTACGAAGATCTTTCAAAGTTTTCGGTATAGGGAAATTTTCGATTGCCTTTATCTTTTCCGGGTCTGTTGAAATTTTATTATGTTTAATAATATATCCTAAATATTCAACTTCTTGCATAAAAAATTTTGATTTATCATTAGAAATTTTCAATGTTGTTTTATTTAAAGCTTCAAATACCGTATATATGTGACACATGTGTTCTTCTGGTGTAGATGAGAAAATAAGGACGTCATCTATGTAAACATACACGAATTTATATATATAAATTCTATAAATTCTCTTAGAATGTCATCCACACATCGTTGGAAAATTGAAGGTGCATTCTTCAATCCAAAGGGCATTCGTATTGTTACGTTTTTACCTTTTAAAAACGTTAAAAATATGAGTTCGTAGATTGCAAATAAAATAAAAATAAATCTGTGTTTATTTTTTCAATCAATTCCTTATTTCTGCACAACTTTCATGCCACTGTTCGAACTTATTCTACGCATACAATGATAACTTCCACACTATGTGCTTGTTCGTGATATTTCTCTGCTTATAACCTTTTTTTATAAGCAACAACAACACTTGTTAAGTGCCTCGGCCACGATCAAACAGATTGGATCAAATTTTGCATATGTGTTGGTAATTTTTGTTTGACTTAGCACAGCAACGCATCAAATTTAAGCCTTCAAATTTCATTTAAAAAATGTCGTGAAGAAGAAAACATCATGTGGTTTTCATCGGAAAAAATTCTTTTATGGTTTTCTGTCTTTTTTAGAAAATATTTTTTTAGGTTTTCTCAAAGAACATATGGTTTTTGGTTGGGAGATTTGTTTTTGTTTTTTTATTATCGAGTTTTTTTCTTTTAATATGGCAAATGATTATTTCATAGCCATGCCCTGTCGCAGGCAATTAAAAAAAAACAAAAAAAGGAAACAAAAGAGGATGAAACAGTGGTTGAAGAAAAGGGATGAAAACAAAAAAAAAAACCAAGAATCTTCTCAATGAACGCATTGTTATGGAAACTTGTGGAGGAATAAACAAGATTTTAAAATATAATATATTTATTTTATTTATTTATACTAATCCAATACAACAAGAACATATCTTTATTTTAAAGTATTGGTCATGCAATTGTCATATAGATCTTAAAATTAATACAAATTTTAATTAAATTAATTAATTAAAATTAACAAATTATTAATGGGCTTAATTTTTTCGGCTTATAATTAAAATCGTTAATAATTTTGTTAAACAAAACAAAGTTCATAAAACTAGAATAAATAAACAATATCATAAAATTCATAAATAAAAACAAAACTAAATAAAAAAGATCAAAATAGCTACTTTTTTACAATTGTTTTGCTACACACTTTTAAAAACCCGCGAAACAAAGTGTGATGTTACTCATACGAAATCTAGAAAAAAATGAAATTTGAAGTGATTGCCCGCACACACATCAAATTTTCTGCGGAGCAGGTAGCGAAAATCAAAATATTTTGATATTCTTCAAACTCTTCTCAGCCTGTACGTGTGAGGTCAGTTTTCTGTACGTGTGAGTACAGTTTTACCAATACAATCACATAAATGGCAATTTGATCCAATCAGTTTGATCGTGGCGGGTCTGCATTAGTTATTCTTCTTTGCTCACAACCTTTTTTGTAAGCACCACACTAACAACTGTTTTCTTCACGCAACTTGTCTGCACACAAGTCTGACCGAATTAAAGCTCGATAGATTTAATTCTCACACCGACGTGACGTCGTCTTACACGATTAAATTCAAACTCCACCATTGCTCGCTTTGTCTTGCCTTTTTATATCGCTGGGTCATTAGTGTGATGAATGCCCTTGAAGGATGATGACGACCTTCGGGAACAATCCAAAAATGTAAACAACTTGTTTCCATTTTTGTTGTTCGTGTATCTTATTTACTTTCGTCCAGGCAGAGTTGTTGTTGTTTTGTTTGTTTGTTTTCTGCTATATTTTTTTTATACACGGACGTTGTTGCTATATTTTTTTGTTTATTCGTGATCAAGTCCATTGATTGGGTATGGCATACACTTCCGGCCATTAGCTGAAGTAATCCGTCTCGACGAGAACATATCGGTTTTTGGCAATACAAAGAACCTGCTGTTGTTATCCGCTCCAAAAGTGCGTCCGACTTATATTGTGCAGCTGACCTCGACTTCGCTTCACTGGGGATCTCGCTTCTAGGAAACCAGCACTTGCCCCTCTGATGATGATGATGGCTGGTATCCCGCCCGTTTGATGGTGAGTCGGATCTTGACCTTACACGTGGCGCGTTCCAGTTTCTTCGGAACGTGACCGCTCTTTTCACAGTTGAGACGCCTCGGCTTGACCTTTCGTCCGGCTTCTGCCACAACTTGCCTTAACAACTTTTTAAATCTATGCAAAAGGCGTCCTTTTTACTCCGCGATTTCCACTCCTCGCACTTTTCTCGCTTGTGCTGTAGATCATTTTAACAACACCATTTCCATTTTCGTAACAGTATGAATTCATATTTGCCCCCATTAACACAAAAGGCTGTTTTTTCCCGGTCGCTTTCCTTAATTTTTATTTGATGAAATCCAAACTCTAAATCCAGTGTTGTAAAGAATTTAGCTTTCCCTAGATTTTGGAGGGTTGTGTTTACATCAGGGATGATATATCTGTCTGTAATCGTGTGTTCATTTAGTTTACGGAAATCTATTACCATTCTTCTTTTTGGTTTACCGTTTTCGTCCACACCTTTTTTATGTACTGTCAACATAGGTGAGTTATATGGGCTGTAGCTTCTTTGAATTATGCCATCATTTAATAATTTTTGTATTTCTTTATTGACAAATTCAGTATCATTCATATTACATGGATATTGCTTCGTCCAGATGGGCTCTTTCGTAGTTGTCCTAATACTAGCTTCTATTGTTGTTGTAAAAGGCAAAGGACCTATTTTATTGTTTTCCTGCATTAATTTTTCTATTTCCTCTTCATATTGTCTATTTCCTATAGAGTAATTGAATTTGTGTACTAATTCTGGGACAATAAACAATTTCCTCTCTATATCTATGACTGCATTTAACTGTTCTAGCCCTTCGACTCCTAACATTAAATCGTAATCGTCGTTACTTTTAATCTCAAAAAATTCTAGTTTTTCCTTAAATATACTTATTTTCTGTTTATGTGTTAAGATAGATTCACCATGCATGGTGATCATTTTAATTGGTTTTGTTCTTATTCTATCTCCAATAACTAAATTCTTATTAATATAATTATGGGTTGCACCACAATCTATAAAGATTTTATATTCTTTTTCATCTTCATCTTTCATAAATATATAGAGCAACCCATCAATCAGTTTAAATGCTTACTATATTTATAACATGACTTACTACTTTTTTCCGTTGTGGTGCTACTGTTGTCACCTCTATGCTGTGTTGTTTCTATCCTGTTATTGCGATGAAATTTTCACTCTGTTCCCTCATCCTTTTCCAGGGTTGACTGTGGAATCCCTTGTTATTTTGGTGAATTGGTCTCGTATTGCCAGAGGATATATCCATTGGTTCTGGTTTCATCAAATTGTTTAGTTGCTGCCAATTATTTTGGTGTTGGTTAAATGGGCGAAATGAGGGTCTTCTATAATGTTGATGATATTCTCTTTGGGGTTGTTTCGTGTTGTGCTGGCCATTTTCTCTTTGATTTACGATGTTTTTGTGGATGTTGTCGTGCTCTATGGTTTGGGCAACTGCATAAGCATGCTCCAAATCCTTGATTGGGTTTCCATAGAGCGTTGATCTAATAAAATCATTATTTATTCCGTTTTTAAATGTACGCATCGCATCTTCTATGGCGTGTGCTGTCATGCATTTTATTGTCTCTGGTGGATCCCCGGACACCGATATTTTGGAAGTGATCGCTGTTAAGGCTTTACTAACCTGATCATGAAATTCGGATAGTGATGATTTGCCTTGTGTGAGCTTGGTTAGCTCGTCCTTTAGGACATAGAGTGGCCGTTGTTCACAAAATTGGTATAATCCAACCTATTTAATATTGCTTCGAAGTTGAAAATCGTGTTGTGATTTAGGAGTATATCTGCTGCTGGCCCAGTTATTTTTGATTTAACGATGGTTAGTGCTTCTACGTATTTATTCGAATTTGTATGTTGGCTGATACTGTCCATTAAACGTATCGCATCTTCTCGCCAATGTCGATAATTATTTGCTTTCCCATCGAATGTGGATAGCGATTTAAATACCTCCAGATTAATTTCACTAGGATTACCATATGAAGCTACTCTTGGCTTCAGAACTTCAGGTTGTTGTTGAATCACAGGGTTTAGCGGTATCTGGTCCAGTCTGTTTTTTAATTCTGCATTTTCTTGTTGCATGGTTTGCATAGTTACTTGAAGAGTAGCCAAATGTTGTAATAGTTGATTCATCATCGATTGATCCATCGTATCTAGATTTCTATTGCTGTCCAATATTTTAGCTCTAGTTGTTTTTTTCATGTTTTTTTCAGTCTGTACGTGTGAGGACAGTTTTCTGTACGTGTGAGTACAGTTTTACCAATACAATACTACTTAAGTCTTAAGTAGCATAGCGACGATCAAACTGATTGGATCAAATTGCCATTTTTGTGATTGTATTGGTAAAACTGTACTCACACGTACAGAAAACTGTCCTCACACGTACAGACTGAGAAGAGTTAAAAGAATATCAAAATATTTTGATTTTCGCTACCTGCTCCTCAAAAAATTGAAGCAAATTTGATGTGTGTGCAGGCAAACACTTCAAATTTCATTTTTCTCTAGATTTCGTATGAGTAACATCACACTTTGTTTCGCGGGTTTTTGAAAGTGTGTAGCAAAACAATTGTAAAAAAGTAGCTATTTTGATCTTTTTTATTTAGTTTTGTTTTTATTTATGAATTTTATGTTATTGTTTATTTATTCTAGTTTTATGAACTTTGTTTTGTTTAACAAAATTATTAACGATTTTAATTATAAGCCGAAAAAATTAAGCCCATTAATAATTTCGTTAGTATAATTCGCAAAGACGCTAAGTCCACTTTTTTCCAAAATTGAGATTTTAATGCAAAACGGTAACATTGTATATAATACATGTTTTACAACAACAAAACATGTCATTATATAGTTTAAAGTAGTTGTAATTTTGTGGTTTGCAAAAACGCTAAGTCAACAAAACTACGAAAAATATTAATATTATTAATTAATTAATAATAATAATTAACATTAGTAGTTATTAATATTATTACTATTTTGTAAAAATAATTGCGTTTTTACAGTTTAGAAATTTTAAAAACTGAAAAAGCTACAATGTTTTTTGTGTCTCCTGTAAAATTTGAAAAAAGGGACTTAACACATTTGCGAATTATACTAACGATTTGTTTTAATTGCCTTTATATTATATTTTAAAATCTTGTTTATTCCTCCACAAGTTTCCATAACAATGCGTTCATTGAGAAGATTCTTGATTTTTTTGTTTTCATCCCTTTTCATCAACCACTGTTTCATTCGTTTTTGTTTTTTTTTTTTTATTTGCCTGCGACAGGACAATGGCTATGAAATAATCATTTGCCATATTAAAAGAAAAAAACTCGATGATAAAAAAACAAATCTCCCAACCAAAAACCATATGTTCTTTGAGAAAACCTAAAAAAATTTTTTCTAAAAAAGACAGAAAACCATAAAAGTATTTTTTCCGATGAAAACCATATGATGTTTTCTTCTTCACGACATTTTTTAAATGAAATTTGAAGGCTTAAATTTGATGCGTTGCTGTGCTAAGTCAAACAAAAATTACCAACACATATGCAAAATTTGATCCAATCTGTTTGATCGTGGCCGAGGCACTTTAAGTAGCATAGCCACGATCAAACTGATTGGATCAAATTGCCATTTTTGTGATTGTATTGGTAAAACTGTACTCACACGTACAGAAAACTGACCTCACACGTACAGGCTGAGAAGAGTTTGAAGAATAACAAAATATTTTGATTTTCGCTACCTGGTCCGGAGAAAATTGAAGCAAATTTGATGTGTGTGCGGGCAAGCACTTCAAATTTAATTTTTCTCTAGATTTAGTAGGGGTAACATCACTCTTTGTTTCGCGGGTTTTTCAAAAGAGTGTAGCAAAAAAATTATAAAAAAAAGTAGATATTTTGATTTTTTTATTTAGATTTGTTTTTATTTGTGAATTTTATGATATTGTTTATTTATTTTATTTTTATGAACTTTGTTTTGTTTAACAAAAATGATTTTAATTATAAGCCGAAAAAATTAAGTCCATTAATAATTTGTTTTAATTGCCTTTATATTATATTTTAAAATCTTGTTTATTCCTTCACAAGTTTCCATAACAATGCGTTCATTGAGAAGATTTTTGTGCGTAAATTCATCCCTTTTCTTCAACCACTTTCACCCAAAGACGCTTCGCAGTTTCCTTTTTTTGTTTTTAATTGCCTGCGCCTGGGCAATGGCTATGAAATAATCATTTGCCATATTAAAAGAAAAAAACTCGACACTAAAAAAACAAAAAACAAAGGAAAATCCCAACCAAAAACCATATGTTCTTTGAGAAAACCTAAAAAAATATTTTCTAAAAAAGACAGAAAACCATAAAAGAATTTTTTCCGATGAAAACCATATGATGTTTTCTTCTTCACGACATTTTTTAAAAGAAATTTGAAGGCTTAAATTTGATGCGTTGCTGTGCTAAGTCAAACAAAAATTACCAACACATAAGCAATATTTTATCCAATCTGTTTGATCGTGGGCGAGGCACTTTATGGCGGGTTGTAGGAGTACGACCCGCTCTTACCAAAAAAGACTCAGTACACTTATTGTACTCAGAGAACTTATTATACTTAGAGAACATATTGCTCAGATAACGTATTGTTCTCTTCTCTAAGCAATTTATTCTCAAATGCGTGTATACGTGTGTGCTTGTACATTGCCAAATAAAATAATAAACAAACTGAAAGGTGTCTTGTTTTCACAAAATGTATGTGCAAATAGCCTGTGGAAAACAAATATTACCGTTTGTTTTATTGTAGGGTAAGAATATGTATTTTATTGTTGTAGAAATGAAATTATATCGATTCGCACCGAATTATAATGTTATTTTTTAGACTATTCAATTATGTATGTATGTATTTACCATATGTGTCTATTTTTGTATAGAATAAAGTTGTAATAAAACGAATGCTTTTTTTTAGTATATATTAAATTTATTTATCATTTTAATGGTTCAAAATTTTAACTTTTTCCATACTGGATAATTTGAATTTGTGTGTTTCCCATGTGGAATGCTTCCGTAGTAAAACAACAATTAGTAAATTAAGCATCTCCATTCTGTGTTTATAACATTCGTTATTTTCATCAAACCAAAAGGAACAAATTGTATTTTTTGTGCAACTTACGCATTGGTCAACTACAAATGTTTTTATGTTTTTTATAGATTTATTTTCTAAAAAAATTTTTTCGAAGACTTATATGAATTTTGCAAACTTCAAAAAATAAATCAGATGGAGCGCACAAACTTCCAAAGTCGGAATCTTTTATATAATTTTTTGCATGAGCGAACATTTCTGAAGGATATTACAAAATTTGCGCTGGTTTGATTATATCCACACGACATTTAAAGCAAGATGTTCGTTGAGCTATGTAACCAACAAAATATCGACTTGATGTTAATTCAATTGGCACATTGTTGGACGTAAAACAATCGGTGCCTTCATTAAAATATTCTTTATTTTCATCGTATATATCTGCGACATCTATATCAGGGGTATGGGTACTTTCTGATATATTTCCAGTCCTAACAATATCTTCTAAAAATATGATTTATGATTTTAATTATATATTATATTTATTAAACGTTTTGTTTGAGCATACACTACAATTTTTAAATTCACGCGTTTTATAAAACAATTTTTCAATTTTTCAGTTTCAAATGTCAACATAAAATGTGGATTTTTTATTTCGGTGCGAATCGCTATAGTTTCATTTCTACAACAATAAAACACATATTCCTACCCTACAATAAAACAAACGGTAATATTTCTTTTCCACAGGCTATTTGCACATGCATTTTGTGAAAACAAGACATCTTTCAGTTCGTTTATTATTTTATTTGGCAATGTACAAGCACACACGTATAATGGCATATGAGAATAAATTGCTTAGAGAAGAGAACAATACGTTCTCTGAGTATAATAAGTTCTCTGAGTACAATAAGTGGCAGTAGCCGTACTGCCATCGACAAATTTGGCACTGGCAGTACAATGTATGGCAGTGCAACATCTTCATATATTTATAGTCTTTGATCTCATCGCGATGAGAGCAACGCATTGTTACGCTCTCCATTTCTGTTTCCTTCCCTCCTATCTTTCCCCCCGCGTCATGAAATATTTTTGAAAAATATTCCAAAATATGTTAAAATGCACATTCTTTATACTTTATTTTCTTTGGTATGACATAGCCTGTGACTCATAAGCTATTTTTTCATCTGAAATAACTTTTGTAACCATAAGTATTTCAAAAATATTGGTGGTGAAGCAAATATACAAGAGGACTTTGGTGCGTTAAGTAATATTAATATTAGAAAAATGAATAATAGTGAAATAAAAGAAAAAATTATGTTATATACATATATACAAAGTTATTGAAAAAAGAGGTAGAAGCAAGTTATGGGAATGCTTAGGGTGTATTAAGGATGAAAATGATATTGAACTTGTTAATTTTGTTGCATGTAAAATTTGGAAAAATGTATACAAATATAATAAAAATTCTGTATCAAATTTAAATAAGCATATATTGTTAAAAAATGAAAAAGAAAATGAATTAGTTGAACCAACCAAGAGGCTAAAAAAGCTTGTGCAAATGCTATAACTGAATGGGTGCTTGGAGATATTCGCCCATACTCTCTGGTAAAAGATAGTGGACTAAGAGAGTATTCAAAGTTAATGCTATCCTTGTGTAATAAATGTGAACCAAATTTTGATATAGAAACTCTAATGCCAGATCCATCAACTATACGAAGAAACGTTGAGAATAGCTATTCTATTCACTTTGAAAAACTTAAAACAGAGATCTCATCTGTAAGAGAAATCGGATATGCCCAGACATGTGATATATGTACAGACATTTTTTAAAAAATATCCTATCTAGCCTTAACAGTTCATTTTGTTATGGATGGCGAGTGTAAAAACAAACTGTTAGGAGTAAAATCCATGAAAGGAATTTTGAATACAAGTGAGTAATCATTTCTTTATGTTGACAGAATTTCCATTATAAATATATTTGATTAAAAATTATTATTATAATAAATTATTTATTTATTAAGTAGGCAAAAATGTAAAAGATAAATTAGAGACTTTAATCAGTGAGTTCAGTTTGTCCCCAAATGATCCAACAACAATAGTAACAGACAAGGGAAGCAGCATCAAAACATTAAAAGATCATGAAAATATCAACTGAGATCGTGTGTTGGCTTATTAGACGTAAGGCTCTGGTTCAAACACCAGATCAGACATCAAAAATGAAAATATAAAAAATATTTCTTCGGCGACTTCCTCTCAGCAGATTTCTGGCAAAAACTCTGAGAGTAAATGAAACTGACATGAAAAGTTCCTCAAAAATATGTCGTTCGGAATCGACTTTAAACTGTAGGTCCCGCCGCTCATTTTTAAAATTAACACACACAACATACATAAATGGTGTGAGAAGCTAGGTCGTAATCCTGACCGAAGGGTTGTAACGACCAATTATGTATGAAAATATCAACTGCATTAGGCACCTTCTTCATAATACAACAGAAAAATGACAAATGCCTAAGAACAGATTGACGAAATCGTTACAAAGTCGTCCAAATTGGTTAAATTTATTAAGAGATTTGGCCTAAGTTCCGACTTCACTAAACATCACTAAAAAGTTTCACACCCACAAGATGGAATATAGTTTATTATACCATATCATCTATAAAATCCAACATTACTGATATCAAAAAATACTAATTGAAAAAAAACTAGCTCAGAAATATAATGTTACTAGCAGATTGTACCCGGCGTTGCTCGGGTTTTGTATTTTGGATTAGTTTAAAAAATTAAAAAAATTATTATTGGGTCATTTTTGCGTTAAAAATAACAAAAAAAAAAACCGGTTTATATGTTTCGTAACCGCTTTTGAAACCGGTTTCTTAAAAAATGCAATTTTTCAAATTATTCGGAAGGCGGTTTAACAAACAACCCAGTTTTTTGAATACTCTAAGTCCTAAATATAAATGCACTCAAGGCCCCTTTCCCCCTTTTTGACCCCTTTCGGTTCAACTTTAGAAACGGAACACCTACAATAGCTATTTGGGAAACTTAACCAAGCTAAATCGTAAAAAAGTACCTTTAAAACAGATAAAATACAGCATTTATGCATAAAAGTACTAATTTTTGCCCATTTTTTCTCCCTTTGTCCCATTTTTTCCCCTTTGGGTCAAAATTTTGAAAAGATTTATTGCCTATAACCTGCACCGACAAAAACTCGATCTATATCCCAAATTTCAAGAAAATCGGTCCAGGCGTTCAGACATGATTGGCTATGCACTTAATTTGCCCGTTTTTGGCCCCTTTCCCCCTTTTTGGAGTCCTTTTGGTTCAACTTTAGAAACGGAACACCTCCAATAGCTATTTGGGAAACTTAACCAAGCTAAATCGTAAAAAATTGCCTTTAAAACAGATAAAATACAGCATTTATGTATAAAAGTACTAATTTTTGCCCATTTTCTCTCCCCTTTTGGTCAAAAATTTTGAAAAGATTTATAGCCTATAACCTGCACCGGCAAAAGCTCGATCTACATCCCAAATTTCAAGAAAATCGGTCCAGCCATTCAGGCGTGATTGGCTAACAAACAAACCAACAAACAAACAAAAAAACAGACTTACAGAAAGATTTATAATATATATTAGGATAAAAGAACATCATTTAGATCAACTAATGGCAATTCTTAAACCCTTCATGGATGCCTATAAAGAACTTGAAGGCAGTTCTTATCCTACAATTCATTTAGTCCATCCACATGTCCGTAATTTAAAAACAATATGTAATACCACCACAAATGATGAACCCAGCTTTGTTTAAGAATTTAAAAAAGAATTACACGACACTTTAATTTCGCTAGTAAACAGAAAAATCTCAATTTATCATAAATTAGCATATTTTTATTTCCACCTGCTAATCGGCTTACGCAATTTAGTTTAGAAGAACAAACAGACGTAATAACCAGGTGCAAAACTTTGCTTGTTTAAATCACACTCCAGTTTTTAATCCGAACATTGAAATAACCTCATCAGAAATGTATACATTATTTGAAAATTATGTACAGCCAATAGAAGGAGCTAATTCTAACCAATTCATAATTGGAAATGAAATCAGTAAATATAAAAGTACTAATACACCCCTAATAAATGATTTTAATATTTTGAAATGGAAATAGGAAAAATGATTTTCCACTCTTGTATAAACCAGTGATGCCAACTTTTTTAATCTTTTTAAACCTACAAACCTACTACTACAAAAAAATCCTTTTTCCCCAACATTTGAAGAAAAAAATCCAATACAATTATACCTACGTTTTCAACTGCGTAATTAAGAAAATAACTTTTTTAATCACCCCTATCATGAATAATTTTTCCCTTGAAATGTTTTCCCATTTCCCAAAATTGCGATCATAAACTACTTTTCCCATTTATTAGTTTACCTTTTTATGATAATTCAAAGGGGAATGATATCCTTAAAAAAATTTCCCTGATTGTAAATAGTTTTTCAACTCGTAATATTCTCATTTTAGCCTCTGAGTAGTTCACATCGTTTTTGCTAGGGAACTGCATTTATCATGTAAGTATTAAATTATTAAAATAAAAATATTTAAATTTATATTCAATTATTTTAAGAGTAGAAGTGTTAACAAAGTGCAAAATTAAATTTTGCTTAACAAAATGCAAACTAACAGGGCTATAGCCTGTGGTTTTTCAAAAATTCCTAGAGACGTGTTGGCAGAATTTTGGAATTCACTTTCTGAAGAGCTGAATAGTGCTGGACCTCCAATTAAATATGTCTGGGAGTGGAAGAAGTATTTTGTATATTGGTATAATTTGTTTAACTCATAATTTGCACAATAGGTTTGGATAAACCAAAAGAGATATGTGCGATCAAAAGCTGCCACAAATTTGAAACACCAAAGAGAGACGGGAGGAGGACCAAATCAGTCCAAATGCCTTTCATCAAATGAACAGTTCATATATGAGCTAGTTGGTATGAGAAAATAAATAGAGGGACTAGAAAGCACTCGGACGTTTGGTTTGCCAGAAAGCTTTTATGGCAATCAAAAAAAAAAAATGTGTGATAAGTTATCCATTTTCTACAAAGATGTTGCTCTAAAGCGTCTAATACGTGTGATAGTACTATGCAGAAAGTTGACTGTGCCATGCCAACTTCGTAATCCCTAGCTACTCCTTTTTGATAACCGCCTTCTGCGAAGAACCGCAAGCAGGCACATAGCTTAAGTATTGGCGGTATACCAAATGATTTTTTTGTAGAAGGCAGGGCCTTTTCAAGCACTTCTAAAATGTGTATAAACGCAGACTTATTTACCCTGTAATGTTGTATAAATCTAATACAAAAGTTATTTCAAAAGTTATTTCAATGTGATCATGTAACTTACAAGGTTTCAAATGTTTACGAGCAATACGATTTTTTCTTGATTCTTCTTCTTGAAGGATAACTAATGCTCCAATTCTAAACATTTTGTTTTTTTTTAACTTTTAATAAATATTTGCAGTCTTTTTTTCTGCCTAGCACTCACTGTAAACAGGCAGTTTACTTCAATTTGAACAGCTGTTTAAAAAGGGATATACGATTTCATGGAAGATTCACAATAGCAATTTTCCGTTCGAGGGGAATGAAAATTTAATGGGAAAAGAAATTTCCCATGATATTCATGATAGGGGTGAATGAAAAATTTTATTCACTTTTTGTGCATACTTATGTGTTTACATATAATAATTAAAAAAATTTTATTTTTCATATTTTTTACTTTTGGTGTAGAGTAAAACTAAAATATTGAGAATACATCAATATTATATTAATATGTAACTTGTTAAATTAATTACTTGTAAAGAATCATTAGTAAACATTTTTTTGAAATGTGATGGATTCAGTTTGTATTCGGTGCCATCTTTGTTTTGTCATTGCATTACAGACCTTATTATGCAAATTGAATTTAAGATAATATGGCTTAGTTTATTTCCCTTTTTAGTTCGAACGTCAGTGATAATGGGGAAAGTTCTTTCAGCATCTGAATTTGCATGAGGCAATGAAAGTAAAATATTAACTAATTTTGCAAAATTTGGTAATATTAATTCATTATTAAAGTTTTTTTTTTCGTCCTTAGAGAAATTATATTCTAATGTCCGCCATTCCGCCAACATTGGTTTTATGTAATTTTGTCAGACCATGTTTCTTAAGTTCCGACTTTCCACAACTCATAACTTTTTCACAGGCTTTACATTTGCATTTAAATTTGTAATCTTTAATTTCTTCCAGCCAACCTTCAAACTCCTCAAGCCAGCTTTATAATTATTATGTTTTTTAACCTGAGAAATCATTAAATTATATAATACCTACTATATTCAAGTTTGAAGGCTGAATTTTTTTGTTACCTGCTAAGTTTACCTGAATTAATAAAAAAGATACTCAAAAATCATTGTTTTTATATATTGTTACATTTTTACCTTTTTAAAAACGTTTAAATATGAGTTTGTTAATTGCAAACAAAGTAAAAACAAATATGTGTTTAGCTTCACTTAAACTCTTTATTGTCCACACTTTCTTATGTGCCACTGTTCAAACTTATACAACGTACACAACAGTAACTACAACAATTTATTGCTTGTTCACTATTTTTAACACACAACTATTCGCTATTCTTCTCGCAACGGATATCTTCAAACCACGACTCTTTTGTTCACACGCAACTTCAGACAAGGCTGACTGAATTCTTACTCACTCGTTGCCTGCTTTGTATTGCCTTTTTATATGCGAACGTTTCAGTCTGATGATGGTTCTCGAAGTGGAATGTTCGTGGTTTCGCGTTCTCGAGAATTCTGTAGCGACTACATTGTTTGTTGTTGCGTTTGCTTACTTGTCTGTCCCATTTGTTCTCATGCTTGTTCTTGTTGGTTTACTTTAAATGTGTTCGATGTATTTGTTAGTGTGTATATGTAGTGTGCGTATTGTGTACGCATTGTCTGTTGTTTTTGTAGCTTTTGCTTATTGTTTTTATGTGAAACGATATTAACTGCCGCCCACTTAAGCCTGTTCGTCCCGAATAGGCTCATTATCTCTTCTCCCATATTTTACCAGTCGCTCTTTGTGTACGACCTTCATTTTTGTCCGGGGGCTGCCAGCTTTTTGTATCATGTACACGACATCGTTTAACCGTTTAGTTTTTTTATACGGTCCATCCCAGCTACTTTGCGACTTGGGGGATAATCCCTTCTTCCGCGTTGCGTTGTAGAATAGTACCAGTTGTCCTTCATGGAAACCCTCCGTGTTTGCTGCATGATCATACCTGGATGGGGGATAATCCCTTCTTCCGCGTTGGGTTGTAGAACAGTACCAGTTGTCCTTCATGGAAACTTTCCGTGTTTGCTACACGATCATACCTGGCTTTCTTTCTATCGCTGACCATCACCATCCTCTCCAAAGGTGCGCCTGAACTACATTGTTGCAGCTGCCCCCGACCTCTTCTTACGGGACCTTTAGCTGCAATACACTGGGTACAGTTTGCTATCCAATCCGTCACTGCTTGATGGCATCCGACCCAATAAAAACATCGTTTTAGCCCTTCCAGCGTTTTTGTCGCTCCAAGATATCCTCCGCTGGCTCCATTATGGAACTCCTTTAACACTTCTTTCGTCTTGGAGGAAGGCACTACTAATAGGTTGGATAAGGTCTTGCCATCAGCGCTTTCCCAACGTCGATATAAGCATCCGTTTATCAACGGTAAACTGTCCCATAGTGCCCAATATGCTTTTGTAAGAGGACCTTCTGCGGATATCTCATTTCTGAAAGGTCGTTTGTCCTCTTCCTTAGCTGCAATTATCTTCGCCAGTATTGGGTCACTCCTTTGTGCTTCGGACCAGTCTTTGTTGGCCTCGATCTGCATTCGCCGGACATCAACGATGCATTCCTTCTTCTCAGTCTTTACATAATGATTACGCTCCAAATTAGGAGGTCGACTTGAGACAGCATTAGCCTTTCCATGTTTTATGACTCTTCGTTTTGTTGATGGCGATAGTTCGGAATCAGCTCCACTTCTAACTTTTATAACTTCAGTCTTTTCTGCACCCGTGTAAGTGTGCGGGGACTTTTCGATTTGCACATTAGACTCTATTTTCGGTACTTTCGACGTAGGCTGATTCTCGCAATTCTCAGGTTTTCCGCGCATTCTCTTGGAACTACTCGTTTCAACGTAGTGTACTCCAGAAGCGTTAGGCACGTCGGCCTGTTGGTGAGACTGGTCTTGATCTTTTCCATGGCGCTTTACAGTTTCTTTGGAAATGCCCAGCCTTTCCACAGTTGAAGCATTTAAGTTTAGCCTTTTGTCCGTTTTCTTTCAAAGCTTGCTTCACCATCTCCTTAACTTTAGTTAAAAGGCATTCATTTTCCTCCACCACTTCCATTTTTCGCACTTTGCTAACTGGTGGTCTTGAAATTGTGCGAGCGGTCTCTTGGGCTAGTGCGAAGGCCACAGTCTCTGCAAAGGTTGTCTTCTGCGTAGAACATACCACTAGTTTAATGTCAGGGTCGCGTATACCATTGACAAATGCCTCGGTCTTAATGTTGTCTATCAACGGGTGGTTTTCTCCTGGGTACGTAAGCTGCACCAACCTCTCAACCTCCATTGCAAATGTTTGAAGTGATTCATTAGTCTTTTGCGCTCGGCACCTTAACTCCATGCGGTACAGTTCTCGTTTATGTTCATCGCCGAACTTACGCTGTAACGCCACCATTAAGTCTTCGTAGTTGTTTCTATGGCTGGCTGGCATGGTGTCTAGTATCTTATAACGCCAAAATTAGTTCCTTCTCGTCATTGTCCCATTCGTTTCTGCTGGCTACTGTCTCGAATTGGAATTTGAAAACGGATAGGGGTGAGCTATCATCAAAGCAAAGTGGTTTTATCCTGCCGGTACCTTCTGCTACGACTCGCACTGGTTCCGGTCGCTGGCTCTGGAGGTTGTGATCTTTTCCTCCATCATAACGAGTTGTCCGTCAAAAGTCTTTTCCAAATCTGACACCTTTACCTCGATACTGATAATTCTTTTGCTGAATCACTCACGTATTTCCTGCAGCTTCTCTGTTGTCGCTTCAAATAGCTTTTGGTTTGCTGCATGCATTGTTTTCATCATTTGTTCACTATCTTTTCGCGACTCAGCCAGAAGTTTCTGATTTTCGGCTCTGGAAGCTTCTTGAACAACCGCAAATAGCTTCTGGTTCGCTACTTGCATTTGCTGATTTTCTGCTCTAGAAGCTTCAATTATCTTCTGGTTCTCAGCTCTAGAAGCTTCTTTTCATCAGCCAGAAATTTCTGGTTTTCCGCTCTAGAAGCTTCGAATAGCTTTTTGTTCGCTTCTTGCATCTTCTGATTTTCGGCTTTGGAAGCTTCTTGTACCTCCGTTAATAATTGCATTATTTCAATCATAGCGGCTAGCAACGAATTTATGTCGACACCGGTAGGCATTGCAGGTGCCTGTAACTCTCATTCCTCTTCATCCTCGAACTCGTAGGATTCGATGTCGATGCCCTGAAGTTGCAGTTGTTCCCTTAACCGCCTTTGCAGTTCATTCTTCCGTCAGTTGCGTGAAGGAAGATCTGCCTAGCCTAAAGGCATGAAGAAATTTTCACCAGGAAAGGGTCCTCAACAGAAGGCGTAGACAGAGGAATATACGAAACCCTGAATACAACCAAAAAGATGAGTAAAAACTGAAGAGGGTGAAGGCCATACTGTTGCGAATGATCTACTCCAAACCACCACCGCTTTGGGCAGAAGCATATAAAATCTGGGAGAAGATCAACAAAATCGAATGGTAAATAAATATTTTTGTCATTAGCTTGCAAAAGAAGTGCGTTCTATCCGCACTGTTAGGGCCTATAAGCGTTAACCGCTCGAGGCAAAACATTTTTTTAAACAAAATATAGAGTGTTATAATAAATAGTGTTATTTATTTGAAATTAAAAAAAAAAAAATTGTGAAATAAATTATATGATATTATTATATAAAAAAAAATTATTAATATGTGCTAAGAAATTTATTTTAAATTACTTAAATATAAATTCTAAATTTAATATGTGTAAATGGACTTTGAAAGTTATTTGAAATTTTTGCTCGGTTAATAATAAAAAGGTTTAAATGGGTAAACAGCAGTCAAAAGTAGACTGCTGCCAATGTGGTGAATGAGATAGAAGTAGGTGGTGAATCAATTAGTCTTACTAAAGTAGAAAATTATTTAATAATAATTGTAGTTATATTATGTCCTCATTTTGCCTTATATATTTACGCGCTACATAGCAGAAGATTAAAGAAAAGGTATTTAAGTAGAGCCAATGACCTAGACAAAGTTTAGAAACATTAATGGAATGGAAAGACATACAGTACAAGGTTAGATTAATTAAGGAACATTTCGACCGTTCATACAAATGCCTGAACATTGTCAGACCAACAAAGGACGAAACTATTCAACTTTACATTCAAAACCTCATAACCAGACTTGAACAAATAAGAGTCGTGCTTAACGTAAACTACTACCGATTGACAAAAGGACATCAGACGGCAACCGAAGGATTCTTTTTGGACTTAAACACCAAATTACAAAAAATGGCAGCCAAAAAGAACATAAAAATTGAATTACCAAACACACTACATTTTTTTTTCAGTCTTTATTTGCAATCTATTTTACAATATTAAGCAAATTTGGTAAAAATATAATAGTAATAACTTAAATTATTAATCTTTATCAAGATCAACATCATAAAAAACTAAACTGAGATCAAAATAGTTTGTTAGAAGAACAATATTTTATCATTAATACATCTTTCATTGGTTTCTAAAGGGTAAATCAAGAACATGATATCTTTTCAACCTACATACTTCATCACTATCATTTAACAACGAAATTGCTAAAGGGTTTACATGGTCACTTAATCTTTGTAAATATTGATTACTGAACTTTCTTATCTCCGTTAATACGTAAGGAATTTTAAGATCATTATGTAAGGTGTTATTAGTAGCAAACCATGGTGCGTTTGCCATCATTCTTAATGTTTTAGATTAAAATCTTTGAATAATTTCAATATTTGAATTGCTTGTAGTTCCCCACAGTTGAATGCCATAGGTCCATACAGGTTTCAAAATAGTTTTGTAAATAAGAATTTTATTTTCTAAACTCAATTTAGATTTACGACCAAGAAGCCAATACATCTTTTTTAGTTTATTATCAATTTGTGTTCTTTTGCTTTTAACATGATCTTTCCACGTAAGTCTTCTGTCTAAGCATATTCCTAAGTAATTCACAGAATTACTTTTTTGAATAATTGACCCATTGAGGATAATATTTGGACAATCTCCTTTCTTTAACGTAAATGTTACATGAGTACATTTTTGCTCATTTACTTTAATATTCCAAGTCATTAACCAAGCTTGCACCTCATTTAATTGATGTTGTATTAGGTTTGAAGCTTCAATTGGTTAGATATTTGAAGAAATAAATGCGGTGTCATCTGCATAAGTAGCGACTGTTACTCCATTAGTGCAAGGCATGTCTGACGTAAAAATAGTGTATATAATTGGTCCTAAGACACTTCCCTGTGGCACACCGGCCTGTATTTCACGTAAACAAGAGGTCTCGTTGTTAACTTTAACATAAAATGTACGGTTTTTCAAGTAGGAATTAAGAATGAGATAAAATGGTGCCGGAATCAAACTTTTAAGTTTAAACAACAAAGCAGAATGCCAAACTCGATCAAACGCTTGTTGAATGTCCAAAAATATAGCCGAACAGTACTCCTTTTTCTCCAAGGCATCAGAAATAACATTAACTATTCTGTGGCACTGCTCTGGCGTTCCATGTCGAAAGCCGAACTAATGTTCTGGGATCATATTTCTGGCTTCTAATATTGGAAGTAGTCTTCGTGCAAACAGTTTTTCAAATAGTTTGGAAAAAGTTGTTAACAAACTTATTGGCCTGTATGAATCAATGCTGTTCTCTGGTTTGTTTGGTTTGGCAATCATTATAATTTCCGCACACTTCCATTGAGTAGGAAAGTGCTGTAATCTTAATACAGAGTTAAAGATAAGAGTTAAAAATACTATGGCTTTTTTTGATAATGACTTCACAACCGATGCGTCTATTTTATCAAATCCAGGAGACTTTAATTTGTTTAACATTTTTATTTCAGAAAGTACCTCACTTGGTGTAATATGAGAAATTGGAAGATCCATTTGAAACGCACTGTCTAGAAATCGTAGAATGTGGTTTTCATTAGAATTGAATGAAAAAGGCTTAAAAGTCTGCTCTAAATGTTCGGCGAAAGCGTTAGCTTTATCTTGATCGGTTCTACACCATACGTCGTTGAAATCCTTGACAGGAACATTTCTTCGCGGAGGTCTTTTTATATATTTAGTTGCTTTCCACAGATTATGCTCATTATTTGTTGCATTTACGTCTAGACTTTGAAGATATTCTCCGATTTCATTGTTCTTGTATTCTGCAATTTTCTTTTTTAAAAGGCTAGTTGCAATGTTTAAATTCCTTTTATCGGCCTTTCCTTTTTGTTGCCATTTTTTTCGGAGTCGCCTTTTATAGTTTATTAGTTGCCGTATTTCTGCAGAAACATATACCGATCTTCCATTAGTTGGAGTTGAAAGAAAAGCAGCCTCATGAATAATGTTGGTCAATTTTTCAACTGCATCATCTAATTCATCTCCACTCTTAAGGCAAATATTTAGATCAATATTTCTCTCAATCCAATAACTAAATAACCTTAAATCAGTTTTTGGTGAAATTAATTTAATCTTCTTGGGTATAAGCTCAATGGAAAGGCTAAAATTAATAACTAGTGCAGTATGGTCAGAGCACAAATCTTCATTATTTAAAATATCAAGCATATTTCTTGGAATACCAGAATATATAGCAAAATCTAGTAGATCGGGTATTTTTGCTGGATCTGTAGGCCAATAGATCGGTCTACCTCCTGATAAAACTGAATAGCTTTTCTTTTGAATACAGTTATACAATTGTCTACCTCTAGGATTAATAAGTGTTGATCCCCACCATGGATGTTTGGCATTAAAATCACCAGCTACTAAAAATCTGTTGCCAAGTTTATCAAAGAAATTTTCGTAATCTTGACAATTAATTGTGTGCCTTGGTGGAGTATAAATTGAATTTAAGTTATAAAATGAGTTGTTACACTTTACTCTAATACCAGCGGCTTGAATAAAAGGTTTAATAAATGGTTCTACAATTTCATACTTAATAGTCGATTCAATTAATATTGCTGCTCCTGCAAGGCATCTATTATCAGGATGATTTGCTGTAATTAAATCGTAGCCCCTTATTTTAAAATGTGACCTACTATTTAAGTGAGTTTCACAAAGTAAATATATGTCAATATAATTATTCTTGACAAAAATCTCATTGAATTTTTGTGACACGCCATTAGCATTCCAAACAGCTATTCGAAATTCTAATTGCATAATTTACTAATGAGCAGAGTTAACATATTGTTACGCATATCGAAACGACCTAATATCGTTTAACATTAACGATAAACAAAAGCTACAAATACATACAAAGACCATGAGGCAATGCGTACACAATACACACGACACAAATACACACTAACACATATGTGCACCGAACCATACATAAAGCAACAATAACATCAGTATGTGTATGAGAGAGATCGATAACCCAAACGCAACATAAGCGAACACAACAAGAAGCAATGTGTACACAATACACATTAACAAATACATCGAACATCTTCTAAATAAACCAGCAACAACAAACAATGTAGTCGCAAAAGAATTCTCGAGAAAGCGAGATCGCGAACCTTCCACTTCGAGAACCATCATCAGACTGAAGAGGTTCGCATATAAAAGGGCAAGACAAGGCAGGCAACCAGTCAGTTATAATTGAGTCAGTCTTGAGTGAAGTTGCGTGTTTGAAGATATCGGTTGCGAGCAATAGTTGTGTGTGAATAATAACAATAAATTGTAGTAATTATTGTTGTATCGGTTAAGTGTGAACAGTGAGTGGCATAAAAAGTGTGAACAATAAAGAAAGAGAGTTTAATTAAAACAAGACACATATTTTGTTTTTACTTTGGTTTGCAATTAACGAACTCATATTTAAACGTTTTTAAAAAGGTAAAAACGTAACAATATTTATTAGTTGACTAAACATATTTTCTATGTTTTTCATGCGATTATTAGTATCATCTTGTTTAAGTACGTAGGAGTATTGAACCTTATTAAAATTGTTGTTATTGTTTTTATAAGTCTGTGAATTAATCTGTGGGAAGTCATTAGTATTTATTCTAAAGTTCTGATGTTTTTGATTTCTGTTTTCGGGCAGTATTTTTCTTCGCAGTGCTTGGTAAACTTGGCATCCCTTGTAGTTAGCAGTGTGATGATTAAGGCAATTCACACACCGCGGAGGTTCCTCAATACTTTTTTTGCATTCCGCCGTTGGATGTCCAAGACCGCATTTCACACATGTAAAAGGTTTCGTACAATAAGACTTTGTGTGGCCATATTGTTGACACCTATGACATTGGACAATGTTGTTTGCTTTACGTTCTGGCTCTATAGTAACAACAGCATTATTAATGTACTGAATTTCGTACACCTTTTTATTACTTGGGCTTGGATCCAAATCAACAAAAAACATTGGAAGAGGTTATTTAGTTACTTGGCTTCTTACATTAGTAACGTTTCTGACTTGATGTCCCAATGACAAAAATTCGGCTTTTATTTCAGAAACTGGTGTTGAAAAATGTAAACCCTTTAGCACAACCCTATAAGAACGTTCACTTTTTAGTTGGTAAGTGTGATAGCAAATTTTGTTGGAATCAAAATATTTTACAATTTTTCTATATGAATCTACAGTTTTAATAATTAATTTAACCTGGCCATCTCTCAAAGATTTGTAACTATATTCATCACTCTTAACTACACTCTTCAAATTTGTTAACATTTTAGTTATATTATTAACACAAGGTATAAATACTGGTGGTGGTTTTGGGGTTCCTTCTTTTCCTTTATCTTCTTTATCACGGTCATCATCAGAGTCATCATCAATCGCAAGCTCAGCATATTTGTTAGTGGATGTTGTTGGCAAATTATCGTCTTGCTTTGATCTTTTATTGTTTTGCTTGAGACTTGTTGTTTTTTTGCGTTTAGTAGAAGCCATTACTTGCCAATTAGAGTTTTCATCATCAGTATCAGAACATTCATCCGTTATCATTTTGCAAAGATTTCTTACGCACACAGAGTGGTTTTGTTGCAATTTTTTAAATGCGTTGTTGTTCACTTAGAGCTTTTGTTTTGTTTAATTAGCGTATTAATTTAAGAAATTGTTTTTGGTTTTCTTAATGTTTTTCTTTTTGTTTCAAAACAAAAAACCTCACTATTCCAACGTAAGAAATAAATCCGATTGTAAAATTTCACAATTTTTTGGAATTAAAATATTAATTTTTTTATTTGAGTTTCAAATTTTTTTTTTATTTCCGTACCAAACACGTTGACACAAAATTCGTAGCGAACTGAAACACACTACATGAAAAATTAAACTTTGATCTTGCTGAAAATTTTATAGCAGATAACAATATGACTCAAACAGTAGTAGAATTTTTGAATACAGCTTCAAAGCTTGTTCCAGATTTCGACGGGAAATCTGAAAACCTGCGTTCCTTTATAGACTCCTTAGAATTACTAAACACGATCAAGGGTAACCATGAGTCAACTGCAGTTTCTTTAATAAAAACAAAACTAAAAGGAAGTGCTAGGAATTTGATAAACCAAGAATCCACAATATTAGAAATTATAAATAAATTAAAGCTAACTGTTAAGGGTGAATCTGTCGAAGTTCTATCCGCAAAGATTATGAATACTAAACAAAACAACAAGACTGCAAATACTTACTGTGCAGAGATTGAATCGCTAGAAAATGCGTATATATCGGACTGACTAATAACTGATTTAGCAAACAAATACGCCACACAGATAGTTGTGAAGGCACTTACCAAAAACTGCAACATCGATAAGGTAAAACTTATCATGGAAGCAGGACAGTTCCGTGACTTGAACGAGCCGTCAGTAAATTCGTAAATAGTTGCACTGAAGTAACAGGGCAACAAAATTCTATATTATACTTTAGGCAGAAACCCACATATAATAATTATCGTGAAAACAACAGAAGATTTCGTGGTAGAAACAATTATCCAAGAATTTTATTTTTTTTTTCGATAGTTTTTTATTGTATCTTCATTTTTATGAACTAACAATAAGTGTTCAAATCTTAAGTTTAAAGTTAATAAGTATTGATGTCCAGCCAGTGCCAGACAAAAATTCTAATTTTCAAATGTTAATAAATGATTTGTGAAGAAATCATCTGAGTTCGATGGTGTCCCTCCTTCTCAAGCGGGTATGTCCACGATGTTGTAGGATGTTTCGAGCGAGAGGATTTGGATGTATTTCCAGCTTCTTTAAATATTTGGTCACATATTTTAAGATTTCGCTTTTGACCAGTGGGACGTCAAGGTCTTTATGAATATTGCTGTTTTTAATATACCAAGGAGCGGCAGTTATCATTCGTAGGATTTTATTTTGACGGCGTTGTATTTTTTCAATATTAGAAGCAGAAGCCGTGTCCCATAACTGGATACCATAACTCCATATTGGCTTCAATATAGATTTGTAGAGCAAGAGTTTACAATCGAGGCTAAGAACGGAATTTCTACCGATAAGCCAATTGATTTGTACTGCTTTCAGTTTCATTTGTGTCAATTTTGCATCGATGTGATATTTCCATGTGAGACGTCTATCCAAGTGAATACCGAGATATTTAACATGAGTATGTTGCGGCACCCTCTGGTTGTTAATACTGATGGGCGGACATGTTTCTTTCCGTAGGGTAAAGGTGATGTGGAGGCATTTTTGTTCATTGATTTTAATTCCCCACTGATTAGCCCATTTCTCCACCTGGGTAGCATGGTGCTGTAATTGACTTGAGGCATCTTTTGGATTTTTGTGGGAGCATAGAAAAGCCGTATCATCAGCAAAATTTGATGTGTGTATAGTACTGCTTGTTGGCATATCTGGACAAATATAAAATTGGTCCTAGGATACTGCCTTGTGGAACACCAGCCTTTATAAGTTGAGGGCAACTTAAAAAATCTCCTTCTTTAATTATGAACTTTCGATCGATAACATATTTTTGGAATAGATTGAAAAAATTCAATGGTAACGACTGCTTCAATTTCGATAAAAGACCTTCATGCCATACTTTGTCGAATGCTTGAGAGACGTCAATAAAAAGCGCTGAACAATATTTTTTTTCTTCAAAGGCTTTTCTTATTTCTTGCACCAATCGGTGAGTTTGCTCAATAGTACTATGTTGTCGTCTAAAACCAAATTGATGATTGGGTATACAGTTGATTCGGTCCAGAATAGGTGTCAGCTTGTTAATTAACAATTTTTCGAACAATTTTGACATGGTTGGTAATAGACTTATAGGTCTATAGGATTCCACTTTCGAAGAATTTTTTCCAGGCTTAGGAATTATTTTAACTAGAGCAACTTTCCATGCTGGCGGGTAGTATTCGAGACGCAAGATGGTGTTAAAAATATAAAGAATAAATCTCTTTGCTATACGGGGCAACTCGATAAGCATCTTGTTGCTGACTTCGTCGAATCCGGGAGCTTTCTTTGCATTCAAATTTTCAATAGCAATTATAATCTCTTTGATTTGTAATTTTATTTTTACTGGAGGTCGAGCGACTATAGCTGGTAAATCACTAATGTCAAAGCATGAATGGGGAGTGAAAACTTTTTTAAATGACTAACAAAAAGGTTACCTTTTTCAGCGTCATTTCTTGACCAGCATCCTCTGGAATCTCGCAGTGGGGGAGCTGCCGTTATAGGTCTTTTCAGGTTTTTAACTGATCGCCATAATGAATAACTGGATTGTTGAGTCGCATCTAGACTTTGCAAATATTCTCTCAGAGATGCTTCCCTTTGCGTTTGTAACACTTTTCTGAGCTGGTTTGTACAATTTTTTAATTTTGCTTTAAGTTGTGGTGATCTGTGCAATTGCCATTCTCTTCGAGCTTTCCTTTTTTCTGATAAAAGGTGTTCTATATCTGCCGAAAAAACTTTGGTGTATCTAGTCTGACGATAGTAGGAAGAAGCATTTTGAGCAGCTCGCTTCATGTGCCCACTCAGGCTACTAATAGCGGCATCAATATCTTCTGGTGTTCTTAGAAGTAGGTTTCCTGTACAATGAGAGCTAATATATTTTTTGTACTTTAGCCAATTTATTCGTTTTTTAAGAAATAAATCTGCTTCAGTTTGCAGAGGATCGCAAATGGTGACGATTGAGGGGGAATAATCTGAAGATAGATCTAGTGAAGCTTCAACCTCGATTAGTTCAACAGGTATATTTTTTGTTATGCCAAAGTCAATGACGTCAGGTATTTTTTGCTGGTCAGATGGCCAATATGTTGGTTTCCCAGTTGAAACGATATTTAGATCCATTTTGCAAATGGTATCGTATAAAGTACGACCTCTTGGGCTAATGAGACGTGAGCCCCAGAATGTATGTTTCGCATTATAATCGCCAGCCGCTATGAAATGAGGACCCAGTGATTTGAAAAAGTCTCTGCATTGATTTTCTGTTACTGAAAATCTAGGCGGAAAATATACTGATGAAATAACAAGATTGAAATAAAATTTTTCAATACAGATATTTGTCGCTTAGAGATAATTTTCCGAAAGTCCACGCAGTAAATGGTGTTTAATTCTCGATTTGATTAATATTGCGGAGCCACCACATGATCTATCTCTAGGGTCATTAGTGTCATAAAAAGTGTATCCATGTATTTTAAAAAAGCTTCTAGATGTCATATGGGTCTCAGAAATCAACATGACATCTATTTTTTTATTAATTAGAAAACATTCCAACTCGTCTTTATGTTGGCGAATGCCGTCTGCATTTTTTGCATTTCCTGCATCATACTAGTCATGCTCGTCATGAATTGATTCATGGTTTGTAAAAGGTTTTCCATCATCCCTTCAAGACGGCTAAAATTGGAGTTAGATTTTTCATTAGTTGGTAACTCTTTTTGCGCTGTTGGTTGATTAGACTTTAAAATGTTGGCGTATGGAAACTGGCTATTGACTGCCTGTGCTTGTGGCGGATTAATTAGAGTAGGTATTTTTGCTGACTGGGCAGTTACAGTTTTGTGTACCGAGTAGCGTTTGACGATATCATAAACAGGGCAACCCCTATAGTTGGCAGTGTGGTTGCCTCCGCAATTGCTGCATTTCTTAACTGTGGAGTCGTTCTTTGGTTTATCACATTTTGACGTGTTGTGAAGATCGCCACAAACAACACAAACAGGAGGTAACTTGCAATAAGTTTTGGTGTGTCCAAATTTTTGGCAGTTTCTAATTCTACTCGGAATAAAGGCTGATAGATCCTTTCTTTATTTTTAATATTTAAAACAGCTTTTACTTTAAAGCCTTTGTTGATCAGACTAATCGAATCGATGCCTTTTATAACAACTTGGAGGCCTTTTGCGCTTTTCAACTGGTAGGTATAAAATTTTTTTTTGAGTATTTCAAACTCTGAAATGATTTTACGATATTCGTTCTCGTGGTTTACTTGTTATTTCGTTTCATCAATTTGACCACGTTTAATTGGGGAAACGAAAAACGAATTTTCTCCAATTAGTGCTATTAACAATTTAATTCAGTTCGACTTTAACTGTTGAAGTGAATAGACGTATAATAAAAGTGCACTTAATATTTACCGTTTTTTTTTCTTTCTCTCCTCTATTATTATTATTTAAAATAATAGCATGGATAAACCACCAGATATTGGAGGGATATACAAACCTCCAATTATTATAGACAATAAAAAAACTCTAAACTTAACTACTCCTGGGCCAAAGTATTTGGTCATGTCAAGAGTAAATAGTGATGATAACCTCTCGAAAGTATCACCCTTTTTAATTAAAAAACTCGATTTGTGAAGGTGAAGTAATTAGTTGCAATAAGTTAAGAAATGGCACAATTTTAATTAAAACTAAAAATGAGTACCAAGCATGCAAATTAGTAAAATTATGTTCACTTTCCACTTCGATTGAGGTGACGGTTTCTGAGCACAACTCGCTCAACTACTCAAAAGGAGTTATATATTGCAATGATCTGCGGGGAATTCCTGAAGAAGAAATCCTTGAAGAATTAAAGGGAAAAAACGTAAGTAAGGTCGAAAAGATAAAACGAAAATCCCCTAACGGTGTTATAGAAGAGACAGGCCTGATAATTCTTACCTTTACCACAATCACTTTGCCAACTGTAATCTCCATTGGTTACGAAAATGTAAGAATCCGCACATATATTCCCCTACCCCTCCGTTGTAAGAATTGCTTACGTTACGGGCATATAGCGAAATCGTGCAAAGACACCAAGCTATGCTCCAATTGCTCAAAAGAATACCATATTTCCGAAGACTCTGAAGAAATATGCGAATCAGCAAGATGTTGCATTAATTGCAAAGAACAAAACGAAGTATATGACCACGCCACAATCGATAAAAAATGCCCGATTTTTCTCAAAGAAAAAGATGTTACTCATACGAAATCTAGAGAAAAATGAAATTTGAAATGATTGCCCGCACACACATCAAATTTGCTTCAATTTTCTGCGGAGCAGGTAGCGAAAATCAAAATATTTTGATATTCTTCAAACTCTTCTCAGCCTGTACGTGTGAGGTCAGTTTTCTGTACGTGTGAGTACAGTTTTACCAATACAATCACAAAAATGGCAATTTGATCCAATCAGTTTGATCGTGGCGGGTCTGCATTACAACAAACATTAAATTTTCTAAAGTGCCTCCGCCACGATCAAACAGATTGGATCAAATTTTGCATATGTGTTGGTAAAAAACTCTTCTCAGCCTGTACGTGTGAGGTCAGTTTTCTGTACGTGTGAGTACAGTTTTACCAATACAATCACAGAAATGGCAATTTGATCCAATCAGTTTAATCGTGGCGGGTCTGCATAAGTTAAGTGCCTCCGCCACGATCAAACAGATTGGATCAAATTTTGCATATGTGTTGGTAAAAAACTCTTCTCAGCCTGTACGTGTGAGGTCAGTTTTCTGTACGTGTGAGTACAGTTTTACCAATATAATCACAAAAACGGCAATTTGATCCAATCAGTTTGATCGTGGCGGGTCTGCATTACACTCTTTTACTAACTCAATATATAATTATGAATTTTTAAAAAATACAATTATCACAATCTCTTTATATCAGGGTTTAGCAAAAATTTTTTGGTTATGTATTAGTGAGTAAGAGAGAGAAAATAAATTGAGAGAATTGATTTTTTTACAGCCATAGAAAAGTGTTTGTAATATACGTTATTTTGATTTTCATTTTATCAACTTACATATGTAAAGCTATCTATTTTTGGCTTAATAATTTTAGATAAATAAAAATAAAATAAAAAAATCCATTTTTTATTAAAAGATCGTAAAGGTATCCATCTTTGGCTTAAAAATTAGACCATGTTTTTAGATAAATAAAAAAAATAATAAACCATTTTTTATTAATAGAAAAAAAGCAAGCATTTAAAAAAATTATACTATGCGACAAAATATATAAGGCATTGAATATTATCAAAAGCATCTTTTAACATACAATATTTTTTGAGTGTCATTCTGAAAAAAATGGTAAAGCATCCGCCGCACATGTGTTCTTGTCGCAGTCTGTTCGACAACTAAATCAAAAAACACAAGAATGCGTGTGAGTTCTCTCTAATAGGGTCGTACTATTAGTAATATTAGTAAAAATTTTTCGTAATGAACACCAAAATTTCGAAACAATAAACTCACAATTTAGAACACTGGCTGATTTAGAAATTATAAAATCGTATTTAAATGAAAATATAAGCAATTTTTGGACCAAATTTTATTAAATTAAAAACGAATCAAATGAATATATGTTTTTACAACTTAGTAAAGTAGTAAGAGGGATATAATCTATTCCTCATTCATCCGCAAATGTGGAACGAATTTTTTCGTATCAAAATATAATAAAAACAAAAGAGAGAAACAGACTGCATGCAAAGACTATATAATATAAAGATGTTCCACTCAGTACATTTTGGTTTAACACAAATTTTGTACAGCTTAATGATGCGGGGGACAAGTGGCAAGGGAAGGGAAAAAAATTTGCTCTTTTTCTCATTTTTTGCAAAGATAAATTTTTTGTAGATAACAAAACGGGGGAGAGCGAAAGCACTTTTATTTTGCTCTCTTGCAAGATAAAGTATTTGATATTATTGTTGTTGTTATTCTTACTGTTTATGTTAATTTTTTTTTTTTTAATAAAAGCTGTGGTTTATTTTCGTAATTTTTTAAAAAGAGAGATTGTTCTTTCTATTAAATGTGAGATTGAAAAATAGAAAGAAACAAGATGACGTCGTAGGTGAGTGTAGGGAAAATCACATTTGTTTTGTTTTTGTGAAAACGAAAATAAATTGATTCGCACCGAATTTATGATGCCCATTGTATGAAATTTATATGCCAAACTTTTAAAAACTTAGAAATCTTTTTTCTCTTGTAGTAGAAAATTAGGTTTACAAGTAATGTTAAAAATTAATAATATTTTATCATTTTACTTATTTGTATTCTGCAGTGTTCGAAAAAATACTCTAAAGTACGCAACGTTTATATACTGTACTGAATGTCGTGGGTAAAGAACACAAACACATTCACTACAACGAGAGCAAAACTCTTCGTTTCTATTTTAATGTTTGTAAACATGTACGCAAACTCTAACATAACGTACCGGACAGAGTTCACAAACACTATTTTTGTGTTTGTTTACAAAGTACGCTAAAAAGATCAGTACACAACGAAAAAATTGAGTTTTAGTGAACTTTTTTGAGTACACTAACATTTTTTAGTGCACGCGAGAGTTCATTCAGTATTTTTAGAGATCATTTATTCAAACCACCAGGGGTATAATGTCTCTATCAGAAGAAATGTTTCAAGAAGATGACATGCTTTTTATTTTAACCAGTCACTTTAATCAAGATCCATTAGAGAACCTATTTTCGTACCTTCGCGCAAAAGGTGGACACTGTAAAAACCCTTCAGTTCATGAATTCAACATTACCATGGCCAAGCTGTTATCTTTAAAAATAACTCAGTTTAATACCTTACCTAATTGTGAAAAAGATGATGCGGTTATGTTGCCTATAAATTTTCAAACAATTTTAGAGGATCTTTCAAAAGATGCCAGCATATCCGGATGTCAACAAACCTCCGCAGAGAACGCTCTTAATATCTATGAAGGTAATGAAGAATATTTTGACGAAAACAGCGATAGTTTTAATTCCGTTACTGTACCAATTGAATTAACGCCAAGCCGTTATTTCGCTGGGTACATAGCGCAACGAATATCTTGCCAAAAATGTCGATTGGATATAATTAAACCCACCCAAATATTGACATACCCCTCCGAAATGTATATACATGCGAAAAATTACAATGAAGAATCAGATTTTGGAAGTTTGTGTGGACCATCCGATTTGTTTTTTGAAATATGCAAGATACAAATAAAAGTATTTGAAAAAATATTCACAAAAGACAAAAGCATACGAAATATTAAGAAAACTATTGTCGAACAATGCATACAATGCACCAAAAATACAGCATATTCCTTTTGGTATGAGGAGAATGACGTATGCTATAAACATAGATTAGAGATGCTGAATCTTCTTGTGCTAACATTACTTCGTAAGCATTCTTCATGGCAGACTCAAAACTATAAATCATCGAGTGCTGAGAAAGTCAAAATTTTAAATCATTAAAAATTAATTTAAATAACCTTTATTTATTCTTTATTCCTTATTTCTTTGTAAAAATTTCTATATTATAATAAATGCTTGTTAAATTTTTTGTTATTTATAAGAAATCAGCATTTCGGTGCGAGATGATTAATTTTTATTTTGTACACCAATAAAACACATATTCTTTACCCTACATAAATATCATCTTTTATAAAATTCATTTTCTTGTTTACTACAAATATTATGTGGTTTAAAAAGTATTTAAAAGAAACAAAACACAAAAAGAACTTATGAGTAGACTACACATATGGGCAATTTCGTGTCAAGTGACCCAATTTTTAAAATCGATGTCTTCCGATTTGGATGAAATTTGCACCAAGGTTAGTACTATTGGATAGTTGGCCAGACACAAATTTTCAGCTCTATCAGTTCAGAACTGCCGGAGTTAGAGGGGGTCAAAGTTGGACATTTTGGTCATACCGGGTTTTTTAAAATGTGTGTAACTTTTTACCTATTGGTCCTAGCAAAAATTTTCCAAAGGATATTAGATAGCTATTTCTTCAATCTTTCCAAAAATATTTTTTTTAATTTTTAAAAATTTTTTTTTTTTTTTTTTTTTTTAATTTTTTTTCAATTTGGGCTCTTTTTTTTTTTTTTTTTTTTTTGCTTAAAAGAAAGCTTATAAAATTTCCTTTAAGGGTTTCAGAATCGCTTAATGGGATGCGAGTGGGATATCTATCAAAAAAATTATTTTTTAACTCAAGAATAAGATTTTTCAATATTTGGCACATGTACCATTTTCATTTTCCCCCATTTTTTTCCAAATGGAGTTTTTTTTATTTTTCCTCAAAAGAAAACTTAGACCATTTCCTTTAAGGTCTTTGTGGGCACTTAGTAGCAAGAGGCATATCTATAAAAAAAAATATTTTAACTCAAAACCAAAGTTTTTAAATTTTACCATATTCACTATATTTTTTTTTAATGGATGTTTTTTTTTTGCTTAAGAAAGCTTAGTTCTTTTCCTTTAAGAGCTTTGTGGTCACTTAATGGGATGCGAGTGGAAAAACATCATCCTCTTCTGCATTTGGACTTTCTGGCCATCGATTCGAACAGACACCCAGTCTTTCATTCCTGGCATCATTCGACTCATATCATCTCGCTGATAAAATTGAGCTACTAGAGCTTCAGTATCGCACGCTAGAGTTTTTCCACTCGCATCCCAAAAAACTCCATTTGGAAAAAAATGGGGGAAAATGAAAATGGTACATGTGCCAAATATTGAAAAATCTTATTCTTGAGTTAAAAAATAATTTTTTTTAAAGATATCCCACTCGCATCCCATTAAGCGATTCTGAAGGCCTTAAAGGAAATTTTATAAGCTTTCTTTTAAGCAAAAAAAAAAAAAAAAAAAAGGGCCCAAATTGAAAAAAAAATTAAAAAAAAAAAATTAATTTTTAAAAAAAATAAAAAAAAATTTTTTTTAAAAATTAAAAAAATTATTTTTGGAAAGATTGAAGAAATAGCTATCTAATATCCTTTGGAAAATTTTTGCTAGGACCAATAGGTGAAAAGTTACACACATTTTAAAAAACCCGGTATGACCAAAATGTCCAACTTTGACCCCCTCTAACTCCGGCAGTTCTGAACTGATAGAGCTGAAAATTTGTGTCTGGCCAACTATCCAATAGTACTAACCTTGGTGCAAATTTCATCCAAATCGGAAGACATCGATTTTAAAAATTGGGTCACTTGACACGAAATTGCCCATATGTATATGCATACAAACATATCACACACTCAGTTCAAAAGTGGCACAACTCAAAAATTAAAAGTACACGTACGAGTATTAATACATAAACTCGAAAAATACAAATTTTGAGTTGTGTCACTTACGAACTGGGTGTGCGATATGCATGTGTACGTCTGCTTGTTATAGCTTATTCTCTTTTTCGCAAAATTCGTCTCCCTTTTTATCTTTCAGAGAGACTATAAATGATTTTCTCTCTTATATGGGATTTATGATAAATCCCATGCAGATTTTTGCAATGGAAACACAATGTACGGCAGTGTGCTATCTTTATAATTATATAGTCTTTGCTGCATGTAACTACACTTTCTAGTTTAATACAAACTAAAGATTTAATAAATTCATCAAACTGTTATTGTTATAATTATAAAATAACGAAAAATTTGTTATCAAAACTATAGTAAAAACCATTTAAAAAATTATAGACTGTTTTATGTATTTATATATACATTATTAATTTATAAAAATAAAATTTCTCCATAAAATTAATAATTATAATATTTGTTTGTTACAACAGTACAATTGAATTCGTATGTACATTTTTGTTATGTTTTTTATATTGTGTATTAAAATAAAAGATAAATTTCTAATAAACATATATATTTCTAATAAACATATATATTTCTAATAAACATATATATTTCCAATAAAATTGTGTTTTGTACAATTAGGGTCAAAAAAGTACAATTTAAAACGCTGGTCTGTACAATTTAGAAGTGTCATTTGCCAACCCTGATTTATGATAAATCCCATTCAGATTTTTGCGATGGAAACACAATGTACGGCAGTGTGCTATCTTTATAATTATATAGTCTTTGGTATGAGTATACTTTTAATATAAACTATAAATGACAAGTAGAATAATACAATGGAATATGAATGGATATCTTAACAATTATAATAATTTGCTATTACTAATAAATCAATATTCCCCTAAAATTATCGCCTTACAAGAAACTCATTTACATTCCCTATCAAACATCCCAATTAATTATAATTTATATTCAACAAATTCCTCTACCACTCGATACGGAGGAGTTGGACTCTTAATCCTCAACTCAATGGAACACAGACTTATTACTCTACAAAAAGACTTTGACTCATTATGTCTTGAAGTAAAATCTGGAATAAAATTCAATATTGTTAGCGTATACATCAATCCCCAAATGAAACTCCAGACAACTAATTTAAATAATATTTTCGGTAACCTTAGCTCACCATCAATTATTTCAGGAGACTTCAATGCTTGGCACAGATCTTGGGGTTCTTCATCCAATAACATGCGAGGAAGAATAATAGACAACTACTTAACAAATTCTAATTTTATTCTTTTAAATGACGGATCGGCAACACATTTAAGCAGTCACGGTAGTTTTTCACATATAGATCTCACATTTTGCTCATCCTCACTTACCCCGAGGATTAGTTGGAAGACGGATAATAATTTGTTTGGAAGCGACCATTTCCCCATAATAATCACAATTCACCTTCAACAGGGGCAACATTCGCCTTTATCCCCTAAACCTACATTTAAAACACAACAATCAGACTGGATAAAATTTAGCAAAATCTGCTCCCAGTTAAATACAAGAAGACCAATCGATAACGAAATCAACAAAGAAGCTGCAAATATTCGGAAAATTATAATAGAAGCTGCAAATCATTCAATTCCTCAAAGTTCAACAAAATTTAAACCAAAACATGTCCCATGGTGGAACGACAATCTTAACAACTTAAAAAAAGAAAGAAATACTGCTTGGAATTTATTTAAAAGAAACATAAACAATCAGAGCTTAATAAAATACAAAAAACTTAACGCACTACTAAAAAGGGAAATTAAAATTGAAAAAAGGAAATCAATAGAAAAATTTACGTCAACTATAAATCCATCAACTCCAACAGATCGTCTATGGCAAAATATAAATAAATTTACTGGTTATAAAACTCACTTTATAATAGATAGTCTATATACAGATAACACATACTCAACACTAACTACCAACAAAAATCATATCGCTAATATCTTATCTGACTCTAATTTTCCTGTTGAATTTCAAATACAAAAAAACAGGTCACTACCATATTCTATAATACCATCGATAACGGCCCAAAAGATTGAGAGCGATATCTGCCTCTCCGAGCTCACAAACGTACTTCGCTCTTTAAAGGGGAAAACACCAGGATTAGACAGAATCTCATACCCAATGCTAAAACAATTACCGTTTGATATGAAACTAAGACTAGTCAAACTCTATAACAATATATTAAAATGCAGAATCCCACAGCAATTCAAAACAAGTATTGTAGTTCCCATACACAAACCTAAATCAGACAAGACTCTACCTAACTCATATCGTCCAATTTCACTTAATTCTTGCTTATCAAACGTTCTTGACAAGATTATTGCGAATAGGCTATGGTGGCTTGTCAAGTCAGATAAGCTCCTGGATAGTCGACAGTTTGGATTTATGAAGGGCAAATCCACAATCGATTCTCTATTATACTTAGATTATCTGATTGCAAATAGCCTTTCTTTAAAGAAACATCTCACTGTAATTTCCCTTGATTTTGAGAAAGCTTTCGAAAAAATCGGAACGCATGCAATCACTGATCAACTATTGGAATGGAAAATTGGACCCAAGATAATTAACTACATTAGAAATTTCATGCTAAACAGGAAAATTGTAACCAGAGTGGGTAAACACTATTCTGACTATCACAGTTTACAAAATGGAATTCCCCAGGGATCACCATTATCTGTAATATTGTTCTTAATAGCTTACAATAAACTTTGTTCCACTATATCCCTCCCTACACAATAATATAGACTTTACAGCCTATGCTGATGATTTCAACCTAATAATAAGATCAAACTCTGGAACTGATCCGATCATTGATGTCAACCAAGTTTTCGAAAATATCAACGAATAGTGTAAATACTCAGGGGCAACATTATCTAGGACTAAATGCAAGTACATACATATATGCAGGAAGCGAGCTTGCACTCCCAGTTTAACCCAGAACAACTTTTTAATTAAAAAAGTAGAGAGACTGAAAATACTCGGTTTATACATTAACAAATCATACAAATGGAATTCCCATATAGATTACATCTCATCATAAATAACAAAGCAACTCAACATCATAAAATGTCTATCTAATCAAAAATTCAACTGCAACACATTCATACTAATATCTATAATCAAAAAATTACTATTATCAAAAATAAATTATGCACTACCTTTTTTCGGATACTCCTCAAAAACATTGCTTAAGAAAATTAAAACAAAAATCACAGCAGCTATCAGATTCGCTTTGGGAGCCTTCCGTACAACGCCGATCTCTAATATGTTATTTGAATCCAACATACTACCTCTAGAGACGCAACGTGATCTTATGGCGGATAGACTACTAAAATGTCTATACAATAACCAAGATTCTCCCCTCAGTGCAATTATCAATAAGTGCCAAAAGAATCCAAAAATACCATCTGTTATATTAAGAATTATAAGGAACTGTAGGAAACATAATTTACATCTAACAAGGAAAATATACAAACATGTTACCAACCCTCCTTGGTGTTTAAATGAACAAACAATTAACATTAATCTACACTATCACTCCAAATCAAACACAGATCCCTTGTTTTTCAAGAAACAGTTCCGATAAATCCAATCTGAAAAATCAAATTACACTTTTATATACACTGACGCATCAAAATCAAACGATGCTGTAAGTTTCAGTGTTACACAAAACAACAAGATTATCAAATACTCTATCCTTCCAAGTTACAGCTCAATATTTACTGCAGAAATCATTGCCATAATGGAAGCAATTAACATAGTAAGTTCAAAAAAGGGAAACTTTGCAATTTGTTCTGACTCCCTATCATCTTTAAGAGCAATTACAAATGTCGCTAACGATAACTTTTATGCAACATACATAAGGAACATATTAATTTCTAAATACCCAAAAATTATAATCATTTGGACTCCAGGACATAGTCAAATAGATGGAAACGAATTCGCTGATAAAATAGCAAAAGAAGCAATCAACGCCCCATTAGTAGCGACAGCCAACTACAACACATCTGACATTAACAAATTCTTTAAGAAATACTATCTTGATAATAACCCCTTATTTCAACAAACTTCTAACTGGTATAAAATGATTAACAACAATAAATTATCAATAGAAGATTTTTTAAAATCCAACAATATGCCTACAAGGAGGAAAGACTTAATAAAATTTGAAAGACTACGGCTAGGACATTCAAAACTGTCCCACAGACACTTGTTAAACTTAAATTTGGACCGAATATGTAATTGCAATGTAAACCCTTCGGAAATTCATGACCATATACTTTGCACATGCACTAAATTCCAGAAACTCCGACAAAAAATGTTTACAAATGTTCCTAATCCCAAAACCCTACTAACCAATCCTACCATAGATAATATAGCCAAAATTATTGAATTCTTAAAGGAATCTAAATCTTATAATTTAATTTGATCTCATAATAAAGTTAATAAAAAACCCTCTGTATATATTATTATAAGTAAGTTATTGAGCCTAAGGCCTAGTTGCCATGGCCTATCATACATTAGTAATAATTTGTAATTATTGTCTAATGCTGTTAAATAAATAAATAAAAAATAAACAATTTAATTAAATTGTTTGTATTTTTTTCTCTTAAATAAATTGGAGGAGGCTTAGGAGACCTGGTTGCAGAATTTGGGGCATCTTTCGATTCTTGTAGAAGGGCGAAACGATTTTGCGAATTTGGTTTTTCTGCATCTTTCGATAATTAATTGAATATATCGATTCATACCTACTTGGACTTTCAATTTCTCACTATGATCTAAGTGGGCACCGTCCTTTGATTTTGGACCTACGGTATTTGTTGCCGACAACTCTTCAAAATTTGGTAATGAAGACCGGGAAGAGGAAGACCCTTCGTTGCTTTTTTTTATTTAAATTGAATAAATTCTTTGCAGCGCTTTGCTCGGCACATTTATTTAAATTAGGTGCACTTGCACTTATTTTCGGTTTCACAGTAATATTTTCGTTGCTAGCACTAATAACATAGTAGCAAAGACTATATAATTATAAAGATAGCACACTGCCGTACGTTGTGTTTCCATTGCAAAAATCTGAATGGGATTTATCATAAATCCCATATAAGAGAGAAAATCATTTATAGTCTCTCTGAAAGATAAAAAGGGAGACGAATTTTGCGAAATAGAGAATAAGCTATAACAAGCAGACGTACACATGCATATCGCACACCCAGTTCGTAAGTGACACAACTCAAAATTTGTATTTTTCGAGTTTATGTATTAATACTCGTACGTATAGTTTTAATTTTTGAGTTGTGCCACTTTTGAACTGAGTGTGTGATATGTTTGTATGCATATACATATGTGTAGTCTACTCATAAGTTCTTTTTGTGTTTTGTTTCTTTTTAATACTTTTTAAACCACATAATATTTGTAGTAAACAAGAAAATGAATTTTATAAAAGATGATATTTATGTAGGGTAAAGAATATGTGTTTTATTGGTGTACAAAATAAAAATTAATCATCTCGCACCGAAATGCTGATTTCTTATAAATAACAAAAATTTTAACAAGCATTTATTATAATATAGAAATTTTTACAAAGAAATAAGGAATAAAGAATAAATAAAGGTTATTTAAATTAATTTTTAATGATTTAAAATTTTGACTTTCTCAGCACTCGATGATTTATAGTTTTGAGTCTGCCATGAAGAATGCTTACGAAGTAATGTTAGCACAAGAAGATTCAGCATCTCTAATCTATGTTTATAGCATACGTCATTCTCCTCATACCAAAAGGAATATGTTGTATTTTTGGTGCATTGTATGCATTGTTCGACAATAGTTTTCTTAATATTTCGTATGCTTTTGTCTTTTGTGAATATTTTTTCAAATACTTTTATTTGTATCTTGCATATTTCAAAAAACAAATCGGATGGTCCACACAAACTTCCAAAATCTGATTCTTCATTGTAATTTTTCGCATGTATATACATTTCGGAGGGGTATGTCAATATTTGGGTGGGTTTAATTATATCCAATCGACATTTTTGGCAAGATATTCGTTGCGCTATGTACCCAGCGAAATAACGGCTTGGCGTTAATTCAATTGGTACAGTAACGGAATTAAAACTATCGCTGTTTTCGTCAAAATATTCTTCATTACCTTCATAGATATTAAGAGCGTTCTCTGCGGAGGTCTGTTGACATCCGGATATGCTGGCATCTTTTGAAAGATCCTCTAAAATTGTTTGAAAATTTATAGGCAACATAACCGCATCATTTTTTCACAATTAGGTAAGGTATTAAACTGAGTTATTTTTAAAGATAACAGCTTGGCCATGGTAATGTTGAATTCATGAACTGAAGGGTTTTTACAGTGTCCACCTTTTGCGCGAAGGTACGAAAATAGGTTCTCTAATGGATCTTGATTAAAGTGACTGGTTAAAATAAAAAGCATGTCATCTTCTTGAAACATTTCTTCTGATAGAGACATTATACCCCTGGTGGTTTGAATAAATGATCTCTAAAAATACTGAATGAACTCTCGCGTGCACTAAAAAATGTTAGTGTACTCAAAAAAGTTCACTAAAAGTCAATTTTTTCGTTGTGTACTGATCTTTTTAGCGTACTTTGTAAACAAACACTAAAAAATAGTGTTTGTGAACTCTGTCCGGTACGTTATGTTAGAGTTTGCGTACATGTTCACAAACATTAAAATAAAGTGCTTTTCATAATTATAGCACCACCCTAATTTTTTGAATTTCTAAAAAAGTACATTTATAATAACAAAAACAAAACATTTCATTATGTGTAGTGTTAACGTAAAAGAAAAAATAACACTACATTTTTCAAATTATTACCGCAATTTTTACTTCAGTTTAAAAATTAAGGTTTTTGGTCTTTGCATAATTATAGCACCATCAGTTCTGAAAAGCGGGAAAGAAAAATAATTGATTTTTTTCTATTGTTTTGTTGTTTCTAATAATAAAGGTAATATTTAATTACACATTCCGCCCAAGAAAATGTTGAGTGGTGTTGGAAAGGGGCAGATTTTAGTTTTAAAAGACCAATCTCTTTCAGTACGTGCCTTCACAAGAAAAATTGGAAGATCTCACAAGGTGGTCATAAATTTTCTGTAAAACCCAGACGGATATGGTAAGACAAAACATACTGGTCGCCCAAGAAAGCTTTTGGTGCGCAGCGCACCTAAAATCGCAAGGGAGATTTCCGGTACATCAAAAAGTTGCCGTGAAATTTCTCAAGTTCTTGACCAGGCCGTCAACATTTTAACCGTCTGGTGAAAAGTTAAACACAATCTTAACATCGAAAGACAAAATTGGAAGTTGCCCCACATTTACTTCCTATGCACAAAAAAGAAAGATGAGAATTTGCAGAACTTAGGAATAGGGAGAATGTAAGAGTAATTTTTCAATAATAACAAACAATGAATATAAAATTTTTTGTCTTCAGATCATATTTCCTGATAAAAAAAAGTGAACTTAGATGGACCAGATGCCTATCGATACTACTGGCGTGACCTTTGACAGGAACCAAAGTATTTTACTAAAAGAAATTTTGGGGGAGGTAGTCTCATGGTTTGGGGGACTATTTCTTCAAGTGGTTGTGTAGCACGACCCTACTGCCGTTTATGCCAACACAATGTTTTGTATGGCTAATGATCATTAACGACACAACATGTAAACAAACGAATATCAAATAGCATAAGTGACTGCGTCACTAACATAATTCTGGGACATTGACTCTCGCTGCTTTTGTCGTGTGCTCAAGCCGTCAATGCATGTTGTTGTTGTTATTGTATTCTCCGCTGGCTAGCGTGGGAATTCTGCTTTGCTTGCATTACTGGTGTTGGACTGAAGGCTTGGTTCGTGTTACATACACACAACCCATATATTTAGAATATAGGTCACTAGAACATAATGTAATAAGTTAAGAATCATATAGAGTTAAGTGAGTTGATTCGGAATTGTCGAGTCAGTTCAAATATAGTATAAAAGAGGAAGTTATTCCCACATTCAAATCAATTGAATAAAATTAAATAAAGCACACAGAGCTCTTCACTTGAGCTCTCGAAACCTGCTAATATTCATTCTTTTATTCCAACATCTTACAGTTGCCCCGAACTTCAGTTTCTATCCATGTACATGAATAGTAGAGAGTACATACTGTTCTTAGCTGTAGTTTGCTCCCCTTCTCGAGAGAAAATAATTAAAAAATTATGTTTTCCAACAGGACAATGCCAGAATTCATGTCAGCAGACTGAGTATGGAATGATTTCGTAACCAATCTATTGAGGTTTTATCGTTGCCAGCTTGCTCATCTGACATGAATATAATTGAAAACGTTTGGGGAATTCTTGTCCGAAGAGTATATTCAAATAACAGACAATTTACCATTGCTGAAGATTTGAAATTAAAAATAATCGAAGAATGGGAGAAAATAGACGGAGAAATATAGAATAATCTTTATACGAGTATGAAAGATCGAATATTTAATTTAATATGCTCTAAGGGAGGGATTACTAAGTTTTAAGTATCAACAATTTTGGTAAATAAAGCTTCTTATTTAACAAAACTGAGACTGGTGCTATAATTATGCAAAGACCAAAAACCTTAATTTTTAAACTGAAGTAAAAATTGCGGTAACAATTTGAAAAATTTAGTGTTATTTTTTCTTTTACGTTAACACTACACATAACGTAAAGTTTTGTTTTTGTTATTATAAATGTATTTTTTAGAAATTAAAAAAATTAGAGTGGTGCTATAATTATGAAAAGCACTTTAGAAACGAAGAGTTTTGCTCTCGTTGTAGTGAATGTGTTTGTGTTCTTTACCCACGACATTCAGTACAGTTTATAAACGTTGCGTACTTTAGAGTATTTTTTCGAACACTGCAGAATACAAATAAGTAAAATGTAAAATATTATTCATTTTTAACATTACTTGTAAACCTAATTTTCTACTACAAGAGAAAAAAGATTTCTAAGTTTTTAAAAATTTGGCATATAAATTTCATACAATGGGCATCATAAATACGGTGCGAATCAATTTATTTTCGTTTTCACAAAAACAAAACAAATGTGATTTTCCCTACACTCACCTACGACGTCATCTTGTTTCTTCCTATTTTTCAATCTCACATTTAATAGAAAGAACAATCTCTCTTTTTAAAAAATTACGAAAATAAACCACAGCTTTTATTAAAAAAAAAAAAAAAATAACATAAACAGTAAGAATAACAACAACTGTTTATGTCTGACAGTCCAAACTTCCCATCCTTGCCGACATAAACAGGATTGTTTAAACGAGGGTAAACTGGCAACAGAGGGCGCTGCAGTCTAGAATTAAGCTTTTTAAGATTTTATCATTAATGTTGTTTTTGGCCTTAGACTTTTTTGATTATTAACTAAATTGTTCGTTTTTTGATCGCCTGGAGAGTTTTGGGGCTCCAGAAATATAAATAATTAATTTTGAACTGAAATTTTGTGAAATTAATAAAAAATAATAAAATAATTTAGTGTATTTTAAAATTATTGTGGAAAAAAAACAAGAAATAAAAGAAATACGGTGTACAACAAAAAAGGGTACAAATAAATAGGAAAGTGCTTTTGTTTGATTTCTTTGGTGTTTGAAGCTACATATTATATTTGCCTTTTTTTTGTAGTGGCCTATAATCCTAATTGGAGGAACTGTAAACTTATTTTTTGCGTTTGTTCATCCCCCATACAGTCCACAAACGTACATTTGGTCCAGACGACCCGGATTTTGGAACCTTTTGATTGTTTTTTATGCCACCAATTTAAACAAGGTAGAGTTGTTTTTGTTTTACTTTTTTTTTAATTTTCTATTTGGTGGTGATTCATATACTTGTAAAGTTTTGTTGTCTATTCTAACAGAACTTTACTTGTATATAGTATAACAGTGTTTAGATTCATAAAGCACGGACATACTTTAGGAATTTATCGGATATTAAAACCTAAGTGGTTTTATCATACACTGGTAATCTCATTTGTCTTGGATTAAAGGAAATTAATTTTTAAATCGAAGGGTCAGTTGAAAATCGAGTTCAACAACCCAGATTGATAATTGCCTATAATTGTCCGATGTAATGGTGATAATTGGCAATAGTGCGCTGGCGGAATAGCAAAGTCTATTACCATTAATGACGATCGTTGAAATCCACCTTTTACACGACAGCGATACCCATAAATTAATGTTATTTATTTTTATTATTTTTAAATCTGAATTTTAATAGATTTTGATCGAATGAAAGTTTTAATTTTTTTTATTCAATTTCTGAATTGAAGAACCAAGAGGAAATTTATTTATGGGACTTGTTTCTTGTTCTTTAATATTTTGATTTATTTGCTTTACATTTTGTGTGGGAATTTTTGGTTCCATTAGATCTAACATAAATTTGTTTATTCAATTTGATGAATTGGAAAGTTGTTGGATTGTTATATTGGAAATTTTGAACCTGAATGTAATAACATATCGGATTGCTATAACAATGTTTTGTTGATATTTTTGAAACGAAATCCGTCGTTTTAGTTCAATTTCGAATAGTGCATAACACTGGAGATATACGTCCGTCTATTAGTGGACCTTTCTATATTGGTTTTGTTGTTAAACGTCGAGCTATCCGCGTTGAAGGATCTATTTGTATTGCGGAGTACTTTTTATTTGATTTCGCTGAGGTAGCAAACGAACGTAGTGCTACTATTTCGGGCATAATCTATTATTCCGGTTATATTCAATATTATTTGATAATTTCGTTAAGAACATTTATCGGTGGTTCTGTTATCCCCCTTTTAGTTTCCTCATATTATTTTTTCCGTTTAATTGTGAATTTAGTCGATTTTGGAATTTGAATTCAATATGCCCAAGTCAAGAAAATTATTGACTTTTGAAACATTTGCCCAAATGTTTTTAGATTTTGAAAGGGAATTTAACGCGACTCATGAAGGTAATACGGCCTTCTCTATAGAAATTCAGAGGGAGGAATTTAAGACGTTATGGACAAAAGTAAAGGACGCTTATGAAGCTTTTGCCACAGGAGATGAGGAGGGCTTGGAAGATGATCGAGAGACAGCACGGGAACTTTTCAGCCATTGTCGTTTGGGATATATTTCAGTAGCTGCCCTGATGAGTGAGCTCTCTCAGACTTTTGTTAATCGATCTGAGATGGCCTCGACCCAGTGCCAAAATGGTCAAGGTAACAAGAATCGCTTTCGGAGCCACGTACAGTTACCACCATGTACCATGGAAGTTTTTCATGGTGACTACAAATCCTGGCCATCTTTCCGGCATATGTTCACAGCGGTGTATGTGAATGGTGCCAATATTTCACCTGTCGAGCAATTATTTTATTTGCGGCAGTTTACGCGAAGTGAGGCATTGGAAATTGTTAAAAAAATCACCCCTGACTGTTAATGGATTTCAGGAGGCATGGAATAACCTGAAGGACAGGTATGAGAATAAGAGGATTTTGGTGAATTCGCAGTTGAAAGTTTTGCTCTCACTCGCGCCGGTCAAATCCGAGGCAGCTCAGGATATCAAAAGGTTGCAGCGAGATATAAATAATTCGATATCGGCACTTCGGATGCACGATATTGATATTTCAAATTGGGACCCAATTTTTGTTTATTTATGTTCCACCAAGTTGCCAGTGCTGACTTTGTCTCTCTGGGAACAAACAATCCAGAACAAGGTGGAGATTCCCAAATGGAAGGATTTGGACAATTTTTTGACTTCACGGTTTCAGTCTCTAGAAACTGTGTCCGAAATTCGTAATTTTGAACCAGTTGGTAGTGGTTCTAGGCCTGCCGCAGAAACTTTTTCTAATCCAAAAAGGGAAGTTCGATCCTTTTCCATCACATTGAATAGGAAAGTTTGTAAAACTTGTTCGGGGGACCATTTGATGAATATTTGTCCGAAATTTGTAGATTTGTCTCCCGAGAGACGGTTTTTGGTTGTGAAGAAGAACCGTCTTTGTATCAACTGTCTCACAAGTGGTCATAGACTCAATGAGTGCAAAAGTACTTTTAGTTGTTCGGTGTGTAAGCTGAAACACCACACATTACTGCATCGGAAGGTGTCTGGATCCTCTTTGGGAATGGGCGTTTTGGATGCGCCAGGTTCTAGCGGTGCAGTCGAATCGAGTGATGAGGTTCGAAATTGTTTTGCTGCCACATCTAGGCAGATTCTTTTAGGGACAGCCATAGTTGGTATTTCCCACCGAGAGCAAATGTTTGAAGCTAGGGCCCTAATAGATTCAGGATCTCAGGCAACCTTCATTTCAGAAGGATTACGGAGGAAATTAGGATTGCCAACAGTGAATATACATGCTAGAGTCTCCGGTTTGAATGGAGCATATGCTGGTGCTGTCCAAAGACAATGTTCGTTTGTCTTGACTTCACTGTTGGAGGGCCAATCTCGTGTAAAGGCAACGGGTTTAGTATTACCCAAATTGACTGGAATGTTGCCCAATTCGAGGGTTGATATTTCTAGATCAGCAGCCTTTTCGGGGATTTCATTGGCTGATCCAGAATTCGATAGAAGCGGTCACATTGATATCCTTATTGGTGGTGACTTATATCCTGATATATTGTTGGAAGGTGTCAGAAAGAATATTTTAGGAAACCTAATGGCACAAGAAAGCATCTTTGGCTGGATTGTGACCGGACATTTACCGGGGCTGAAGTCGAACGAGCGTTCAACTTTTGTATCGGGTTACGTGAATGTAGAAGTTGGAAGAAAATCCGCACAAATTTTTAAGCCAACTGATCGAGGGCCTCAGGTGTTGCCAAATAGACCCAAGTCCCACTCCAATGGAATGGATAAGTCTTTTTGTAGAAAGACTTACTGTCAAAATTCAAAGAGAGATGTTAAAGTTGGTGACACAGCAGCAATAAAGGAAGGTATAGGACCTACCACTAAGTGGCGTTTAGGTCGCATTCGAAACTTACGTTTGGGTAGTAAAGGTTATGTGAAAGCTGTGGATTTAGCAACAGACTGTGGAACAATTACAAGGCCGATTGGAAGTCTTGTAATTCTTCCAACGAATTAAATATTTTGAAAAACAACTTAGCTCATAGTGTCATGGTACCCCGAGGAAATCCAGGAGAGGTGAAGATGTCGAGGACGATAAATTCAAGGGTTGATTGAGCCACGACCATACCTGGTGGACGTGTGAGTATACGGGCCGCTGAAGTTAAATCTTCCATTTACCGGGCAATAGACCTAGTCCGTCTGTCCCTAGGAAGGTTAAATTCGAAAACTAAAGCATTGGAGGACAACCCGTTCACTAGCCCAGAAAAAAAACGGACCTCGTTCGTCCTAATAATCCACCAGTGGACCTAGTTCGTCCATGGTCGCGAGAGCTGAAGACCTAGTTCGTCGGAAGCTCTAGTTCCGATTTAGTGGAGGAACAATAAGACTTAAGAATTCGATACCCAATCTTAGACCATGACACTTATTTCTGAATGATTCTTATTTCTTTTTTACTTTTCTTTCTGACGGATCAGAGTTGGAACTGGTGCAAGATGTCAAGTTTTGGATTTCCTATTGTTTTGAAATATGAAACTAATATGAAAGTTTTTTCTTTGATTTTTTTCCTTTCTTTAGTAATAAGATGACATCTTTTTTGGTTGCAGTACTGCAAGGGCGCCGGCATGTTTATGTCTGACAGTCCAAACTTCCCATCCTTGCCGACATAAACAGGATTGTTTAAACGAGGGTAAACTGGCAACAGAGGGCGCTGCAGTCTAGAATTAAGCTTTTTAAGATTTTATCATTAATGTTGTTTTTGGCCTTAGACTTTTTTGATTATTAACTAAATTGTTCGTTTTTTGATCGCCTGGAGAGTTTTGGGGCTCCAGAAATATAAATAATTAATTTTGAACTGAAATTTTGTGAAATTAATAAAAAATAATAAAATAATTTAGTGTATTTTAAAATTATTGTGGAAAAAAAACAAGAAATAAAAGAAATACGGATAGATTGGGTAATGCTGGCGGAGTGGCTATTTTTGTGAAGGAGAACATATCTTGCAAAATTCGTTTGAAATCTTCATCTGACATCTCGCATAGTGGGGAGAAAATTGAATATATTTTTGTCGAATTGAATTCTGGTGGTAGGAGATTATTGGTGGGGTGTGTTTACAGACCGAATAGGAGGATTAACTTATCTAGTTTTATGCTGACTCTTAGGACCTTGGTCACAGTGTATGAGGATGTTATAATATCGGGTGACTTCAACTCAAATATACTGGTGGAAACCTTACTGATTGATAATATGTTGCCTCTTGGACTAACCCCTACGAATACAGTTAATCCAACACATCATACGTCAACCAATAGAACTCTGCTTGATATTTTCTTTGTAGCAGATGTTTCGAACATATTGTTATATGATCAAGTATCTGCCCCTTGTTTTTCCAGGCATGATCTGATCTTTATGACATATCGATTTAATGTTCCTTCATCACAAATTTCAGTTCGCTATCGTGATTTTAAGAATATTAATTACAGCGTCCTTGAAGAGAATATTTTTCTTACTGATTGGGCTCGTATGTATTACATGACTTCTGTTGATGAGCAGGTATCATTTCTCGAGAGTAATGTACAGCGTCTTTATGATTTGGCAGTTCCCATGAGATCGAGAACAATACTTCCTGGGACAAAACCATGGTTTTCCACTCGTATAAAATCCCTTATTTGTAAGAGGGATATTGCGTATTCTAGGTGGAAGCGTTTTAGAACCCCAGAGCTGAGAGCAGAATTTAAAACTGCTAGAAGAAATGTGAATGCCAGTATCAGGACTGCAAAAACTGAGTACTATGCTAGGCGTTTTGGTACTGCCGTTGATTCTGGACAAACGTGGAGATGCATTAAGGAAATTGGTATTGGTAGAACGGATATGGGAAGCCACCAGTTAGATGTTGAGGAGATCAACAGGGTTTTCATGGACTTACCTATGGTGCCAGTCGATACTAGTTTTTACAGCTTTTCAAACTTGGGTCCTAATGATACTGATACTGGTAATTTTCAATTCTCTTGTGTAAATCAGTCTGACGTCCTTTTATGTTTCAATTTAATCAAGTCGAATGCGGTAGGCTGTGACAATATGCACCCGAGATTTATAAGAATGTTGCTGCCTGTACTTCTGCCATATATAACATATTTATTCAATAGCATAATTACTTCTAGTACTTTTCCATTACGGTGGAAATGTGCGAAAATATTGCCAATACCGAAGAATAATACCGAGTTCAGACCAATAGCTATTCTGTGCTACCTATCCAAGGTCCTGGAGAGAATTCTTAACTCTCAAATGGCATCATATATTGAAGCTAATAAGTTGTTAACTGGGAAACAATCAGGTTTTCGCAAGAACCATAGCTGTGTTTCTGCGCTTTTGGATGTATCTGAAAATATACGACATGAACTGGAGGAAGGTAAGCTGAATTTCTTGGTCCTCCTTGATCATTCAAAAGCCTTCGACACGGTTGATCACGGCATGCTTTCTATGAAGCTTGTGCACTTTTTTAACTTCTCTGGAGCTTCGGCACGGCTTTTATCATCATATCTCTCAAATCGTTCCCAATTTGTTCATTCGATAAATGCCCAGTCTTCTGCCTTGAATTTATCTAGAGGCGTGCCTCAAGGTTCAATTCTTGGACCACTTCTTTTTGCAATGTATATCAACGATTTGCCAAGCCAACTTCAGCACTGCAGAATTCATATGTACGCGGATGATGTACAGTTACATTTGAGTAGTCCTGTGTTATCTATTAGTGAGAATGTAAACAGACTCAATGATGACTTGGATCGAATATATCATTGGGCCAAGGCAAATGGCCTTTGTTTAAACCCTCATAAGTCTAAGTGCATGGTTATTCGTAGGAGGACGCTTGATTCCAATATCGGTCTTGATATTTTGATGAACGGGGAGAAGATCAAGATTGTGGATGCTGCCAAGAACCTTGGGTTGACTTTTAATGACAATCTTACATGGACAAATCATGTTAACACACTCGTAGGTCAGACTTATATGAAGTTGAGGTGTCTTTGGTCGACACAATACTTTACGCCTTTGAACATAAGACGGTTGATTGCAAGATGTTATCTACTTCCTGGTTTAATGTACGGTTGTGAACTTTTTGCAAGTTGCGACTCCGTTAGCAAGGGGAAGCTCAACGTCTTATTCAATAATATTGTGAGATACGTCTATGGTTTAAGGAGATATGACCATGTGTCCCGTTTTTCCTTGAGGCTTTATGGTGTATCGTTTGACAATCTTTTGAGCATCCGTGTATTATTACTTCTGCATAAGATCATTTATTCAGAATCACCAGCATATCTTAGCGATAAAATAAGATTTGCTAGATCACTTAGAGGTAAAAGGATCATAATTCCCCTACATCGTTACCTTGTATCTGAATGGCACTTTTTTATTCATGCTGCACGGCTTTGGAATTGCCTTCCACATTCTCAGCAACTTAATAGCAACGTAACTAGTTTTAGGAAATTTTTATTTAATTTTTTTGCACCGGAGTAGATTATAATTTTTATAAATTATGCATGATTTATTACTATTGTTATTATTATTATTATTTTTCTCTTTTACTTTACTTTATCCATTAGAAAAGTTTGATCTCAAATGTTGTTTATGAACACTTCTTTCTTGTACTTTAAATATAAGATTAAATCTTGTTGTACAGGAATTGAATATACAAATAAATAAATGAAATGAAAAAAAAAAAAAAATGAAAAAAAATACGGTGTACAACAAAAAAGGGTACAAATAAATAGGAAAGTGCTTTTGTTTGATTTCTTTGGTGTTTGAAGCTACATATTATATTTGCCTTTTTTTTTGTAGTGGCCTATAATCCTAATTGGAGGAACTGTAAACTTATTTTTTGCGTTTGTTCATCCCCCATACAGTCCACAAACGTACAACAACAATAATAGCAAATACTTTATCTTGCAAGAGAGCAAAATAAAAGTGCTTTCGCTCTCCCCCGTTATTTGTTATCTACAAAAAATTTATCTTTGCAAAAAATGAGAAAAAGAGCAAATTTTTTTCCCTTCCCTTGCCACTTGTCCCCCGCATCATTAAGCTGTACAAAATTTGTGTTAAACCAGAATGTACTGAGTGGAACATCTTTATATTATATAGTCTTTGATAGTAGCAAAGAAAATAAAGTATAAAGAATGTGCATCTTAACATTTTTTGGAATATTTTTCAAAAATATTTCAAGACGCGGGGGGAAAGATAGAAGGGAAGAAAACGAAGAGCGTAACAATGCGTTGCTCTCATCGTGCGTTTTTGTTGTTTGACCACTTTTTTATTAAATTTTCTGAAATCACTTATTCTGGTTAGTGTTGCCACGAAAAAAAATATTGCAACCAACATTTGTGAAAAAAATTACCAAATAAGAAAAAATTAACCAAAATTAAATTCACAGTTTTTTTATTTTATTTTTTCAAATATAAATTACAATTAATACAACATAGTAAGAAAAGAAACAAAAAATAACAAACTAAAATTTTAGTCTTACAAATTAATTCATTTCTACAAACAAAAGCCCTTTTTATAAGAAAAATAAATAACCAAATCCGGAAATTTTGGTTAAAAATAGTTAAACGGCAACACTGGTTGTGATTAGTGAGCAAGAGAGAGAAAATAAGTTGAGAAAATTTATTTACAGCCATAGAAAACTGTCAATAATATACGATACTTGGTTTTCATTTCATCAACATACATATGTAAAGCTATTTATCTTAATAATTTTAGATAAATAAAGATAAAATAAAAAATCCATTTTTTTTATTAAAAGAACATAAAGCTATCCATCTTTGGTTTAAAAGTTATACCTAGTTTTTTAGATAAACAAAAATAAAAAACCCATTTTTTATTAGAAGAAAAAATAAAAAAATTAAATACGGCCAGCTAATGACATAGAACATTTTTAACATAAAATATTTTTTGAGTGTTATTCTGAAATAAAATGATAACGCATCCGCTATACATGTGTTCTTGTCGCAGTCTGATCGACAACTAAATCAAATAACACAAGAATGCGTGTGAGTTCTCTCTGCACAATTGTGCGGGTAGTAATTTTAAACAAATTTTGATGAGAGCGGGCCGTACGCCTACAACCCGCCATAAGAAATTTTACTTCTACATGATGCGCATTCTTTATATCCATATTCTTTGATAGTAGGCATTAGAGGTCTGCAACGAATAACTTTTTTTCTTCATGTGTGCAACTCGTTGTCGGATAAATAGAGTACTTACTCTCTCTCTAACAGCTCAAGCAGTGAAGAGAAGAGAATGTGTGCAAGACAAATACGAGTAAGTATTTATCCGAAGCTGCTTATGTTCCGTAAAAAGAGTACTCATTGAAAAATATATCCGCAAAAACAAGTACTCCTAAAATTATGTTCACTTCATGTGGTACTTCAAATACTCGCAGCATAAAACACCACATAACTGATGTTTTTTTTATATATAAATGATTATGTGTATGAACAAACGACATGTTAGGCATATATTTATTAATTATTGAAATAAAAAAATAGAAATCGAAAATAGTAAATTTTTTTGAAAAATATTTTTTTTTTGCTTTTTGATTTAAAAAATTCTTTATTTTCAATGAACTAAAAACAATTAAAATAACAAAAAAATCACTTAAAATTACTAAAACGTAAAAAAAACATAGTTTATATTTCATATTTTCAGAGATCATTTAAAATGATAAAAGTATGTAAGTAATAAGTGTAACAAATAAAGTTAAGTATATGTGTATAGAAGAGAAGGAACTTTAAAAACTTAAATATTTGTGAATTTATTTAAAAAGAAAAACAAAACATAAAAACATTAATCCTTAAATAAAAAAAAAAAACTAAAAATTCATGTCCATAAAACTCAAAACTAGAGACCACTTTCTATTCTTTCTATTTCTTCGTATATTTTTGTTTTATTCATATTAGAGTGTAAAAACATTATTTTGTTTATTGTAGCTCCGTTAGTTCCAAGAGCAGACCTCTTCTCAGAAATAAGATTTCTTGCCTTCGAAAAATACATACCTACATAAATGCATGCATACATAATTGAACAGCCTAAAAAATAACATTATAATTCGGTGCGAATCGATATAATTTCATTTCTACAACAATAAAACACATATTCTTACCCTACAATAAAACAAACGGTAATATTTGTTTTCCACAGGCTATTTGCACATACATTTTGTGAAAACAAAACGCATATGAGAATAAATTGCTTAGAGAAGAGAACAATACGTTGTCTGAGTATAATAAGTTCTCTGAGTACATGTTACTTTTTACAATGTGTGCAACATCTTTACATATTTATAGTCTTTGGAGTAGATCTTTTCTAGAGGTCTGCAACGAATAACTTTTTTGCTTCATATGTGCAACTCGTTGTCGGATAAATAGAGTACTTACTCTCTCTCTAACAGCTCAAGCAGTGAAGAGAAGAGAATGTGTGCAAGACAAATACGAGTAAGTATTTATCCGAAGCTGCTTATGTTCCGTAAAAAGAGTACTCATTGAAAAATATATCCGCAAAAACAAGTACTCCTAAAATTATGTTCACTTCATGTGGTACTTCAAATACTCGCAGCATAAAACACCACATAACTGATGTTTTTTTTATATATAAATGCTTATGTGTATGAACAAACGACATGTTTGGCATATATTTATTAATCATTGAAATAAAAAAATAGAAATCGAAAATAGTAAATTTTTTTGAAAAATATTTTCTTTTCGCTTTTTGATTTAAAAAATTCTTTATTTTCAATGAACTAAAAACAATTAAAATAACAAAAAAATTACTTAAAATTACTAAAACGTAAAAAAAACATAGTTTATATTTCATATTTTCAGAGATCATTTAAAATGATAAAAGTATGTAAGTAATAAGTGTAACAAATAAAGTTAAGTATATGTATATAGAAGAGAAGGAACTTTAAAAACTTAAATATTTGTGAATTTATTTAAAAAGAAAAACAGAACATAAAAACATTAATCCTTAAATAAAAAAAAAACTAAAAATTCACGTCCATAAAACTCAAAACTAGCGATCACTTTCTATTCTTTCTATTTCTTCGTATATTTTTGTTTTATTCATATTAGGGTGTAAAAACATTATTTTGTTTATTGTAGCGCCGTTAGTTCCAAGAGCAGACCTCTTCTCAGAAATAAGATTTCTTGCCTTCGAAAAATACATACATACATAATTGAACAGCCTAAAAAATAACATTATAATTCGGTGCGAATCGATATAATTTCATTTCTACAACAATAAAACACATATTCTTACCCTACAATAAAACAAACGGTAATATTTGTTTTCCACAGGCTATTTGCACATACATTTTGCGAAAACAAGACATCTTTCAGTTTGTTTATTATTTTATTTGGCAATGCATGTATACATACATGCACACACGTATACACGCCTATGAGAATAAATTGCTTAGAGAAGAGAACAATACGTTCTCTGAGTATAATAAGTTCTCTGAGTACATGTTACTTTTTACACTGTGTGCAACATCTTTACATATTTATAGTCTTTGGTGTAGATCTTTTCTTTGCCAAACTTCTTTGTGGTATTTGCAGTACTCATTGGTATTTGAAGTACTACGTGAAGTTTGGTGGTACTCGTTGTACTCCACATGTTTTATGCCGGTATTTTCGAGTAAGAAGGAAAGTTGAACATGTATTTGTATGAAGCGAACGCAGTCAAATAACAACAAGAAGTTATTCGATAATTTTGTTGTTCTCAAAAAAGAGTACTTTTCTTCTTCGGATAAGTGTACAAGTATGCTAGATCTTATGTACTTTTTGAAGTCAAATACATTTGTGCAGACCTTTATTTGACAACCTTCTTTGTGGTATTTGCAGTACTCATTGGTATTTGAAGTACTACGTGAAGTTTGGTGGTACTCGTTGTACTCGACATGTTTTGTGCCGGTATTTTCGAGTAAGAAGGAAAGTTGAACATGTATTTGTATGAAGCGAACGCAGTCAAATAACAACAAGAAGTTATTCGATAATTTTGTTGTTCTCAAAAAAGAGTACTTTTCTTCTTCGGATACTTCGGATAAGTGTACATGTATGCTAGATCTTATGTACTTTTTGAAGTCAAATACATTTGTGCAGACCTTTAGTAGGCATTTTGGCTCGATGCACTCGCACTATTGAAGTTTTCACAACTCATTAATTAATTTTCATGAATTTATTTATTTTTTTTTTTCAGTTTCACTGTTTATATATTTTTAATTGCAAAAAAGTCACTGTAAATGGATTTTTGTTATTTCTATTTTTAGAATATGAAAAGTATATATAGAATACCGTTAAGTATTTTATTCTTTAATTACTCGTTGTTGTTGTTATTTTTTTTTTGTGTTTAAAAATTTGTCACCCTTGCAATCCGTGCAAAATGTAATTTCTGCTTAATAGGTAATTGGATATCTACGAAATAACAATAATAAAACAATGGTAATAACTATACTAACAATTACAATAATAGAAACAGACAAAGATATGACAACAACCGTAGCAATAGACACTACGTACGAGATACAAGCTCAAACGAAAATGGTTCGGAAAACTCCGAACATCCCCTAAGATCAGAACAGTAAATAAGAAAGTATATAATCTTAACCTCAACTTATGTTATTTCATTCAGATTAATATAGATAACAATAACACTAATGTAACACTATTAGTTGACACAGGAGCCGACATTTCTTTCATAAAATCAAAATATTTCAATTTAACACAAATAAATACTAACAGAATAACAACATTAAGTGGAATAGGACAAGGTGAAATTAAATCTATAGGTAGCATATTTTTTGATTTAAAATTTATCTAATACCACATAACTTCCAAGTAGTAGACAATGATTTCCCAATACCAAGCGATGGAATCATTGGTATGGATTTCATTAAGAAATATAATTGTATATTGGACTTCAATCAGAATTATGACTACTTAGTCCTACGACCATTTAATATACCACAACCTATAGAAATACCAATTATTAACAACACTAGCCTTATTTTACCACCCCGATCAGAAGTAATACGAAAAATTAATTTTATTAATCGTGATGAGGAAATGCTAATACCAAACCAAGAACTCGAACCGGGTGTTTTTATGGCGAACACTTTGGTAAAATCTAACCAAGCATATATTCGTATTCTAAATACAAATAATACTATCACAACAGTTGACAGCAGTAATATAAAAACAGTAAAACTTTCTGAATATGATGTACTAGAAACAAAACCAACCAAAAATAAAAAATTAGAAAAATTTAAAATTTTACAAAACAATTTAAAAATACATTAACTGAGCTTTGCGCATCACACAGCGATATTTTCGGTTTAGAATCGGAAGCTATCACAGTTAATAATTTCTATGAACAGAAGTTGAGAGTGAAGAATTCACTACCAGTGTACATTAAGAACTATCGTATACCTCACAAACACAAAAGAGAAATAGATGAGCAGGTGAAGAAACTAATAACCGATAAAATAGTTGAACCATAAAATTCTGAATACAACAGCCCAATTCTGTTGGTGCCAAAGAAATCACTCCCAAATTCTGAGACAAAGAGATGGAGACTCGTAGTAGATTATAGACAGCTAAACAAAAAATTATTAGCAGATAAGTTCCCGTTACCTAGAATAGATGACATTTTGGACCAACTCGGCAGAGCCAATTATTTTTCATGTCTGGATCTAATGTCCGGTTTTCATCAAATTGGACTGGAGAAAAACTCTAGAGGTCTAACCTCATTTTCAACAGCAAGTGGATCTTATAGATTCACTAGATTGCCCTATGGTTTGAAGATAGCGCCCAACTCTTTTCAAAGAATGATGACAATAGCTTTTAGTGGTCTTCGACCCGACCAGGCATTCCTTTACATGGATGACTTGGTTGTTTTAGGATGTTCAGAAAAACTTATGCTTTCTAGTTTAACAAACGTATTTGAATTATGTCGAAAACGCAACCTCAAATTAAATCCTGCAAAGTGCTCATTTTTCATGAGAGAAGTAACATACCTAGGACAGAAATGTACTGATAAAGGAATACTCCCCGACGACAGTAAATACGCAGTAATCGAAAATTACTCACAACCAAAAGATGCAGATGGTGCAAGAAGATTTGTAGCTTTTTGCAATTACTATCGAAGATTCATTAAAAAATTTTCAGAGTATTCTAGACATCTAACAAGATTGTCCAAAAAAGGCGTACAGTTCGAATGGACTGATGATTGCGATTCGGCATTTAGATACTTAAAGAAGGCATTGATGAGCCCAACATTACTTCAATATCCCGATTTTACAAAAGAACTTGTCTTATTCTTTTACATGGCTGCACTTTTTTTTTTTAAAAGATGCTAAATGCTTTTTAGCGCTTTTTTGCCATTTTCTGTATTTTTTAGCATTAAAAGTGCATTTTTAGCATTTTTCCATTCATTTTGCACTTAAAAAAAAAAATTTAAATATTTTTTTCACAAAATTTCTCTAAGTGTTTGAATTGTGACAAACGAAATAATACTTTTTATACCCCATTTACACTACAGCGAAATCTAGTACTTATGAGATTTTGAGCCAAATCTAATTGATTTTAACTAGATTTCCCATACAAAACAAAATCTACTTATTTAGTAGATTTCGACAAAATCTAGTAATAATAGAAATGCAACTATGTGTTTTGCCAAATAGTACTTATAAATACAACGCTGCGCAGGAAAAAAATGACAGTTCAATTTAAAAACATGTACCCATTCCATTCTGCTAAAGGGTCCGCCAAATAACTTTTTTTTTTTGAAAATGCTTTAAAAAAGCTACTGAATATTTTATCAAATTTCTTTTTTATTTGAAAGTACAATCCTTCCGGATAATAATGGAAAATAAATGATTATGCGTTTTCGCCGATTTTGGCAAAAAAATCATCTTTTCAGATGAAGCTCATTTTGATCTTGGCGGGTATGTAAACAAGCAAAAGTGTCGCATTTGGGGCACAGAAAACCCGCACGCATACATTGAAAAGCCGACGCACCCAAAACGAGTCACTGTTTGGTGCGGATTTTGGTCCAGAGGCATAATTGAGCCACCTCGGAGCTGCGATTTGACACTGTTGGACTATTATTTGGGGGGTGCCGTCAAAGATACGTGTTACGCCGACAAGCCAGAGACAATTGGCGCTTTAAAGGACAATATTCGTGAAGCCATTGGTGAAATACAGCTGCACACAATCGATAATGTGCTTAAAAATTGGACCGATCGTATAGGCTACTGCATGGCCAGCCGAGGCAGCCATTTGAATGAAATCATTTTCCATTATTAACCGGAAGGATTGTACTTTCAAATAAAAAAAGAAATTTGAGAAAATATTTAGTAGTTTTTTTTTAAAGCATTTTCAAAAAAAAAAAAAGTTAGTTGGCGGACCCTTTATTTAGCAATTGTATGTAGTAATACATTTGCATTATATTTTAAATCTTATGGCGATTTCTTTTCTGGCATAAATGTTGCCTTTATTCTGCCTTTTGTCATTTTTTTGTTCTTTTCGGAAAAAAATGCAATTTTGTAAATTAATAACATGTTCTTTTCTAAAAATTTTGCCATAAAACCCAAAAAATATGCTGCATGTTTGACCCTCAATTTAATCAAAGGGTTGTAAGGGCAACACTTTTAAAACAGCTGTTCTTGTTATTGTTTTGAAAAAAAAAAAACAAAAATTATTTGTTTTAAAAGTGTTGAAATGGAAGAACAAAATTTTATTTTGGAAGATTTGTTGGAATCCTCTTCATCGTCAGATGAGGAGGACATGTATTCATTTTTATTAAAACGAAACTCTTGCCGCGAGTTAAAAATTTTGTTGAAAATCTTATTTATAAGTACTGCGCCAGGTTTTAGTAACAAATTTATAAATAAACAACAGCTGACTATAGGTGTTGATAATTTTATTTTTGTAAAAGCAGAATGAGCTTTAAAATCGCTAAAAAAAAATTTCATTTTATTTTAGCGATATGAAATTTACTAGTCGGGGACTACTTAGAAACATATACATATGTATTATTACATACATACATAATTGGTCATTACAGCGCTTCAGTCAGGATTACGACTTAGCTTCTTACACCACTTATGTTGTGTGCGTTAATTTTATACATGAGTGGCGGGACTTACAGTTTAAAGTCGACTCCGAACGACAGATTTTTGAAAAGCTTTTCATGGCAATTTTATTTACTCTCAGAGTTTTTGCCAGAAATCTGCTGAGAGGAAGTCGCTGAAGAAATATTTTCATATTTTCGTTTTGATGCCTGACCTAGGATACGAACCCGGGCCTTCAGTCTAATAAGCCAACACACTACCTACTAGACTACGACTTCACATATAAATTATGTATTATTATTCACATATGTATTATTATCTGAAGAAAAAAGGTTTGAGATGAGTTAACTTAAAAATTAAAATTTTTTTAAAATTGTAATAAGAAGATTGTTTATAAATACTTTTAAATGGAATTTGGTCATTATCTTTTGTAATAAAAATATTTCCCAAAAATTTGATTTGATTTTTAGCTATTTCTATATAGAAATTCGAAAAAATTTACTAAATAATTAATAACATATTGTGCCAACTAAAGCGATTTGAAAACATTATTATTTATTTTTATTTAACACATTTTTTGTAAAGTTAGCTTTCCGAAAATAAAAAAATAATTTTATTGGAAATTATTTGAATAATTAAAAAAAATATTTTTCATTTTCTATATAATGATTAGTTTTAAAATCGTTAATTAAGTAAAATAAACGCTAAATTGGTATAAAACTACAAAAATAATTGCATAAAGGGCAATGATTTTTGTTCTTTTATAATCGTTTAAAATGCAACACATTATGAGGGTTCGTGTAACCTCCAATTAGTGCTACAAAATATGTAGGCAACATTTTTTACCAGAAAAGAAATCACCATTATATTCTACAAATGCTGACATTTTTTTTGCACCAACATTATTTCTGATTGGATCTTATTTGGTCTTGATGAAAACGGTACTAAATATCCTAAATTTTTCATTTTTGTTTTGTATTAAACTAAATTTGGAAATATTATTTTCTTTTAAATTTCAGTCAGCTGTTTTTGTTATTAAAATGAAATCTTGCTACTGTCAAATAAATCCAGTGTAAACGATATAGATTTTGAGCAAGATTTGAAATCTAATCTACTAGATTTCGCTGTAGTGTAAATGGGCTATTATTTGCAACGGGAGTTATACAGTAGTTTTGACTTACCTGCATTTCACTTAAGTGCATTTTGCATTTAAGTGCACAAAATTTGTATTTAGTATATTTATTTTACCAAACCCATATAAATTTCTTCATTTAAGTGCATTCTTCATACCTGCACATTTAAGATACGTGCATAATATTTTAGGAAGTTTTTGCTGGTTTTGGTTAAAAAATTTCATTTAGCTTACTAATAGATTTCAACTTTTGAACAATAGACTTTTTGTTAAAAAAGTCATATATGATTCTAAAAATCGACTTTCGAACATTCACCTTTTGGTCTAAAAAGGTCGAAGTCGACTTTTTGTTTTAACTATACAATTTTTATTCATTAAAATTATTTGCTGTTAGCTGCTTTTTGGGCAGTAAACTTAAATGCACTTACCAGCATTAATGAGCAGGTAAGTGCATTAACGTTAACTGCCTTTTTGACTTACCTGCACAAAATATCGTGAAAAAGTTGGTTGTGCAGGTAAGTCAAAATTACTGTACACTTATTTACAACGATGTTATTCGACGCCAAACGAATAACGGAATAAAGAAAATATAAAAGTTTTATTATAGAAGTGTGAATTTTGAATTTAGTTTTGTAAAATATGTAAGTATTTTATTTTAATAATGTATACATTTTTTTAGATTTTTTAATTGAATTTATTACTTTTATAGGAACCGGGATAAGAAGGAGCCCCAAAAAAAGGCAACACTTTGGAAAGTAAATAATAAATAAAATCTTTTAGATAGGATTTTTTTAATGTTTTTATTTTTTATTTAATAGATTTTTTTTCAAAAGGCAACCCCGAATTCAACAGGCCTGGAACAGCAGAGAGCGATACATCTAGTACAAGTCGCCCAAGTCTGTACAAGTCGCCCAGGAAACATACGAAAATCAGGGGTAAGTTTTGCCTATAATCAGAAACAGTGGCCCTTTTAGAAAATAAATTTTAAAATTAGACTAAACTATAGACTAGACTATAGATTAGACTATAGACTTAGACTATAGATTAGACTAGACTATAGACTAAACTATAACTAGACAATAAACTAGACAATAACTAGACTATAGACTTGACAATAGACTACACTATAGAATAAACTATAGATTGGATGTCATTCCAATCTATATACATATAGTTTTCTTTTTACTCCGGTAGGGTATTTGTTTGATATTCTTTCACGGAAAAGCTACTGAACCGATTTACATGAAATTTGGAACACTAACAGATCGTACCGCAAAAGGAACAATAGGGTATATAAGATTTTCTAATCGGATGCCAGTTTTCGGAAACTGTTGCCATATCAAATTTTCAGTTGAGAAAATAATGCACCGATTTACATGAAATTTTGTATACCAATAGGAATCAAACATCCTATTATATCAAAATATCGATTTTTGTGATCACAGATTGAGCTTATTTTCTCAAAAAAAAATTGTATGTAGCGAGTTATATAGCTTTTTAGGTTTCATCGACATTTTTGTACAAATTATTGACTTAATCTCATCAAAATACCGATTTTTAATAAAAAGTTATCATAGATTGAGCATAATTTCTTAAAAAAAACCCAATATATTGGGTTTTTATATTAAATATATTTACTGAGTTGTAAATGTTTTTAGATTTCATCGACATCTTATTCAAATCATAGCTGGGAAATTTCGATTAGAATTAGAAATCATTACGATTAGAGAAATAAAATAATCTAATCATTAGAATTGAATTTCGAAAAAAATTTCAGATTACTAATTGATTTGATTAGAAATAATCAAAAATCTAATCACAATTAGTGACGATTAGCATTTCTAATCAAATCTAATCAAAACTAATCCAAAAAATAATTGATTAGATTTCTTGATTATTTTTGATTAGATTTGATTAGATCAACTATTTTTGTGAAAAGAAAATATTTATTTATCACATTTGTTGCTATATTTACATAATGTTGAACGACTATTCTCATTTGCAGGCATCATCAATAGTCCAAGACGAAATTCATTGTCAGACTTTTCTTTGGAAAAGTTGGTATTAATGAAGTCTAATGTCAATTTTTTGTGAATTATATATAAGCAGAATCAGCATACATTTAAAACGACGTAATTGTAATATATATGTATACCTACTTTCTTTTTTTACAGAACTTATTGAATATGCATTTTTGTTTTTTTTTTTTGACTTTCTGTAAAATTCGTTCTTTATATTTATTTTAGATAAATAGTATGTAAATATATATGTATGTGGCAATATTAATGCAATTTTATGCAATATTCAAAAACTGTTACATTATGTAAATATAGCAACAAATGTGATAAATAAATATTTTCTTTTCACAAAAATAGTTAAAAATAGTTGATCTAATCAAAAATAATCAAGAAATCTAATCAATTATTTTTGATTAGATTTGATTAGAAATGCTAATCGTCACTAATTGTGATTAAATTTTTGATTATTTCTAATCTAATCAATTAGTAATCGTCTAAAATGGCTAACTAATCATAATTAATCAATTTTCCAGCACAATTAAAATTTCTAATCCAATTACTAATCATTAGGATTTCTAATCATTATTCCCAAGGTATGATTCAAATTATGGACTTACTCGCATCAAAATATCGATTTTTAATAAAAAGTAAAAGTGATCATAGATTGATCTTATTTTCTTAAAAAACAAATATTTACTGAGTTATAAAAAGGTATTAAGGTTTGATTGACATTTTCATACAAATTATGGACTTAATCGTACCAAAATATCGATTTTTGATAAAAAGTAAAAGTGATCACAGATTGAGCTTATTTTCTCAAAAAACCCAGTATTCATTGAGTTACAAAGGTTTTTAGGTTTCATAGATATTTTCTTACAATTTATGGACTTAATCGTACCAAAATATCGATTTTTGATAAAAAAGTAAAAGCGATCACAGTTTGAGTTTATTTTCGAAGAATACGACAAATTTGATGGTGGGTATCTAAGATTCGGCACAGCCGAATATAGCACTCTTAGTTGTTAAATTAGAAATTGATTGTGAATTAGCTAGTTTGAGCATATGAATATGGAAAGATTTATTTATAATTGGTCACACTGTAGGTATAGAAATACATATAAGTATAGAATTGTTCATAAATGTTTTACGATTGTTTATAGAAAAAGTAAGTATGTTCAGAAGATGTGATCAGTATGGTTGCAGAACTAAAATTTCAAGCGTTTGCTCTTGTGAACTGCAAGCGAAAGTATCGATTATAAAAAAACATTCTCAAACGAAAAAGCATAAAAAATATGCGGATTCATACGGAAGCCTCCAAAAAAAAATTTATTTTAATGCCGAAAGCAGTAAAGATGCCAAACTAGATCGACTATGGGAGAGTCGAATTTCTTTATACGTCGCCTCTCATACATCTATAAATTCAGTCACACATCTTACCGAATGTGAAAAAGTTGTATATAAAAATCAACCAATTTCATAAGAATTAAGACGAAATATACGGCTATAATACGTAACATTTGGGGTCCGCATTTTAAGAAATTGCTTAAATCTGATATATCAAATAGCGCATTTAATTTAATTATCGACGAAGCGACTGATATTAGTAATATAAAATATCTGGGAATTGTAATCAAGTATTTCAGCACACAACGAAAGGAAATTATTACGACATTTTTGGCTTTAGAAGAGTGCGAGGATGCAACGACAAAAGGTTTGTTAAAAACAATAAAAGATGTTTTAAAAGACTTCAATTTATCTATTGTTAATATGTCCGGAATTGGAACAGACAACGCGGCTGTAATGTTGGGTTCAAAAAATGGACTTTATAACAAACTAAAAGAACTCAAAAAAAACAAATGTTTAACGTTGATTCCTTGCGCTTGTCATTCCCTACAGCAGTAACTGAAGCGGTATCTAAAAATTTTCCACCTAATGTAGAATATATGTATATGCAGCGAAACCTACAATTGGTTTTCCAAATCCCCTAAAAGATCAATAATGTACATAAATCTATTTGGAGCGATAAATGATGAAGTGAATCCCTTAAAAATAACAAAAGTTTCGGTATTGTTTCTGTATCCGAAAAATGTTTTTCGGCTAAAGTTTTATACTATCTATACAAGGATGAGTCGCTTTATTTAATTTCAACATTTCTGAAAAACGTTTTAAAGGAAACTCAATCGCTCAACAAGGTCTTGCAGGCAAAAAATGCGGACCCAACAAAAATTTTTAATGATATTGTATTTTCAATTCAAACCTTAGCGGGGATGATATACGTGAAAGACAAATTAAATCTAATAATTGAACCTAGTGAAGATACTTAGGCTATGAGTTTGAGACATTGTTGGAGGAAAAAAGAAAAGAAAATTTAATAACAGAACAAGAAGAAAGTAAAATTAGGGATTCATGTATCAACTGCATTAAAGATTTGGTTTCAGAATTAAGAAAACGTCTGCCTCAAAATAACAAAGTTCTCAAACAAATATCAATATTTTCCATTAACAACACATTAAACCAGACTAAAGAGTCCTTATTTGAAATTTTAAAAAACATGAGAAAGAAGTCATCAGAAATCGATACTATACAAAAGCAATGGAAACATATCGCAGACCGCAAATGGAGCTCTAAAACAAGTACTGCCGATTTTTGGGTAGAAGTATACAATTTTCAAAATTCTGTCGGTAAAAACACTTTTAAGGAACTCTCGGAGTTTGTACTGTCTCTACTTGTACTACCATTTTCAAATTCAGACGTTGAGCGTCTTTTTAGTATGATGGGGTTATTAAAAACCAAACTGAGAAACCGGATTAGAACACAGCTTCTATGCAGTTTAATATATATTAAGCACGGAATGGCCATAGACAAAAAATGTTGCAATTCGTATAATATTCCGAAAGAAATTCTAGATAATATTGGAAAATCAGAAAAATATGAGAAGTATGAAAATGACACTGAAGACTATGTTGATGAAATTATGAGCGACCTGCAGTTAATATAGAATAATATCTAAACATTCAATTAAGATAAAAGTAAGTACGATTATCAGGGCAACCAAAAATAAATGTAATTGTATAAATCTAATAAAATATGCTTAGTAATTTGCTTTTTCAACCATATTTTGTCCTTATTTACATATTTTTTGTTGCACTGATGAATACTAAATACATTCTTTATAAAAGAATTGGAATAATCATTAGAATATATTTTTTTTAAATATTCATTTTTGTAACAGTTTTTTATATTTTAAAAATAATTGTCAAAAATTATCAACGTCAAATAAGTTTTCATTTGGCACAGGAAATTATAAAATTTTTTCACCATAGGAAATTTTTTATTTTCCATATCATATTGCTATCATTTGGCACACGCTCTATTATTTAAAACTTCAATGCATTTCTTAAATTTCAAAACTTATCATACAATTAATTGTATATTTCATTCTAAGAGCGTGTTGGGGATAGGGGATATCCATGCAAGCTATCTCCTGTACCAGTCATTACCCCTTTTAAAGAACCTTTAACACCAAACCAAGCTGGGTTTAATGTTGCACATAGCAGGTGAAGAATTATTGTGGAATCTGCATTTGGGATATTAAAAAACAGATGGAGAAATATTTTTAACAGAGAATTGGAGTTGAAGATTAAAAATTGTATTAAAACTGCGTTTGCAGCTTTTATACTCCATAATATCTGCATTCTACAACATGATTTCGATCCATCGCTAGAAATAAATGATGATGTTTCTACAGAATTAGTTCCTCCTGATACTAATATAATCATAAGTGATACAGCTGAGGGTATTAGTATGTTTTTTAGTATGTTAAGTATGTTTATTTATTTATTCGATATTCTATACAACAAGACCTGAGGTCTTATGATTATAGTACAGAATCAGATATATGCTTAAATACTAATATTAATTATAGAACAAAAAATTAATAAAGAAATTATAGCACGTAGTTTAAAAAAGTGAAAAAATTTGGATAAAATTAGAACGTACAACAAATTAGTGTAAAACAAAATTTCCAAATAAGAAATTTTCAAAAATTATTAAAAAAGAAATAAAATTATTAAAAAAAAAGAAATAAAATAAAATTAAAGTATATAAATAATATTTAAATAGAGCCCTTTTAAATTGCAAAGCATTACCTATAATTTTTGTGCCCGTGGGTAATGAATTCCAAAGACGTATAGAATAGATGAAGAATTGCCATTCGGATATTAGAGATCGATATCGGAACTGAAGATCATTTAATCTATGAGAACGAGTAAATCTCTGCCTCCTAAAAAGGTAGTACGGTTCATGAGTGTGAATAATCCTATGTAAGAATATCAGAACCCTTATTTTCAATAAGTCGCTAAATAATACACCATAGAGTGACCTCCCAAAATTAGATACGTGGTCGTACTTTGATAATCCATAGACATATCTTACAACAGCATTATAAGCCACATTCAATTTCCTTATTTATTTTTTTAAAAATATCTCTTGTGCTGAACAGATGTGTTTTTTTTAAGCTCCGCTGTGATAAAATTACTAATTGCTAATGCAGACCCGCCACGATCAAACTGTGCTAAGTCAAACAAAAATTACCAACACATATGCAAAATTTGATCCAATCTGTTTGATCGTGGTCGAGGCACTTAATATGGCAAATGATTATTTCATAGCCATTGCCCTGTCGCAGGCAATTAAAAAAAAAAACAAAAAAAGGAAAAAAAAATCAAGAATCTTCTCAATGAACGCATTGTTATGGAAACTTGTGGAGGAATAAACAAGATTTTAAAATATAATATAAAGGCAATTAAAACAAATTATTAATGAGCTTAATTTTTTCTGCTTATAATTAAAATCGTTAATAATTTTGTTAAACAAAACAAAGTTCATAAAACTAGAATAAATAAACAATATCATAAAATTCATAAATAAAAACAAAACTAAATAAAAAAGATCAAAATAGCTACTTTTTTACAATTGTTTTGCTACACACTTTCAAAAACCCGCGAAACAAAGTGTGATGTTACTCATACGAAATCTAGAGAAAAATGAAATTTGAAGTGATTGCCCGCACACGCATCATATTTGCTTCAATTTTCTGCGGAGCAGGTAGCGAAAATCAAAATATTTTGATATTCTTCAAACTCTTCTCAGCCTGTACGTGTGAGGTCAGTTTTCTGTACGTGTGAGTACAGTTTTACCAATACAATCACAAAAATGTCAATTTGATCCAATCAGTTTGATCGTGGCGGGTCTGCATTAAACGAGATTGATAAGAGATTAACTGTTACTATGAGTAAGTTAAGTAATTTATCTGAGAGAGTATCTGCGCTTGAAGCAGATATGCAAGAAATAAAAAATACAGCGTCGGAAAAATTAATAGCACAGGCAGGAAAAAATAGTAAACTTGAAAAAGAGGTTGAGGCTCTGAAAAAATATGTTAGAAATAAAGCGAACTCTACAGTTTCTGATGAATTGCGGGTCAATGGTATTCCTCAGTATGATAATGAGGATCTTTTTGCAATATACAGCAAAATTTGTGGGGTGATTCGAATTGATCCCCCAACTATTAAAGATATTTTTTAGAATAAAAATGAAAAAGAACACAAGATACGTAAATAAAGATAGGCACGTTAATAAGGGACAAGATGCCCCAATTATAATAAAATTCGCAAGACCATATGATAGAAACTATGTTCTAACGTCTATTAAAAGTTATGTCAGAGGAAACAAAGATTCTTTCCGCTTAACTCTAATTGGGTTTAATAGTCAAACACCATTTTACATAAGCGAGAATCTTACGCCTGATAACTACAGAATATTTCTCCGGGCCCATCGTTTAAAAAAAGATAAGATTATTTCTTCAGCATTTACGCACCGAGGATTAGTATACATAAGAAAATTGGGAAACGACGAACCGATGCAGATTGAGGAATTAGATGCACTGGACCAGTTTTTTCGACCTCACGTTAACTCTCCTAATAATTTACACTAATCTAATTAACGAAATATATTTATTTTTTATTCATTTCTTATTTAAATTATATGTTGATATCAAAATATTTGGTTTTATTTGTTTTTATTTTGTAATTATATATATATATTTTGTAATTATACTATGTATTGTGCTTTTTGAAGACTTAATTTTCGCTTGCATTGTTATTGTTAGAAAAATTTATAATTACAATGATATTGGATCTTAATGATATGAGGGTTGGCTCTAGAGAAAATCTGAGAACTATGATTGGCATTCTCTGTAAAAATGATCTTGGGCTTAAGATATGCCATATTAATGCTCAAAGCTTGAACAATAAAATGGACGAGTTTCGTTTACTTTTTGAAGATTCGAAAATTGATATTATATGCATTTCGGAAACTTGGTTCTTTACGGATGTTAGGAGCAGTATATATAATTTAAATGGATATCGACTCTTTCGTTCAGATAGGACAACTAATGGTGGTGGTGTTGCTGTGTACGTGAAAGCTGGCATTACGTGCAGGGAGATTTTCAAAAATGATGTTGGTGACAGTGTTGAGTACATTTTAGTGGAAATTTTTAACAACAGGGATAAACTCTTAGTGGGTACAATTTATAGACCTAATAGAAACATCAATACGAACCAAATGTTGGAAATGCTGAGTACTTACACTCTTGGATATAACCATGTAATTTTGACTGGTGACTTTAATGCCAATATTTTGGAGGATACTAGTTTAGTAGAGGACATGAACTCCATTGGTCTAAACCTAGTTAACAATGAAAATCCTACCCATTTTACGTCCACATCAAGCACCTTACTTGACCTTTGCTTCACCAATAATACATTCCGCTTGCTACTCTTTGATCAACTATCTGCACCAATAATACATTCCGCTTGCTACTCTTTGATCAACTATCTGCACCAATGTTTTCACGACATGATTTACTGTTTATATCTTACAATTTTGACCTTATGAGGAGCGCTCAAGCAAGAACTTTTCAATACAGAGATTTCGAAAATATAGACTATCAGTCTCTTGGTACTGAGTTATTATCTCTAGATTGGAATCATGTGTTCCTAACCTCTACTGTTGATGAGCAATTGCATTTATTTGATAACAACCTAAGATATCTTTATGATAAATATATTCCTATAAAATCGAAAGCCCTACGGAATAATAAACCTTGGTTTACTTCCGAAGTTAAAACTCTAATTGACATCAGGAATCATGCATACTCTAGATGGAAACGGTTTAAAACTCCAGAGCTTTATGATATTTTTAAATCTGCAAGAACTGCTGTAAATGCTAAGATAAGAAATTCCAAGTCTATGTTTTATGGAAATAAGTTTCGAGACTGTATTGACTCAAAAAGAAAATGGAGAGAAATTCATAGGATGGGTTTAGTCAATTGTGACAATGCCAGCGCGGAGATAATAGATGTCAACGAAGTAAATTATCAATTTTCGAATATTCCCATGCCACCTGTAAATATTAACTTTTATGACAACGTAATCCTAAGCCAACGACAATCACATGAATTCAATTTCATAAACTTTACTCAAGAGGAGGTACTGGAGTCCTTTCTCAATGTAAAATCCAATGCTGTTGGATATGATGGAATGCATCCAAAATTTGTAAAAATTACATTACCTTATACACTCACCTATTTTACCCATTTGTTTAATACGATAGTTACCACATCCACTTTCCCAACTATGTGGAAACATGCCAAAATTGTTCCGATTTTAAAACAGGATAAGAGTTTTCGGCCAATTGCCATCTTGCCGTATTTATCAAAGGTTTTTGAAAAATTAATACATACGCAGATAAGCCGTCACTTACATACTAACTCCTTGCTTAATGAAAGGCAATCTGGTTTTAGACCCAAGCATAGCTGCATTAGTGCTTTAGTTGATGTGACTGAAGAAATCAGATTGCAAGTTGATAAACGTCATAATATGTCATTTCTTATACTGCTTGACCACTCTAAAGAATTTGACACAGTACATCATTCCATTTTACTCCATAAATTGAAACATATGTGCAATTTTTCCCCAACTGCGTTAAAATTATTAATATCCTACTTGAATAATAGAAGTCAAAGTGTTTACCATGACTCAAACATATCCAGAAGTTGTTCAACGCCAAGGGGTGTGCCACAGGGCTCCATACTTGGTCCACCTTTATACTCCATATACGCTAATGACCTTCCATGGAATGTAGAACATTGTCAAATACATATGTATGCTGATGATGTACAGCTATATATTAGTTGTGATGTGGATGACGCGCCTAATTGTATAGGTTTAATAAACCGGGACTTACATCAAATTTACTTATGGGCAAATGCAAATGGACTGAGCCTAAACCCCAAGAAATCAGCTGTTTTAATTATTGGACAACCAAGAACTTTTGTGACGTATCTTCCACCAATACATATTAATAACATAAATATAAACATTGTTGAATCTGTTAAAAATCTAGGAGTAATTCTTAACAAACAACTCAATTGGTCGGATCACATTAAAGCTAACTGCGGAAAAACATTTGCTATGCTTCGCAATCTCTGGATGACGCAATATTTCACACCAATGCATATCCGAATGCTTTTAACCAAAACATACTTGTTGCCAACTCTAATTTATGGTTGTGAGCTATTTGCTAGCAGTGATGCCGGTAGTAGGCGCAGGCTTAATGTCACTTTTAATAATATTGCACGATATGTATTTGGTATTAAAAGGAATAGTAGCATATCACATTATGCCAAACAAATTTATAATATCTCGTTTGATAATCTACTGAAGTGCCGAGTACTACTACTTTTGCATAGAATTATCTACAATCAGCAACCACCCTATTTATATCAGAGAATAAAATTTTCAAGGTCTAATAGAGGAAAGAAGATAAATAGTATAAAATATTCGAAAGCTGCCTCTGAGCAACACTTTTTCATTAACTCGATTCGCCTTTGGAGCCAACTACCCTCACAATTACAATTAATATCCAATGCAAGCCCTTTTAAGATTGCCATATTTAAGCACTTTTCATTGTTATGTTTTTCTTTTTTTTTTTGTTATTTTATTTTATATTTATTTATTTATTTAAGTCAATGGACAAATTCCTTACTGACTAACAAAAATAGGTACGAAAAAAAATTGAATACAATGACTAACAGTTTCAAAAATACAATTAATTATTACAATAAAAATATAAAAAGTTACGAATTGAGAAAAACAATAATATTCCGTTTTATAACACAAGAATTTAAAGAAAAATCAACAAAGTCTGACAAATAATTAAATTGACGGCAAATTCTAGTAAACGGATCAGCAACAGCATAATTAGTTCTGCAGAATGGAATATAAATAAGATTATAACAGCGGAAGTTACGACAAGGAACATTGAATTTAACCGATTTTAACAGAAATTCACAGCAAATATTACCATTTATCAGGTTAATCATAAAGGATACATTTAGCATTGTTCGACGACTCTTAAGGGTAGGCAGTTTTATTAATGCCAGTCTGCTAGTATATGAAGGCAAATCCAAATAATTCCATCTCAGGCCACGCAAACAGAAGAGTAGAAATTGTTTCTGCACAGATTCAATGTGATCGCTGTAAACATTATAGTGAGGATCCATATATACCATGAATCCATACTCCAAAATTGGTCTGACAAGCGATACAAATAGCTGTTTCGTAATATATGGATCAGAAAATTCTTTTGCCCAACGTTTTATGAAGCCAAGGGTGCTCCTTGCCTTATTCACAGTCAAAGCGATATGATCATTAAAGTTTAATTTTGGGTCTAATAGGATCCCAAGATCCATAAAAGAGTCAACATTTTCTAATTGATGACCTCCAAGCAAGTAATTAACCGCAATAAAATTATTTCTTGAGAACCGCATACATTTGCATTTTTTAATATTCAGCTCCATCATATTGTACTCGCACCACAAAAAGAAATTATTGAGATCATCTTGAAGATACATATGATCGATGAAATTATTGAAGGAGAGAAAAACTTTTACATCGTCAGCATACATCAAAATATTGGCAAAATTAATTATGTTGGGAAGATCGTTTATAAACAGCGAAAAAAGAAGTGGACCAAGATGGCTGCCCTGAGGAACACCAGATAGCACATAAATATACTTAGATAAGCTATTGTTCAAACATACGGTCTGTTTTCTACCAGTCAAATACGATTCTAGCCATCTTAAACTTCTATGATTTACACCCATTAAATCCAGTTTAGTTAACAGAAGTTTGTGATTCACTTTATCAAACGCTTTGCTAAAATCCGTAAAAATTACATCAGTTTGCTTCTGTTGAGAAAAGGCCTCATTTATCATGGATGTTAACTGAAGCACATTAGTCGTTGTTGAGCAGCCCTTTCGGAAACCATGTTGATGCGGTGATAATAACGAAGAAGTATGATGAACCAAAAAATCGGCAATCAGTTTCTCAAACATTTTTGGAATAGCACTTAGTTTTGCAATGCCCCTATAATTTGTAATATCAGACTTATTGCCAGATTTAAAAAGCGGTATAATATAAGAGTCCTTCCAAAACACAGGAAAATATCCATAATTAATAGAGGTATTAAACAATATAACTAATGGTGTGATGAATGACTCTGCACATCGATTTAAAATACAACTTGGAACCCCATCAGGACCAGGACGAAAAGACATCTTTAAACTTTTCAGGTTCATCGAAATATCACAGTCACTAAATGTTGGAATAGATATTACTTGAGCCGATGTCAACGGGTAAGGGTAAGTATTTGTATCCTTGTAAGCAGAGTTAGAATAAGTACCGGCGAAGAAACCAGCAAACATATCACATTTGTCTAAAATGTTACCTTTTTTAAAACAAAATTTTGTATAATAGTTTAATTTTTGTTTCTTTAAATTTATTATATTTTTGAAATTAATTTTATTACCTTTAAATTACCTTTAAATTTTCACTTTTATATTAATTTAAAAACCTATATGACAATTACCTAACCAATACTTTAAAATAAGACTTGTTCTTGTTGTATTGAATTACTATAAATAAATAAATAAATAAAATACTTCACAACCATATAACAAAACAGGAATTAAATAAGTTTTAGTGTCCTCCACAAATTTCTCAACATAGAAAAAGTTCTTCCTGAGGCACAATTTACATGATCCTTCCATGTCAGATTATAATTAAAAATAATCCCAAGATTCTTAGCCGATCTAACAATTTCAACCAGTTGATTATTCAAAAAATCTCAGGCCGTATAGAAAATTTCATAGATCTAGGAGTTATTACCAAACATTTAGATTTAGTGGGATTGATACAAAGACCGTTCGCACATGCCCAATTATGTACACGTTTAATATCCTCATTAAGTCTGGAAACACGTTCGTCAATATCATTTCTGTCAGCACTAATGTAAATTTGCACATCATCAGCGTACATATGTACCCTACTAAACAACAAATGTCCAATTAAATCATTAATATAGATTGTGAAAAGAAGTGGACCGAGAACCGAGCCCTGAGGCACTCCCCTAGAGACATGTAAAGGACGTGAAAAATTATTCTTATTATAAACCGATTGTCGGCGATCAGCCAAGTACGATGATAGAAGACACATTGATGTTTGGGAAAAGTTAAATAAGTGGGTCAACTTCAAACAAAGATTTTCGTGATGAACCATATCAAATGCCTTAGAATGATCAAGTAAAACCAAAAATACAATATTCCCTGCATCCATGCATCTTCGAATATCCTCTGACACTTCTAACACGGCGGTTGTACAACTGTGTCTAGGCCGAAAGCCTGACTGTCTATCAGTAAGTAGGCCTTTATCGTTTACAAATTCAAAAATCTGTTTGTGAATTAATTTCTCAAATACTTTCGATAAATATGGCAGTATTGCGATTGGCCGATAATTTTTCGATTTTCGCATGTTTCCAGTTTTTAGGAAAAACGCACTTAGTTATTATTGTGTTGAATATGAAGGTAATGTATGGTAGCAAGTAAGGTAACAATCCTAAAATATATTATAAATCTTTCTGTAAGTCTGTTTGTTTGTTTGTTAGCCAATCACGCCTGAACGTCTGGACCGATTTTAATGAAATTTGGGATATAGATGGAGCTTTTGTCGGTGCAGGTTATAAGCTATAAATCTTTTAAAAATTTTGACCAAAAGGGGAGAAAAAAGGGACAAAAGGAGAAAAAATGGGCAAAAATTAGTACTTTTATGCATAAATGCTGTATTTTATCTGTTTTAAAGGTATTTTTTACGATTTAGCTTGGTTAAGTTTCCCAAATAGCTATTGTAGGTGTTCCGTTTCTAAAGTTGAACCAAAAGGGGTCCAAAAAGGGGGAAAGGGGCCAAAAACGGGCAAATTGAGTGCATAGCCAATCACGCCTGGACCGATTTTCTTGAAATTTGGGATATTGATCGAGCTTTTGTCGGCGCAGGTTATAGGCAATAAATCTTTCCAAAATTTTGACCCAAAGGGGAAAAAAATGGGACAAAGGGAGGAAAAATGGGCAAAAATTAGTACTTTATGCATAAATGCTGTATTTTATCTCTTTTAAAGGTATTTTTTTACGATTTAGCTTGGTTAAGTTTCCCAAATAGCTATTGGAGGTGTTCCGTTTATAAAGCTGGACCAAAAGGGGTCCAAAAATGGGGAAAGGGGCGAAAAACGGGCAAATTGAGTGCATTTATATTTAGGACTTAGAGTATTCAAAAAACTGAGTTGTTTGTTAAACCGGTTTCCGAATAATTTGAAAAATTGCATTTTTTAAGAAACCGATTTCAATGCAAAAATGACCCAATAATAACTTTTTTTAATTTTTTAAAGTAATCCAAATCCCCCGCAACGCCGGGTGCAATCTGCTAGTATTCTAATAAATTTAGGCTGAATTCTGTCAATACCAGCAGCGTTAGATCTAATAGTCATGCAGCTAAGGAAAACATCCCGTTGATTCACGCATTGAAAATTGAATGAATCTGAATCAGAAGTATATGAGCTATTCAGGTTGAAATTTTGATCCACCGGTAAATCAGGCAAGGATGGAATTTCTCATTAAGGTCCTCAATGTCAATTGCAATAGCCTGTATAGCATTGCTCCTATTAATGCCAATATTGCGTATAGCTTCCCAAGTTTTCCTAGAGCCCATGGCAGATGCAAAGACAGAATAATAATATGCCGATTTTGCACTCTTGATCTTCCTATTCACAATTTTCCTGGCAAGACAATACTCCACATGAAACTCCTCAGTCCTAAAGCGTTTCCAACTTTTAAAAAGCAAATCCCTTTTCTCTATTGCACGTTTTATTTCATTATCAAACCAAGGCTTTCTTTTTCCACTATTTGGGATAGTCGTAATAGGTACACAAATATCAAAAATGTTGTTCAAGTTACTCTCGAAGAAATTTAATTGTTCCTCAACAGAAAGCATAAAATAGATCGAATTCCAATCAATTTCCCGTATTTCATTATAAAGTAAATCATAGTTCAAGTTCTTGAAATCATAAAACTGTACAATATCCTGGCAAGCATGATGGTGAAAATTAACTGCTATAAATAGGAGATCATGTTTCGAAAAACAAGAAGCCGTAAGCTGGTTATAGAGTAAAACTTTCTCCCTTTTGCTGACGAAAATGATGTCTATAAGTGTATCCCTGGTATTAGTATAATGAGTGGGAACACAAGTATTCACTGGAAAAAGACCAATAGCCTCCATGTCATTCACCAGGTGGTACTCACTGAGTAAATCCGAATTAAAATCTCCACATATCACTATATCCTCATATCTTAATGTTAAATTTCCTACTTTAGCCATGAAAACATCGTTTTTAATTAAACGATTAGGCCTGTACACACAACCAATTAAAATTTTCTCATAAACAGAAGAAACCTCAACAAAAATATACTCTATTTTCTCATCAAATTCCGAGTTGCAGCACTTTCTGCATGCAATGCCATTCCTCACGTATATCGCAACACCACCAGCATGAGATCTTCTATCACATCGAAATAAAGAAAAATTTTCCAAGTTAAAAATTGAGCTAAAAACAATAGGGTCAAACCAGGTTTCAGAAACGCAAATAATATCCACACCAGAGTTTTCGAAAATATAACGAAATTCATCTATGTATTTTGTTATTCAAACTTTGCGCATTAATATGACATATGTTAAGACCATACCTCTGTTTGCACAGGATGCGTATCATATCATGAAGATTGTCTTTGGAATTATAAGATATGTTATCAATTACCCAGGCCATATATCATTAATAATTCTAAAGCAAGCAATAAAAGGGGCAGAGAGAATAAGATTCGTAGCATGAAAAAAATTAATAAAATATAAAATATGTATAATTTTGCATAAAAAAAATATACCAAATTAATAAAAATATGAAGTTTATGAAACCACATTATTACAAAGAGGAACGAAATTTTGAATCAATTCCTTCAGAATGATGATTGATATAACATTTGAATAAATCGTTACATATTGCAATAACTTCTTTTTTGAAAATTATTTTCTGTCTTATGAAAAAACGATCACTAATGTTAGCAATAGTTTAAAACTGTTCTTTTAATAATCGTTTTTTATAAGGCCCTTTTTTATCTGACGACAAAGAGCTTTTCCAACTACATGGTCCAGAGGTATATGTGTAACTTCCACTAATCCTCTAATCCTTTTACAAAATACAAATTGATCAAACAAAATACTATTTTATTTTGTGGGTACTTAAAACGAACGGTACTTAAAGAAACTCTTATATTTTTTCATAAGAGCATTCCATTGAGTTTTACATGCATTTACATTTTTTTCTTCTCCAATTTGTCCCTTTAGTTCTAATGCGATTTTTCTATAAAATAGATACATATATATATACAATTTTATTACAATTACATTATATATTTTGGTTACCTAAAGCCTTCATTACTATTAGCATTTTTTCCACAGAAACAATCGTCCCTTTCAATCCTTTTTTGGATTAAGATGTGGCGCTCTGCAATACTGCCTAAAAATAGATTTAAATTAATAACTAAACATTATAAATCATTAATACTTACATGTAATGTAACTTTTCTTCGCTTTTTTTTGATTGGGGTTCCATTTTTTATAAATTAGAAAAATAGTTTTCAAAATATTTTTTTGGTTTTTATATTTATTTTACGTTTGTTACATTTCTATATTGATATGTCAAAAATTTATGTAGCTCTTGGGGCTAGTGAAATTTTATTCACCTCATATATGTCAAAAATTTACTTTTTCAAGTTAATTGCTACCGTTTGGCACACACTCTAAATCGTATTTCAAATTATTTTTTATTAATGCAATAATAAAGTCTTTTTTTAATTCAAATTAATTTTTAAAATTTATATTTATTTTTGAATGCTTTCAAAAAAGAAAAAAAACAAATCCAAACAAATTAATATATTTTTTCTTCAATCAATTCAACTTTTCAAATGTAATAAATTTTTTTTGAAAATAAATAATTTTTTATTCCATATACTTGTTTAAATCAAACCTAATTCATATTTATTAAACCAAGTAAGGATTGTTTTTAAAATTTCGAATAATTTTAATAAAATTTAACCTAAATTAAAAAAAAAAAACATTTATAATGAAAAACGCTGTTCACTTTTTGGTTTTTTTTTTTAATGACCGGTTTTAAAGTTTTGGCACTTTTTTATTCAGGATTGCACTTTTTTGACAAACTTTTTGCACTTTTTCCAAACCGGCTTCTGGAAACACTGATCCCGGGCTTGCTAAAATAGCCAAATAGTATTTGCCAATAGTAGCAACTTCTGTGCCTAGTGAAAGAGTATTTTCTATAGCTGGTCAGGTTTTAAGCAAAAGTTATGTTAAAATCTGAAAATGTCGAAAAAATACTTTTTCTACACTTTAATAAAGTCTAACAAAGGTATTTTATGTTACAATTCAGATATGCAGATAGATTCGAAAATTCGAATCTATCTATTTTTTTTTGCTTGAATTTCTAATTATTCTAGTTATATATTTGTTTAAAATTCTTATTAATATTTTTTATTTGTACTTTTACCGAATATTCAACAGGTAAAATATCGTTAGTATAATTCGCAAATGTGTTAAGTCCCTTTATTCAAATTTTACAGGCCACACAAAAAACATTGTAGCTTTTACAGTTTTTAAAATTTGTAAACTGTTTAAACGCAATTATTTTTACAAAATAATAGTAATATTAATAACTAATAATGTTAATTATTATTATTATTACTAATTAATTAATAATATTAATATTTTTCGTAGTTTTGTGGACTTAGAGTTTTTGCAAACCACAAAATTACAACTACTTTAAACTATATAATGACATGTTTTGTTGTTGTAAAATATATATTATGTACAATGTTACCGTTTTGCATTAAAACCTCAATTTTGGAAAAAAGCGGACTTAGCGTCTTTGCGAATTATACTAACGATATGCTGTAATTGAAATGTCATTAAAAAACTTGAAAACAAGAGACTTAACACATATTTTTATTTTTCTAAACAAAATTTTCAAAAATATTTATATAAATATGAATTTAAAATATTTTAAATAAAGACATTTATGTATATAATAAGCAATATGTTTTATTTATTTATATTTCAAATATAAGGAGTATCTGAACATTTGTACTAGTTTTTGAAATAAAAAAATAAAAGTTATAGTATTGAGTACCCAAAAAAAAGGTATGTATTGAGTAGTCAAAAGTACCCACAATTTACAACACTAATTGTTTCATAAATTTGAAACGGGTCATGCTGGCATAATTCCAACTTTTGAAAAAATAAAACATAAAATACATAATCATAATTCAAAAGAATTTATTCAAAGAGTAATCAATATTCCGCGGTTAAATATGACAGAAACCTCATAAAAAATAAATTCAGATCAACTGAAACCCCTTCCACCACCAATGAAATAATTCATGTTGATACTTATGTCAACAGTTTACATTCATTCATAGCCTTTATTGGCAAATTTTCAAAATATGTACATAGTTTCATTTCATTTGCTCGACAGAAATAGTCAAACCCTAGCATAGGAACTTCAACCCCTTTTATTGGCCAAAATTAATTATAGCCAAACGGCTGGACCGATTTCATTAATTGTTTGGTATTTGATTTTAGGAAGTCTCTTAAGGGGAGGAAGGGAAAATTAACTTTTTTTATACGCTCAGAAAAAAAAATTAGCAAACATAAAAATAAATTAAACTAATAATCAGTTGTAATAGGTTTCCGGACCCAATCCCGATCTAGATTAGTATATCTTATATGGTTTCTGTTAAAGCCAATAAATATATTTTATTTTAGTTTATCTTATTTTACTTCATTTTATTTTATTGCATATTTTAAGTTGACGAAAATTATTTTATTACAGTGTAAATTTATAAATACATTTTATTTAATTTTTTATGTTGACAAAATTTGGAATTAAGTTTCAATTGGCAGTAAAACAATTTTTTGTTTCGTTTTCATTAATTTCTTTGCATTTTTTTTGTTGTTCATGGTCACAGAGCCAATGAACGTATTAATTTCACAAAAACAGTAGTTACGTAAGAAATGCAATATCAGGGACAAGAAAATTAAATTTGAATTGTATCAGCGTTTTTGTTATTATAGATTTAGTATAAAAACTCAATAAAAAAATAGTAAAAACTCAATTGTTTTAATTATTGCATGCCATTACGTTCAAGTTCCAAGTGCTTGAAAGTAGGAACTTAAAATCAAAATTAGTACAGTTCAAATTTATGTGTTTGAATTGAGCAATACTAATTAACCCTCCAAACATTTTTTGGTGACCCCGACAATAAGAACCCAATCATTTTTCTAAGTTCCCCCCACCAGTGGTAAGGACTTAGAAACCACCAGGCAACATTTTTTTTTGGTGTCAGGAAGCAACACTCATCAATAGTGCGATTCCGCGGACTGGAGTCTTCATACAAGCACATTTTTGAAGACCACAACAACAATTCAGTAGCACAGGGCTACATACAGCAAGTGGATACAACAGTCCACTCACATCATTCCAATTCGGTAGCACAGGGCTATATACAACGAGTGGATACAGCAGACCACTCACAACTTTACATTAAAACTACAATACAATATGGATACGATCAAAACTTTACTGGATCTTCAGCTAGAGACAGGAGAAACAATACAGGGCATTGTTCGAAATTTTAAAAAGGACCCGGCAGACAGGAAAACAAAACTTAGCTACTTTGAGGAACGAATACGACGCCTTCAGGAATCACGGAACCAATTCCAGGAAACAGATTCCAAGATACGAGAGGTGTGCGGCGATCCAATGAAATTTGAATATTTTTCAGAAGGCTACTATGATAAAATCAGAAACTTAGTCTCTGATTACATCGAAATTTTTAAAACTGAAACTGCTCGCCTCAAACAAAAAATTGAGGAAACTAAATATCAAAAAAACCCGAACAAGATAATTTGCCTACAATAGAGTCTATAAGCGTTGGGGTTCTACGTAGGCTGAGAGCTCGTATAACAGCTCTCAGTCGGCTACTAAGGGGATTGATAGACACAGATAACCAGCCCCTACAGTACTTTGATTTAAACATAAATACCATCAAAAGATTATGGGATCAAATTGAGCAGCTGTATGATGAAGCTCTTGATCAATTAACAAACCCATCGGCTTATGGTCTAGATCATCGTTTACCATTTCATAGCACAATTGTGCGGAGAGAACTCACACGCATTCTTGTGTTTTTTGATTTAGTTGTCGATCAGACTGCGACAAGAACACATGTGCGGCGGATGCTTTACCATTTTTTTCAGAATGACACTCAAAAAATATTGTATGTTAAAAGATGCTTTTGAGCGTATGGGCGTATTTCAATTTTTGTTTTGTCGCATAGTATAATTTTTTTTAAATGCTTTGGAATGCTTGCTTTTTCTCTATTAATAAAAAATGTTTTTTTTTTTATTTTTATTTATCTAAAAACATGGTCTAATTTTTAAGCCAAAGATGGATACCTATACGATCTTTTAATAAAAAATGGATTTTTTTATTTTATTTTTATTTATCTAAAATTATTAAGCCAAAGATAGATAGCTTTACATATGTAAGTTGATAAAATGAAAATCAAAGTATCGTATATTACAAACACTTTTCTATGGCTGTAAATAAATCAATTCTCTCAATTTATTTTCTCTCTCTTACTCACTAATACATAACCAAAAAATTTTTGGTAAACCCTGGTCTAGATCAAGTGGAATACGATAGTGTACATGACCTAATGCAACAAAAATTGGTCGATCTATCTGTTAGAGCTGACAGACTGCGACAGAATTCCACTACACAAACTACGTCTGCAGAACCTGTCACAAATGCTAGTAGTGCCCTGAATTTACCAAAATTAACCATAACAAAATTTGATGGCGATTATTTGAAATGGCGACAATTTTATGACTTATTCTCTGAAATGGTAGACAAACAATCAATTCCAGCAATTCAAAAACGACCATAAATTATACCACTGTAGCAAATTCCTTCAATTATCAGAAATAGAGCAACTGCGTTGGGTCCAACAACACAACTTATGTGTCAACTGCTTCGGAAATGACCATGTTTCCAAATCATGCAATCATGGTAGTTGCCGAAAGTGTGCCAAAAAACACAATACGTTGCTCCACTTACAAAAAGGGAACAAATCTCAAAAATGCAAAGGGCCATTAGGCACTCAACAAAAATAACCTATAGCCAATGCGACTATATCCCCGAACACGACCTCTATGGTCCGCCCAGGCTTCTCAACTCTAAATCCTTCAAGGGTCGTAGCAGCTACATCGACAAAAACTAACGACGCTGTAGGGAGCAAAGGTTACGTTCTGCTAGTAACAGCAAAAGTTATAATAACAGCCTCAAATGGTGCCTCCGATGAATTTAGAGCAGTGTTAGATTCCGGGTCCCAAGTTAACATTGTATCAAAACGTCTTTGTCAAAAATTGTCCATCTCACCATTGGCGGCATCACTTTGTCTTGATGGCATTGGTGAAATACAAAGAAAATTTCAATATCGTGTTAATATCAATATGAAATCCATAGATCATAATTTCTCTGCGAATGTAGGCGCTTATGTCCTACCAAGCATAATTCCTGCTCAACCCAGCCAGTACATCGACCCTTCAACATGAGATATTCCAAAAAATATACAGCTGGCTGATCCTCATTTTTATCAGCAGGAAAATGTAGATTTGCCTCTTGGAGCAGAATTCTATTACAAATTAGTTCAACCTGGAACAATACATTTGGCCGACAAACTCCCAACCTTGCAAAATACGTTATTAGGTTGGATTGTGGGCGGCGCAATTGGAAAGAATCCATCCCCAAAACCATCATCTTCACTTACATGTAGAGTATTTGATGACACCTCATTAGAAGAAGCTATAGAGAATCTTTGGAAACTAGACGAGATTGAAGTCAGCGAAAAAGGTCTGTCACCATCAGAAAAGCAATGTGAATTGCATTTCACTCAACATACACTCACCAATGAAGGTGGTCGCTTTATAGTCAGTCTTCCGTTTCGAGAAAACCCAACAGCATTAGGAGAGTCTCAACCAATGGCTTACAACAGATTCCTGGGTTTGGAACGTCGACTTTAACATAAGGAAGACATGCGAACTCAGTACATAAAATTTATGCAAGATTACGAACAGTTGGGACATATGGAGAAGATTGATATTAATACTATATCCGATCCCAAATATTTTATTCCTCACCACTGTGTCTTGAAACCAAACAGTACCACAACAAAGCTCAGAGTAGTTTTCGATGCTTAAGCAAAAACATCATCGGGTCATTCATTGAATGATCTTATGTATACTGGACCAACTCTTCAAAGTGAATTATTTTCAATTCTACTACGTTTCCGATTACCAAAATTTGTCTTTACTACCGACATAGAAAAGATGTATAGACAGATTTTAATTCATCCAGATGACCAAAAATTCCAGCTAATCATTTGGAGAGAAGATCCGTCACTTCCTATTAATTATTATAAACTTAATACGGTTACATATGGCACACTAGCAGCACCCTATCTTGCTACTAAATGTTTACAAAAAATTGGAGATAAAAATTTGATAAACTATCCATACGGCTCACAAGTGCTGAAACACAATTTATACGTAGATGATGGTCTTGGTGGTGCCGACAGCCTTAATATCGCATTGGAAATACAGAAGGAACTTATTATCATTCTAAAAAGACATGGCTTTAATCTGAAAAAATGGTGCGCAAATCACCATTCGTTACTAAAAAATATTTCACTTGGTGATCAAGAGGTGGATTTAGATTTCAACAGTAACAGCACCAATACAATAAAAACGTTAGGATTATTATGGGTACCCAAGACAGACCAGTTTTGCGTCAAGTTAAAAATTAATCCTTCAACTACTGTCTCAAAGCGATCTGCAACCTCAGATTTGGCAAGATGTGGTCAGGGCAAAAATGTTCATCCAACAACTATGGCAATTCAAACTGGACTGGGATGAACCATTGCCTGAGGACCTTCATGAACCTTGGACTAGATTCAGGAATGAGTTAGACAGCCTGAACAATCTCAAAATACCACGACACATTTTCAAGGGAGAAATCCCAGCTCAAACACAACTGCATATATTCGCAGATGCTTCTGAAAAGGCCTATGGAGCAGTTGCTTACATCCGCGCAACTCTTAAGGATGGAAGAATAATTGTACAATTACTCTGCTCCAAGACACGCGTTGCACCCCTTAAACAACAGACACTGCCTCGTTTAGAATTGTGTGCTGCCGTTACGGCTGCCCAACTTGTGCATAGAGTCAAAACTGATCTTCAGATTAAAAGTCAAGCTGTATATTTATGGACAGACACCGAAATAGTACTGTCTTGGATAAACACCCAATCCTCGCTCTATCATACCTTTGTAGCTAATCGAGTCTCAAAAATCCAGTCATTGACATTGCCCGAACAATGGCGCCATGTCAGATCCAAGGACAATCCGGCAGATTTACTTTCCAGTGGGCTACCGGCAACAAAACTTTCTAAATGCACTTTATGGTTCTATGGCCCATTGTTTCTGCATGGAAGAGATATGGCCACCTACATTTTCACAACGACTCATCTCTAATGACATCGAGAAAAAGAAAACAACTGTAACTTCAGCAGCCACTACTTCTAACGATGGCTTCATTTATAATATCCCACACAAGAACTCTTTCAGAACCCTTCAAAGGATAGTAGGGTACATTCTTAGATTCATGAGAAACACACGAATGAAAAACGAAGATCGTCCAAAATGTAAGGCATTAATTCCCCTTGAACTCGACGATGCCTTATACGTAATCATCAAAACTATTCAACGTTCAGACTTTTCTTCGGAAATAAGCCAACTTCGAGAAAATAAGGAAGTCGACAAGAAAAGCTCTATCATCAGCCTGTCTCCATACTTAGATCACACACACATACTACGAGTAGGTGGATGACTGGAAGCATCATTTTTATCGTATGATGCAAAACACCCAATGTTGATTCCATACAATGATCCCTTTACAAAACTTTTATTTACGATGATTCATGAAGAAAATAACCATTGTGGACTCCAAGCACTCTTGAATATAATCAGACAAAGATTTTGGCCAATAAAAGGGAAAATAATGGCACGGTCCGTAGTTCAAAAATGCATAAGATGTATCAAGGCACGACCACAATTATGCCAACAAATTATGGGCAATCTACCTCATACTAGAGTTACACCAGCGCGACCGTTTATCAAAACTGGTGTAGATTATTGTGGACCCTTTTGGATTCATTACAGGATTAGAGGCAAACGACCAACGAAAGCATATACAGCTGTATTCTGCTGGTTTTCCACAAAGGCAGTTCATCTTGAGTTGGTATCGGATTTATCAACAGATGCTTTTATTGGTGCCCTAAAACGATTTATTGGCCGTCGGGGACGATGCCAAAATATTTATTGTGATAACGCCACCAATTTTGTTGGAGCAAAAAATCAGCTAGCAGAGCTATCTGATAGCATTTATTCCTGTAAGGCGCAAGAGTCAATTATTTCCGCTTCTAGCTCAAAGGGAATACAGTTCAATTTTATTCCACCCAGAGAACCACATTTTGGAGGCTTATGGGAGGCAGCCGTAAAATCGGCAAAACATCTTTTGGTCCGGAGCGTCTCAAATGCTCTATAAAGCCCATGACAAATGACCCAAATGATCTTGAAGCATTAACACCAGGTCATTTCCTTATTGGTGAAGTTCTCACATCTCAAGTAGACAGCAAGGCAAAAGTGCAAAATATGGCAACTCTATCCCATGTGTTGAATGAAACAATGTGATCTTTTGCAATTATGGGTAACACATGTGGTTGTGTTTCTATACATTATGCACACACTACACCCATTGGAAATTGATATCCCATCTTAAGCAGGCCTTTTGGAACAGATGGTGCACGGAATACTTAAATGAACTACAACAACGAGGTAAATGGCAAAAACAGTTTAGCAACCTCAAAATTGGGGACATGGTTATTATCAAAGAAGACAGTACACCCGTTATGAAATGGCCATTGGGAAGAATTATTAAGGTTTATACTGGTGATGACGGTGCAGCAAGAGTTGCAGAAATAAAAACTGCCTCAGGAATGTTCAAACGACCTATACATCGTCTTGCATTACTACCTACAAATCCGGATCCAGAAATAACTATGTTCACTGAAGTCAACAACAAAAATATATGCAATTCACCTGATGAACCCAAGGCTAAGAGAATTAGAATACCAACAAATCATATAACACTGGCACTACTCACTCTACTTTTAATTCTGCCAATATCATTGGCAATTCCAGTTAAGAATTAAAAATTTGGATCAAAGGACGGAATACACTTCGAACAATTTGGAACAGTCGCAATTTCAACTACTCAATGTAATCTTTTGGTATACTACGATTTATCGTCTTACTGGTCCGAAACTTCTATCCTTGTTAATGGGACAAGGTCAATATAGATATAGTTGGTAGTGTTGCACACTCTCTATTTGGCGTTCTAGACTCAGAATACGCCGAACATATGTCTGCAACAATAAAAGAAGTCAATGAAAATGAATCGTACCTGTTACAATTATTAAGAAACCAAACATCAATCGTTGACTCAACAATGAACATCATACAACAGAATCAAATAAACGCGAAAATTAGATTTGAAAGATTGGAACAAGAGATATTCAGAAGAATTGGATAATATCAACAATTTATTAGTACAATTACACCTGAATCAACTGTTTAACTCGGCAGTTCTTCAATTGTCCCTCATTTCAAACAACCTAAAAGGCATACAGTCAGCAATACTTGAGACACTTATGGACACACGACATGGCAAAATCAGCCCATGGCTACTTACCATGGAACAATTACAGAAGGAAGTTACTCAGATCTCACTACACTCCCCACCGTCAGTGAATCTTTCAGTGTCAGAACAGAATGACTTGCTCCTACTCTTCAAACTTATGAGAATACAAGGCAGACTGACACAGCTATACGCAATTTTTAAAATAACCTTACCATTGGTCGAACCTGAAAGATTCAGTATGGTTCACTTGATTGCAGTACCCAACACAATAAACAGCACACTAGTAGCCATTAAACCATGCACTACATTTCTAGGCATGAGTATAGCCCATAAACAATATATTCCATTTACAAGTTCAGAGTTCAGTGCTTGTGACACTATAAAACCAACTCATTTCATTTGTTCCAACATTCAAATTCGTTATAATTACGGCTAAAACGTCTGCGCATGTGAAATTGGTTTATTCAATAACCAAACAACACCATCCTGTATTTTGGAAAAAACCGGCACCAGATGGATACCACTTCATAAAGAAAACCAATGGATATATGCCACCTCATCGTCTACGAGAGCTACGGCTGTGTGCAATGGGGAAATTATTCCCATATCACTAAAGGGCTCCGGTCTACTTACACTAGATCCAGAATGCTCGTTCAAGCACAATTTTGCCACAATGAATGGACGACAATTTATACCAAGCACAATAATATCATCATATACCAGTATTGGACAAATCTCAGATTTATTGTTGCCTAACAATACTACATTTTCTACACACAACAATCGTTCAACCCCAACATATTTGGAAGATACGTATGCCAAAAATATGAAGGAACTTTTGAATCTACAAATGTCTTTAAGGGAAGAAAACATAATGGAACTTCCTAACAAATCAAAATCCCATCAACTGCATAGCAACATGATTGCCTACCTTGCCCTTTGTGTAAGTATACTAACGATCATATGTTGGCTTCGACGTTAAACTTGCAGCAGACGACATTCAGTAAGGACTGCCGAAAATGTTTCAGAAATCAACGAATCTCAACCTACTCGCCAGTTCTACCTTAATGTATAATGATCCAAGCATCTCGGTTCTGTTGAACATCCGTTCAACGCGGGGGAGAATGTTAAAGCCAATAAATATATTTTATTTTAGTTTATCTTATTTTATTTCATTTTGTTTTATTGCATATTTTAAGTTGACGAAAATTATTTTATTACAGTGTAAATTTATAAATACATTTTATTTAATTTTTTATGTTGACAAAATTTGGAATTAAGTTTCATTTGGCAGTAAAACTATTTTTTGTTTCGTTTGCATTAATTTCTTTGCATTTTTTTTTTGTTGTTCATGGTCACAGAGCCAATGGACGTATTAATTTCACAAAAACAGTAGTTACGTAAGAAATGCAATATCAGGGACAAGAAAATTAAATTTGAAATGTATCAGCATTTTTGTTATTATAGATTTAGTATAAAAACGCAATAAAATTTAGAATTTGCTTGAAAGTAAGAACTTAAAATCAAAATTAGTACAGTTCAAATTTATGTGTTTGAATTGAGTAATACTAATTAACCCTCCAAACAGTTTCATTAACCGTTTTTAATTTTTTTTGAGTGTACACTAACTTTTAAAAATAGAAATTAATTTTACAAATTTAAAAATTAAGCAAAATAAGTTATATTTTAGATTATTTTATTCAAAAATTTTATTTTCCAGTTCCAAATTGTCAACTTTATAAAATATGGGTTCAGAACAGCACTCGTTTCCATTTCTTCGTCTTCGCTCTCCGAATTTTCTTCATTTGTTTTGCCATTTTCTATTGAATTTTGATGATATTCTAGTAGTTGGATTACTTCTGTTGGAAGCTGCAATTTTTGTTGGTGTTTGATCCGTTTGTTCAATGAGAGGCTGGAAATTAAAGGATCAGAAGTGTCCAATGCTCGATTGAAAACGTCTGTTAAGTTATTTACTCGACTGCTTTTCCGAGCATGAAACAATCTGTCTGATTTATATATTTTATGGCGCGATTCAGAGGCATCCTCACCAAAGCATCCAACGGGAAGTACAGTCGATTCAATTATTTGACGCGAATGGCGTAGGACTTTATGAACAGTTGCTGTCATTTAACCATGGATATTTCTGCATAAACATTTTGTCGGTTTGAAAACAAAATTCTTCAAATTTACATGAATCTAATGGAAGCTGGCATGATAAACATATTAAAATGATCTTTAAATTGAAAATGAGTTCTTTATCAATGCCTGTGACTTCTGAAAACTTTAAATGTTGTTGGGAAGCGCGTCGGGCCGTGTTGCCGTCATTCGAATTTCCAAAGCCACCAGTCTTAGGCTTATCAACGTGCAATCCAATTTCATCCCAAAATAACTGTTGGATGTCAGCTTTTCTTTTCGCAAGTTTGTCAGCTTCATCTCTTACTTGCCACTTTTTAATGTTAATTTTGTAACCTGCATTTAGAACAAATTCAAAAAAGCGTATCCAGCAATGCAGAGGACTTATGCCATACTTCAAATTATCCAGTTTTGGTTTAAATTTTTTGTGTTGGAAATCTTTTTTGCTCATAAATCCTTTGGTGTAGCTCCACATAATGAGCACGTCTGACTAGATTTGGTTTCAGATAAAATATTTAATACTTTGCCGTCAATTAATATTAAATATAATTTAAATTTAACACACACCGATTTTTCACCAAATTTTACCTCAAATGTACTTAAGGAATTTATTTCATCTTCTATATTTTGTTTCTCTTTTAATATTACGTCTTTAGTCTCCTTTGTGTATTCCAATTTCAATGGACGACAAAATCTGAAAGATTGTGGTGTTCGATTATTCCATAAAATATTTCCGGACTGTTCCATTAAACACAAGGGTATGATTGTTGTAGCCAAAAGAGAAGAGTCACAATTTTGAGACGAACCCGGCCTTCACATTGTTGCTTATAGTTGGTATATCCAGTACTGCTGTCAAATCCATAGCTGACAATGAGCTCGGCGTGCAAAATGTCCGTTTGTTTCTTTTCCATTAGAGTATATATAACTTCCTCTTGTGCTTTTATTATTCTTTCAGTTGTATGGTTTAGTATCATTTCCAATGGAACTTTCGCTAACGTCTCTGTAACAATTACACCGTCTGGTCTGCATTTATATTTACTAGATGTAAGTTCTTTGTATAGAGGATATATGTATGTCGCAATTTCTTATTTTATTTTCATTTCTTATATTACAGTACTGATCTTTGGAAAAGTTGTTTTCAAAAAGAAAGGCTAGTGCTTCATCAGCGGATAGCTTGGTTGGTGGTGGTATTGAAATAAGTTTTCGTACTTTGGCTGCTCTTGTCGGAGTACTGAAAGTCTCTTTTAAAACCATTTCTAAATCTAATTTGTTACATTTACGAGCAGCCGACGTTGCAGCATGTACTAGGGGTTCAACTTCATTATTTTGATATTTAGAGATTTCCGCTGCAACTCGTCTTTTTGCTCTCTCAGATTTTTGGCTATATATTAATTGCGGTCGTCCAGATTTTGAATTAATGGGGGCATCTATTTTTAATAAGTAATTGCCTTTAAGCCAACCAGCATACTGTACTTTAAAAACTTTCAAACTCTTACCGCTTTTACGCCATTTCCTAATCATATTGGAGCAAAATATTCGAGACTGCTCCTTTAAATATTGCTCTATATTTTCGGAACAACCATTTTCGTTAATATATGACAAGAAGTGGGCATATACAGCTGCTCTTTTATTAACTTCGAAATGTTTCTCTTGCCATACATTAAATAACTCACAGTTTTTCACACTGTATTTACCTGAAAAAATGTTTTTTTTTTTAAAGTTTGCAAATATCCGCAGCTGGAATATACTAAATTTGGTAGATCACTGATTGTTTAAAAGATCTCTTATAGTGGTGTAACTATCATTTGTTATCATTTTTTTGTAAGTCCAAGTAAAATTCCAATTCATATTTATATTATTTTTTTGTAAAGTCACCTTACTTTTTCCAATTTAATTGGTCTAACAGAGGAGTTCACCAATATTACACTATATATTAATAAATGTATTAATTTTTATTATGTATATATATATATATATATATATTTTTATTATGAAAACTTTTGTTAGAAATTGCCACAAAATTCACTACACTCAATCGTTATTTAATAACTTATTTATAAATACAACATAAAACAATTAATAAAGTGACAGTTAGTCAATATAAATGCAAAATTCAAAAATATATGCCTAATTTGTTATATTTTTATTTATAATAAAGCAAAAAAAATTCTTTTTCAAAAATTTAAATTTTGAATTTTGGCCAAAAAAAGGGTTAAAATTTCCTATAGTGCGCTGGGCGAAAACGATGGTTTCTTTAAGATAAGTATTAAGGAAGTGGACGTTGTTAACACAACTACTCTTGTCCACATCGTAAGTACTACCGAAATACAAAACATATTGTACCAAAAAAAAAAAAACAAAAAATAAGAAAAAATATTGAAGGCTGGAAATTACAAGAAAAGAGCATTCTTCAGAATGAAATCGAATTAATAGAGTCCAAAATTAAAACTATAATGCCAATGTCATATAGAAAACGAAGAGGTTTGATTAACTTGGGAGGAAAGGTGTATAAATGGTTGTTCGGAACAATGGATGACGAGGTTAGGCAGGAAATTGTTGATCATCTTTCCAAAATTCTCATAATTCTATTACCATAGTAAATAAGCAAATAGTAATTAATAATTCCATTAATAAGTCACTCGAAAGACTAATAACTCGATAGAGAATGATAGGAGGGAAATGAAAACATCCTTCGTCAAGATTGATGATGCTATTGGAAAGGTCATGAAGAGACTGATTTATTTGGACCAACTGGCAAAAATATAGTAATATTTAAAATTCTTTTAAATAGAAGTCGCATGCACCACCTTATTTACAAAATATAGCTAGAGGAAAGTATGCTTAACGATTGGAACCTCAGTGTCCTCTGTCCTGTCCTAAAAACGGAAGACCCTACAATATGCGCCAACTACAGGGGTATAAGCTTTCTCTCTATCGCATATAAGGTTCTTATGAGCTTATTGTGTGAACGACTGACACCACTCGTCAAAACACTGGTTAGACCTTATCAGTGCGGCTTCAGACCTGGCAGGTGCACCATCGACCAGATCATCGGACTACTTCAAATCCTGGAAAAGACCCACAAAATACAAGTTGACACACACCATCTTTTTGTCGACTATAAGGCAGCCTTCGATAGTCTGGAGATCAAGCGCAGGATCACTCTTGCCAACAGATCAATAACCAATTGAGTAATAGAGACCTCTCGTACGACAAAACTAATACTTTACAAGACGCTAGTCCTCCCCGTGCTTCTTTATGGCGCAGAGGCATGGACACTATTAAGCACTGATGCGACAGGCTTGAGAGTATTCAAGACAAAAGTCCTACGTAAGATCTTCGGTTCAGTGCGAGTTGGCGATAATTTCCGCATCCGATGCAAGAGTGAGCTGTATGAGTTCTTAAACGACATGGGCGTTGTGCAGCGTATTAACATCCAGCGGCTGCGCTATGTCGATCGAATGGAGGAGGATGTTCCGGCGAGACGGGTATTTGATGGTGAGATTTGCGGAAGTCGGCAAAGAGGACGACCTTGTTTGCGTCGGAAGGACCTGATCGAGGAAGTTCTGTCATCGATTGGTGTGACCAACTGACGTGGGCGCGCAAGAAGCAGAGGCGCCTGGAAGGATGTGTTAAGGCAAGCCGAGATCTGTTAATCGGGTTGTTAATGGCCAGATAAGTAAGTTATGTTTTGTAATTGTTTTGTATACTTATATATTGAATGTTTTTTTATGATTTACAGTAAAAAGCACTAACAAAAATAAATTAAAGTTATTGTTTGAGCCTGTAAGCTTTTTTTACGGACTATTTACTTCAAAAATAAAACAACAAATTTGTTTTAACAACGAAAATGATGTTATTAGTTCAACTTCGAAATAGCAACTAAACTTTATAACAAAGACAAAATTCTTTAAAGCATAAAAGGAATTCAGAAAAGCAAGAAAAGAAAACTACAAAAATATTAACGGATCATTTTTTCTCCATCTATACATAAATGTTCGTTTACATACATATGTATGTATGTATATAAAATTCAACATTATAGTGTTGGCAGCGTGACTGAAATTTGTTTGAAACATGACTGCTACGAACAGTTATTTTTGTAATAAGAGTGATATCTTGTTTATCAACTTAATCTTTATCTCGCACTATTTTGAGGTATACGATATTTGACCATATAAGGGACGTAGCATTATATGGCGATCCTGCGAATTCGATCCTGCCTGATAATTAGATCCTTGTAAACTTTATAATTTTTTTAAGAAAAAATAAACGTATTTCAAGTAGATATGACCATGTGTCCCGTTTTTCCTTGAGGCTTTATGGTGTATCGTTTGACAATCTTTTGAGCATCCGTGTATTATTACTTCTGCATAAGATCATTTATTCAGAATCTCCAGGATATGTTAGCGATAAAATAAGATTTGCTAGATCACTTAGAGGTAAAAGGATCATAATTCCCCTACATCGTTACCTTGTATCTGAATGGCATTTTTTTATTCATGCTGCACGGCTTTGTAATTGTCTTCCACATTCTCAGCAACTTAATAGCAACGCAACTAGTTTTAGGAAATTTTTATTTAATTTTTTTGCACCGTAGTAGATTACAATTTTTTATAAATTATGCATGATTTATTACTATTGTTATTATTATTATTTTTCTCTTTTACTTTTACTTTATCCATTAGAAAAGTTTGATCTCCAAATGTTGTTTAAGAACACTTCTTACTTGTACTTTAAATATAAGATTAAATCTTGTTGTACATGAATTGAATAGACAAATAAATAAAATAAAGTTAATAAAAATTAAAAAGTTAACTTTACTGGACAAAATGGAATCATATTTAACGGAAATTAAACAATTACGTATACCATGCCCCAAATATGAACCTAGCGGTAATAGGCAACCACGTAGCCGCTATCTAGATAGACCCTATACACCACCAGGTGACTATCTAGTGACAGCAAATGAATTGGTTTTAATCAATAACCATCAGCACCAATCATATCAAGAGGTTGGTGAGGACTTTCGACCAACATTACTTCAAAAAATTTAACTAATTTTCGAAATAATTTTCATTTTAGTTATAATTACACGGTGCGGCAGTGAAAATACACCCGAGTAACTACATAGTCCACGTTCTTCAGTTAGTTGAGTAGAATTCAAAAATACCTTATTTATATTTCTCGAACCCTTCAAACTTGTTTTATTTGACAAAAACTGTTTTTTTTTTGACTTTACGCACAAATTTCTGGATTACTCAAATATTTCTGACCCGATTTCCAAAATTTAAATATATATATATATTATTATATAATGATATTGGATCCGCCATTTTGATTTTTAAAATCTGAATGAAGATCTGTAATCAGCGACCCCAAAAACCCCTGAGTAACAATTTTCAAGTAAATCTAATTAATTTTTAAGGACCTCTGTAATGTGTTTCTTTTTCTCTTGCACCCCTTGATATAAACCCACCCCCTACTTTAAGGGTGCATGCAATTAATTTAGCTTTGGGCTCATTTTAAAGAGCAAAGATCAATTTCTGACAATAGCGATGGTTCTAGCACATCAGTGTTTAGCTCTACAATTTTTCAAAAATGGCCAAAAACGCTATTTTTAGGGGTTTCAAACCCCTTTTTCTCGAAAACCTGACGTGATGGAAAGATTCCTGTTCAGATTCGTGCCATCTTATTTGCACAAAATAAGTCCAAATTTGCAGTGCTGTGTTATCTATTATAGTTTAATATATAATGAATGAGAAAAAGGAATTAAATATTTTATAGAAACTCTCAAAAAATAATTGCTATCATCCTTACCTGTTATATGCCTTACAATTTTTTCATATAAAATGCATTTTTTAAATCTTTCTAAAAGTATTACTTTGCAAAAAAAAAGTAAAACATAAAAAAACATTATTGGAAACAAACAGAAACACAGAGTTTTATTTTTAGCACTGAATAAGTATGTAATTATTTTTTGAAACTAGCTTGTTGCCAATGGCAACAATATAATTTTGTGTATACAATTTACAAAGAAACAATTGGATATCCTAGAATAAAGATGTATTGGAAAAGCACCACCAATATTCTAGCTTTTGCAGAAAATATGACAAGGAGTCGATTTCATCTTATTCGTAATAATATAAAATTTAAGATTGATGAAAACATTAATGACAAACTCAATAAATTCCGGCCTTTGATAAATATGTTGCAAAGAAAGGTCTATACACTACCAAAAGACGAAAACCTTTACATAGACGAAATGATGATTCCTTTTCGAGGTAAAACTGCACTTAGACAATACATGCCCAAAAAGGTGGGTTAGAAACGTATTTCGTTTGCGTAGTTCAAATGGTATTTTATACGACTTTGAGATTTATCAATGCAAGAATATAACTTTATATGGTACGAAAATTGGATTTTGCTTTGATATTTAGTTTAATTTAATTTATTTTTTGACAACTATTTCCCAACTCTTAATTTAATCCTACTTTTGAGGGAAAAGGAAATTTGGTGTACTGGAACTACAAGAGCCAAGAAAATAAATAAGCTGTCACTGAAACCTGAAAAAGAGAAAAATATATGGAAGAGGAAGAATTATTTATTTTTAGATAGTTTAATGGCGGCATAGTTTACGTCGTATCTACAATATATGACAATGAACCAATAAATTCAGTACGAAGATTAGGTTAGGTTTAAAGACGTGTACTTATTGTTGGGGTAAGTACAATACTTAGAGGTCAAATTGACAAATTTTAAATAAGTCCTAGAAGAGAGAGGGAGAGAGAGGATAGTGAATGAGATAAGGAAATGGGAAAGGAGGGATCTGTTCCAGATCCTTGTCGACGATCTAATAACACAGTTTCCTATAATAAAACCAATAGCTAACCTCAGGCTGGCCTTATCTAAACCCAGCAGCAAACCTGTTCTAGCACTACCTATACCAGGCCATAGACTGTGCTCTTCCCCCCTGACCCATTCATTGATAAGGCTATAGAAGTAGTAGATTGGGGGACCACGACCAACAATCAAGTCGCTATCAAAAACTGAACCTATTCTAGCCTCCGCCGTCTCATTACCGAGTATACCGCTATTCCAGGAACCCAGCATAGACGGATCCGATTCACGAACAAGCCGTGCTTTACATAAGACCGATGCAATGGCCCTTGAACCAGACTGACTGTCAATGAAGATCATATTATATTCCGATTCTGGAATATAATATAGCTTTCAAGATAGCAAAAATCTCTGTCTGAAAGAAGCTCCAGTTATCGTTTAACCTATAGTGAAGCTCAAGATCGAGATCTTTACAGAAAACCCTAGCCTGAGCTTCCATCTAACTGTGAAGATGGATATACTCCTCTATCCCTGAATTACCCGAGTATATAAAGCAGCATGAGGACAACTCTGTCTCACTCCGGTCCCAAGATTTTAACTGCAAAAACAAAAATTTAAATACTTCGACGACAAGTTATCTCAATGTGTAACAAAAGTATGGGCGTGGTGGATAAAATGGACTTTTAACTTTCGTTATATAGAATCTCTATAAGGTCAAAGAGGTATTCGAACATTTTATTGGCTTAACAATATGTAACTCCTGGCTAGAATATCGGAAAGATTACGAAAATGGCAATGGAAATATAAAAGATTGCATGAATCTCTTACATTTTCGAAATGTTATTGCGAATGGGGTTTTGGCGCTATCAAACATACATACTTGCTCTCGGAAAAGGGAGCGACCTAAAATGTCTGCAGGTGCAGGGGACCTAGAATAGAGCCAATAAACCTCAATATAGCCACATGAAAAAGTACTATTAGAGAGAGCGGTTTCCGCAGGATAGGGATATGCGATCATAGCTCCCTCGGAGTCTCCAGCCTCTACCCTATCAAGACCGTTAGCGCGTGTCATCGCTACATGCTGCTAGAGGTGGCCCTGTCCTTCAACAAAGCATTACGGCACAACCCTTTTACCGATTTTTCGCCGGTCCACTCCTCCCCTTCCTATTTCTGATTTGGTTGCTTGAGCTGGTGGCTGCAGCTTTCTGTACCTAGTTGCGTATGCGCGGTAGCACCGGGGTAAAATCCGCAGTGTGAACAGCTCCAGGCTAATAGTCAGGCAGGCCTCAAAGTACGTTCCGTCGCTGTTAAGTTGGTGGTGTAGGTTTGGTTGAGAAGACTCCCGATTAGTACCCGGTCTGGCTCTGAACACTTGTCCCCATAAGGGCTGGTGCCAACTCTCGCGTGGCCTCCCTGGTTGCATAGATAACCACGAGACCACTTATGGGTAACTACACATTGCGGGCAAGGATGGCAGTTTTGAGTGGGGACCCAAATTGCAATGAATTCAAACCCCAAGAACAAACTCTCACTAACTCAAGTCGGTCAACGCAAAGCATCCAAGAACACCCTCTTCAGGCAGGCACCTGTCAGAAATGCAGCAGCTCCCACCAAGTCAAAGCCCAAATATTTACTTTGGCAACATCCCGCTTGGCACACAAGGCACCGATTGCGAAACCGGTCCCACAGGTTTAGCGACAAGGACACCATACCATGTTCGTCGAAATAAATTAAAAGGACTCTCTGGATCGCATCATTGTACTTGGCGCATGACTATGGGCTATCCCCCTCATCATCAATTCATTTTAGCTTCCATTAGGAATAAAAGGTAAGTAAAAAAAAATAATACATAAGTAAATAAAGTAATAAGGTCCAAAGTACTTTGGACAGACTTATTGGTCGACTGGTGGCGAATGCGCGGGGTTCCGGTTATTATCGGAGCCGATGCCAACTCCCACCACACGATGTGGGCAGTTCCGGTACCAACGAATGTGGTGAGTGCCTCTTTAATTTTATTATAAGTAACAGCCTAGGCTCTTTAATAGGGCAAAGACCACAGGCGAATGGTCAATCTACTACCTCTTATCTCCTCCTCCTCTCACCCTCCTCTCGGTCATCTCTGAAAGTCAGGCCACCATAAGATCTCTTTCAAGCGTTGTGAATAACTCCAGGATCGTAAGGGAATGTCGCCGCTGTCTCGACCTTCTTTCTGAGCGCTTCAGTGTCTCACTGGTCTGGGTCACCAGGTGCAGTAAAGATATATGGGCAATTCACACAAGCCCTTGTATCGTTGTATTGTATCTCCTTTCTAATAAGGTTTGAATTTTGGACATCGTTTCAGAAATATTTGGGTAATCAATAATTTTGTGTGAAAAGTTCAATAATACCTTTTTTGTCAATTGATGTAAGTTTGGAGGGTTCAAGAAATATAAAAAAAATATTTTTGAGTTCTACTCAACAAAAGTCACTACTTAGACTATGTCATTAGCTGGGTGTATTTTATTTCTTTTATTTTGTCGCATAGTTAAATTAATTAATTTACTTTTTTCCGTAATATTTTTCATTTTGTTGCTTCAAAATCAATTAATAAATACTGATGTTCTTCTTCTTATCGCTTTTTGATGTTTGGAATACACAATATAGCATAACATTGAGCGTTCACAAACAAAATGTGTATTCAATACAACATACACGATAAAAAGTCGTTTGAATTGGCCAGTAGTGAAAGGGTTAATTCAAGTATTAAGTAAATTGACTTATCAGTTCTTTTCTAAAGAACTAATGTACACATAAAATTTCCATTATGGAAGTTTCCATTTCATTAATTTTAAGGAAACATATTTTTTAATCCTAATTTTAATTACTTACCACCAATTGCTTCACACTTTAAAGAAACAATATCACCCTCACTGTATGGACCTACAACAGTCGATCGCTCCACATCAGAATCATCCCTTATTATTACTACTTCTGGAGGAGCTAAAAAACAAATTGAAATGAATATTAACTACTTCTATTAAACTAATTAAATAATTGTTGTTTTCATTCTATCATAATATCACTAAAATATTAAGATATTGAACAGATTTTTCTCAACCTTAAAACCATTTTTAGAACTTATAAATACATCTGCTGCCTTCAAATTTCAATTATTTTTAAGTGAATCATTTTTTTGTTCTTATAAATATTTCAAAATTTATAAAAATGTATTTATAAGTTCTAAAAACGGTTTTAAGGTTGAGAAAAACCTGTTGAATTTCTTTCTTCGTTTCGCATTTTCAAGTAATTTGAGTGTTAGAGCAAACACTCAATTTACAGCATAGAAAAAAGTGTGAGGAAGAGTGTTTATGAATGTCCGTAGTGTATGTTAAATATAAAACCGGTACGAATACACTATTCTATGGGACTCTGACTGAGTTTCGGCTGATAATATTACTTTCCAACAGACCCTCAATACTAACAGCAGAATTTTGTTTCAATTTATGTACTGTTTTTACAACCCAGACTTTAGTAAGTGATGGAAAACGGTCATAAAAGAGCAGAGCAAAAATTTTTTTCTATCGAATGCGCTTCCTATCTTTAAACTTAAATAAACGATCATTTAGCAAACCGTTGGACTGCAAATACCTCACAAGGTGGTGATTAATCATGCTCTCCATCACTTTCGAAAGAGCAGTACAAACAGCTATTGGGCGGTAGTTTTCAGGGTTATTAGCCTCACCCTTTTTAGGGATTGGCGTGACATTAGAAAGCTTCCAGCATGAAGGAAAAATACCGGCACGATACGACAAACAGAAAAGCTTAGCTAATGGACGGACCAGCGTCGAAGAGCACTGTTTCAAGACCAGTGCTGGTATACCATCCAGCCCAGAAGACTTGTGCACGTTGAGATCCGCAAGAACCCTCTTGACCGCCCTGGATCGAAAGAATATACTAGGCATAGTCACTGATACTCTTTCAAGTTCGGGTAGTGGTTGAGTGCTCGCCGGTAGGTGAGAGTTAGCTGCAAACAATCCAGCTAAAAGGTTCGCCTTCTCAATCATTCATCATAAGAGTTGTAACCGAACTAGCATTATTCCGCAAACTTTTAACAAATGACCAAAAGCTCTTACCCCCCGAGGGAAAGAAAGAACTTTAGTACGAAGACGCTACTCGTATAAAGCTTTTTCGCGTCTCAGTACTGCGGCACACGAAGATCTCGCCTGCTTGCGTAGCAAATCAGTATGCGCACACTTGTCGTTACGCCAATTACTGAATGCTTCCTCTCTAGATCTGACTGCTAGTCTGCAAGTCTGATTAAACCAAGATTTATCTCTTGATTTGATCAAAATCTTTTTGGAAGGAATAAAAGTATTCATCCCAGTTTTAATTATATTCACTACCATCTCTGCTGTGGCATCTACGTTTGAGTCACGGAAACAAAGTTTCCAATTAAAGTGCCGGAAAAAATTGTTGAGTTCATCCCAACGTGCTTTCCCGTAGTTAAATACAGAGCGTTTCGTAGCCGTAGGTGAAACCTCACAAAGTCCGGAGAACGGAAAAGAGGCAGAGATGGTACAATGATCTGAATTACCGAGGGATGTTAAAACCTTAACTTCATACTTATCTGGTTGTGAAGTAAGAAAAAGGTCAAGTGTATTATATATATATGTGTTGGTTCATTCACTGAGCAAGGTGATTATGCGCGGCAAACAACTCAACGTAATGGCCTTCAGGAGTCGTGCGTCTCGAATGGTGGAGCCAGGATGAATTATGAACACTGAAATCACCAGCAACAATAATTTCACTGTTCGGATAATCCTTCAGGATCCTAGTTATGGAGTCGAAGCCAGATATGGTAACCTCTCTTTCCGAGTTTGGACTTCTATAAAGAAACCCGAAGTGCAAAAGATGTGCTCTGATTTTGAACTTAACCCAAAGACAGTTAAATTCTGCATCATATATGCCAATTGATTGCTGGCACTGGTACGCAACTTCATTGCGAATGTACATAGCAAGACCAGTGGTGTTGTCGAGCCGGAACGCTCCGGAACGTCGTTCCGGTACTTCCTTTTTGGACAGGAACGCGTTCCGGAACTAAAGATGATTTCTGATAACGAGAATTGGCTGACGTTTTGAAAAAAAAATTAAAAAGAATTGCTGATTTTTTTTTCAAATTTTTGACGAATTTTTATATGTATTTTTGTAAACAAGGGTTTGAACCGAACCCGAATCGGAACAAAAACCGGCTTGTTTTTCCGAACCGTGAACCGGAGTCCAGAACGTTTTTTTTCTGCTGAACCGGAACTTGACCCAAACCGAAACAAATACGTGAAGCCGAACCCGAACTAATTACTATTTAAGAATTTGAGTATTTATAACCATTCTTTTAACCCTTTCGGCCGCATTTATATTTAACTGTTGCTACCAAGAGAATCACTTATTTTTTCCATACGAAAATGAAGAGCGGGTATTTCCGCCTTTTTATCGTTAAATCATGGTTTTTAACTGTGGGTCAAATGACGGGAATTCTCGCGATGACGGGATTGCACTCAGAAATTCAATTAGTTTTATATATATGTATGTATTGCTTATGGATGTTTGACGGGAATCCCCGCAATATGTTTTAAAAATTTCTTTTTATGGGGGAAATCTGCCTCCCCCCGTCGTCAAATTTTGGACATGAGACCTAAAAAAAAAAAACGCCGCCGCCAGGATTATCACCCCCGTCGTTAAATTTGGGACATGAGACCGCACAGAGCGGCCGCCTACCCAGGATCGGCCCTGTCTATATAATCATATATACGCGTTCCGGTAAAAAAAAAAATTAGCACAACACCACTGAGCAAGACCCCGATGAAAATTAAAAAGGGATAGTAAGTGATACCCAGGGATATGAAAATCCTGTGGATCAGCATCCCCAGATACCTGGGTTTCACATAAGGCGGAAACATCTGTCCTATGGACACAAATGTGAGCATAGACAGAGAAAAAATTTGCCCTCAGCCCACGCATGTTACAAAAATCAATGCGAAAGCGACCCGTCACCACGATAAGGAACAATTGAAAATCAAACGCCCTACCTCAAGATGGAACGGCAAGGAAACGAGTTGCTGCTAGGTGACTATAAAATGGCCAGTGTCATACTTTCACCATTAGACAGTCCACAGGAATCGTCCCCAAAGAAGCCCGCATCATAAGGTTATTTGAGTTCAAGGGTGAAGGATAGAAATGAAAAGGAAAATGCACCGCATATGGGTGCCATTAAAGCCCCAAGTGCGGCCCATAAATGCCCCTTCAAATCCACGGAACACTAAACAACGCCGCGATAGCCAATTCCACTTTAGTGTGTCTTCATTTGATGGTGTTGTTATTTAAAAACTGTAGTTGGTTATTATTGTCTTATTAATATTTAAATTATTGCGGTTAAGTGTACGTAATAGGTATGTATGTATGTAATAGGTTATTTTTAATAAATACACTAGAGCCCCGACTTGCGTCGATCCGATATGCGTCGTTTCGATTTGCGTCGCTTTTGAAAAATTGACAAAACTCAGCTTGCGTTGTTGCAATTTCAACTTGCGTCGATTAAATTTAGCCGAATTTGAAGGAATGGAAGAGGATTAATGAACTTTTACTGTCTAACGATGAGTAGCTTGATAATGAAAATTTATTATCCATTAATATTCAGCATGCTTTAGAAGATGATGTTATGATAATTGATATTACATTAGAGGAAAAAAAAAATAACAATCTCCAATATTTCGAAACCTATGCAATTAATTGGGATATATTTTCTGAAAACGATCCTGACGAAAATCGTAGCGAGGGCGTAGCAGCATCTGCTGACCAAGCCATTAGTTGTTACAAGGAAACATATCAGCAAAAAAATCTCTAAAAATTCAACAAACCTTTTTGTTAACAAACCTGTAAGACCACGTAATCAAATGGAGTGTTAGGTAGGTAGGTAGAAGTGGCTGTCCACCCGATGAGCGGACACACTTAGGCCTCATACAGGGCCCATTGAGATACCACAGTTCCATCTTTCCCCTATTCTAGGAACCGCTCGGAGCTTCCGATGAAGCGACTTAGACTGCCAATATTCACGCATGACAGTTCATCTACGTCCTCCATGTAGTAGGCACCCAGGTGTTTCTTTCTCCTCCGACCAAGTGCCGGACATGTGCAAAGTAGGTGAAGAATAGTTTCATCCTCCTCTTCATCTCCACAGCTTCTGCAGAAATCATTCGCAAGGTGTCCAAGACCAATACGCCTCGCATGTGTTCCTATAATACAATGCCCCGTAATAACCCCGATAACAGCTTTGAGCCTGCTTCTTTGGAGCTTAAGCAGAGTCGTCGTGCGCCTTCTATCCAGCTTTGGCCAGATTTTTTGCGCCGCTCTGCCCTTATCCGAAGCTGCCCATCTACTGTTGGCAAGGTCCACGATTGCATTGTTAATCATAAGCCCACTGGTACTTAAAGGGATCCCCAATGTAGAGAATAAACGGAGTGTTGTTGATTTGAATTTATTGTCTGAAGAAAGCACCACATAAACTAAACAAAGCACAATTTCTTCTTTAAAAATTTTTTTTTTTTATAAATGAATTTTATTGATTTTTGTTAAGTTTTTTTTTTTTGTTAATTTATATTTTTGCTATTTCTTTATAATAATTAGAGAAAACTTTACTGAACTTAATAAAATAATGAAAAATGTTTTCATAATTCTGTTTTATCCGAAATATTAAGTTTTTTTGCTTCATTTTGATGAATTTCAATGCATTTGTATAGAAAAATTTGATTCGATTTGCGTCGTTTCAATTTGCGTCGCAATTCTCCGGTCCCCATTAACGACGTCGATTAAGTCGGGGCTCTAGTGTATTTCGTTTGATGGTGTTGTTGTTTAAAAACTGTAATTCTTGACCGCGAAATTGTTATTGTTTTGGTTTTGTTTTATTTTAATTTTGTTTTCTTTTTAATTTTAGCACTTTTATGGCCATTATTACAACTTCCCGTTAAAGTTGGGGTTAGTTAAAGGTACCTTTAGCTAAAGTGAACGGCAAAGTTACCTTTAACTTATTTTCGTTATTACAACTTACTGATAAAATAAAATTAAAATATGGCAGTGCCGGAGCAAAGTCGATAAAACTGCTCAATTAAACAAGTTTTTTTTAACGCAGTGGCAACAGCGGACTTCGTTTTTTTTGTTGTATATGCTCATTTTGTTTAAATTTGAAGTTGCCATATCGAAAATAGTATATGATATGGCAAGTTCAAACATAAAGTGACCTTTAAATGTTAAAGGTAGGATGATCTTCCCTTTAGCTTAACGATCACTTCTATCTTATTGGGTACTCATAATAATGAAAAACAATTTATCTGTCCGTTAAAATCCTCCCTTTAGTTAACGGCAAGTTGTAATAATGGCCCTTAGTATCATATCATATATATTATTTCTAAAGCACTTTTTTTTGTCGGCTGCAAATATCTCTCATACCACCGCATCAAATTTAATGAATGATATCTCATTTTAAAGCTTATATCTAACACTAATAACGAAAAATAATTAGAAATATACATATAATATATATATATAATACTGTTGTCATTATGATTATATGTTTTTGTTCAAGTGTGGTAATACAGGGTCGCTTAATAGTAATGCAGTTCTACATAATATAGTATGTATTAAAATCCATTCTGGCAATACCGCTATTTACTATAATGCCGTTTATTACTAAAGGCCCCTTCACACGATCACACAAGTAATACGTAAAGTCTGATGAAAAAGTAAAATGAAATTCCATCCGTATTTCAAAAAAGAGAATAATAGTCGTATGATTATTTTTTCTGTGTTTACATGATCGGTATAAGACAATAACAAAGTAAAATGAAAACAGCTGTTACACTTTTTTTTCTATGTGTTTACATAAAAATACATCCCTGATCTAATGCGACTTGCTTGTTTTTTAAATCATTTCAAAAAATGAAGAGAGCCATACGACTGCCAAAATTTTCATCCGTATTTTCTCTCAATGTGTGATGGTTTCATTACATAGTACGTTTAGACGATCACATCCGTACTCTTCTACACAAAATTTTGACAGATCATATTACTTGTGTGATCGTGTGAAGGGGCCTTAAGTCAGTTATATATAATATGCATATTAAGTTGTAAAAAGCTGTTTTGGCAATACTTTGCAGTAGTTGTTAGATCAAGTGCGATAAACAGGGTCGCTTAATTGTAATGCTATTCCACATAATATATAAAGTTGTAAAAGCCATTTTGGTAATGTCGTTATTGTCATGGCATTGTTTGTTTTATGAAGTATAGTAATACGGTGTCTTTTAATATATACATATATATAGTGTCAGCTGATATTTAACAGTTAAAAAGGTTTTAAGAAAAACAAGGTCAAACCCTTCAAAAGGTAGGATTGTATTTACCAGAACCGGTCTTTTCACATGGGCAGTTATACGTGGCTTTTTCTCGAGTACGTACGTTTAAAGATATTTTTGTTTGTATTATGGATTCGTACGGGCAAAACGTTAACGATGATCATGTCATTACCTCTAACATTGTATTCAAAGAAGTATTATAAAAGCATTTAAACATATGTATGTATGTATGTAAATATGTATGATATATTATGATTTCTAATATTTTTATACTATTAATAAAATTTCTATTAATTATTTTCATTTTATGTTACAAAAATGACAACTAACGGTGCGAAATATTCGCACGGGTCATCTAGTTTTTATGTTTTGTTTGTAGCAATATATTCCCAAAATAGCAAGTAAATTAAGCAAAAATTTTTTAAATATAGAAACAGAGTCCGATGTACAATGCATTAGTAGTGCTATGGTATCTACAACGTTAAGCGAAATAGACTAAGAAAAATTTAAAAACTCCATAGATAACGAAAAACTCTGAAGCAATTTATAATAAAAGGATGACCACAAAAACATTCCAGATATGGAAAAGAATTGGACATTTAAACATCAGCATATATTTGATGAAGGGCTACTGTTTAACGTTTAAAAGTTCGTGATGGCTTGAATAGATTACAACACAAGTAAGTTTGATAAAAATTTCTTTATTGTCAACTTGTGACGCAACCTTGTGTGGTCCCGAAGACTCTCAATTTTGAAAAGGAAAGTTTCGGATGTAAAAATGTACAAAATTGACAGATTTATGAATGACATGTAAGAAAATAAGAAGGAAGAATACTACTTACTTTCAGACCTGGGTATTCTGTATTTTAATAGTGGTGGCTACACTGAGGTTTATAAAACTTTGTTAGTATAGCGAAACACTGAACGCGATACTATATTCAATTCGTAAGCTGAACGATTATTGGAACTTCTTTCAAAAGTTCTTAATGATTTAGAAAATGATTAAAAAATTGAGAGCTATGTAAAAGGTTGCTCATTGGGGTACAAGACCAAGACCAAGAAAGACGATACACTACGTGTTATCTGTAAGAGCCCGACGGGTTCTTTCCCGAATAGGGTTATTATGAAAATTAATAATAAAAATTGGGTATCAGCAATCATTACAAGTCAATGTGAATACGCACGATCTGTCATGTCATGACAAAACATGAGCATCGTAAACTGATCTCATAAACCCTAAAGAAAATTAAGTCATCATGTTCAGTGACTAATAACGATAATCCTGAGTAACCAAAAGAACCAGATGGGCTCGTACAGATAACACATTGTGTGATAACACATTGTGATAGTTTTGAAATCTCTCCAGCTATATAATACATCTTGAAAATTTAATAACGTATATTGTATATTATTTCAATCTTTGTTCTATCTTATAAAGTAATAATAATGTGTTGTAACTAATAAACTCTCAGTATTGCTATGATCCTCAACAATCGTCTTCTTTTATTCGTATTAGCATAAACATGACCCAGACGGCGTTTAAAGTCTTTTCCAGACTGAATTTAAAATTTTATACAATATGTTCAGAAAAGACTAGATTCCATACCTTAAATGTATAGTAAAATTTTATAGAAGACTTTCAAAAAGCTACATATAAGATAAAATTTATTTCTATGAAATATCCATATTTTATATGAAATTTTAAATCGCTATATTTATTAATTTGATCTCTCTTATATATATCGCCCATGTTCTGAAAAACGCATATCGCTTAATGTTCGCGTTTTCGATTTGAAAACGCCAAATAGGTGTTCTGACAAACGAAATCGCTAGTAATTTGGCGTTTTCAAATCGCTAGTGTATACTGAAGCGATCTGGTCTTTTTTATTTAAACTGTACCTTAAATCAACAATAAAAGTATACACAATTTAAATTTAATGTTTTCTTTTTATTTGAATGAAAACTTATAGCATTTTTTGACGATATAAATTAAAAATATTGAATAGAAAAATTTGCTTTGAGTTTGTGTATTGTCTGTATCATTTGTTTACTTATCAACTGGCGATTTATGCAAACAGCTGATCAGATTGATCTTTGAAAAAATTTAATGCTAGTGGTGTTAATTTTACAACTAATTATTTGGTTATTTCTTTTTAAACTTTTGGTATTAATATTTGATATTAAATTAACATATCTATATTAAATCGTAAAAATAAACCCTTAATAAAAGTTAAAAAATAATTTAAAACCTGTATAAAGTACTTTAAAATTTTTATGATAGCAAAAAAATCATACAAGATTTTATTTTAAACTGGCTACCCGTGTTAAAAATTACCAATTATTCGTGAGTGCTTATAAGTAACATCTCTAACTGAAAAGAAGCATTTGCCACAATTTTTCTGACATCTCACAAATAAAATACGTAAATTATACGTATATAAATTACGCATGATCTGGATTATCCAATGGATTGGAGAAGTCCCTTAGTGTTTTTTAATTAACATTTCTTTTGCTTTTTGGTTTTTTTAAGCTAATATAGCAAGCAAATACGCTGTAGGCATTTTAAATTTTTTTATTTGTTTATGTTCTGTTATGATAAAACATGTTTTCATTGTTCGAATGCAACTTCGAAAAATGCAAAACGCCAGCAAATCGCTTCGTTCTCAGAACATGCTGAAATACGTTTGCGTTTTCCAGAACATAGACGATAAATTACGCATGATCTGGATTGTCCAATGAATTGGAAAAGTGCCTTAGTGTGTTTTAATTAACATTTCTTTTGCTTTTTTAAAGCTAATATGGCAAGCAAATACGCTGTAGGCATTTTAAATTCTTTTATTTGTTTATGTTCTGTTATGATAAAACATATGTTTTCATTGTTCGAAAAATGCAAAACGCCAGCAAATCGCTTTGTTTTCAGAACATGCTGAAAAGCGTTTTGCGTTTTGAAACGCTGCGTTTTCCAGAACATGGGCGAATATCTCTCTATACAAAACTAGGATTATCATTATTATTAATTTTTAAATTACTTACCAATAACTGAAACCGCAATCTTAGTATTGCGTGTTTGAGCTTTCAAAAAATCTACTCTGCATCTGTAGGTGCCCGAATCAGTAAATTTTGTGCTCTGAATGGAAAGTGTTCCAGGTTCTTTATCAAATATAAAATAAGCTCTTTCACCAAAAACTGTTTCATCTGACCACCGTTTTATAGATTTTGTATAACCTTCTCGAATATCCACACTGTAAGATAATAAAATAACTTATTAATAATACTTTTTAACGCTTTCACAAATAAATAATTCTTTAAATAGCTATAAATTCTTCTAAAGTCTAGAGACAGTGTCCCCAAGGGAACTAATGCCTGATATGTTTTAAATCTCTCAACAGAACAACTAACTTGATATAATTTTACGCGTGTATCCACTTGACCTTTACTTTAGCTTAGCTTAGTTTAGCTACTAAAACCAGTTAGTATTTCTGGGCTTTCTTAATGAGTCTGCTCAGATTTCCACGAACGATTCAAAACCAAATACAACAGTATTCGATTTTTTTGGAATCGGCAGTCATTGCCCATTCCACAAGGCTACTGGATCACTGCAGTGCCGGAAGAGTCGGCCGTACAGGCTGCATTAAAAATGTTTAAGCATGCAAGTATCTGAAAAAAGGAAGTTAATATACTTTTTGACAGTCAGACGACTGTTAAAGTACTTAGTTCTAACGGAACGACCACCAAGACGGTTTATAGCATTCATCGTGATTGACATAACATTCACGGTAGATAGTGGTATTCTGGATAACTACAGAGCGGATAAACTGGCCACACTTGGTACAACCATCGATGTCTGAGTTGAGTTCTCTACATTAGACACTCCATTGAATATAGAAATTTCTCAATGCCATGTTCCTACTTCAGCATGAGGTTAGGCTTGCCAGATTTGAAATCGTCAAAAAACGTACATCGAAGTTAATAAAGCAGTACAATTGAGTAAAAAGAAGTACAATTGTTTATTTTCAAAATTTATTTAATTCAATAAAAAAAAATAACAATAAATAGTTCACAACAGTAACAATGAAGAACATAAAAAAAGAGATCATAACTATTTGTATTTAATATAAAAAAATGAACTTAAAATTTAATTTAAATCAGTTTTTGTGATTTTAAATCTATAGAATTTATATATATTTCAGACTAGACTAAAATCAATGTATTATGTTATGATAGTATTATTGGATTTTTAATTTATGTGAATAAAAACTAAAAAACAAATTTTCATTGTTTAATACTTCAAAATTAATTTAACAAAAAATAATTTTAATGGTATACTTTGATATAAGTACATACATACATATACATTATTAATTTTTGAAAATTATTGACTTTAAAATTTACTGATACATTTTAATAAATTATAAATATTTATCACTTTTTTGTATTTGATTTACAAATTCATTTTTAACTTTTTCGGTTTTTAAAAAATTGAAAAACTCAGTACAACTGTATTCAAAGTTTGTTTTTATTATTAACTCGCTTTCCAAATTTTCTATTAAAAGTTTATTTCGTTCCTTCCTCCAAAAATTAAACATTAAACTAAAAATTCGTTCACTGGCTGCATTAGAATGAGGAATTGAAAAGACGAAGCAACAAATGTTTTCAAAAGTAGGAAATGATCCACTATTTAAGAATTCTTTCCACTTTTCTTCTGCAGATTTTTCTTTTTCAATGTTTTCAGCAAATGTTTTTAATGATATAAATTCGTCAAAAAGTTGATCTAAATTTTCCACAAATTCATGAAAGGAAATATTTGAATTAAGACGGAAAATTGAAAGTTTCTCAAACTTATTATTTTCTAATTGAAAGTACTTATATTCGATAAAAACTCTGCTACGCGTTTTTTAAAAAGACAAATCTCTTGCTGATTATTGCAACTGCTAAATATACGTTCGGCTAAAAACCCATAGAATTTTTCATCCTGCTATTGTTCAAATTTGTCATTTAACTGTTTTATTATTTGAAACATATCAATTATTACAAGGCTATTATTATCTTCTAACTTTTTAATAGCAGATATTATTGTATTTCCTATATTATGGACAAAACCGAGGTATGCTTCAGAAATTTCATTTTCGAAAAATTGGCATAAAACAGGGAAACAACAATCTTGCGACAAAAAATAAGCCTTAATAGCAGCATAGTTTTTTAAAAATCTCTCCACAGCGGGGGTTACAGAAAGCCATCTAGTTGGTACATGACGGAGCATTTCAGACCATTCCAAATCGCAAAATTCAAACATTTCTTTCAGATTTGCAGTTTTTTTTTTTTGTTGATGTCGAAAATTCATTAAAAACTTTCATTACAATATTTTTTAAATCAAATTTTAATATTTTTAAAGAATTTTTAAACGCATTATCTAATACGTGACAAAGGCATCCAATACCTATTATATTCGAATTTGCCTTTTTAAGCTCAACAAATACACTTTTTTTATTTCCAAAATTTACGTTGGCATTGTCTGAGCAAAAGCTTGTGATGTTTTCTAAACTCAGTTTTTGACTCTCCAATTTATATTTATAAAGAATTTGAAATATCACTTGATATTTCGGAGTCAGAGTTATAAAAACTTAAAAGTTTTGTGCAGACTCCATTTTCTTTATTAAAATATCTCACAACAATAGGAAATTTATTTATTTAATATTACCTTTGTTAGAAGCATCTGTGGAGATTGATATGTTTACCTCTATAAAATTATGGTGAAAGTACAAAAAAAGTACGAAAAAGGTTGAAAAAAAGTACAAAGAGAAGTACAGATACTAAAAAGAAGTACATTTGCGTACTTCTTTAGGGGTTATGCAGTTAAAAGTACAAAAACTAAAAAAAGTACGCGTACTGCTGAAAACAGTACGTCTGGCAAGCCTACATGAGGTATACAGACGAGCTGTTCTTAAACTCCTCAGTGCATGATGGGTTCTACTATTTGAACTATCGTGATCTGTTGGAGTACAACGTACGTTGGGAGTACAAGTATTTTTATTAGAAACTTGAAACTAGGGAAAATGGAAAACAGTGGTATTCCTTAGTATAATAGCAATCCCTTTCCAACTACCTACGTAATACACAAAGCTAAACCTTCATATTGTAATATGCAATTCAGTATAAATCAGTGGCCTTCAAAAAGAGAAACACAGTTAAAATGAGGGATATCTGCCTTCTCACTAGACATGCATGCATACAAGGCATTTAGTTTCCTTAAATATATTCAATAAAAGCTTATATATATTTTGATCAAAGTGCTGCTTGAATTTTTATTATCAGCCAAATCAAACGCGGTTTTCAAAAGACCGCATTTTTTCTGAATACCTATTCATTTAAAAAAATTAAATTATACACAAATTTTATGTGATACAAGGATAAAAAGTTTTCGCGTTCATAAATGTACTAAAATGTCATCTCATTATTTGACAAAGCAGTGTTGCCTTGCAAAGTGCGTTTATGAAGTCAGCCAACAACTAAATTGCGCTCTTTTTCAAATTTGTAAATATGAAAACTTCCAACGTGCTTCTTCTCTATTGAAAGCTCGTATGAAACTGAATGAAGTTTTTGTTTCACACAGCATTGCAAGCATTTTTTAACTTTCTATTTCTGAAAAACTCCTATTTTACAAAAAAAAAAAAATTTTAAAGTCTCTGTTAGTGTTTTTCTGCTATATTTGCCTGGAACTAATAGAATACACAATTCTTTATTTATTATTATTTTGATTATTAAATTTATTGGAAAAATTGAAAGTTATTGAAAAAACTTGTTTTGTTGGAAAACAAATTTAATGAATGAATGTGCTGTTCACACATGTGTTTGTTGTTGCCGGTTGGCAAGTTGGAAACAGAGTATGTGGATATTTTAAAGAAAGATTTTTCAATGTTGTTTATTTATTACAATTTATTTAAATTATAGTTTTAAAAGTAAAATAATACGATTTTTAAATCATAGGACATTTTAAAATAGATTAGGAAAAGCTTTGAAGAACTGTTTTGATGCCACATCTAGGCAGATTCTTTTAGGGACAGCCATAGTTGGTATTTGCCATCGAAGGAAAATGTTTACAGCTAGTGCCCTAATAGATTACGAATCTGAGGCAACTTTTGTTTCGGAAAGTTTCAGAAAAAACTGGAATTGCCAACTGTTCGGATGAATGCCAAAGTTTCAGGGTTGAACGGAGCTTCTGCGGTTGTAGTTCAGAGACAATGTTCGTTTGTCCTGACTTCGCCTTTGGACGATAGATTTAAAGTAAAGGCAAAGGGTTTACTACTACCCAAATTGACTGGGATGTTGCCTAATTCGAATATTGAAATTTCAAAATCAGCAGCCTTTTCGGGGATTTCGTTGGCTGATCCGAAATTCGATATTCCTAATGGTGGTGACGTAAACCCTGACATCTTGTTGGAAAGTGTCAGGAAGAATATTTTGGGAGACCTAACGGCACAAGAAAGAGTATTTGGCTAGATTCTAACTTGGCCTTTACCAGAGCTCTATTCGAAGGAGTTCTCAACTTATGCGTCAGGTTACAGGAGAACAGAGCGGAAAATCTACGAGAATTGGGAAGCCGAATGATCAGGGGCATAAATTGTTGCCTATTGGGCCTAGGCCTCACTCCGGTGAAATAGATAGATCTTCTCATAGAATGGCCTACCGCCAATATTTAGTAATAAAAGAAGGTATAAGGCCTACCACTAAATGGCGTTTAGGTCGTATTTGAAACTTATGTTTGGGTAATAACGATTATGTGATAGCTGTGGATTTAGCAACTGACTGTGGAACAATTACAAGGCCGATTGGGAATCTTGTAATTCTTCCAACGATCTAAATATTTTAATAAACAACTTTAGCTTATAGTATCATGGTACAACGAGGAAATACTACAGAGGTGTAGTAGATGTAGAAGACGAAGAATTTTAAGGTGGCCATTACCAGATCTGGTGGACGTATAAGAGTACGGGTCGCTGACGTTAAACCTTCCATTAATTGGGCAATAGACCTAGTCCATCTGTCCCTAGGAAGGTCAGCGAACAGAATTATCGATGGGATGTAAATCATCCACTAGCCCTGAAAAATAAAGGACCTCGTTCGTCCCATGGTCTTGAGAGCGGAAGACATAGTTCGTCGGAAGCTCTCGTTTCGATTTAGTAGAGGTATAGTAAGCCTCAAGAACTCGTTACACAATCTTAGCCCATGATACTTATTTCATTTTAACATTTTCTGGCTGGCAGATTAGAATTGGAATAACTGCAAGCTGGCAAAATTTTGGTGAAATTCTACAACGTGTTAAATTAATACAAAAGTTTTGTTTTCTTTTATCTTCCTAGCACTAGATTTGGAGGAGAACGTTTTCTGATTGCAGTACTGCAAGGGCGCCGGCATGTGTATGTCTGACGATCCACACTTCAAATTCCTGGTGACATAAACAGGATTGTTTGAATGATAGGAAGTTATCAACAGATGGCGCTATTTATTATATTTAAGCTTTCTGTTCTTTAACATTGCAATGTAATTTTAGGCCTTTAGTCTGTATAATTTTTCTGTTTTTTCATTCGTTGGTTGGAACAAAGAGTGCATTAAAATTGGAATGAACAAAAAATATTGTGAATAAAGCTCAATGTACAACATATAAATAAACAAAGAAAGAAAAGTGTTGCTTGTTTTTATTCTTTATTTGGAAGAATTTTTTTTTTTTTTGATAATTTTCTCTTTGGTTGCCAGAAATCTAAGCCCAATTTTGGATCCAAGGAGTCGCCACCACCACCCACTCATTTAGATACAGTCCGCAGTCGAACATCTACCATATATGGGCAACACATGATCTCTGACAAGGTAGAATGAAAAATTTCCATTTGTCCATTTAAAGTACTTTTATGTGCACTGTAACAATAAAAATCGTATTTTAAATTTTTTTTAAATAATGTAAAAAAATAATGAAATAAAATAGAAAATATAAAATAAACTTGAACTAGCCAGCTATACTAGCCAGCTCATCTAGTACGTGATAATGAAAAAATGATTATAATACTTAAACAGGATGAAATGAATTTAAAACATATATGTATATAATAATCATATTATTGGTGATATGACTTTTAAACAATTTGTTGACCTTTTTAGTGAGTGTTGGAAAGATAAATAAAAATATAATAAATAAAGGACGTAATAGAAAAGAATTTGATAGTTTCATACAACTATGATATGTTATTTGATAATTAGATAGTGTTGTATTCTTCAAAACATCTTTATTATTCGTCTTCAAATTACATACCCTGTAGGAAATCAAACTAATTTTAAAGTAACTTCAAACTGGTTTTTTAATAAGCACATCTAGTGGATTAAGTGACTTTTTTCCTTGTCGCCGACTCATTATTTTAACATAGGCATGTCATAGGCGGTAGTCAATTGGTCATCTCTGCATGACTTTTAAGTTAACTACAAATTACTTATTTTTCAACCAATTTGTAGTTAAATAAAATATAGTTAATTTAAATATTGGCTTACACTAAATTATGTAAAAACCACTTTTTTTAAATTCAATTTTAAACAGTTTTATTTATATTATATTATATACATATATTTATATTTAGAAATAATTATTATAATACAAAAAAAATAATTAAATTAAAAGAAAATTCATGTACATTTCATGACTTAAAATAAAAGTTGTAATGAAAAGAAGTTAAATGAAAAATATAAGTATACATTCGAAAGTTTGTACTGAAAGAAAATTTTATATAAAGTATTAATATTAAGTTTTTTTTCCAACACAAACGTTATGAAAATGCCGTTTTTTAATAACAGCTAAGGCGTTGCATAATTCTTTATCTGGGTCATCACAGAGAGGCCGAATCGCATCCATCAATGCATCAAAAACTTCTTCATAATCCTTCAAGCGCTTTTTGCCATGAGTGCCATCAATATTTATAGCAAGAATCAATTCCAGAGATAAAATTTTCGTTAAAGTTTTTGGCAGTTTCAGAGATAAAATGCACAAAAATTTGGAAAATGATAAAAGTAGAGAAGAATAAAAACTCACGTAAATTTGCTCATTTTCATCGATTATGATATCATTGAGCGCTTTCAGCAATATCACAATATCACTTTTGTTAATTTTATTATAAATTTACAATATTTAATTGGGTTTTTCCCCTTTTTTTTATTAGAATTGAGCACCACCTAAAATACCGTATTTGCTTTGATTGACATTTGATTTACTGACATGCTTCCTTTGTTTTATTATTTTTTTTTACATTTTCTTATTTTGCTTTTCTTCATTCTTACTTTTGTTTCTATGCAATATGTTTGGTTGATATCTGCATGAGATTTAAACCAATTTGTAGTCATTTGCAAAATAGTTAATTTATAATTTGCGTTTTTATCAACCGACTATTTTATTTACTACAGGGTAGTTACTTCACACTTATACTAATGCATTAATAACTTCATTTTATTATATACATGTTGTTTTAGGAAATGTTCTGAAATACAGTGTTGGAAAAAATAATAGAAACGATTACTAGTTTATCATTAAAATATTGTATACTTTTTCGTAATAAACTTTTATTGTTGGAAATCGCTGTTAAATTCTTGCTAATGTAAATGACAATGGGGATACTTTTAAGTTTATGTACATATATACCTTTTTTTATCTACTTAAAGATAAATAAAAATTTAAGGAAATAATAAAAATTTGATGCGTTTCTATTATTTTTTCCAACACTGTATAATTAAAGGTTGCCATACAACACCTCCCCTTTTTAGTATTTAGGTGGGACTAAATCGGCTAACTGGACGTCGTTGTCGTTGAGACCTTCTGGGTGTCGTTGTGGCTTTTATTTCATTTAAATTAGCTAATGTTGGATGAGCTACCACTCTAGTATTTCTATCTGAGGAATCAATAACAGTCGTGGATTCTGGAACTTGGTCATTTGTTTGTGGCTCAGTATTATCATATTGTTACGAAAATGGAAATAGTGTTGTTAAAATAATAAGCAAAAGCTCCAAAAACAACACAATGGACTTGATCACACATAAAGTGCCGTGGCGACGATCAAACAAATTGGATCAAATTTTGCATACCTATGTGTTGGTAATTTTTGTTTGACTTAGCACAGCAACGCATAAAATTTATGCCTTCAAATTTCATTTAAAACATGTCGTGAAGAAGAAAACATCATATGATTTTCATCGGAAAAAATTCTTTTATGGCTTTCTGTCTTTTTTAGAAAATATTTTTTTAGGCTTTCTCAAAGAACATATGGTTTTTGGTTGGGAGATTTGTTTTTGTTTTTTTATTATCGAGTTTTTTTCTTTTAATATGGCAAATGATTATTTCATAGCCATTGCCCTGTCGCAGGCAATAAAAAAAAAAAAACAAAAAAAGGAAAAAAAAAAATCAAGAATCTTCTCAATGAACGCATTGTTATGGAAACTTGTGGAGGAATAAACAAGATTTTAAAATATAATATAAAGGCAATTAAAACAAATTATTAATGAGCTTAAATTTTTCGGCTTATAATTAAAATCGTTAAAAATTTTGTTAAACAAAACAAAGTTCATAAAACTAGAATAAATAAACAATATCATAAAATTCATAAATAAAAACAAAACTAAATAAAAAAGATCAAAATAGCTACTTTTTTACAATTGTTTTGCTACACACTTTCAAAAACCCGCGAAACAAAGTGTGATGTTACTCATACGAAATCTAGAGAAAAATGAAATTTGAAGTGATTGCCCGCACACGCATCAAATTTGCTTCAATTTTCTGCGGAGCAGGTAGGGAAAATCAAAATATTTTGATATTCTTCAAACTCTTCTCAGCCTGTACGTGTGAGGTCACTTTTCTGTACGTGTGAGTACAGTTTTACCAATACAATCACAAAAATGTCAATTTGATCCAATCAGTTTGATCGTGGCGGGTCTGCATTAAATGATAAACAAAAGCTCCAAAAACAAAACAATGCAGTTGTTCACGTGATCGACGAATGAGTAAACATATACCAACAAAAATAACAGGCTTGTTTACAAGATCGATGAATAAACAAAAATATAGCAACAACGTCCGTGTATAAAAAAATATAGCGGAAAGACAAACAAACAACAACAACTCTGCCTGGACGAAAGTAAACAAGATACACGAACAACAAACATGGAAACAAGTTGTTTACATTTTTGCATTGTTCCCGAAGGTCGTCATCATCCTTCAAGGGCATCCATCACACTGTTGATCCAGTGATATAAAACGCAAGATAAAGCGAGCAACGACGACGTCGCGTTGAATTGAGTGAGAATTCAACCAGTGGTGTGTGAAGATACGAGATCGAGTTATAATTCAGTCAGACTTGTGTGCAGACAAGTTGCGTGAAGAAAACAGTTGTTAGTGTGGTGCTTACAAAAAAGGTTATGAGCAAAGAAGAATAACTAACGAGTGTTGTTGTTGCTTATAAAAAAGGTTGTAAGCAGAGAAATATCACGAATAAGCACATATTGTGAAAGTTATCATTGTATACGTGGAATAAGTTCGAACAGTGGCACAAAAGTTGTGCAGATAATAAAGAATTTATTCAAAAATAAACACATATTTATTTTTATTTTATTTGCAATCTACGAACTCATATTTTTAACGTTTTTAAAAGGTAAAAACGTAACAATATACATCTAAGGCCATACGCCAATCTCTTTCATCACTTGTTTTGTCCTCTTTATTGTATCTTCTTCTTAATTGGTTCACGTGTGACCGAATTAATTTACCATTATTCAATAAAACGTTGTACATAGGTTAGGTTAGGTTAGAGGACGTGTACTTGTCAACTGTGACAAGTACAGTACCCGGAGGTCGAACTGACCCATTGTACAACGTCCTAGCTTCTCACACCACTCGTGTTGTGTGCGTTAATTTTATACATGAGTGGCGGGACCTACAGTTTAAAGTCGACTCCGAACGACAGGTTTTTTTGAGAAGCTTTTCATGGCAATTTTTATTCTCAGAGTTTTTGCCAGAAATCTGCTGAGAGGAAGTCGCCGAAGAAATATTTTTCATATTTTCGTTTTGATGTCTGACCTGGGATTCGAACAAACGTTGTACATAACAATGCGTTCAATAACTCTTCCAACAAAAATTGTTATTACCTTTATATACCCTTGCATAAACATCAAAATTCGTTTCTTTCGCACCATGTTTATTGTTAAACTGTTCAGCAACTTTATTGTGGGATACTGATACATTTCTGTTGTTATTCTTAGTCGGCTTTAAAAGATCTAAGGTAATACGTATTTTCCTGCCTAATAAAACTTCGGCTGGTGACTTGTTGTCGGGTGTATTTGGGTTTGTTGTCGAACGATAATTTTGTAAAAACGTGTTTAAATTTTCGCATACTGTGCCCTCTTCTTTTGATTTTGCAAGCATCCTTTTAAAGGTGTCGACAAACCTTTCGGCTTGACCATTTGACATTGGATAGTATGGACTGGAACAAATATGCTTAACACCATTTCGTTGCATAAACTCTTCAAATTGAGAACTCTTAAATTGGGTTCCGTTGTCAGATACGACAATTTCCGGCAAACCGAAACGAGCAAAGACATCTCGAAGAATTTGAATTGTTTGTTGAGTAGTTATTGTTTTTGTTGCTATAATTTCAGGTCATTTAGAAAATGCGTCAACTATGATCAGAAAATATTGCTCTTGAATTGGCCCAGCATAATCTATATGCAGGCGCTGCCATGGTTCTGAAGGTATAGGCCAAGGTTGAAGAGTTTCGTTTTCGTTGGCATTTTAGCAGCAGAGGCGCAACTGTGACAATTTTGAACCAAAACTGTTATGTCATCCTCTATATTCGGCCAATATATGTAACAGAGAACAGAAAGAGACCATTCACATTTGCTGACCATTCGCAAATTCATTGCTTTTACTCGACAATAACAAAAATGTACATTGCTCTTTATCTACTCACTCCTTATTGCTGTTTGCTATTTTACATTCTCTTTTTGTTATGTCGTTATACATCAAGCAACGAAATAATTCAATGCCACATAAAAAAACTCAAAACATTCACACCATTCGTCAAGTATTCGTTGCTTTGAGTGAATTAATCGATATAGTTTCATTTCTACAACAATAAAACACATATTCTTACCAGTGTTCGAAAAAATACATTTTACATTTTTTCGGTGGATGCCTCTCAGCAGATTTCGGGCAAAAACTCTGAGAGCGAAACATAGTATCTTATAATGTAACCCTTTGAAATATCAGCGGTACCTGAAATGTCTAATGATGACTCATACTACAAATCTATAAGAACTTCGGCAAAAAAATATCAACGTCGAGAAATTATAAGTGTGACTCGAATATACTCATCGTTTATGCTTAAGTTTCATTAATTTGTGTTATTTTACATAATTAAAATATTTTTTTTAATAATTGAAATATGAAAATAAAATTTAATTTATTAAAATTAAATTGTTTTATTATTAATAATGTAATAAATATTTACTTACTTGTATTAATTTTGTTTACAAATTTATTTTGACCTCTTTCAAATGTATTTTTACTTTTTTCTCTTTTCCTCTATAGTTGGGCTTTTAGGTCACAACAATTGAATTAAAACAATTATTTTATTTTAATCTTTTTTTCTCATCCGACGTTTCGTTGGATAATCCCAACTTCTTCAGGGATGTCGTTTTATTTGTTTATTTATTTAAATTTTTAACAATATTATGTACATATTATGTATGTATGTATGTATGTCAGTTTACTTTACAAAACAAAACTTTACAAAAAAAACTTTGTTTACAAAACAAATAAAAAACAAAAACAGAAATTATAACAAAAATAACAAAAAACAAGACATTGTTTCGTCAAGTTAAGCTAGATAATAACAATAGAATAATTAACACTTCCGTTATCTTTATCTTCCTTCTTGTTTATTGCATTGTCTCCTTTTTGTTGTATTCTCAGGCTCTCCAGTGTATATCTTTTTTCTCTCTTTTTTCTTTATCTAATATTTTTATATTCTCTAAATCGGCTCTGTGATTATTTTCCATACAATGTTGTGCAAGTGCAGTTGTGTGTTTCTGTTTTCTGATATCTGTTTCATGTTCGCTTGCTCTTGTGTTTAAGCTTCTCTTTGTTGTTCCTATATAAACTTTACCGCAACTCTCCGTTGTATTACCCAGGCATTCGATTTGGTATACTACATTACTTTGCTCTTTTTTGTCTATTTTTGTCTTTGTGTTTGTTGTTTTATTTGATCTATATGCTAATGTAACTTCTTTATCATTTATCAGTTTTCTCATTTGTTTATTTTCTGTAAGTTTTGGTATATATGGAAGGCCGTAAAATTTATTGTTGTTGGATTTGTCTTCTTTTTTGTTTACATTTTCATTTTCTCTTGTTTTTGCCTTTCTTATTAAATTATTTATCAGATACTTTGGGAAACAGTTATTTGAGAGAATTTCTTTTATCCTTTTGATGTTATTTTTTTCAAATTGCTTATCTCCGATTTTTAACACTCTGTTTATTAGATTTAGTGCCGTATTTGTTTTTTGTTGCATTGGTTGTGTAGAGTGGTAATTAATGAGGCGACCAGATGCAATAGTCTTTGTGTACCAATCAGTTACAATCTTGTTGTCATTTCTATACATATATTTTCATATCTAAATACGGAAGGCATTTTTTATATTCTCGCTCAATCGTGAATTTTAGTCTATTATGATAGTTGTTAAAAGCCTTCAATATAGTCTCTTCATCTGTTTTCTTTATTATAGCGAATAGATCGTCTACGTATTTGTGAGAAACTTAATTTCTATTTTATTCTCTTTCAATTCATCTGTTACCTCGTCGATCAGTTTGTCCATTACAATATCTGCCATGGTAGGGGACAGTGGGTTTCCCATGGGCATGCCATATGTTTGATTATAGATATGTTCCCCGTACTTGAAGTAGTTATTTTCGTTCAAGTAGAATTTTAATATCTTGAGAAACTGAGTTTTCGGTATTTTGGTAAAGTTCTTCAGGGTATCCCATTGTTTCATTATTATATTAATAGCTAAATGGATTGGTATATTAGTGAATAATGATACAACGTCTAAAGAAATGAGAATTTCATCTTCATCGACAACCACTTTCTCTAGTTTTTCTTTAAGTTGCAGAGAATTCCTTATATTATGTTTTTCTTGTATAATGTTTTTCAGGATTTTTCCAATATATTTAGAGAGACTATAGCACGGTACCTCTACTGATGATGAAATCGGACGCAGTGGCATATTCTCCTTGTGAATTTTAGGTAATCCATATAGTCTTGGTGCTGTGGCAGAGTTTGAACTTAATTTTACTTTTTCATATTTTGTTATAAAATTTTGTTTGTAAAGATCCATTACAATCTACTTCTACTGATTGGTACCCAAAGACTATTGCATCTGGTCGCCTCATTAATTACCACTCTACACAACCAATGCAACAAAAAACAAATACGGCACTAAATCTAATAAACAGAGTGTTAAAAATCGGAGATAAACAATTTGAGAAAAATAACATCAAAAGGATAAAAGAAATGCTCTCAAATAACTGTTTCCCAAAGTATCTGATAAATAATTTAATAAGAAAGGCAAAAACAAGAGAAAATGAAAATGTAAACAAAAAAGAAGACAAATCCAACAACAATAAATTTTTACGGCCTTCCATATATACCAAAATTTACAGAAAATAAACAAATGAGAAAACTGATGAATGATAAAGAAGTTACATTAGCATATAGATCAAATAAAACAACAAACACATTATTCACAAAAACAAAGACAAAAAAGAGCAAAGTAATGTAGTATACCAAATCGAATGCCTGGGTAATACAACGGAGAGTTGCGGTAAAGTTTATTTAGGAACAACAAAGAGAAGCTTAAACCAAAGAATATGGATATAAAGAATGCGCATCATGTAGAAGTAAAATTTCTTATGGCGGGATGTACCAGTAAGACCCGCTCTCACCAAAATCTCTTTTAAAAATCATTTCATGATGAGGGAGGGAAGACAGGAGAAAAATAAACACAAACAAAGAGCGTAACAATGTGTTGCTCTCATCGTACGTATGTATATGCGTATGTACGATTATGTATGTACATATGATCGTTTTTATTGTTTGACCAAAGACTATAAATATGTAAGATGTTGCACACAGTGTATTTAAAATTGACAAAATTTTGTGCTTCTTTCTTATGAGGGGGGTAGGTAACAGGGAAAGCTGAATCGTCGTTCTCACTCTCATGTTAACTGAGAGAAAGAAAACAAAAAAGACTCAGTACACTTATTGTACTCAGAGAACTTATTATACTTAGAGAACGTATTGTTCTTTTCTCTAAGCAATTTATTCTCATATGCGTGTATACGTGTGTGCATGTATGTATACATACATAGCCAAATAAAATAACAAACAAACTGAAAGATGTTTTGTTTTCGCAAAATGTTTGTCCAAATAGCCTGTGGAAAACAAATATTACCGTTTGTTTTATTGTAGGGTAAGAATATGTGTTTTATTGTTGTAGAAATGAAATTATATCGATTCGCACCGAATTATATATTACTATTCAATTATGTATGTATGTATTTCCCATATGTGTCTATTTTTGTATAGAATGAAGTTGTAATAAAACGAGTGCATTTTTTGTTTAGTATTTATTAAATTTATTTATCATTTTAATGGTTCAAAATTTTAACTTTTTCCATACTGGATAATTTGAATTTGTATGTTTCCCATGTGGAATGCTTCCGTAGTAAAACAACAATTAGTAAATTAAGCATCTCCATTCTGTGTTTATAACATTCGTTATTTTCATCAAACCAAGGAATAAATTGTATTTTTTGTGCATTTTTTGGCCAACTACAAATGTTTTTTTGTTTTTTATAGATTTATTTTCTAAAAAAATTTTTTCGAAGACTTATATGAATTTTGCAAACTACAAAAAATAAATCAGATGGAGCGCACAAACTTCCAAAGTCGGAATCTTTTATATAATTTTTTGCATGAACGAACATTTCTGAAGGATATGACAAAATTTGCGCTGGTTTGATTATATCCACACGACATTTAACGCAAGATATTCGTTGAGCTAGGTAACCAACAAAATATCGACTTGATGTTAATTCAATTGGCACATTATTGGACGTAAAACAATCGGTGCCTTCATTAAAATATTCTTTATTTTCATCGTATATATCTGCGACATCTATATCAGGGGTATGTGTACTTTCTGATATATTTCCAGTCCTATCAATATCTTCTAAAAATATGATTTATGATTTTAATTATATATTATATTTATTAAACGTTTTGTTTGAGCATGCACTACAATTTTTAAATTCACACTTTTTATAAAACAATTTTTCAGTTTTTCAGTTTCAAATGTCCACACAAAATGTGGATTTTTTATTTCGGTACGAATCGATATAGTTTCATTTCTACAACAATAAAACACCCTACAATAAAACAAACGGTAATATTTCTTTTCCACAGGCTATTTGCACATTCATTTTGTGAAAACAAGACATCTTTCATTTTTTTTATTATTTTATTTGGCAATGTACAAGCACACACGTATACACGCATATGAGAATAAATTAGAGAAGAGAACAATACGTTCTCTAAGTATAATAAATTCTCTGAGTACAATAAGTGGCAGTAGCCGTACTGCCACCGACAAATTTGGCACTGGCAGTGCAACATCTTCATATATTTATACTATAAATAAATTTTATAAATTTTATAGTCTTTGATCTCATCGCGATGAGAGCAAAGAATGAGAGCAACGCATTGTTACGCTCTTCGTTTCTGTTTACTTCCCTCCTATCTTTCCCCCCGCGTCATGAAATATTTTTGAAAAATATTCCAAAATATGTTAAGATGCACATTCTTTATACTTTATTTTCTTTGGTACAAGCTATGCAATCAGCATTGAAACCATTCATACCAATCGTTAACCATTCGTACAAATCGTTAAGTATTCGTTGCTTTTGTGAGTATTTGTTTACATTTGTAGAAGACATGCAATGGAAGCATCATTTTTCGTTACACTCCGTTTTGTGAATGATGACAAGTATTGCTTTACGGAATTGATGTACATATATTGTCAACATGAGATTGGTTTTTTGTGATTGTATTCAAAATCTGAAATTAACCAATCAAACCGTTCTCTGATATGTAACTTCTCGCAATTGCCTTTGATCTCTCTATTCCTGGATGGCCATGGTGAATTTGTTTAAGAATCCTTTTACGGTAAATTGAGGGTATAACTACTCTGTTTCCAAACATGATTACGTCATCTACAAGATACAAATCATTTTTCCTGTTAAAATATGATTTGAGATCGGCGTTTTCTATTTTATCTGGCCAATCTTTTTCGATATATTTAAAAACTTGTTTTAAAATGAGATCTTTTTGTGTTTCATACTTTACCATTTTATGTGTTATTGGTAATTTATCTAAATTTTCAAATAAACTTTGTTTAATTTCTTTTTCAAATTTAATTGCAGCAATGACATATTCTTCGCTGTTGGACTGTTGTTTGTCTATAAGACGCGATAAAACATCAGCATAACCAAAACTATTTGTTGAAATAAAACTTATGTCAAAATCGTATGCTAAAAGTTGAACCGCCCTTCGTTGCAATCTATTTGCTTGATGTACTGCTATACCAGTCTTCTTTCAAAATATTGCAAGTAACGGCTTGTGGTCAGTTTGTAACTTGAACCTTCTTCCAAATATCATTTTATGAAATTTCGTTACTGCAAAGACCAATGCCAAAGCTTCTTTTTCTATTTGGCTGTACTCTTTTTCGGCTGGGGTCAACGATCTTGAGGCGTGACTTATAGTTTTAATACTTCTGTCTGCATATTCGTGAAGAATACACGCTTCGAAATCATAGTTTGATGCATCTGCCGCAACAATAATACTCTTTGTTGGATCATAATGAGTTAAGAGTAATTTGACGAAAGAATTTCTTTTAATTTTAAAAAACATTTGTTATGAACTTGAGTCCACTGCCATTTTACATTTGATTTTAGCAATTCATCCAAAGGACCCCTTAGTGCTCGCATTTGGCTACCAAATTTTCCGTTAAAATTTATAGCTCCGAGAAATGAACGAAGTTCTGTAATATTTGTTGGTTCAGGCATTCTTTTATACGACGTAGAACTTCTTGTAGGGTGTTCGGTTAGATCCTTACCTGATACAAAAATATCATCGATATATGCTGCTACGTTCTCCATTTTGTAGCTAACATTTTGTCCATAATCTGCTGAAATATGGCTGGGAATGTTTTTACACCAAACACCATACGATTATATCTAAACAGTGGGTGTTTATTGTAAGAAGGTGTCTAGCCTCGTCGTCAACTTCTATTTGTAGATATGCGTCAGACAGATCGATGTGGCTAAAATATTGTGAGTTGGGTATCTTTGAAAAAATGTCTTCTGGCAACGGCAGCGTGTACTGATGTGGTTCTAAAGCGTTGTTCAAACCTGTAGAAAAATCGGCCCATATCCTGATGGACCCGTTTGGTTTTTGAATAACCACTATTGGTGCAGCCCATTCCGAATAATTTACTTGTGAAATAACACCAATTTGTTGTAACCGTTTCAATTCAGCTTCTACTAAATTTTGCACCGCATACGCAACGGGACGCTTGGGACGAAAAACTGATTCTTGGTTTGACTTGACTGTCAAATGCGCCTTTGTTTTTGTACATAACCGTAAAGTTTCTTCGAACACTTCTGGAAATGAGTCTTTTAGAAAAGATAATTTCTCATTAAAAACAAAAGGAGTTTCCTTCAACTGTGATTTAACAGTATTACAGATGTTGTCAATAGTCATTTCATTTAGCTTTAAAGCTTGGATCCAATCCAATCCTAATACATTTAAATCATTAAGAGGTGTTACGTAACAATTTACCGTTGCTTGTTTATCACGGAATTTTAAACTGCATTCAAATTGAGATGATAACGGTAATTTGCCTGTTGCACTTCTGGCTGTGTCTTTTACCTCAGTAGCATTATTTACACGAAGTTGTTTAAAAGTGTTTTCTGAAATTATGATATATCCATAATTTCACATAGACGTCGCTGTGAACCTAATGAACAAGTGAAAGGAACACGAGCCTTCAAATATATACGAATAACTAAACATTTATTTAAAACAACAACAAACATTTTAACAAAAGGCAGTGGTTTATTGCTAAAATCACTAGATAATCGTAAATCAAACTATATATATTGCGATGATCCTAATGAACCTAGTTGACAGACTATGTTTACTTCTTTCATCGGAAGGTGCTGGTCACAACAATCATCAAAACGAAATATTTTCTATTATCGAAGAACTTAAAGAATCTAACATAATTTATTAGAAGAGTAAATGAGATGACTTATAATAATAAATTTGGAGAAAGTTTTAATAAACATAATCTTAAAAACAAAAATGTCATAACCAAAAAATATACAACACAAATATATGATGATCTAGTCGATCAAATAAACAATTAAAAATTGATGTAGAAAATGTTCATCTAAAACTTCACAATGACACAACGAAAATATATCGCACTAACAAAAAACAACAAACAAAGCAGATCAAAATCAATATCAAAAATTTAATAGAAGAAGTTCAAATATAAATATCGAAAACTAGCATCTACTGTTTTCAGTACGATAGACACCGGTGCTGAAATACATAACCCTAAAGACGAGAGGAGTTATCTTTTACGAGCGATCTTAAATCATATAAATATTAAAACCATCAATATAAAAGATTATTCGCAAACTCTACACATGAGCATACAGTAGCAGTAGATTAACATACAATTGGGCAATTCACACAAGCCGTTGTATCGTTGTATTGAGGGTATTGTTGGACGATTATACAACAGTGTATTATTGTTGTTGATAATTTTCATGTAAAAATCCGATACACTTATACACATTTTTTTCATATGTTTTTAAAAGTTGTATTGGTTTCGTGCTATCAAATTGTGTGAATGAAAAAAATGTGTATATGTTTTCATGTTTTTCAAAAGTTGTGTTGGTTTCGTGCTATCAACAGAGTATCTGTTTCTTTGACCATTCTTAATTAGTTATCGCCAGTAGATGTCAAGACCGCCAGATTTCTCCAAGGACGTTGTACAATGGGTCAATTTCGACCTCCGGGTATTGTACTTGTCTTAACGGACAAGTACACGTCCTCTAACCTAACCTAACCTAACTTCGTGCTATCAAATTGTTTGAATGCCAAAAAAAATACATTCGGAATACGAACTACACAATACAGCATAGCATTGAGCGTTCACAAACAACCAAGTGTATTCAATACAACATACACGATACAAAGTCGTGTGAATTGACCAAATGATTTTAAAGGAAATATACAACTTTTTAAAATCATTCTAGCAAATAATTTCTGATGCGGATAAAACATACAAACACAACTGGAGTATGTAGACAACCTGAAAAGAATAAATAGGCATGGTGAACATTTCGAGGATTGCGTATGGTCGAACGAAAACAGCACATGCGGCCCTGACACCTGCTCCGGTATATATTATAAACGTAGACGATATCAAGAAAATTAAGCTAAAAATATAATTAATTTTTATAATCTTACTAAATGTAAAAATTGTGTTTTTAATAAATTTTAATTTTCAATAAATTCAAAGGAAGAAATTACGTAACAAATGAAAAAACTTAACCTCATCTGAAATCTTATTTTTAAAATCAACCACCCCATCGCTCACCATCATCCCCTCCGACCCACAAATTATATTATAAATAGTGAGTCCAAATGAAACTTTTCAATTGTCATATTCTGAAAATAATAGTGAAAACATACACAGCAGTTCTTCTAGAAACGCGAAAAAGGAAAAAACTAAAAAAAATTAACACAGTGTCTAGTCTTAATAAACTCAGTGTGAAGCAGTATGAAAAGGAAGCAATATGCTTAAAGGATATACTTATAAATCATCAAATGTAATAGAGTGAATACCAAATTCGGGGAAAAGATGCTCGAGTAAGAAAAAAATGTTGTCTTTCTCCCTCAAAAATATTTAAGGATGACAGGAGAAAAAAAATTAAACAAGGAAATACTTATTATACTTTACAATTTGGAATGTATGAAATTTAAATAAAGGGTACAAACAGAAAAAACTTAAAACAATATTTGTTATTATTCTAGTTTTTTTTAGGGATATGACAACAGCTATAAAACAAGAACCGCAACAGCAAAAATGGATTTATAATTGTTGACGTGTAAGGAATTTGCATTGGTAATAAATTTCACGCAAAAGAAGTCTGCGTTTCAATATCAGATTTTGAAATCCGAACGTTTCTAATTTCAACGTTGGAAAAACATTCAGAACTAACTAATAAGGATATTATGGTAAATACATGGCTATTTAATCATTTTCATGGTATACATTGGAATAAAGGTTACTCTACACCAGAGATCAGCAATGAATCGTATTTTCGCTACTCATAGGTACTTATGAAATTTTGAGTATGAGTGAGTCAAGAGTATTAAAATTCAACTACTCTGATTCATTCGTACTCGCTACAACATTGATTTATAAGTATAGGTTGCAATGAGTATGAGTACAACGTTGACATCAAACTCACAACATTCGATTCATTGTTTGATTCATACGCCTACTCATTGAGATTCATAAATTTAGAAAAATGCTTATAATACTTACGAATGATTCGAGTCACTCGAATCATTCATCAAAATTTACAGTAGTAGTTATTGTTGCATTTACAAAAGAAGAGAAAAGAAAAGACAAAGACAGCAAGCAAAGCACACACACAACCTTCTAGCGAGTATTGTGGTGTTCGTACTCGAATCACACTTATTTTGTGCTTCGTGTATATGTTGAATCATGGAGAGTCGAAATCAACAACATCGTGCGTATTGTTAAGTATGAGTACGATGAGTATTTCTAACTTTGAATATGAGTAGTATGAGTATAATATTAAAATAAGTATGAATGCGTATAAGTAGCTGAAATTATAAGTATGACTCGAATCTACTCATCGTTTTGAATACTCGTTGCTGATCTCTGCTCTACACTACAAGATGTGATAGCGTATTTAACAACAAATTTGGAAAAAAGCCCCAACAAACCAAATGTGTTGAGAATAATATTATATTAAGCTTACCAACACAAGCATTAAGCTTGAAAAAGTCTTAAGAAAATCTTGAAAAAGGTTATAGTAACAATTGTAGAAAAATCAAAACGGAACCCTCGTGATAATATTATATGTGTAAGATTACTAAAAGCTTATTCTTGCAATTGTAGAATAAGCTTACAAATGTAGTATTATATTAAATGCTATATATAAAAGCTTTTCAACATAAATGACAATAATTGACAATAAAAAAAATGTATTTTCTTTAATTTAAAATTATTTATATATTTTATTGTGTTTTTTTAGTTTTATAATTGTTTCGGAGCTCAATTCGATTTTTTGAGAATTGGAAATAGGTGTCCTTTATAAACTGATCCCCTGTTATTCCAATGGACAATGGTGTACCTATAAATTGTAGATATTTAATAATTATAATATTGTATTTAAATTTTTTTTATTTTTTAATTTTTACTTACTTCGTATTGCCTTTGTTGTGCTAAGATTTCGTACACTTTTCTTTGATTCAGTGCCTTTCCAGCAAAACTGTTCTCCTAATACGTCAGTTATTATTTTTCTCCAGCAATTTTTTGTAAAATTTAACAACCAGTGTTAACTCCTTTTCCTGAAAAAGGTGATAAGAAAAAAAACTATATTTTTATATGTACAATGAATAGGATACTTACAAACTTCCAACTTACAAAAAATGCAAAATTTTCGCTGTTTTTCAAAATCGAAGAAGAGCTCAATTTCTTTGAATGGTTCTGCAGGCATTACGGTGCGTTTATTTATTATTTGTTTTATTTGAAATAAGCGTCCGTCCACGCACTTTAAAAATTTTGTAATAAATTTACAGGTAAAACAAAACAAATTTCATGAAAAAAAGTAACGGTAGCTGTTTATAGCTATCGCGTGCGTAAAAGAAAGACAGCATGACTTTAAAAACTATTGAGAATAATAAGTTTTTTTCAATCGTCAAATTTATTTAATCATACTTTAGCAACAGTTGTGTTTAACAATAGTTTCTCAAGCATAGTTGAAAACTGCTTGTGAATTCACATTTTAAAAACATTATTGTAATATTAATAAGAAAAAGCTTGAAAACAACTATTATTATAAGCTTATTCTCAAGTTATATTGCGGTTTGATTGCTAAATGGTATGTTGGGAGGGAACAACTATACTCTGTCATATATATTAAAGGAAATGAAAAAATTAAGTGGTTAATAGATCTTCTTAAAGGAGAAATAGAAATATGTGTAGTTAATTTAAATGAACTGAACTGTCCTAATATAATAACTTTAGATAAATCTAATACACTAGAGCCCCGACTTGCGTCGATCCGATTTGCGTCGTTTCGATTTGACAAAACTCAGCTTGCGTTGTTGCAATTTCAACTTGAGTCGATTAAATTTAGCCGAATTTGAAGGAATGGAAGAGGATGACATTAATGAACTTTTACTGTCTCACGATGAGGAGCTTGATAATGAAAATTTATTATCCATTAATATTCAGCACGCTTTAGAAGATGATGTTATGATAATTGATAATACATTAGAGGAAAAAAAAAAATAACAATCTCCAATATTTCGAAAGCTATGCAATTAATTTCCCATGCATTGGATATATTTTCTGAAAACGATCCTGACGAAAAACGTAGCGAGGGCGTAGCAGCATCTGCTGACCAAGCCATTAGTTGTTACAAGGAAACATATCAGTAAAAAAATCTCTAAAAATTCAACAAACCTTTTTGTTAACAAACCTGTAAGACCACGTAATCAAATGGAGTGTTGTTGATTTGAATTTACGAGTATTATCTGAAGAAAGCACCACATAAACTAAACAAAGCACAATTTCTTCTTTAAAATTTATTTTTTTATAAATGAATTTTATTGATTTCTGTTAAGTTTTTTTGTTAGAGAAAACTTTACTGAACTTAATAAAATAATGAAAAATGTTTTCATAATTCTGTTTTATCCGAAATATTAAGTTTTTTTGCTTCATTTTGATTAATTTCAATGCATTTGTATAGAAAAATTTGATTCGATTTGCGTCGTTTCAATTTGCGTCGCAATTCTCCGGTCCCCATTAACGACGCAAGTCGAGGCTCTGGTGTACTAATCTAAATACTTGTGAAAATCACTGTATAATCGAATTTGTGTTGGAAAAAATGCTATTTTATTTAGAAATTTTGTAAAGTTAATTCTTAATAAAGAAAACTCTATTCTAAACATTTGAAAACATTAACTATAAATCATTTAAAAATATGTTAATATCGTTTAGTTAATCATTACTCTCTATTCAGAGTACATCGTCCAGCCACTAACACAACCTACTATTGACTTTTTAAAGAAGGGGAAAAAATGGTGACATCAGCTGAGTTAGAGGATATATTATATAGACATAGTTATCAAATTGATAAACAACATGTTGATTTATTTTTAAGCCTTATCAATGAACTAAGAATATGCAACATTAGTAAAATAAGTAATCCATTTTTAAGTATTAATAATATCATACATTTGTATTATTGTGAAAAAAATTTCTCAGAATCTTTTAACATTTGCAGATGTCAAACATTTTTTTGAAAAATATATGATAACTCAAAAGCTTTTTAATCTGTATAAGCGAATGTTTAACTATTATTATATACCATAGATATATGTATTGTATTGTACCAAAGAAAATAAAGTATAAAGAATGTGTATTTTAACATATTTTGGAATATTTTTCAAAAATATTTCATGACGCGGGGGGAAAGATAGAAGGGAAGGAAACAGAAACCAAGAGCGTAACAATGCGTTGTTCTCATCGTGCATTTTTGTTGTTTGACCACTTTTTCATTAATTTTTCTGAAATCACTTATTCTGGTCAGTGTTGCCACGAAAAAAAAATTTTATTTGTAAAAAAAATCACCAAATAAGAAAAAATATAACCAAAATTAAATTCACAGTTTTTTTATTTTATTTTTTCAAATATAAATTACAATTAATACAACATAGTAAGAAAAGAAACAAAAAATAACAAAATAAAATTTTAGTCTTACTAATTAATTCATTTCTACAAACAAAACAAAAGCTCTTTTTATAAGAAAAATAAAAAACCAAATCCGGAAATTTTGGTTAAAAATAGCTAAACGGCAACACTGGTTGTAATTAGTGAGTAAGAGAGAGAAAATAAGTTGAGAGAATTTATTTATTTACAGCCATAGAAAAGTGTCAATAATATACGATATTTTGATTTTAATTTCGTCAACATACATATGTAAAGCTATCCATCTTTGGCTTAAAAATTATACCTAGTTTTTTTAGATAAACAAAAATAAAAAAGATAAAAAACCCCATTTTTTATTAGAAGAAAAAAGGGAGCGTTCCAAATCATTTAAAAATTGTACTATGCGACAAAATAAAAAAAAAAATAAATACGGCCAGCTAATGACATAGAACATTTTTAACATAAAATATTTTTTGAGTGTTATTCTGAAATAAAATGATAACGCATCCGCTACACTTGTCGCAGTCTGATCGACAACACAAGAATGCGTGTGAGTTCTCTCTGCACAATTATGCTTTTTAAAAAATATTATGCTGGCAGCGAGTCGTAATGTAGACTTTGGTGAGAGCGGGTAGTAATGATACGATATAATGATAAGAAATTTTACTTCTACATAATGCGCATTCTTTATATTCATATTCTTTGATTGTACAAAATCTGAAAATAAAATATGGATACCTAAGAGAAAAAATCTAATTAAATAAAAAACTAATTTGTTTTGATTTACCTTTTTATTATATATAATTTTATTTATTGTAAACAGTAAAAACTAAAAATTTTTTATATAATTTATTTTTAAAATTATTAAATATCGCTATTATCGTCCTCACATCCTGTAACATTATTTGAAGTTATCATTTATTTTTCTCAATAATTCAAACTGATTAACGTTACTTATAGAATAACGTTCTCCAATTTGATTTATTACATTCACCTGGTTTATTGCTTTCCTGCATTCAGTACATTATCTGTGCCAGGAGTGAAAACACTTCTCTCACAGATAGTGTGTACAAAGCAGGAAAACAATTGTCTGCCCCTTTTATTTGCTAGTCAAACATCGCATTTATATTTATTATTAAATAAATGTTCTAAAGGGTTGTTGTTACTAATTTTTTTTCAACCTTATTATCTATTAAATATTTTTTATATGTTACCAATACCCTTTGCCGCTTCCTTTCCAGCTTCTGAATGTTTGAGCTTAACCGCCTTTCCTCCTCTTCGAATTCTGTAAACCTCTTCCTCATCTCTAATAGTTTGGTTTTTCTGGAAGTGCCACCTCTGTGTTCAAATCCCGAAGTCTTTTGACATCTTCAGGGATGTTGTTAACATCCTTGGTGGAGAGGGTGGTGGTGGTATCATCTCCGGCGATGAAGTCCTCGTAATTAGTGGAGGGGGTGGTGGTGGTGCCGTATCCCGCGATGGAGTGCTTGTAATTAGTGGAGGGGTAGTGGTGGTGCCGTCGCAGGTGCTGAAGACCTCGGTGAGTCATTCTCACCAAACACTGGTGAAGATGACATTGGGAAACTATCTAACGGATATTGTCCGTTAGATAGAAACCCTTGAGTTTCTTCATCGTTATTAAAAAACATAAAGTTGTTCATTTTTAGTTTTTACTGTTTTCTTTAAAATACAGTTGTATAATAATTAGAAAACAAATTTTTTTATTTTATTTTTTATTTAAAATTTCATCTTTATTCAAATATTACATATACATATTAGAGGTCTGCAACGAATAACTTTTTTGCTTCATGTGTGCAACTCGTTGTCGGATAGATAGAGTACTTACTCTCTCTCTAACAGCTCAAGCAGTGAAGAGAAGAGAATGTGTGCAAGACAAATACGAGTAAGTATTTATCCGAAGCTGCTTATGTTCCGTAAAAAGAGTACTCATTGAAAAATATATCCGCAAAAACAAGTACTCCTAAAATTATGTTCACTTCATGTGGTACTTCAAATACTCGCAGCATAAAACACCACATAACTGATGTTTTTTTTTTGTATATAAATGCTTATGTGTATGAACAAACGACATGTTAGGCATATATTTATTAATCATTGAAATAAAAAATAGAAATCGAAAATAGTAAATTTTTTTGAAAAATATTTTTTTTTCGCTTTTTGATTTAAAAAATTCTTTATTTTCAATGAACTAAAAACAATTAAAATAACAAAAAAATCACTTAAAATTACTAAAACGTAAAAAAACATAGTTTATATTTCATATTTTCAGAGATCATTTAAAGTGATAAAAGTATGTAAGTAATAAGTGTAACAAATAAAGTTAATTATATGTATATAGAAGAGAAGGAACTTTAAAAACTTAAATATTTGTGAATTTATTTAAAAAGAAAAACAAAACATAACATTAATCCTTAAATAAAAAAAAAACTAAAAATTCATGTCCATAAAACTCAAAATTAGAGATCACTTTCTATTCTTTCTATTTCTTCGTATATTTTTGTTTTATTCATATTAGAGAGTAAAAACATTATTTTGTTTATTGTAGCTCCGTTAGTTCCAAGAGCAGACCTCTTCTCAGAAATAAGATTTCTTGCCTTCGAAAAATACATACATACATAAATGCATACATACATAATTGAACAGCCTAAAAAATAACATTATAATTCGGTGCGAATCGATATAATTTCATTTCTACAACAATAAAACACATATTCTTACCCTACAATAAAACAAACGGTAATATTTGTTTTCCACAGGCTATTTGCACATACATTTTGCGAAAACAAGACATCTTTCAGTTTGTTTATTATTTTATTTGGCAATGCATGTATACATACATGCACACACGTATACATATTTGCAGTACTCATTGGTATTTGAAGTACTATGTGAAGTTTGGTGGTACTCGTTGTACTCGACATGTTTTGTGCCGGTATTTTCGAGTAAGAAGGAAAGTTGAACATGTATTTGTATGAAGCGAACGCAGTCAAATAACAACAAGAAGTTATTCGATAATTTTGTTGTTCTCAAAAAAGAGTACTTTTCTTCTTCGGATACTTTAGATAAGTGTACATGTATGCTAGATCTTATGTACTTTTTGAAGTCAAATACATTTGTGCAGACCTTTAATAAATAAGAAAGAATTACACCTATAAGACAAAAATAAAGAAAGAAAGAGAAACAAATCATGTTTATAATACAAATAAAATAATTTAAAAGAAAAAACATGCCAGAATAGAAAAGAAATTTAAAACAATGTGAACGTAAATTATAAAATAATTAAAAGAAAAGAAAGAAAACGAAAAAGTAATAAAAAGGAAAATCATTATTGTGAACTTGAAAATTAAATATTTGAAAAAAAAGCACTACCTACATTAATTTCACAAATAAAAAAAAAGAGTTTAAAAAAAAATAAAAGGGCATATGTGGGTATGTGTGAGACTGAACACTGAAAAACAAAAATTAATTTAAAGACAAAAAGTTTAGCAAAAAGAACAGTTTTCTAAATCAACTAAAAATCAATAAAAAATAACTAACAATAAAGAAACTAAATCAAGAATAAAATTGAATATAAAAATCATATCAAAACAAAAACCAAGTGACAGCAAAAGCAAAAGGGGAGGAGAGAAGTCAGCAATGAAGTCATGGTGTTCAACGTCGATGGAGGCCGGTGCACCGCAGCGCAGCTAAGTTGCCACATATATATATATATTTAATTTTATAACTATATTTAATATTATAACTATATTTAATATTATAACTATATTCAATATTATAACTATTATTATTATAATTAATATCCTTATAATTACCATTATTCTTATAATTGTAGTTATTATTATTATTACCTAATATTGTAATTATTATTGTATTATTAAATATTACAGACATGTACATTATTTGAATTGAACATACATTGTATATTATTACACATATATTTCACAATTTCTATTTTTCACCTTTTTTTTATTGTAAATAAATTCTGTCTATTTGTGACCAAATGAAATTCAGATGAGTCCTTAGTTGGCTAATTCAGGGAGGGGGAATGCTGGGAGCATGGTAGGGTAAGAAGCACATGGTTATTCTAGGGACAGATGTAGTATTTGATTAGGGCGTCCGTCTGTCATGGTGTGTGACTTTGTCACTGGGAGGGAACTTATGCCCTAGGCGGTAATAACACCTAACCGTCCGGTCGTTTCGGCTCGTTTATCCTTGTCACTTTTACATTTAACAACATTGTAGCTTTTTATATTTTTTTTTTTATATTCACACAGTCTATAGTATTTTCTTTGGTAGCATGCAGGCTGTGTTTATATGCTTACGCGTCGTAAAATACGGGTTGAGAACCATTTTGATTTGAGCAGCCGGGGAGATCTTTGCATGCCCTTGACCTGGATATTTTATTCGGTTTTAAAATTTTGAATTTTTTTCGGACTATTGGTTATTTTACAACCGGCGCGTAACAATTGATGTTGAATATATTGAAAAAATTTTTTTATTCGACAATCAGCTAACAATGTTCTGTCGAGCGACAAAATTCAAAAATGCGTATTTTACGCTTTAGCTTCTATTGCAACGACTAGAAATATTAACTACATGAATAGAACAGTAAACAAAGATATTTTGTGGAAACGCCCACTACCGCCATACTCAAAAGCTCGTAAGCAGAGCAGGAATTTCCTTATATAATAATAATAATAAAAATAGAATAATAGTAGTATGTTTATGGGGTTTCTGGACCAATTTTCCCATACGAAATTTGGCTCATGCCTGCTTCTTCTTGTTCCTTTTATTTGTATTACTTTTCGAACGAATGATTGGGCGGACAGAATGAGTATGTATAACTTTTGGCAAGTGTGTGAAGCTGTACTTGGAATATTGTGGTTTTGTTTATTTTATTTTTGAATAATAAATAGAAATATAGTTGTACGTGTTATTGTTATTGTGTTTTTGTGCTATAAGGATCTTTAATTTTAAACTGATAAGAGAGAAATATTTTCTTGCGATAATAAAGTTATAATTTTTTTGTATTCTTAAGAATTACTTCAATAAGAATATTTTTATAAAAAAAATTTAAAACTCTTGACACATATTACAGTTTTTAGTTTTAATTATAAAGAATTTTACTACAAGGATCTTTAATTTTAAACTGATAAAAAAGAAATATAGTTACACGTGTTGTTGTTGTGTTTTTGTGCTATAAGGATCTTTAATTTTAAACTGATAAGAAAGGAATATAGTAGCATGTGTTGTTCTTGTTGTGTTTTTCTGTTATAAGGATCTTTAATATTTTAGTATAAATAGAGTGCGTTTTTTGTTTTCTAATTCAGTGCTTAACACGTTCCGTGCCACGTGTACCGTTTTCGGTGCACACTAAACCTCATTTCTACGCCAAGCTGAATTTTCGAATTTAAAATGGTTATATCCAAAATTTAATTATTGGTAGCACTGTTTTAGGTAACGTAATGATATTCAGAGCAATTTTTGAGTCATGTACTGATAACGGTACATGTGGCGTGGTAATTAGTTATCAGAGCACTTTTGAGCTTTTAATGAGTACGGGAGTTGTAAATGCATCGATTTTGTATAATACAAACCCAACTGTTCAATTTCATATCTACAATGTAGAAAGCTACTGATTTCATATAGTATATTTTCTGAAGAAGATGACCATGTCCCACCTTCTAGAAAACGCCATAAATTACAAAAAGGTAATGGCAGACCAGGAAAAAGGAACCACTGCAAATCAGGCTATGCAGAAAGTGTGAAAAATTATAGTAGTGTAGTCAAACTTAATTAAAACATATATTCTCTTTTGTACATCACCCTTATGTCTCTTATTCTAAGTGAAATAAATTTAATTTTTTATTGTTATTTTGTGCATTTCGTCGTTTAGATATTAATAACTTTGAAAATAATATACATTTTATCAAAAACAAAAAACATGTATTTATAGCATTTTATAAAAGTAGTTATCGTGTACCGAAAATGGTACACGTGGCCTAGAAATAACACCTTCGCATAAACAGCTTGGCACGGAACGTGTTAATCGAACTTCGAAGTGCGCGATCGTAAATCCTTTATTAGCGGACAGTAGTTAAAAGTTCACATTTTAAAACAACAAAGAAATATTATTTTTGTAACTGCCTTCTGTGTCCCTATTGTATTCATTCGCGGCGATAAGTACGTAAGCATACAGAGGTAGCAATACTGCTATGGCCCCGGGGGCCAATTTAAAAAACATTAAAAAATCAAATATGAAGAGACAGAAGAGAACTCGAACTCTTCCAAAAGGTATGTTCTCGGACATACCTACCACTCCTACAAACCGTTTCAGTGCCCTTGCAAATATCAATGAAATGGAACTAGATCCAGTATCCAATATAAGCGAGGAAAAAAGAATAAAACCACCACCACTAGTAGTAGACGAAAAAATTTCTTTCAACGAACTAAAAGAGTTATTAGGAAAAGATACTTTATATAAGCGTACATTCATTGGTACAAAAGTTTTTCCACAAAGTACTGAATTACACGAAAAATATAAAAAAAATTTACTGGAAAAAAAGATCGAATTTCATACTTTTAATTCAAAAGAGAAACGACCGTAAACAGTGTTCCTTTACGGACTTCCCAAATTAAGTATTGAGGATATAAAACAAGACATCCAAAGCTACAATATAAATCCCTCTTCAATTACTGAAATTGATACAAAGCACAGTACGGTTAATAACGCAGTGTACAAGGTCCAATTCATTAGGAAAAATTTTAATCCGAAATCCTTGAGCAATATTACCGCGATTTGTAATGTTATTGTATCGTGGAAGAAGTACAAATCTAGAAAAAATGGTAATCCGACGCAATGCTGGAATTGTTTAATGTACGGGCATGGAGGCGAACATTGCAACCGCCTTCCAGCTTGTATGATATGTGCGAAGCAACATCACACAAACGATTGCCCACTACGGAATCAAAATAAAATTCCTGCTGCATTTGCTTGTTTCAATTGCAAAAAACATGGAAAAAACGCACTGATCACTCTGCAAATGACATTAACTGCCCTCTGCGCTCACTCGACCTAGAAACTAGAGCCAAAGCAACTAGGAATAACAAAACCGGTTTCAGTTACAACAAAAATAATAGACAAAATTTACAACATTATACCAATGCTGATTTACCAAACATGAATAAAACCAACAACAATTTTCGCAATTCCCTTTCATATGCTGATTGTGTAAAAACGAACAGTGATCTATTTACTGTAGACGCATTGTTTAATATATTTACAACAGCTTTGCATGACCTTAGTAAATGTACAACAAAAATACAACAAATTCAAATTGTAATATCAATGGTAAAATACGCTTATGGTCTCCCATAATGGAAACGAACTAAAATTGCTTCACTGGAATGCTAATGGCAATACTACATTTTCTAATCTTCTTCAATTTGAATCTCTAATTGAGAGAGAAAATATACATATTGCATCTATAAATGAAACACACTTTAACGAAAACCACAAAACTTATTTTAAAAATTATTTTATATATCGGAACGATAGGCAAAACTCGAGAGGAGGAGGAGTAGCTTTAGTAGTTCTTAAATCAGTCAAACATAAATTACTTTCTATTACGGGAACTTCAGGAATTGAAATCTCAATAGAAACTAAGATTAATAACAGAAACATTATTATAATTTCTGCTTATTGTCCGAAATATAAAAACAGTTTTGCAAACGATATAATCAAATTAACCACATCTAACAAAGATTTTATTATGTTAGGTGATTTAATTGCAAAACATACGGTTTGGTATTGCGTCAAAAACAACACAGCAGGAAATATTCTTTTCAACCTTGAACAATCAAACAATTTCTTTATACACTATCCTAATAGTCCCACTTTTTATCCATCACAAAGGAATAGGAATGCTTCTGTTATTGACTTGATATTAAGCAACACGTCTATGAATATCCACTTGAATGTACTTGAATACGAGATCCCATCTGATCACAGGCCTATTATATGTGCTATTGATAATGCCTCTGTAGAAGAATCAGTAACAGCACACTACAATTACAAACTTACAGATTGGACTGCGTAACATTATTAACAATAGGATCAATATAAGTCCTATTATGTATTGTTCTAAAGCAGCAATTGACTCTGAGATTGAAAAGTTTGTTGAAATGGTAACAGAAGCAAGAAATAACTGCTCTCCAATGTTAAGTCGCTCTACGAAAACATATTTACCAGCGAGCATTTTAAACTTAGTAAAACTGAGAAGGATTTTTAAAAGGAGGAGCCAACGTGCAACAAACGTATGATATCAATTTTTACGAGCAATGTATAAAGTTCCTAACTACTACGATTAACAACGACATTAACTCCCACCGCAATGAGAACTGGAATAAATTGTTGTCAAAATTAAGAGTTGGTGACAAATCCTTTTGGAAAATCAGTAGGAGTCTGAGAGGTAAACAAAACCGAAAAATTCCTCAACTTTTACAGGGAAACGAAAAAATTATAAATGACTTTGGCAAAGCACAATTATTTTCACACACCCTCACATCTACTTATAAACACTCCATTGACAAAATTGTTAACAGTAATTCCAAAAAACTCATGTCATTGCCGATTCAATCTGATAATTTAACTTTTGTCTCGTTGGATGAACTCAACTCATTAATAGCATCACTAAAATCTTCTAAATCGCCTGGTCTAGATGATGTTTCTAATATTTTAATAAAAAAGTTACCACCTGAGGCTAAGCTATTTACAATAGCTGTTTAAAATTAAACTATTTGCCAAAGCATTTCAAAAATTCAAAAATTATAGCAATTCCTAAACCCAAAAATAACCCTTACAGTTACAGGCCGATAAGTTTGTTGAGTAACTTAGGTAAACTACATGAAAGAGTTATTCAAAGACGAATCATTGACGTAATGGAATATGTGCCATTAATAGCCAGCGAGCATTTTGGCCTTAAAAAACAGCATAGTGCCGTAAATTAAATAAATCGCATTACAAATATGATTAAACATAACAAATGTAATAAGCAATTGACAGGTCTTGTTTTATTAGATGTGGAAAAAGCATTCGATACCGTTTGGCACAATGGCCTCATATATAAGTTAATGCGTTCTAATATGCCAAGGTATTTATGTAAAATTATCGCAGATTTTCTCAAAGACAGAACATTTGTAGTAGAAGTCAACAATACATTATCTTCTCCTAAACATATCACAGCAGGCCTACCACAAGGATCAGTGTTATCGCCTTTACTGTACTCAATTTTTACTTTGGACCTTACTCTACCTAAGTATATGAAAGTGGCATACTATGCACATGACACCTCTCTAATAACATCCAGCAAGCTTACAAAGGCTTTGATAAAGAAAATGGAAAATGGTTTTTCAGCGTGTGCTAAATATTTTTACAAATGGAAGATAAAAATTAACACGAACAAAACTCAAGCCCCTATAATAACGCGCCCAAACGTTCACCAAGCCGTCAGTTATGTCTAAGTAATGATCAAATAACGGTACGCAGTGATGTGAAATACTTAGGACTAATTTTAGATAAAAAACTAAACTTTGCGAAACATATCGACGAAGTTTGTAAGAAATCGCTCAAAGTGAGAAGGGCTTTGTAGCCCATATATGCCATCGTTCAAGACTGAACATAAAAAATAAAAATTAAATTTTTAAGAGCGTTATAAGACCCACCTTAACCTATGCATGCCCGATATGGTATACAACAGCAAAAACTCAGCTTAAAAACTCCAGGTTATTCAAAATAAATGTTTAAAAATTATTAACAAAACACATTGGAGATACTCTACTCGATTGCTTCATAATGAAACAGGATATGATCTAATCGTGGACTTCATAATGAAACTGAAAAACAAATATTTCGAGACAGTACAAAATTCTCCTTATCAGTTGATAAGAGAATGTAGTGAATTGGCTTAAGTTTAACTTTAAAAACAAAATCATCAAAGCGGAAAAATATGTATAGTCGCATTTTTTCCTAAAATGCTTTTATATACATAAAAATTTTCCGACATAATTTGGCCATCCTTCTTTTCATATAAAGGTTTTCCTATTTTTCCTTTAAGAAATATTTAAAATAAAAATTGTAAATATAGTAAATAACTTGCAGAATCTGTGATAAATAATTGTAATATTCGTTGTAGTATCCTTAGATAGAATCTCGAAACAAAACCGTATATATGTATTAAAGGTCTGCACAAATGTATTTGACTTCAAAAAGTACATAAGATCTAGCATACATGTACACTTATCCAAAGTATCCGAAGAAGAAAAGTACTCTTTTTTGAGAACAACAAAATTATCGAATAACTTCTTGTTGTTATTTGACTGCGTTCGCTTCATACAAATACATGTTCAACTTTCCTTCTTACTCGAAAATACCGGCACAAAACATGTCGAGTACAACGAGTACCACCAAACTTCACATAGTACTTCAAATACCAATGAGTACTGCAAATATGTATACGTGTGTGCATGTATGTATACATGCATTGCCAAATAAAATAATAAACAAACTGAAAGATGTCTTGTTTTCGCAAAATGTATGTGCAAATAGCCTGTGGAAAACAAATATTACCGTTTGTTTTATTGTAGGGTAAGAATATGTGTTTTATTGTTGTAGAAATGAAATTATATCGATTCGCACCGAATTATAATGTTATTTTTTAGGCTGTTCAATTATGTATGTATGCATTTATGTATGTATGTATTTTTCGAAGGCAAGAAATCTTATTTCTGAGAAGAGGTCTGCTCTTGGAACTAACGGAGCTACAATAAACAAAATAATGTTTTTACACTCTAATATGAATAAAACAAAAATATACGAAGAAATAGAAAGAATAGAAAGTGATCTCTAATTTTGAGTTTTATGGACATGAATTTTTAGTTTTTTTTTTATTTAAGGATTAATGTTATGTTTTGTTTTTCTTTTTAAATAAATTCACAAATATTTAAGTTTTTAAAGTTCCTTCTCTTCTATATACATATAATTAACTTTATTTGTTACACTTATTACTTACATACTTTTAGCACTTTAAATGATCTCTGAAAATATGAAATATAAACTATGTTTTTTTACGTTTTAGTAATTTTAAGTGATTTTTTTGTTATTTTAATTGTTTTTAGTTCATTGAAAATAAAGAATTTTTTAAATCAAAAAGCGAAAAAAAAATATTTTTCAAAAAAATTTACTATTTTCGATTTCTATTTTTTATTTCAATGATTAATAAATATATGCCTAACATGTCGTTTGTTCATACACATAAGCATTTATATATAAAAAAAACATCAGTTATGTGGTGTTTTATGCTGCGAGTATTTGAAGTACCACATGAAGTGAACATAATTTTAGGAGTACTTGTTTTTGCGGATATATTTTTCAATGAGTACTCTTTTTACGGAACATAAGCAGCTTCGGATAAATACTTACTCGTATTTGTCTTGCACACATTCTCTTCTCTTCACTGCTTGAGCTGTTAGAGAGAGAGTAAGTACTCTATCTATCCGACAACGAGTTGCACACATGAAGCAAAAAAGTTATTCGTTGCAGACCTCTATTATTTATTAAGCACATACATATATTGGTTTTGGTTTGTCGTAGTTGGTGGTGGTTGTAATGATGATCTTGCAGTAGTGTTGTGGCGGGTTTTATTTTTATAAATTATTATTTTTTTTATATTATTTCTTTTTTTGATTGTTTATTAAGTAAAAAATTAATATACATATTTATAGTATATATTAAATATATCCACAAATTTATATCATGTACATATGTCTTTATACAAAAGAAAAGTATAGATTTTAATTTTATTTAATATAAATTTTTATCTATTAGCACTTAGCACTTAATGAACGAAAAAGGTAAAGTATTTAAAATATAGAAAGCTCTATGAATGTTTTTTTTTTAAACAACAATGTAAATTAAAAGTACATTTATCTATATTTCTTTCCACAAATAAAGGAATGATTTTACAACTGCACGATTCAAGTGCCACACGTGAACTGATTCTGATCTGCGGCTTGTATTCCTTTCTACCCTTTATTTCCAGAATTTTCCTTTCTCATCCCACGCCATTATCCTCCTCTACCCATCTCCCCTATCCTCGTTCAGTTACAAGTGTCACGTACTGATTGGTTCAATTACCTAACGGTAAAATTTCAACGAAACAGACGCCAGGTGTCAAAATCCAATTGGTCGATCAGAACGCGCCAAAAAAAAATTATCGAAGAACAGACATAGTAAAAGGGATAAAGATAATGAAAGGGTTGTATTTGCATCGATAAAAAGAGTTGCAATAAAGTGCATTATTGCCAACCATATATGCAAATACAAAGGGTGGGAGTGAAGATTACAATCCTAACTTAGAACAATCCGTAACACAATATTTGAGAAACATAAAATTTGACGTTACTAGAGAGAAATATGTAGCAGGGCTGTTAGGTTTTTTTTTTTTTAAATCGTCAAAATTAAGAGAAAAAATCGTCACAAAAATTAGGAAAAATCGTCAAAAAATCGTCATAATTTAAAACATGAATAATATATTTTTCTATAAGTATAGTTCTATTTTTAATTTATAAAAACAATATTTAACATAAAGGAACAATTAATTCAGCAGTCTTTAATAAAAACAAAAAAGTCAATAAAAATTATATAAAATATTTTCTTTTGAAAATCTTACTAGACGGAAAACTTAAAAAACTAGTAAGAAATATTAAAAACATTATGTGTAAATGAACAGACTTATAATTTACATATAATTTTAATTAATGTTCGTACAAATTATGTGAACAAAGTTTACTTATCAAATTTTTTAGTAATATTAACATTAAAACAATTAGAAGAATTATTTTTTAAATAATCTTTTGAAAATAAAATTCCTTCAATGGTTTATATTCGTTGTTCTCTTTTTGGTTCTGTCATTCAACATGCAATGTTAATAGATGTTTTATACATAGTATATTAATACAAATTTTGACAGCAAGATAGCTTAAAACAAAAACAAATTGCCTGTTTTTGTGGATGTTTGTTGTACAATAAGATCTGTAGGCACTTTTTGAGTACACTTTGGTTTTATACAAAATGTATGTGATGCCAAAAAAGTGGTTTTACACAAAATGTAAGTGATGCCAAAAAATCGTCTAAATGTTAGAAATTGTATGGAAAAAAACGTCAATCGTCATATTAGTAAATTGACAATAAAAATCGTCAAATATAACACTCCTGATATGTAGTTGTATTAGTCTAAAATTTTTTTAATAGATTATTTGGAAACCATATGAGAGAACTTCATTATTCTGTTCGCATTCTATTCTTCTACTCATTACGTCGTGAACTTAATTGTTTATTTCTATAAGTAAGAGCTGTTGTCTAAGAAAAGCTTGTAATATGGAAAATTGTTTTAAAATAAAATAAGAAATATTTTACACAACATTGATATTCTAATAGAAAAATCGTTAGAATACTTATGCATTTTGAAAGTGTATTAGGAAATTATATAAAAGTTATTTAAAAATAGGGAATTACAGCTCCAACAAAAGCATATTGTAAAAATAAATTTACAGATAATGCACATTCGACGTTAGGTCATTAAGAATCGTTTGTTATGTTGAGAAACTAAGAAAAAACTTGACCTTCCAGTTACTATGAGATCTATCGCCCCTGTCTTAAATGCTATTAACAGTTTTACTTCTTATTTTATTTTTTAATTTAAATAAAACTACATTCAAACAAATCTCCTATAATTTTTTCACTTCTTATGAATTATGTAACATCAATACAAAATATGTTTAAGTTTTATTTAATCTTTCTAAGCTGAGGAAAAAGGAAGTTATTTGGTAAATACAAACTTTAAATTAAAACAAATCCTATTTAAAAAACTAATGTGGTCAACAAATTTATAGGATGGTGTATCAGCTAATTATTTTAAAAAATTATTTTATTTTTACCGTCTAAATAAGTGGTCAATTAATTGTGCTCAAGTTCTTTCTAAGAGTACAATTATTTTAAGAGAATATACATAGAGTGTGTTAACCCAGTTTCGGTTGTCCTGGACCCCGAAGTTCGTTTGAAACGACAAACAGCTGATTTGTGGGTCACTAATTCTTCCTAGTCACAAGAAATTAAATGCGAACGATAACGAAAGCGTTGCAATACAAAATTGCGGCTCTCTGTTCCGGTTTTCTTACTTTTGTACGTACGTTTGTGTATTTATTGTCGTTTTTAGAAAAAAAGCAATAAAAAAATTAGAAACTAAATGTGAATGGAACATAAATGGTTTATTTATTGAATTAGAAATCTAAATTAATTTACATAATGTTATGTAATTAATTATTTAAACTGTTCATAAATAAATAAGCTTATTTTGTCCTGAAAAAATACCTCGAAAATATTTATCTGATACAATTTGTAAACCTAGGTGTTTTTTCAAGGAGATGAGAGTTGAAATGTTCTTCTTTTTAAATATATATATATACCCTTCAAGAGTATATATACATATTTTTATTATTGGTATATCGATATTAGAGCTCATGTTACGAAAAAGTTGCTTCTACAATTCATCGTAAGATCTTGTTTTGCTATTTTAAATATTCTGTTAGTGAAACCTGATAACCGTATGTTGCAATATAATATTGGTATAGAGGCCGCATTGCGATGGATCACAGAAGCAACTTTTATGTAACAAAAGTTCTAATATATATGAAGATCTCGATATGCCAACAATAAAACAGATATACTATTGAAGATGTACAGATATAATCCCGTTTAAAATGAGGAACACTGCAATTCTCATCTCCTTAAAAAATACTTACGTTAACAAATAGTATCATATATGGAACCTAAATATTTCCCGGTATTTTTCAGGACAATATAAGCTTATTTTTTATAAACAGTTTAAATAATTAATTACATACCATTATGTGATACAATTTAGATTTAAAAATTCAGTAAAAGGCCATTTATATTCCATTCAAGTTTAATTTTTCTTTTTTCTATTGCTTTTCTCTAAAAATGTATACTTTGATGTATGCCATTGTTTGAGATTTCTGTGCATACAAACATAAGTGAAACGAAATAGAGAGCCGCAAATCAGCTGCTTGTCGTTTCAAACGAACACGTTCGACATCTGGGGCCAGGCTGTTAATGTTGTTATGGCTATAACTGATTTTTAGTTACGATAATTCAATGTTGACTACTTACCTGTAAATAGGGGTACCCTTATCATCGCGATACCACAAAATTAAAACAACTTCATCACCGTCATACGTGCTGACGTTACAAGGAAGGTAGATTGTTTCCCCACTTAAAGCTTCAACTTGCTGCAATGGTACTGTAAAAGAATAGACAAAAATCAAAAACAATTGACCAGCTTGAAGAGATTTTGTATAACGTTACTAAAACATGCATTATATCTCATTTCAGTGATAAAAACCCATGTACCGAAGAAAAGAGGTAGCCTTGAGTGTGATCTACATGGTAAATGACCAAGGAGACCATCCACTTGACTTATAGAATAAACTATATATCCTCATGTTGAGATTTTTATAACCTGTTAACGCATGTAATGATATTAATCATATATAAAAATTATTATTGTTAAATTAAATTGCTAAAATTTAAGCCTCCCTAATTTGCATTAAATTACATACATACATAACTGGTCATTACAACCCTTCAGACAGGATTACGACCTAGCTTCTCACACCACTTATGTTGTGTGCATTAATTTTATACGGGACCTACAGTTTAAAGTCGACTCCGAACGACAGACTTTTGAGAAGCTTTTCATGGCAATTTTATTTACTCTCAGAGTTTTTGCCAGAAATCTGCTGAGAGGAAGTCGCCGAAGAAATATTTTCATATTTTCGTTTTGATGTCTTGCCTGAGGTTTGAACTCGGGCCTTCAGTCTAATAAGCCAACACACTACCTACTAGACTACAGCGACTTCACATTAGTTCAGTACTATAAAATATACATTTCGACGCCTCCATTCTATAACGTTCTAAGTGTACTTAGAATGTTTTTAATGTTCTTGTATTTTTAAATTCTACGTTCTCTAACTTAAATACTGCCAAAATTTGGTTAAGATCCGCCGATCCGTTCCGAAGTTATAGGGAAAAACCTACTTATAATACACATATAGTTGTACGTCGCGTGAAAACTTTCAGAGCTCATAACTCAAAACACACTTTTTCGACTTAGAATGTTATAGAATGGAGACGTCGATTTGTTCTTGCAAACGCATATTCATACTATGTTCCTGTGTATGTGCATGCATATAAAAAATTAGTTAGAATGATTAATGCGTAGATTAAATAGAATGAATAGATTAATGTTGCTTGTGTACTTATTTTAGTACATTCATACAGTAAGAAATATGTATCGATATTATTTTCAGAATTTTGCCGCTAATTCTTATTCTAAATTTATTAAACTTAAGGTACGGTCACTTCTAAAAAATATTTGACACAAAACGTAAAATATTTATTTGCCATAATGTGACCACAAAATAATTTTGCGTGGCAAACAGAAAAATCTTCAATTTTGGGCAAATAAAATTATTTGCCGTCAAACAATAATGTTTTTAATGTGACCACCCTGTGACCACCTTTTCATAATTTTTTTGCAAATATTTATTTGCTCTTACATATTTTTCGTAAGGGCAAACAGTGGCAAATAACGGCTGTTTAAGGCTGTGTTGCCTACTAGCAAAACTAAAACATCACTAAAATCGCAAGAAAATGAATGAATTCAAATTTGAAGAAAATAAATAATTTATTTTATGGAAACCTTTTTATTCGTTGTAAATGTATTCATTATATACGTATAAATATTTGGGTGCCTGCATATACAGAGATACATTCCGAGTCTGAAATTTAAATACACGTTAATGCATATATCAATTGAAATGGTTATTTTTTTAAATCTCATTAAAGAAAAAGATCTCTGAAACGACATAACTCTTCAGTACATAAAAATAAAGAGTTCTTGTTTTTGTTATAGAAAATTTTTAATTTTTATTGCAATGATTTGGATTTTTTCCCCAAATTATCACGACAAATTTTGTTCCTGAAAATAAGCAGGTTAAAATATTCAAAGTACAATGTCGTGAATGGAACTCTTGAAGTGGACGGTACGGGTCATTATAATGGAGAATTGTAATTCAACGCAGCAACATAATTCCAATTTTCCTTTTACACAAGTATAGTTCATTTTGGAATTCAATCATTTTGCAGGATAAATTTTCAACCAAAGTGACATAAAAACCTTTCTCAAAAATCTCTATAAAAAATTTTCAAATTAGACCTAAAACAAATCCTTTAATTTATATATATTCGATTTCCAATTTTTTGATTTAACATCTATTTTAAGTTATGTACATTATTTCAGCGATTTTCCAATATGGCGATTGGCTACATTTGAAAAATATGAACATTTGCTTATGTTAATTTTAATGTGATTAAAAACAAAATTTTTCTCTGCATCCTTGTTCTTTTCTACCCTGAACCCATTTTCAAAGCCATAGTCGTCTTTCTTTTTTTCTTCGCAAATTTTCACAGAAGCTCGGCAACACAAAACGAAAAAATATTTACCTTCTATTACGTGTGAAAATGTGTATACGTATTTTTGTTTTCCAACATTCTGGTCAAACATTTGTTTTGTGGCAAATATTTTTTAAGTCTGACCTCATGACAAACATGTTTGTCGCTCTTTGAGGAAACTAAAATGGGAAAATAATTGTGCGTAGTGTGACCACAAAACAAAATTTTAGTTGCTTCAGTCATATTTCGGGCAAACAAGGGAAAACAAAATTGTGGCAAACATTTGCCATATGTGACCTTAAGTAAAATTTAAGTACAGAAATGAAGTTGAGGAGTCAGCATCGAGTTAAATATTTAGAGTTTCTTTTATACGGCATATCGGGCGGTAAACGATGCTAATTAACTTATAAGTCTTAAATTATAATAAAAAAGTAATAAGAACATGATAAATGCGCATTTCGGAAGATTTTGGGTTGTCAAACCAGGCAATCCTATTCATTGGCGACCGTGACAGGACACTTGGAAAAATTTAAAATATATATTTAAAGAAACAGCTTAAAAAATGAGTACTGTTACTATTACCGTGGGGTCAAGGGGTTTCCGCAGGATAGGGATATGCGATCATAGCTCCCTCGGAGCCTCCAGCCTCTACTCTATCAAGACCGTTAGTGCGTGACATCGTCACATCCTGCTAGAGGTGACCCTGCTCTTCAACAGAACACTACGGATCTAGACTGGGGAGTCAATAAACACTTCCCTCTCAGCCGGGGTGACTACGGTTTACCCCCTTTTTTTGGCACGACCCTTTTCTCTTTTTTCTGACCACTCCTCCTCCCCCTGTTTCTGATTTGATTGCCCTGAGCTGGTGGCTGTAGCTTTCTGGATCTAGTTGTGTATGCACGGTAGCACCGGGGTGAAACCCGCAGTTTGGACGGCTCCAGGCTAGGGCTACAGTTGCCCCCGTCCCGTTAAAAACCCTGGCAGGTTACGTTCCTTGTCCGTCGCCGTTAAGTTGGCGGTGTAGGTTCGGTTGTGAAGACTAGCGATTAGTACCCGGTCTGGTTCTGAGCACCTGTCCCCATAAGGGCTGGTGCCAACCCTCACGTATCCTCCCTGCTTGCATAGATAACCACGGGACCACTTTGGGTAACTACACTTTGCGGGCAAGGATAGCGGCTTTGAGTGGGGTCCCACTCGCAATGAATTTAGACCCGAAACACAAACCTGCGCTAACTCAAGTTGGCGAGCGCAAAGCATCCACTGTAACCGGTGGACGCAAAACCCTCTGCAGGCAGGCACCTGTCAAAAGTGCAGCTGCCCCTACCTCGAAAGTTAAGGCCAAGACTTCGGTTAAATCCCTCTTAGCACACAAGGCACATTCTACTGTGCCAGGGCAGGCAGACAAGTCTGGCGCGTAAGCCCCTGGCACCAATCCATCTTCGGACGTCAAGAATACCGTGAGAGCGTATCATTGCGAGATTTGGCTCGACCGAACCGGCTCTCCTCTCAGAGAACGAGAAGAATCGTCTTGCCTGGGCTCTGCTCTCTGCTCTAAGGTGACCAACCCTAACATCCCCCCCTATAAGACCCCGTTCGTCGACGCAACCGAGACGTCCTGACCCCAGCAAACCTTCCAAGCCTCTCAGTGAGGTATTAAGGGAAGGCAATCGTTTTATTTAATGTTTTAAATTTTAACACAATTTACACAGTTTCGTTTACAATAATTTGTTCTTTAATGTTTTAACACAATTTTATTTATAATTCTTATTTTAATATTTAACACAATTTTAATTAACAATTCTTATTATTCTTATTTTGATGTTTTCTTTCCAACCGCCAGATCAATAATCCTCCTTTAATTTTTTCTGTAACCGATTTTATAGTTGATGTAAACGAACAAAACCAAACATGATCGTGCATGCATGATTATATTTGATTTTGTTTATTATGTATTCTTCCTTTTTCTTTCTACATTATTTTTACATGTAGCTAAGTAAACAAGTATGTACAAATGTACATTTATTATAAATGCATTTACGGTTGTTATGTAAAACCATAACAAAAGAAAGCAAGATTGTGCATGCTCAATCATGTTTGTTTAAAAAAAAAATACGAAAAGAATAATATCAAATAAATGGTACAGTTGTACCAAATGTATTAAAAGTTAAAAGATTGTACATGATCAATTAAAACGTTTATTTAAGAAAAGAAAAGGAGTAATATAAGTAAATGGTACAGTCAAACTAAATATATCAAAAGTTAAATGTACACAGAAATGTAGTAAAAGGAATGTATAATTGTGATCATTATGGGTGTTCACACACATAACTCCCCCATCGTTAGATTGACGCAATAAAGAAAGAGAGAGTTTTTATTGAAACTAAACACATATTTGTTTTTACTTGGTTTGCAATTAACGAACTCATATTTAAACGTTTTTAAAAAGGTAAAAACGTAACAATATGTATATAAAATTTGCAGTAATCAACAATCTTGTGTGAAATGTTCAAAAAACAGTTTTTGTCACAGAAAACAAGTTTGAGACGGTTTGAGAAATATAAAAAAAGTATTTTTAGATCTACTCAACTAAAGGTAAAGCTAGTTACTGGGGTGTTGCACCGTGTAGTAAATTCATTATACGTAGGCCTCTGATGTTAATTTTATGTTCAATGAATACTTGGAAAAACAATATAGTTAATTAAAGGAATGGCTGAATCTCCTTGAACTGGTTGAAAATAGTTTTCTCCCGCTTCATCAAAAAAAATTGTAGGATTAGCTTTCTACAGCTACAGTGACAGTTTTTATTTAATTGAGATGATGTTGTTTCGTTTCGAAAGAGATTTTTTGGAGAATTGGTCAAAGTTATAAAGTATATTTAAAGAATATCATGGAATTTTTTTCATTTGGTTGTGTTAGTAACATTTTAGTTTTTTTTTTTCTAACAGTAAAAATTGCAACTGTGGCATTGTTTACAAATATTGGCCATATGTAATACAATGTTAAAATTTTTGAACAGTGAGAAACTATAGTATAGCAATAAATTAAAAAATGCGTTAGTTTTAAATTTGTTTATATTGCTACGTTTTTACCATTTAAAAACGTTTAAAAACTCGCAGATTGCAAATAAAATAAAAATAAATTTGTGTTTAGGTTTAATTAAAATCCTTTATTATTCGAAAAATTCTGTGTGCCACTGTTGAGGTATACAACAGCAATTGCTTTATTTGTTATTCTTCTGTTTATACCTTTTTTATCTTTTTATAAACAATTGTTCGACTGATCTTTGTAACGGAGATCTTTAAACCACGATTACTCTCTTCAAACACCGCGTCTTCACACAAGACTGACTGAATTTTTACTGACCCCGTAAACAGTCTGATGAACGTTCTTGAAGGTGAATGTTCGTGGCTTCGCCTTCTCGAGATCTCTATAAATGTAAACATCGTTGTTTCATTATTGTTGGTTGGGTATTTTATTTACATTTATTCTTGTAGTGTTTGTTGTTATATTACGCATTGCGATAATTTGTAAACAAGTTCATTGTTTTTGTAGCTTTTGTTTCTAATTTTAATGTTAAACGATGTAAAAGCAAAACACCAGTATCTTGATTTTTCCATTTTCGTGACACCGGCGCTCACTTAAGCATGTTCGTCCCTAATAGGCTTATTATCTCTTCTTCTTCCTTAACCCTGAACGGTTACTCTTCGTCGAATCGACGAAGCTCATTTACACTTTATCATATAACTCATTTATGTTTGATCAAATTTCGCTCTTTTTCTCAACAACGTTATTTGATGATAAAAGCTTGCAGTCAGTAGACGAAAAAAAATTTTTTTTGTTCGTCGATTCGACGAAGAGTAACAGTTATGTTATTTAGTTTTTAAGTAAAACCAAATTTAGTTAACTTTATTTATATTTTTATTTATTTAAAGAAATAATAAATTTATTTATTAATAGTTTTATTTAATGTTTTAAATTTTAACACAATTTACACAGTTTCGTTTACAATAATTTGTTCTTTAATGTTTTAACACAATCCTAATATATATTATAAATCTTTCTGTAAGTCTGTTTTTTTGTTTGTTTGTTGGTTTGTTTGTTAGCCAATCACGTCTGAACGCCTGGACCGATTTTCTTGAAATTTGGGATATAGATCGAGCCATTGCCGGTGCAGGTTATAGGCTATAAATATTTTCAAAATTTTGACCAAAAGGGGAAAAAAAATGGGACAAAGTGAGAAAAAATGGGCAAAAATTAGTACTTTTATGCATAAATGCTGTATTTTATCTGTTTTATAGGTAATTTTTTACGATTTAGCTTGGTTAAGTTTCCCAAATAGCTATTGGAGATGTTCCGTTTCAAAAGTTGAACCAAAAGGGGTCCAAAAAGGGGGAAAGGGGCCAAAAACGGGCAAATTGAGTGTAAAGCCAATCAATCAAATAAATGGTACAGTTGTACCAAATGTATTAAAAGTTAAAAGATTGTACATGATCAATTAAAACGTTTATTTAAGAAAAGAAAAGGAGTAATATAAAGTAAATGGTACAGTCAAACTAAATATATCAAAAGTTAAATGTACACAGAAATGTAGTAAAAGGAATGTATAATTGTGATCATTATGGGTGTTCACACACATAACTCCCCCATCGTTAGATTGACGCTCCGAGGAAATAATTTGTAAAATCTATTATAAAATTCAATTTATTAACTTTAATTTACTTACTATTTTATACATGCCTTTTTCAATATATTTGATTGTTTCTTCTATGGTTTTACTACGTTTAAATTCTTATATTCAAAACAAGTACATATGTACATTTTCATATATATAGTACCTATATAAAGTTACGAGTATACAACACTTATTCGAATTTGCGTATATTTTAAAAAAAAATTCACGTGTACATATCCATATAATCTACATATAGGAATTAATTTTATTTTAATTATTAACTGTCGATGATTTCAAATCATTTTCCACAAAAATTTAGTTTGACATTAAAAAATCTTTGAATCTTTATGTAATCAACTGTTGTAAAACTTTTTCTTCCTCTTGATATGGGATTTATAATATTTGTGACCCTTTTGTGTTATAACGTGATCGTTATCAAATTGTTCTACACAAATTTTTCTAAATTTGGCATGATTTTTCCCACCTCTTTCACTTTTTATAAACACGTTTCCTGTTTGAATTTCACTGTTTTCACGACGATTATTTAATTTATATAATGATTTCTCCTTGCATTTTAAGATTATGTCAGACTTTATCACGCCGTTTTGGAAGTCAACAGGTCTCCGTCCTGTGGTAGCGTGAATTGTTTTGTTATAAAACATTATTATTTTATTGATTTTCTCCTCAACGGAATCACTATCCTTATCTGGGTCATGCCTAAGTAAACGAATGTGTTCATTGATCGTGTTATGAAGACGTTCTACGTGTGAATTTGAAGTGTGGCTGTTGTTTGAGGAAAAATGAATTTCAATATTGTTTTGTGTTAAAAATTCGGCCAACGGCAATGCCTTAAGACCTAACTCATTGTCAGTTATGATCTTTTTAATATTGCCTACAATACTCAAGTACTGCGTAAGGGCTCTCTTAAATTCCAACCACGATCTGTTTTGGATTTTTATTGCTTAAGCAAATTTTGAAAACTTATCAACTATTGTCAGAAATAATGTTTTCTCTAAACTGTAAAACACGTCGATATGAACTATTTGTCCAGGTCCATCAGGTGTTTCAGTCATCCTAAATTTTTGTTTAATCGGACGGCGATCATATTTCTCAATATCGCATATTTCACAATTATTAATATATTGTTGAATTCTGAACTTGAGCTTCGGATGATATATTGCTGTCGAAATTTTCATTTATACCACGGTGGTTATTCCTCAGATGTTCTTTATTAATAATATCGTATAGTTCATTTTTTGAAAATTGTTTTCTTTAACGTTTTTATAGCGGGAGAATTGGAGCATTACTCTCCGATATCAGTTTTTGTTGTGGATAATGAATTAGATTTATTCGTGGACCAATGCGTGACGATGCATCCGCATTTAAATGGTTCATTCTAACTTTATCTTGAAAAGGAATTTTCGATTGGATTTTTGCATTATATTGTTGTCAACTAAGTTAAAGTTATCAGGAGTAACAGGCCATGAATTGTTTTCGTTAAGATATATTATTTCCGGACATTCAAAAACAGTTTTTAACTCAATTTTAAAATTTTGAGCATTATATACTCGGCATTATATTCGGAAATAGTAAAGGCAAAATTTTACCATTTATCCTCAGTTCGTTTTGATCATGATCTGACTCCGAAATATCAAGTGATATTTCAGTAGGATTGGTAAAATCTGGCCTGGGAGCTAAGCTAGCTGCCGTCTCTCCAGACCAGATTCCTAACCGCCCCCGAACCAAGGCGAGAATTCCGACCGGACCATCAGACCTTCTTCCTACTGTGCTTCTCGCTAAGCAGGCGTCTAAGTTTGCTGCTACTAGACTTAATGCTCTCTCTCGTTGGCACATTGTACCTTCTCGTCACTCCACTATTCTGGAGGTTGATCCGGTGGCCCCCTGTGAACATGGACTATGTCCCTGCTGAATATTGTCTTGACAGATGTTTCCACTCTCTGATTCCGAGTAGGGATGACTGGAATCGTAATACGGTCGTCCCCCAGAAAGTCCTGGATATATATACCGTCGGCTCTAAACTCGATAATGGGGTTGGAAGCGGTCTCTACTCTGGAAACTGGACCAGAATATTTCTCTCCGTCTGCCGGACTACTGCAGCGTGTTTCAGGAGGAGGTGATGGCAATTTACCGGGCCGCTCAATGGATCCTCGTCAACGATGCTCCTTTCACTCGCATCTCGGTCTTTTCTGATAGTCAGGCCGCGATAAGATCTCTATCGAGTTTCGTGAATAACTCTAGGATCGTTAGGGAATGTCGCCGCTGTCTCGACCTTCTTTCGGGGATATTCACCAGTGTCTCTCTGGTGTGGGTCCCCGGGCACAGTGAAATTCCGGGAAACTGCAGGGCCGACGAGCTCGCCAGAGCTGGTGCGCTCCTTCCGGAATCCTCTTCTGTTGAATTGGGTATGCCACTTGCCTCGGTAAAGTTGACCATTGTGCGGAAATTCTTTCGGGACGCCAACCTATCCTGGGTCAATGAGGAGTCCTGCTCCACCGCTAGACTCACCTGGCCCTTGATGGATAGAAGGCGTACCAACCAATTACTTGGTCTTGGTCGTGACGTCATCTCGACTACAGTGGTCGTGCTTACAGGTCATTGCGTTATGGGTAGACACGCGGAAAGAATGAGGCTCCCTTTTAACGACTTCTGCCGTGGATGCAGGTCCGCTGAGGAAGAGGAGACTGTTATTCACTTTCTTTGTCAGTGCCCGTCTCTTGCTATGTGTAGATATAGGTTATTTGGCTCCCCATTCCTTGTTAGCTTAACGGAGCTATCATCTATTGACATCAAGGGTATAGCTACGTTCAACGAACTTTCTGGCTGGTTTTCCAGTGCGGGGTAGTCGTGCTTTTGTTGTGCAGCCCTTGCGCTGACCAACTTCTTCCTTTTCCCTGATTTTGGTGGAACTTGGTCAGTACAGGGACTGCGTTCACCTGTGGCCTCACAACGGGCCGCTATGCGTACTCAAGTGAGCTTTGTGATATCAGAGCTACCACTCAGACCTAACCTAACCTACTATTACCGTTCCGATTGCCGTTAAATAACAGTTGTGGTTCACCCTAATAAAGGCGATATTTCATAATGACTGAAGAAAGTGGCTCATCACAAAGGAGCATGACTCTTTAGGAGATAAAGCAGCTATGGGCTTCGTGGAAAGGCAGTATGATTCGCATAAAAACATAATCGAATGAAATTCTAGCCTATCCCTCTCGATATTCCTGCTGTTTTTGTGAGCAACGTCATCATTTGCTTTCGCATAAGCAACATGATAAAGAAAAGCCTTCGATCAATTCAGCTGCAGTACATGGCACATTGCAACCAGTTTGTAAACCCAGAGAAAGTAAAGTCATTTTGGTTTTAATTCGTGATTCTGGTTCAAAACACCTTATGGCAAGAGCACTTTTGAACTCTTGTCCTCAAGTAAATTTTATAAGTGAAAACTTATCTAGTGCCTTAAATTTAAAGAAAGTAGAAAATTCCATAGATGATGAGGGTATTGGCTCATCCAGTGTTCTTACATCAGTTTAAATATAAATGAGCAAACGTTATCAAAAAGAAGTTACACAAATTGAGGAAGAGAGCGGAGTTGTTTTAAAGTACTGAACTATTAAATTAAAAGAACGACCTAGTTCATTATAGAAAGAGCGAACAGTCAAAAGACCAACTCTAATATTAATCATAATTAAAAAGTATCATCGTAAGCAACCAAACCTATTTTGTGCGCCGCAAGTAAATCGCAAAATATCGATTAGAAGAATGCCAAAAGGTTCGTTATCTCGCCTTTGCTATGTATATACCATCAACTTTTTAACTCGCTGCCACATATAAATTGCAGAAGGTTACTCGCTTTGCCATAATACTAATAATGAATAAAATTAACAACGCTGTCTTATGTCATATTTTTCACATGTCATATTTTTCTTCAAATGAACTTTCAGTTTAATAATTTTCAAAATTTTTGATGGATATTGATTGTTTACCGGAAATTATGCCAATTTAAATATGATATGAATGTTTTGTCCAATTTTAGCAAACGAAGTGTCAATTCGTTCACAAGAGAATGCACTCTAAGATTGTCATCACTTAGGTTATATTTTTTAATTAAATCTTAGAATTTAATTGGAAAAAATAAGACAAAAATTATTTATTTTAAGTTTACCCAGTCAGATCTCATGACATAAAAATTTCAACAAAATATTATTAAATATATTGTTACGTTTTTACCTTTTAAAAACGTTAAAAATATGAGTTCGTAGATTGCAAATAAAATAAAAATAAATCTGTGTTTATTTTTCAATCAATTCTTTATTATCTGCACAACTTTTGTGCCACTGTTCGAACTTATTCTACGTATACAATGATAACTTTCGCAATATGTGCTTGTTCGTGATATTTCTCTGCTTACAACCTTTTTTTGTAAGCAACAACACTTGTTAGTTATTCTTCTTTGCTCACAACCTTTTTGTAAGCACGACACTAACAATTGTTTTCTTCATGCAACTTGTCTGCACACAAGTCTGACTGAACTATAACTCGATCTCGTATCTTCACACACCACTGGTTGAATTCTCACTCAATTCAACGCGACGTCGTCACACGACTAACTTAACTCGAACTCCGAGAATCACGTGACTTCATACACGGCTGACTGAATTCTAACTGAATCATCGTTGCTCGCTTTATCTTGTCTTTTATATCACTGAATCTACAGTGTGATGAATGCCCTTGAAGGATGATGACGACCTTCGGGAACAATCCAAAAATGTAAACAACTTGTTTCCATTTTTGTTGTTCGTGTATCTTGTTTACTTTCGTCCAGACAGAGTTGTTGTTGTTTTGTTTGTTTGTCTTTCCGCTATATTTTTTTATACACGGACGTTGTTGCTATATTTTTGTTTATTCATCGATCTTGTAAACAAGCCTGTTGTTTTTGTTGCTATATGTTTACTAATTCGTTGATCACGTGAACTACTGCATTGTTTTGTTTTTGGAGCTTTTGTTTATCATTTTATGTGTGATCAAGTCCATTGTGTTGTTTTTGGAGCTTTTGCTTATTATTTTAACAACACCATTTCCATTTTCGTAACAATATAATATATGTATATAAAATTTGCAGTAATTAACAATCTTGTGTGAAATGTTCAAAAAACAGTTTTTGTCACATGAAACGAGTTTGAGACGGTTTGAGAAATATAAAAAAAGTATTTTTTAATATATGTATATAAAATTTGCAGTAATCAACAATCTTGTGTGAAATTAAAAAAAGTTGGCAACCCTGGCAGTTAATAGACGTATATTTTTTGCATATTGGATCTCGTCAATTTCAACGTTAAATTCTAATTTAAAAAAAACAATAAACAATGATCATTTTAAAAAAACAATAAACAATCTAATAATATAAAGCTAATATTGAAGTTTATGGAAATTGTGAAGTATGAGTGGAAAAGGTCGCAGAAGTGTTAATAATAAAAATATAATTTCTTGCGGTCAATGTAAAATGCAAATAAAAGATAAAGACAACTTTATTGAGTGTGATAACTGTCACAAAATATTACACTCTCAGTGCTCTCGCTTAAATAGAAGGGAATTTGAGTTTTTTGTTAATAATCAAGATGAGACTTTTACTTGTCATTTTTGTGAAAATGCAGACAATGAAGAAATAAAAACTGAACTGCAAGTAATCAAAACAAAATTGGATAAGCTTGACCAATTGACTAACATACAAGAAACAATACAATTCATGTCCCAGCAGTATGATGATATTTTAAAGGGTTTGGCCGATAATAATAAAAGATTACATGATGTTGAAAAGGAAAATCTTTCATTGAAAAAAGAGATTCAAGATTTAAAATCATCAGTAAAGTTTTTAAACGATGCTCGATAAAAAATGATTGTGTTGTGAGTGGGTTGGAAGTAGGTGACAATGTTACAGCTGTTGATTCGGTGTTGGATTTGGCAAAAAGTGTTGGTGTAAATATGGGACCTGAAAATATTAATGATGCTTATTTTCTTCGCATGAAAGGCACAAGTGGTAAAAAGAGAGTTGTTGTTAAATTTTCTAACAAACAGTCAAAAGATAAACTCATGTCTGTCAAGCCCAAACTAAAAGAAAACAAAAATTCAAATGCAGTCTTTGTAAATGATTTTCTCAGTAAGGAAACATTGGACCTTCTTAATTACGCTAGGGCTCTGAAAAATGTAGGCTACTCGTTCGTGTTTGCAAGAGGTGGAAGAATATTTTATAAGAAGAGTGAAACATCCAGAGCGCAAGTAGTAAGATGTGAAGACGACGTAGATAAATTAGTTTTGAGTGCAACAACTTCTCAACCCTGGAAACATAGATCGATGGGCAACAATAATGCTGTACAACATGGTGATGGCACTAAGGATGATGATGATAAGGAATCATATGCTTCTCCTTCTTAATGATAAGTCAATCTTAATATGATATGTTGTTCTTTTTTCCCTCAATTTTTTTATGATTAATAATCAATATTTTAAAACTTTTTCAAAATATAATAATTACTTATACAATTTAAATAGTTCGTTTTTGAATATTATTTGCATAAACATTAGAAGTGTTTCATCAATTACTAAGTTTAATAAATTTAAGTCGCTAATTGCAAGTCTTTCAAAATTACCGGATGTTATTGCGATTCAGGAGACTTGGTTTGATTATAATTTAACGCAGCTTTTTTCTATTCCTGGATTTGCTGGCATTCATTGTTGTAGGAGTGATGGATATGGTGGGACATCATTATATGTCAACAAAAATCTTCAAATTGTCGTAGAACAATGCAAAAGTGATAATTTTATTGATTTTATTTCAATTTCCTTACAAAACTTCCGAATTGACAACAAACCTTTGAAGATAATATCTGTATGTCGTGTTATAGTATATCCGTATTGCTACAGATATACTATTTGGTTTATAGTAACCCTGGAGGATCCCGTATGATGCGCAGGGCTCTATTAATGACAGTTATACAACCTATAGTACACCAATCCTCGAGGGTCCCGTAGGAATCGTAGGAGGTGCCAATAAATAGACTGTGGTTTACTTGGTTATTATATTCTTTATTTAGTAACCTGGAGAGTCCCGTAGGAATCTCAGGCCGATCTTTTATAAAGTGTATATTTAATACAAAAACAATAACTGTTTAAACCAAACTGTGTCTTATTCTAAAACTTATTAACTATTTATATTAAAAACCTACAGACAATACTGCTGACTGGGAAAATCAATCATTGGTTACAAACCAATGATTGCGTAACTGCCAGTCAGCACTATTGCCGGTTCATTCTTATTTCTCAATCATCTTGCTGACCAGCGGAAGTCTGCAGGTGTTGCACAACCGCTAGTCAGCATTTTGATGTTATTAACTTATGACCTACTTAAAGTAAATTTAAATTTGAAGTTGCGAGGGTGACTCACAACATCCCTCCCCCCTTCGAGTGATTCGATGTCTGGTGTGGGAGAAGCAGGACGGGGAAGATGTTACACTTGTGCTTATTTGGACTTGCTGAGCTTGTAGGTTGGGCTTTCTAGTTGGCCTTCGAAAGGATCTGTTCGTCTTTACCATCGTTGGCTACGTGGTTGTGGGTGACTTTGTCTTTATACCGGCTTGAAAAATTTTATTACGTTTTCACTAAGAATTGAAATGGTTGTAATGCGTACATTTGGACCATTTGGGGAGCATAGGGTTGTGCTTGGAAATGTGGTTTGTTAGAGGGTAATCGATAATGCGCTAGGGTTGGTCAATTGATCTTTAGTCTTCCCAATCGCCTGATCGGGAACTCAATTAACAACCACGGTGACGTGAGATTGATTCTATCCCAAACATCCCATCTTTTGCACAAATCAATTATATGTGGTTTGTTAGAGGGTAATCGATAATGACATCCCTCCCCCCTTCGAGTGGTTGATTGTATTTTGTTGGTGAGGGAGGGTGTATCAGATGATACCCTTGAACAGCTGCCAATGTTGTTGTATGTCGTTGGTTCTTTGTAGTGGTCCCATTGTTGAAGGTTTTTTGTGGCTATTGTTGTTGCTGGTAGTGCCCTTGTTGTTGCTGGTTTCGCCCGTAACTATTGTGATTGTTTATTGATGCTGCTGTTGATGTTGCCCATGTTGCTGCTGCTAGTGCCCCTATCTTGATTGGCGACAGAATTGAAGTGGTAGTTGTCGATGTTGTGAACTAATGTGTCGCTGTTGTTGTCCTTGTTAACTTGGCTTTGTGCCACCCGCGTTGAAGGATGATTTTATGTTTGCTGCTATTGTGGTTGTTGCCGATGAATCAGCTGTAGGGTTGCTCTGATTCCATCAGGATGATATTCTGTCACTTATTCTAAAACTTATTAACTACTTATATGTATATTTATTATTATCCGTCAGGATGATATTCTTAACTTAGCGATTTATCTAATTTTTTTTTTTTTTTTTTTTTTTTTTTTTTACTTAAATTAGTTTAAAACCTCCTTAATTTTAATCCATATTCTTATAATGTAAATTTTTCTTATTTATTATTCCTATTCCCCGACCTACATTAACAAAACTTCTAGTTCTGTACTTGGCCTTGAAATTATTCTATGCCGTCGTTCGCACAAACATTTACATATACATATGTATGAACATATGTATTTGTAATGCATGTGCGAACTCAGCTTTGGATTTTTCTTTCTTGATTTTTCCCAAGAATATTTGCTTGTATAAAAGTACGTATGAATGTATTAATGTATGTCTGTATGTACATATCTTTCAATGCCCGCACAAACACGGTTTGGAATTTGATTTTATTATTATGTTTTTTTTCTTTTCTCTATTCTTACTATTGCCTAATAGTGCTTTCACACCGAGTGGTTTTAACGTAAAAGTTGGTTTTATCGTTAAAATCAAAAATAAAACATGGTTTTACCATACAAAATTATTGCGTTAAAAGCATCTAAAAACCTTTTTTGAATTGCTTTTAAGTATATTTTGTGAAATACAACCTTGTTTTCGATGTACTAAATCAGAGCTACCAACATAGAAATGTTGAAAACAGCTGAGAAATAAATAAATTTAAATAAATATTTATTTTGTGTTAAAAAAGGGAAAATTTGGAATATTTTTTAATTTCTTCAATGAAAATTTTAAAAATTTGTGAATATTTAATTATTAATCGAAATGTGTCTGGTTTCTTGTCACAATGAATATAGTTTCTTGTGCAAAAGGAAAGTAAGAAGCTAAATATGTCCAGATGAAATAAGACATATTGCTCATAAAATTTTTTTCTCACAGAACTTTGTGTATATTACCAGTATTTATTAATTTCTTGAATGAAAAAGTAAAAATTCGGTAATTTTTTCATTATTAATCGAACTATAAGCAATTTCCCTTCACAATGAATAAAGTTCCGTGTGCAAAAGGTAAATAAAACGAAAAATATAACAAAATATATACTCATAACTTTTTGTTTCAGGAATTTGTGAATATACCTCAAAATTGGTTAAATACTAAGTTAGTGACTATCCGAATTACGTTTCCGTAATAAAATGGTTCATCTCCTTTCAAAATTATTCTATTATTCTACCAAAATATCATCAATTCTACCAAAATAAAGAAATAAAAATCCACCCCGAAAACTAACAAAACATAAATAAACGAAAAAGACAAAATCAAAACAAAAACAGCTGTTGCTACTTTTGCCACAACAATAAATACATTGATTGTTAAAACCTAATTTAAGAAAATTTGCGGTGTGAACGCAAAATCAACTGCTTATGGTTTTAATGTTAAAATCAGGTTTTAACTTTTGGTGTGAAAACACTATAAGACTAATTGTGTGTACGAATGTACATACTTGCACATGCATATACATGTGTACGTATTGTATGCATGGGGATGTGTGTAGTGTTTTTGGTGTTTGGTTTAACCAAAGAAAATAAAGTATAAAGAATGTGCATCTTAACATATTTTGGAATATTTTTCAAAAATATTTCATGACGCGGGGGGAAAGATAGGAGGGAAGTAAACAGAAACGAAGAGCGTAACAATGCGTTGCTCTCATCGCGATGAGATCAAAGACTATAAATATATGAAGATGTTGCACTGCCATACATTGTACTGCCAGTGCCAAATTTGTCAATGGCAGTACGGCTACTTCCACCTATTGTACTCAGAGAACTTATTATACTCAGAGAACGTATTGTTCTCTTCTCTAATTTATTTTCATATGCGTGTATACGTGTGTGCTTGTACATTGCCAAATAAAATAATAAACAAACTGAAAGATGTATTGTTTTCACAAAATGTATGTGCAAATATTACCGTTTGTTTTATTGTAGGGTAAGAATATGTGTTTTATTGTTGTAGAAATGAAACTATATCGATTCGCACCGAAATAAAAAATCCACATTTTGTGTTGACATTTGAAACTGAAAAACTTAAAAATTGTTTTATAAAAAGTGTGAATTTAAAAATTGTAGTGCATGCTCAAACAAAACGTTTAATAAATATAATATATAATTAAAATCATAAATCATATTTTTAGAAGATATTGATAGGACTGGAAATATATCAGAAAGTACACATACCCCTGATATAGATGTCGCAGATATATACGATGAAAATAAAGAATATTTTAATGAAGGCACCGATTGTTTTAGGTCCAACAATGTGCCAATTGAATTAACATCAAGTCGATATTTTGTTGGTTACATAGCTCAACGAATATCATGCGTTAAATGTCGTGTGGATATAATAAAACCAGCGCAAATTTTTTCATATCCTTCAGAAATGTTCGTTCATGCAAATCCATCGCTCCATCTGATTTATTTTTTGAAGTTTGCAAAATTCATATAAGTCTTCGAAAAATTTTTTTTAGAAAATAAATCTATAAAAAACATAAAAACATTTGTAGTTGGCCAATGCGTAAGTTGCACAAAAAATACAATTTATTCCTTTTGGTTTGATGAAAATAACGAATGTTATAAACACAGAATGGAGATGCTTAATTTACTAATTGTTGTTTTACTACGGAAGCATTCCACATGGGAAACATACAAATTCAAATTATCCAGTATGGAAAAAGTTAAAATTTTGAATCATTAAAATGATAAATAAATTTAATAAATACTAAACAAAAAAAGCATTCGTTTTATTACAACTTCATTCTATACAATAGACACATATGGTAAATATTAGAGGTCTGCAACGAATAACTTTTTTGCTTCATGTGTGCAACTCGTTGTCGGATAAATAGAGTACTTACTCTCTCTCTAACAGCTCAAGCAGTGAAGAGAAGAGAATGTGTGCAAGACAAATACGAGTAAGTATTTATCCGAAGCTGCTTATGTTCCGTAAAAAGAGTACTCATTGAAAAATATATCCGCAAAAACAAGTACTCCTAAAATTATGTTCACTTCATGTGGTACTTCAAATACTCGCAGCATAAAACACCACATAACTGATGTTTTTTTTATATATAAATGCTTATGTGTATGAACAAACGACATGTTAGGCATATATTTATTAATCATTGAAATAAAAAAATATAAATCGAAAATAGTAAATTTTTTTGAAAAATATTTTTTTTTTTGCTTTTTGATTTAAAAAATTCTTTATTTTCAATGAACTAAAAACAATTAAAATAACAAAAAAATCACTTAAAATTACTAAAACGTAAAAAAAACATAGTTTATATTTCATATTTTCAGAGATCATTTAAAATGATAAAAGTATGTAAGTAATAAGTGTAACAAATAAAGTTAAGTATATGTATATAGAAGAGAAGGAACTTTAAAAACTTAAATATTTGTGAATTTATTTAAAAAGAAAAACAAAACATAAAAACATTAATCCTTAAATAAAAAAAAAAAAACTAAAAATTCATGTCCATAAAACTCAAAACTAGAGATCACTTTCTATTCTTTCTATTTCTTCGTATATTTTTGTTTTATTCATATTAGAGTGTAAAAACATTATTTTGTTTATTGTAGCTCCGTTAGTTCCAACAGCAGACCTCTTCTCAGAAATAAGATTTCTTGCCTTCGAAAAATACATACATACATAAATGCATACATACATAATTGAACAGTCTAAAAAATAACATTATAATTCGGTGCGAATCGATATAATTTCATTTCTACAACAATAAAACACATATTCTTACCCTACAATAAAACAAACGGTAATATTTGTTTTCCACAGGCTATTTGCACATACATTTTGCGAAAACAAGACATCTTTCAGTTTGTTTATTATTTTATTTGGCAATGCATGTATACATACATGCACACACGTATACACGCATATGAGAATAAATTGCTTAGAGAAGAGAACAATACGTTGTCTGAGTATAATAAGTTCTCTGAGTACATGTTACTTTTTACACTGTGTGCAACATCTTTACATATTTATAGTCTTTGGTGTAGATCTTTTCTTTGACAACCTTCTTTGTGGTATTTGCAGTACTCATTGGTATTTGAAGTACTACGTGAAGTTTGGTGGTACTCGTTGTACTCGACATGTTTTGTGCCGGTATTTTCGAGTAAGAAGGAAAGTTGAACATGTATTTGTATGAAGCGAACGCAGTCAAATAACAACAAGAAGTTATTCGATAATTTTGTTGTTCTCAAAAAAGAGTACTTTTCTTCTTCGGATACTTCGGATAAGTGTACATGTATGCTAGATCTTATGTACTTTTTGAAGTCAAATACATTTGTGCAGACCTTTAGTAAATATGTACATACATAATTGAATAGTCTAAAAAATAACATTATAATTCGGTGCGAACCGATATAATTTCATTTCTACAACAATAAAACACATATTCTTACCCTACAATAAAACAAACGGTAATATTTTTTTCACAGGCTATTTTCACATATATTTTGTGAAAACAAAAATTCTTTCAGTTTGTTTATTATTTTATTTGGCAATGTATGTATACACACACGTATACACGCATATGAGAATAAATTGCTTAGAGAAAAAAACAATACGTTCTCTAAGTATAATAAGTTCTCTGAGTACAATAAGTGTACTGAGTCTCTTTTGTTTTCTTTCTCTCAGTTAACATGAGAGTGAGAACGACAATTTAGCTTTCCCTGTTACCTACCCCCTCATCATAAAGAAGCACAAAATTTTGTCAATTTTAAATACACTGTGTGCAACATCTTTACATATTTATAGTCTTTGGTCAAACAATAAAAACGATCATACATACATAATCGTACATACACATATACATACGTACGATGAGAGCAACACATTGTTACGCTCTTTGTTTGTGTTTATTTTTCTTCTGTCTTCCCTCCCTCATCAAGAAATGATTTTTAAAAGAGATTTTGGTGAGAGCGGGTCTTACTGGTACATCCCGCCATAAGAAATTTTACTTCTACATGATGCGCATTCTTTATATCCATATTCTTTGGTTTAACCCAATTCGCCACGCGCTTTCAATTTAACCTTTGATTAAACATAAGGTTTTGCGCGTTTATAAGACATCATTCAAATTAAAAAAAAAAAAAAAAAATTGGTTGTTTGATGAAAAATATATATAAAAAATTTTGGATAATTTTTCCTCTTGTTCTTAAAAATTTTTCTGAAAGATTTCCTTTATTATAGCTTTTATATCAAGCATGTGCAATGAAAAAATTTCGTTGCAAATGCGTTTTGTATTCTTCCAGTTGTATGGTTTGCTGGGTTTTTTTTTTCTTTTTTTTTTGTAACTTAAAATAACATTATTGCTATTGTCATTTTCTGGAGTTGCTTGCAAGTAAATGCTGACTGTGCGTTCCTATAAGAACAAAATAATCGTGTGGAGACTCAAATGCTTGAAAAATATCGCATTTTATAATGAGTCTTTTTGTTCGTTTTCATTTTTTGTTTGTGTATAAAAAATTTTTATGGGGCAACCAAAAATCTCCGTTTTAGTTGCTTTTTTGTATCAATATTTAATTGCCCGCAGTATAATTTCTGGTGGTTCTCGCGGCGGTTGTTTTCTGACCACCTACTACTGTGTAGATAATTGTCTGTTCTATCATAAATTGAAATAATTATTGAAAAACATGTATATTTTTTTATTTTTGTATTTATTCTCGGAGAATATGTTTCCCGTTCTTCCGTCATCACATGAGAACCCCTATAATTAGAAGTTCCTGGTGGGGCCAACTGTGAATATGCCGCTGATAATGTCAGGGTTAGCTTCATCATGTCAGTTTGGCTGATTAAGAATAATGCACCATCTTAATCTATGAACTGCCTGAGTGCTTGCAGTTGGGGATATCGTCCAGAATGTGGGCGTGATTGTGGACGCTAAAGCCCATCATGAAATGTTTACCACCCACTACTTTACTGTTTGGATCGTCCAAAGCATCGGTAAGTATTGTTCCATCTCAATCCTTATTGAGACAAATATAATATTGTTTTGTTTATCTCCAGAGCTGGACCGCATGCTTGATGACCTCAGAGGTAGGAGTTTTAAACTCCTAATTTGTTATTTTCTCGGCATACAGCTTTACCAAGTTTCGATGTAGGGTTTTAAGTTTCCCTTTAATTTGTAGTTGCACGTTTACCGATGTGGGGAACCCTTTCACTTCATAGGGGCCTTCCCATAGGGGTGAGAGTTTATTTTTCCTGGTCTGATTCTTCACCAGGACTTTGTCCCCTATCTCTATTTTTTGAGGCTTGACTTTTAGGTCATACCTTTTCTTTGCCGAGATTTTGGCCTCGTTCTGATGCATGCGTGCCAATTCATATGCGCGTTGGATTTGGTGCTTAAGTACCTTTGAGTAGTCGTCAGGGTTGTAGAGGGGAGTACGTATTTTAAGATTTGACGGTAAAGGCACGTCAAATCCATATAGTACTTTAAATGGAGTTTGTTTGGTGGATGTGTGCTCCGTGTGATTATGCACATGCATAGCACTGGTCCCAGTTTGACCCATCTTCTTTTGCGAAACTCCGCAAATACTCTGCGAGGGGTCTGTGGCTTCTTTCGAGCGACCCGTTCGCCTGCGGATGGTAGGGAGTGATATGCTGCTTTTTTATCCTCAAAAGTTTGCACACACTCCCGAACAACTTGGATGTGAAGTTTGTACCGTTATCCGTTATTAATTTGGTTGGAATTCCATACTTAGTTACAATTTCGGTGTATAATACCCTCGCTACTGTTTCCGCCTCTGCATCGGGCATTGGTGCGCATATAAAAAATTTGGATAGGTCATCCTGAAAAGTCAGGATGTATTTGTTGCCCAGCGTGGTAGTGGGTAGAGGGCCTACCATGTCCATGTATATTTTTTCAAAAGGCCTGCTTGCTGTGTCAGTCAGGACCATGGGCTCCTTATTGAGGGGCCCACTTTTGTTTCTCTGGCATTTTGGGCATTGTTTGATGTAATCTTTGATTTCACGCAGCATCCCTTGCCATTTATATTGTTTACGTATTCATGCATATGTCCTTTTTGCCCCCTGGTGCCCGCCAAGAGGAGCGTCATGAAAGCTCCTCAGGATCTCACTTATATCCTTTTTGTCTACTATCCATTCGGCCCTGTCCTTTTTGCTTTTATCATTCGTGTTGTTAGATTGTATCCCCTCTTCTGCGGAATCTTCATGGCCCTGATTGTTTGTTGTATCCGTTTTATTATCCAAGATTTGCGCCCTAGTCACCACTTGTATCTTGTCTTCCTCCAGAGGTAAACGGCTTAGTGCATCTGCATTTAAATTCGCCTTGCCCGGCTTGTATAAAATTTCGAAATCATACTCCGATAATTTGTGCCTAAAACGGGCAAGCCTTGACGTCTGATCCTTCAGGTTTGCTATGCCGTTCAAGGGCTGATGATCCGTAAAAACGGTGAAATTTCGTCCTAGCAAGTAGGCGCGGAAGGTGTGTGTTGCCCAGACTATGGCCAGCATTTCCTTCTCTATTGTAGAGTATCTCTGCTCCGTTTCGCTCAGTGTTCGGCTTGCAAATGCTATGGGGTGGTCCTTTCCATCCCTCTCCTGTGATAATACTGCTCCTAGCGCGATATTACTAGCATCCGTTGTTACCCGGAAAGGATCAGAGAAGTTCGGATAGATTAGGATGGGTGGGTTGGTAATCCCTTCCTTGACCTTATCAAGGGCCGCTTGACACTCCTCCGTCCATACGAGCTTGCAGTTCTTTTTTAGTAGGCGTGTTATTGGGGCGGACAGCCCCGCCATTCCTTTCACAAATTTTCTATAGTAATTTATTAGCCCTAGTAGAGCTTGTACTTGCTTTACACTCCTGGGTGGCTTCAGATTCCTTACACTTTCTACTTTAGCTGGGTCCGGGAGCGCTCCTTTTTCCGAGCACTTGTGTCCCAAATATACTATTTCTTTACTCAGAAATTGGCATTTCTTCGTATTCAGCTTGAGGCCGCTCTCACGCAGTCGGGACAAAACGTTTGTTAATTTCTTCTCATGATCGGCCACAGTTCTGCCGTAAATGACAATATCGTCGAGGTACACGAAACAGTCCAAACCTTGCAGGCCCGTTAGTATTGTATTCATGAGCCCCTGGAAAGTTGTCGGGGCTCCCGTTAAGCCAAACGGCATTCTGTTGAACTCGAAATGTCCCTTATCTGTGCTAAATGCAGTTTTTTCCTTATCGTTCCTGTCCAGTAGCACTTGATGGTATCCACTGGCCAGATCAAGCGTGGTGAAATATCTGCTATTCCCCAATTGATCCAAAATCTCGTCGATTCGGGGAATAGGGAATACTTGTTTGATTGTGACATCATTTAGTTTTCGAAAGTCTATTACCATTCTGAATTTTTTCTGGCCGTCCTGTGATTTTTTGGGAACCAGTAGTAGTGGTGAATTCCAAGGCGATATGCTAGGGGCTATCACGCCCTCTTTTAAGAGCTCCGATACCTGTTGATTGATTTCTTCCTTATGTACATGGGGTAGTCTATATTGTTTCTGATTGATTGGAGGCTGATCTTGTTGTGTTGGTATTTGATGTTTTATCAATGTTGTGAAAGGCAGCTTATCCCCAAGTAACATGAATACATCGTTATATTGTTCACAAATTCGTTTCATTGATTTTTGTTCTTCTTCATTCCAGTTTTTGTCCTTCATAATTATCTCTGTTAGTTCTCTTATTCTTTCCTCCACATTTTTTGTGGTCATTTCCTTTCCTTTGTGTTGCGTATAAGTATTTAACTTTGAAAATTTTATTTTTATGTTGCTATCCACTGGCATATTTTCCTCTGTTGTGTTCAATATAGGTACTGCCGCTTCGCCATTTTTTACATTTACTATTGTGTTTCCTATGTAGACTCCTGGGCGCACCTCCTGTTTGTGAACCACTACTGTTTCGTTGTTTGATCTGATTTTTACGGGTACTATGGTGATTGCTCTTTTATTTAGGTATTGATTTCCTAGACCGGGAGCTGTAATATTTTCAGTCTCATCGTGAAGGTTGAAAGTTTTTATACATTTGTTACGTTCATTAAATAACTTCAGAGTTCCCTTAATTGAGCTTATCTCGCTCTTATTCCAAATATTGTCCCTCCCGAGGATTCCGTCCCCCGGGATTTTGCTGCCTTGTGACACCACGTGGAAGTCCCATGACACATTTTCTCTGGCCTCTATCTTTAGGGCCACTGCAAATAGGGTTTTGATGCCTCCTCCGAAGGCGCCCGTTAAACTTTTAATCTCGCCCGAACTTTTCTTGGGGAAAATTTTAAATGCCTCCGCCTTCACGATGCTCGAATCTGCGCCAGTGTCGACCAATAAGGTCAGTTTTTCACCCTTGGCTTCTTTACATGGAATGGTGATAAATACTGCGTCCTTAGTGTCTGATGATCCCAGAAAATGTTTCTTTCTTGCCTGTGTTTCGTCTAGTATTGGATTATTTTGTTTGGATATTTTGTGTATATATTGTTCTGTGTCCATTCGTTGTTTTTGCCTGATTAATTCGTTTTTTATTTTCGGGTTCCCCGTTATTGGCTGTAACTGGCCCGATTGGCGTTTCCCGAATTATTATTTAGAGGTTTGTTGAAGGACGGTTTTTGATTTGACTGCGTGTAGGTTGCGTCACGTGTCGTAAAATTGCTCTGGCATTCCCTTGCGTAATGGCCCGTCTTGTTGGACTTGTAGCACAGCGGAACTCTATTCCTACTTTGTTCTCCTATTCCAGGTGGCTTACGTTCCATTGCCACGCTGTTTCCCCTATTGTCACTTCTGCTGAAGGCCATCCCATTGTTTGTTTGGCCCCTGCTGCGCCACTGGTTTTGTTCTTTTTGTTGCATACAATACTGATTCTCACTATGGCCATTTATTCGGCATATTCTACAGTACAGTGATGCCAACCTTTTCCTGCATTCACTCACAGTGTGCCCCTTCGCCCTGCAAAAATCGCAGCTTTTCTGCTCAGTCTTGCTTTTTCTACATCCAGGGCCGACCTCGTGTCCGTACCTGCCGCAATTCGTGCAGTAGGGAGTATTAAGCCTCTCCCTGCAAGTCAACCGTTCATGCCCCTGCTTATTACAGAAAGTACAAGGTATTGACTCCATGACCGTATGGATGGTTTGCTGCGGCTCGCCGAAAAGTTCCTCGGCTTCTTCGACTATTGCTATCAGGGAACTCAGCTCCTCCCTTTCTTGCCCAATAAAACGCGCCTTTAGTGCCTGGTCTCGTAGCCTCTTTATAAAGGCTCTCACCGCTATGCGCTTGAAGTCCTTTATCATTGTATTTCGGCTATTCTCCTCTGACCATTCTGTGTGAATTGATGTAGCCGCTTCGTTTAATAAAATCTCCAGTCGTCCCCCAAATTTACTCGGTGTCTCTCTGGGGCTCTGCTTACAGCTTACAATCGCCTCCCGTATTTGGTCCAGGCTCTTTTTCCTCAAATACAACTTCTTGATGTGGTTGCATAGCGCGTCCATAGTTCCAAATTTGACCTCCGCTATACGAGAGTATGCGGATCCCATCAATCTCAACTTTACGCATTCTAATACGTTTTGAGTTATGTCGGCATTTGGCTCCACTAAAAGTTCTCTTTCGACCATTTTGCATCCTTGTATGAATCGGCAAACCTCCGACGATAAGTCAGGGCCCTCGGTGCCGAAAAAGGTAGGCACCGTGTTGTTTACAATTTTTGTGATTTCGGAAAGGGCTGGTGTTCTGACTGCCATATTAGCTTCTGTACTCTGCACTGGTCTGGGTGATGGTGACCGCCTCTCTAATAATTCTTGCGCCGTAGATATTAGTCTGTTGAATTCGATGACTACGTTATTATCTAGGCTTCCTGTTACTTCAAGTTCTTCGAACTGCTCCTTATAACGTGCCAAATCACCAAATTTTTTGATTTTAGTTTCCGTAGTGTAGCCCCTGCTACCAGCTTTCCGCGCGTTACTTATAATACTCTATTAGATCTAATGCACTCGCTTCCTCCTCGGATAGTCTTATATTTTGGGCTTCTTTCTTGTCCACGTAGCTGATATCGTCCAGAGTTTCTGTTACAACCACAGAAGGGATTCTAGTGTCTTTGTGCCCTGAGCGTTTCTGTTTCAACTGTTTCTGTTTCAACTGTTTTTTAAAGTCCTTATCACTTAATCCTTTGTCTTCTAATTTTTTCACTAATTCCGCGTTTTCTGTAACTACCTCTTCTAGTAAATTGTCCGTATAACTAATTTGTTGTCTTAATTTCTTACAACTTGCTTCCAACAATTTCTTGGTTTCCTCTAAGTCCTCTATTTTCTTGATATATTCTACTGATTGATCCCTATTTAATTCTCCCACTAATTGCAGAACGTAACTTACTTCATCTAACTTTGTTAATTTTTGATACCTGATTATATCCTTATGGTGTTTAATAAATTCCTTATCTGCATTTAGTTCCTTCAATTCTGTCCACGCAAGGACCTGCAAGCTATCCACTGAATAGCTAAACGTGCCTAGTTCTGTTATTAATTCGTCCGTTTTAGTCTGCGGGTCCATTAAAAAGGAAATAACAATTTTATAATTTACTCACCAATACCTTGTGGTACATTTTTTTCCTTTCTTTGTTTAGTTAAAATAAAACTTTTCCACTAGTTTTGTTTGTTTATACTTTATATATTATGTATATTTCAAATGTTCTAAAATAAAAAATAGCGTATATTTTTTTTTTGTTATTGTAACAACCGTGCCTTCCCGACAGTACAATCACAAAACCACCCAGCTCAAAGGTCGCTAGAATTTAGTCGTTATTGAACTGTATGATCCTGTGGCAATGTCTTAGAAGGATACGTTCCCGTGTAGTATTTCCACCAATGAAGTTTGAACAAGCCAAAAGTTGCTAGAATTTAGTCGTTATTGGCTCGCTCTTACTAAACTGATAAGTCATACAAGACAAAACGGCACTTTTGTTGTTTGAATAACCGCGTAAATATATTCACGCGCTTACCGGCTTCGCCAAATGTTATAGTATATCCGTATTGCTACAGATATACTATTTGGTTTATAGTAACCCTGGAGGATCCCGTAGGATGCGCAGGGCTCTATTAATGACAGTTATACAGCCTATAGTACACCAATCCTCGAGGGTCCCGTAGGAATCGTAAGAGGTGCCAATAAATAGACTGTGGTTTACTTGGTTATTATATTCTTTATTTACTAACCTGGAGGGTCCCGTAGGAATCTCAGGCCGATCTTTTATAAAGTGTATATTTAATACAAAAACAATAACTGTTTAAACCAAACTGTGTCTTATTCTAAAACTTATTAACTATTTATATTAAAAACCTACAGACAATACTGCTGACTGGGAAAATCAATCATTGGTTACAAACCAATGATTGCGTAACTGCCAGTCAGCACTATTGCCGGTTCATTCTTATTTCTTAATCATCTTGCTGACCAGCGGAAGTCTGCAGGTGTTGCACAACCGCTAGTCAGCATTTTGATGTTATTAACTTATGACCTACTTAAAGTAAATTTAAATTTGAAGTTGCGAGGGTGACTCACAACAATCGTTCGCAAAAATGTATGATTGATCAATTTTTAAATAAAATTGAAGAATTCATGGATGCTCATGCACAAAATCCTCTCATAATGGTTGGGGATACGAATATTGACAACCCGCAATATCCAGAATTGGAAAACTTGTGCCTTAATTATGATTGTTATAGTTGTCATTCTTTTGTCACGAGACCCATCAGTGGAACCTGCGTAGATCATGTATTCAGTAATATATATGGGAAAATATCAGTTGATTCAGTAGAGTGCTCTTTGACAGATCATAATATGATTTGCTGTAAGGTAGAAAATAACTTTGTTCCAAATAAATACATTGAAACTGATAAAATTCTATGCGACTACAATAAGATCAACGCTTATTTGCAATGCAATTTACGGAAAATTGATGTAAATTCCAATTCATCAGACCTAGCCGAGAATATGATAAGTTGCATAAATGATGCTGTTATCAAATCAACAACCTGTACTAAAACAAAAACTAAACTTCGGTTTGAGCTTTGTCCATGGATGAATAAAAATTTGCAAAATTTGATATTATATAAGCGTAAACTACTAACCAAGCGACGAAAGTCCAAAGACTGTAAGATCGATGACTTGCTCAAGAGGTTGAGTAAAATTATAAAGGTTGCAAACAAATTAGCAAGGAATGATTACTATTACGACAGCCTGAATAGAGTGAAAGGAGATACGAAAAAGTGCTGGAAGTTTTTAAATAACATACTTGGTAGAGAGTCCAAAAATAATGTAAACCTCATGACGTCGACAGGTACGATGATTCTTGATGATCGGGTTAAGGCTAACGAATTAAACCACTATTTTGTAGAGTCAGTAAAAGACTTGAGGAAACATATACAAGTATATCCTAATGATAATTGTAATCAATTTAGAACACTACCCCGAAGTTCTAATCGATTTTCATTTAAAGCAGTCACTGTTGAAGATATGGAACTTATCATAAACAACTTGGATACCAAGAAGTCCACTGGCTATGATAGAATTTCAGCTAAATTAATAGTTAAATGTAAAGATGTTATTTTGCCAATTCTAGTTAACATTTTTAATAAAATTATCGTTTCGGGTACTTTCCCCGATTGTTTAAAGATCAGTAAGATTATACCCATCCCAAAAGTTTCAAATGCTTCTGCGGTAAACCACTTTCGTCCAGTTGCTCTCCTTTCGATTATTGACAAAATATTTGAAAAACTTATATACCAACAACTTGTCCTGTACATTGAAAATAATAATTACATTTACAAACAACAGTATGGATTTAAAAAAGGTTGCGGAACAGATGAAGCAGTTGTGAATGTAGTCAATGATATATGTAACGGATTAGATACAGGTTATAATGGTGTAGCAGGCCTATTCTTGGATTTTAGTAAAGCTTTCGATCTAGTTGATCATAATATTATGCTACAAAAGCTGAAATACTATGGTGTGGATGAAAGAGGGCTTAACATGTTTGAGAGTTATTTCAATAATCGGAAGCAGTATGTGGAAATTAATCAAAGTAAAAGTGATATGACAAATGTTGAATGTGGTGTGCCTCAAGGTAGCTGCTTAGGTCCTCTACTGTTTAAAATTTATATAAATGATATTAGTAATTTGGATCTAACTGGACGTTTGTATATGTTTGCTGATGATGTGTGCCTCTTTTATCCGTACAAATATGACTTATCGTTAAAGGCAAATATGGAAAGGGATATATCTCTGATTTTTGAGTTTGCTCGCCTAAACAAATTGGTACTAAATGCAGATAAAACTAAACTAGTGAGATTTAGACCACATCCTGTTAATAATAATTTCAGTATTTATGTTGATGGTAAAATCATTTATGAATCGGATTCAGTAAAGTATTTAGGAATAACGCTACAATGTAATCTTGCATGGGATCTGCATATACGCGAATTGAAATCAAAAATAGCTCCAGCTATTGGTATATTATATAAAATGAAAAATAAACTTAATGAAAATACAAAACTTTTGTTATACCATGCTTTAATTCAAAGTCACCTAAATTATATGGCTATAATTTATGGATTCAAAAGCACTACAATGTTAAAAGCTCTGCAATGCATGCAAAATAAAGCGTTAAAAGCAGTATATAATTTGCCAATTCGATTCCAAACTTTATCCCTCTATCGCGACATCTGTAAAACAATTCTCCCAATTCATGGATTATATAAGTACCAAGACTTGATGTATTTATTTAAATCATTGAACAACATTGGTTATCGTACGGTTCGATTTCGTCAGAACCAAACAATTTTCAATACTCGGAACCGGCACAACTTATGGACATCAAGGTGCAGGTTAGAGACTACCAAGCAACGTATTCAATACATGGGTGTTGCTGAATACAATAACCTTCCTGTAATTTTGAAAACATGTACCAAAATTTCAACTTTTAAAAATTGTCTTAAAGAACATTTAGCAGAAAATCTTGAAACACTTATATTGTAAATTTTAATATTTATATTTATTAATATTTTTTATTCAAAAACTCATAATTTTAATAATGAATTGTACATGAAATTGTTTGCCAACTTGTCTCAATAATGCCTTAAGGGCGCTGAGACTATTAGAATTTAGATTTAATTTGTACATGAAATATTAATAATAAAAAAAAAAAAAAAAAAAAATGTTCAAAAAACAGTTTTTGTCACAGAAAACAAGTTTGAGACGGTTTGAGAAATATAAAAAAAGTATTTTTAGATCTACTCAACTAAAGGTAAAGCTAGTTACTGGGGTGTTGCACCGTGTAGTGAATTCATTATACGTAGGCCTCTGATGTTAATTTTATGTTCAATGAATACTTGGAAAAACAATATAGTTAATTAAAGGAATGGCTGAATCTCCTTGAACTGGTTGAAAATAGTTTTCTCCCGCTTCATAAAAAAAAAGTGTAGGATTAGCTTTCTACAGCTACAGTGACAGTTTTTATTTAATTGAGATGATGTTGTTTCGTTTCGAAAGAGATTTTTTGGAGAATTGGTCAAAGTTATAAAGTATATTTAAAGAATATCATGGAATTTTTTTCATTTGGTTGTGTTAGTAACATTTTAGTTTTTTTTTTTTCTAACAGTTGCTAAAAATTGCAACTGTGGCATTGTTTACAAATATTGGCCATATGTAATACAATGTTAAAATTTTTGAACAGTGAGAAACTATAGCAATAAATTAAAAAATGCGTTAGTTTTAAATTTGTTTATATTGCTACGTTTTTACCATTTAAAAACGTTTAAAAACTCGCAGATTGCAAATAAAATAAAAATAAATTTGTGTTTAGGTTTAATTAAAATCCTTTATTATTCGAAAAATTCTGTGTGCCACTGTTGAGGTATACAACAGCAATTGCTTTATTTGTTATTCTTCTGTTTATACCCTTTTTATAAACAATTGTTCGACTGATCTTTGTAACGGAGATCTTTAGACCACGATTACTCTCTTCAAACACCGCGTCTTCACACAAGACTGACTGAATTTTTACTGACCCCGTAAACAGTCTGATGAACGTTCTTGCAGGTGAATGTTCGTGGCTTCGCCTTCTCGAGATCTCTATAAATGTAAACATCGTTGTTTCATTATTGTTGGTTGGGTATTTTATTTACATTTATTCTTGTAGTGTTTGTTGTTATATTACGCATTGCGATAATTTGTAAACAAGTTCATTGTTTTTGTAGCTTTTGTTTCTAATTTTAATGTTAAACGATGTAAAAGCAAAACACCAGTATCTTGATTTTTCCATTTTCGTGACACCGGCGCCCACTTAAGAATGTTCGTCCCTAATAGGCTTATTATCTCTTCTTCTTCCTTAACCCTGAACGGTTACTCTTCGTCGAATTGACGAAGCTCATTTACACTTTATCATATAACTCATTTATGTTTGATCAAATTTCGCTCTTTTTCTCAACAACGTTATTTGATGATAAAAGCTTGCAGTCAGTAGACGAAAAAAAATTTTTTTTGTTCGTCGATTCGACGAAGAGTAACAGTTATGTTATTTAGTTTTTAAGTAAAACCAAATTTAGTTAACTTTATTTATATTTTTATTTATTTAAAGAAATAATAAATTTATTTATTAATAGTTTTATTTAATGTTTTAAATTTTAACACAATTTACACAGTTTCGTTTACAATAATTTGTTCTTTAATGTTTTAACACAATTTTATTTATAATTCTTATTTTAATATTTAACACAATTTTAATTAACAATTCTTATTATTCTTATTTTGATGTTTTCTTTCCAACCGCCAGATCAATAATCCTCCTTTAATTTTTTCTGTAACCGATTTTATAGTTGATGTAAACGAACAAAACCAAACATGATCGTGCATGCATGATTATGTTTGATTTTGTTTATTATGTATTCTTCCTTTTTCTTTCTACATTCTTTTTACATGTAGCTAAGTAAACAAGTATGTACAAATGTACATTTATTATAAATGCATTTACGGTTGTTATGTAAAACCATAACAAAAGAAAGCAAGATTGTGCATGCTCAATCATGTTTGTTTTAAAAAAAAATACGAAAAGAATAATATCAAATAAATGGTACAGTTGTACCAAATGTATTAAAAGTTAAAAGATTGTACATGATCAATTAAAACGTTTATTTAAGAAAAGAAAAGGAGTAATATAAAGTAAATGGTACAGTCAAACTAAATATATCAAAAGTTAAATGTACACAGAAATGTAGTAAAAGGAATGTATAATTGTGATCATTATGGGTGTTCACACACATAACTCCCCCATCGTTAGATTGACGCTCCGAGGAAATAATTTGTAAAATCTATTATAAAATTCAATTTATTAACTTTAATTTACTTACTATTTTATACATGCCTTTTTCAATATATTTGATTGTTTCTTCTATGGTTTTACTACGTTTAAATTCTTATATTCAAAACAAGTACATATGTACATTTTCATATATATAGTACCTATATAAAGTTACGAGTATACAACACTTATTCGAATTTGCGTATATTTTAAAAAAAAATTCACGTGTACATATCCATATAATCTACATATAGGAATTAATTTTATTTTAATTATTAACTGTCGATGATTTCAAATCATTTTCCACAAAAATTTAGTTTGACATTAAAAAATCTTTGAATCTTTATGTAATCAACTGTTGTAAAACTTTTTCTTCCTCTTGATATGGGATTTATAATATTTGTGACCCTTTTGTGTTATAACGTGATCGTTATCAAATTGTTCTACACAAATTTTTCTAAATTTGGCATGATTTTTCCCACCTCTTTCACTTTTTATAAACACGTTTCCTGTTTGAATTTCACTGTTTTCACGACGATTATTTAATTTATATAATGATTTCTCCTTGCATTTTAAGATTATGTCAGACTTTATCACGCCGTTTTGGAAGTCAACAGGTCTCCGTCCTGTGGTAGCGTGAATTGTTTTGTTATAAAACATTATTATTTTATTGATTTTCTCCTCAACGGAATCACTATCCTTATCTGGGTCATGCCTAAGTAAACGAATGTGTTCATTGATCGTGTTATGAAGACGTTCTACGTGTGAATTTGAAGTGTGGCTGTTGTTTGAGGAAAAATTAATTTCAATATTGTTTTGTGTTAAAAATTCGGCCAACGGCAATGCCTTAAGACCTAACTCATTGTCAGTTATGATCTTTTTAATATTGCCTACAATACTCAAGTACTGCGTAAGGGCTCTCTTAAATTCCAACCACGATCTGTTTTGGATTTTTATTGCTTAAGCAAATTTTGAAAACTTATCAACTATTGTCAGAAATAATGTTTTCTCTAAACTGTAAAACACGTCGATATGAACTATTTGTCCAGGTCCATCAGGTGTTTCAGTCATCCTAAATTTTTGTTTAATCGGACGGCGATCATATTTCTCAATATCGCATATTTCACAATTATTAATATATTGTCGAATTCTGAACTTGAGCTTCGGATGATATATTGCTGTCGAAATTTTCATTTATACCACGGTGGTTATTCCTCAGATGTTCTTTATTAATAATATCGTATAGTTCATTTTTTGAAAATTGTTTTCTTTAACGTTTTTATAGTGGGAGAATTCGATTTCTGAATTATAATCTGATTCCTATATACGTTAATTGGAGCATTACTCTCCGATATCAGTTTTTGTTGTGGATAATGAATTAGATTTATTCGTGGACCAATGCGTGACGATGCATCCGCATTTAAATGGTTCATTCTAACTTTATCTTGAAAAGGAATTTTCGATTGGATTTTTGCATTATATTGTTGTCAACTAAGTTAAAGTTATCAGGAGTAACAGGCCATGAATTGTTTTCGTTAAGATATATTATTTCCGGACATTCAAAAACAGTTTTTAACTCAATTTTAAAATTTTGAGCATTATATACTCGGCATTATATTCGGAAATAGTAAAGGCAAAATTTTACCATTTATCCTCAGTTCGTTTTGATCATGATCTGACTCCGAAATATCAAGTGATATTTCAGTAGGATTGGTAAAATCTGGCCTGGGAGCTAAGCTAGCTGCCGTCTCTCCAGACCAGATTCCTAACCGCCCCCGAACCAAGGCGAGAATTCCGACCGGACCATCAGACCCGGAAACCATGTTGAGGATCCTGAAGGCCAGCAACACCGACTTGCCCACTCATAACTGGAGGGTGGCTAAAGTTGCTGACCAGTGGGGTGATTACCGCGAGGCGATAATCGAACCCAACCTCTTATACGGTGTTGCTTTCTGGTGGACTGCTCTGGACAAACAACACAACGTCAGACTTCTTGACAAGGTCTGCCGCCATTTATATAACTTGAGCTCTATGTACCACCCCCACGAAAGCCTTGTTCGCAATGCTCAACTGGCTTCCTACTGTGCTTCTCGCTAAGCAGGCGTCTAAGTTTGCTGCTACTAGACTTAATGCTCTCTCTCGTTGGCACATTGTACCTTCTCGTCACTCCACTATTCTGGAGGTTGATCCGGTGGCCCCCTGTGAACATGGACTATGTCCCTGCTGAATATTGTCTTGACAGATGTTTCCACTCTCTGATTCCGAGTAGGGATGACTGGAATCGTAATACGGTCGTCCCCCAGAAAGTCCTGGATATATATACCGTCGGCTCTAAACTCGATAATGGGGTTGGAAGCGGTCTCTACTCTGGAAACTGGACCAGAATATTTCTCTCCGTCTGCCGGACTACTGCAGCGTGTTTCAGGAGGAGGTGATGGCAATTTACCGGGCCGCTCAATGGATCCTCGTCAACGATGCTCCTTTCACTCGCATCTCGGTCTTTTCTGATAGTCAGGCCGCGATAAGATCTCTATCGAGTTTCGTGAATAACTCTAGGATCGTTAGGGAATGTCGCCGCTGTCTCGACCTTCTTTCGGGGATATTCACCAGTGTCTCTCTGGTGTGGGTCCCCGGGCACAGTGAAATTCCGGGAAACTGCAGGGCCGACGAGCTCGCCAGAGCTGGTGCGCTCCTTCCGGAATCCTCTTCTGTTGAATTGGGTATGCCACTTGCCTCGGTAAAGTTGACCATTGTGCGGAAATTCTTTCGGGACGCCAACCTATCCTGGGTCAATGAGGAGTCCTGCTCCACCGCTAGACTCACCTGGCCCTTGATGGATAGAAGGCGTACCAACCAATTACTTGGTCTTGGTCGTGACGTCATCTCGACTACAGTGGTCGTGCTTACAGGTCATTGCGTTATGGGTAGACACGCGGAAAGAATGAGGCTCCCTTTTAACGACTTCTGCCGTGGATGCAGGTCCGCTGAGGAAGAGGAGACTATTATTCACTTTCTTTGTCAGTGCCCGTCTCTTGCTATGTGTAGATATAGGTTATTTGGCTCCCCATTCCTTGTTAGCTTAACGGAGCTATCATCTATTGACATCAAGGGTATAGCTACATTCAACGAACTTTCTGGCTGGTTTTCCAGTGCGGGGTAGTCGTGCTTTTGTTGTGCAGCCCTTGCGCTGACCAACTTCTTCCTTTTCCCTGATTTTGGTGGAACTTGGTCAGTACAGGGACTGCGTTCACCCGTGGCGTCACAACGGGCCGCTATGCGTGCTCAAGTGAGCTTTGTGATATCAGAGCTACCACTCAGACCTAACCTAACCTACTATTACCGTTCCGATTGCCGTTAAATAACAGTTGTGGTTCACCCTAATAAAGGCGATATTTCATAATGACTGAAGAAAGTGGCTCATCACAAAGGAGCATGACTCTTTAGGAGATAAAGCAGCTATGGGCTTCGTGGAAAGGCAGTATGATTCGCATAAAAACATAATCGAATGAAATTCTAGCCTATCCCTCTCGATATTCCTGCTGTTTTTGTGAGCAACGTCATCATTTGCTTTCGCATAAGCAACATGATAAAGAAAAGCCTTCGATCAATTCAGCTGCAGTACATGGCACATTGCAACCAGTTTGTAAACCCAGAGAAAGTAAAGTCATTTTGGTTTTAATTCGTGATTCTGGTTCAAAACACCTTATGGCAAGAGCACTTTTGAACTCTTGTCCTCAAGTAAATTTTATAAGTGAAAACTTATCTAGTGCCTTAAATTTAAAGAAAGTAGAAAATTCCATAGATGATGAGGGTATTGGCTCATCCAGTGTTCTTACATCAGTTTAAATATAAATGAGCAAACGTTATCAAAAAGAAGGTACACAAATTGAGGAAGAGAGCGGAGTTGTTTTAAAGTACTGAACTATTAAATTAAAAGAACGACCTAGTTCATTATAGAAAGAGCGAACAGTCAAAAGACCAACTCTAATATTAATCATAATTAAAAAGTATCATCGTAAGCAACCAAACCTATTTTGTGCGCCGCAAGTAAATCGCAAAATATCGATTAGAAGAATGCCAAAAGGTTCGTTATCTCGCCTTTGCTATGTATATACCATCAACTTTTTAACTCGCTGCCACATATAAATTGCAGAAGGTTACTCGCTTTGCCATAATACTAATAATGAATAAAATTAACAACGCTGTCTTATGTCATATTTTTCACATGTCATATTTTTCTTCAAATGAACTTTCAGTTTAATAATTTTCAAAATTTTTGATGGATATTGATTGTTTACCGGAAATTATGCCAATTTAAATATGATATGACTGTTTTGTCCAATTTTAGCAAACGAAGTGTCAATTCGTTCACAAGAGAATGCACTCTAAGATTGTCATCACTTAGGTTATATTTTTTAATTAAATCTTAGAATTTAATTGGAAAAAATAAGACAAAAAATATTTATTTTAAGTTTACCCAGTCAGATCTCATGACATAAAAATTTCAACAAAATATTATTAAATATATTGTTACGTTTTTACCTTTTAAAAACGTTAAAAATATGAGTTCGTAGATTGCAAATAAAATAAAAATAAATCTGTGTTTATTTTTCAATCAATTCTTTATTATCTGCACAACTTTTGTGCCACTGTTCGAACTTATTCTACATATACAATGATAACTTTCGCAATATGTGCTTGTTCGTGATATTTCTCTGCTTACAACCTTTTTTTGTAAGCAACAACACTTGTTAGTTATTCTTCTTTGCTCACAACCTTTTTGTAAGCACGACACTAACAATTGTTTTCTTCACGCAACTTGTCTGCACACAAGTCTGACTGAACTATAACTCGATCTCGTATCTTCACACACCACTGGTTGAATTCTCACTCAATTCAACGCGACGTCGTCACACGACTAACTTAACTCGAACTCCGAGAATCACGTGTCTTCATACACGGCTGACTGAATTCTAACTGAATCATCGTTGCTCGCTTTATCTTGTCTTTTATATCACTGAATCTACAGTGTGATGAATGCCCTTGAAGGATGATGACGACCTTCGGGAACAATCCAAAAATGTAAACAACTTGTTTCCATTTTTGTTGTTCGTGTATCTTGTTTACTTTCGTCCAGACAGAGTTGTTGTTGTTTTGTTTGTTTGTCTTTCCGCTATATTTTTTTATACACGGACGTTGTTGCTATATTTTTGTTTATTCATCGATCTTGTAAACAAGCCTGTTGTTTTTGTTGCTATATGTTTACTAATTCGTTGATCACGTGAACAACTGCATTGTTTTGTTTTTGGAGCTTTTGTTTATCATTTTATGTGTGATCAAGTCCATTGTGTTGTTTTTGGAGCTTTTGCTTATTATTTTAACAACACCATTTCCATTTTCGTAACAATATAATATATGTATATAAAATTTGCAGTAATTAACAATCTTGTGTGAAATGTTCAAAAAACAGTTTTTGTCACATGAAACGAGTTTGAGACGGTTTGAGAAATATAAAAAAAGTATTTTTTAATATATTGTTACGCATATCGAAACGACCTAATATCGTTTAACATTAACGATAAACAAAAGCTACAAATACATACAAAGACCATGAGGCAATGCGTACACAATACACACGACACAAATACACACTAACACATATGTGCACCGAACCATACATAAAGCAACAATAACATCAGTATGTGTATGAGAGAGATCGATAACCCAAATGCAACATAAGCGAACACAACAAGAAGCAATGTGTACACAATACACATTAACAAATACATCGAACATCTTCTAAATAAACCAGCAACAAACAACAATGTAGTCGCAAAAGAATTCTCGAGAAGACGAGAACGCGAACCTTCCACTTCGAGAACCATCATCAGACTGAAGAGGTTCGCATATAAAAGGGCAAGACAAGGCAGGCAACCAGTCAGTTGTAATTGAGTCAGTCTTGAGTGAAGTTGCGTGTGAACAATAAATAGTCGTGTTGGAAGATATCGGTTGCGAGTAATAGTTGTGTGTGAATAATAGCAAGCAATTAATGTTGTATCGGTTAAGTGTGAACAGTGAGCGGCATAAAAAGCGTGAACAATAAAGAAAGAGAGAGTTTTTATTGAAACTAAACACATATTTGTTTTTACTTGGTTTGCAATTAACGAACTCATATTTAAACGTTTTTAAAAAGGTAAAAACGTAACAATTGGTGTCAGAAGTGGGATTGCAAAATCCAAAAGTGAAAATAAATAATAGAAAAAAAAATAAATAAATTAAAAGAAATAAATAAATAAAATGAAACTATCCGAACTAAGAGTGGACCGGCTTAAACGAGAGTTGGGTAAACTGGAGCTGCCAACAGCGGGCACAAAGAATGAACTGCAGAGGCGGTTAAGAGAACAACTTCAGCTTCAGGGCATCGATATCGAATCCTACGAGTTCGAGGATGAGGAGGAACGAGAGATACAGGCCCCCGCAACGCCCAGCGGTGTCGACATAAATTCGTTGCTAGCCGCTATGATGGAAAAAATGGAAGTAGCAAACAAAAATCTATTTGCTGAGGTAAAACTTCTGGCTGAAGTACAAGAAGCTTCTAGAGCCGAAAATCAGAAACTTCTGGCTGAAGTACAAGAAACTTCTAGAGCCGAAAACCAAAAACTGCAAGTAGCCATTTTGTCAAAAATTGAAAAGGAGCGTGAAGCAACATCTGGAAAGCTGCAGGAAATACATGAATCGGTCAGCAAGAGAATAACTGGTGTTGAGGAAAGGGTGTCATATATAGAAAAGGCCGTTGACGCGAAAGTGGACAATTTGGAAAAGGCCGTCGACGGAAAAGGATCATTAACCTCCAGAGCCAGCGTCCGGAACCAGTGCGAGTCGTATCTGAAAGTACCAGCAGGATAAAAACACCTTGCTTTGATGGAAGCTCACCCCTATCCGTGTTCAAATTCCAATTTGAGACAGTAGCCAGCAGGAACGGATGGGACGATGGAGAGAAGGCCTTGGAACTAATTTTGGCGTTAAAAGGAGTAGCAGCCGAGATACTAGAGACCGTGCCAGCCAGCAGTAGAAACAACTATAACGACTTAATGGTGGCCTTACAGCGTAGATTCGGCGACGAACATAAACGACAACTGTATCGCATGGAGCTAAGGTGTCGTACGCAAAAGGCTAATGAGTCACTGCAAGCCTTTGCAATGGAGGTCGAGAGATTGGTGCAGCTTGCGTACCCAGAAGAGAATCACCCGTTGATAGATAACTATAAAACCGAGGTGTTTGTTAACGGTATACGGGACCCTGACATCAAACTTGCGGTATGTTCTACACTGAAGAGAACCTTTGCAGAGACTGTGGCCTTCGCACTGGCCCAGGAGACAGCTCACATGATTTCCAAACCACAAGTAAGCAAAGTTCAAAGAATGGAAGTAGTGGAGGAAGATGAATGCCTTTTAAGTAAAGTTAAGGAGTTTGGTGAAAATGTGGAAAAATAGGTAGCAGGCTTAGCAGCTCCAGAGAGAAATAAAGCCAAAAAGCTGCTAAAGAGGTATGCTTTCGCTTTCGCCACGAACAATAGAAGACAAGGAAGAACAGCTATGGTCAAGCATGAAATTGATACGGGCGAAGCGAGACCAATAAAACAAATTATATGGCTATAATTTATGGATTCAAAAGCACTACAATGTTAAAAGCTCTGCAATGCATGCAAAATAAAGCGTTAAAAGCAGTATATAATTTGCCAATTCGATTCCAAACTTTATCCCTCTATCGCGACATCTGTAAAACAATTCTCCCAATTCATGGATTATATAAGTACCAAGACTTGATGTATTTATTTAAATCATTGAACAACATTGGTTATCGTACGGTTCGATTTCGTCAGAACCAAACAATTTTCAATACTCGGAACCGGCACAACTTATGGACATCAAGGTGCAGGTTAGAGACTACCAAGCAACGTATTCAATACATGGGTGTTGCTGAATACAATAACCTTCCTGTAATTTTGAAAACATGTACCAAAATTTCAACTTTTAAAAATTGTCTTAAAGAACATTTAGCAGAAAATCTTGAAACACTTATATTGTAAATTTTAATATTTATATTTATTAATATTTTTTATTCAAAAACTCATAATTTTAATAATGAATTGTACATGAAATTGTTTGCCAACTTGTCTCAATAATGCCTTAAGGGCGCTGAGACTATTAGAATTTAGATTTAATTTGTACATGAAATATTAATAATAAAAAAAAAAAAAAAAAAAAAATGTTCAAAAAACAGTTTTTGTCACAGAAAACAAGTTTGAGACGGTTTGAGAAATATAAAAAAAGTATTTTTAGATCTACTCAACTAAAGGTAAAGCTAGTTACTGGGGTGTTGCACCGTGTAGTGAATTCATTATACGTAGGCCTCTGATGTTAATTTTATGTTCAATGAATACTTGGAAAAACAATATAGTTAATTAAAGGAATGGCTGAATCTCCTTGAACTGGTTGAAAATAGTTTTCTCCCGCTTCATAAAAAAAAAGTGTAGGATTAGCTTTCTACAGCTACAGTGACAGTTTTTATTTAATTGAGATGATGTTGTTTCGTTTCGAAAGAGATTTTTTGGAGAATTGGTCAAAGTTATAAAGTATATTTAAAGAATATCATGGAATTTTTTTCATTTGGTTGTGTTAGTAACATTTTAGTTTTTTTTTTTTCTAACAGTTGCTAAAAATTGCAACTGTGGCATTGTTTACAAATATTGGCCATATGTAATACAATGTTAAAATTTTTGAACAGTGAGAAACTATAGCAATAAATTAAAAAATGCGTTAGTTTTAAATTTGTTTATATTGCTACGTTTTTACCATTTAAAAACGTTTAAAAACTCGCAGATTGCAAATAAAATAAAAATAAATTTGTGTTTAGGTTTAATTAAAATCCTTTATTATTCGAAAAATTCTGTGTGCCACTGTTGAGGTATACAACAGCAATTGCTTTATTTGTTATTCTTCTGTTTATACCCTTTTTATAAACAATTGTTCGACTGATCTTTGTAACGGAGATCTTTAGACCACGATTACTCTCTTCAAACACCGCGTCTTCACACAAGACTGACTGAATTTTTACTGACCCCGTAAACAGTCTGATGAACGTTCTTGCAGGTGAATGTTCGTGGCTTCGCCTTCTCGAGATCTCTATAAATGTAAACATCGTTGTTTCATTATTGTTGGTTGGGTATTTTATTTACATTTATTCTTGTAGTGTTTGTTGTTATATTACGCATTGCGATAATTTGTAAACAAGTTCATTGTTTTTGTAGCTTTTGTTTCTAATTTTAATGTTAAACGATGTAAAAGCAAAACACCAGTATCTTGATTTTTCCATTTTCGTGACACCGGCGCCCACTTAAGAATGTTCGTCCCTAATAGGCTTATTATCTCTTCTTCTTCCTTAACCCTGAACGGTTACTCTTCGTCGAATTGACGAAGCTCATTTACACTTTATCATATAACTCATTTATGTTTGATCAAATTTCGCTCTTTTTCTCAACAACGTTATTTGATGATAAAAGCTTGCAGTCAGTAGACGAAAAAAAATTTTTTTTGTTCGTCGATTCGACGAAGAGTAACAGTTATGTTATTTAGTTTTTAAGTAAAACCAAATTTAGTTAACTTTATTTATATTTTTATTTATTTAAAGAAATAATAAATTTATTTATTAATAGTTTTATTTAATGTTTTAAATTTTAACACAATTTACACAGTTTCGTTTACAATAATTTGTTCTTTAATGTTTTAACACAATTTTATTTATAATTCTTATTTTAATATTTAACACAATTTTAATTAACAATTCTTATTATTCTTATTTTGATGTTTTCTTTCCAACCGCCAGATCAATAATCCTCCTTTAATTTTTTCTGTAACCGATTTTATAGTTGATGTAAACGAACAAAACCAAACATGATCGTGCATGCATGATTATGTTTGATTTTGTTTATTATGTATTCTTCCTTTTTCTTTCTACATTCTTTTTACATGTAGCTAAGTAAACAAGTATGTACAAATGTACATTTATTATAAATGCATTTACGGTTGTTATGTAAAACCATAACAAAAGAAAGCAAGATTGTGCATGCTCAATCATGTTTGTTTTAAAAAAAAATACGAAAAGAATAATATCAAATAAATGGTACAGTTGTACCAAATGTATTAAAAGTTAAAAGATTGTACATGATCAATTAAAACGTTTATTTAAGAAAAGAAAAGGAGTAATATAAAGTAAATGGTACAGTCAAACTAAATATATCAAAAGTTAAATGTACACAGAAATGTAGTAAAAGGAATGTATAATTGTGATCATTATGGGTGTTCACACACATAACTCCCCCATCGTTAGATTGACGCTCCGAGGAAATAATTTGTAAAATCTATTATAAAATTCAATTTATTAACTTTAATTTACTTACTATTTTATACATGCCTTTTTCAATATATTTGATTGTTTCTTCTATGGTTTTACTACGTTTAAATTCTTATATTCAAAACAAGTACATATGTACATTTTCATATATATAGTACCTATATAAAGTTACGAGTATACAACACTTATTCGAATTTGCGTATATTTTAAAAAAAAATTCACGTGTACATATCCATATAATCTACATATAGGAATTAATTTTATTTTAATTATTAACTGTCGATGATTTCAAATCATTTTCCACAAAAATTTAGTTTGACATTAAAAAATCTTTGAATCTTTATGTAATCAACTGTTGTAAAACTTTTTCTTCCTCTTGATATGGGATTTATAATATTTGTGACCCTTTTGTGTTATAACGTGATCGTTATCAAATTGTTCTACACAAATTTTTCTAAATTTGGCATGATTTTTCCCACCTCTTTCACTTTTTATAAACACGTTTCCTGTTTGAATTTCACTGTTTTCACGACGATTATTTAATTTATATAATGATTTCTCCTTGCATTTTAAGATTATGTCAGACTTTATCACGCCGTTTTGGAAGTCAACAGGTCTCCGTCCTGTGGTAGCGTGAATTGTTTTGTTATAAAACATTATTATTTTATTGATTTTCTCCTCAACGGAATCACTATCCTTATCTGGGTCATGCCTAAGTAAACGAATGTGTTCATTGATCGTGTTATGAAGACGTTCTACGTGTGAATTTGAAGTGTGGCTGTTGTTTGAGGAAAAATTAATTTCAATATTGTTTTGTGTTAAAAATTCGGCCAACGGCAATGCCTTAAGACCTAACTCATTGTCAGTTATGATCTTTTTAATATTGCCTACAATACTCAAGTACTGCGTAAGGGCTCTCTTAAATTCCAACCACGATCTGTTTTGGATTTTTATTGCTTAAGCAAATTTTGAAAACTTATCAACTATTGTCAGAAATAATGTTTTCTCTAAACTGTAAAACACGTCGATATGAACTATTTGTCCAGGTCCATCAGGTGTTTCAGTCATCCTAAATTTTTGTTTAATCGGACGGCGATCATATTTCTCAATATCGCATATTTCACAATTATTAATATATTGTCGAATTCTGAACTTGAGCTTCGGATGATATATTGCTGTCGAAATTTTCATTTATACCACGGTGGTTATTCCTCAGATGTTCTTTATTAATAATATCGTATAGTTCATTTTTTGAAAATTGTTTTCTTTAACGTTTTTATAGTGGGAGAATTCGATTTCTGAATTATAATCTGATTCCTATATACGTTAATTGGAGCATTACTCTCCGATATCAGTTTTTGTTGTGGATAATGAATTAGATTTATTCGTGGACCAATGCGTGACGATGCATCCGCATTTAAATGGTTCATTCTAACTTTATCTTGAAAAGGAATTTTCGATTGGATTTTTGCATTATATTGTTGTCAACTAAGTTAAAGTTATCAGGAGTAACAGGCCATGAATTGTTTTCGTTAAGATATATTATTTCCGGACATTCAAAAACAGTTTTTAACTCAATTTTAAAATTTTGAGCATTATATACTCGGCATTATATTCGGAAATAGTAAAGGCAAAATTTTACCATTTATCCTCAGTTCGTTTTGATCATGATCTGACTCCGAAATATCAAGTGATATTTCAGTAGGATTGGTAAAATCTGGCCTGGGAGCTAAGCTAGCTGCCGTCTCTCCAGACCAGATTCCTAACCGCCCCCGAACCAAGGCGAGAATTCCGACCGGACCATCAGACCCGGAAACCATGTTGAGGATCCTGAAGGCCAGCAACACCGACTTGCCCACTCATAACTGGAGGGTGGCTAAAGTTGCTGACCAGTGGGGTGATTACCGCGAGGCGATAATCGAACCCAACCTCTTATACGGTGTTGCTTTCTGGTGGACTGCTCTGGACAAACAACACAACGTCAGACTTCTTGACAAGGTCTGCCGCCATTTATATAACTTGAGCTCTATGTACCACCCCCACGAAAGCCTTGTTCGCAATGCTCAACTGGCTTCCTACTGTGCTTCTCGCTAAGCAGGCGTCTAAGTTTGCTGCTACTAGACTTAATGCTCTCTCTCGTTGGCACATTGTACCTTCTCGTCACTCCACTATTCTGGAGGTTGATCCGGTGGCCCCCTGTGAACATGGACTATGTCCCTGCTGAATATTGTCTTGACAGATGTTTCCACTCTCTGATTCCGAGTAGGGATGACTGGAATCGTAATACGGTCGTCCCCCAGAAAGTCCTGGATATATATACCGTCGGCTCTAAACTCGATAATGGGGTTGGAAGCGGTCTCTACTCTGGAAACTGGACCAGAATATTTCTCTCCGTCTGCCGGACTACTGCAGCGTGTTTCAGGAGGAGGTGATGGCAATTTACCGGGCCGCTCAATGGATCCTCGTCAACGATGCTCCTTTCACTCGCATCTCGGTCTTTTCTGATAGTCAGGCCGCGATAAGATCTCTATCGAGTTTCGTGAATAACTCTAGGATCGTTAGGGAATGTCGCCGCTGTCTCGACCTTCTTTCGGGGATATTCACCAGTGTCTCTCTGGTGTGGGTCCCCGGGCACAGTGAAATTCCGGGAAACTGCAGGGCCGACGAGCTCGCCAGAGCTGGTGCGCTCCTTCCGGAATCCTCTTCTGTTGAATTGGGTATGCCACTTGCCTCGGTAAAGTTGACCATTGTGCGGAAATTCTTTCGGGACGCCAACCTATCCTGGGTCAATGAGGAGTCCTGCTCCACCGCTAGACTCACCTGGCCCTTGATGGATAGAAGGCGTACCAACCAATTACTTGGTCTTGGTCGTGACGTCATCTCGACTACAGTGGTCGTGCTTACAGGTCATTGCGTTATGGGTAGACACGCGGAAAGAATGAGGCTCCCTTTTAACGACTTCTGCCGTGGATGCAGGTCCGCTGAGGAAGAGGAGACTATTATTCACTTTCTTTGTCAGTGCCCGTCTCTTGCTATGTGTAGATATAGGTTATTTGGCTCCCCATTCCTTGTTAGCTTAACGGAGCTATCATCTATTGACATCAAGGGTATAGCTACATTCAACGAACTTTCTGGCTGGTTTTCCAGTGCGGGGTAGTCGTGCTTTTGTTGTGCAGCCCTTGCGCTGACCAACTTCTTCCTTTTCCCTGATTTTGGTGGAACTTGGTCAGTACAGGGACTGCGTTCACCCGTGGCGTCACAACGGGCCGCTATGCGTGCTCAAGTGAGCTTTGTGATATCAGAGCTACCACTCAGACCTAACCTAACCTACTATTACCGTTCCGATTGCCGTTAAATAACAGTTGTGGTTCACCCTAATAAAGGCGATATTTCATAATGACTGAAGAAAGTGGCTCATCACAAAGGAGCATGACTCTTTAGGAGATAAAGCAGCTATGGGCTTCGTGGAAAGGCAGTATGATTCGCATAAAAACATAATCGAATGAAATTCTAGCCTATCCCTCTCGATATTCCTGCTGTTTTTGTGAGCAACGTCATCATTTGCTTTCGCATAAGCAACATGATAAAGAAAAGCCTTCGATCAATTCAGCTGCAGTACATGGCACATTGCAACCAGTTTGTAAACCCAGAGAAAGTAAAGTCATTTTGGTTTTAATTCGTGATTCTGGTTCAAAACACCTTATGGCAAGAGCACTTTTGAACTCTTGTCCTCAAGTAAATTTTATAAGTGAAAACTTATCTAGTGCCTTAAATTTAAAGAAAGTAGAAAATTCCATAGATGATGAGGGTATTGGCTCATCCAGTGTTCTTACATCAGTTTAAATATAAATGAGCAAACGTTATCAAAAAGAAGGTACACAAATTGAGGAAGAGAGCGGAGTTGTTTTAAAGTACTGAACTATTAAATTAAAAGAACGACCTAGTTCATTATAGAAAGAGCGAACAGTCAAAAGACCAACTCTAATATTAATCATAATTAAAAAGTATCATCGTAAGCAACCAAACCTATTTTGTGCGCCGCAAGTAAATCGCAAAATATCGATTAGAAGAATGCCAAAAGGTTCGTTATCTCGCCTTTGCTATGTATATACCATCAACTTTTTAACTCGCTGCCACATATAAATTGCAGAAGGTTACTCGCTTTGCCATAATACTAATAATGAATAAAATTAACAACGCTGTCTTATGTCATATTTTTCACATGTCATATTTTTCTTCAAATGAACTTTCAGTTTAATAATTTTCAAAATTTTTGATGGATATTGATTGTTTACCGGAAATTATGCCAATTTAAATATGATATGACTGTTTTGTCCAATTTTAGCAAACGAAGTGTCAATTCGTTCACAAGAGAATGCACTCTAAGATTGTCATCACTTAGGTTATATTTTTTAATTAAATCTTAGAATTTAATTGGAAAAAATAAGACAAAAAATATTTATTTTAAGTTTACCCAGTCAGATCTCATGACATAAAAATTTCAACAAAATATTATTAAATATATTGTTACGTTTTTACCTTTTAAAAACGTTAAAAATATGAGTTCGTAGATTGCAAATAAAATAAAAATAAATCTGTGTTTATTTTTCAATCAATTCTTTATTATCTGCACAACTTTTGTGCCACTGTTCGAACTTATTCTACATATACAATGATAACTTTCGCAATATGTGCTTGTTCGTGATATTTCTCTGCTTACAACCTTTTTTTGTAAGCAACAACACTTGTTAGTTATTCTTCTTTGCTCACAACCTTTTTGTAAGCACGACACTAACAATTGTTTTCTTCACGCAACTTGTCTGCACACAAGTCTGACTGAACTATAACTCGATCTCGTATCTTCACACACCACTGGTTGAATTCTCACTCAATTCAACGCGACGTCGTCACACGACTAACTTAACTCGAACTCCGAGAATCACGTGTCTTCATACACGGCTGACTGAATTCTAACTGAATCATCGTTGCTCGCTTTATCTTGTCTTTTATATCACTGAATCTACAGTGTGATGAATGCCCTTGAAGGATGATGACGACCTTCGGGAACAATCCAAAAATGTAAACAACTTGTTTCCATTTTTGTTGTTCGTGTATCTTGTTTACTTTCGTCCAGACAGAGTTGTTGTTGTTTTGTTTGTTTGTCTTTCCGCTATATTTTTTTATACACGGACGTTGTTGCTATATTTTTGTTTATTCATCGATCTTGTAAACAAGCCTGTTGTTTTTGTTGCTATATGTTTACTAATTCGTTGATCACGTGAACAACTGCATTGTTTTGTTTTTGGAGCTTTTGTTTATCATTTTATGTGTGATCAAGTCCATTGTGTTGTTTTTGGAGCTTTTGCTTATTATTTTAACAACACCATTTCCATTTTCGTAACAATATAATATATGTATATAAAATTTGCAGTAATTAACAATCTTGTGTGAAATGTTCAAAAAACAGTTTTTGTCACATGAAACGAGTTTGAGACGGTTTGAGAAATATAAAAAAAGTATTTTTTAATATATTGTTACGCATATCGAAACGACCTAATATCGTTTAACATTAACGATAAACAAAAGCTACAAATACATACAAAGACCATGAGGCAATGCGTACACAATACACACGACACAAATACACACTAACACATATGTGCACCGAACCATACATAAAGCAACAATAACATCAGTATGTGTATGAGAGAGATCGATAACCCAAATGCAACATAAGCGAACACAACAAGAAGCAATGTGTACACAATACACATTAACAAATACATCGAACATCTTCTAAATAAACCAGCAACAAACAACAATGTAGTCGCAAAAGAATTCTCGAGAAGACGAGAACGCGAACCTTCCACTTCGAGAACCATCATCAGACTGAAGAGGTTCGCATATAAAAGGGCAAGACAAGGCAGGCAACCAGTCAGTTGTAATTGAGTCAGTCTTGAGTGAAGTTGCGTGTGAACAATAAATAGTCGTGTTGGAAGATATCGGTTGCGAGTAATAGTTGTGTGTGAATAATAGCAAGCAATTAATGTTGTATCGGTTAAGTGTGAACAGTGAGCGGCATAAAAAGCGTGAACAATAAAGAAAGAGAGAGTTTTTATTGAAACTAAACACATATTTGTTTTTACTTGGTTTGCAATTAACGAACTCATATTTAAACGTTTTTAAAAAGGTAAAAACGTAACAATTGGTGTCAGAAGTGGGATTGCAAAATCCAAAAGTGAAAATAAATAATAGAAAAAAAAATAAATAAATTAAAAGAAATAAATAAATAAAATGAAACTATCCGAACTAAGAGTGGACCGGCTTAAACGAGAGTTGGGTAAACTGGAGCTGCCAACAGCGGGCACAAAGAATGAACTGCAGAGGCGGTTAAGAGAACAACTTCAGCTTCAGGGCATCGATATCGAATCCTACGAGTTCGAGGATGAGGAGGAACGAGAGATACAGGCCCCCGCAACGCCCAGCGGTGTCGACATAAATTCGTTGCTAGCCGCTATGATGGAAAAAATGGAAGTAGCAAACAAAAATCTATTTGCTGAGGTAAAACTTCTGGCTGAAGTACAAGAAGCTTCTAGAGCCGAAAATCAGAAACTTCTGGCTGAAGTACAAGAAACTTCTAGAGCCGAAAACCAAAAACTGCAAGTAGCCATTTTGTCAAAAATTGAAAAGGAGCGTGAAGCAACATCTGGAAAGCTGCAGGAAATACATGAATCGGTCAGCAAGAGAATAACTGGTGTTGAGGAAAGGGTGTCATATATAGAAAAGGCCGTTGACGCGAAAGTGGACAATTTGGAAAAGGCCGTCGACGGAAAAGGATCATTAACCTCCAGAGCCAGCGTCCGGAACCAGTGCGAGTCGTATCTGAAAGTACCAGCAGGATAAAAACACCTTGCTTTGATGGAAGCTCACCCCTATCCGTGTTCAAATTCCAATTTGAGACAGTAGCCAGCAGGAACGGATGGGACGATGGAGAGAAGGCCTTGGAACTAATTTTGGCGTTAAAAGGAGTAGCAGCCGAGATACTAGAGACCGTGCCAGCCAGCAGTAGAAACAACTATAACGACTTAATGGTGGCCTTACAGCGTAGATTCGGCGACGAACATAAACGACAACTGTATCGCATGGAGCTAAGGTGTCGTACGCAAAAGGCTAATGAGTCACTGCAAGCCTTTGCAATGGAGGTCGAGAGATTGGTGCAGCTTGCGTACCCAGAAGAGAATCACCCGTTGATAGATAACTATAAAACCGAGGTGTTTGTTAACGGTATACGGGACCCTGACATCAAACTTGCGGTATGTTCTACACTGAAGAGAACCTTTGCAGAGACTGTGGCCTTCGCACTGGCCCAGGAGACAGCTCACATGATTTCCAAACCACAAGTAAGCAAAGTTCAAAGAATGGAAGTAGTGGAGGAAGATGAATGCCTTTTAAGTAAAGTTAAGGAGTTTGGTGAAAATGTGGAAAAATAGGTAGCAGGCTTAGCAGCTCCAGAGAGAAATAAAGCCAAAAAGCTGCTAAAGAGGTATGCTTTCGCTTTCGCCACGAACAATAGAAGACAAGGAAGAACAGCTATGGTCAAGCATGAAATTGATACGGGCGAAGCGAGACCAATAAAACAGGCACCCAGAAGCATACCGCTGGCGAAGCGTAATGAGGTTAAAGAGCTAGTCGACGAAATGAGGAGGAGCGGTGTAATCGAACCATCATCGGGTCCGTGGAGCTCACCTGTAGTCTTAGTAAAGAAGAAAGATGGCAGTACAAGATTCTGCGTAGACTACAGGAAGCTGAATGATGTCACCAAAAAGGACAGTTACCCGCTACCGAGAATTGACGACACACTCGACACGCTAGCTGGAACGAAGTGGTTCTCCACATTGGATCTTCAAAGCGGATATTGGCAGGTGGAGATTGCAGACAAGGACAAAGAGAAAACTGCATTCAGTGCGAACGGCGGCTTATGGCAGTTTAAAGTTATGCCATTTGGACTCTGTAATGCTCCGGCCACATTCGAGCGGCTTATGGAACGTGTACTCAAGGGACTGCATTGGAAAACTTGCCTGGTGTACCTCGACGACATTATAGTGATGGGCAGAACTTTCGACGAACACCTCAAAAACCTGGGAGAAGTTCTGCAGCGAATAACAACGGCTGGACTAAAATTAAGCGTAAAGAAATGTGCATTGTTCCAAAAACAGGTGAAATATTTGGGGCATCTTGTTACAGCAGATGGAATATCTACGGATGAAGATAAAATACGAGCAGTAAAGGACTGGCCTCGGCCCCAGAATCTTCATGAACTACGCAGCTTTTTGGGACTATGCACATACTACAGACGCTTTGTGCCTAACTTTGCTAGCGTGGCTACAAGCTTGCATGAACTCACCAAGAAATCGAAAGCGTATCAATGGGGTGAGTCACAAGAAAAGGCGTTCCAGACACTAAAAGATCTATTGTGTGCTGCACCAGTTTTGGCGTATCCAGTCCCAGGAGAAAAATTCATTTTGGACAGTGATGCTAGCGGATATGGTATTGGTGGTGTACTTTCCCAAGTGGTCAATGGTACGGAGAAAGTAGTAGGCTACTATAGTCGCACACTGTCGAAGCCGGAACGAAATTATTGTGTGACCCGACGTGAACTACTTGCAGTGTTGGAGTGCATAAAACATTATCACAAGTACCTGTATGGCCAACATTTCCTGCTAAGGACTGACCATTCCGCACTGAGATGGCTGCTGCAATTTAAGAACCCTGAAGGACAGTTAGCACGTTGGATTGAGCGCCTCCAGACTTACGACTTCAGCATTGAACACCGAAGAGGCATAAAACATGGTAATGCTGATGCTCTCTCACGCTGACCTTGTAATTTGGAGTGTAAACATTGCGTGAAAGCTGAGAAAAAGGAATCCATCGTCGATATCCGGCTAACGCGGATTGAAGACAACAAAGACTGGTCCCAAGCACAAAGGAGTGACCCAATATTGGCGAAGATAATAGCAGCGAAAGAGGAGGATAAACGACCAACAAGAAATGAGATATCCGCAGAAGGTCCTCTTACAAAATCATATTGGGCACTATGGGACAGCTTAAAGATCATAAATGGGTGCTTATATCGACTTTGGGAAAGCGCTGATGGCAAGACCTCATCCAACTTATTGGTAGTGCCTTCCTCCAGAATGAAAGATGTGTTAAAGGAGTTCCATAATGGAGCCAGCGGAGGACATCTTGGAGTGACAAAGACGCTGGAAAAGCTAAAACAACGCTTTTATTGGGTTGGATGTCAGCAAGCAGTGGCGGACTGGATAGCAAACTGTACCCAGTGCATTGCAGCTAAAGGTCCAGTAAGAAGAAGTCGAGGTCAGATGCAACAGTATAACTCAGGCGCACCTTTCGAGCGGATAGCGATGGACGTAGCAGGCCCTTTTCCAGTCAGCAATGCCGGAAACCGATATGTTCTCGTGGTGATGGACTATTTCAGCAAATGGCCGGAAGTGTATGCCATACCCAATCAGGAGGCGAGCACAATAGTAAGCGTTTTTGTGAACAACTGGGTATGCCGCTACGGTGTTCCAATGGAGCTACATTCCGATCAAGGAAGAAATTTCGAGTCAGCAGTATTCAAGGAAATGTGTGAAGTATACGGTATTTAGAAGACTCGAACGACGCCGCTTCACCCACAGTCTGACGGAATGGTAGAACGGTTTACTCGAACCCTGGAAGAGTACTTGCGGAAAGTAGTAAGCGAGCAACAGAAGGACTGGGACGAACACATTCCGAGGTTTCTACTGGCGTACCGATCTGCAGTCCATGATTCAACTTCTAGATCACCCGCCAAGGTAATTTTTGGGACTGAAATAAAACTGCCCGGTGACTTGGAGTTTGGAGTTAAGCCCGCCACAGAGAGGGATGCCACCAGAAAAGAAGAAAGCCTAAATGAACTTCATCAATTTGTGCGCACCCGAATAAAAATGGTCAGCGATAGAATGAAAGCCAGGTATGATCGTGCAGCAAACACGGAGGGCTTCCATGAGGGACAACTGGTTCTACTTTACAACCCAAAGCGGAAGAAGGGACTATCTCCCAAGCTACAAACCAGCTGGGATGGACCGTACAAAATAATTAAACGGTTAAACGATGTCGTGTACAGGATACAGAAAGCTAACAGCCCCCGAACAAAAATGAAGGTCGTACACATAGAGCGACTGGCAAAATATCGGAGAAGAGATAATGAGCCTATTCGGGACGAACAGGCTTAAGTGGGCGGCAGTGTTACGCATATCGAAACGACCTAATATCGTTTAACATTAACGATAAACAAAAGCTACAAATACATACAAAGACCATGAGGCAATGCGTACACAATACACACGACACAAATACACACTAACACATATGTGCACCGAACCATACATAAAGCAACAATAACATCAGTATGTGTATGAGAGAGATCGATAACCCAAATGCAACATAAGCGAACACAACAAGAAGCAATGTGTACACAATACACATTAACAAATACATCGAACATCTTCTAAATAAACCAGCAACAAACAACAATGTAGTCGCAAAAGAATTCTCGAGAAGACGAGAACGCGAACCTTCCACTTCGAGAACCATCATCAGACTGAAGAGGTTCGCATATAAAAGGGCAAGACAAGGCAGGCAACCAGTCAGTTGTAATTGAGTCAGTCTTGAGTGAAGTTGCGTGTGAACAATAAATAGTCGTGTTGGAAGATATCGGTTGCGAGTAATAGTTGTGTGTGAATAATAGCAAGCAATTAATGTTGTATCGGTTAAGTGTGAACAGTGAGCTGCATAAAAAGCGTGAACAATAAAGAAAGAGAGAGTTTTTATTGAAACTAAACACATATTTGTTTTTACTTGGTTTGCAATTAACGAACTCATATTTAAACGTTTTTAAAAAGGTAAAAACGTAACAATATGTATATAAAATTTGCAGTAATCAACAATCTTGTGTGAAATGTTCAAAAAACAGTTTTTGTCACAGAAAACAAGTTTGAGACGGTTTGAGAAATATAAAAAAAGTATTTTTAGATCTACTCAACTAAAGGTAAAGCTAGTTACTGGGGTGTTGCACCGTGTAGTGAATTCATTATACGTAGGCCTCTGATGTTAATTTTATGTTCAATGAATACTTGGAAAAACAATATAGTTAATTAAAGGAATGGCTGAATCTCCTTGAACTGGTTGAAAATAGTTTTCTCCCGCTTCATAAAAAAAAAGTGTAGGATTAGCTTTCTACAGCTACAGTGACAGTTTTTATTTAATTGAGATGATGTTGTTTCGTTTCGAAAGAGATTTTTTGGAGAATTGGTCAAAGTTATAAAGTATATTTAAAGAATATCATGGAATTTTTTTCATTTGGTTGTGTTAGTAACATTTTAGTTTTTTTTTTTTCTAACAGTTGCTAAAAATTGCAACTGTGGCATTGTTTACAAATATTGGCCATATGTAATACAATGTTAAAATTTTTGAACAGTGAGAAACTATAGCAATAAATTAAAAAATGCGTTAGTTTTAAATTTGTGTATATTGCTACGTTTTTACCATTTAAAAACGTTTAAAAACTCGCAGATTGCAAATAAAATAAAAATAAATTTGTGTTTAGGTTTAATTAAAATCCTTTATTATTCGAAAAATTCTGTGTGCCACTGTTGAGGTATACAACAGCAATTGCTTTATTTGTTATTCTTCTGTTTATACCTTTTTTATCTTTTTATAAACAATTGTTCGACTGATCTTTGTAACGGAGATCTTTAAACCACGATTACTCTCTTCAAACACCGCGTCTTCACACAAGACTGACTGAATTTTTACTGACCCCGTAAACAGTCTGATGAACGTTCTTGAAGGTGAATGTTCGTGGCTTCGCCTTCTCGAGATCTCTATAAATGTAAACATCGTTGTTTCATTATTGTTGGTTGGGTATTTTATTTACATTTATTCTTGTAGTGTTTGTTGTTATATTACGCATTGCGATAATTTGTAAACAAGTTCATTGTTTTTGTAGCTTTTGTTTCTAATTTTAATGTTAAACGATGTAAAAGCAAAACACCAGTATCTTGATTTTTCCATTTTCGTGACACCGGCGCCCACTTAAGCATGTTCGTCCCTAATAGGCTTATTATCTCTTCTTCTTCCTTAACCCTGAACGGTTACTCTTCGTCGAATCGACGAAGCTCATTTACACTTTATCATATAACTCATTTATGTTTGATCAAATTTCGCTCTTTTTCTCAACAACGTTATTTGATGATAAAAGCTTGCAGTCAGTAGACGAAAAAAAATTTTTTTTGTTCGTCGATTCGACGAAGAGTAACAGTTATGTTATTTAGTTTTTAAGTAAAACCAAATTTAGTTAACTTTATTTATATTTTTATTTATTTAAAGAAATAATAAATTTATTTATTAATAGTTTTATTTAATGTTTTAAATTTTAACACAATTTACACAGTTTCGTTTACAATAATTTGTTCTTTAATGTTTTAACACAATCCTAATATATATTATAAATCTTTCTGTAAGTCTGTTTTTTTGTTTGTTTGTTGGTTTGTTTGTTAGCCAATCACGTCTGAACGCCTGGACCGATTTTCTTGAAATTTGGGATATAGATCGAGCCATTGCCGGTGCAGGTTATAGGCTATAAATATTTTCAAAATTTTGACCAAAAGGGGAAAAAAAATGGGACAAAGTGAGAAAAAATGGGCAAAAATTAGTACTTTTATGCATAAATGCTGTATTTTATCTGTTTTATAGGTAATTTTTTACGATTTAGCTTGGTTAAGTTTCCCAAATAGCTATTGGAGATGTTCCGTTTCAAAAGTTGAACCAAAAGGGGTCCAAAAAGGGGGAAAGGGGCCAAAAACGGGCAAATTGAGTGTAAAGCCAATCAATCAAATAAATGGTACAGTTGTACCAAATGTATTAAAAGTTAAAAGATTGTACATGATCAATTAAAACGTTTATTTAAGAAAAGAAAAGGAGTAATATAAAGTAAATGGTACAGTCAAACTAAATATATCAAAAGTTAAATGTACACAGAAATGTAGTAAAAGGAATGTATAATTGTGATCATTATGGGTGTTCACACACATAACTCCCCCATCGTTAGATTGACGCTCCGAGGAAATAATTTGTAAAATCTATTATAAAATTCAATTTATTAACTTTAATTTACTTACTATTTTATACATGCCTTTTTCAATATATTTGATTGTTTCTTCTATGGTTTTACTACGTTTAAATTCTTATATTCAAAACAAGTACATATGTACATTTTCATATATATAGTACCTATATAAAGTTACGAGTATATAACACTTATTCGAATTTGCGTATATTTTAAAAAAAATTCACGTGTACATATCCATATAATCTACATATAGGAATTAATTTTATTTTAATTATTAACTGTCGATGATTTCAAATCATTTTCCACAAAAATTTAGTTTGACATTAAAAAATCTTTGAATCTTTATGTAATCAACTGTTGTAAAACTTTTTCTTCCTCTTGATATGGGATTTATAATATTTGTGACCCTTTTGTGTTATAACGTGATCGTTATCAAATTGTTCTACACAAATTTTTCTAAATTTGGCATGATTTTTCCCACCTCTTTCACTTTTTATAAACACGTTTCCTGTTTGAATTTCACTGTTTTCACGACGATTATTTAATTTATATAATGATTTCTCCTTGCATTTTAAGATTATGTCAGACTTTATCACGCCGTTTTGGAAGTCAACAGGTCTCCGTCCTGTGGTAGCGTGAATTGTTTTGTTATAAAACATTATTATTTTATTGATTTTCTCCTCAACGGAATCACTATCCTTATCTGGGTCATGCCTAAGTAAACGAATGTGTTCATTGATCGTGTTATGAAGACGTTCTACGTGTGAATTTGAAGTGTGGCTGTTGTTTGAGGAAAAATTAATTTCAATATTGTTTTGTGTTAAAAATTCGGCCAACGGCAATGCCTTAAAACCTAACTCATTGTCAGTTATGATCTTTTTAATATTGCCTACAATACTCAAGTACTGCGTAAGGGCTCTCTTAAATTCCGACCACGATTATTATCTGTTTTGGATTTTTATTGCTTAAGCAAATTTTGAAAACTTATCAACTATTGTCAGAAATAATGTTTTCTCTAAACTGTAAAACACGTCGATATGAACTATTTGTCCAGGTCCATCAGGTGTTTCAGTCATCCTAAATTTTTGTTTAATCGGACGGCGATCATATTTCTCAATATCGCATATTTCACAATTATTAATATATTGTTGAATTCTGAACTTGAGCTTCGGATGATATATTGCTGTCGAAATTTTCATTTATACCACGGTGGTTATTCCTCAGATGTTCTTTATTAATAATATCGTATAGTTCATTTTTTGAAAATTGTTTTCTTTAACGTTTTTATAGTGGGAGAATTCGATTTCTGAATTATAATCTGATTCCTATATACGTTAATTGGAGCATTACTCTCCGATATCAGTTTTTGTTGTGGATAATGAATTAGATTTATTCGTGGACCAATGCGTGACGATGCATCCGCATTTAAATGGTTCATTCTAACTTTATCTTGAAAAGGAATTTTCGATTGGATTTTTGCATTATATTGTTGTCAACTAAGTTAAAGTTATCAGGAGTAACAGGCCATGAATTGTTTTCGTTAAGATATATTATTTCCGGACATTCAAAAACAGTTTTTAACTCAATTTTAAAATTTTGGGCATTATATACTCGGCATTATATTCGGAAATAGTAAAGGCAAAATTTTACCATTTATCCTCAGTTCGTTTTGATCATAATCTATAACAGCTTTATATCTAAATAATAAGTCGTTTCCTATAATTCCATCGTAATTATCATGAAATTTGCACTCTATTAGTAACATTTTATCGCTTGTATTCCCTAGCTCAGAAAACAATGGTATTTGGTAAATAGTGTTCGTTAATATTTCACTTTGCAGTGTCTTCAACGTAAGAGTTCCTGAATTTATTTTCCATTTTGGATTACATAAGCCTGGATTGACGATTGAATGCGTGGCTCCAGTATCCACAATAAATTTAAGGTTGTCTTCTAATATTAGTAGCTCTCTGGAGAGGCCCGTAAAGGAAAATTTTGAGAAACTTTATTTACTGTAGCAACATGAGGTAGATTAAAATTCGGAAGTTGAATTGCATGATCTATTTGTTGGAAATGATCTTGTGGTTGTGGTAATGGATTTTGAGACATATTATTGCCATCATTTTGAGTAGATTGGTTAAAATAGGAATTTTGGTTAAAAGAAAAATTATTTAAAAATGTAGGTAGTGAATTGGTTTGTTATGTGTCAGCTTTAATTGGATTGCTTAAGTTACAAACCATATTAACATCCATCGGTTCTGGCGTTGGTTGTCTGAGTAAAGAATTTTGGTTAAAGTTTGAATAATTTTGATTATAATTTTGGTTGTTCCTGTAATAATTATTTGATCTATTCCTGTTGTTGTCATTAAAATGCACATTGATATTGGGCGACCCGTTATAATTGTATTGCTTATTTCCGTTATAACAACAGCTTTCATCGAAATTTCCATTTGTATTTGAAAAAAAAGCGTTGGTTGCGTTGACTATTACGAGCTCCGTTATGATTGCCTCTCTTATCGTTCATGTGTGTCTTAAGGTGCGGTCAGATATGGCAAATGTTTGCCACAATTTTGTTTTGTGGTCACACTGCTAGGCTTGCCAGACGTACTGTTTTCAGCAGTACGCGTACTTTTTTTTAGTTTTTGTACTTTTAACTGCATAACCCCTAAAGAAGTACGCAAATGTACTTCTTTTTGGTATCTGTACTTCTCTTTGTACTTTTTTTCAACCTTTTTTGTACTTTTTTGTACTTTCACCATAATTTTATAGAGGTAAACATGTCCTGTTCAATCTCCACAGATGCTTCTAACAAAGGTAATATTAAATAAATATATTTCGTATTGTTGTGAGATATTTTAATAAAGAAAATGGAGTCTGCACAAAACTTTTAAGTTTTTATAACTCTGACTCCGAAATATCAAGTGATATTTCAAATTCTTTATAAATATAAATTGGAGAGTCAAAAACTAAGTTTACAAAATATCACAAGCTTTTGCGCAGACAATGCCAACGTAAATTTTGGAAATAAACAAAGTGTATTTGTTGAGCTTAAAAAAGCGAATTCGAATATAATAGGTATTGGATGCCTTTGTCACGTATTAAATAATGCGTTTAAAAATTCTTTAAAAATATTAAAATTTGATTTAGAAAATATTGTAATGAAAGTTTTTAATGAATTTTCGACATCAACAAAAAAAAAAACTCCAAATCTGAAAGAAATGTTTGAATTTTGCGATTTGAAATGGTCTGAAATGCTCCGTCATGTACCAACTAGATGGCTTTCTGTAACCCCCGCTGTGGAGAGATTTTTAAAAAACTATGCTGCTATTAAGGCTTATTTTTTGTCGCAAGATTGTTGTTTCCCTGTTTTATGCCAATTTTTCGAAAATGAAATTTCTGAAGCATACCTCGGTTTTGTCCATAATATAGGAAATACAATAATATCTGCTATTAAAAAGTTAGAAGATAATAATAGCCTTGTAATAATTGATATGTTTCAAATAATAAAACAGTTAAATGACAAATTTGAACAATAGCAGGATGAAAAATTCTATGGGTTTTTAGCCGAACGTATATTTAGCAGTTGCAATAATCAGCAAGTGATTTGTCTTTTTAAAAAACGCGTAGCAGAGTTTTTATCGAATATAAGTACTTTCAATTAGAAAATAATAAGTTTGAAAAACTTCCAATTTTCCGTCTTAATTCAAATATTTCCTTTCATGAATTTGTGGAAAATTTAGATCAACTTTTTGACGAATTTATATCATTAAAAACATTTGCTGAAAACATTGAAAAAGAAAAATCTGCAGAAGAAAAGTGGAAAGAATTCTTAAATAGTGGATCATTTCCTACTTTTGAAAACATTTGTTGCTTCGTCTTTTCAATTCCTCATTCTAATGCAGCCAGTGAACGAAATAAACTTTTAATAGAAAATTTGGAAAGCGAGTTAATAATAAAAACAAACTTTGAATACAGTTGTACTGAGTTTTTCAATTTTTTAAAAACCGAAAAAGTTAAAAATAAATTTGTAAATCAAATACAAAAAAGTGATAAATATTTATAATTTATTTAAATGTATCAGTTAATTTTAAAGTCAATAATTTTCAAAAATTAATAATGTATACATATGTATGTATATGTATGTATGTACTTATATCAAAGTATACCATTAACATTATTTTTTGTTAAATTAATTTTGAAGTATTAAACAATGAAAATTTGTTTTTGAGTTTTTATTCACATAAATTAAAAATCCAATAATACTATCATAATATAATACATTGATTTTAGTCTAGTCTGAAATATATATAAATTCTATAGATTTAAAATCACAAAAACTGATTTAAATTAAATTTTAAGTTCATTTTTTTATATTAAATACAAATAGTTACGATCTCTTTTTTATGTTCTTCATTTTTACTGTTGTGAACTATTTTTTGTTTATTGAATTAAATAAATTTTGAAAATAAACAATTGTACTTATTTTTACTCAATTGTACTGCTTTTTTAACTTCGATGTACGTTTTTTGACGATTTCAAATCTGGCAAGCCTACACACTGCTCACATTTATTTTCCCATTTTTGTTTCTTCAAAAGGCGGCAAACAAAAGTTTGGGAAACATGTTTGCCAACGTGGTCACACTTAAAAAATATTTGCCAGAAAACAAATGTTTGACTAGATTGTTGACAAACAAAAATACTTATACACATTTTCACACGTAATAGAAGGTGAATATTTTTTCGTTTTGTGTTGCGGAGCTTCTGTGATATTTTGCGAAGGGGAAAAAAATAAAGACGACTATGGCTTTGAAAATGAGTTTAGCGCATAAAAAAAGAAAAAAACAGAAAACTTTTGTTTTTAATCACAATAAAATTATCATAAACATATATTTCATTTTTTCAGTGTAGCCAATCACCATATTTGAAAATCGCTGAAATGATGTACATAACTTAAAATAGATGTTAAATCTAAAAATTGGAAATCGAATATATATAAATTGAAGGATTTCTTTTAGGTCTAATTTGAAAATTATTTATAGATATTTTTGAGAAAGGTTTTTATGTCCCTTTGGTTGAAAATTTATCCTCAATAATGATTGATTGATTGATTCTCCATTACAATGACTCGTACCGTCCACTTCAAGAGTTCCATTCATAACATTGTAGTTTGAATATTTTAACCTGCTTATTTTCATGAACAAAATTTGTCGTAATAATTTGGAGAAAAATCAAAATCATTGCAATAAAAATAAAAAATTTTATACAACAAAAACAAGAACGCTTTATTTTTGTGTACTGAAGAGTTAGGTCGTTTCAGAGATCTTTTTCTTCAATGAGATTTAAAAAAATAACCATTTTACTGAAAAAATCATTACAACCCCTGAATAGCTTTGATCTAGAAAGGTATAGCAATTGATAAATGCATTCATATGTATTTAAATTTCAGACTCTGAATGTATCTCTGTATATGCAGTCATCCAAACATTTATACGTATATAATGAATACATCTACAACTATCGGCAACTCTGTTGTGACAGTGTGTAGTTTTGTGAAGTGCTCGTCTACAAATTTTATTATTTTGATTTTTAAGTCTGTATTAAGCTTAGTATTTTTAAAATAAGTGTTTAAAAGTTGTCTTATTATTTTCCCTTATTTGGATATAAATTTTATTTGAAATTGTAAGTTTTATTTGTTTAATTTTGATACTAATTGTTTCATTTTAACAAAACAAAAACAAAAATTGCTTCTTGTTTTGATAATTTTTTGTTTTTGTACGCTTATTACTGTTTTTTTTTTTTTACTTATCTTTCTATCAGTACATATTCCTCTTTTTATTATTATTTTTCTTTTTATTTTGTTACTGTTTTTTGTATATTGTTTTGCTTATAATTTTCACTGTTTGTTTATTTATATATTGAGTTTATTAAAATGGATAATTGTATGGCATCAAAATGTATTGTAAAGAAAGAGGGTGAACGCCAGATTTCTTGCTGGTTATGTGATAAATTGTTTCATATTAAGTGTGTTGGTTTGCTTCCTCGCACCACGGACCAATTAGTGGATAGTTCCTTGGGTCTACGTTGGTGTTGTCCTAAATGTAAGGTGGTTGACATCCAATTTTATAAATTTTTTATGGAGACTCGTCGTGAGTTTACTGAGATGCACACTGAATTCGCATCTCTTTTTTCTAAATTTCGTCGGTTCGGGGAATTATTTTCGAAGTATGGCCTTTTGAATGAATTGCTCGAATCGGAGAAAGTTCTAGGCCCTCTTCCTTCTGGGGCTTCTGGGCATGTGGTGCAGGTTTCTGTGCCAGGGGAAACTGCGACAATCAATACATTGTCCACTGTTACTCCTATTGTTGACATTTGTCCATCTATTGCTGATAACCCAGCTAGCATTCCTATACCGAGGTCTGCGAATCTAGTTGAACTGAGTCCAAAGTCTACTCTATCTCCTTTACCTTTACCTCTGGGTGATGTCACCTCCCAGGCATCTTCGAAACCGTCTTCTGTTACATATTCATCTGTAGTGTCCGCTGGTTTAAATACTTCTGCTCCAAGGGAATTGGTTGTTGTTAAACCTAAAAGGACTATTTTTGTGTCTCGTCTTGCATGTGATACTTCAGTCGATGATGTGAAATATTTCGTTAAATCGAAGATTAGTGAGCCTTTTGAGTTTGGTTGCTATAAGATGAGGCCATCTTTGGATGGCAGTATTTCTTCGTTTAAATTATATGTTGCCGATACTTGCTCATATATTCCCCCCTGTTCTGACATTCATATCTATAGTGCTCATTTCGTTTTGATTTCTGAGGTAATTGATTTAATGGGGCAAGAGGGGATTATAGTAGTCCTTGGTGATTTTAATCTTCCGCATACATCCTGGAATTTTTCACCTGAGACTGGGTCATTGGTGCCATGTTCTTCAATTCCATCCTATGATGAAATTCTGTCCGCTATGTGTGATCTTGGTCTTTTCCAGGTTAATGGTTTATTGAATTCAATGGGTAGAATTTTGGATCTTGTATTTTTAGAGGATCCAAGTATTTCGTCCTTATTTCGCATTGATCCTATATCTTTTCCTGAGGATAGTTATCATCCTACGTTGTTACTTTCTATTGAAGTTGATGTTTGTTTACCTCCTGTAATTGATCGCTCATCTGGTGTTGAGGGGCGTTTTAATTTCCATCGTACGGATTTTAGTCGTTTAAATACACTACTATCCTCTGTAGATTGGTCGTCTGTACTTATTTCACCTCCATATGACTCTCTTTCACTTGACAGGATCTTGGATGGCTTTTATGAGGTATTATTTAAATGTTTTAGAAAGTGTGTTCCAATTGTGAATAGTCGTTTGGAGCGTTCTGGTCCTCCGTGGAATTCGGCTAGACTGTCGAGGTTGAGGAACAGGAAATCGAGGTTATTTAAAAAGTTTGTTAGATCAGGTACTGATATTGATTATGCTCTTTACTCTAGGGCGCGTGTGGATTATCGTAGGATGAATCATCACTGTTATGAGGAATATATGATTAAGGTCAGGTCGAACTTCGCTAGTGATCCTAAGTCGTTTTATGACTTCGTTCGAGCTAAACGTAAATCATCTTTGTTTCCCACGGAGATGTTTTATGATGGCGTATCATCCTCTAGTTACCTGGATATTTCGAATATGTTTGCTGACTTTTTTCAGTCTACTTATAGGCAGTTGAACTCGGGCCCTGATTTGAGTTGCGGCTTTTCGTATCCTTATTCGGTGGGAAGTGTCTCTATTTCTAATATATATTCATTTGATGAGGAGTCTGTTCTTGATTCTTTGTCTGGACTGAAACTTACATACTTGCCAGGCCCTGACGGGGTACCGGCCTGCATTTTAAAGAAGTGCGCTGTTGTATTGAGTGGTCCTTTGACCTTTATATTTAATGGGCTTCTGAGGGCTGGTCATTTTCCATCTATTTAGAAGAGTTCGTTTATAATTCCTTTGCATAAGTCGGGTAATAAATCCAATATTTCCAATTACAGGGGTATTGCCAAACTCAGTGCTATTCCCAAGTTAATGGAGAAACTGGTGACTGATTACCTCTTTTTTAATACGAGATCTTTAATATCCCCTTTCCAGCATGGTTTTTTGAAAGGTAGGTCGACTGTCACTAATCTTCTTGAATTTACTACGCATGTTTTCAGGGGTTTTCTTGCCAGGGCTCGGACTGATGTAATTTATACTGATTTCAGTAAGGCTTTTGATAGGGTTGATCATGGAATTTTGCTTCATAAACTGTCATTGATCGGTATTCCTGGTACTATTCATCGTTGGCTGGGCTCCTATCTTTCCCTTAGGACTCAGAGGGTATTGCCCTTAGGACTCAGAGGGTATTGTTTAGGAATGTGTTATCTAAGACTGTTTATGTTACTTCTGGTGTTCCGCAGGGCAGCCATTTGGGTCCTTTACTGTTTTTATTGTTTCTTAATGATCTTCCTTGTGCTATTTCTGATTGTAATATTCTGATGTATGCTGACGACGTTAAATTATTTTATACTTTTGATGATGACCATGGTCAGGCTGTTCTTCAGCGAAATATTGATTCCTTTGTAACTTGGTGCGGGACTAATTTGATGGATCTTAACTTGAAAAAGTGTAAGTGCATGGTTTTCTCTCGCGGGGGCGTAGTTTCGCCCACTTATGTGATAAATTCTTGCCCTTTGGAAACTGTTACTTCATTTCTTGATTTGGGAGTATTATTGGATATTAAACTGTCTTTTATTGATCATATTAGTATGGTGATTGGCAAGGCTCGGGCTGTTCTTGGTTTTGTGAAAAGATGGGCTAAGGAATTCACTGATCCTTATATAACAAAACGTTTCACTTGTTAGGCCTATTTTGGAGTACGCGTCTGTTATTTGGAGTCCATACTATCGTTGTCATAGTGATTCAATAGAGTCTGTGCAGAAGCAGTTTTTATTATTCTGTTTACGTGGCTTAGGATGGGATTATGCCAATGGGTTTCCATCTTATGAGGCTAGATTGGGTCTGATAAAACTTTCAACTTTGGAACGTAGAAGGGCTGTGTTAGGCGTTTGTTTTGTCTATAATTTGGTTAAGGGTGATATCGATTCCGAGTTTTTGCTTTGTAACTTAAATTTTAGTATTCCAGCAAGATTTTCACGGCACTATCGTCCTTTTTCCCTAGATTTTTATAGAACAAACTATGGTTGTAATTTTCCTTTTCGTAGATTATGTAATGATTTTAACATGTATTATGATTTTATTGATTTTAATTGTACTGTTTATAATATTAAACGTAGCTTATATGCTGCCATTAATTTGTAAATTATTATAGAAAAATATATTCTCGTTCTTGTCTTAGGTAGTTATGGTTTATTGTTGCTTTATTCAGCTTGTGATTAAGTTCTGTAGCTGATTTATGTTGTCGTTGCCTTTACTTTTCCCTAACCCGCTATAGTCCGGACTGTAGTGTGTACGTGTCCCTACGTAATGGGGACGAGCCCTCCGCGGTCGGGTGAGGGTGGGTTAGTGTGAGGCCGGGGACGTTCGAAAAAAACTAGGGTTGCCAGATTCCGATTCGCAAAAAGCTGGACAAAACAAAAAAAGCTGGACATAAAAAATACTGAGAAAATGTAAATTTTGGTTTTGTGCAAATAATTTTATTAAAATATCCATTGTTATCAACATATGTATATACATATGTATTACACTATACGACAAAATAAAAAAAATTAAATACACCCGGCTAATGACACAGTGTAGGTTGTTAGTTTTGTTGAGTAGATCTCAAAAATATTTTCTTTATATTTCTCGAACCCTCCAAACTTTTTTTATTTGACAAAAACTGTTTTTTCTTTACTTTACGCACAAATTTCTGGACTACTCAAACATTTTTAACCCGATTTCTAAAATTTAAATCTTGTTGAAAAGGAGAGAGATCGACCTTCAAAACGGTATACATATGTATATCTATTATTCGACTTAATATGCTATGAGATTTGATGAGGTAAACTTAGAAAATTCAAATTTTTTTCATACTTTTCCACGTTTTTCCATTCATAATAGCAAACTTTAATAAAAAAAATATAGAATAAGTGATAAAATTCTTAAAAATCAAATCAAAAAAAATCATTTACACAAAAGATTTAAAACATTGTCGTTTTAAAGAGAAAAAAAAATTTTGGTATACCCATTTAAACATTAAAATGTTAGTATCCTTTTCTTCTTTAATTTTCGATTATACACTAGGATACTTGGGTATCCTACCGACTGCGCCAATTATGTTACAGTGAACTACGGATAAATGCAAAAACCGCATAAGTGCATTGTAACATGAAGTCGTAAGCCTTTTTTATACTTTTACATACACAATTGCACGAATAAGTGCAAAAACCGCATAATTGCACAATTTTTTAACCTGAAAGTACTTCTTTAGTACCATTTTGTGTGTATAAATGTACATCTCTGATACTACATTTTAACCCAACTCTACAAAATAAAGCAAAAAAACAAGAAAATCAGCTGATATTATCAACGTATGTTTCATCATTTTTACTTCTTTTGTATGGCTGACTGGAGAAAATCTGTGTTTCTCTGTGTCGTGCACTTATGTGATGTTTATATAAATGCAATAATCGTGCACAAGGCATATCCAATAGGTAGCATCGTCTCAACAGCTGACGCTTTTTTGAATGTCAAAATTCTGTTGTTTTTTTTTGTGTTTTGTTTCGATAATCATTTTCGTATTTATAAACCCTCATATGTACCGGATGTATCCTTAACGATACGCACTCTAGAAATTCTTCAGGATTACTATTTCAAAGCCAATTTTATTAAAATTTTTGCAAGATGATTAATAATATTTAAGTCTTTAACACTAAATATACATATCTTTTAAACTACAACCTAGATTTACTATATTTATTTAGACGAGAGTGATGAATTACCCAAACAAGATTTCGGTATCTCCAACTAGGTGCATAAACTATGACCAATAACAAATAACGTTTACAGCTGCCATTCTTCTCGATGGCCATATAAAAACATGTTCTTTACATGAAGTGGAAATGTTATCGACTGCATGGCATATTTTTTTTTTTTAATTTATAGGTGCCCCACTATTGCGTAATTAAGCATGACATAAAAATCAAAAGAAATTTCAATATATAAAATTTATTTAGTTTTTTTAATTGCTTTTATTAATTTCCTATGGAGGTTTGAGGGTTAATTTTTTTGACATTCCGCGTACTCTTTAACAAAAACAAACTGCCTGTTGTTTTTGCATTGTTGTACTTGTTGTACAGATGCTACTACCTATTGGATATGCCTTGAAGAAAAACCAAATTTAGTTAACTTTATTTATATTTTTATTTATTTAAAGAAATAATAAATTTATTTATTAATAGTTTTATTTAATGTTTTAAATTTTAACACAATTTTATTTATAATTCTTATTTTAATATTTAACACAATTTTAATTAACAATTCTTATTTTGATGTTTTCTGTCCAACCGCCAGATCAATAATCCTCCTTTAATTTTTTCTGTAACCAATTTTATAGTTGAATGTAAACGAACAAAACCAAACATGATCATGTTTGATTTGGTTTATTATGTATTCTTCCTTTTTCTTTCTACATTCTTTTTACATGTAGCTAAGTAAACACGTATGTACAAATGTACATTTATTATAAATGCATTTACGGTTGTTATGTAAAACCATAACAAAAGAAAGCAAGATTGTGCATGCTCTATCATGTTTGTTTAAAAAAAAGAATAATATCAAATAAATGGTACAGTTGTACCAAATGTATTAAAAGGTTGTACATGATCAATTAAAACGGTTATTTAAGAAAAGAAAAAGAAGTAATATAAAGTGAATGGTACAGTCAAACTAAATATATCAAAAGTTAAATGTACACAGAAATGTAGTAAAAGGAATGCATAATTGTGATCATTATGGGTGTTCACACACATAACTAGTAACCTTACTGTACAAAAATTACCATCCAGGATTGAAAAAATGGGTGGCCCGGGTACGTTTACTCACTACGAGCTTTCGTAATCAATCAATATTGTTTATAAAAAGAGCGAAATTTGGTCAAACATAAAAGAATTATATGATAAAGAGTAAATGAGCTTCGTCGAACAGTAACCAATTATGGTGAAAGCTTTCGTCGATTCAACAAAGAGTAGCCTTAATGTATAAAAGAGAAGAGTAACCGTCTAGGGTTAATTCGCCAGTCGCTCTATGTGTACGACCTTCATTTTTGTTCGGGGGCTGTTAGCTTTCTGTATCATGTGCACGACATCGTTTAACCTTTTAATTATATTATAAGTTCCATCCCAGCTGGTTTGTAGCTTGAGAGATAATCCCTTCTTCCGCTTTGGGTTGTAGAGTAGAATCAGTTGTCCCTTATAGAAGAGCTCCGTATTTGCTGCACGATCATACCTGGCTCTCATTATATCGCTGACTATTTTTATATGTGTGCGCAAAAATTCATTTAGACTTTCCTGTTCGAGCTCGTTCGAGTCTTCTTAGTACCGTATACCTTAAAGATCTCCTTGAATACAGCTTACTCGAAATTTCTGCCTTGATCAGAATATGTCTTAATTGGAACCCCGTAGCGGCATATTTATTTGTTAACAAAAACATTTACTATTGTGTTCTCCTCTTGATTGGATATGGCATACACTTCCGGCCATTTTCTGAAATAATCCATCACGACGAGAACATCTCGGTATATAGCATTGCTGACAGTAAAAGGGCCTGCTACGTCCATCGCTATCCGCTAGAAATGTGCGCCCGAGTTATATTGTCGCAACTGACCTCGACTTCTTCTTAGGGACCTTTAGCTGCAATACGCTGGGTACAGTTTGCTATCAAATCTGCCACTGCTTGTTGACATCCAACTCAATAAAAACGTTCTTTTATTCTTTAGAGCGTCTTTGTCACCCCAGGGTGTCCTCCGCTAGCTTCATTGTGGAACTCATTTAAGACTTCTTTCATTTTAGATGAGGTCTTGCCATCAGCGGTTTCCCAATGATGGTATTAAATAAATGGCATAACCTTAAACTGCCACCTGCCAATACCCGCTTTGTAGATCTAATGTAGAGAACCACTTTGTTCCAGCTAGTGTGTCTAGCGTGTCGTAAATTCTCGGTAGCGGGTAACTGTCCTTTTTAGTGACATCATTCAGCTTCCTGTAGTCTACGCAGAATCGTGTACTGCCATCTTTCTTCCTGACTAAGACAACAGGTGAGCTCCACGGATCCGATGGTTCAATTACACCGCTCCTCTTCATTTCATCGACTAGCTCTTTAAGCTCATTACGCTTCGCCAGCGGTTTGCTTCTGGTTGCCTGTTTTATCGGTCTCGCTTCGTCAGTATCAATTTTATGTTTGACCATGGCTGTTCTTCCTTGAATTTTATTCTTCGTTGCGAAAGCGCAAACATACCTCTTTAGCAGCTTTTTGTCTCTTCTCTCTGGAGCTGCTAAACCTGCTACCGATTTCTCCACATTTTTACCAAATTCCTGTTTGTCCTTGGCCGACATTTCGACAGGTTCCGGTGATTGTTCGCTGTTTATTACCGCCTCCACTGGAGCACATTGTCCCACCTCGGAGTTTTTACAGAAGACTTTTTCGTGGCCTGATAGATTTAGCACTCTCACCGGGACTATTTTCTGTTCGGTGGATTTGACGAGAGCCTTTGCTTATAATAAATCCGTCTGAATTCCTGTTGGTTCAACAACCCAAAAGCGCTTTTCCCCACAATCTCCCTCCACACGCGCCCATATCAACGATTCACTCTGTGGTGGTAATTTTTCTTGTTCGACAGCAACTAACCTTCTGGCATGTACTTGATGCTTGTATCCCACGTCAAGAGGTATCTCCACATTTCGCCAACTCATTCGGCCTTATCATGAGTGTCGTTGTCGTATTGTTTTTGAGTCGAAAATTAGTCGTTTGGTTCAAATGGTACCATACTTGTCGAAAAATGACAAAATACAAATTTTTTTCAATTCTATTACAATTTTCGTTACCACGAGTGACGTCAATAAATGTCAATTACGACAAAAATCATCGTTAAGGTTTTTGTTAACGACGAAGAAGCAAATTAATTACAAAGAATTAAAATAATGGATTTAAACAAAAAGCAAGTGACTATTAACTAAAAAAATACAATCATAATAAATATTTTTACTTTTTATTAAATATAGATCAAAAATTACAAACACTGAGCAGTTCATAAAGATGGTAGAACTGTTAGAACAGAATTCAAATTTTGCAAAAGGATATACAAGCGGAGTAAATAAAATAAACGTGAAGAAAGAGTGGAGCAAAATTGCCTATCAGCTCAATGTTTTAGGACCACCAACGCGTAGTAGTGAAGGATGGATAAAATATTGGGCTGATTATAAATTTAAATTAAAAAAAAATTGGTTCACAACAAAACCGAGTGCCATGCTACAGGAGGTGGTCCATATAGACAGTTTATATTGTCTCCCACGGAAGAAGCTGCTGCCAATTTATTACAATTAAACTCTATTGTTTACCCGCCTTGTCCTTCATTTGGTATTCGAGGCATTAATAAGGAAAACGATGAGAATACAGCACAAATCTTAATGGATGAGGGGGTCATAGAGCATGAAGATCCAACGTGCTCATATTCTAAACAAAAAACTTCATATTTGCCTAGCACACAAAAAAAACGAAACAGCAACAAAAACAACACAAAATGAAATTCCAAAATTACAAAGTTCTTTGTTAAATAAAAAAGGTCCGATCAAAAAAACATCGAAAAATGATCTTCTGGATGAGCAGTTGAAAGTACAAACATCATTGTACACAGAAGTGAGCCAGTCTTTAGCTGAAATTCAAAGGTACGCACGCAAGAACTTTCAGCTAAAAGAAGAGAAGCTAAAAATTTATAAAGAATTATTAAAAAGTAAGAAAGAAAAACTTAAACTTTATGAGGAGGAGTTAAAATGTAAAAAGAACATAGAAGTAAACTTTTAAAACTTGGAACAGAGGAAATAGAAATTGAAAAGCGACGAATTGAATTGGAGGAACTAAAAAATGGAATACAACGCCAAAACAACTGAAGTTTTTATTTTTTACTTTAATTTATTTTATGTGAATGCGTATACATACATATTTTGTTTTTTTTATTTATATTTATTATAGTTTAATATTTACTATATAGTTTAGAAAAGTGAAGTTAATTTTTTGTGTTTTTTGTATTTATTATAGTTCAAAAAAGTGAATTTAATTTTTTGTTTACATATATTTATTATAGTTTAATATTTATTATAGTTTAAAAAAGTGAAGATAATTTTTTGTTCCTTTTACTACTTTTTTATTAAAAAAGGTAATATTAAAGAAATAAAAATGAATTAAATATTTGATGACTGCATTATTGATGATCTTATATTCGATGCGCTGGAATCATCATTTACCACAGAATTCGTAGATGTTATTTCATCAGCTTCTTCAATTTCAGGTAATTCGGTTTTGAAATAATTGCATATGTTATGCAGAGCTGCACAAACAGCCGTAATTTTTGAGGCCATATCTGGTGTGTAATGCAAATGTCATGTATGAATCTGTTTTTTAAAACGGCATTCTCTGGAACCTCCTTCAGGTGATCTAAATGGTGTTACCAAAAATATTTCTAACGAGTAACCTGCATCACCTTAAAAAATAATATTGCTCATTGAAAATCATAAAACAATTAAAATTCTGAAAGGAAACTTTATATTTTTTACCTAATAGCCAAGTATTTCATACCGCCAAGAATTTATTTTTGGACAGTTTGTACACAGGGTCTCTCATAATTTTTAAAAATTATGAGAATTTTGAAACAATCTGTGTTTTTTTTTCATCGATTACAAAAAATGTCGTTGTCGTAAATTTTACATGGTACCGAAAAATATTAAAAACGCCAACGACTACGACAACTGTCGAAAAACGACTTGGACACTCATGATAAGGCTGATTATTTGTTCACCCATATTCAAATTGATGCCGTGAGCTATCATAAAATCGGCACCAATGATAACCTCGTCCACAATATCGGCATCAATAAAGACGTAGCTTACACTAATGTTGGCTATAGTCACCTTCGCCTCTGTTTTTCCGTGAACGGTGGGAGACTCTCCAGTAGCTGTCCGTAGTCTTATATTACTAAGAACCTCACACTTCCCATTCACTACATCTGGTCTGATGATAGACTGCGTCGCACCGGTGTCTATAGTGAAGGTATGTTGTTTGCCATTTATGTACCCGCACGCCTTAAGGTTGTTTTGTTGCATCACTGATATGGAGATTGTGGGAGCCAGTACTTGCCCCTCAGTGCTATCTCGTTTCAGTTTAACGGGGACTCTTGGGTAGTTGGCTGGTAGTTCGGCAGTTTATTATTCCTTGTTGGTGAGGACAGTGATATCGTGTTCAATGCTTACTTCAGTAAATTTTAATTCAAGACAATTGCTATGCCATTTTGATAAGGAAAACTTTGTCTGTAACTTCGGTTTGTGTGAGTTGAAGTGTGGTTAGATCGTCTGCTCCAGTAATCATATCGTCTACATCGGAATCAGTGGTAATGACTGCCTTACCGATTTCATGCGCATTCGGATACCGCTCTGAAACATAATGCAAACTACTTATGGTGAGATATGGAGCTGATGCTGTACCGTATGTTCCGTTATTAAGACAATAAGTTTTGAAAGATTTTGAAGGGTTATCACGCCACAAAATAAGCTTTAAGTTTCTATCTTCGGGATGAACTTTTGTATAGTTATACCTACCATCATGATTTCGTTGAGAGATAATTGTGATGATCGACATGATGCGTCAAACACTATCCTCAGCTTAGTTGAGATACTTTCAGGGCGTATCACGTAGTGGTGGGGAAAGTAATAATGTGGTAAGGAAACGGAAGGATTAATTTGAGTCATATGGCCCAACTCTTCATATGCTTTAAAAATTTCGTATAATCTTCTTTGAGGATTTTTCATTAATTTCTTTTCTAGGCATAAAAATCGATGTTCTGCTATATCTCTGGAGTCGCCAAGACATTTAGGATTATTTTTAAGTGGAAGTTTAACTATAATTCGGTCATTCTCTTGAATCATGACATTCTTAAAGAAATCTTGTTCACATTCCTGCTGCTCTGGTGTAATACTCTGTTGCTTATTTTGCACTGATTCTAACATCCACAGCATCTCAATGTTTTCATTGATTTCATTCAAGCTTTTTTCTATTACCGTATACGAATGCATAAAAGCAGTAAAAGATGATTTGCTAGTGTACCTTCCTAACGCAATCCAGCCCAATAGTGTCTTTTGAAGTGTTGGTAAGTTTTCTTCACAATGAATTTGTCCTACGGATAGGATTGAAAAGCTCAGCTCCTAAGAGCATGTCTATTCCCCGTCAACGATAAAATTCTGGATCTGCTAGCTCAACATTCGATGGCAAATTGAATTCTTTTAAAGACATTGTTTCGTCTGGATGGTAGCCAGTAATATTGCGTGATATTAAAAATTCGATCAACAAATTGAAATTATTTAATCTAGATTTAATTGTACTTTGAGACTTGTATGGTACTTTAACACTGGATGTGCCAATTCCCTTAACATCTATGGAATTTTTTACTTTCTTTAAATTTAAGGTATTGGATAAGTTTTCACTTATAAAATTTACTTGAAAACAAGAGCCCAAAAATGTTCTTGTCAAATGGTATTTTCCACCAGAATCACGAATTAAAATCAGTGCTGTTGCCAAAATCACCTTACTTTCTCTAGGTTTACAAACTGGTTGATATGTGCCATGTACTACAGCTGAATTGGTCGAAGGGTTTTCTTCATCATGTTGTTTATGCAAAAGCGAAAGATGACGCTGCTTACAAAAACAGCAGGAATATCGAGAGGGACACTATATGAAATAGAAAACATAGACATGTAGAAATAAAGTGTCCGGATTTTGAGCAATGATTGCATGCACGATAGAGTTGGGTTCGTTAGCTCTTTTGAGTGTTCGCTCTTTCTAGTTCAGTTCTCTGTAATGAACTAGGTCGTTCTTTTAGTTCAATAGTTCAGTAGTTTTATACAACTCCGGCCTCTTTCTCATTTTCACTTATATTTAACTTGATGTAAACAATGCATATATACATTTTAAGGAATTAATGTATTCCATGTAAATTTATATCTCTTAGTTCAGTTGTATGAATAGTTCAATTGAACTAATTCGTTCGTGAACTACACAACTCTAGTTCAATTGAACTAATTCGTTCGTGAACTACACAACTCTAGTTCAATTGAACTAATTCGTTCGTGAACTACACAACTCTAGTTCAATTGAACTAATTCGTTCGTAAACTACACAACTCTAATTCAATTGAACTAATTCGTTCGTGAACTACACAACTCTAGTTCAGTTAAAATAGTTCGTAAACTACACAACTCTAGTTCAATTGAACTAATTCGTTCGTGAACTACACAACTCTAGTTCAGTTAAAATAGTTCGTAAACTACACAACTCTAGTTCAATTGAACTAATTTGTTCGTGAACTACACAACTCTAGTTCAGTTAAAATAGTTCGTAAACTACACAACTCTAGTTCAATTGAACTAATTCGTTCGTGAACTACACAACTCTAGTTCAATTGAACTAATTCGTTCGTGAACTACACAACTCTAGTTCAGTTAAAATAGTTCGTAAACTACACAACTCTAGTTCAATTGAACTAATTCGTTTGTGAACTAAACACATGAGAACGATAAAAAAAATAAAATAACGAATAAGAATGAAATAAACGAATAAGAAACGAAAACAAGAGAGTCATGAACTACGGAGCTAAAAGAGCTCATTTTTATGAGCGGCTCTCTTAGTTCAGTTGTATGAATAGTTCAATTGAACTAGTTCGTTCGTGAACTACACAACTCTAATGCACGAACTTTTGTTTTAGTAACAAGAGAATGTTGTTTTGTAAGTGACGTATTATGTGAAACATTTTTTTTAAATAGAAGTTGGTTGCTCTTTCATAAGTCTTCTGCATTGAGCATCTAGTTGTTGACAACGTCTGTCGAACATTGAAGAGCAATTAGGCCATGAAAGTAATTTGTTGTAATCAATAAACTCATCCCATTTTTTTGTTTGTGGATCAACCTTACCAAGGCAAATCTAACAGGTAAAACTATGTCAACAGCTGACGCGTTTTTAAATGTCAAAATTTTGTTGTTTTCTTGTTTGTTTTGTTTCGATAATCATTTTCGCATTTATAAACCCTCATATGTACCGGATGTATCCTTAACGATACGCACTCTAGAAATTCTTCAGGATTACTATTTCAAAGCCAATTTTATTCAAATTTTTGCAAGATGATTAATAATATTTAAGCCTTTAACACTAAATCCATATATCTTTTAAACTACAACCTAGATTTACTATATTTATATTTATTTAGACGAGGCTGATGAATTACTCAAAAAAAGATTTCGGTCTCTCCAACTAGGTGCCTAAACTATAAGCAATAACAAATAACGTTTGCATCTGTCATTTTTTCGATGGCCATATAAAAACATGTTCTTTAGATAAAGTGGAAATGTTATTGACTGCATGGAATAATTTTTTTTTAATTTATAGGTGCCCCACTATTGCGTAATTAAGCATGACATAAAAATCAAAAGAAATTTCAATATATAAAATGTATTTAGTTTTTTTAATTGCTTTTATTAATTTCCTATAGAGGTTTGAGGGTTAATTTTTTTGACATTACGCGTACGCTTTAACAAAAACAAAATGCCTGTTGTTTTTGCATTGTTGTACACTTACGGTTACCTGTTAGATGTGCCTTGAACCTTACTTATCACCAGATGAATGACAAATGCATCACAAATTTGATCATGGGTTCCTAACGATTTTAGTGAACTGATATTGTATCTACAATATTTCTTAGTTAATTCGAAGCAGGTTTTGACAATCTCGGGATTTTAAACATAGCACGTTTTCCAAAAAGATTAAAGTACCATTATCATATCTTTCCTTTAAACGATCAAGTGCCCTTGGATAGATCTCGTCCTTTACTTGAAAAGTTTTGACTGTAGCAAGTGCTTCTCCACTAAACCAGGATAATAAATTAAATTAAACTTTTCTGAGATTGGTATATTCTGATCTCTGTGAACCAAGATTTTAAATGAGTTAATAAAATTTTTGTATTCAGGATACTTCCCTTCAAATTTCGGTAGTTTTAGTTTTGGCAAGCGGCTTGAAGGTGTTTAAGGCACAAAAATTTACTGTTCCTGCGTACTCGAACGTCTTCCTTGGCCGATAAGGATTAGTATCCGACTTTTAACCAGAATATACAATTCGTCTATTTCAGCTCTACCACTCTTTTGTGGTGACAATAGCTCAATTTCTGGCAATACGACGCTTGTTTATAGTATGACTCTATAATACCAATCTACACTCAAATTCGGTGTGAGATAGGCTAGACTTTGATTCGATTACGTTTTTTATACGAATCATACTGCTTTTCGGCGAAGCCCGTAGCTGCTTTAACTCCTCAAGAGTAATGCTCCTTTGTGATGATCCTTTTTCTTCACTCATTATGAAATATTGCCTTTATGAATGTCAACCAAAACTGTTATTTTACGGAAGTCAAATATATTTTATATATTTCCAAGTGTTCTGTCGCGGTCGCCAAATGATTAGAATTGCCTGGTTTGACGACCCAAAATCTTCCGATGTGCGCACTTATTAATTTTTATTTTTTTTTATTATAATTCAATAATTTAATAAGTTAATTCAAAGTATAATATGTATAGCACAGTTTACCGTCTGATATGCCGTATTAAAGATAAACTAAAATTTTAAATTGATGTTTACTCTTCAACTTTTTTTACTATACTCAAATTTTATTTAGTAAAATGAATTAAGAATAAGGATTAGCGGTAAAATTCCAAAAAGAATGTCAATACAAATTTTTGTTGTATGAATGTACTAAAATAAGTACACAAACAACATTAATCTATTCAGCCACGCAGTAAACATTTTAAGTAAATTTTTGTATGCATGCACATACATGTAAAATATGGCCTTATTTTAAAACGAAAACCCAAGCTTTTAGTTTTATAATTCACTTATATTTATTTAATTAAATTTGAATTCACTTCAATATAAGTTTTCTTTTTTATTTTTAAAACAAAAAATATGCCAATTGTAATGTTTTTTTTTTTTTTTTTAAATAGATTAAGCGACTCTTTAATTATAATATTGAACGACTTTTTTAAACAACTTTTAAAAATATGATATTCACCTTTACGACTTTTATATCAACTTCTTTCAAATACACTACTTCACTTCAACCTTCTTCTTCTTTCTTTTTCCTTCTTCTCCTCTTTGTCCCTAGTTGATCGTCCCTGCTTTAGATGGTAAATTGGCGTTGCCATGTTACATACACATAAACATATGTATATGCGTTTGCTAGAGCAAATTTATATACATATTATAGTACTGATTTGATGTAAATTAGGAACCTCAAATTTTAGCAACTTAATTTAATAATAATAACGCGGTGCGACAGTCAAAATACACCCAGCTAATGACATAGTGTAGGTTGTGAGTTTTGTTGAGTAGAACTCAAAAATATTTTTTTAAATTTCTCGAACCCTCCAAACTTGTTTTATTTGACGGTATTTTTGATCTTTTGACACAAAATTATTGACTACCCAAATATTTTTTAACGTATCTTCACACTTGCATGTTATGAGTTTTGATCGGGTAAACTTGGAAAATATGATTTTTTTCTCATTTTTCAAGTTTAGCTATTCTTAATTGCAGAATGTAATAAAAAGTATAAAATAAGTGATGACATTCTAAAAGTGCGTTATCTTGTGAAGAGATTGACACTTAGTTTGATCAAATTGGACAAAAATTACCGTAGTTATTATTTAAATAGTATAACAGACGTGTTATATTTTTTATATATCACATCTTATCAAATGAACTTTCAGTTCAAAAGTTTTGATGGATCTTGATTGTTTATCGCAAAATGCTAATATTTGTGTGTTTTGCAAATATTATTATTTCTTTTTGCACAAACATTGTCCAACTTCTGGTATTTGCTCAAACGTAAAATTGACACATTTTGCGATAAACAATCAAGATCTATCAAAAAATTTTGAACTAAAAGTTCATTTGAAAGAATATATATATTAAAAAATAACTCGACTGTTAGACTCTTTAAATAATAACTATGGTAATTTTTGTCCTATTTGATCAAAGGAAGTGCCAATCTCTTCACAAGATAATGCACTTTCAGAATGTCAGCACTTATTTTATATTTTTTTTTATTAAAGTTTGCTACTATGAACGGACAAACTTGAAAAAATACGAAAAATATTAGTATTTGTCGAGTTTACCTCATCAAACCCCTTAGCATATTATATAAATATGCCCATCCCTCTCCTTTCTAATAAGTTTTAAATTTTAGACAACGGTTCGGAAATGTTTGTGAAATCAATAAATTTGTGCGTAAAGTCCAAAAAAACCGTTTTGTCAAATAATACATGTTTGGAGGGTTCAAGAAATATTAAAAGAAATATTTTTGAGTTCTACTAAACAAAACTCACAACAGTCACTAGGCTTTTATACTCGTTTGTAAATAGGAATTCATCGCTGAATCAAGATAACAAAATTATTATATTTAAATCAATTTTTATGGAGTAGTGATGAGCGGTCCAGAGATTTTTGAAGAACGTTGTTCTCAGTGAACGTGATTTGTTAATCACTGTTCTTTAAAACAGTGATTGTGATCACAGTATCCCAATAATGACAAAAACGTATTTTATTAAGTCGTAAGAAAGAGACAACTAGATACATACTACGAAAAAGCTACTAAACAAAATCAAAGTGGTGTCCAGTGTTGCCGTTTTTGGTTATTTCTAACCAAAATTGGTTATTTTTTTGTTCAATGTGTAGATGTCTAGATTTTTCCGGTTTTGGTTATTTATTTTTCTTATAAAAAGAGCTTTTGTTTTGTTTGTAGAAATGTATTAATTAGTAAGACTAAAACTTTATTTTGTTATTTTTTGTTTCTGTTCTTACTCTGTTGTATAAATTGTAATTTAAATTTGAAAAAAATAAAATAAAAAAACTGCGAATTTAGTTTTGGTTATATTTTTTCTTATTTGGTGATTTTTTTCACAAATGTTGGTTACAATATTTTTTTTTTCGTGGCAACACTGGTGGTGTCATCAATGTTATTATTTTTAATGTAAATTTTTTTTATATGAAGTTTGACAATTAAGTTTCACAGAAAGTTCATGTATAAAAGACAAAAGAAAATAATCAAAACAAAAAGAAATAAATTTGAGTATGTAACAATTTTGAAAGAACGACATTATTAGTACCTATTATATAGCAATTTCAATCACTGTAGTTACCAGTGAATTATCAATCAGCGTGATTAAATCACTGGTTTGAAAATATCGCTCATCTCTAGTATGGAGTGATATTGCTGAATGCCACATAAAGAGGCTCCAAATTAATCAAAATAAATTATTAAAAATGATATACAATTTCCGTGGCATTTTTCTACACAGCGCTTGCATTGTATTAATAATATTGACAAAGTTGAGGATAGAATTTTAAAACTTACAAACAATTACAATAATAGATGTGAAACGCCTGAATATGATCATATTAACATTTTAAATGTTAACACATAGCTTTAAGTTTTATCTTAACATACTATTTTTTTTTTTGTTTCAAAGGTTTTTTTTTCTTATTATTTTTTTCTTAAATTTTTTTTCTTTAATATTATTATTATAGTATCAAATATTAAGTAGAAAAGGTTACTAGTTTACCTGAACTCTTTAATAAATCTTTGTTAATAATACTTTGTTAAACACCCTTTAATGTTAAATAAAGAACAAACACATAAAAAAAAACTCACAACTTGCACTATGTCATTAGATGGGTGTATTTAGTTGTTTTATTTTGTCGCATAGTGTAATTTTTATAAATGATTATCATTACATGCGTTAACACTTGGATTTTACTATCTTTAATCACTTGAAGTAAGCGTAATAATAATAAAACTTCACATATGTACAACAACTCCTTCTATTCGTGGCTAATCGTTATATAAAATCCAAACACTGTGCGTCGTCACTAAATGAAAAAATACTTCAGTGCCAGGTAACGAATTAAAACTGCACGAGATTTAAAGCAAAAAATTTGTTCGATGATAATGATGATTATAAAAAAACAGAAAGACTACACGCAACACAATTAATGGAACACATACATACATAATTGGTCATTACAACCCTTCAGTCAGGATTTCGACCTAGCTTCTCACACCACTTATGTTGTGTTCGTTAATTTTATACATGAGTGGCGGGACCTACAGTTTAAAGTCGACTCCGAATGACAGATTTTTGAGAAGCTCTTCATGGCAATTTTATTTACTCTCAGAGTTTTTTCCAGAAATCTGCTGAGAGGCAGTTGCCGAAGAAATATTTTTTTCATAATTTCGTTTTGATGTCTGACCTGGGGTTTGAACCGTAGCTTTACTTCTAATAAGCCGACACACTACTACTAGCAGACTACTTTCAATTAATGGAACACGAACATTTAAATATCAACAAATAATTCATAATTTAGTCAATACTTTATACATATGTATATTGCGATGATCCTAATGAACCGCTTAACAGACTACGTTTATTTCTTGCATCGCAAAGTGCTGGTCACAATAATTATAAAAACGAAATAGTTTCTATTATTTTGTTTTCTGCCTATTATTCTAATAATAATAATAGACATAATAAAAATGATGTAACGAAAGAATATATGCACAAATATATTACATTCTAGTTGATCAAATAAACAATCTTAAAATACAATAAATAGAAAATACTTACCTAGCCTATGATAAGAATATGATAGGATTCAAGGATAATAATAATGTAGTTGAAGACGTACAAGAAAAAATAAATAAATATTTTGCCAGGATAAATAATGAATTTAGTAAAAAAAATAAATATTTGTTTTTATTGTTTTCACTAATTAAATTATTTATTAAATTTAAATTAAGATGCTGAATAATTTTATGGATTTTAATATCAGAGAATTCGTCTGCAGTCGATGGAGGTTTTGATGAAAGAGAACAGGAAACTATGGCGTATTAAGTGATGTTGAAAATAGTCACGTCCTTAAGTGCGTGTCTACACGACATGTACCCGGTAACCGTTTTGGCAACGCGATTCATAGGGTGCCACATGAATAATCCTAAACAATTTAGAAAATAAAATGTGATGTACGAAATCTCAATATTCTTCAAAACAATAGTAGCAATTCAAAATTCAAGCTTAAGAATGAAATGAGGATTATAAATATAAATAAATACAATTATGCACAGTGAAAGTATTATAAGGGGTGATTTTTAAGAGCTATAGGAACATTTTTCAAAAAAAACACATAAAATTCAGAAAAATGCATGAAATCTTTATTTGAATCGATATGGACCGTACTATCGATTATAATTAATGTTTGAAGATTATTTCATGCAAATGTTGACCGCGACTGCGCCTCAAATGGTCCATCCGCTTAGTCCAATTTTGGCATACTCTTTCCAACATTTCGGCCGGTATCTCACGAATAAATGCTTCAATGTTGTCTTCGAATACGTCAATTGAAGCGGGCTTGTCTGTATAGACATGAGCTTTAACATAGCCCCACAAAAAATAGTCTAAAGGCGTTAAATCGCACGATCTAGGCCAATTTACCGGTCCCGAACGTGAAATAAAATGTTCACTGAACTCGCCTCTCAATAAGTCCATTGTTACGCGTGCTGTGTGGCATGTGGCACCGTCTTGTTGAAACCACATGTCATGCAAGTCAAGCTCTTGCATTTTGGGCAAAAAACAGTTTAGTCACAATAGCCCGAATAGCCGTTTCAGTGGGTCGATTAAACTGACCATAAAATGGAAGAAGCGCGCGATGAACTTTCTTAACAGAGAACGCATTTTGATAATAAAATTCAATGATTTGCAAGCGTTGTTCGTTTGTAAGACGATTCATGGATAAATTATAGACCAAACTGAAGATGTTTGACAGTGAAACAAAACACGAAACGTGCGTGAGCTGTTTAGACCAGTGTTGCCAAAAAGATAATAGCTAAAAAATCACCCTTTATAAAGTAATAGTAATATAGAGAGATTCAATAAAATTTAAGAATTTATTTATAAATCAGATGAAGTGGAAAAAAATTAAAAAATAACTTAATGAAAGGAAACAACTTTTTTGTTTGTACATTCTTCGAAATAAGAGTGGTCAGATAATTTTGATCCAAAGACAATGACATTTTGCTTCACTTTGTGTATTCAAAAAATATTTCGAACTTTTTTATAGAGAATTATAGATAATAAAATTACATTTCAGAAAATATAACTCTTATTTTCCAAAATATGGAACTTTGTATATTGGTAAATCAAACAAAAACACGTGGTGTACGAATTAATAGTGGTAAGGGTAGTATTTAAATGCTGATAAAAGAGTATTATTAGAAGAACTACAGAAACAAGCAACAGACATGTTAAGAGCAGACGGGTTGGAGTGATCTGAATAAAATAGGAAGTTATAAAACATATAATAATGGATATCATTATCTTCTAACAGTTACAGATATGATTTCGAAAGAAGTTAGGGTTTTTGCCGTTAAAAATAAAAAGCACAAAACGTAAGAAATGCAATGAAAAGTTTATTCCATACATTAAATCGGAAACCTAGAAACTTTCCAAGTGGCGATGGAAGAGCATTCTTTAACAATCGAGTTTACCACTTAATGCAATCTAATCAAAGCATAAATAACCAAATAATTTAATACAACGTTAAAGGGAACGATGTAAAAAGAGTTTAGCTTTCAAGGAACTTACAAATGGATAAACGTATATCAAGAACTTGTAGATAAATATAATAATATACTTCATAGAACAATTAATGTGGCGCAAAATGAAATAAATCCTTCAAATTCATGGAAAATCTTTTTTGAGAACCGTGTATTATAAATAGAAGAACCAAAGTAAACATAAACTTCTAGAATGCTTTTATTCGTATTGGTTCAATATTTATGTATTCGTTGCTTTTACAGTGCATTCATTCAACATCAACTTCTACTCATATGTTCAATATTCAAATTCGCTGTATTTGTTGATTGAATTTTGGATACACTCTCTTATAATGCTATAACATGTAAGGTGTAAAATTCTTATATATATATTTATATTTTATATATATTGTTACGTTTTTACCTTATTAAAAACGTTTAAAATATGAGTTCGTTGATTGCAAACAAAATATAACACTGCTTTGTCAAATAATGAGATGACATTTTAATACATTTATGAAAGCGAATTGATCCTTGTATGACTTAAAATTTTTGTATAATTCTTCTTTTGAAAACCGCTTTCGATTTGGTTGATAATAAAAATTCATTTAGTATTATTAACTACCCAAGATTCAAAGAGAAAAATTCCTAACACTTTAAATTTTTGTAAAATTATTGCAAGCATGCAGTACGATGCGTTTTATTCTCATTTTCGCATTAAGAAAAATACATTTCAGGTATTTATTACCAAATGGTATAATTTGATGAAACTAATTAATATTTTAAATTTTAAGTAGAGCAGGTATATTGGAATAACCCTACAAAAAGCATTACAAATAACAATTAGGAAACAGCAATAATTGTTCTTTCATTTGTACTTGCAATATAAAAAAAATTTAAATTACCACAAATCTGCCATTTCTACCACAAAAATTTTGCCGCCAATAAATATAAATGTTTACAAAGAATCACAAATAAAAACCATGCACGAAATTGACAAATAATGCGCACTGAAACGCATCGCTATGCAATAATGAACATGAGGCATTGCCAAAACAAATTTTACTGGTTTTATGAACACCATGCATTGTAAAGCCGAAAGTCCATACCATCCGTTTCATGCGCCTTGCGTTACATGCGATTCTTGCATTCTATGCGGTTTTTATTACAAGTTACACGCAATGCGTTTTATGCGACTGGTTTTTTGTTTTGATCAGCTGTTGTGGTAAACAACAAACAAGGGAACAAAAACAGTTTTGGCAAAAATAGAAAATCAAATTGTAATTTTAAAAGAATTTATGGCATTAATTACAGATTTATGAATTTACATATATGATATTTTGTGCTGCTAAGGCCTACGAAAAGCTTCAAAAGAACACAAGACGAGTGTTTTCAGTTAATTTATCCTCCATTTTTCTTGTTTACAAATTAATAAACTCAAAAGAGATGACTGTACATAAAAACAATCGACAACTAGTATACATATTTTGTTCATGAAAGAAATGTGTTTAAAAAATGCATTTTAATGTATTTTCCCCTTAAATTAGTAATAAACTTTATTTTGGAATATGTTTTTATTAATATTTTTATAATGCAAAAAGAAAAATGCGAAAATAGTAATGCACTATTTAAACATATTTATCGAAAGCATTCACAACAGTATATAATTTGGCATGCCAAGCTTAAAAAATTGCTGACTTTTTCCAACACTGCATGAGTCGCATAGAAAAGTAGAAAGTAAACCTACTTGATGCATTCTATGCGTCTATGTATTCAATGCGTTTACTTCTGTAACTTTTTCGGTATACGCCTGTAACGCAAGGCAGCATGAAATGGATGGTATGGACTTTCGGCTTAAAGTTACATTGCAAACTGCTTTATGAAGTTAGCGTCCATACCATCCGTTTCATGCGACCTTGCGTTACAAGCAATTCTTGCATTCTATGCTGTTTTTATTGCAGGTTAGACACAATGCGCTTTATGCTACTGGTTTTTTGTTTTGATCAGCTGTTGTGGAAAACAACAAACAAGCAAACAAGAACAGTTTTAGGAAAAATAGAAAAAATGAATTTACATATATGATATTTTGTGCTGCTAAGGCCTACGAAAATCCTCAATTTGTCCTCAATTTTTCTTGTTTACAAATTAATAAATTCAAAAGAGATGACACTCAGTACATAAAAATAATCGATAACTAGTATACAAATTTTATTCATGAAAGTAATGTATTAAAAAATGTATTTTAATGTATTTTCCTCTTAAATTAGTAATAAACTTTATTATGAAATATATTTTTATTACTATTTTTATAATGCAAAAAGAAAAATGCGAAAATAGTAATGCACTATTCAAACATATTTATCGAAACCATTCACAATAGTATATAATTTGTCATCCCTGAAGTCGCCGTAGTCTAGTAGGTAGTGTGTTGGCTTATTAGACGTAAAGCCAGTGTTCGAGCCCCGGGCCAGACATCAAAACAAAATACAAAAAGTATTTCTTCGGCAATTTCCTCTCAGCAGATTTCTGGCAAGAACTCTGAGAGTAAATAAAATTGCCATGAAAAGTTTCTCAAAAAATCTGTCGTTCGGAGTCGACTTTAAACTGTAGGTCCCGCCACTTATGTATGAAATTAACACACACAACATAAGTGTTTGAGAAACTAGGTCAATAATCCTGACTGAAGGGTTGTAATGACCAATTATGTCATATATGTAAGTTTAAAAAACTGCTGATTTTTCCAGCAATGCATGCATTCTATGCGTCTATGCATTCTATGTGTTTTCTTCTTTAACTTGTCACAAACAACTACACTGGTTTTACTTTCTTGGTATACGCATGTAACGCAAGATCGCATGAAACGGATGGTATGGACTTTCGGCTTTAGATCTGTATAGCGGAGATCTTCAAACTACGACTGTTCTCTTCACACGCAACTCGACTTCACACAAGGCTGACTGAATTCTTACTACTCGTTGTCTGCTTTGTCTTGCCTTTTTATATGCCCACGCAAACAGTCTGATGAAGGTTCGTGAATCAAAATGTTCGTGTCTTCGCCTTCTCGAGAGTTCTATCGCGATTTCAATGTTGTTTTTGTATTGTGTACACATTGCTTGTTGTTGCGTTCGCTTACGTTGCGTTTCGTTATCTATCCCCTTCTCTTTCATACTCATGGTCTTTGTTTTTGTAGGTTTTGCTTATTGTTTTAATGTGAAATGATATTACTCTCTTTCCATTGTCGTAACACTGTCGCCCACTTAAGCCTCATTATTTCTTCTCCCGTATTTTGCCAGTCGCTTTATGTGTTCGGAAGCTGCTAGCTTTATGTATCCTGTACATGACATCGTTTAACCGTTTAATTATTTTATCCGGTCCATCCCAGCTGATTCGTAACTTGGGAGATAATCCCTTCTTCCTCTGTGTTTGCTGCACGATCATACCTGGCTTTCATTCTATCACTGACCATTTTTATACGGGTGCGCACAAATTCTTTTCTTTTCCAGTGTATGTGGCGGGCTTAAAACCAAACTCTAAGTCACCGTGCAGTTTTATCTCAGTCCCAAAAATAACCTTGGCAGGTGATCTAGATGTTAAATCATGGATCGCAGATCGGCACGCCAGTAGAAACCTCGGAATGTGTTCGTCTGAGTCCTTCTGTTGTTCGCTCACCACTTTCCGCAAGTATTCCTCCAGCGTTCGATTAACCCGTTCTACCATTCCGTCAGACTGTGGGTGAAGCGGCGTCGTTCGAGTCTTCTTATACCGTATACCTCACACATTTCCTTGAATACAGTTGGCTCGAAATTTCTGCCTTGATCGGAATGTAGCTCTATTGGAACCTCGTAGCGGCATACCCAGTTGTTCACAAAAACATTTACTATCGTGTTCTCCTCTTGATTGGGTTGACATACACTTCCGGCCATTTGCTGAAATAATCCATCACCACGAAAACATATCGGTTTCCAGCATTGCTGACAGCGTCCATCGCTATCCGCTCAAAGAGTGCGCCCGATTTATATTGTTGCAGTTGACCTCGACTTCTTTTTACTGGACCTTTAGCTGCAATACACTGGGTACAGTTTGCTATCCAATCCGACATTGCTTGCTGAAATCTAACCCAATATAAACGTTGTTTTAGCCTTTCCAGCGTCTTTGTCACTCCAAGATGTCCTCTGCTAGCTCCATTATGGAACTCCTTTAACACCTCCTTCATTTCGGAGGAAGGCACTAATATGTTAGATGAGGTTTTGCATCAGTGCTTTCCCAATGTCGATATAAGCACCCGTTTATTAACTTTAAACTGTCCCATAGTGCCCAATATGCTTTTGTAAGAGGACATTCTGCGGATATTTCATTTTTGGTAGTCCGTTTGTCCTCTTCCTTAGTTGCTATAATCTTCGCCAATATTGGGTCACTTCTTTGTGCTTCAGTCCAGTCTTCGTTGGCTTCGATCTGCGTTAGCCGGATATCAATGATGGATTCCTTCTTCTCGGCTTTCACGCAATGCTTACACTCCAAATTACAAGGTTGGCATGAAAGAGCATCACCATTCCCATGTTTCATGCCTCTTCGGTATTCAATTCAACGTGCTCAATCCAACGTACTAACTGTCCTTCAGGGTTCTTGAATTGTAGTAGCCATCGCAGTGCGGAATGGTCGGTCCTTAGTAGAAAATGTTGGCCATACAAGTACTTATGGTAATGTTTTATGCATTCCAGCACTGCAAGTAGCTCACGTCGGGTCACGCAGTAGTTCCGTTCAGGCTTTGACAGTGTGCGACTATAGTAGCCTGCGACTTTCTCTGTACCATTGACCACTTGGGAAAGTACACCACCAATACCATATCCGCTAGCATTACTGTCCAAAATTAATTTTTCCCCTGGGACTGGATACGCCAAAACTGGTACAGCAGACAATAGTTCTTTTAGTGTCTGGAACGCCTTTTCTTGTGACTCACCATTGATATTCGTTACAGAACTTCTCCCAGGTTCTTGTAGATCCAATGTGGAGAACCACTTCGTTCCGGCTATCGTGTCGAGTGTGTCGTCAATTCTCGGTAGCGAGTAACTGTCTTTTTAGTGACATCATTCAGCATCCTGTAGTCTACGCAGAATCTTGTACTGCCACCTTTCTTCTTGACTAAGACTACAGGTGAGCTCCACGGATGATGGTTCGATTACACCGCTCCTCTTCATTTCGTCGACTAGCTCTTTGACATCATTACGCTTCGCCAGCGGTATGCTTCTGTGTCTGTTTTATCGGTCTCGCTTCGCTGGTATCAATTTCATGTTTGACCATGCCTGTTCTTCCTTGTGTTTTATTGTTCGTAGCGAAAGCGCAAGCATACCTCTTTAGCAGCTTTTTGGGTTTATTTCTCTCTGGAGCTGCTAAACCTGCTACCCATTTCTCCGCACTTACACTAAATTGCTGTTGGTCCTTGGCTGATATTTCGGCCGATTCTGGCAATTGTTCGCTGTTTATTACCGCCTCTACTGGAGCACATTGACCCCTCCTGATTTTTTACAGATGACTTTTTCATGGCTTGATAGATTTAGCACTCTCACCGGGACTATTCTCCGTTCGGTGGATTTGATGATAACAAATTGCTGATAACAAATCCGTCTGAATTTCTGCTGGTTCAAAAACCCACAAGCGGTTTTCCTCACAATCTCCCTCCACAAGCGAACATAAAAATGATTCACTCTGAGGTGGTAATTTTTGTTGTTTGACAACTAATATCCTTCTAGCGTGCACTTGTTGAATGTATCCCACGTCAAGAGGTATCTCCACGTTTCGCGAACTCATTATATGTTGCTCCATATTCAAATTGATGCCATGAGCTATCATAAAATCGGCACCAATGATAACCTCGTCCACAATATCGGCAACAATAAAGACGTGGCTTACACTAATGTTGGCTATAGTCACCTTCGACTCTGTTTTTCCGTGGATGGTGACAGACTCTCAAGTAGCTGTCCGAAGTCTTACATTGCTAAGTGCCTCACACTTCCCCTTCACTACATCTGGCCTGATGATAGGCTGCGTCGCACCGGTGTCTATAGTGAAGGTGTGTTGCCTGCCATTTATGTACCCGCACGCCGTAAGGTTTTTGTTGCATCACTGATATTGAGACAGTGGGAGCCAGCACTTGCCCCTCAGTGCTATCTCGTTTCAGTTTAACGGTGACTCTTGTGAAGATGGTTGGTAGTTCGCCCGTTTTTTATTCCTTGATGGTGAGGCGGATCTTGATCTTTTGCGTGGCGCTTTACAGTTTCTTTGGAAATGATGCTGATAACCCAGCTAGCAGTTCTATACTGAAGTCTGCGAATTTAGTTGAACTGGGTCCGAAGTCTACTCTATCTCCTTTACCTTTACCTCTGGGTGATGTCACTTCTCAGGCATCTTCAAATCCGTCTTCGGTTTCGTATTCATCTGTAGTGTCCGCTAGTTTAGATACTTCTGCTCCAAGTGAATAGGTTGTTGTTAAACCCAAAAGGACTATTTTAAATCGAAGATTAGGGAACCTTTTGATTTTGGTTGCTATAAGATGAAGCCATCTTTGGATAGCAGTATTTCTTCGTTTAAATTATATGTTGCCGATGAAAAATTTGGTGAAATTGTTAATCCTGCATTTTGGCCGCAGGGTGTATTGGTACGGGAATTCGTATTCAGGCTGGGCCATCGTAGGAATGGTGCCAATTTGCCTGGTCCTATTTCTCAAAAAAACTAACTTCGAAATCGTCTTTTAATTTCAAAATTACTTATCAAAATGTTCGCGGACTTAGGTCTAAACTTTCTTCGCTTTATAATAGTAGCTTTGATTTTGAATTTGATGGAATTGCTTTTACTGAAACTTGGCTGAATTGTAATATTTTTGATTCTGAAATTATGTCTAGTAATTTTAATATTTATAGACGGGATAGGAAGTCTAAGAATGGTGGTGGTGTTCTTATTTCCATTTGCTCTAAATACACATCTGAATTGATTGACTTGTATTCTTCGGAGGATATTGAGTTTATTTGCGTTAGGGTCTATAATCGTGTAAAGTCTATATACATTACTTTTTCATATATTCCTCCCTGTTCTGACATTCATATCTATAGTGCTCACTTCGCTTTGATTTCTAGAGTAATTGATTTAATGGGGCAAGAGGGGATTATAGTAGTCCTTGGTGATTTTAATCTTCCGCATACATCTTGGAATTTTTCACCTGAGACTGGGTCATTGGTGCCATGTTCTTCAGTTCAATTCTATGAGGAAATTCTGTCCGTGATATGACCCGCACTGCTTCCCGCCGCTGGCTCTGGAGGTTGTTTTCCGTCTACAGTCTTTTCCAAATCTGACACTTTTTCCTCGACATTAGCCCTTTTGCTGAATGACTCAAGTATTTCTTGCAGCTTCTCTGTTGTCGCTTCGAGTTTCCTTTTAATTTTTGACAAAAACTTTTGTTCTCTGTTCTCCATTTTTTCCACAATTGCTGCTTGCATTATTTCAATCCTTTTTGTTTTCGGCTCTAGAAGCTTCTTGTACCTCAGCAAATGGTTTGCAACTTGCATTTTCTCCATCATATGGGCTAGCATAAATTTGTTGCTAGCATAAATTTGGGTCGACACCGCTAGGGGTTGCAGGGCCTGTAACTCTCGTTCCTCTTCACCCTCGAACTCGTGTGATTTGATGTCAATGTCCTGAAGTTGCAGTTGTTCCCTTAACCGCCTTTGCAGTTAATTCTTAGTGCCCGTTGTTGGCAGCTCTAGTTTACCCAACTCGTGTTTAAGCCGTTCCACTCTTAGTTCGGAGAGTTTCATTTTATATTTTTTTTTATAAAAATTTCGACCTCCGGGTATTGTACTTGTCTTAACGGACAAGTACACGTCTTCTTATTTTTTTTTACTTTTGGCTTTTGCAATCCTACTTCTGACACCAATTGTTACGTTTTTACCTTTTTAAAAACGGTTAAATTATGAGTTCGTTGATTGCAAACAAAGTAAAAACAAATATATGTTTAGTTTCAATTAACTTTTTATTGTACGCACTATTTATGTGTGCCACTGTTTATAACTTATACAACGTATACAACAATAACTACTTGTTCATTAGATCTGTATAGCGGAGATCTTCAAACTACGACTGTCCTCTTCACATGCAACTCGACTTCACACAAGGCTGACTGAATTCTTACTACTCGTTGACTGCTTTGTCTTGCCTTTTTATATGTCCACGCAAACAGGCTGATGAAGGTTCTTGAATCAGAATGTTCGTGTCTTCGCCTTCTCGAGAGTTCATTGTTGTTTATGTATTTTGTTCACAAAACTAGACAACAGAAATATTTTAAATCGAAACTGTAAGGAAAATAAATCCTATATAAATACTTATATTTTAGAAGCCTATAGTGGTAGGGAGATTAATGCCCCTATTGCGGTTGACAACTTTTTCAGTAGTTTGGTCGTCTTTCAGAAATTGGTATTGCCATTCTCAACTTAAATGCGGTTGACTTTTTGCTTGTGCGGTTGATTTTTTAGTTGTGTTTTATGGTATTGCGGTTCACCACTTTGTATGAGTTTGGTTGACAAAAACGTTAAATATAGACAACTGCTTATTAGCAGTTAGTCTCTGTCAGTTATAGAGTTCACTTATATATTTAATAATTTTCTTTTTAAAAATAATAGAAAAAAGATAAAAAATGGAAAAATCGTAAGTAAGTTTTTTTCTACTTAAAATAAATATTTAATACGCAAGAAATTGAAAATAACAACCAAAGCCCAATTTGAGCGACTAGTGAAGTTGATGAAAAATAATCCAGAAATTTCTAAAGGAAAGCAAAAATTTCGGATGACCAAAAATCAGTGCAAGGAAGTGTGGGAAGGATTTTCTTGCTTGGGTTTAAATAGCTTGGGTCCACCTACAAGAACCCCTTTCGAATGACAACGTGAAAGTATGCAGCATCTAAGGTGTAATAACCTTTCGTATTCAGGTAAAGGTGCTTAATATTTTATTGTGGAGACACAATGCGAACGTGCGTACCATCAACACAGCCCAATACGCCAGAAAATTATTCAAAAAACCATACTTTGGAAGCATTCATTTCGCCTTCGCTCATTTGTGTTTTTATCCATTTTCTACAAATGCGATCCTCTAATGCTGGTACCACTTCCTTTAAAATAAGTGACATTGTGGATTGAGCTACTCCAACATTGAAGTCATTTCCACTGCACTTTTGATAGCTTCCGTCGGCCAAAAATCGAAGGATAGCGCACAGCTTTAATATCGGTGGTATAACTGCCATACGCAATAAATAACAAAATGCTTCTTTGTTCAGCAGAAAATAGCTAATAACAGTCTTATGCAAAAAAAAACCTTATTATGACTTTGATGTGAACATTAGTTAACAACGATTTTTAGCTTAATAATCCATTATTAAAAAAGTATATGCAAAAACAGTGTTTTAACTAATATCCATTTTAAGGCTTTTTTTTATTTGATGCTGGCAATACCATTATTTTATTCTGTCAATTTTTCCTTAATGTTGTGTATGAACGATTATTAGTTCATTTGGTATTCGTGTCTAATATTGTTTTTTTATGATTTTATACATTTAATTGTTTTTATTAATTGTTAATTGTTAATAATTAATTGTTTTTTTTATTTATTATTTGTTTTTTTTAATAACAACAATGTGCAAATAAAATAAAACAACCAATGTAATTAAAATATTATATTTTGATTAAAGAAAGTATTCGAGTACCGGTTTCTTAAAATTTGTTTTGATAATTTAGACATCACTAAACTAATTTGTAAACAAAATTTTTATTTTGGTGAAAAAGAATAGTTTGAAAAGAATAATTAGAAAAAATATGGACCAAAAACATGAAAATAAAAGGAAAATATTTGAAAATTGTTTTTTGTGTTTTTAAATTTTTTTTAAATTTATTTTTAAAAAATTAGAATATTTTTCAAAAAATATTAAAAATTCTAATAAAATTATGACATATGACTTTACTGTAGGTTTAAAGTACGGTTGAACCATTGTTAAATTTCATAGATTTAACAACGGTTTACTACACGTGTGTTAAGCTAATAATCGTTTTTGCATATACTTTTATCGAATTTTGCTTAACAACGGTTTGTAAGCCTGTTGTAAGTTTTTTTGCATAAGACTGTAAATCTATAAAAAATCACTTGTTATAAATATTTGTTAATAATTTTGGACATTTCTTACTTCGCACTGGGTAGTTCAAGAGGATTTGACTCATAGCGTCATGATTTTCATCTTCGTAAAATAAATCCACACTTAAATCCATTTTTAATTTACTTTTATTTCTACAAAAACTTGATTTTAACATATTTTTGCGTTTCTTTTCTTCTATTTCCAAATAAATTTCATGGTGTTACCAACATGAAAATGAAATTTCATGCCGGCAACACCATAACAATTACAACTAAAAAACGTTGAGTTCCGCAATATCAAAAAATAATTTGGTTGAGTGAAAGTTGGGTTGACTGACAGACGACCAAAGTCAGTTGAGTTGAGAACGGCAATAGGGGCGGGCATAAAGATTTATTCTATGAATAAGAACTTCTGAAAGCGAAATATCCTCAACACATTAATGGAAAAAGTATTAAGGAGAAGGAGAAATAATTTGTGTTAAATATTTGGGATTTCATCGAAGTAGAATTCTTCAATAAATTCATCATCAGTAGCAACATAAAATATAGCTTACGGATACACGTCACTTCTAGTTGCCAATTGTGCTTGATCAAAATTATGTTTGTGGGTTAATTAAACGATTGGCTAAAGAGTTTTCTGACCGTTATGTTACCAAACAATTGTTTACCACATACGATCTGTAATATGGGACCGTCAATACGCTGTACACACTGACAAAATCGAATCAGTTCAAAAATAGTTCTTATTATTTTGTCTTCGTCGTTTAGGGAATAGATGGAATCCTAATACAAGGTTGAAAAACGTCTAGTACTCATTAAATTACCATCTTTGAAACGCCGTCGTAAAATGTTGTCTTTCTCGTGAAGCTGATTAATGGTGTTATCAACTCTAAATTTCTTCTGGAAAAACTTTACATAAGTATACCTGTTCGTCCAACAAGATAAATTTAGAAGAAGCCAAAAAAATCTTATGCCGGGTAGTTCAAGGAGAATCATTTTCTGAAGACATTAAGAGTATCAAAAAAGGACAGCCAGTCACAAAAGCCAATAATTTATTTAATTTGCTGCCATATATCGACGAAGATGGTTTACTTAGGGTGTATGGAAGAATCGATGCGGCCAGCAGCCTACCGTACACCACTAGACGGCCGATTATTTTGCCTAAAGACCACTACTTCACGAAAATTGTCGTAATGAATTATCACAGTGAAATGAAACATCAGAATCATGAAGCCACGATTAGTGAAATAAGGAAAAAATTTTGGATTCCTCAGTTAAGAAGTATATTAAGATGTGTTGTTAGTAAATATTTTGTCTGTAGAAAAAACAAAGCCATTCCTGTTACTCCAGTCATGGGACCACTACCTGTGGATCGACTTGAGCCTTATATTGCTCCATTTAAATACACTGGTCTTGACTACTTTGGACCGTTAAATGTTAGTATTGGTCGTAGAACTGAAAAAAGATAGGTAGCACTGTTCACTTGCTTAACTATACGCGATATTCATCTGGAAGTAGCCTACGATTTATCAACGGATTCTTGCATCATTGCCTTGAAAAATTTTATGAACCGTCGAGGAGTTCCAGTTAGGATTCGTTCCGATAATGGAAAAAACTTTGTGGGTGTCAACGAGGAGGCTAAGCGCTTTGAAGAAGTTTTTGAAGCCGAAAGAATTCAGGATTTGTTGTCTTCAAAGGGTGTTGAGTGGGTATTTAATTGTCCAGCAAACCCCTCCGAGGGCGGAGTGTGGGAAAGAATGGGGCAGTGTGTCAAACGGGTTTTACGTCAAACACTAAATAATGAATCCCCGAAAGAACACGTATTGCAGTCCCTACTCATCGAAGCTGAAAATATAGTAAATTCAAGACCGTTGACTCATTTGCCCGTCAGTCCACATGATGAAGAACCACTCACTCCAAACCATTTTCTTCTAGGAGCACCTAATATAGCTCAGACTTCTCCAGTTAAAGTTCCAGATGATAAAATATTCAAACTGAAGAAGCAATGGCGCATTGTAAGATGTTTAAGAGATAGGTTTTGGAAAAGATGGGTGTTGGAATATTTGCCGACTCTAACAAGAAGAGTTAAAGTGGTGCGAGCCTACAAGGCCAATAAAAGAAGGAGATGTTGTGCTTATATGCGATCCTAACATTCCAAGAAATCAATGGCGGCGAGGTTTGGTCATACGTTTGTACACTGGAGCTGATGGAGTTGTTCGGAAAGCAGATGTGAAAACCTCAAGTGGAGAGTTACAACGAGCTGTTTCGAAGTTAGCTGTTCTTGATCTAGATGATGGTGAAGCTGATCGCTCCACGGGGGTGGGGCTGTTACGGAGGGCCCTAATAAGTTCCACATGAACAGCTGATTTATTATTGTGAATTATTGTTTTGTGTTTTTATTTGACGTTTGATTGTAAACCGCCTTTTTGCACTCTCTTTTGAATTCTTATTTATTTGCAACTTGTAAATTAGATGTAAGTTAAATTTATAATTAATCGAAGCCCGTCTATTGTTGAAGAAGGAGGTGCAAAACTGCGGTGAGTATATAAAATTAAATGCATTGTAATTATTCTAATATTTTAAATTTCCATAGAAATAAACGAGCCAAGCCTACATAGAGATATTGTTTAAAGCAAACCTCCTGTCTTCACGATATTTTTAGTTACAGCCGTAACATATAATATTATGTTCAATTCCAAATTTCTATATTTATTCAATCTTAATAACTTCTGGTATACCTCATTATAAATTTTACTCATATATTCCCACGATATGAGCTTAAAAATATTATCTTCGGATAAGCGAGATTCTTTATATTCTGCTTGTGCATACAAATTATTAACTTCTCTAGTGAAGAAACGTATTTGCTAGATTTTCATCAACATTTATTACAAAGCTATTATTCTTATTCTGTATGGTACCATTCTTAGGTCCATCTTTTGTATTTTTTGTACCGGTTTTAATAGTATTAAATTTTAATTCATGAATATTCTTTATATCTAGTAACGATGTACATTCCCACATATTATTTTTATGTTGGCCTTCGGATATGTCATTCTCACTATCTATCTCTATATTTTCAGTATTTTCCTTTCCACGTGTTGTTACTAAAATTCTCGATGGTTTGCTAATGTCTTCTTCCACAAGCATCACATTCTTCAACATTTCAGAGTTTAATTTTATTCTTGTATATATAGTATATATCTTTCCCTTCTTATAAACAATTTCAAAATCATAATCTGACAAATCTATTCGTATGCGAGTCAACTTAGATGATGGATTTTGGTGAGAAAAAAGTGAAATGAGTGGTCTGTGATCCGTCACCACAATAAATTTTCCACCAAATAAATACGGTCTAAAAAATTCTATCCTCCAATGTATTGCAAGTAATTCCTTTTCAATTACTGGCTTGTTCAAATCATGTTTTCCCAATGTTTTGCTCGCATATGAAACTGGTAAATCTTCTTCTATTTTCCCTTGAGATAAGACAGCTCCCAATGCATATTGTGATGCGTCAGTTGTCAATACAAATGGTTGTTCAAAATCTGGATATCTTAATATTGGTTCACTAATCAATTTTTTCCTCAACAAGTCAAAAGCCTGTTGACAATCTTCAGTCCATTCGAATTCTTTTCCCTTTTTAGTTTGGTCGTTAAAACATTTTGTTATTTCAGCAAAATTCCTTATGAAATGTCTGTAATGATTACAAAACGCTACAAATCTTTTTACCTCATCTTTGTCTTTTGGAATTGAATTTTGTTCAATCACTTTATGTTTTGAAGGATCTGTCCGTTTACCGTCTTTCGTTATTTTGGTTCGTTAAATAAATTACCTCTGATTTAAGAAATCAGTTCTTCATTAACTTTCTCAAAGAGAAGACGTGTTGAAAACCTTTTGCAAGTGTTAAGTTATAAAATAAAATAGAAAAGAAATTAAAAATAATAAAAAAAACAACAAAAAAAACCTGTTTTTACAAAACAAGTTTTTACAAAACACAGGGATCAACAAAAATTCTAAGAATTTTTGTCCCCAAAAACAATTACATACATTAAAAAAGGAAGAAAAAGTATAATAAAAAGAAAAAAAAAATAACAACAACAAAATTAAAAATATAAATTAACAATTCGTCGCTATGACAAGTACAAGTGATGATAGTGATGAATCTGATGATGCTTGGCAGCAAGTACCAGATACAAAAACAAACAAACGACGCTTAACAAAACCATTAAATATGCAGCAAAACAAGAAAATTAACACGAACGATGAATCCAGAACAAATAAATTTCATTTACTTGGGGAAAATGAATCTGCTAAGGAAAAAATAGATTGTGAAGATGACGAAGAAGAAGATGATGAAGTCAATAAAGCACCGAAGCCTCCACCAATTTATATTCCTGGCGTTAAAAATATTGCTAAAATGGTTAAAACAATAAGCGACGAAATAAAAGACTTTAATTATAAGTGTTTGAGGGAAAATGAAGTCAGATTAATGATAAAAAGTGTTGACTCCTATAGAAAAATAGTTAAACTTTTTGAGTCAAAAAATATTAATTACCACACATTTCAACTTAAACAGGAACGAGCTTATAGAGTAGTCATAAAAGGTCTTCATAGTTCCACCCCAATAAGAGATATTAAAGCAGATCTTTTATTCTTAGGTCATTCGGTTAGAAATGTCACTAATATCAGAAGTAGGGTATCAAAGTTGCCATTGCCAATGTTCTTTGTGGACCTTGATCCAAGTCCGACAAATAAAGATATTTTTAAAGTGAAACATATTAATAATGCAATCGTCACTATTGAAGCCCCACGAAAAACTACTGACTTAATCCAATGCCACCGATGTCAACAATTTGGTCATACCAAATCCTACTGCAAACGGCCGTTTAAATGCGTGAAGTGCGGATTCGACCATCCTACCGTAGAATGTACAAAAAATTTAGAAACTCCACCAAAATGTGTCAATTGTCTGCAGAATCATACAGCAAATTATAAAGGCTGCCCTTTTTACCAAAGAATGCAACAGATACGCAACAATAACAACAATCAACAACGTACATATGTACAATCACGGAATGTTCAACCTACTCAAGCAGATTATAATTCAAACTACCACAGCACTAGTGAAGGAATCAGTTACGCTCAGGCAGTAAAAGGTAATACAACCAGTCCCGAAATGAGGTTTTTAGAAAGGTTAGAACGTATGATGGACAAAATGTTTGATATGATGACAAAAATTATGGAAAAATTATGCAAATAGATCTACGAATTGCAACATGGAATGCTAATGGAGCATCCAATCACACAAAGGAGATAGAAATTTTTCTTATAACAAATCATCTAGATATTTTACTCATATCTGAAACACACTTTACATCTAAAACATACTTTAGCGTCAGAGGTTACGATCTTTTTCAAGCCAATCACCCAGATAATAAAGCTCATGCTGGATCAGCTGTTTTAATAAAGTCTAATTTAAAATTCGAGTCGCTTAGCCCTGTCATAAAACCATATATACAAGCTTGTGGTGTAAAGGTTCAGTGTAATAATTACGAAGTTTCAATTTATGCTATTTACTGTCCGCCTAGACACAGTTTAAGTGCACAAAATTATGAAACGTTTTTCAAGACTCTTGGTGGCAAGTTTATTGTAGGCGGTGACTATAATGCCAAGCACCCATGGTGGGGTTCTAGACTATCCAATCCTAAAGGGAAAGAACTTTTTAAGTGCATCTCAAAATTAGGGTACAAAACTTTATCCACGGGAAGACCGACGTATTGGCCAACCGACCCAAATAAAATTCCAGACCTATTAGATTTTTTTGTCTACTCAGGGATACCGGATACTCTTCTTGATGTCATAGATTCTGACGACCTTAGTTCTGATCATTCTCCTGTACTTTTAAGCTACAGCACTCTTATGCCTACTATTAAAAAAAAAGTGAAAATTGTTACTCATAAAACTGACATTAACGCTTTTCAGGGTTGGATGGATCAGAATTTAGAGCTAAACATATCTTTAAAGACCGGTGATGAAATTGATAAAGCTGTAGATCAATTCTGTAGTGTAATCAGAAATTCTGCTCAGTTATCTACTCCAGCAATACAGCCACAAAGAGGCCAAAAAGTGTTTATATCTACGGAAATAAGACAACTTATACGAGAACGCCGGAGACTTAGAAGAATTTGGCAGCAAAGTAGAAATCTTACGGATAAAACTAATTTCAATAGAGCATCAAACCATCTAAAAAAGAGGATAGCAGAATTAAGAAATGAGCATGTAGCTACGTTTTTGAAAAATTTGGACGCCTCAAAAGATACTGATTACAGTCTTTATAAAGCAACAAAATACTTAAAGCACCCCGCAAAAAGAAATGTCCCAGTTATGAAATTAGATGGCACCTGGTGTAGAAACAGTAAGAGCAAAGCAGAAGCCTTCTCAGAATACTTGCAACAAATATATCAATCTTTTCCATCAACAAATACCGTACATGAAAGTAACGTACTTACATTTTTGGAATCTCCATACCAAATGGATTTTCCAATAAAATCTATCTCTCCGAGAGAAGTGCAGAATGTTATTTCCAAACTTAACAATAAAAAGTCTCCAGGACATGATAAAATTGACTCGACAGTTGCAAAATCACTTTCAAAGAAAGGCATTCTATTTTTAACATTAATTTACAACTCTATTATGAGATTATCATATTTTCCCGCCATTTGGAAAAGAGCTGAAATTATAATGATCCAAAAGCCGAATAAACCAGAGAAGCAGATTTCATCATATAGGCCAATAAGTCTACTAACTACATTTTCAAAGATATTCGAGAAGTTGTTTGTATCAAGGCTATTACCTATTTTAGAGAAAGAAAACATAATACCTGATCACCAGTTTGGATTTCGTCGACAACATGGAACTCCAGAACAATGTCATAGAATTGTAAAGGTAATATCGGATTCACTAGAGCAAAAAATGTATTGCTCTTCAGCATTTCTTGACATAAAACAGGCATTCGACAGAGTATGGCACGAAGGCCTGCTATTTAAACTTAAAAAAATTCTACCAGCCCCACACTTTTCATTGCTAAATTCATATATTCGCAATCGAACTTTTTATGTGAAAGTGGATGACGAAACATCAAGTGTATTCAACATATTCAGCGGAGTTCCACAAGGCAGTGTTTTAGGCCCAATATTATATACTATATATACTTCCGATATGCCTACTTCTGATAATGTCGTAGTTGCTACTTATGCAGACGATACCGCTATAATCTCTTCCAATAAATGCCACATTGAAGCTTCTTCTGTAATGCAAAGAGAGTTAAACACACTGCAGCAATGGTTAAACAAATGGAAAATAACTATAAATGTAGAAAAATGTAATCATGTTACATTTAGTTTAAGGAAAGAAGAATGCCCTTCAATATATATAAATAATTCACAAATACCAAAGTCTAATTGCGTAAAGTATTTGGGAATGTATATAGATAAACGCCTCACATGGAAAGACCACATCACAAATAAAAGAAAATATCTAAATATAAAAACAATGAAAATGAACTGGTTACTTGGAAGCAAGTCACAACTTAGTCTTGAGAACAAAATAAATTTATATAAAGTTATTTTGAAACCTGTATGGACATATGGCATCGAGCTCTGGGGAACGGCCAGTAAGTCAAATATTGAAATATTGCAACGTTATCAGTCCAAAACCTTAAGAAATATTTCTGGAGCTCCATGGTTTATGACCAACATTCAAATTCACAGAGATCTAAGCGTACCTTTTGTTTTAAGTGAAATTAGCAGATTTAGTTCTAGCTATTTAAATAGACTTAGTAACCACCAAAACCCTTTAGCGATAGCGTTATTAGATGAAACAGATGAAATTAGAAGACTGAATAGGTTTCATGTATTAGATCTTCAATATAGAAAATGAAGAACTTTTTACTTCAAACAATTAAACCTTTTTATTATATCTAACAGACGTATTTATGTATATATAGTTTATTAAGCTTATTGTAGTTTAATAACATATGTGATATTTCTATTGTTTTATCAAATTTGCTAAATATTGTAAAATAGATTGTAAATAAAAATGAATTAAAAAAAAAAAAAAAAAAAAAAGATTTAAGAAATACACATTTTGCTGCATTCAATTTTAAATTATATTTTGATAAACGTTCGAATACTCTTACCAAATTTTTGTTGTGATGTTTTAAGCTACATCCGAATACAATAATATCGTCAACGTATAAAAATGCTTTGGAGTCTAAGCCACTAAGTGCTATTGTTAACATCCTTTGAAAACTATTGGAAGAAATTTTCAAACCAAATGGTAATCGTTTGAATTGATAGTGTCCATTACCAGTTGAAAATGCAGTTAACTGTCTTGAATCTATTTGATGGAATGAGCTGGTCATGTCTAGAGTTCAAAAATACTTTGCTCTTCCAAGACGGTCTATAACATCCTCTAGTCTTGTCAATGGAAATTTATCATTTACTATCTTTTTGTTTAGTTGCCTAAAATCTACAACCAATCTCCATTTCTTTTTTCCGTTTTCACTCTTTTTTGGTGCTACTAACAATGGTGAATTGAAGGTTCAATGATGTCTTCATTTAATAACGGTTGTACTTGGTTATTAATCTCGTCATGTTGTATATGTGGTAATCTATAATTTTTTATGTATACTGGTGTATTGTCTGAAACTCTTAAATTCTGTGTATCAAAATTATTAGATGTTAATCTCTCTTCCTTCCAGATGGAAAATATCCTGGTACTCTTTAAAAATCCGTATCAATTCTGTTTTTGCTTTATTGTCCCTATCGTCAATTTTCAGAATGTCAAGTAATCTTCTAAGGGCCATTATTACAACTTGCCGTTAAACTTGGGTTTAGTTAAAGGTACCTTTAGCTAAAGGGAACTGTAAAGTTACCTTTAACTGATTTTCGTTATTACAACTTACAGATAAAATAAAATTAAAATATGACAGTGCCGGAGCAAAGTCGATAAAACTGCTCAATTAAACAAATTTTTTTTAACGCAGTGGCAACAGCGTACTTCGTTTTTGTTGTTGTATGTATATGCTCATTTTGTTTAAATTTGAAGTTGCCATATCGAAAATAGTATATGATATGACAAGTTCAAACATAAAGTGACCTTTAAATGTTAAAGGTAGGATGATCTTCCCTTTAGCTTAACGATCACTTCTATCTTATTGCCCGCTCATAATAATGAAAAACAATTTATCTGCCCGTTAAAATCTTCCCTTTAGTTAACGGCAAGTTGTAATAATGGCCCTAAATCTGTCTTCGCCGAAACTGTTTTATTTGGTATATGTGTCCTTTGCAACACAGTGTAATTTCGAAAGGGTTCTACTTCAAAATTAATATTTTCTAAAATCACGCCGTTATCTGTTGTATTTAATATTTTGACATGGTGATTTCCGTTTCCTGGTACTATTATATTGCTAATAAATACACCTGATTGAATTTCCTTATTAAGAATAATGTTATCTTCACCTATATCCAAATTTATAGGATGAATACTTTCTGATCGTTTTTCTACATTTATGCAATAATTCTTGTTTATCTTCACTCTCTAAAGTAAGTGACAACGTAAACGTTTCATAATCAATTTTGAAAAGAAATCTCTTCCTAATATTCCGTCCGTTGGTATGGCGAATTACTTGTCAACGATATGAAATTTATGTTTTTCTTTTATATTATTTATGCTGAAGTTCAACTCTGATGTTCCCATCGACTTAATTCTTTCTGTAGTGATACCTGTAAAACTAATTGATCTTTCTTTTTCAATATGTATAGAGTCTTCATTTAATTTATTGACCTTACACAAAGAGATGTCTGCTCCTGTGTCTATTAAAAATGTAATTGTTAAATCTTTACCTAAAACTAAGTTTATGAAATTTGTCATGTTATTTGATATTTGGAAAACATTATCTCTTCCTATTTTTGGACCTCCGGATAGTGGGTTTGCACAGTTCCTTGACCCACGTCCGGATCCTGGTAGTTTTCCTGTACATAGTGTACATTTTGTCGGTTATTTTGAAAATTTCTTCTCCTATTGTTATAGTTAGTGCTGCTATGACCATCACCGTTATTATTATACCTGTTTGTTCTACACACAGAAAAAAAACCCAAGGTAAAATTAACATGGAAAAATGTTGATTTCAAATCATAGTAAATTTTAAAAAAAAATTTTAATAAATGTATTCTTAACATTGTTTCATATTGAATCAAAATTAAAAATGTTAATTTAATCTCAGAAATAGCTGATTTGATATTTTACACTTTAAAATAAAATTGTACACATAAGATTTAACATTTTATAATGTTAAAATAACATTTTTCAATGTTGATTTAATATAATGTATTTTTATAGTAAAAACAAAAGTTTTTAACATAAAATCAACATTACGTTTAGTTGATATAACATGGGCCATTGTTAATTCAACATTATATTTACATGTTTCGATGTTGAGAAACATCTTGAAACAACATGTGACAATTTTAATTGATTAACGAATAGCGTATGAAATTGTTTCATGTTAAATCAACAACACTGTTCATGTTAAATCAATGTTGGTTCATGTTAAAACAACATTCACAAATAATAGTTTTTATATAAATTATAAATAACATCGGTTCAAGTTAAACCAACATTTTGTTATGTTAACTTAATATTAGTTAATTTAAAATTGACATTGATTCATGTTGAATCTACATTGTATTCTGTTAAATCAAACGTATACCATGATGAAAACGTTTCGAACAAGATTAAAACAAAGTTGTTGAATTTTCAATTAACATGAAAAAAAAGTTGAAATGAAATGAAATCATGTTGAATTCTGCAAAAAGTGCCGCTATTTTGGAACATAAAAAACTTTTCATTCATATATTAGTAAAGCTTGAATAAGTATTGTGGTGTAAAAGCGTTGTAAGCTATTACAGCTTATATCTTAAAGACAAACAGTCTTATGCAAAAAAAAACCTTATTATGACTTTGATGTGAACATTAGTTAACAACGATTTTTAGCTTAATAATCCATTATTAAAAAAGTATATGCAAAAACAGTGTTTTAACTAATATCCATTTTAAGGCTTTTTTTTATTTGATGCTGGCAATACCATTATTTTATTCTGTCAATTTTTCCTTAATGTTGTGTATGAACGATTATTAGTTCATTTGGTATTCGTGTCTAATATTGTTTTTTTATGATTTTATACATTTAATTGTTTTTATTAATTGTTAATTGTTAATAATTAATTGTTTTTTTTATTTATTATTTGTTTTTTTAATAACAACAATGTACAAATAAAATAAAACAACCAATGTAATTAAAATATTATATTTTGATTAAAGAAAGTATTCGAGTACCGGTTTCTAAAAATTTGTTTTGATAATTTAGACATCACTAAACTAATTTGTAAACAAAATTTTTATTTTGGTGAAAAAGAATAGTTTGAAAAGAATAATTAGAAAAAATATGGAGCAAAAACATGAAAATAAAAGGAAAATATTTGAAAATTGTTTTTTGTGTTTTTAAATTTTTTTTTAATTTATTTTTAAAAAATTAGAATATTTTTCACAAAATGTCAAAAATTCTAATAAAATTATGATATATGACTTTACTGTAGGTTTAAAGTACGGTTGAACCATTGTTAAATTTCATAGATTTAACAATGGTTTACTACACGTGTGTTAAGCTAATTATCGTTTTTGCATATACTTTTATCGAATTTTGCTTAACAACGATTTGTAAGCCTGTTGTAAGTTTTTTTGCATAAGACTGAAAAGGTCTAAGGAAGTTTTTACAAATTCAAAGAATACTACCGAACAAAGTAATTATATATACTTATTTTTTAAATTCATATTTTAACCACCACCTTATTTCCAAATTCATTAGATTATATATGTACATACTATTCTGCTAAATCCAGTTATTTTACCAACCGCACGTTTTTCGGATAAAGGAGGAAAGAATACAAAAAAGATTTCTATACCAGACGCCAACGAGAGTTTTATTGTTCATCTTACCACTATTAATGATTATGAAAAGGTAATATCAGAACTTAAAGAGAAATATTATAATAGAAATTTAACTATTCAATCTTTCATAATAGTTGTAGGTCATAGTATTTATAACATTAAAAAATTTTACGTATATTTTGATAAAACACTCGTAAAATGTGATTCGTTTTTGAAAAGCTTAGATACTTGTTTTAAAATAATTAATACATTGTCTTTAGACTATCCAAAAGGTTGCCAAGGTCCCTGGCTTTTTATTCAAGAATACTTTTACGAAATTAAACCTATTAATGATAGAAAATTATCAACCATTTACTCCTTGTTTAACTTTTTAATATAAATGTTTGTAATTAATTAAACATTAAAATATCATTTATATACTTAATTATTTGCCTAAATTTTTATTTTATATAAATAAATATATTTTTAAAATGAAAATTAATAAACGTTATATTTTATATGAAAACAAAAATAATTTATTTTTATTGGGCGGGCTTAATATAAGCAGAAAGTCAATATGATTTTCATGTTATTTTAAAACTAGAATCCTTTTGAATTAACAAGAAAATTTATGTTGAAATAATATATTTGCATCTTATTTCAATATGAAATTCAAAGTTGAAATAAAATGATTTAATGTTATTTTAAACATAAGATCATATTGATTCAATGTGAGAATCATGTTATCTTAATACTAATTAATGTTGATTTGAATGGTATCTTAAAGTAAATTCAACGTGATCTCACTTTGATCCAACATAAGTAGCAATGTTGTTTTATAATGTTTTCAAGTTGTTTTCAATTAAAAAATAGTTATTTTTGGTTTACTGTAAAGTCATGTTGAATTAACATGAAACACCTATGGAGCAAAATCATAGCTGAAAAATGTTGATTTAACCTTGTTTTCCGCGTTTTTACAATGATTTTTTTCTGTGTGTATTCCTGTGATTATTATTATTATTATTTGATTCATTACTGCGGTTTGTATAATTATTGTTATTATAGTGTATTGTCCTACCATTACTATTATTTCCGTTATTATTGCTATTTGACCGGTTGTTGTTATATCGGTTCCTGTTGTTATTATGATTAACATTATTTCTTCTGTTGCTTGTTTCTACTGTAATTTAATTTCTCTGAATTATTCCTCCTGTTATTATTGTTCGAGAAATATAAAATTTGTTCGGAGTTGTTGGAGAATCCTGTTTCCAACTCTAATGCTAATCGTAATGTTTCATTAAGTTCTTTAGGCATTGATGCAAATACTGTTGGTTTAAGTTCTCCCTTTAAACCATTCTGAAATATATTTAATGCATAATCTGCCTTTACTTGTTTTATAGTAGTAGCCTGCGTCTGTTGCATCCCTCTATACCCTTGATGTGTAATTCGTTAAGTTCTGGTATCATTTCTAGAAGTTTTTCATGATATGTGTTTACATTCATGGTTTTTTGTGAAAAATTACTTAAAGCAGCTTGTATTGTGAGACGGTTTTCCTTGATTTGTACCTGTTTGACAGAAGACTTCTTAACTCCTCAAATGTTGTTGGTTCAGATATGCCCAATGAAGTTCTCACCACACTAATTAGTTTTGAGTTGTAGACAAAAGTTATTAGAATGGATTTTTGTGTTGTTTCTAGCTATCATTGATTAATTTTACTATTGTAAGAAATGAATTTAATTCTTTATAATTTCCTGTGAATAGTGGAATTATTTTTACAGCGGTTTCTAGATTGAATTGTGCAATATTTATCAAATCAAATCAAAAAGTATCTTTGCTTTGTTATAGTATATGCCAAATTTTTCTATATCTTTTGTTTGTCTTTTGTGATGGAGTCTGTATCTACCAGCTCATAAAATTCTTTTTCTAATAAGTTTATTTCCTCTAATTTGGCTCTCTGGCTCTGGATTTTTTAAAATTTATCAATAAATTTTCTAATTTGCACATTATTGTGTTCATTGGTATTATTTTTTCATTCTTCTTATTTTAATTTAAAAATTATTTTTATTTCTGATTTTATTATTATTAAAATTAAACTTTCTCTGTACATACTCCTTGAAGTATTTAATCATCTTAATTACTAAAAATATTGTTACGAAAGTGGAAATGGTGTTGTTAAAATTATAAACAAAAGCTCCAAAAACAACACAATGGACTTGATCACGCATAAAAACAAAAGCTCCAAAAACAAAACAATGCAGTTGTTCACGTGATCAACGAATGAGTAAGCATATAGCAACAAAAACAACAGGGCTTGTTTATAAGATCGATGAATAAACAAAAATATAGCAACAACGTCCATGTATAAAAAAATATAGCAGAAAGACAAACAAACAAAACAACAACAACTCTGCCTGGACGAAAGTAAATAAGATACACGAACAACAAAAATGGAAACAAGTTGTTTACATTTTTGGATTGTTCCCGAAGGTCGTCATCATCCTTCAAGGGCATTCATCACACTAATGATCCAGCGATATAAAAAGGCAAGACAAAGCGAGCAATGGTTGAGTTTGAATTTAATCGTGTAGGACGACGTCACGTCGGTGTGAGTTAAATCTATCGAGCTTTAATTCGGTCAGACTTGTGTGCAGACAAGTTGCGTTTGGGAAAACAGTTGTTAGTGTGGTGCTTACAAAAAAAAGGTTATGAGCAAAGAAGAATAACTAACAAGTGTTGTTGCTTATAAAAAAGGTTATAAGCAGAGAAATATAACCAAAAGGAGCACATATTGTGAAAGTTATCGTTGTATAAGTGAAAGAAGTTCGAACAGTGGCACAAGAGTTGTGCCGATAATAAAGAATTGATTGAAAATTAAACACAGATTTATTTTTATTTTATTTGCAATCTACGAACTCATATTTTTAACGTTTTTTTAAAAGGTAAAAACGTAACAATATTATTAATATTATATAAAATATGCAGAAGGCATCTAACTTAATTGTTGTTCCAAAACCCATTTCCTGGTTGTTGCTTACATTAACTGTCTCTTCAATCTTTGATAGTTGTTTTCCCATATTTTAAATTTTATGTATAGCTTCCTTTTTTCTTCACCAGAAAATAAGCCCATTAATCTTACTAGTTCAGTCCTTTCTTTCTTCAATTTTAGTTTTCTTCCTCCTCTCTTTTTCTTTTTTGTTATACTGGTTGGTGTTTGAGGTGTTATTTTCTTATTCCTTCTGTTATATTCCTCTATTGATATGGCCTTAGGCACAAGATTTTGGTGTGGGTACATACACAGGATAGCTTGTTAGACCTTCAGGTACGTATTCCTCATATTTTTTAAAAATGTTATCTATACCGAAGAAATAAATTCACTTGCCTCAGACATAAAAAGTGTTCGACAACGGCAGGATGTAATTTAAATGATTTATTAATTAATTATTGGGTTGTGTAGGCAGGATCGTCATATTATTAATTGATTTTTTGCCAATGAGATTATAATGCTGCATTTGGCTGCAGCAGTTTTAATTCACCTGGTTAAAGTACTCAGTCAGAATATTTGAGAAATAATAATGTTTTGTTTTACATTTCAAAATTAATTCTGATTTATTCAAAAATATTCCGTGGTATTTATACAATTTTTTTTTGGTTATAATCAATTTGTTTATACATATAATTGCCTAGTGTTACAGAAATTAATATTTCTTTTCTTATAACTTAATATGCACCACCAAGCAAAATTCTTTAATTTGTTCATAAATGTGTCAAGTGTTTTGTTACATTTGCGTGGTCTATTTCTTGTTGCAATTTTCGTGATTGCTTGATGTTTTAAATTACTTTAAATATATAGTGCAATTCATTATTATAAGTACACTACACTAGAAAATTCACATCTTTTGTAACACACAATGGTCAGCACGAATTTAATTATGTACCATTCGGAATTTCTATTTCCCCAGCGGTATTTTCGAGATTTATATTTTCAATCTATAGAGAATTGATCCAGGATGGCACAATAGTAATATACATATATACATAATTGGTCATTACAACCCTTCAGTCAGGATTACGAACCTAGCTTCTCACACCACTTATGTTGTGTGCGTTAATTTTATACATGAGTGGCGGGACCTATAGTTTAAAGTCGAATCCGAACGACAGATTTTTGAGAAACTCTTCATGGCAATTTTATTTACTCTCAGAGCCGAAGAAATATTTTTTCATATTTTCCTTTTTGATGTCTAACCTGGGGTTTGAACCGTGGCTTTACGTCTAATAAGCCGACACACTACCTACTAGACAACGGCGAAAAGCAATAGTAATATACATCGATGATGTAATAATTCCATCTCGTGATGTAGAAGAGGACATTGAAAAATTGAGAAAAGTATTGTGTGTGGCGGAGGAATATGATCTAAGAATCAAATGGGAGAAATGCCAATTTTTAGTGAGCAAGGTTAATTTTCTGGGATATATAGTGGAAAACTCAACCATAAGACGGTCAGCGGAAAAGACATCTTGGAACTTTCCTGTTCCAAGGGACAAGAAGTGGCTTCAACGCTTCTTGGGCCTCACATCTTATTTCAGAAGATTTGTGTGCGACTATGCGTCAATTGAGAGACCATTGTCCGATTTACTGAGGAAAAACGAGGATTTTAGAATGGAAGAAGCCCAGATGGTAGCTTTTAAACAACTAAAGGAATGTCTGATGAATGTACCCTTTTTAAATTTATATAACGCTAACGCTATTACTGAGGTGCATACGGATGCATGTATGTACGACTACGGAGGTGTGTTGCTTCAAAAGAGTGCATATGATCAGCTTTTAAATCGTGTAGAGTATGGGCCTGTTCGTATATGCATTACTGCGCTGCATATTATACGCATTATGTTCATAAATTCAAACCTTGGCAGCACTGCATCTGTCAAATGTTCGTAAATGCAACATTAAATCATATTATGCGCAAATAAACACAAAACACTAATCATAAAAATGGCTGATGCATTGAATGAGTGAGAGAGAGAATGAGAGTTTTAACAGAAAGTTTCTTTTTTCTTCCTTAAATGTCTTCTTTTTTGTGCATTTAACAACATTTTGTCATTTGTTTTATCGTCCAGTTCAAAAATCAAATTTATTAATAATTTTTCCATTTCTACAGTGTTTGTTCGTTCGTAAATGCAAACATATAAATCAGCAAAAAGAAGCATCAGCAACATGTGATTAGCAGTGTGAGCGCAAAATAATCATATTATGCAGCGCAGTAAAGCATTTACGAACAGGCCCTATGTGAGTCGTAAAACAACCGATGCACAGCAAAAATACCTACGAACTCCAAGTGTTGGCAATCATCGAAGCATTAGAAAAGTGGAGAGCATATCTAATAGGTCATGAAATAAAGATAGTGACAGATTGTAACGCTTTTGCGATGACTATAAAGAAGAATGACGTACCTTAATAGTGTCTAGGTGGGCCATGTTTCTACAGGAATTTAATTTTGTCATAGAGCATATCTGGTAATATAATGCACGTTGATGCTTTGAGCAGGTTTTCTTGTTTGTTGTCGGATGATTCGATAAAGCATCGACTCAAACAAGCACAGATGCAAGAGTTAAGGCCATTAGAAAATATTCTTGAGAAGAGCGATTATGAGAAATTTTGTTTGAAATACGGTTTAATTTATAAGGACTCGAATCAAGAACTCGTTGTTATACCCGAAAGTATGGAAGAGGAGATAATTCAGAGTATACACCGAAAGGTCCATTTTGGGACGAAGAAAACACGTGAATTGGTGGAGAAGGAATTTTACATACCACATATTTTGCAGAAAGTAAACAAAGTCGTGCGTAGTTGCATACAGTGCATAATTACAGAATCGAAAGCAGGAACACCCGGAGGACTTCTAATCCCGATTGACAAATCGGATAAACCATTAAGGACATACCATATTGATCATATTGAACCTATGGAAGATGCAGAAAAACGCTATAATCATATTCTAGTGGTAGTTGATTCATTTTCCAAATTCGTTTGGTTGTACCCGACGAGGAGCACTGGGGCGGAAAAAGTGATTGCTAGACTTCAGCGTCAAGCTGCGATTTTTGGAAATCCAGAAAGGATTATTTCAGATAGACTAACAGCCTTCATGTCCAATTTGTTCCAAAAATATTGCAAGGAAAACAGTATTCAACACTTACTAATTGCTACAGGAGTCCATAGAGGAAACGAACAGGTCAAGCGAATAAATAAAATAGTAGTGTCCGTGTTATCGAAAATGTGTGCAGAAGATCCCCAGCAGTGAACAAGGTACAACAGTATATAAACAATACTCCTCCACGAAGTACGAAATTCTCACCATTTAGGATTTTTACTGGAAGTGAAATGAGAATCGACCCTCAAGACGATTTTAGAAAATTAATAGACGAATACGCTATAATAGAATTAGATGAACAAAGAGACGAAATTCGAGAGAAGGCCAGATCAAATATAGCAGAAATCCAAGCGGAAAATAGGAAATCTTACAACAAGAAGAGAGTTGAAGCGCCTACATACAAGGAGAACGAATTGGTGGCAATAAAGCGGACGCAATTTGGGCTCAAGTTAAAGTCGTAATACCTTGCCTCGTATAAAGTGAAACATGATCGGTACGAGGTGGAATAACTTGGTGAAGGCGAAGGCCCAAAGAGAACCAGCTGAATACATGAGAAAGTGGAACCCATCATTCGGGACGAATTATCGTGCAGGATGGTCGAATGTGGGATTGGGAATTAACGGACGTAGTACTAAAAGTGGACGGAAATACTAAATAATACGACACTGTGTTTTATGACTAAACCGGACATACTGATTGAGGCAACTTTGAGTACGAAGGACTCGTTGAATTGCGACGAATAGGCAACGGACATTTTTTGAGTTAGTTCTTCTCGGCACTTGACATGACCAGACAGTTTAAAAACTAACACCTAATAGCACAGAATATACACAGAAGGGAAACGAAAGTTTGACGTTTACTAAAATTGTGTGAAAGGGACAGCAAATATTACCAACAAGTACCAACAAGTATTTCTGTCTCTGTCTGATTATTTCTGTTTTGTTTATTTATGTTTGTTAAATTTTAGGGTGGGTTTTTATTTTCTATTTTGGTAGAAATTGATGATATTTTTGTAGAATAATAGAATAGTTTTGAAAGGAAATGAACTGTTTTATTGGGGAAACGTAATACGGAACTAATGTATTTGGTGACACTTTTCATCGATTGTCACTAACTTAGTATTTAACCAATTTGGGGGTATATTCACAAATTCCTGAAACAAAAAGTTATGAGTATATATTTTGTTATATTTTTCTTTTTACTTATCTTTTACACACGTAACTTATTTCATTGTGAAGAGAAATTGCTAAGAGTTCGATTAATAATAAAAAAATTACCCAATTTAAACTTTTTCATTCAAGAAATTAATAAATACTGATAATATACACAAAGTTCTGCAAGAAAAAAATTTTATGAGCAATATGTCTTATTTGATCTTGATATATTTAGCTTCTTACTTACCTTTTGCACAAGAAACTATATTCATTCCGACCAAAAACCACATACATTTCGATTAATAATTAAATATTTAAGAATCTTTAAACTTTTCATTGAAGAAATTAAAAAATATTCCAAATTTTCCTTTTTTTTAACACAAAATCAATGTTTGTTTACATTTAATTTTTCAACTTTATCCGCCAGTTTTCAGTCTGTATATCTGTTGCTTCTAACACATTGCTTTGCGAAACTTATAATTCATTTTTTTTCTCCCTCTAACTATTTTAGTAAAATTATGTTATGAGAGTTTGTCAAACGTCATTGCTTTCCCTTCTGTGTATATTCTGTGCCTAATAGTGACGACTTACTTTAAAACAATCAGCAAATTGTAACTTTTTATCTAAAATAAGTACATAAAATATCATTAAATATTACCCATAATATTAAATAAAAACTATTTAAAGTAAAACTAACGTGGGTTCATTAAAAACCCACATATATGTATGTGTATACCTCATCAATATACTTTGATTTTGGATTAGCTCATTAAATGTCTTTATATCCATCATTTCGCTTTGAATAATAATTATCATTACAATAAATACCTGTTGCTACCTCACGCTCTGGAATGTGTGTTCATATTCCAGTTTAATTTTCAATTAAATATTCATTTTAGCACAGATTCCAGAATTTACAAAATAATCTTAAATCACACTGCCATGTTAAAATGTTGCGGCTTTAAACATTATTTTGCAAAAAATATAATAAATGATGCTAAATCATTAAAAGTTGACATTAAACTATGATTATTATGTATTTATTATTTTATTAAGTTATCATAAAGCAATACATATGTACATTTAAAATTTATTAAAAGTCTATGAGCTACTATCTAATTTAAGATATTTCAACATATAAATCAAATAATAAAATTTAAAAGTTACAAGATATGAGTATATATAATTTATAAAGAAAAAAAGATAAGAAAAAACTTTGTATATCTAAAAATTTAACTGTACCACTGGAACAATATAATCTGAATCTAATTTATTTCATGAAATTTAAATAGTTTACTTATGTAAACTACGAAGTATCATCTGATAAATTTTTAATTAGTTCATACTCAGAAATACTACATTTATTAGAAAAAGCTAGATTTTGAGTTTTAATGACATCTTTGATAGTTTATTGATAATAACGTTGGTGCAGGTCTTTTGTGCGGTATAAACGAGGTAGTTTAAAAATTATTTTTAGAACTTTGTTTTGAACAATTTGAAGTCTTCTGACGTGAGTTTCAGCTGTGTTTCCCCAAACACAACATCCATACAGTAATATCGGTCTAATGACGGTTTTATAAATTAATAGTTTGTTTTTAGTACTGAGATACGATTTTTTATTTAGTATAGGGTATAAGGCTCTACAGCACTGGCCTTATCTACAGCGTGTTCGATATGTTTTTTGAATAACAGTTTTTTATCCAAGTATATCCCCAAATATTTCACTGATTCACTGAAAGGAATAGTAACATTATCATTTTTAAGTTGCGTTGTTTGGATTCTCTTTGGGCTCTTATTGAATGGAAACAAAATGGCCTGGGTTTTGTCTGTATTAATTTTAATTTTCCATTTGTTATAATACTTAATACATGTGTGTAGATTTTTCATCATTTTACCAACAATTGCATTCGAGAGTTTGCCTTTGACAATCATTGCGGTATCGTCGGCATAGAGTGCTATTTCGGTACCGCTTTTTGGTGCAAAATCAGCCAAATCAGGGTTGGGGACAGCACTGCACCTTGTGGTACCCCAGCTGGGATATTACGTGGGGATGAAATCGTGTTATTAACAACAACTTTAAACGAACGGTCAGTTAGAAAGGACTGAATTATTTTAACAATATATAAAGGAAAGCCATAATTTTTGATTTTGTGGATTAATCCATTGTGCCATATGCTGTGAAAAGCTTTTTCAATATCCAATAGTTGTTAGTCTTTGTCGCTTGTTTTCTTTATTATATTTGTTATTCTTTTGACTTGGTGAACAGTCGAGTGTTGGTGACAAAAACCAAATTGTTCATTGTTGATTATTCGATTTTCTTCGATAAAAGTATTCATCCTGGAAAGAATTATTTTTTCTAATATTTTATCAACACAACTTAAAAGGCTTATGGGCCTATAGCTTTTTTGGATAGCCAATTTTGGATCTTTTCCGAGTTTGTGTATAGCTATTACCTTAGCACATTTGAATACAGAAGGGAAATAGCCAAGTTTAAGACAAGCATTAAAAATATTTTGCAGAGCTACATACGCGGCTTCTGGCAATTTTTTCATAAATATGTTCAAAATTTCATCAAAACCCGGAGCTTTGTTATTTTTTATTTATTTAGAATTAAAATTATAAGCTAATTATAATGGAGCAATAGCAACTAGGGCCTTCAGCTAAATAGATGTAATATATAAACATACTTATAAGGCAATCAATATATTATAAAATGTGTATACATTATAATGAATTTTCAATTAGAACAAAGTATTAATAAACAAGTTTCGAGATTAATTAAATAGAGTGATAGAGATTTACTGATTTTAAGTATTTTATTATTAATGTTATATTCTTATCGGTTGGGAAAGCCAATAGTTGCTCTGGATTTTCATTTTTGAATATGTTTGCTCTTTGTGAGGCGTAAAGGGGGCACAAAGGTAAAATATGTGATGGGTTGGTCGGATAGGATATATTACAGTTGCATGGTGGGTTGATAGGAAGATTAAAAATACAGCCATGGGTAATCCTTGTGTGACCTAGTCGAAGTCTTATCACCTTGGTAAGATCCTCTCTGTTGGTATTCTTGATTTTGTCAAAGAAGTTAGCTATGCTAGAATTGTTGTTATAGTTAAATTTCCTGTACCAACCGTATGTTCTTAATTGAGTAGTATTCTTCTCCACAAAATGTGTTTTAATATATAGGTTAATATCTACTGGGTTAAAGTTATTTACTGTGATGAGAGGTGATTTAAGTGAAAGTTTGGCAGCAGTGTCGGCATATTCATTTCCAGTTATTTTGTAATGACTGGGAACACAAATTAGTTTTATACTAGGTTGTCTCTTGATGATTAGGTTCCGTATCTTGGCCGTATATACGAGTATATTATTGTTGGACAAATTTAGAATGGATTTTAGTAGTGAGTGAGTGTTAAAATGGAGTGAGTGTTAAAATGTGTTGGTGAAGAATTATTTAGCAATATGAAGTGATTATGATTATGCCTCTCCTATTATTGGTAGTGGAGCCCCAACTGTTATGCCAGCTGTTGAAGTCACCGGTCACTAGTAGTGGAGGTGAGATATTATCAAAGACATTGCAGAGGGTTTGTTGGGAGAACGTGTTGTTAGGTGGGATATAAGATGATGCTACTTTGAATTTTATTTGGGAGTGTACTTCTACGCATAAGGTATAGATATCGTTACTTACACTATCTAACTTATGTTGCAAGGAATTGTGAATGAGAAGGGCAACACCTCCAAATCTTGTGTTAGATGTATTATGGGAATGTAATTTAAAGTTTATTGAAATAGAAATGTTAGTTGTATTGTGAATGTGGGTTTCCTGAAGCGATATAATCTTTGGTGAATAAAGTTTAATAAGTTGTAAAAGTTCATTATAATTGTTTTTAAATCCATTAATGTTCCACTGTATAATATTCAATGTCATGGTATTTGAATAGGTTAAAATATGAGACTATTTATTGGAAAGTGCTGCTGTCAAAAGTTGAAAAATAGAGTGAGGTTTTATAAATATTTGGGACGTTTGTTATTCTTGTCTAAAGCCGCTTGTTTGGCCAATCGATTTCTTGTTCTTTTCGAGGTGTTTCTTGGAAGAATTAAGCCTTTGATACCTTCATTGTCAACATTTTGTGAAGGAGTACTATCTGTTGTGTGTGGCTAAGAATTGCCATTTTTTAAAAATTTATTATAGTGATGGTAATATATAACAATATGCAAATACCGGTTACTAGTTACAATTACAAGGTTGCCATGTTCTTATATTAACTTATGTTATGACAAAGTTATGAAATATACATATACAACATCTTCCTTCTTTAAGTCAAATAGTATAATCTACAATAATGATTTACAATAAATATAATATTTGACAATTGTATGAGTGTTTTAACAAATGTTGTTTTAATACATACATATTTACAGTATAAATGTTAATATATACAATTCATAAATTTAGTTTTTTAGGCTGTTTTACAATTCGACCTTTTCTTGTTATATACTCCTTGGAATCATTATTAACAGTAGATGGCAACTCAACGCTTGTCTGACTATTTGAATTTACTTCCTGATTTACTGGATTTTCTATAATTTTATTTTCTGGTGTTTTCTTTATATGATCTTGACTTCTTCTGTAAAGAGTACCATCCGAATCTTTTACTATAAATGACCTTGGTTCTTTACATGTATCAATAACTTGTCCTTGAAACCAACAACTTGTTGGAGTTTTCTTAAACATAACATTATCTCCCACCTGTAAAGGTTGGAATAATTTGAATATTTCTGAATGTGTGTATTCAACTTTTCAGCATATTCGTTCCTATTAATAACCTTAGGTTTCAAATTTTTCAACATAGATGGTATTTTTGTCCTTAAGGACCTTGACATTAACAACTCTGCCGGGCTCGGTAAATTGCCTTTTGATGTCGTTCTATATTGAAGCAAAGCAACATAAGGGTCCGAATGACTTTCTTGGGACTTTAATAACATTTTCTTCATTGTCTGAACAGAACGTTCTGCTAACCCATTGGATCTTGCCAAATAAGGACTAGATGTATTGTGCTCAATTCCCCAAGCATGGCAGAAGTCCCTAAAATCCCTAGAATTATAAGGGGGGCCATTATCCGTTACCAAAATAAAAGGAATTCCGTGTCTAGAAAAAATCGATTTCAATTTAAGTATAACTATTGTAACCTGAATTAAGTAATTCTATCTCAATGTACTTAGAACAATAATCAACTACAAGTAGGTATGTTTTCCCTTTAAACTCAAATAAATCACATCCTAGCTTAAACCAAGGCATATCTACAATTTCATGAGGAACCATTTCCGATTTTGTTTTAGAATTTTGGAAACGCATGCAAACCTCACAGTTTGAAACTACATTCTCAATGTCATTGTACATATTGGGCCAATATACTGACTGTCGAGCCAGATCCTTGCATCTCTGTATTCCCATGTGTCCCTCATGAATTTTCGATAGAATTGAACTACGTAAACTTTCCGGAATTAAGATCTAATGATTCTTTAGTAAAATTCCATCCAAAACTGAAATCTCCTCTTTAATCCTAAAATAAGGCATCACAACTGGTTCAACATTCCTTTTACTACTAGGCCACCCGCTTTTCACATATGCAATAATCTTCCTAAACGTTTCATCATCCCTGGTGTGTTCTTTAAGAGTTTCCATTCCCGTAAAAGGTATCTCCAAGCACGAAGCCACAAAATTACAATGAAGGGACAATTCTTCATCCATTTCAGCTAATGTAGTCTCCGATAAGGGCGCCCTCGATAGAGTATCAGCGATTTGCAACTATTTCCCTGGTTTGTAAACAACTGACAAATTAAATAACTGTAGACGCAACATAAATCTTTGAAGCCTAGCTGGAATTTTGTACAGCGGCTTATCAAATAAACTCACCAGAGGTTTATGGTCAGTTTCAACCAAAACCCTCGACCCATATACGAACTGATGAAACCTAGTACAACCAAACAAAATTGCAAACAATTCCTTCTCAATCTGAGCATAATTCTGTTGCGATTCCGTCAACGAAACAGACGCATATGCAATTGGATGCTTACTATGCATGATCGTAGCACCAAGTGCAACTTTTGAAGCATCAACGGACAAAGTCAACGCCTTATTTGGGTCAAAATATGTTAATACTGGCGATTTCGTTACTTCTGATTTAAGATTTTGAAACTCTAATTCATGTTTCTCTGACCAATGCCATTCAATATCGTTCCTCAAAAGTTCCCTTAAATTTTTATTCTTCAAAGCCAAATTTTCTATAAACGCACCTAGATAATTTACCACACCTAAAAATCTTTGTAGTTCCTTCACATTTTCAGGTCTAGGAATCTCAACAATAGATTTGATCTTATCTCCATCTGGCCTAACTCCAAAATTACTAAATATATGACCTAAGAATTTTATCTCAGTTTGAAAAATTTTACATTTAGATCTGTTAAATCTTATTCCAACATCCTTCGCTCTCTGAAATACCAATTCCAAAATTCTAAAATGTTCCTCTTTTGTAGACGAATAAATCAAAAAATCATCAATATAAATTATCAGTCCCGGAATGTCACCAAATAATTTCACCATCTCCCCATGAAAAATTTCAGGTGCAGCATTAATTCCGAATGGTAATCTCAAAAACCGGTAACGCCCAAAAGGCGTATTAAAAGTACATAGTCTTGAGGACTGTTCATTCAATGGAATCATCCAGAATCCACTGTTAGCATCAAGTGACGTGAAATACTTCGAACCATTAAGTTTGGCCTTACAGTCTTCAATATTTGGGAAAGGAAAATGTGGCCTTAAAATGGCCTTATTTAAATTTCTCGGGTCCAAACAGAGTCTTAAACTGCCATTAGGTTTTGAAACAAGTACAATTGAATTCACCCATTCTGTTGGTTCACTAACTTTTTTGATCACATTCAAATCAACCATTCTGTTTAATTCCATTTTTAGTGAGTCATATAACCTGAATGGAATCTTTCGAGGTGGATTAATACAGGAGTGACATCTTTCTTTAATCTCAAATTACATTCGCCACGTAAAAGACCAAGGCCTCCAAACACATCAGAATACTTTTCAAAAATTTTATTTACGGACAAAATATTTACATTTTTAACTAAATTCATTTCAATTGCTGACTGAAGACCGATTATATTTCTGCATCTAATATCTACTACAAAAAATTTCAGAATATATATTTGATTCTCATGAACAACTTTCAAATTGATACTTCCTATAACTGACAACTTTTCACCACTAAAGGTAAAAATATTAACATTACATAATTACATAATTGGTCATTACAACCCTTCAGTCAGGATTATTGACCTAGTTTCTCACACCACTTATGTTGTGCATGTTAATTTTATACATAAGTGGCGGGACCTACAGTTTAAAGTCGACTCCGAACGACAGATCTTTTGAGAAACTTTTTATGGCAATTTTATTTACTCTCAGAGTTTTTGCCAGAAATCTGCTGAGAGGAAATCGCCGAAGAAATACTTTTTGTATTTTGTTTTGATGTCTGGCCTGGGGCTCGAACCCTGGCTTTACGTCTAATAAGCCAACACACTACCTACTAGACTACGGCGACTTCATAAATATTAACATTGGTTTTCTTTAATATGCTCTTAGTATTTAACTTATTTATAGAGTATGTTGAAATAATTTTAGCTTGAGCTCCAGTATCAATTTGACATACCACTTTGTTGTTTCCAATTCCCACCTCTATAATCCGTTCTGCTGCTGTTGATTTTGTTGTTTTAGAAAGAGCGCCAATAAATAAATCCTCTTCTTCTTCATCATTATCATAACTACAGTCGCCATCTTCGTTGATATTGACATTTTTTACATACCGTTTTTTCATGAAGCACATTTTTGCAAAATGGCCGCTTTTCCCACAATTATGACATTTGACGCCTTCAGCCGGGCATTTGTTCTTATGCACTTGACCACAATGAGCAACCTGTTGCTTGTTGTAAGTTGATGACTTAAACGTTTTTTTACGTACCAAATTAACGACTGGTTCATCATCCTGAGAGTCTTCAAGTTTTAAAGCATTTTCTTTAGCCATAGCTATAGATTTAGCAATAGCAATAGCCTTATCCAAGGGAATACCGCCCTCTGCCAATAACCTCTCTCCGATATTTCCCATCTTAGGCGACAAGCCGCAGGTAAAAATGTCCCTGACGAGTTCTTCCCGCAAACGGCCAAATTCGCAGTTTAAACTTAAATTTTTCAAGATTGTGACATATTCATCAATTGCTTGATTTGGTTGTTGTTTACAAATGAAAAATTTATGACGCTCCATTGCTATATTTACTTTTGGTATAAAAAAGCTTTCAAATTTTTTCACTAATGTTGAATAGGCAATACTATCAACATCCTCGTTAAACGAATTAAATATCTTAAGGGAATCGCTGCCTAGATGATGAAGTAGCAATGCTACCTTACGACGATCTGTTTGTGTTTCCAAATTTGAAGCAGTCATAAATATCTTAAATTGGGTGTACCACAGCTTCCACTCCTTTGCCATGTTTGAAGACTTTAAATTGATAGGCTGCAACGTCGTTGTAAAAAATTGTCCTCCTTCTATTGGGTGCTTTTGGGAGGGAGCTGCCAAAATTTTCTCTCCACCCTGCATTATTCTTGAGACTTGTTGTAAATTTTATTTTCTTTATTATATGTTTTTATTACTTTTTGTTTTTAAAACTTATATTTTCATTTGTTAAATTCCTTGCTCTTTACATTTAACTTCTGACACCATGTTGTGTGTGGCTAAGAATGGCCATTTTTAATAATTTATTATAGTGATGTTAATATATAACAATATGCAAATACCGGTTACTAGTTACAATTACAAGGTTGCCATGTTCTTATATTAACTTATGTTATGACAAAGTTATGAAATATACATATACAACACTATCGTAGTCAGAGGGCTCAGTAAATAAAATATCATCAGAGTAATCTCTTATTTCGCGTGTTGTTGTTGGTTTGTCTGGTGGTAGCATTTTATTATCAGAATGAGAAGAGTTATTAACATTACTGGGAGAACTAGAATAGGAAGCAGCTGACTTTTCTACTTTGTTGTTCTTGTTAATATTATTGTTCGCATTAGTACTGTTGTTATTATTTTTACATACGAAGGAGTAGGTTGAAGGAGAATGATGACGCTCATTATATTTTTTAGTTGCATTTTTTCTACTTGTTTTTTCCAACGTTACAATTGCTTGTATTTCTTTCTCTTTTAAAAATATTGGGCATGATTTATCATTAGCTGAATGATTTGTATTGACGTTGTTATTCTCTTTACAATTGGTACATTGCTGTGTGTAAGAGCATTTTTCGTTTTCTTCTTCTAAGTGATATTCTTTAGCGCAGTTAAAGCATATTTGTTTGTTGTTACAAACTTTTGATAAGTGACCATACCTTAGGCAGTTTTTACATTTGAGGGGTAGGGGTATATACGGTCGTAGTATAACCCTCTCATAGCCGATAAATAATTCATGCGGAATGGAGGTAGATGCAAATGTTACAATAATCAAACCGGTTTCTTTTAGTTCATTGTCTACTTTCTTTAATATTTTGTTTATTTTGCATACGTTTTGTGTTTTAAGTTCTGTTTGGATTTCGTCCTCTGTAATTCCTCGAAGGTCATTGGAGTAAATGACACCTTTCGCGTAATTAAGAGTTTGATGCTCTTTAAGTTCAACTTCTATTGTTGGGGAGAGAGATGTTAATTGGATTAAACTTCTGGCTTGAATTTAATTTTTTTATAAGAATTGTTCCATTTCTCAATTTTTTACAAATTTCGACCTCGCCACAGCATCTGTTATCAATGACTTTTTTAATGAAAAAAGGGGACACATCTGAAAGTGTTTTTCCACTTTTAACGCGGCTCATAATTAGGTATTTCGGACCGGGTGAGATAAACGAGAGCGGTCTCATTTTGTCGGCCGATATTGACGATTTTATCTTACCGTTCTCGCCCGGAGGATCTTTCATTTTAATAGTTCAGGAAAATGTATAAAATTTAACTAAATTATGATTCAATTAGAAAAAAGTACCGTCAATGCGCACGATGTAACAAACGACTTGTCAATAGCGAATGTGGATTTGTACTGTTGTTATTTTTTAAACATTTTACATTTCTTTTGATTTCATCGATTGTTATAAGATTTTCATTATTAAAGTTTATATCATGAATGGAATCTAACTCTTTAATAGTTTTTATAACTTTATTTTCTAGTCTAGTTTTTATTTGTGAAGTTAATGTATGCGCTTTTTCGAAATGATCAGCAATAAGTCGGGACTTGTAATTGTCTGATGTGAAATTTTGATTGTTGTGCTTTATATATGATATTTGATTGGACTTTTTGCTTCGAACGACTTTTGAAATATAGCAAAATCTTTTTGCCCCAGTTGGAAGATGAGATAGAAAATTATTCCAATTTTTATTTCTGTCTATTTTTACATTTTTATCAATAAGATTATTTAACTGTTTTACTATTGCCAAAAGTGTAGTTTTAGTAGATGGATTTTTTAATTTCTCACAAAGTTTTTCTTTTTATTCCATTGAAAACTGTTAACTTTAAATTTTATAGGGCCGGTTATATGGCCATTCCACCATATAAGTTTGGCTCCTGGTTGGTATCTCTCAACCATCCCGTCTTACGAATTTGGAAATTTTTCTAAAATCGCCTTGTTTAGACAGGTTTTGTTACTAAGTTCTGGGTGTACAAGAACTGTACTTATCAGGTCTCCAAAGGCCTGACAATGAAAGACAAGATGTCTCTAGATCCCTAGCATGAACACCCAGAGGCTAGTGTTCCGTTGTCACTGCAATGAAATCTATATAGGTTCAATGCAAATTCTATTCTGCATATATCCATGTGTTACTAGATCTATCTGGTGACCTGGGTTCATTATACCATCCTACCTTTTCCAAAGAATGGAGATTTTGTATTTAAAAATTTAGTTGATAGGTTATTTAATTAATTTATTAATATCATTGAATAGAACGTTGGAGTTAAAAAAAATTAAATTCAACGTTGGAGTTTAAAAAAATTAAATTCAATCAAGTCCCTTATTTTTACGGATATTGTCGACGGAGGTAGGGACCACATTTAGTATTCACACAGTCAACAAAAAACCATAGAATTCAGAGTTTTATTACGAGATTTTGGTTTAGAGCATAACGCTGTGTATTTATTCACTTCTAAAATTTGTTATTGATTCGTTGTCATAGATTAATTATTTTTTTAATGAGAGTTTTAATTTTTTTATTTGTCACTGTATTGAAGCACTTTTAATTTATTTTTAATTCAATTGCATATTTAATTTATGACAGTTTATCGACTGTACAAAAAAGTTAAAAATGTAAATAAAAAATGATTGCTGTTATTGTATTTGAAAAATTTTGTAAAGATTTGCGATAAAAACAAAAGAAGGCACTTTTGATAATTATTTATTTATTATTATTTTTAATTAATTGTGCAAAATTCTTTTTTATATAATTTATCTGTAACACAAAGTATTATTTATAAAAACAAATTAAGTTGTGAAAACAAAGTACACAATAAAAATTATATTAAAAACAAAACGCAAAAGTTGATGTTTTACTATCTGTGATTGAGACATTTATTGCTGACACGGAAGTATTACATTACAAAAAATGATTAGAATACTTATTAGTGTCGCTGTAAACTAAGCAAAACGGTGAAACTGAACGCTGACTGACTTTTTTTAAATCTCATTAAAGAAAAAGATCTCTGAAACGACCTAACTCTTCAGTACATAAAAATAATGAGTTCTTGTGTTTGTTATAGAAAATTTTTAGTTTTTATTGCAATGATTTTGATTTTTTCTCCAAACTATCACGACAAATTTTGTTCCTGAAAATAAGCAGGTTAAAATATTCAAAGTATAATGTTATGGATGGAACTCTTGAAGTGGACGGTACGGGTCATTATAATGGAGAATTGTAATTCAACGCAGCAACATAATTCCAATTTTCCTTTTATACAAGTATAGTTCATTTTGGAATTCAATCATTTTAGAGGATAAATTTTCAACCAAAGTGACATAAAAACCTTTCTCAAAAATATCTATAAAAAATTTTCAAATTAGACCTAAAAGAAATCCTTCAATTTATATATATTCGATTTCCAATTTTTAGATTTAACATCTATTTTAAATTATGTACATCATTTCAGCGATTTTCAAATATGGTGAAAAATTTAAAGATTTGTTTATGTTAATTTTATTGTGATTAAAAACAGAATTTTTCTGTTTTTTCTTTTTTTATGCGCTGAACCCATTTTCAAAGCCATAGTCGTCTTTCTTTTTTCCCTTCGCAAAATATCACAGAAGCTCCGCAACACAAAACGAAAAAATATTCACCTTCTATTACGTGTGAAAATGTGTATACGTATTTTTGTTTTCCAACATTCTAGTCAAACATTTGTTTTGTGGCAAATATTTTTTAAGTTTGCCATATCTGGCAAACATGTTTGTCATACTTTTGTTTGCCCATAGCATAATCATTTAACAGGTGGGAGTATCTAAACAGCTGATAATCTTTCGATTGTCAAAATTTTGTTGTTTTTTTTTGTGTTTTGTTTCGATAATCATTTTCTCATTTATAAACCCTCATTTGTACCGGATGTGTCCTTAACGATACGCACTCTAGAAATTCTTCAGGATTACTATTTCAAAGCCAATTTTATTAAAATTTTTGCAAGAAGATTAATAATATTTAAGCCTATAACACTAAATACATATATCTTTTAAACTACAACCTAGATTTACTATATTTATTTAGACGAGAGTGATGAATTGCCCAAAAAAAGATTTCGGTCTCTCCAACTAGGTGCCTAAACTATGAGCAATAACAAATAACGTTTGCATCTGCCATTTTTCTCGATGGCCATATAAAAACATGTTATTTACATAAAATGGAAATGTTATTGACTGCATGGAATAATTTTTTTTTTAATTTATAGTTGCCCCACTTTGGCGTAATTAAGCATGACATAAAAATCAAAAGAAATTTCAATATATAAAATTTATTTAGTTTTTTTAATTGCTTTTATTAATTTCCTATGGAGGTTTGAGGGTTAATCTTTTTGACATTCCGCGTGTACTTTAACAACTTTTTTTTTCATTTTTCTTCCTATTGTCATTCTTCAGTCAGCTGTTTCTGACAATCGAAGAAGTTTTTACAAAAACAAAATGCCTGTTGTTTTTGCATTGTTGTACTTGTTGTAGACATAAGGTCACCTATTGAATGATTACGCCATGTGTTTGCCGCTATTTGAAGAAACAAAAATGGGAAAATAAATGTGCGTAGTGTGACCACAAAACAAAATTTTAGTTGTTTCAGTCATATTTCGGGCAAACAAGGGAAAACAAAATTGTGGCAAACATTTGCCATATCTGACCGCACCTTAAGTAACCTTATTAAGTTTTTGGGAAATTCTTAGGTTCTAATAGATTGAAAGAAGTATGAATGTTATTTAGATCGGATTCAATCCCTTTTAAACTATGAGACAAATTTTTATCCCAAAGCTTTATTTTTTTGCAGAAAAAATGTATTAAAAGCCTTCCTTTGTTTTTTATACTAGCACCCCCTTTCAGTTTACTACAATTGCTTATAAATATATACAATTGCTTATAAATTATAAATAAAGGATTTTAAATCTTTTTTAAACTTTTTTCAAACGAATAAACTTGATTTGATCAACTTAAATTAATGTAATAGCATCTCGAAAATTGTCTATGCTTAGTGGACAATAGCCAGATAACGACCTTATTTTCGACATGCATTATACATACAATTGGCGTGACAATATTAATTCTGGCAAATGTTTATTAATACGTGTGTCAAAATTGTACTACGTAGACGATTTACAATCTTTCGAGTGTACAACTGACATATAATTTTCCATTTACAGGAAATATTAATTATCGACCTCTAGTAACATACTACTTATCATAGTCGATCCATCTGCAACAGCTTTTGCATTTAGCATTGATCTTTGCCGACAAAGATGATATCATAGGCTTTGTAATAAGTTCTGTGCATTATGATGATCTTTGTACATACATACATACATAATTGGCCATTACAACCCTTCAGTCAGGATTACGGCCTAGCTTCTCACACCACTCATGTTGTGTGCGTTAATTTTAACTGAGGCTTAAGCAATATGTGTGAATTCTCTCTGCACAATTGTGCTACGAAATGGTAACCACCAGTGTTCCAAAATTGAAGTTTAAAAATAGTACTGAACTGTAACTGAAATAGTACTTTTTCGCATCAAATGGTACTTTTGTACAAAAATACATACATATATAACACGGTGCGACAGTGAAAATACACCCGAGTAACTATATAGTTCACATTGTTTAGTTAGTTGAGTAGAACTCAAAAATACCTTTTTTATTTCTCGAACCCTCCAAACTTTTTTTATTTGACAAAAACTGTTTTTTCCTTTACGCACAAATTTCTGGATTACTCAAACATTTCTGACCCGATTTCCAAAATTTAAATCTTGTTGGAAAGGGGAGAGATGGACCTTTAAAACGGTATACATATATCTATTATTTGATTGCTATAGATATGCTATGAGATTTTATGAGGTAAACTTGGAAAATTCGAATTTTTTTCAAGTTTGTCCATTCATAGTTTGCTAACTTTAATAATAAAATATAGGATAAGTGATAATATTCTTAAAGTCTGTGAAGAGATTGAGTCATCATTTGATAAAATTGTATAAAAATTACCGTAGTTATAATTAAAATAGTATAACAGTCGTGTTAGATTTTTTATATATGTATGTCATCTCATCAAATGAAATTTTAGGTTAAAGATTTTCAGAATTTTTGATGGATCTTGATTGTTTATCGCAAAATGTGTCGTTGAAAATATTACTATTTCTCTTTGCGCGAACATTGGCCAACTTCTGGTAGTCGGTCAAACGTGAAATTGACACATTTTGTGATAAACAATCGGGATCCATCAAAAATTCTGAAAATTTTTGCACTAAAAGTTCATTTGATGAGATGACATATAAAAAAAAATAAAACACAACTGTTATACTATTTATATGATAACAACGGTAATTTTTGTCCGATTTGATCAAACGAAATGCCAATCTCTTCACAAGATAATGCACTTTCAGAATGTCATCACTTCTTTCATATTTTTTAAGTAAAGTTTGCTACTATGAACGGACAAACTTGAAAAAATATGAAAAAAATTCGCATTTTCCAAGTTTACCTCATCAAATCTCATATTTTTGAGATCTACTCAACAAAACTCACAACATACACTATGTCATTAGCCGGGTGTATTTAATTTTTTTTATTTTGTCGCATAGTGTATTTAGTAATAAAACCCTTCAAACCACTTATTTTGTGTGTTAATTAATACATGAGTGGCGGGACCTACAGTTTAACGTCGACTCCGAACGACAGATTTTTGAGAAACTTTTTCATGGCAGGTTTATTTACTCTCAGAGTTTTTGCCAAAAATCTGCTGAGAGGAAATCGCCGAAGAAATATTTTGTCATATTTCACGTCTAATAAGCCAACACACTACCTACTAGACCACGGTCTTTATAGCAATCTTTAACAGTATTACATTACACTTTGCAATGTTACAATGTCGTGCAAGAGGACCTTTAGATTGTAACTATAATCTCGGCGATATACAAAATACCTGTCACTATTAAATATTCACATCAAACCAATGCTCATTTACAGCCTTTAAGCATTCTGATTTTCAATAGTATGTGTTTTAAAAGTTATATTTGGTAACCGTTTTCGTTTTCTTTATAAATACGAAGTTATTTCTTTGTATAGATTGAGAATTTTACTGCCTTTGACATACACACATATATATAATAAAGATTGCTTTTTTTTTTTTGATGAAATATATTCGATTTAAATAAAATTATAGTTTTAATTATTTATAGATATTCCATAAGGTGTAAAATTCTGTTAATACTTACCATCTTTTACTCCACTTGTTATATTAAATGCAATAAATGAAAATATAAGCAATAAAAACGCCATTTCTTTTGTTTCATTCACTCTGGAATAATAATATATGACACATTGATTTTACATGTATATTATACACATGGACACAAAGTATACGTCACACATAAATATGAATTCACACTCCTTTTTTGAAACAAACACATTTAAATTTGGTATGTATACTATACAGTGTATAAATATTATACCAACTTTCTGATATTTTATATCAATTTTTTATATATATTTAACTTTTAATGTTATCCTCACGCAAGTTGTCCTTAAATGGAACGATTGTTTTAAAGTAATCTTTTGTAAAAATGACATTTGCCTTATCGAAATTAATTGACTAAATTACTGATTGTGTTGAAATTCAAGAAAACTATTCAAGAACATTCTTAAAATTGTTTAATGCAATTTATAGCATACACTCGCGTTAATTTTTTACGTTCTTAATAAAACTGAAATAATTTTTAATGTCTGTATGGGTTGTATCTGTTTTATTTGACAGGATTTCGTTAACCTTGCGCAAAGAGAGAAAAAAAGAAATAACATAGATATTCAAATTTGTATGTATCCATAAATTCGAAAATAATACAAAAGACATTTCTTACACAAATTACAAACTTTGTCAGTTGAATTATTCTATATACAAATATTTACTTTGGAATTAAAATTTTAGGGTTAATATATAATACAAATATTTTTGAAAATAATTTTTACTTAACGCCATTTAGTAAAAGTTTAAATCGAACAGTTTAGGTTAGCTTAATAATTTAACAGAATTTTTAAAATTTGTTTAATGTAAAATTTAAAATTAAACTAAACGAATTTATATACATCTTACATAAATCTGCTAAAATTTCTCAAAATTGTATATATCCGCCGATAAAAAATAAATGTGTAATTGAAAATACTATTCATAAGGGACTACCGCATGATTTGGGGAAAAATGGAAAATATAAATTTGGCCAAAAGTGAAAGAGATCCTATTATTCGAGGGACATATTTTGTTTAAACTTTGAGAGAAGCCAGAGTATGATTGGAGTCTAAGTTAAGCGGTGAGAAGTTACCCTATCCTAAATCAGGTAAATTATTATAAAATTAAGACGAAATACGTCAATTCACTTTTTCCTTACATACTTCATCTATTTTAGTAACTTGTATTTTTTCAATGCATGTTTAAATATCTTTATTTACCTATCAATCTATTTTACAAATTGTATCCTAGCAAGACACATCATATAAATTATGGTGCAATAATAATCAGTTATTCTGCAAGAAGTACTAAAAATAAATAATTAAGTACATAAAATTGTAACAATAACAGTATGCGACAAAATACAAAAAATTAAATACACCCGAGTTGTACAGTTTTTTTTTTTTTTTTTTTTTGTTTATTATTGCACCTATTTTAAAAATTCAAAGCTTTTTAGAAAGGAGAGAGATTAGCCTTTTAAACGGTATACATAAAAAACTTATATGTAAAGAGATTTGATTTGTATTTTAGAACTTAGTAAGCGCAGCAGACAGAACACTTACAACTTGGTTACATTCAGGTGAGTTGTATGTTCACCGCATAGTTAAATTTTAATCTAAGTCAATGCTTAAAGCTCAGTTATGCAACCGTAACGGAATGTAACCCCAACAGTAAGAAACAGCTGATCGTTTTTGTTATGTATAAAGTAATACGAATGGTTATAGAAATGTAATGTAACGCAACCGGAACGTAAGAATCTGTAAAAAATAGAATTTTCTTACATTTTTAAGTGACATCTGTTTAGAAATGTTAACAACATGTCAATATAAAAAACCACCAAAACTGAAAATTGAAATTATAAACATAATTTAAATTTTGTACGTATGTTATGTTTGTCTGTATGTGGAATTCTATTTAAATAAAACTTCACATATTTTATAAAACTAAAATAATTTATTTCATTATTAACTTTTATAATTTAAAATAAAAATAAACACTATTTTACTGTTACATTATGTAGGTAGTGTTTATTTTTATTTTAAATTAGAAAAATATAGTTATCCATTTTTAACTAATTAAAGCGTTTGAAAAGCATTTCAGTTTGCATTTTACTTTTACTAGAGAATATAAAAACATAAAAGACTTTTAATAAGTACCTTTAAATAAATATAAAATCGTTGAAATAAATCTAAAAACTCTGTAGTGATAACACTGGTAGAAGGAACACTGGAATAAGGTCGCCGAAGAAATATTTTCGTCATTTTTCGTTTTGTTTGTGATGTCTGACATGGGGTTTGAACCGTGGACTCACATGCCAGCATACTATCTACTAAACTATTTATTTATTTATATTTAACCCATTAACGCCGAATGGGTAGAAAAATACCCAAAAAAATAAGTTTTTTTAAAAAATTCTATTTTGACCCAACTAAACGAGAGCCCAAACGTTTCTTTAAGAACGAATAAAGAAGACATAGAACGGTTTAAAAAAATTAGTAAGACATGATATTCACGTATTTTGGATGACAGAAAAAAAGGTCAAAATCAAAATTTTGTAGAAAGAACTTCTGTGGAATATGTACGGATGATATTCTCAGAAAAACTTTTAGATGCGATGTAATATAATATACACTATCAGACAAAATAAAGTGTAAAAGTACTAACGTTCTTTTAATTTTTATTTGTTGCCACTTTAGTGAAAAGTAATGTTAATTTTTTTTTTAAATTAATGTACTCCTTTAAAATGCTTTACAAAAATAACAAAAGTATTAAACTTCATGTTCTTAAAAATAACCTACAATATTAGACTAACCTAATATTTCTCCACGACAAAATAAAGTGTAAAATTTTAATTATAAAGAAAATTAATATTTTGTTGCACCACCTTTATTTAAAATGACCTCCTTAAGACGATTAGGCATACTTTGCGCCAATTTGCGAAATCGCTCGCCATTCAACTTGCATTTTTTCCCAAAATACCTGCAGGTTTTTTCGCGATTCCATTGGAATTTTTTCATCCAAAATAGTCCAGAGATGCTCAATTGGATTCAAAACGGGGCTTTGAGGAGGCCAATCTAATTTCTCTATGTTATTTTCCTCAAAAAAATTTATTTATGCTTGGGGTCATTATCTTGTTGAAAGATAAATTCCCGCAAGCCCATTTCCTCTGCACTGCTATGAAGGTTTTCTCGCAAAATGTCAACGTAATGTTGTCCGGTCATTTTAGAATCAATTTTAACCAGACGGCCCGCTCCCGCTGCAGAGAAACAACCCCAGACCATCAGGCTTCCTCCACCATGTTTTACAGTATGCATAACATTCTTAGATTTAAGCCTCTGTGATTGTTCGCACCAGACTCGTTTGCGGCGTTTCGCATTTTTTAACTCATATTTAGACTCGTCGGACCAAATAATACGATTCCAAAACGTTTCTGGCATGTTTACATATTTTTTTGCGAAGTCTAGTCGTTTTTTAATATTTGCTGCACGAAGCAAGGGTTCCTTCTTCGCAAAAGAGTTTTTTAGGCCACTTTGATTTAATCTTCTTTGGATAGTACGAGTTGAAATGTCTAATTTTAGTTCTTCGTTTTATTTTTCTAGCTGAAGTAAATGGATCTTTTTTGGCTAGAATGGCGATATGATGATGATCTCTTGCTGAAGTCTTAGATTTTCTTCCACAAAGTCTTTCGTTTGAATTTATCTTTTTAAAAAGTTCAAATATTTTTCTGGCTCCATTTATCGAAATATTGTATTTTGTCGCCAAATCTTTATATTTCATACCGTTTTCACGGTCTTTCATGGCTTCATTTTGGCTTTCCTTAGTTTAAGTGATAAGGAAGCAATTGTTTTTATGTTTTTTGGAATTTCAATGCATATAAAATTAAATTTACGTTAAGTTTTTGTAAAAAATTTTAATGCAAATTTGTTTAAAATTCTCACTACAAAAAGTACACTTTATTTTGACGCACTGAAAACTTGGTTCAAATAGATTCAATGTTGGTTGGAGCAGAAAGAGTGTGAATAATATGGAAATTTTTACTTCTAGATTAATAACCACGTTTCTTTATAACGGGACATTAATTCTTTTTATTAATATTGCCATATGTGAAAATTTTGTACACATTTTTGAAGATTTTACACTTTATTTTGTCCGATAGTGTATCTTCTACCCGATAAAAATACTTTCACTTGAATTGGTCTACTTACCTAAGCTACAGGTGCGATTAAATGACATGGGTATAAAAATACCCACTTAGGCATTGGTATGAAATATTTTTCATAAAACTTTTAAAAATTAATTTCAAATAGAAATTTCAAATCATTTATTTTTCTCTATTTTTTGGTAGTTCCGGCATGATATTGTGCAAAAGAATCCCTTGGATGCACATTCAAACTGTATTTTGCACAACCGTACTCTGTTTTCCCACCACATTGCGCACAGCGACAGTGTTTTTCAATTTTATCAATCATGTGGTCAAATTTGTCAGTGTGTTTTGCTATTTGCTGTGCATTTGTGACAACTTTTCCATCACGGCGTCGATTTTTACGAATTTTTACCAACGCTAACCCAAAAATCGAGTTGGCTCATAGGTGGCAAACCTTTACATCCCCTGCACAAGCAGTATAGTTTGCATGCATTTACAAAAGCTGCGTCAATAGTGTTAGTGAGTAATGGCCAATACCACTTTTTTCCGCGGACTAGAATACGATAATTGTAGACGCCATTATCGAATAAGTCAACCCCACCCATTCGCTGATTATATGCATGTATTATGTATGGTTGTTCAACGACAGCCATCAAGCGATGTTTACGGCCATATCTTTTGGTTTTGCACCCAAAAAATTAGACATCACAGTTACCACCTTCAGAAAGATTTAAAATATACACATACATAGGTATAACATGATAATAAATATGTGTACAGGTAATTACCTAATTATCGTTCCAGAGAACTTGGATAATATTGTTGTTTGTCAAAGCAAAAATCTGATGAACCCCGAGGTTTCTTTTTCATCAATTTAATATCATCCAGCAATCCGTGATTGCTCCGATTATCTCGAACAGTACATGTTGCAAAATAATCTTTTCGAGATAATGTACATAATAAATTATGGCTTGTCGAATGTAACATTATATTGACTTGGATCTGAAATATTATCTAATAGTCGTAGTACCACGTTTTCTCCAAGGCCGTAGTCAGCATTATTTTAAGCAGAAGCGCCAGCTTATGGGACAAAGGAATAACAATATCCTGTCATAGAAGCCAACACCCAGTATTTGTAGTCAAATGGCGACCATAATATGCGATCATCTGTTCATCCACAGAAAGACTATGACTATGAAATATGCCAAATTGCATGAATTTTTTATTCAGTGTAGTGTTCAATGGAGTAACTTTGGCAAATTTATCATTCTTGTCAGGATTATTATTGTCACAAACGTGTTATTTTCAATAAAACTCTCAAAAATGGTTTAACTATGTTGTCTAGTCGCCATATAATAAAGAGAAAAAAATTTTATTTTAGAACACACTTATGCCGAAGTGGGTAGAAAAATACTCATGCCCTACAAAGGCCCCCGCGACACTTAAAAAAAATAAAAATATTCATATCAATACAAATACTCCAAATACTATTTGTGCCAAATTTCACCGAAATCGGACCACGGATTCTGGGGTCAGGCTTTAATGGGTTAATACACGTACGGAACGGAGCAGAAAAATTGACGACTTATACGAGTTCCTCACATACACAACAAAAATAACTGATTCGGAACGTAATGGAACATACGTTCGTTTTTAGCATATGAAGAGCAATGTAAATCAGGGATTACCATTTCATAGCACAATTGTGCAGAGAGAATTCACACATATTGCTTATGCTCTCAGACTCCGACAAGCACACATGTCAGCGGATGCTATAATATATTTTTTTCAGATTTACACTAAAAAAATTATTTATGTTAAAAAATACTTGTATTAAAATTCAATGTCTTATACAGTGTTGCCAAATTTTTTCAAAATTTCCCGTCAAATTGGGCTTTAAAAATCGCTAAATTAAATTTTTACAAAACCGTCAGAAACCCGTCAAATAAATAGTTTGAAAATTTTAAATTAACGTTAAATTAAATAAAATGTTAATACAGTAAAACACGTTTGTAGCGAACACGGTTATAACGAATTTTACTTTTAGCGAACAGTTTTTAAAAGTCCCAAGCACGAACCATTGGTTTTTCATACAAACTACTACGTTTATAGCGAACACGGTTATAGCGAACTTTCCTAATAGCGAACATCTTTTTCTGTACCCTTCAATGATTTTTCATATAAATTTATACCTTTATAACGAACTCAAAAAATTTTGACAACTCTTTAAAAACGCTAAACTTGAACTCTTATAAACACTCCTAATTTACCTAATCTATAAAAAAAAAACGCAGAATATCAACACATAAAACGAACAAAGAAGAAATGTCGAAAAAAAAATTCTTTATCAGTTGAAACTAAAATGCAAATTATTCGTGAAATTGACAAAGCAAACAAAAGTAAAAAAAAACAAATATGTGAACATTTTAAAATACCAAAAGCTGTTTAAACCAGTGTTGCCAAAAAGATAATAGCTAAAAAATCATCCTTTATAACTTGAATTATCAAATGTACTTGTTTTAATTATACTTGTTTTAATTCAGAAATTTTAAATCAGTTTTACCTTTGCATTATGTATTTAAAAATATAATATTATATATTTTCATTCAATAAATTATTTTCCAAATATACACATCAAGTTGTGTAATTTAATAGGTTATGGGCCCAGGACTCCAAGTCGAGAGATCCTATTGGCAAAATTAAAAGAGAATATTTGAAGAAATATAAAAAATATTTAAGTGAAAAAATGTCGTCAACAACATTTGCGAGCAAAATTTCAATATTTGATGGATCAAATTATGCAACATGGAAGACACAAATGGAGGCTCTTTTACATAAGAGCAGACTGCTGCGAATTGTTACTGGAGAAATGAATGTTCCATCTGAACCAAATTTGCGTGAACAGTGGAATGAAAAAGACCAGGATGCAAGAGCCGATATCCTGATCGCATTGTCTCCAAAAATTTTATTGTTGGTGAGAAATTTTAAAACTTCGAAAGAAATTTGGGATTTTCTATCGGAAACTTATGAAAGGAAATCAAAACGACAAAAAGCAGAATTATACAGGAAAGTATTGAATCACAAAATGGAAATAGGACAAACTATATCTAAGTACATAGAAGAATTCGATGAACTTTATGTACAACTGGAAGAGATGAATGGCCATATTGAAGAGGAATTGCAGATCATAATTCTATTAGATGGGTTGTCAAGTCAATATAAGGAAATTAAAGCAGCATTTAATACAACAAATGAGTTTCCTGCAATGAAAACTTTGCGATCAAGACTTTTAGAATTGCAAGTAAGTTCAGAAACTGCAGAAAACGAGGCGTTTAAGGCAAGGAATGGTAAAAAATACAATAATTTAACTATAAACCTATAATTTGTTATCGTTGCGGCAAAAAAGGACATATGGCTAAAAATTGCAGAATAAATCTTAGTAAAGATCATATAAATATAGTTAATTCTAACGGCTTTGTAGCCACTCATGAGGCAATTCAGAAAGCTAGCCATAAGCCCGTTTGACACTTAGACAGTGGAGCTACTTCACATATGACGTACGAGAGGAACATTTTTAAGGATATTGATACGCAATACATTGGTACTGTTAAGCTTGCAGATGAAAAACAAATTGTTGTAAAAGGTATGGGAACTGTAGTGATAAATGTTATAGTTCAAGGAAAGTATAAGCAGATAAAACTTTTTAATACCCTATGGGTACCTGATTTGAAAAACAACTTAATGTCAACTAGTAAAGCTACTGATAATGGGTGCATTATAAAAATGGAATTCGAAGTAGCAAAAATAGTAAAGAATAATGAAGTGCTAGTGGAAGCTTGTAAATATAATGGATTATATAAAGTGAACACAAGGGTAATTCCAACCTGCTATAGTGTGAACAGAAAAGGTCAAGCTGTTGAAGATTTGTGGCACAAAAGATTTGGACATTTAAATATCAATTCTTTACGAAAATTAAATTTCTTTAATATGGTAAATGGTTTGCCAAAAATGAGTATAAATAAAATCGAATGCGATATTTGTATTAGGGTAAACAAGTTCGTGATAAATTTCCAACAAAGAATGTAAAGTCTTCGAATCAACTGCTAGAATTAATTCATTCTGACATATGTGGTCCAATGAGGACCGAATCTTTAGGTAGAAAATTTTATTTCGCTACATTTATAGATGATTTTTCAAGAAAAGTTCATGTTAAGTTTTTAAGAAACAAATCGGAATACTTGAAAGCTTTTAAAGAGTTTAAGACAGCTGCAGAAAATGAAACAAACTACCGTATAAAAATTTTAAGAACTGATAACGCAAGGGAAATGATAAGTACTGAAGTAGATAATTATTTGAAACTATGCGGAATAAAACATCAAACATCTGCAGAATATACCCCTCAGCAAAATGGTGTTGCAGAAAGAATGAACCGCACTCTGGTTGAAATGGCACGATGTTTAATGTTGGAAGCAGATCTACCTGAAATTCTATGGGCTAAACACTGCTGCTTATATACGAAATAGATGCCCAACAACGTCAAATTGGAAGTAAATCGTATGTTTTAAATATAAAACCTGGAAAAAATAAATGAGAACCAAGAAGTGAAGAATATATTTTAATTGGTTATTGTAATGAAACCAAGGCGTATAGATTGTGGAAAACAGGTGATAGAAAAATTACTAAGAGCAGAGATGTCAAAATTATAGAAGAAGTAATTCCCAAAGCAGACAGTGCCGAATTAAATGTTAAAGATAATAAGGATTTTATTGAGGTCAGAATAAACTTCTCTAAAAATAAAGAACAGAATGTGGATTACGAAATTTAACAGACGATGATGATGTTTTTGAAGCTTCAGTTGAGCAACATATAGACAGTACTGAAGAATCAAATTCACATCGGCAGGAAAATATTCACATTGAGCCAGATAGTAATTTAAATTCAATTAAAACTCGTTTAAGGTCTTGGAAATTAATTAATCAAGCAAGTGCTCAAATATCTTCAGAGCACAATCCCAGCACTTAAAAAGATGTTGAAAAATCTGATAACAAACAAGAATGGTTAAATGCGATGAAAAATGAATATGACTCTCTTATTGAAAATGGAACATGGGAATTATCAGAATTACCGCCAGGAAGGACAGTAGGATGCAAATGGGTTTTTGTTACCAAATATAACACTGATGGAACAGTTGATAAACGAAAAGCAAGATTAGTTGCTCAAGGCTATTCACAACAATTTGGAATTACTGTTGTACAACAAAATACTCTCAGATTGATATATGCCTTAGCTGTGGAAAATGATTTGAAACTCCGACAACTAGATGTATCAACTGCGTTTTTGAATGGAGATATCGACGAAGAGATCTATATGAATCAACCTGAAGGTTTTATTGATGACACTAATCGTATCAAAGTTTTTAAATTAAAAAAGGCAATTTATGGCTTAAAACAAGCTGGTCGACAATGGTTTAAAAAGATTCACAACGTTTTTATGAATTATGGATTACAACAATCAAATTATGATCAATGCATCTATTATAAACGTCAAAACAATAAACTTATGATCGTTGCTTTATATGTTGATGATATTGTAATTGCATATAATGAGGAGAATATGGTTGAAACATTATTTACGACGTTACAAAACGATTTTGACATTAAAGATTTGGGACAACCAAATTATTGTATTGGGTTATATATTGAACATGGTGATGGAGAGATATCCATTTCTCAACCGGGTTATATAACAAATTTAGTTAATTAATATAATTTAGAAAACTGTAAACCGATCAAAATTCCAATGCAAGCAAAACTGAGTTTAGAGAAAGGACCAAAAAATTCCGAGAAAGCTGAGAAAATAGAAGAAGTGAAATACCAAGAACTTATAGGATCATTATTACACATTGCACTATATAGCATGCCAGACATTGCATGTAGTGTAAATATGTTGTCTCAATTTTCAAAAGATCCGAGAATGCAACATTGGAATAGCGCATTACAGATAGTAAGGTATTTGAATACAACGAAGTATTCAGCATTAAAATATAGAAAGACAGGCTTGCCGTTATTGGGTTTTGTGGACGCAAATTGGGCACAGGACGTAAATGATCGTAAATCACAATATGGTTTCTGTTTTATTCTTGCAGGAGCTGCAATAACTTGGGAATCTAAAAAGCAAAAAGTAATTGCAACCTCTAGTTCTGAAGCTGAATATGTAGCACTTAGTGAAGCGGCTAAAGAAGCTATATATTTGAGATACATATTAAATGAACTTGGATTTCATACATCTTGTCCCACTGATATTTATTGTGACTCTCAAAGCGCACAACATATGGCAAAATTTGGGTCCCATCATTCAAGGACAAAACATATTGACTACAAATATCATTTTATTCGAGAGGCAGTGGAAAACAAGGTTGTAAACATTAAATATGTCTCTACAAATGAAATGCCTGCAGATTATTTCACGAAGCCGGTTCCAAAAATTAAACATTATTATTGTGGCGAGCCTACTGGTTTAGAATTCAAAACAAATACAATTTGAGGAGGCCTGTTGAACTATCAAATGCACTTGTTTTAATTCAGAAATTTTAAATCAGTTTTACCTTTGCATTATGTATTTAAAAATATAATATTATATTTTTTCATTCAATAAATTATTTTCCAAATATACACATCAAGTTGTGTAATTTAATAATAACTTTATGTATGTTGATGAGATGAAAATCAAAATAGCGTATAATACTAACACTTTTCTATGACTGTAAATAAATGAATTCTCTCAACTTATTTTTTCACTCTCACTCACTAATACACAACCAAAAAATTTTGGTAACCCCTGATGTAAATGCTTATCGAAATTACATTACGGTTCGGAAAGCGTTCTCATTGCTTTTCGTATTCTAAAAACCAACGTATGTCCCGTGGACGTTTTGCTAACCAGGACTAATTCTACCTTTAGCATTACGTTGCTAATGCATTAATAGTTGAAAAGCGCAGGACGTGAAATATGTAATAATAAAAAAGTACTGAAAGCGTCGCGGGGGTACAGTGGTATTTTTGAAATGGAAAATTACTGAAAAAAGTACTAAAGTACTGAATTTTTCAACACTCTTAACCACTGATCTAATCTAAGTAATGGCAAAATTTAATGTTTATTTCACAAAATATTATGTTATGGTCATTTGTTTCGGATCGCAGCCAATACACGTCATGTCTACTTATAAAATGATGACAAGAAATAAATATTAATTCGTAAAGAGTGTCGATTTCCCCACAGATATTAAGTCAACATTAAAATCTCCTAGAAGATATAGGGTGTAAATATAGTAAATATAAGAAAGGGAATAAGTGACAAAACAAAACTGATTTTTTATTAAATTAAAGTTAAAGATTTTCCAACCTCAATTAAGAAGTAAATTAAAGCACTATCGATTGCGCTAAACTCTTTGAAAATTAATAATAATTGAATTATTAATAATTCAAAACCGAATATCTAAGTCGTTAACAGAGCTTCGTGAAAACCTTTTCGAATTCAAGAGTAATAAGAACGTGCCATACGTTGAGCCTTAATCAGTACAGTTCTACTTTAAGTGCGGTTCTTTATTACATTATGCGACAAAAATTAACGACATGATATAGGTTGTAGATTTAGTTGAGTAGAACTCAAAATAATATTGTTTATATTTCTCGAACCATAAAACTTGTTTTGTTAAAAAAAGTGTTTTTCCGAACTTTACACACAAATTTAGTGATTAATTGGACATTTTTGGACTGATTATTAAAATTTAAATCTATTGGGAAAAGGGAGGGATAGGCTTTTAAAACAATATACATACGTATACACATACATACATATGTCTATTATTCGAACTTATATTTTATAAGTTTTGATCGGGTAAGCTTGAAAATGTGCTTTTTTCTTTATTTTTCAATTTCGACTATTATTATAAGTGCTGATATTCGTAAAGTTCTTTTGAAGAGATTGTCTCTTTGATTGACAACATCGGACAGACACGTCCATACTTATTGTTTAAAGAGAACAACTGTCGTGTCATATTTTTTGTATGGGTTTATTTATTAAATGAACTAAGTAACCTAAAATTGTTATTTAATTTGCAGATTTAGATTCTTTAAATGTTTGGAAATTTTCGCTAATATTTGGCAGAATTAAAAAAACGTAACTATCTTAAAGAGATAAACATGTTCTGATAAGTTTGTTCGTGTCAGTCAGTAATCACAGCACTCAAGGGGTGACCGCAGAAGTAATAAAACTATGTTTTACTTGGAGCCAATTAGTATGTGCAAGGGTGAAATAAACTGTATTTCGTGATATTATTATTTTAATAATTAAATTGTTTATTAATTGATTTTGTTAAAACATGAATTTATAACTTGAAACAATTCGAATACATATTAACAGTTACTTATGACTTACATGTCATTACATTGTTCAATATTTTTATGTATATTCATTTTTTAATTATTCACTTTTAAAACGTCAAGCAAAGAAGTTGCTTAATATTTTTTTTCTCTTTGAATAAAAATTTTGTGAACTAAAAGAAAAGAAACGTGTGTCGTTTTTCTTCCACTGGGATGAATTCCTAACATTGGTTATGAGCCCAGTAACTCGCAGTACAATAAAAAGTGAAAATAAGATTGCTCAAGAAGAAAATTCAGATTTAGAATTGGAAGATATTTCTGCAATTAAAAATATTTGGTTTGAGAAAATGGCGAGTCTTTATGCGATAGACAAACTTGACGAGAGGAACTACGATTCGTGGTCTGTCCAGATGCGTAGTATATTAATCCATTCGGACTTATGGAATGTCACTTCGGGACAAACACCAAAGCCAAATTCAAACGCAGAGGAATGGATAAAAAATGATGAAAAAGCATTAGCAACGATGGTGTTATGTGTAAAGTCGACGCAGCTCAATTATATTAAAAATTGTAAGACGTCCAGCGAAGCTTGGAAGAAGCTAGAAAGCATTCATAAACCAAAAGGACCTGCACGGAATGTAACGTTGTATAATGCTCTACTAAACCTACGGATGTTGGAAGATGGTGAGGTTCCCAAATTTTTAAATACGTTTAAAAATCTCGTAGAAAAATTAGTAGAATTGGACATAACATTGACTAGTGAACTTCTAGTTATAATCTTATTATCTAGCCTTCCAAAGCAATTCGAAAATTTTGTAATTGCAATGGAGACAAGGGATGAGCTACCAACATTTGATATTCTAAAGGTTAAACTCTTAGAGGAATTTGAAAGGCAAAAGTCAAATCACCGCGAAGAACAACAAAATCAAGCTGAAAATGCATATACAGCAGGTGATCGCAAGTATACAAATGTTGCTAAAAACAGTAAAAATTATGTGAAGGCGAATAATAAAAGGTAAACGAAGCGGTAAATGTTTCATTTGCGGTAAGCGGGGACATTATGCAAATTCTTGTCAGCAAAAATTTAAATCTCCAGAAAATTCTTATTTTACGTACGCGTTGTCAGCTAATAATAATAATAAAAACTATAAATCAATAAGTAAAAATCATTGGTGTATTGATAGTGGCGCGACATCTCATATGTGTAATAATCGCCGATTATTTACTTCAATTACAGAATATAAAGAACAAATTACAGTCGCGGGAAACCAATTTGTGCTATGTGAAGGGAGAGGTGAAGTGAGAATAAAAACCGGTTTTTCTACTATCACTCTCAAAAATACGCTGTATGTATACGGTGACCATCCGTACACTATTATAGCGGACAGTCCGCTATTTTTTTTGCGTCCGCTATTTGTCCACTATTTTACCACACGTAACTTCTAAAAAGTATTTATTTTCCAAAATGTCCGCTTTTGTCCACTTTTTTCACTAATTCGGTAAAAATGTAGAGTACTTTCTTAAACAAGAAAAATGCCAACAATAATGTTTAATTCTTTTAATGATCCTTTTGCTATGTCTTGGGTATTACTTATACACAGTTAAGGTAGTGTCTTCCATAAATCATCAATGCCTGAAGCGGCTATAATATTAAAAGAATTTAAATCAAAGTTAATAGAACTTCACAATGAAGTATTTTTACGACTTAACGTACAAAATTGTTTAAGGAAAAAGTTAAAAACTTTTACAGAACCTGTATTAGTTACCTGAAACAATGGAATGAATCTTTTAAAGAAATTGAGCTCCTTTCTTGGTCTTCAGTTCAAAAGTCGTTAATGAAGATAACAGAAATCAGAAATGATTTAAATATAAATAATAACGAACTTTTTGATGAATTCTCTTATGTAAAAAATTATGCAAATGCTGAACAATTAGAAATATGGAAACAATCAGCATTAAATCCCGATAAAAAGTAAGTTGAAATTTTCTAATATTTCGAAACGAAAAATGTTCCTTATAAAAACATCCTGAAATTAGTAGATTTTTCATTTGCTTCTTATTCTTATGTATGTACATATATGTATAAATTTAAGTTTGTGTATATTATTTGTAGCTATTTATGTCTGTATTTTAAAAGTCCTTATATAAAATGTTAATTATAATAAATGAATTTTTTTGTTCTTCAATTTTATATATTTGTCCGCTTTTTTCTTTCTGTACCATCATTACAAATCAATTTTTTTTCTGTAAGTAAGAGTATTGAAAATAATGCAGAGATTAAATTTACAAAAAATTCAGCTATCGTAAAAAACAAAAATGATAAAATTGTATCGATCAAAGCAAACAAAGTAAATAATCTTTATGTATTCGAAAATATAGAAGAAAGGCAAATTTAATTTCTCGTGTGTTGATGAAATAATGAAATAACATAACCGGTTCGGTCATGTAAATTTTAAAAATTTAGAAGATTTGACTAATAAAGAAATTGTAAATGGAATGGACAAAATTAAAATTACTGGTGATATTGCATGCTTACCATGTATGAAAAGTAAAATTAACACACAACCGTTTAAAAAGTCAACGATTTTATCGGAAAATATTGTGGAGTTAATACATACGGACATTTGTGGACCTTTTCAAACGAAATCTATTGGTGGTTCTCGTTACTTTCTAACTTTCGTTGATGACAAGTCGAGAAAGATATTTGTACATTTTTTAAAATCTAAAAATGAAGCATTCGAAAACTTTAAAGTGTTTAAAAATATGTTTGAGAACCAAACAGGAATGAAAATTAAAACTTTAAGAAGCGACAACGGTCGGGAATATATAAATAAAGATTTTGACGAATTATTAAAGAATAATGGGATACTTCATTAACGTACTGTGCCTTATACGCCACAACAGAATGGCGTGGCGGCTTAATCGTACTCTTGTTGAAATGGCCAGGTGTATGCTGGTGCATGCTAGATTAGGTGAAAAATTTTGGGCTGAGGCAATAGCTACAGCAGCTTATTTACGCAATCGATTACCATCAAAACCTATTGGATATATTACTCCAAACGAGGTATGGCTTAAGAGGAAGCCAGGGGTACGTCATCTTAAAACATTTGGATGTTTAGCCGTTGCACTTGACAAAACTGAAAAGCGAAAATTTCAACCAAAAGGGAGAGAGTGTATTATGGTTGGATATTCACATGAGTCTAAAGCCTACAGACTATTTAATTTGAAAGCGCAAAAGATTATTATATGTCGAGATGTAAGATTTAATGAAAATATTTTGATGGGTAAACAAAATGAAAATGCAATAGATTTATTTAAAAATATAAACGAAAATGAGCAAAATAATGAACAGCAATCAACTTCAGAAGAACACGATGAGTACCAACTAACAGCAGCAGAAGACGAGAAAAATAATGGTCAAAACGAAGCAGTGAATCATAATAGAAATAAAATTGCCAGAGGTAGGCCAAAAATAATTCGATCTGGTAAGCCAGGACGTCCAATGAAACAGTATAATGCGATAAATTTATTGGATGCAAATGAATTTCAAATTCCAGAGACCTTGAGTGAGGTTTACAACAACAAATATTCAAAAAAGTTGTTGCTTGCTATGGATAATGAGTACAAATCGTTATTGGAAAATAATACATTTACTTTGGTGGACCTTCCCCCAGGCCAAAGGGCAATTGGATGTCGATGTGTATATGATGTCAAAACTGATAAAAATAATAAAATTCAACGCTATAAGGCAAGATTGGTTGCAAACTTACGGGTTAAATTACACAGAAACGTTTTCACCTGTAATCAGGTATGCAACAATAAGACTGTTGTTTGCATTGGCTGTTAAATTTAAATTACATTTACATCAGTTGGACATGACCACAGCATATCTGAATATTGAGTTGGAAGAAGAATACTATATGCGGCAACCTGAGGGCTATATAAACTGTGAGTATCCGAATCGTGTATTAGGTTTAAATAAGGCAATTTATGGCTTGAAGCAGTCAGGCAAGGCGTGGAATGCGAAAATAGACAGTATCCTCAGGCAATTTGGTTTTAAACCATGTCAAAATGAACCATGTTTATACATAAGAAATATTAATGAAAAGATAATTTTTATTGCGGTTTATGTTGATGATCTCATTATAGGTAGCCCATCAATTGATGACATAGAAGAAGTAAAATCGAAGTTAGGAAATGCGTTCAAGTTGGTAGACAAAGGACAGATCTCTTATTTCCTTGGTTTGGAAATTGAGCGTACAGGAGATACTGGTCCTATTGCTGTGAGCCAGTCGAAATACATAAAGCAATTGTTGGAAAAACACAACATGAAAAATTGTCGTATTACGTCAACATCCCTAGATCCAGGTTTCAAAATACAACCAAATGATGAGACAGCAAAAAGTGTTGATAAAACCAGATATCAATCACTCATTGGCGAATTAATGTATATTGCGATTTCAACAAGACCTGATATAATGCATTCGGTAAGCAAGCTGGCGCAATGTAACACAAACCCAACGGTTGATAATGAAAATGGTGCCAAACATATACTTCGATATTTATCAAAAACTACAAGCTACATTATGAAGACAATGACCAGCAGATTTTGGGCTACACTGACTCAGATTGGGGAGGCGATACAAAGGACAGGAAATCATACACAGGATATGTGTTTGTATTATGTAGTGGCGCAGTGTCCTGAGAGTCGAAGAAGCAGCATATTGTGGCACTAAGTACTTTCATCGAGCGCAAAAGAGGCAATATTTTTGAAACGGCTTTTGGAGGAAATGGGTTATCATCCTAAAGATTCCCCAATTAGACAATTTGAGTGCACAATATTTAACCAAAAATCAGATGTACCATGCACGCACAAAACACATAGATATAAGATACCACCATATTAGAAATGCTGTAAAGGATAAACTTATTGAACTTGATTATATATCTACGAGTTGTAATGTTGCGGATTTACTAACTAAAAATCTTTCTAAAGAAAAACATAATCAGCATTTAAGAACAATGGGTATATACTAAATAGTAGAATGTGTAGAATTATTAATGAACTATGTATTAATATATTCGAATTGAGAGGAAGTGTTAAAACATGAATTTATAACTTGAAACAATTCGAATACATATTAACAGTTACTTATGACTTACATGTCATTACATTGTTCAATATTTTTATGTATATTCATTTTTTAATTATTCACTTTTAAAACGTCAAGCAAAGAAGTTGCTTAATGTTTTCTTTCTCTTTGAATAAAAATTTTGTGAACTAAAAGAAAAGAAACGTGTGTCGTTTTTCTTCCACTGGGATGAATTCCTAACAGATTTATTAAGGTATTTTTAATTTTGCAATATAGTTGTAGAATGTTTTTTAAAAAATTATGTTTCTATTACTAGCTTCTTTCTTTACTAGTCAAAATAATTCCAAACATTATCATCTGCTGTTTTAGACACCTAAATTCTTTACTATAGCATCACCGCAATCAAGGCCTTTAAAAAAGAGAACTTGAAATGAGTAATTTAATTAGTATTGGACGCAGCCTGACTTACCGCACGAAAAACTCCCACACAATAAATGGTTAAATGGCAGCCGCCTCATTGAACACGGTTTATTTGGGATCTGTAAATGCACGTTCTAACATCGATATTTCTCATTCCGCATATAATCAAAGCTCCTGGTTGGTTTCTCTCAACTATCCCGAGAGTCTTTTGAAGGTATGAAATTTCCACACGTCGCCCTTGGCTAGACACGTTTTTGTCACTAAATTCTGGATGTCGAAGTGTTCTAGTCCTAAGGCTTCCAAGTGCCGGACAATGACAGAGAAGATGTTTTGTGGTCTCGTTTGCTTCCTCGTCGGTTCAGTTTTTGCAGGTCATTTTGTCATTATTTTTAGTCTCCTGGCGTAAACACCCAGAGGCCAGTATTCTGTTATCACTTCTATTAGGTCCTTGAGGTGGAATCTTTATAGATTATGACAACTTCCAATCGACGGAGTTTTTTGAGACTATTTCTTTGCCAATTTCATATAAGAATTCAATCGAATTTTTCGTGGTGCCAGCTTTAAAAGTGCGTCGACCGTTACTTTCGGTGTCCCCCTAATATCCAGGAACCCAAATAAGGGTAACCGTCGAACGTTTCTCTATCTCCTCCAGAAACACCGGGCTTTGTTGAGCTATCTTATATGTCACGTACACATTTTCTTGGAATCGAATGGCCGCTTTACAGTCGGCTATCAATGAAGAAGAACTATCAATGAAAACTTGAATGACGTTTCCTGCGAGTTGTAAACTGTTGTCATAAAATTATATACATATATGTATATTATTGTAATTGTAGCAAATAGGATAGAAAGCAAGTTCAGGTATAGTGAAGTCGATAGATATATTCTAGATTGAGGTTCCATAGCAAAGGTAAGAGTACACTCCCTTTATGTGTCCCTCGAACACCCACTTTGGTAACTGAATATTGGTGACAATATTCAGTTGTCTCATGGAGTTAATAACCGACTACAGTCAGAGTGTAGTATAGGGAATATTGTGCAGCTGAAAGAGTATCCGGGCCGAGGAATAATCTAATATAAATGTAGATAATTCACTGAAGCGTCTTAAGTAGAAATGAGGATAGGCAGATGGGTTTCAAATCTTTAGCATTTGCTTGAGATGGTTTAGATAAAAACAATCTTTTACAACGTTCAGTAAAACGGATAACCGTAAGCACGCCATGATATATGCGGCACAGCATAAGAATTTTTACGTTCATCTACGTTCCTGACCGCTTCTTTTTGCCTCTATAAGCAGTTCCCTTCAAGCCTTACGTTTTCCCGCAATTCCAACATTCTTCTAGTTGAGCTTAGCCTTGCATACATGATTGTTCCCTTGTTTTAGCTAAGACTTCAGGAAGTAACTCAGTAATGGACTCTAATTTAAACTTGTCGTCAATAAAGACCTGTTAAAAAAATCATTAACTGGATTCGAGTGAAAGTCCGAATTCGATGTAAAAATGGTCAGAAAAGCAACTGTCTTCAGATATATTCCAATTGCTGACTAAGCTTTTATACCCGTCACTAATAAGTATAATACCCAGCACAACTCTCCTATCAGTAACATTAAAGGTGGCTTCATTACCCCATTAACAACTGTTAGTTATTAACTATAAGGGTAATAAGTGACTCACCATGATATGGTGTGTGTTTGCAACTACACGTATACTGGAAGTATTTTCCTGTCGTTTGCGTGGAATATCGCCCTCCTGCTTGTGGGGATCGCCCATGTATCATGTATCAGCTCATAATTAATGCTCCGAGCAATGTTCATGAACACCCCTAATAAGGCGAGGATAACAACCAATTTATGTTATTGATATAGTGCCATTAAAGCGTTGAGGTCAATGATCGTTCAAATGAGATGGTCTCTTGTCAACTCTACGCATGACCTTGATTATGGCCTTTTAGGATTATTTTTGCAACGTTTCTTTCCAGAAAGGACATCCTCTTCTGACCGCTGTAGTTTAGGTGCTTAACTAGGTGACGACCGCTTACGCTGACAATTCCCTGCAGCAGAGGAAGACTTTAAAACGGTTTTAACCTCACAGGAGAGATTTTTTCTCCCGCTCTGTGGGCTCTTTGATAGGCTTAGCACCTAATCGATGTAGAATTTTGTAGGCAGAACACCTGGTAGTGAAGGTCCTTTAGGAAAATGTTTGATCTGCTAATCATTTTCGTCTGATCCCCCTGAATAACAGTTTTGGGAAACTGGTTTAGTGATTGACTTAGTCATTACTTAATTGCGAGTCCCCGAAACATGGGATTGCATTTCATCTGTACCTTTTTGGCTTTTGAGGTGTCTAGCTTCGAAGAACCAAGTACTTGGCTGAATTTATGGCTGTTTGCCGAGTTAACCATTCTTGGGTTTGGCGAACTAGTAGCATTCTACTGACTATAGCCTGACAGTGACACTGTAGTAGCAAGCTCTCCAGAGATTATAAACTCCTTTCCCGAATATTCAGGGCGTGATTTGCTTTTGTTCACAATTCCGCATCACGACACGGTACTAAAAAACATATTCAGTTTGATGGTAAATTTCTACCCGCGAAGAACGAAAACGAGCAGTGACGTGCTCCAAAAACATAAATAGCAATCAAGTTCGATGTTATGTAACAGAACAACTAATTTCAATATATGTTTACGTCAAAGATTAATTCATAAATGCATCTAAAGAATTGTTTCGTGATTTCAAAAACAAACTAGATATCCTGAACAAAAGCAAAATTGTCCACTAAGGGATGAAACAGACACGATAGAATAGGTAAAGATGTTTTTATTGTAACTTTATTTGATTACATTACATTGATACATTGTTGTAAGCGATGAATGAAAACCAATGAACCATTTGAAGCTTTGTTTTACGAACGCATATGATATCCGTTAACATTAAAATGTGATAGAAATCTTTGTTGACAATAACCTCTCATACTTATATGGCAACCTATGTGAAGAGTAGCGACTCACATCTATATAGAAAACATTTATCTAAACTTGATTATTCCTTTGGTTTACACACGTCCTAGATTTCCGATAATAGAGGACACATATGTATCGTAACTAAGTCTGTAAAGTCACGATTTCTGGGTCCTGTCAGCAATAATGTAAAACATATATTTTTGGACTTCCGACTTATTAAACTTATTATGAATTTGGATGCAATGAGTTTAGATGTCATTTCGAATGGACAACCAACTTTTTGGCCTATGGGATACATAAGATTTCAGATGTAACTGATTGTATTACCATATACGAGGATACGCTAATGTATTAACTGGATTAAAAATAGTTCAGCACTTATTGCACGGAAAATATAGGATTAAGAACTCCAGGTGATATTGATGTTTTTATATCCAATATTAATGACGATCTCAATAAAGTCCGCTCAGTGTGAAAATTTCTTCCGTCCTCATACTGAACTTAAAATACTTGTGCTCTAGCCATGTGAAAAGATTGATATCTGCTAAAAGAAGAGCTCGTAGAGAGTGACTACAAAGCAATTCACTAACATAAAAAAATCATTTCTAGGCATTTAGAATCCTTCAACCTCATAGGAAATCATCTTAAAAAATATTTCAAAATACTTGATTATACACTCGAGTTAAATTATCCAATCCGAAGTAACTAAACTGCCACCGAACAGAAAATCGAATAAATTTAAAAATATCAAAAACATAAAATGAATTTAGGAAATTCGTACCATTTTGGTTTTCCATCGTCGCATTTGTTTAAAAAAGTGCAGCTCCCCACATACACATATATGTATATTGGACAAAAACAAACTAAACAAAAATGAATAAAGAAAACAAACATAGAACAACAAATATACTCACATCATACAGTAAACTAATTAAAATTACGAGAAATGAACAAAACAAAGATCAAACATCCAACATTAACAAGTACAACCTTGAGTTGTGTTAAAAAGTGAGTGTTAAGCATCTCACCGAAAAATCGGTCTTTGTAAAAAAGGATCGTGAATAAAATTGATAGCACAATGTTATAAGTTAAAATGTTAACAATATATGTATCTGCATTCATGAAAACAATCAAATATAAAAGCTAGATTCATTATCAGTGTTGATCAGGTCTAAATAATTTATTTTTAGTTTTTAAAATTCTAATCATCGCTATTTCAATTGAATTGAAGCCTCAATAAAAGATATGATAAGAAATTGTACGTTTAGCTCTATAGTTAAAGAAAGAAGTTTCGATTTTTTGTTTCTGTTATTTCTTTTTTGATATAATTATTACCACATCTGCCAAATTCTACAATAAACTGTTTTAGAGATTTAGAACTATGTTTTACTTGTAGCCAATTAGTATGTAAAAGAGTGAGATAAACTGTATTTCGTGATATTCAGTCTTATCATGAATGTCGCATGTGAAAATATCCGAACAAAAATTTTTCTTCACATGGATTTTATTTTCGTATCATGAATTCCATGTGAAAAAAATAACATACCTGTTTTTAAAAACATGTGTCATTATATTCGGTGTTGTAAACAATTGAAATTTTAAAATATCAAAAATAAAAAGAAAACTAACGAAAATCGCTGGAAAATTTAAATATTATTTTCAAAATGTATAGCTTTGGGATATTATTAGCACTAGAGGACGAGGAAGATGTTACAATCAACGCGCTATAGGAAGAAGCCTGCGGGATGATTCCAACCCCTTAGAAATGCCCAATAATTTGTGAGTACATCCATATTTCATATTTTTGCATATTTTTTAAGACATGATTTTTCAAGTTTCATAAGTATTATCGTGTGACACAAGATGTTTTAAAATATCTATTGGAGGTGTTGGATGGCGCCTTACCATCCACAAGGAAAAGCTTTGCGGTGCAAACAATTGTGAAAGTTGGAGCGTGTTTAAGATTTCTTGCCGAAGGTTCGTACCAAAACCAAATGATGGACTGCCTTCTACGCCTTCTGCTGCTTCTTTTGTGCCAAGTAGTTCTAGAATGATTTCCTCTTATGGTGAAAATTTAAATTCCTTATTAGGTCCACCTCCTGTTCCTTTTCCGTATTGCATGTTAGTTGTAGCCCTTTTCCGCAAATACATTTTTTGATCCAGCCAAACCTGCATATTATTTTTAATTCTTTTATTAGAAAATACGATTCCTTTTAAAATTCTCACTTTTTTCCATTGTGCGGTTGTTTTTCTGTCTGGCCCTCCTGTGAGGGCCCATGTAATTTAAATTGTCTTTGATATTTTCCCAAAAATCTGAAGCCTTGGTGTTGTTTTCCCTGATAAAACTTCTTGCAATGTCTGGATTTTCGATCATTTCATCAAATAAAATATTTATTTGCTGTTTATTTACCGTTTTACTCCTATAAAAATAAGCTCAAATAAATTTCTGCGTTTTGAATTATTTTATTTTTATAAAAACTTACATTTTTAAAATTTTTCGATAGATAAATTTGAAAATTTTCCTTTACAATTAACCAAAAATCTTCACATTTGAGCAATTCAAAATCATGTGAAATTTTTTTGAAAGGAAACAAATTCATAACAAATTTTTTTATAGCTCCTGGTTGGTTTCTCTCAACTGTCCTGAAAGTCTTTTGAAGGTATGAAGTTTTCACACGTCGCCCTTGGCTAGACACGTTTTGTAAATAAATTTGGGATGTCCAAGAGTTCTAGTCTTCAGGCTCCCAAGTGCCGGACAATGGCAGAGAAGATGTTCTGTGATCTCACGTGCTTCCTCGTCATTTCAGTTTCTGCAGAAGTCATTATGTCATTATTTTTAGTCTACTGGCGTAAACACCCAGAGGCCATTATGCTCTTATCACTGCTATTAGGTTTGATGAAATCTTTATAGGTTCTAACAACTTCTAATGACTGGAGTTTTTGGGCGATCATTTGTTTGCCAAAGGAACGCCAATTTCATGTAAGAATTCACTCGAATTTTTCGTGGTGTCAGTGCGTCGACCGTTACTTTCGGTGTCCCCATATCCAGGAACTCAAATAAGGGTAACCGTCGAACGTTTCGCTATCTCCTCCAGAAACGCCGGGTTTTGTTGAACTATCTTATATGTCATGTACACATTCTCTTGGAATCTAATGGCCGCTTTACAGTCTGTAAATGTGCGTATATCACCATACGATATACTGTAATGAATGATAAAACAAATTCTTTATTTTTACCAAGTGCGCCAAGAAACGCACAGTTTGGCTATATTTTAATAATTGACTTTTTGAGGGAAAATGTCCCTTCTTTTATACTAAAATTTTGCTGATTTGACAATCCCAAATCAACCCCTTAATTCTAATACAGTTTTGTAAAGGCTTAATACTAGAACACATGTTTATGTGTATATTCATTACTTAGTTATATTTAAAGTGTTTGTGTGTATATTAATCGTGGGACAAGTGGATGTCATATGACACGCGTTCGCTGTCCATAAGAATTCCCACGGTAAAATGTGAAGAGAGCCACACACGATCACTTGCTAAGCAATACAACAACAACACACATAGTGCATATTATATGCATATCAATGCTGCCGGCAACCACTCAACAAAGTGTCAAATAATCGTCGCGTGTGCGCATTACTATTGCGGCGTCATACGCAGCAGCGACGGTCAGCAACATTGAGTCAAGTGGCCTCTGCTCATATGCAATTAGATATTCTTTTGTTTATGCACATGCAATGTTGTGTTGGTATTGACAACTGTAAAATCATGCTACACCTACACCCTTTACAAGAATGTTCATATAACTTTTGTTCTATGGACATTCTCTTACACAACACAGTACAATGATTTTATGTCTATTTTAATTTATACTTATTTATTAATAAACTTAAATGATATGATTAAGAATATTAATATAAATTTAAAGTAATGCAATGTTAATATTATTTCTTATTTAAATTTTACTATTTATTTTGTTTTTAATAAATGTGTAGTGATAAGTTTACTTAGTTAAAAAAATTTATTATTTTACTCGTTTGGCCAATTGAGTGTATAATTAAAACTATTTGTTATATAGCTTAAGTCTATTCTTATGAACTACTTGTTCTTTATTATTTTTCTTATCAACAATAGTAACATTATTTCTTAAATCTATATTTTTAATTTTGTATGGACCTTTATATGATTCTTCTAATTTATGTCCTGAATTATTCCTAAGTAAAACTAAATCTCCTATTTTAAATTTATAATCTAATACGTCCTTGTCATAGTTATTCTTTTGCTTGATTTTATTTATTTCTAATAAATGTTTTGCTCTCTTAAGTGCAATTTCTAATCTAAATTTTGCGTCTTTGGCATAATCGTCTACATTGTATAATGGAGTAATTGTGTCTACCTCATTGAAATCTTTGAAACTCTTTGGTACCTTACTAAAAACCAATTCAAAAGGACAATAATTATGTACAGTTGATGGTGTTGTATTAAAACAATATGTAAAATACTTAAGCCATTCATCCCAGTCATCTTTTTCTACAGATATGTAGGAACGTACATATTCATTAAAAGTTCTGTGACTTCTTTCTATTGTACCTAAGGTCTGGTGATGATGTGCTGTTGATGTTAGTTTCTCGATTTTCAACAGAGAGCACAGTTCGTTCAGGATAGAATTTTTATATTCTGTACCCATGTCCGAAATGAACGTCTTCATTGGGCCATAGGTAAGTACAAAATTTTCAAATATCGCCTTTGCGATTGTCTTAGCCGATTTATTTGGTATTGGTATTTGTTACCAAGTATTTAGTTAAGTCACATATTAATGTGACTGCGTACTCATTTCCATGTATTGATCTTGGAAATGGTCCAACTGTGTCTACGTATACTGTATCGAATGGTTTGCTAGGTGTTTCTGTTATTATCATCGGTCCTTTAACGTGTTTGGTAGTTTTCGCTATTTGGCATTTGTAACATGCTTTTACATATTTAGCTATGTCCTTTGTCATATTTTTCCAGTAGTAGTATCTTTTTATTTTCTCTGCGGTTCTATATATACCGCAATGACCTCTTTCGATAGGGTCATCATGATATTTCAGCATAATTTCTAGAATTTCCTTAGAATTCTTTATATCAAGTATCTTTATTTCATTTAAAAGCGCTATTTTAATTCTATTTAGTACCTTATTGCCTATATTTTTAAATTCAACCTTTGAGATAAATTCGAAAATCTTCTCACTAGGTGCTACTTGTAATTTATTGATATTTAATTTACTGGCCGCTTTCTCGAGCCTAGAGAAAAATTGTCCTAAGTCAAATTTCTCTTTAGTAAATATATCATTTATATTTATGCTAGCTAATATTGATTTTCCCTTCTTTATGTAGCATTTATTGGGATAAATCTTCAATTTATAATATTTTCTGACGTCACTATTCTTAATTGGTACATATATTTTGGGCCCATCTAATACATCTGTTTTATTTGTTCTATGCTGATTATTTATCCTACCACTATTTTCTTGTCTTCTCATTGACCTTGTTGTGACTTTCAACACGCACGATACTTTTCTATTCATTTCTTTAAAGTCATCTATAGTAATTCGCGATAATGCATCCGCGATATAATTGTCCTTCCCCCTAAGGTATTCAACTGTAAAATCATATTCTTCCAGATCTAGCCTCATTCTCGTTAATTTGGAACTTGGGTTTTTCATTGGTCAGTACGAACTAAAAAGTGTTTTCCATAGATATATGGCCTGAAATGTGTGATAGCCCAGTGTATGGCAGTTAATTCTTGTTCAATGGTTGATTTGTTACTTTCACCCTTTGTAAATGTCTTTGAGGCATAAGCTATGGGAAGTTGTTTACCCTGATGTTCTTGAGTCAAGACAGCACCGCATGCATGTTTACTTGCATCAGTCGTTATACAAAATTCTTTTGTAAAATCTGGGTACTGTAACAGCGTTGGACTCATTAATGCCTTCTTTAGGTATCTGAATGCAAATTCACAATCTTCTGTCCATTCAAATGGCACACCCTTTCTTGACAACCTCGTGAGGTGTCTGGAATACTCAGAAAATTTTTTAATAAACCTTCGGTAATAATTACAAAAGGCTACAAACCTTTTGGCGCTATCCGCGTCCTTGGGCGTCGGGTAGTTTTCGATCACCGAATATTTACTATCGTCTGGTAATATTCCTTTGTCGGTACACTTGTGACCAAGATAGGTCACTTCTCTCATGAAAAATTAACACTTTTCAGGATTTAGTTTTAAATTATATTTGCGACACAAATCAAAGACATCCTTCAGATTCGAAAGCATATGTTTTTCAGAACATCCTAATACTACCAAGTCATCCATATATAGGAACGCTTGGTCCGGCTTTAAGCCACTGAAAGCTATTGCCATCATTCTCTGGAATGAATTTGGCGCAATCTTCAAGCCATAGGGTAGCCTAGTAAATCTATATGAACCATTGTTTGTTGAGAATGATGTTATATCTCTAGAGCTTTTCTCCAATTTTATTTGGTGAAATCCTGACATTAAGTCTAAACAGGAAAAATATTTTGCTCTGCCAAGTTGGTCTAGAATAACATCAATTCTAGGCAATGGGAATTTATCCGATAACAATTTTTTATTTATTTGTCTATAGTCTATCACAAGTCGCCATCTTTTTTCATCCGACCCTGGAAGTGATTTCTTTGGAACCAACAAAATTGGACTATTGTATTCCGAAAATGATGGTTCAACTATTTTATCATCTATTAATTTTCTAACCTGTTTGTTAATTTCATCCTTATGTGTATGTGGTATACGATAGTTCTTGATGTATACTGGCTGTTTGTCATTCAATCTCAACTTTTGCTCGTAGAAGTTGTTAGTAGTTATTGTTTCTGTTTCTAAAGCAAAAATGTCATTATATTCTTTGCAAATTTTCGTTAGTGTGGGTTTAAATTGTTCTGGGAAGTTTTTCTTTAAAATATTCATAACTTTTGATTGTCTATCTGCAACTTTGTTCAACCTTTGTGGAATTACATTATAGTCAGAGATGTTTCCGGTTTTAATTCTATTTTGTTTGAGTGAAATTATACTGTCATTAGTATTTAAAAAACGAATAAAAGCTATGTTTGATTTAACTAGAATATTTGGTATAAAAACTCCTGTTGTTACTTCTTGATTTGGTATCAATATTTCATTTTCAAGATTCTCAAATTTAATTTGTCGAATTACTTCTGATCTTGGTGGTAGTGTTATCTCATTATTACTATTTGTTATTGGTATGTCTATTGTATGTTGCAGATTAGAGTGTCTTAGAACAAGACAGTCATGCTCTTCATTGAAATCCAACACACAATTATATCTTTTCAAGAAGTCCAATCCAATAATTCCATCACAAGGTATGGGAAAATTGTTCTGAACCACCTGAAAGTAATGCGGTATTAGGAAGTTTTTAAATTTCATTTCTAAGAATATTTTTCCTATAGATTTCAAGCATCCCTGTTCTATTCCAGTTATTGTTGTAGTAATGTTTTTATTTATTTGTTGGGGTTTTGAAAATTTATTTTTTACAACTGAAATATCTGCTCCTGTGTCCACCAACAACCTTACTATGTGGTTAGTATTATTAATTTCTATATGTACAAAAAAGCTTAAGTTGAGATTCAGGTTGTATATTTTATTATATGTTGAGTTTATCTTAGGGGGTTGTCGGAGTTTTCCGAACTATTTTCGTAGGAATCAGTGGCTCTGACGTAGTTTCCATTTCTACGTCCACTGTTGAAACCTTGTCTATTTCTGTTATTTCCTTGTCTTTGAGGGGGTCTGAAGTTGTTATTTCGACTGGGAAAATTATTACTTTTTCCTCGATATTGATTGTTATTTCCTCTGTAACCACCTCGATTATATTTTCTACCCAAATACAATAATGTATTTTGGTGTCCAGTTGCCTCTGTGCAACCATTAACAAACTTACTAATTGCCTCATTCATGGTGTTAAACTGTCCTGCTTCCATGATAAGTTTTACTTTATCGATGTTGCAGTTTTTGGTTAATGCCTTCACAGCTACTTGTGTGGAATATTTGCTCGCTAAATCAGTTGTTAGTCCGTCCGATATATATGCATTTTCCAACGATTTTGTAAGGGATTCAATCTCTGCACAATAAGTATTTGCAGTCTTATTGTTTTGTTTAGTATTCATTATCTTTGCTGATAGAACTTCGACAGATTCACCCTTAACAGTTAGTTTTAGTTTATTTATAATATCTGTTATAGTAGATTCTTCTCCTATTAGATTTCTTGCGTTTCCCTTAAGTTTTGTTTTGATAAGGGATATGGCTATGGATTCATGTTGTCCCTTTATTGCCTCCACTAATTGTATGGAGTCAATGAAAGAACGCAAGTTTTCCGCTCTTCCGTCAAATTCGGTAATCAGCTTTGAAGCTGTATTTAAAAATTCCACTAATGTTTGTGACATTTCACTAGTTATTTCGTTATTTGCTGTCAAATTAAAGTTTACTTTTTCATGCAGTGTACCTGGTAATTCAATTTTTAAATCTTTCCTGGTTGCTATTTTTAATAGTTTGGTCTTTAAGTCCAAAAAGAATCCGTCGGCTGCTATCTGATGTCCTTTTGTCAATCTAAAATAGTTTACGTTGAGCACAACTCTTATCTGTTCAAATCTGGTAAGTAGGTTTTGAATGTGAAATTGAATAGTTTCGTCCTTTGTTGGTCTGTCAATGTTCAGACATTTGTATGAACGGTCGAAATGTTCCTTAATCAATCTAACTTTGTATAGTATGTCCTTCCATTCCATTAATTCTAAATTTTGTTTGCGTTTTGCACATATTTGAGATATAATAGGGGGAAAAAAAAAAAAATTTTAATTTTAAAATGTCTTAGTGTTTTAATAGTCTCTTCTTCTATTGAGTCCCTATTAGTAACATCCTTAATAGTTGGGGATCTATCCATTCCTATCTTTTTCCAGTGTTCAGTTAACCATATTAAATAGTCATTATTAGTAATTTTTACTTCTATATGATTACTATCCCCAATGGGATTCTTAGGCTTAATTTTTCTTTCCATACTATAAAGATCCTTAATTAAAATTTTTTTTTTTTTTTTTTACAATATAGATATTAATTCAAATTTGATTTTAAAATTTCCTTAAATTTTAACTTAATTTTAATTTAACATTTTAATATATTTTTATTATATTTTTTTTTTTATAAAAAATCCTAAGTTGCCTCCAGCGGTTAACGCTTATAGGCACTTCCAGTGCAACCCTTAAGGAGCACGTTGGTTTATATTTAAAAGTTTATATATTATTTTTTTTTTTCTTTAATCAATACCAGTATAAGCCTTTCGATGTTATCCACCCTTTTCCATAGGGTGCCTGCTTCTTCCCAGGATGGTGGTGGCTGAGAATATATTAGTCTAAGGAGATTTGCCTTCTCCCTTTTTAACCTTTGGATTTGGCCTCCTCGTCTCTTCTTTTTTATTACGATTGGTACCTTGGGCTCTATTGTTTTGTTCACCTTCTTATTTCGTGCTCGGTATTCCTCTATTGAGATCGCCTTTGGTCCTTCTTTTGGGAGAGGTGGGGTCATTATCCTTAGGACCCGCTGTCCATCGGCCGGACAGCTTCTTCCTTCAAACGCTGCTGGTGGATATTTTTGGCTAATCCACCAGGCTCCTTTTTATTTTACTAATTATTAGTTTCCTGTGTGCTAGATAAAATCTGTAGCACTACAGGATCTATTTATTTAGTTATTCTGGGTGCAGACTTTTTGTCTTTAGGCACTCCAGGATTATTTTATTATTTTCTGAGTTCTAACTATTGTAGCACTTCAGAATTTGGCAGGATCGCCATGTAATGAATGATAAAACAAATTCTTTATTTTTACCAAGTGCGCCAAGAAACGCACAGTTTGGCTATATTTTATTAATTGACTTTTTGAGGGAAAATGTCCCTTCTTTTATACTAAAATTTTGCTGATTTGACAATCCCAAATCAACCCCTTAATTCTAATACAGTTTTGTAAAGGCTTAATACTAGAACACATGTTTATGTGTATATTCATTACTTAGTTATATTTAAAGTGTTTGTGTGTATATTAATCGTGGGACAAGTGGATGTCATATGACACGCGTTCGCTGTCAATAAGAATTCCCACGGTAAAATGTGAAGAGAGCCACACACGATCACTTGCTATGCAACACACATAGTGCATATTATATGCATATCAATGCTGCCGGCAACCACTCAACAAAGTGTCAAATAATCGTTGCGTGTGCGCATTACTATTGCGGCGTCATACGCAGCAGCGACGGTCAGCAACATTGAGTCAAGTGGCCTCTGCTCATATGCAATTAGATATTCTTTTGTTTATGCACATGCAATGTTGTGTTGGTATTGACAACTGTAAAATCATGCTACAATACGCTGATACTGAATTCACACGGCGACAATCTTAATAACCATTATTTTTGGCTGAAAAGTACTACAATAATCTGATTGTGCAAGGGACTATCAATGAAAACTGGAATGACGTTTCCTGCGAGTTGTAAACTATTGTCATAGAATTTTATATATGTATATTATTGTAATTATAGCAAATAGGATAGAAAGCAAGTTCAGGTATAGTGAAGTCGATAGATATATTCTAGCTTGAGGTTCCGCAGCAAAGGTAAGAGTACACTTCCTTTATGTGTCCCTCGAACCACCCCTTTGGTAACATTTGAGGCGCTCAAAAGTGGTGACAATATTCGGTTGTCTCATGGAGTCAGAGTGTGGTATAGTGTATGTAGTATATACAGTCAGAGTGTAGTATAGGGAATGTTGTGTAGCTGAAAGAGTATCTGGACCGAGGAATAATCTAAAGCAGGGACCGGCAATTCCTATGCACGCGTGCAAGGCGAATTTAAACAACGTACTCACAAGTATTAAAAACACACTCAGTCTCTTTTCAGCATTCATTGAAAGAGGTTGTGTTGTCGCATGTTTCTTGATTTTGTACATGAAGATCTACTAATGCAGGGATGGAAAACTTAATTTTTTTTAACATCAGCGTGTGGTGTACGCTTTTAGAATTATAATCTTTTTTAAAATAAATTATTCAAATTTATTAAAACAAAAACAACTTATATTTCACTATTCATAAAAACTATTTATATTGTTACGCAGATCGAAACGACCTAATATCGTTTCACATAAAAACAAAAGCTACAACAACAAGTGACAATGCGTACACAATACACACGACACAAATACACATTAACACATACAGCGAACTTATAGGTAAACCAGCTACAATAAGTATGAGAGAAAAAGGGACAGACAAGTATGCAACCGCAACAACAAATAAAGTAGTCGCCATAGAATTCTCGAGAATGCGAGGACGCGAACCTTCCACCTCGAGAACCATCATCAGACTGAAGACGTTCGCATATAAAAGGGCAAGACAAGGCAGGCAGTGAGTCAGTTGTAATTGAGTCAGTCTTGAGTGAAGTTGCGTGTGAACAATAAATAGTCGTGTTGGAAGATATCGGTTGCGAGTAATAGTTGTGTGTGATTAATAGCAAGCAATTAATGTTGTATCGGTTAAGTGTGAACAGTGAGTGGCCTAAAAAGTGTGAACAATAAAGAAAGAGAGAGTTTTTATTGAAACTAAACACATATTTGTTTTTACTTGGTTTGCAATTAACGAACTCATATTCTAAACGTTTTTAAAAAGGTAAAAACGTAACAATTGGTGTCAGAAGTGGGATTGCAAAATCCAAAAGTGAAAATAAATAAAAAAAAAAAATAAATAAATAAATAAAAAGAAACAAATAAAATGAAACTCTCCGAACTAAGAGTGGATCGGCTTAAACGAGAGTTGGGTAAACTCGAGCTGCCAACAACAGGTACGAAGAATGAACTGCAAAGGCGGTTAAGGGAACAACTGCAGCTTCAGGGCATTGACATCGAATCCTACGAGTTCGAGGATGAAGAGGAACGAGAGGTACAGGCCCCTGCAACCCCTAGCGGTGTTGACATAAATTCGTTGCTAGCCGCTATGATGGAGAAAATGCAAGTAGCCAATCAGATACAATGTGAACAAATGGTTGAGAGAATGGAAGCAGCAAACCAAAAGCGATTTGAAGCTTCTAAAGCCGAAAGTCAGAAACTTCTAGCCGAAAATCAGAAAATGGAAGAAGCAAACAAAAATCTATTTGCTGAGGTAAAAGTTCTGGCCGAAGTACAAGAAGCTTCTAGAAACGAAAATCAGAAACTTCTGGCGGAGTCGCGAAAAGATAGTGAACAAATGATGAAACAAATGCAAGCAGCAATTTTGTCAAAAATTGAAAAGGAGCGCGAAGCAACATCTGGAAAGCTGCAGGAAATCCATGAGTCGGTCAGCAAGAGAATCACTGGTGTCGAGGAAAGGGTGTCACACTTAGAAAGGACCGTTGGGACCAAAGTGAACGATTTGGAAAAGACCGTTGACACGAAAGTGAACGTTCTGGAAAAGACCTTTGACGAAAAACTCGTAATGATGGAGGAAAAGATCAACAACCTCCACAGTCAGACAGCGGAACCAGTGCGAGTTGTATCTGAAAGTACCAGCAGGATAAAAACACCTTGCTTTGATGGAAGCTTACCCCTATCCGTCTTCAAATTCCAATTTGAGACAGTAGCCAGCAGAAACGGATGGGACGATGGAGAGAAGGCCTTGGAACTAATTTTGGCGTTAAAAGGTGTAGCAGCCGAGATACTAGAGACCATGCCAGCCAGCAGTAGAAACAACTATAACGACTTAATGGTGGCCTTACAGCGGAAATTCGGCGATGAGCACAAGCGAGAGCTGTACCGCATGGAGTTGAGATGCCGGGCTCAAAAGGCAAACGAGTCATTACAAGCCTTTGCAATGGAGGTTGAGAGGTTGGTGCAGCTTACATACCCAGGAGAAAACCACCCGTTGATAGATAACTATAAAACCGAGGTGTTTGTTAACGGTATACGGGACCCTGACATCAAACTTGCGGTATGTTCTACACTGAAGAGAACCTTTGCAGAGACTGTGGCCTTCGCACTGGCCCAGGAGACAGCTCACATGGTTTCCAGACCACAAGTAAGCAAAGTTCAAAGAATGGAAGTAGTGGAGGAAGATGAATGCCTTTTAAGTAAAGTTAAGGAGATGGTGGAGCAAGCTTTGAAAGAAATCGGACGAAAGGCTAAACTTAAGTGCTTCAACTGTGGAAAGGGTGGTCATTTCCAAAGAAACTGTAGGGTGCCACGAAAAAGATCAAGACCGGTCTCACCAACAAGACGACATTCCGTTGAAACACCTAAGGCTTCTGGGGTACACAACGTTGAAACGAGTAGTTCCAAGAGAATGCGCAGAGAACATGCGGATAGCAATGAAGAACGAAGTGGAGTAGAACACAGAAATTCTGATGCTCTCTCGAGCCGACCTCGTAATTTGGAGCGTAGACATTGTGTGAAGGCTGAGAAGAAGGAAGTCATCGTTGGAGTCCGGCGAATCCAGATTGAAGCCAACGAAGACTGGTCCGAGGCACAAAGGAGTGACCCAATACTGGCGAAAATAATAGCAGCTAAGGAAGAGGACAAACGACCTACCAGAAATGAAATATCCGGAGCAGGTCCTCTTACAAAAGCATATTGGGCACTATGGGACAGTTTACGGTTGATAAACGGATGCTTATATCGACGTTGGGAAAGCGCTGATGGCAAGACCTTATCCAACCTATTAGTAGTGCCTTCCTCCAAGACGAAAGAAGTGCTAAAGGCGTTCCATAATGGAGCTAGCGGAGGACATCTTGGAGCGAAAAAGACGCTGGAAAGGCTGAAGCGACGTTTTTATTGGGTTGGATGTCAACAAGCAGTGTCGGATTGGATAGCGAATTGTACCCAGTGCATTGCAGATAAAGGTCCCGTAAGAAGAGGTCGAGGTCAGCTGCAACCATACAACTCAGGCGCACCTTTGGAGAGGATAGCAATGAACAGCGATAGAATGAAGGCCAAGTATGATCGTGCGGCGAACACGGAGACTTTCCATGAAGGACAACTGGTACTGTTCTACAACCCAACGCGGAAGAAGGGATCATTCCCCAACCTACAAAGTAGCTGGGATGGACCGTATAAAATAATTGAACGGTTAAACGATGTCGTGTACAGGATACAGAAAGCTGGCAGCCCACGGACAAAAATGAAGGTCGTGCACAAAGAGCGACTGGTAAAATATGGGAGAAGAGATAATGAGCCTATTCGGGACGAACAGGCTTAAGTGGGCGGCAGTGTTACGCAGATCGAAACGACCTAATATCGTTTCACATAAAAACAAAAGCTACAACAACAAGTGACAATGCGTACACAATACACACGACACAAATACACATTAACACATACAGCGAACTTATAGGTAAACCAGCTACAATAAGTATGAGAGAAAAAGGGACAGACAAGTATGCAACCGCAACAACAAATAAAGTAGTCGCCATAGAATTCTCGAGAATGCGAGGACGCGAACCTTCCACCTCGAGAACCATCATCAGACTGAAGACGTTCGCATATAAAAGGGCAAGACAAGGCAGGCAGTGAGTCAGTTGTAATTGAGTCAGTCTTGAGTGAAGTTGCGTGTGAACAATAAATAGTCGTGTTGGAAGATATCGGTTGCGAGTAATAGTTGTGTGTGATTAATAGCAAGCAATTAATGTTGTATCGGTTAAGTGTGAACAGTGAGTGGCCTAAAAAGTGTGAACAATAAAGAAAGAGAGAGTTTTTATTGAAACTAAACACATATTTGTTTTTACTTGGTTTGCAATTAACGAACTCATATTCTAAACGTTTTTAAAAAGGTAAAAACGTAACAATATATACAAAAGGAACAATTTTTTGAAAATATTCTATAAAAAAGAAAAAATTGCTTAAATTTTGATTATAAAGAAGAATTATGTAAAAAATATGAAAATATATAAAGTTATGTAACACATTCATACTGTATTGTTTACAACTTCATCAATATTAATAGAATATGGACAACATTTTATCCTAAGTAGATTTTTAATATTATTGTCAGATAATTTGTTTCTTGTTTTGGTTTTTATTAATTTTAAAAAAGAAAATGAGGATTCGCAAATATAAGTTGAACCAAACATCGAATATAATTTCAAAATTACATTTTTTGTTTTTGGGTAAATTTTTTCATCAACTTTTTTCCAAAATTCGATGCCATTTGCTAATGGTAATGATATATCGTTTTTCATTTGATCAAGTTCAACTTTAATTTCATTTGATTGATTGTTTATATTACATAACAATGGATTATTATGTAATTCAATTATGTGTTCTATTTTTGAAAAATCACTAAAACGCTTTTTGCAATTTGTTAATAAATTTTCAAGTACTTCTACATATTCATCTAATTTAAAGTTTTCATTGAAAACTTCTGCAGTTCTTTTAAAAGTTTCTACATTTTTGTTTTTTAAATTAGTTATTAACGTTTCAAGTTTACTTGTAAATAGTTTAACTGTGCAAACAAATTCAAAAATGTTTTTATTTTTGCCTTGTAACTGAAGATTTAAGTGATTCACAAATTCTGTAATATCAGTTAAAAATCCTAAATCTAAAATAAAATTAGGGTCTTTTAAAGACGTCAGTAAGTCGTTAATTTCCATTGCAGAATTATTTTCAAAATAAAGAATGACCTCTTCGCGAAGACTGAAGAGTCTCTGAAGGCAACGCCCTTTGCTTAACCATCTAATAACGCTGTACAACAATAAATCACCATATTCAGCATTAATTTCATCGAGAAAGGCTTTAAACTTTCGATGGTTTAGGGCGTTATGCCCGCCACGTATTTTGTTTACAATATCTGTTGCCGTTTTCATGGTATTCATTAAATTTAAATTTTTTGCAAATAATGCCTGCTGGTGAATTATGCAGTGAAATGCGTATATATTAAAATTATGTTTCACTAAATGTCCAATAAAACCGTCATCTTTTCCTATCATCACCTTAGCACCATCCGTGCATACAGTGGAAAATTTTTCCCTATCAGCAAATGAAAAAATTGTTTCTTGGATTATATCAAAAATAGTTTTTCCCTTAACATTTCCATGAATGGCAACCAATGACAACATTTCTTCATGGATTTCAAGATTTTCATCTACTGTTCTTACGCATATTATTAACTGAGCTGTATCACTTATATCCGTGCATTCATCCAAGCAAACAGAAAAATATTTGCAGTTCAATATTTTATTTTTAATATTGGAATATATAAATGAGCTGATATCGTGTGTTCTTCTAGCCACAGTACGTGGGGACAACGGAATATCTGTTATTATTTTACGAATTTCATCAGCTTTTGATCCAAAACTTTCTAAAACGTCATTGCTCAGCTCCTTGAAAAACTCTCCGTCCTCGAACGGACGGCATCGTTTAGCAAGCGCTGCAGCAACGATGTATGAAGCTTTCCTTTTTAACGAAAGATCAGCTTTATTTTGAGATTCGTAATCTAAAACAAATTTTTTAAAGAATTTTTTTTTTAATCTATAATAAGACAATTTCTTGCGTCACCTGTAATATTTACATATTCGCTATGACATGTAAGATAATGTCTTTCTACATAAAATTTGTTAATTCGTGCCATCGTCCGATTACAAATCAGGCACTCCGGTTTGCCAAAGAAATTTTCGGCAAAGAAGAAATTGTTTTCGCATTCTACATTAAACATTTTTTTGTGTTTTTCTAGTATCAAGCGTACAGCAAACCTCACTGCATGAAAGCTCGAGCGAAACTGATCGATTTTGTTTGTTTTTAATCATTTTGTGAGTACAGTACAAATATCCCAGAAAGTTTTCTATTAAGTAGACACGCCACCATCAAACTGAATGGATCAAATTGCCATTTTTGTGATTGTATTCGTAAAACTGTACTTCACGTACAGAAAACTGACCTAACATGTACAGGCTGAGAAGAGTTTGAAGAATATCAAAATATTTTGATTTTCGCTAACTGCTCCGCAGAAAATTGAAGCAAATTTGATGTGTGTGCGGGCAATTAATTGCCTGCGCCAGGCAATGGCTATGAAATAATCATTTGCCATATTGAAAGAAAAAAAAAAAACTCGACTCGAAAACTCTCCCAACCAAAAACCATATGTTCTTTGAGAAAACCTAAAAAATATTTTCTAAAAAGACAGAAAACCATAAAAGAATTATTTCCGATGAAAACCATATGATTCACATTTTTTAAATGAAATTTGAAGGCTTAAATTTGATGCGTTGCTGTGCTAAGTCAAACAAAAATTACCAACACATATGCAAAATTTGATCCAATTTGTTTGATCGTGGCCACGGCACTTTAAATATGTATATTTCCAAAAAAAAACAAATTTTAATCTAAAATGCTATCTTAAATCGATATAATGATTATATATTATAATCAAAGAAATGTAAACGAATTTTACAAATTTAAAAATTTAAGTTTTCCATGCCTGTATTGTAGTGAATGTAAGAGTACAAATTTTCTCTTTTCTTATTTTTCGCTCTCGCAACAACTGACCAATAGCCATGAAACAAAGAAATATAGATAATGCATTGCGCATGTCCGTTAGATTTGTTTGTTGATCAGCTGTTTTCGTGTGACGTCACTGTAGCAGAAAATTTTGTTGTGTAGAGACATTTTGTGTATTTCAATTAAAAGCATTTAAAATTTAAATAAAAAATTTATAAAAATGAAGTGCGCTGTTGTAAATTGCAATAAAAGCAATGACGGAAAAGCTTCTGAATGCAGTTTTTTCCGTTTTCCAAAAAATTTAACGCTTCGAAAGAAGTGGATTAGCTTCTGCGGCCGGAGAAAGTTTAATCCAGACACTTCTTTTGTTTGTATGGACCATTTTAAAACAGAAGATTTTGCCAATAATCTTCAATATGGAATGGGTAAGTAATTAAAAATTAATAATATATTTATTTTTAATTATCAATATATATTTATATAAAATTCTTGATGAAATGTCGGCATTAATGATGAACATGAGGGCTATAGGAAGACGAAGTTTGTTGCCATTCCAAAAAGGTAAAGGTTTTAGAATTGAGGTAAAAGATTATCATAAAACGCATATATTTACAGGTATTTTACAATCAAATAACGCTTTGAAAGGTCAATATGCTGATTTAAAGGAGTGATATGCTCTCAAATATCGTCTTAATCAAGACGTATTAGGAAACTTTTTCGGAGTTATCCGCGCTAAAGCTAGTTTGCGTGACCATCCTGATCAGCAGGAGTTTAAATATCGTTTAAGATCATATTTACTTGAGCGCAATAATGGAGTATTATCAGATGCAGCAAATGTTGAGGTAGACGATAACCCTGACCTCGAAGCATCTGGCAAATCTCTTACTGGTAATTAAAAATGAAGAACAAAATTGTTTAATATATTTTAAGGAAATATCTAAAAAATAGTATTTTATAAAATAAATATACACATTAACATTTGAGTTTGTGTTTCATTATAATTATTGGAACTTAAATCAATGTTGTTAACAAACTGCTTAAAAATTATATAAATGCAAATATATTAAAGTAAAGTTGTTAAAAAAATCTAACAAATTTAGTAAAAAAGGGTTTAATAATAAATAATAAACAATTTTGTATTAGTTTTAATACAAAAATAACAACATTTTCATTAAAATATAAATGTAAACAAAATTTCCCCATATTAAAGACATGTGTTCGTGTGATTGTGTTTTTGTTTATTTGCTACTGTGACGTAGATGCGCAGAACAATAAAATTTTGACAACGTGAATGCGCTATCTTGTATTCTTTGTTTCATGACCAATAGCAAAGAAAATAAAGTATAAAGAATGTGCATCTTAACATATTTTGGAATATTTTTCAAAAATATTTCATGACGCGGGGGGAAAGATAGGAGGGAAGTAAACAGGAACGAAGAGCGTAACAATCAGCGTTTGCAACTATAAATTTTCAAAAAGCACTAAACTCGTTAAAAAAACGCGTAATTTTGACAAAAAAGCACTAAAACATTATAATATTTAATTTAATTTTATCACCATTTTATATAATCAAAAAAAAAATTTACAAGCCAAAATTAATATTATTTATTTAACTCCAGCAATAATAAAGAAAAGAGTTTTTGTTTTATTTATTTGTTTGTTTATTATATGATTTTTTAAAAAGTATATAATATTATTTGAGTTAATACTTTGTATTAATTTATTTTTTTAAACAAATAATTTTTTATTTCTTTTATTAGTTTTAAAAACCTTTTTTAGTTTTAACAAGTTTTTTATGTGGTTGAAAATATAATGTATTTCAAACAAAACAATGAGATCAAACTCTAATAAAACAAGTAACAAAAATTAAAATAAATAATAAAGTAAAACAAAATTAAACAAAAATAAAAAACAAATTAAAAAAATAATATAACAAATATATAATGTATTTGAAAAAAAACATTGAGGTACAATATGTAACTTATAAAGAGCTGCATTTCAAAGTAATACCTTTTTGAAACGTTAAATAATCTACACTTGACAAATTTTATTTTTTATTTTTTTTTTTAATTTTTGATTTGGTGTCACTGACATGAAAAGAAAAGCACTAAAAAAAAGCACTAGGCACTAACTCGAAAATTTTCCGCGTCGAAAGTTTTAAAAAGCACTAAAAACAGTGCTAAAAGCACTGAGTTGACAACGCTGGTAACAATGCGTTGCTCTCATTCTTTGCTCTCATCGCGATGAGATCAAAGACTATAAATATATGAAGATGTTGCACTGCCAGTGCCAAATTTGTCGATGGCAGTACGGCTACTGCCACTTATTGTACTCAGAGAACTTATTATACTCAGAGAACGTATTGTTCTCTTCTCTATGCAATTTATTCTCATATGCGTGTATACGTGTGTGCTTGTACATTGCCAAATAAAATAATAAACAAACTGAAAGATGTCTTGTTTTCACAAAATGTATGTGCAAATAGCCTGTGGAAAAGAAATATTACCGTTTGTTTTATTGTAGGGTAAGAATATGTGTTTTATTGTTGTAGAAATGAAACTATATCGATTCGCACCGAAATAAAAAATCCACATTTTGTGTTGACATTTGAAACTGAAAAACTGAAAAATTGCTTTATAAAAAGTGTGAATTTAAAAATTGTAGTGCATGCTCAAACAAAACGTTTAATAAATATAATATATGCATAATTAAAATCATAAATCATATTTTTAGAAGATATTGATAGGACTGGAAATATATCAGAAAGTACACATACGACTGATATAGATGTCGCAGATATATACGATGAAAATAAAGAATATTTTAATGAAGGCACCGAATTTTTTACGTCCAACAATGTGCCAATTGAATTAACATCAAGTCGATATTTTGTTGGTTACATAGCTCAACGAATATCTTGCGTTAAATGTCGTGTGGATATAATCAAACCAGCGCAAATTTTGTCATATCCTTCAGAAATGTTCGTTCATGCAAAAAATTATATAAAAGATTCCGACTTTGGAAGTTTGTGCGCTCCATCTGATTTATTTTTTGAAGTTTTCAAAATTCATATAAGTCTTCGAAAAAATTTTTTTAGAAAATAAATCTATAAAAAACAAAAAAACATTTGTAGTTGGCCAAAAAATACCAAAAATGCACAAAAAATACAATTTATTCCTTGGTTTGATGAAAATAACGAATGTTATAAACACAGAATGGAGATGCTTAATTTACTAATTGTTGTTTTACTACGGAAGCATTCCACATGGGAAACATACAAATTCAAATTATCCAGTATGGAAAAAGTTAAAATTTTGAACCATTAAAATGATAAATAAATTTAATAAATACTAAACAAAAAAAACATTCGTTTTATTACAACTTCATTCTATACAAAAATAGACACATATGGTAAATACATACATATATAATTGAATAGTAATATATAATTCGGTGCGAATCGATATAATTTCATTTCTACAACAATAAAACACATATTCTTACCCTACAATAAAACAAACAGTAATATTTGTTTTCCACAGGCTATTTGCACATACATTTTGTGAAAACAAAAAATCTTTCAGTTTGTTTATTATTTTATTTGGCAATGTATGTATACATACATGCACACACGTATACACGCATATGAGCATAAATTGCTTAGAGAAAAGAACAATACGTTCTCTAAGTATAATAAGTTCTCTGAGTACAATAAGTGTACTGAGTCTTTTTTGTTTTCTTTCTCTCAGTTAACATGAGAGTGAGAACGACGATTCAGCTTTCCCTGTTACCTACCCCCCTCATAAGAAAGAAGCACAAAATTTTGTCAATTTTAAATACACTGTGTGCAATATCTTTACATATTTATAGTCTTTGGTCAAACAATAAAAACGATCATACATACATAATCGTACATACGCATATACATACGTACGATGAGAGCACACATTGTTACGCTCTTTGTTTGTGTTTATTTTTCTTCTGTCTTCCCTCCCTCATCAAGAAATGATTTTTAAAAAAGATTTTGGTGAGAGCGGGTCTTACTGGTACATCCCGCCATAAGAAATTTTACTTCTACATGATGCGCATTCTTTATATACATATTCTTTGCCAATAGCAAGTGCTGCCGTTCCCTGATCTAAAGTAAATGTAGATAATTCACTAAAGCGTCCTAAGTAGAAATGAGGATAGGCAGCACAATATAGCCAGTAAGGATAATTATGACGTTTGCAAAACGCTCATAACAGCAGCATTACTGGCGAATTTAGAGAGAGAAAAAAATGTTATAAGTTTTGCGAAGCAAATTTGTTAGAAGCAACAGATATACAGAGTGAAAACTGGCGGATAAAGGAGGAAAATTAAATGTAAATAAACACATATTTTGTGTTAAAAAAGGGAAAATTTGGAATATTTTTTAATGTCTTCAATGAAAAGTTTAAAGATTCTTAAATATTTAATAATCGAAATGTGGGTGATTTTCGGTCACAATGAATATAGTTTCTTGTGGAAGAGGTAATTAAGAAGCTAAATATTACAAGATCAAAATAAGACGTACTGCGCATAAAAAATTTTTCTTGTTGAAAGTTGCCAATATTTTTAAATTTCTTGAAAGAAAAAGTTAAAAGTTGTTATTGTTACTAGTTGTTTTTATTATTTATTAATAGTTTTACACAAAAATTACATTTTTTATTTATTCTCGCCAATACAAAAAACCCACCCCGGAAACTAAGTAAGTAAGTTTTGTTTATTAAGTGTTCTTCATTTTCTGTTAACATTGATTTTCTTACATACGAGGAGAATAACAATATTCTTAAGGTGCGGTCAGATATGGCAAATGTTTGCCACAATTTTGTTTTGTGGTCAAACTAAGCACATTTATTTTCCCATTTTTGTTTCTTCAAATAGCGGCAAACAAAAGTATGGCAAACATGTTTGTCATGTGGTCATACTTAAAAAATATTTGCCACAAAACAAACTAGAATGTTACAAATATACGTATACACATTTTCGCACGTAATAGAAGATGAATATTTTTTCGTTTTGTGTTGCGGAGCTTCTGTGATATTTTGCGAAGGGAAAAAAAAGAAAGACGACTATGGCTTTGAAAATGGATTCAGCGCATAAAAAATGAAAAAAACAGAAAAATTATGTTTTTAATCACAATAAAATTTACATAAACAAATGTTTACATTTTTCCAGTGTAGCCAATCACCATATTTGAAAATCGCTGAAATGATGTACATAACTTAAAATAGATGTTAAATCTAAAAATTGGAAATCGAATGTATATAAATTGAATCATTTCCCTTAGGTCTAATTTGAAAATTATTTATAGATATTTTTGAGAAAGGTTTTAATGTCACTTTGGTTGAAAATTTATCCCCCAAAATGATTGAATTCCAAAATGTACTATACTTGTGTAAAAGGAAAATTGGAATTACATATGTTGCTGCGTTGAATTACAATTCTCCATTATAATGACTCGTACAGTCCACTTCAAGAGTTCCATTTATAACATTGTACTTTGAATATTTTAACCTGCTTATTTTCAGGAACAAAATTTGTCGTGATAATTTGGAGAAAAAATCAAAATCATTGCAATAAAAATGAAAAATTTTCTATAACAAAAACAAGAACTCTTTATTTTTATGTACTGAAGAGTTAGATCGTTTCAGAGATCTTTTTCTTTAATGAGATTTAAACAAAAAATTACCATTTTACTAAAAAATCATTACAACCCCTGAATAGCTTTGGTCTAGAAAGGGATAACAATTGATATATGCATTCATGTGTATTTAAATTTCAGACTCTGAATGTATCTCTGTATATGCAGGCACCCAAATATTTATACGTATATAATGAATACATCTGCAACGAATAAAAAGGTTTCCATAAAATAAGTTATTTATTTTCTTCAAATTTGATTTCATACATTTTTTTGCGATTTTAGTTTTGCTAGTAGGCAACACAGCCTTAAACAGCTGTTATTTGCCACTGTTTTTCCTTAAGAAAAATATGTAAGAGCAAACAAATGTTTGCCAAAAATCATGAAAATATTTGCCACAGGGTGGTCACATTACAAACATTTTTGTTTGCCGGCAAATAATTTTATTTACCCAAAATGGAGGATTTTTCTGTTTGCCACGCAAAATTATTTTGTGGGCACATTATGGCAAACAAATATTTTACGTTTTGTGGCAAATATTTTTTAGATGTGACCGTACCTTTACTCTTATAACACAGTGTTTGAATAAAGCTACATTGCTAAAATGAGATAGTATGTGCATACAAAATGTAATAAAAAACGAAAGTTTGGCAAGGCTTACTTTCGGCCTTTTAATATCTCAAACAGAGCAAATGTCTTTAGATAACATTCTTAAAACTAAATAACATTTAAACTATAAATAACAATTGTCTGTAAAATTCATTGACAAACATAGCTAATACATAATTGTATATAATATTATAAGTACGAGTGTAGAACGAATGTACACGAATAAACTAAATAACATCGAACAAATATTCAGATACAAGGTAAATAATATAATATTAAACAACGAATAGAGTAGAACTCTTGTATAAAGATAATTAATTAATAAATCGATAATCATAAAGTCCAAATGTTCAGCCCCTATGTGTGCCGGGAGTGGATTTCAAGTAGAATGATGGTACGTTATAAGGATCAGGTTCATTGTCAAGATGCTCGTTCAAAATCCCAATCGGAGACAGGTAAGCAGATCCATTCCAGTTTGTATTTCTCTCATAATCATATATTTGTCTGACTAGAATGTTGTCGTGGTCCAAGATTCTCAGAACAAATTTTTCCAACAATGACAAGGCGTATCTACAGAAGGGTACTACGTCTGCAGTCTTGTACACATAACTATTTGAAAAACGTTTCACAAAGTTTTCATAGTTTTTTCCGACGCACTTTCTAAGGATCTTCCTTTCGAATGTTTCCAATTCTTTAGCCACTATAGGAGATATAGTGAACCAGATGTGAAATCTATAAGTGAGTACCGACCTAATGGCGACCTTGTAGAGTAGGAGTTTGGTGTTCACGGGTAAGTATGTATTGTTCATTAAGTTTGCAAATATAGCGGATAGTCTTTTTGTTCTTTGTAACAGGTTTCTGGCGTATGTATTGAATTTTAGGAGCTTATTAAAATGGATCCCAAGATATTTTATAGAATTTTTAAAAGGTACAGTTAGGGACATAAATATTTGTACACCATGTATTTTTCAATATTTTTAAAAATTAAACTAAATATTAAACAAAATTTAATGCAGTTTAATTATAAATATTTTTTTATTTAATTATAATAAAAAATAATAGTAATATCCAACACATTATTTAAGAAATAACAAAAAAAAAAACAAAACTCATTGGGACAAAAGTATTTGTACATTTTAAATATCTTTAAAATTGTTATATTTTTCTTAAAATTAGTATTTTGTGGGCCCTCCTTTCGCATCAATAACGGCCTGCAGTCTTCTGGACATCGATCGAACTAAATTTTTACTATCATCTGGAGATATTGCTTTTAAAATGATTGAAAAATACATGGTGTACAAATAGTTATGTCCCTGACTGTATATTTACACCATCTAGGGAGAGTTTTAGCGATTTGCTCTCAGGAACTACATACCTTGGACATTTTCCCGAGGGATTCCTGATGCAGATTTCTTCCGATTCAGCAGTATTGATCTTGATACCCCATTTTTTGTAGAAAACGCTTATTTCGCCGAGATGAAATGCTGCATTATTCAACGCTTCTATTGGTGATGTGTTGTGTGAGTATATTAGACAATCATCTGCATGGAGAATAGCCCGGGAGCATCTGGAGAGATGAGGGAAGTCATGGAGAAAAAGATTGAAGAGAAGTGGAGCTAGAACGCTTACCTGTGGGACACCACTTTTAATAGAGCCAAAGGTAGAAGTTACGTTGTTTATCCAGACTCCAAATTCACGCTTAGAGAAGAAGCTAAGAAGTAGCTTTATAAGAAATGGATCAACGCCGAGGATCAGTAGCTTATAAAGTATACCGTTGTGATATACTGAGCCAAACGCCTCTATATCCAAGGATATAGCAACAGTGCACATTTTGTTCCTTAGGTTTTGGATAACATCACTATGGAACTTCAACAATGCATGATTTGTGGAGTGAGATTGTTTAAATTCAAACTGGAGATCCGAAATTGGTTCTATAGTAAATTCGTTCTCAAGTTTTTCTTTCAGGACATGTTCAAATAATTTGCCAATGTTGGATAAAAGAGATATTGGTCGAAAATCCTCAGATTTATTGCTGTCCAGTTTCTTTTTAATGGGTAAGATTTTCGCTTTTTTCCACTCAACAGGGAAATAACCGTTATTAATACAATTGTTGAAAATTATGGCTAACAGTTTTAATGTTCTGTCAGGAAATTTTTTAACAGGAAATTAGATTTCTTACTATTGATATTGTCGATATTTTTTTTAATATTGCTTACATTTATAAAATTGTAGGAGTCCCATTAACACATTTTAAAATTTGATTTTCGATATTGGAAACTGGCCGCTCTGGTATCACTTCTTGGAAGACAGTGGTATAGTAATCTTTGAATATATCAGAGATTTGATGACTATTAGTCATGGGGATATCATTACGAATGAGCTGTGTACAAAATGGAGATTTTGGGTTTCCTAATATTTTGCGAACATCTTTAAAGGCCGTAGGTCCTGGAACTATTTTCGTGAGTCTATTACTAAAATTCCTGGCGTCTTCCACGTTGACAAGGTCGTTAATAATTATTTTCAATAGTTGTAGTTTTGATGAGATTTTATACTCACTACTTATTTTGTTGCCAGTTTGTGAAATATTTTCTTTAGATCTTTCTGCCAAGTGTACTTGATTCTGAAGAATTTTCTGATATTTTCAGGATATGGTCGCTTTCGATCATTAATCTCAAATTTGTCCGAATGATTATCGTGTATCGAGGTAAATGTGTTGTTGAAACAGTTAATCAGTACATCTAATTCATTATTATTTATATTATAGTTTTTAGGAGGAAAAATGGCAAGAGTGGCTGCTTCCAAATCTCTTGAAAATAAACTCCAATTAGTGTTTTTGAAAGACGTTATTATCTGAGGGCTTCGTAATTGTAAGTGGTCCTCATTCTAAAATTAAGGGGAAGTGATCTGAGAATGTTGGTATTGATTTGATCTTGAAGTTGGGATGAATGGTGTTGATTGCGCTGGAGCCTAATAAGAAATGGTTCAGGAAGGAGGAATCATTCGGGATGGGGATATATCACATATACACTTGACATCCAGGAAAATATTTTGTAGCCAATTATAAAGTACGTTAACGTTCTCGTAAGTGTCTCCCCAATTAGGGCTTTTGGCGTTAAGATCACCTCCGACCATTGTTGCCAATTTGACGTTTTTCCCGTCAAATCTGACGTTTTTACAATGCCAATTACGGGAAAAAATGCTTTTTAGCGGTTAGCGTTTTTCCAAGGTTGAATTATATGATATAAGTAAGAAAAAATGCAACCATGTATTTGTATTCGAGAGTCGAATACCGGTTAGTAGAAAAAGTACAAAGCAAAAATCGAAAACGTAAAGTTTAAGTCTATTTCAAATGAAGGTGAAGCTTAAAGTGTTGTGTTTAAAATAAGAAGGCAGAAAAAAGAAAAATATCAAAAAAGTAAGTACATGACAAAATAAGATAAAATTGTCTAATGCGGACATTGAAAGAGTGTTTAGCCAACTCAACCTAGTTGAAACCAAACTACGAAACAGGCTAATAACCAGTACAGTGCTTTGAGTAAGGTAAATTTACTTTTAACGCAAACATTTAAATTTATATAAATTTTTTTATTAAAATATTTTAAAAAGTCTCAAAAAGCTAAATTCTAAATTAAAAAAAATATATATTTCTAAATCTTTCCAATGATTAAAGGAAAATGGAAAAATTAAATCAATTACATAATTACTTTAAAAAGTTGTAAAATGCAATTTATTGAATTTTGTGGTTTCTTATTTTTATTCAATTAAATTTTTGAATATTGATTTAATACATTTTTGAAATGTGATTTTTTGTAAACGAATTCAATTTTAATTACAGATACGGTCTCAAACTTGATAACAAATGTTGTTTTGATTATGAATTTTCAAAATCTGTTATAAGAGAAGTAGGTACATACATACATAATTGGTCATTACAACCCTTCAGTCAGGATTACGACCTAGCTTCTCACACCACATATGTTGTGTGCGTTAATATTATACATGAGTGGCGGGACCTACAGTTTAAAGTCGACTCCGAACGACGGTTTTTTGAGGAGCTTTTCATGGCAATTTTATTTACTCTCAGAGTTTTTGCCAGAAATCTGCTGAGAGGAAGTCGCCGAAGAAATATTTTCATATTTTCGTTTTGATGTCTGACCTGGGATTCGAACTCGGGCCTTCAGTCTAATAAACCAACACACTACCTACTAGACTACTACTAGGCACTATATTTTTGAAAATACCTAATTTTGTTTGTAAACATAATTGAAAAAACAATTCAATAAAAAATATGTGTAATTACAGTAAAACACGGTTATAACGAACTCGAAGGGACCGCACAAATTATTTCGTTATAGACGAAGTTCGCTATATCCGTAATAAGAGAAAAAAATTTAAGTACTTATTTACGTATATGCATATGTATGTACATATATTATTATGATTTTACATATTTAAAATGTACATTTATTAAAAAGCCAGTCCATTCATTTACTACAAAAACAAAAAATTAATCATACATACATAAAGTAAAAATTAAATAATTCAAGGTACATGGCTACAGAATTAGAAAATTAATAAATTGCTAACTTATGTGCAAAGTTTTTTAATTGAAAAAATCAGTTATTTTTCTTTGTACTTTACTTTTAAGTATTTCATTGTCAATAAAATTCTTCAAATCTATCAAAGTATGAAGAACGTTATATTCATAGCATATTCATCAAAAGTAAGGCCATTAGGCAACTTATCAGACCAATCCATTAATTCAATATATTCATCATTTTCCATATTAATCTGAGGAATGGATTGTTGCGCATTTTCTGTAACTTTAAATCCAAAGTGGCAAAAACAATTTTCAATGGTTTGTTTAGTTACTTTATCCCACGCAAATTCTAAAAAATGAAGTGCGACTAAAATTGTTATTTTTGGAAGATCTTAATTTAACTCAATAGATGTTAAATATTTTTGCAAAATTTTTTTCCGGTAGTGATGTTTTAAGTTTTTTATTATTCCTTGGTCACATGGTTGTAGTACACTTGTTGTGTTGGGCGGCAAGAAACAAAGCTTAATATTTTCAAAAACCATTGAAGGATGAGCGGTGCAGTTGTCTAATATAAGAACCACTTTTCTATTTTGAGCAGCAAATTTTCGATTAGGGTTGGGAATCCCGGGATCCCGGGGTCCCGAAATCCCGCAGTTTTTAGCAATTCCAAATTCCCGGGATTGAGCACTTAATCCCGGGATTTGACTTTTTAAGCCTCAATGAAAAAAATCGTATATTAGAACTCTCACTAAAACGTCTTTATTTATTAAGAAATTGTATATCAAAGGCATTAATAGACATAGGTCCACCTGAAAGTGAATATTTTCTTTATCCAAAGATGAGATTTATATGGTATCCGCAATCATTAGTGCTCTTGTCCTAGTTAAAGCAACAGTTGACGCCCTTTGCCGTCGGGATGCTAATCTGTTCACAGCCGATGTTGCCATAACTTTTATGTTAAAAAAACTTAAAGATGCTAACAACGTTATAAGTCAAAAACTACATTCAGCCCTCATTCTTCGCATGCAACAAAGGAGAACAGATATCAGTGGGGTACTTCAGTATCTGCACAATGGTAGAACAAATGTTCAGTCCGAATCCGAAACAGAGTTCGTAACGGTTCCTTCTTCCATAAAATGTCGCAAATTAATAGTTGCGTTACTCGAAAGACTAAATGCTTCAAGTCCAGCTACATCACTTCTAATAGTTTCTGAGTCAGAAGTTACACCTTCTGATTCAGATAAGGCACCTTTCGAAATTATTTCAGATTCTTCTGAGCTTCCTTCTGAATCTCTTTCTTGTTCTCTTGAAGAACCTTTAAATATTTCAGACGAGCTCAATGAAGCTATAAAAAAAGCACATTTACCGAGGATAGCAATTCGATGTGAGACGTTGTCTGTGAAAATTCAGAGAGAAATGCTCTTGTTTGAAAATGAAGGAACACGTGGTGACTTTTTGCAAAGAGCATACGATTTTTTAATGACTATTAAGCCAGCCAGTGTAGAGTCTGAACATGCTTTTTCTGCAGCTGGATTTTTCGCGATGAAATTTTGGTGCTTTTTCAAAACGTATTTTAAAAATAATAACATATCGCACTTGATCAACAAAAGAGTATATATCTATAAAAACTGTTAACTCTTTATAATTAATTTAAAAATGTGTAAAACTAAAAATAAAATTAATTTTCTTATAATTTAATAGATTCTTTCTTATAAACCTATTTTTGGATGTGTCATGTTATTAATTTTATTGAAATAATATGTTAATATCTTTCAAGAATAAATTTTTTAAAATCCCGGGATCCCGGGACTAGGTAAATAAAATCCCGAAATCCCGGGATTGAAAATATAGAGCGGGATTGCCAACCCTATTTTCGATCAATTCTTTCTAACCATCGGCAAAAAAAATCAGCCATCATCCAAGCTTTATAATTAGCCATATAGTCTATTGGAAGTTCTTTCACATTTTTAAAACATCTGGGTTGTTTTGATTTGCCAATAAATAATAGTGGCATTTTTTCTGAACCGTCTGAGTTCCAGCAAACAAGAACCGCAAGGCGTTCCTTCGACTTTTTTCCCCCATCACAAGGTTCATCTTTGAAGCATAATGTTTTATCAGGAAGGCAACGAAAGAATAGTGCACATTCGTCACAGTTAAAAATGTTTTGTGCAGCATATGTTTTTAAAATATCAGGAAGCATTTTGTCCTTCCACTCATTTGAGGTGTTACTAATTTTGATTCTCCACATACTGTTCAATATTTTATGGCGTGTCGTTGTTTAAAATGTTCAAGCCATCCTGTATTTGGACAAAAATCTAAATTTAACTCCTTTGCTAGAGATTCTGCTTTTTTTTCACGGAAGGTCCGGAAATTGGAATGTTTTGAGCCCGACGTTGTGTAAACCATACCAAAAGCGCCTTTTTTAGGTCTTCGTGCTTAGCAAAGCGAATCTTTTTACTGGAATTGTTTATGTTGTAAGTGGAAAAGATGTCTCTTATTTTTTCTTTGTTTTTAATAATTGTGGATAATGTTGATTTTGGTATTTTAAAATGTTCACATATTTGTTTTTTTTACTTTTGTTTGCTTTGTCAATTTCACGAATAATTTGCATTTTAGTTTCAATTGATAAAGAATTTCTTTTATTTTTTTTTTCGACATTTCTTCTTTACACTGTTTGTTATTTGCATATGAAAACAGCTGATCAGTTTGTTCGTTTTATGTGTTGATATTCTGCGTTTTTTTATAGATTAGATAAATTAGGAGTGTTTATAAGAGTTCAAGTTTAGCGTTTTTAAAGAGTTGTCAAAATTTTTGGAGTTCTTTATAAAGGTATAAATTTATATGAAAAATCATTGAAGGGTACAGAAAAAAATGTTCGCTATAATCGTGTTCGTTATAAACGTAGTAGTTTGTATGAAAAACCAATGGTTCGTGCTTGGGACTTTTAAAAACTGTTCGCTAAAAGTAAAATTCGTTATAACCGTGTTCGCTATAAACGTGTTTTACTGTATTTACATTTTATTTTAATTATTTACATTTTATTTTATTTAACGTTAATTTAAAATTTTCAAACTATTTATTTGACGGGTTTCTGACGGTTTTGTAAAAATTTAATTTAGCGATTTCTGGCGATTTTTTAAGCCCAATTTGACGGGAAATTTTGAAAAAATTTGGCAACACTGCCTCCGACTATGAATCCGTCATAACTATTTGTGAGGCGAAGGATTTTATTCAAGTCCTCATGTAGTTCCTGGGAAAGATATACGCATGGAATGTATACAGAACCTATAAGGTATTTTTTGCAAATGTTGTTTATGTACAATTCAATTTAAATTATTAAGACGGGTTCCGGAAAAGTTTATTTTGTTGAAATGGATTGTGTTTTTAATGACTACAGCTACGCCAATATTTGAGTTGTCGTGGATAAATCCTATGTCGATTTGATAATGGGGGAGTATGTTTGATAACTCGATTTGACGACTGTTACTTGCTAGAGAAAGAACATTGAAAGTCATAAAATGTATAACTCTATGGACCATATTTAGTGTTTACCTAAATTCGAAGAAATTCTGACTTTGCTTCATGCTATGGCATATTTTTATATTCGGATAAGAAATTCGAAATCTGTTGCTCTAGTGGTAGCTCCTCCGGTATTAGAAAGAAGTTTGCAAGATTTAGGAAATCATCAATTATTGTAGGCTTTCGCATTGGTTCATCTTGGCGGAATAAATTAGCGAAAGTTTACCCAGGGGATCGTAGTGACTGATTTATTGTTCGGCTTACGTTGGATTTAGCAATCAACTTTTCCTCTCTGGCTTTTTCCATACGCTCCTTACGTATGTAGGACAGCCTCTCCAGTTTGCTGGGTGACCACTTTGTCCGCAGTTTGCGCAATGAGGAGCTTCAGTTTCTGAGCCCATTCGCTGACATTCACCTTGAAGATGATTTTTCTCACATCCCTGCAGGAGATTAAACTAGTACCTAACTAGTACAAAAACCACCAGCAGTAGTACTCAACTGTCAACTTTTATATACCATCTTAATGATCAAATTAGCATTGATTGTGTTTGAAAAATTACTAGTACCATTGGTTCTAGTTTCGTACTGGTATATTTGGATATAATTGGGAGATTTCGAACCACTTTATTACTAGTTCTTTTGTATGGAAAAAGTTACCAAAATTAGGTAGGTTCCTTTTTTGGTTATGTAAAAAATAATAGTTAAAAGATTAGTTTTTGTATTCGAGTCACTCGAATCATTCATCAAAATTTACAGTCTTGGTTGTTGTTGCATGTACAAACAAAGAAGAAAGAAAAGGCAAAGACAGCAAGCAAAGCAAACACACAACCTTCTTGTGAGTATTGTAGTGTTCGTACGCGAATCATACTTATTTTGTGCTTTGTGTAAATGTTAAGTAGAGGCGAGTCGAAATCAATAACATCATACGTATTGTTAAGTATGAGTACGATTAGTACTTCAAACTTTGAATATGAGTAGTATGATATTAAAATAAGAATGAATGCGTATAAGTATCAGAAATTATAAGTATGACTCGAATCCACTCATCGTTTTTGAATACTCGTTGCTGATCTCTGATATGGACGCTAAAAATAATAAAATACGGGCTTGCCATATTACTTCGAGAACTTCTCGCTTTGAATAAGTGGCGATTACAGTGTTGTCATATGACAAGTCTTTAAAAAAAACAATTAATTCAAATAGAAAATTAGCATTTTGCATCAAAAAAATTTATTTTTCACAATAAAATGGCATGAATGAAAGATTCACAATTTAATTCTAAAAACAGTATGTGAATTTTTGTTTTGTTACACAAAAAATTCTATCAGTCTATGAGTGGTGTATTTAAACTACTTCTACTACTAGTATTGTTCTATAAAAACTTAAACCCCGTGTATACTAGTGCCAGCTATACCGGTACTTATACTATCGGGTCCGCCAGCTAACGTTTTTTTTTTTCAACTAGTGCTTATTTCGTGAATGGTAACACTTAGCTCATGTCTGAATTGACAGATAATTAGTTTTATCCTTCCGCTGAACGAATATGGTTGTGTATACGCTTGAACAACGCTGGGAAATATTGCGACATTACTTTGACAATCATGGTAATGTTGCAGGATGTGTGCGAAAATTGCGTACGGATTTTGGAAGAAGAGAAAAAAGGGAAAGAAACTGGCATCCTCATCGATAAACCAAAGCGTGAAAAGCCAAAAACAGTGCGTACACCCGAGAATATTGCTGCTGTGGCAGAAAGTGTGCCTGGCCGTTACAGTCAATGGCGATCGTTATCGGGCATTGTTGAACGAATTTTTGTTCACAAAAATTGAAGAGGAGGATATTGGGAACATTTGGTTTCAACAGGATGGCGCTACGTGCCACACAGCCGAAGCTACACTCGAAGTCTTGCGCCCTGTTTTTGAAGATCGCATTATCAGCCGCAGAGCTGATGTCGTTTGGCCACCCCGGAGCTGCGATTTGACACCGTTGGACTATTATTTGTGGGACTATTATACTTGTCAAAGATAAGTGTTTCGCCGACAAGCCAGAGGCAATTGACGCCTTAAAGGACAATGTTCGTGAAGCCATTGGTGAAATACAGCTGCACACAACCGATAATGTGCTTAAAAATTAGACCGATCGTGTAGGCTACTGCGTGGCCAGCCGAGGCAGCCATTTGAATGAAATTATTTTCCATTATTAACCGAAAGGATTGTACTTTCAAATAAAAAAAGAAATTTGAGAAAATATTCAGTAGTTTTTTTAAAGCATTTTCAAAAAAAAAAGGTTATTTGGTGGACCCTTGAGTAGCTTTTAGACAATTGACTTTTAATCTCCTGCAGGGATTTGACACACTTATACTCAGAATTGCAGTTTTTGGCTACGTGACTCCAACGTTGACATCTGTGACACTGCACATCCTTTTCTTTTCTTTTAGGCTTTTCCCAAAGGATTGTCTGGCTTAGGAGATATTTTATATGGGAAATATCGCTAAGGCTTTTACCGGGGTTAAGTGTTACTAGGAACAATCCTGTAACAATGCCTGAGACTGTTTTTTCCAGGGCACTCTTTACCTCATCTACCGCGGTACCATGGTAGAGACCTCTTAGAATAAATGATGTTTGTTTAAACTCTTTTGGTGTATAACAGTATGAGTGAATATTCTTTTCCTTCAGCAGAGCCATCATTTCTGTATTACCAGTGGGTCAGAGAGATAAAGTTTACTCTTACGTTGATTTACATTCTTTATTTTAAAAGTAATTTTTGGAGTTTTAGCTTCCAGCTGCTCGACTAACCGTTTAATGTTGACGTTAAACAAGAAGATGGGTGGACAATATGACCTATTCGTATTCTTGGACTTTGTGATTCTAATTTTAACTGGTTTTTTCGTCCTAGGACTGTCCTCTACATTGCCTGAAAGTAAGGCAAATCTATTCTCACCCAATTGGGTGACGTCAATATTTGTGGGCGAAAACCCATCGATCCTCTTCCAGTTCCATAATTCAGATGTCTTTAGCTTTTAATCATGAGTTTTCCGGCATTTCTGTATAGGTTTACGCAATAATTTGGCTTTTTTTGTCAATCACTTTTAAGGTTATGTATGTTGAATAGTTTTTCTTTTAGCAAAATTCCTTTGCACTTATTGTTTTAAATAGTTGTTATTGTTTTTAAATGCTTTAATTTTTTTTTTCTTTTAACAAACCGCTAAAAATTCTGTTATTGTTTTTCTTCCTTTTCTAGCAAATTTAATTGAAATGCAGTTTAAATACTGTATGCAATAGAACACTCCCTACACTGCTTGCTCTTGTTCAAAATGTTTCACACCAACGACAATTATTTTTACCCCGAAAACTAAAAAAACATAAATAAACAAAACAAAGAGAAAATCAGACAGGGACAGAAATACTTTTTGTTAATATTTGCTGTCCCTTTCACAATTCGCCGGTAAATGTCAAATTCCGTTTCCATACTGGTTATATTGTGATAGGCAGATGGGTTTCAAATCCCTAGCATTTGCGTGAGGTGGTTTATATAAAGACAATCTTGTACAACGTTCAGTTAAACGGATAACCGTAAGCACGTTTTGTTATATACGGCACAGCATAAGGATGTCTACGTTAATTTACGTTCCTGATTAAATTTTTTAATCCCTATATATTTCCTTCAAGACTTGCGTTTTTCCGCAATTCCAACATTCTACTAGTTGGGCAAGGGATTGTTTCCTTGCTTCAGCTAAGACTTCAGGAAGTAACTCAGTAATGGACTATAATTTAGACTTGCCGTGGTCTAGTAGGTAGTGTGCTGGCTTATTAGACGTAAAAGCCAGGGTTCGAGTCCCAGGCCAGACATCAAAAAATACAAAAAGTATTTTTTCGGCGATTTCTTCTCAGTTTCTCAAAAAAATCTGTCGTTCGGAGTCGACTTTAAAAACTGTAGGTCCCGCCACTTATGTATAAAATTAACACACACAACATAACTGGTGTGAGAAACTGCGGGCTTCTTGGGGACGATTGCCTGTAGACTGTCTAATGGTGAAGGTATAGCACTAGCCATTTTATAGTCACCTAGCAGCAACTCGTTTCCTTGCCGTTCGCATCTTCCCACTTTCCACCTTTCCTAAAAAAACCTGCACAATGCACTGCATGAGTAGGGGCCAACCCCTGAGTGCTGGTTTCATAAAAAAAAGACCTCTTCAAAAATTTACTGTTAAAAAATCATTAACTGGATTCGAGTAAAAGTCCGAATTCGATGTAAAAATGGTCAGAAAAGCAACTGTCTTCAGATATATTCCAATTGCTGACTAAGCTTTTAAGCCCGTCACTAATAAGTGTAATACCCATAGCATCTCTCCTGCCAGTAACAGTAAAGGTGGCTTCATTCACCATTAACAACTGTTAGTTATTAACTATAAAGTTAATAAGTGACTCATTATATGGTGTGTATTTGCATATACACTCATACTGTATTTTCTAGTCGTTTGCGTGGAAATTGCCCTCTTTCTTGTGGGGTTCGACCATGTATCATGTATCAGATCATAATTAATGCTCCGAGCAATGTTCATGAATACCCCTAATAAGGTGGGGATAACAACCAATCTACAGTTATTGATATAGTGCCATTAAAGCGTTGAGGTTAATGATCGTTCAAATGAGATGGTCTTTTGCCATGGGATTGAATTCCAGCTGTACCTTTTTGGCTTTTGGCCTGCTTGGTTTCGAAGAACCCAGTGCTTGGCTGAGTTTACGGCTGCCTGCCGAGTTAACCATTCTTGGGTTTGGCGAACTAATAGTATGCCGATTAGAGGAGTCTAGCGGTACAACTCCACAAACCGGGACTTTAGTAGCATTCTACTGACTATAACCTGAAAGTGACACTGCAGTAGTAAGCTCTCCAGAGATTATAAACTGCGTTCCCCAATATTTAGGGCGTGATTTGCTTTTGTCCACAATGCCGCATCTCGACACGACTCTAAAAAACATATTCAGCCCAATCACGAATATTCTCAAAGAATTTCTTTCTCACGGAAAACGTTTTTCTCGAGAAAGAAATCCTCTTATTATAAATTCCGCGGGAGTAAAAGTTTGAAAAAGTGGCAATATCGAATTTTTAAGTCAGCTGTGTTTCTTATTGATATTAAATTGTTTGACAATTTGTAAAAATAACGTAAAATTAAAGTTAAATAAAATTAATACAATTTAAAAAATACATTAGAGTTCAATATAATACAAGAAAATAAAAATGAATAGTGCCATCATGTGTATCTTTGTGGAGGAAATTGGTAGTTCAGAAAAGCTACAACAAAACAGCCTACGTATTTCCAGAAGCCATTTAAGGGATGAGTCATACAGACCAATAAGCCTGCTGTCTAATATATCAAAGCTGTTCGAGAAAGCTCTAATCAAAAAGTTACACCCATTATTGAGTGACGGTGAGTGTATTCCAAATCATCAGTTTGGATTTAGAAGCAAACATAGCACAATCGAACAAACACATAGACTGGTGAGTGCAATAAGAAGGACCTTTGAGGAAAAAAATACTGCTCCGCTCTATTTATCGATGTTTCACAGGCGTTCGATAAAGTGTGGCATGAAGGTTTGATACATAAGCTGAGACAAAATTTGCCACCAAATGTCTGCAACCTATTACGAGAGTATTTAATTAATCGTAAGTTTAAAGTCAAGGAAGGCGATTTCTTAAGTGAGTCCCAGACTATTGAGGCCGGAGTACCCCAAGGAAGTATCCTGGGACCCATGCTATACCTGGTCTATACCTCAGATATGCCAACATGCAGTAACACCCAAACCTCAACATTTGCCGATGATACAGCCATCTTAAGTATCCATGAAGATCCACAGGAAGCAACTAGGTATTTGCAAGATCATATAGCACAGCTAGAGGCCTGGTTGAAGCGATGGAGGATAAAGGTTAACGAGCAAAAATGTACTCACGTTACATTTACACTGCGTAGGGAGTCCTGCCCGCCTGTTCGAATAAACAACAAAATTATCCCTCAGAGTTCTGTGGTTAAATATTTGGGTATTTATCTTGACCGCCGGCTAACATGGAAAAGCCACGTAGATGCTAAGTTGACGCAAATGAAATTGAAGGCGATACAAATAAATTGGCTTATTAATAGAAATTCGGTCCTTAGCTTGGATTGCAAGCTCCTTCTCTATAATGCAATTTTGAAGCCAATTTGGTGCTACGGAGTGCAGTTATGGGGCACTGCCTCAGCTTCTACCATTGAACGTATTCAAAGGCGACAAAATAAAATATTGCGATTGATAACAAATGCTCCATGGTTTATAAGAAATTCCAACATTCATAAAGACCTGAACGTGCCATTGGTTAAAGAGGAAATCTCGAGGTATGCTGAGACGTATTTGAAGAAGCTAGAGATCCACCCGAACCCACTAGCCCGTGTAATCTTGAATGATCCTGGTCACATCCGATTGAGAAGAAGAGACACCGCTGACCTCATAAGAAGAAGAGTGAGAACAATGTCAAATTAATTCCGTGAACCATTAATATTTCGTCCCGCGCTGGCTGGACTAAATTAACATAATAGTAGAATTAGTATAGATTTTAAGATTTGAATACTAATTGTTAGCTCACATTACAGTGAGGATCCAATTATATAAAAATTAAAAAAAAAAAAAAAATTAAGGGATGAATCTAATCCTCTTGAGTTGCCGCTCTCTTTATAAGTAAATAAATAAAAATGAACGTGTTTGGTTTAGTTTTTATCTTGCAACAGGTTTCAAAAGTACTACAGAGTAAATAAACCGGCCTTTTGGTATTTACTAGAAATTTTACCAACTCACAGTCAACCAACAAAAAAGCAATTTGGAGTTTCACCAATTGTAAAGCTAAGTGTGAGCTTACGTTTTTTCGCAGAAGGTGGGTACCAGGCTGGTGTAGGAAAAGACTTCAATGTGTCTTTAGGCCAGTCGACTTTGAGCAAAGTGCTTACAGATTGGCTTCCATTAATGTAACCAAATGTTGAACTTGAGTTTTATTAGTTCTTTAGACCTACAGGAACATTTAAATATTTTTTATTTATTTAAATTTAGTTGTACAAAAATATACTTAAATTTTTAAGCAAACTCCTGAATAGAGACAATACAACAATAGACACAATAGACAATACAACAATAGACACAAGCAACAAGAAGAGACCCAGATTGAAAAGCAGCGGTTTAAGTAAAGAAGACACAACAACAACAAGTAAGTGCAAAAAATCAAATATAAAAAAGAGAGAAACACAAATTCTTCAGTGCGTGAGTTCTCTCTTAAAATTTTTTTGTCGTTAAGTAAGTAAGTAAGTAAAATTTTATTAAGACTTCTTCTTTTTCGATAACATTGGTTGTCTTACATACTATGAGAATAACATTCTTAGAGCTATATGCGTCTTACTCTAATAACAAAGTAGATATATAAGCAACAATTCTGAAGTGAGATAGTATATATAATATAATATACAAACAGAATAGTTTTATAAGACTTGCTTTCGGTCTTTGGACTGACTGACAGAGCTTGGGCCTGTTAATAACAAAAATAAAACTAAATAACAATAAAACAACAAAATAAATTACAAACGATCTGTCATTTCCATTGAAAGACATATTCAGATTACATTTCATGTATGTAGGTTAAGCAAAGTAAATATAATACATATACATATATAGGAATATACGAATGTACATAGATACATAGGTTAGGTTAGGTCGGAGTGGTAGCTCTGATGTCACAAAGCTCACTTGAGCACGCATAGCGGCCCGTTGTGATGCCACGGGTGAACGCAGTCCCTGTACTGACCAAGTTCCTCCACAATCAGGGAAAAGGAAGTAGTTGGTCAGCGCAAGGGCTGCACAACGGAAGCACGACTACCCCGCACTGGAAAACCAGCCAGAAAGTTTGATGAACGAAGCTATATCCTTGATATCAATGGATGATAGCTCCGTTAAGCTAACAAGGAATGGGGAGCCAAATAACCTATATCTACACCTAGCAAGAGACGGGCACTGACAAAGAAAGTGAATAACAGTCTCCTCCTCCTCAGAGGACCTGCATCCACGACAGAAATCGTTAAAAGGGAGCCTCATTCTTTCCGCGTGTCTGCCCATGACGCAATGACCCGTAAGCACGGCCACCGTAGTCGAGATGACGTCACGACCAAGGCCAAGTAATTGGTTGGTACGCCTTTTATCCATCAAGGGCCAGGTGAGCCTAGCGGTGGAGCAGGACTCCTCGTTGACCCAGGATAGGTTGGCGTCTCGAAAGAATTTTCGCGCAATGGTCAATTTGACCGAGGCAAGTGGTATACCCAATTCAACAGAAGAGGATTCCGGCAGGAGCGCACCAGCTCTGGCGAGCTCGTCGGCTCTGCAGTTACCCGGAATTTCACTGTGCCCGGGGACCCACACCAAAGAGACACTGGTGAAGCGCCCCGAAAGAAGGTCTAGACAGCGACGACATTCCCTAACGATCCTAGAGTTAATCACGAAACCCGATAGAGACTTTATCGCGGCCTGACTGTCAGAGAAGACCGAGACGCGAGTGAAAGGAGCATCGTTGACGAGGATCCATTGAGCGGCTCGGTAGATCGCCATCACCTCCGCCTGAAACACGCTGCAGTAGTCCGGCAGACGGAGAGAAATATTCAGGTTCAGTTTCCCAGAGTAGATACCGCTTCCAACACCATTGTCGATTTTAGAGCCGTCGGTATATATATCCAGGACTTCCGGGGGGATGACCGTATTAGGATTCCAGTCATTCCTATTCGGAATCAGAGAGTGGAAACATCTGTCAAGACAATATTCAGCAGTGATATAGTCCATGTTCGCAGGGGCCACCGGACCAACCTCCAGAATAGTGGAGTGTCCAGAAGGTATAATGTGCCAGCGAGACAAAGCATTAAGTCTAGTCGCAGTAAACTTGGCCGCCTGCTTAGCGAGAAGCACAGTAGGAAGCCAGTTGAGCATCGCGAACAAGGCTTTCGTGGGGGTGGTGCGTAGAGCACCAGTTATGTAAATGGCGGCAGACCTTCTGACCTTGTCAAGGAGTCTGACGTTGTGTTGTCTGTTCAGAGCAGTCCACCAGAAAGCAACGCCGTATAAGAGGTTGGGTTCGATGACCGTAGAATATATCCAACGCATGATCCTTGGGCGAAGACCCCATCTGGTTCCGACCGCTCTACTGCAGGAGTAAGCAGCACACGCCGCCTTGCGTGCCCTAGCAGCCAGATTCGCCCTCCAGTTGAGTTTGGGATCGAGGATCAGGCCCAGATATTTAACCTCGGGACTCAACGTAAGTCTGGTCCCACGTATCATGGGAAGAGAGAAGGTCGGAATTTTATATTTCCTCGTAAAAAGGATCGTGTCGGTCTTAGAGGGGTTGATAGACAGTCCAAAATCCCTACACCAGTCCAGTACGATTGACAGCGCCAAGTTCAACTTATCCGACAGTGTCTGCGGACAAATTCCCGACGCAGCAATGGCAATGTCGTCAGCGTAAGCTATGACTTCGTTGCCAGAGTGTTCCAGCCCTCTCAAGAGAGAGTTGACTGCAAGGTTCCAGAGAAGTGGTGATAGAACACCGCCTTGCGGTGTGCCCCTACGAACCATTCTCTGACAATTAGTGGCCCCCACTGTGGAGGTTACTATCCTCGACTTGAGGAGAAGCTCGATGAACCTGACCAGATTCTGTCCCAAGTTCAGAGAACCAAGAGCCCTAAGAATAGCGTCCGGGTCGACGTTATTAAATGCACCCTCAATATCCAGAAAAATGGCCAAAGTGTATTCCTTAACGTGCATGGACTTTTCCACCCGAGAGATAAGGGAGTGAAGTGCAGTCTCCACTGATTTACCTCTCGTATACGCATGTTGGGAAGCGGATAGAAGCGCTGGATCAATCGAGGCCCTAATATGAACATCAAGGACTCTTTCCAGTGTCTTCAAAAGAAAGGAACACAGACTTATGGGTCTATAGTCATTCGCCCCAGTATGGGACGGTTTCCCAGCTTTGGGAATGAAAATCACCCTAGATATTCTCCAGCTCCAAGGGATATAAAGGAGCCTAAGACTAGCATTGTAGATGGCAAGCAACCAAGGGAGGATTATCTCCTCCCCATGTTGAATGTCACCCGGGATAATACCATCCGGTCCTGGTGACTTGAATGGTTCGAAAGACCTAACAGCCCACTGCACTTGGCCAAGGGTGAGAGTCAGGGGGGAACAGTTTCCAGACAGTGGTTCGTTGACCTGATAAAAGGCCTGACCACCCAGGGTGGCACTACCTGGAAAGTGAGTGTCAAGGAGAAGCTCAAGCGTCTCCAAACTGGACGTAGTCCAGCATCCGTCAGTCCGTCGGATACAGTCAAGGGATTTGTGAGTGGAACTTAGAATTTTACGGAGACGGCCCGTTTCGGCAGAGGATTCTACTCTGGCGCAGTAGTTCCTCCACGAGGCCCTCTTCGCTCGCCTTATAGCGTATTTAAGTTCCCTCTTTTTGGCCTTGTAGATTGACCATTCGCCTGTCGCCTTCGCCCTATTAAAGAGCCTGCCACAAGATCGGTGTAGATCATCGATCTCTTGGCTCCACCAGGGCGGTTTTCGTTTGCCCCTATGGGCAGCGGGTTTGACGGAGGATGTGGCTGCCGCCCTAAGCGCGGTTGACAGTGTGTCCGCAGCCCTATCCACGTCGAAACGGGTCGTTATAGTCGGGGGGGTAGAGGGAAGGCTGCTACGCAGTTTCTCTCTAAAAATGGTCCAATTCGTGTTCCTCCTGTTGACCGGAGGGGTCATGGCAGGGGGAGACTCGTTCGTGTCGATAGTGAAGGTAATGTATCTATGGTCCGAAAAGGAGCATTCCTGAGATACAAACCAGTCCTTAAGGTTAGTAGAGAAATCGGAGCTGACCAGAGTAACGTCCAACACCTCCTTTCTGTTTGAAGTAAGGAAGGTTGGTTCATCGCCCCGATTTGCTATGACTAGGTTATTACTCATAATAAAATCAAAGAGGCACTCACCCCGTTCGTTGGTACCGGAACTGCCCCACATCGTGTGGTGGGAGTTGGCATCCGCACCGATGATGACCGGAACTCCGCGCAGTCTCGCATCTGCCACTAGTCGACCGATGGGCTCCTGAGGGGGAGAGAGCCCATAGTCATGCGCCAGATACGATGACGTGATCCAGATGGTCATCGAGTTCATCTCGACGACCATGGTGACGGTGTCTTTATCGCTGAACCTGTGAAGGAGAAGAGCGTTAATACTATTCTTAACCATGACACAAGCCCTAGGCTTACCTGAGTTCTGGATATACGCTAAGCGATATCCTTTGATGTTGAGTCCGCAAACCTTACCGTCTACAATCCAGGGTTCTTGGACCAGAACGAGCTCTGCTTCCTCGGTTGTCAGTCGGAGGAGCAGAGCGGCGGAGGCTGTTTTAGAGTGCTGTAGATTAATTTGGATGATTCTCAGCATTGGTCAGAGAATCAACCACTGTCACGTCAGCGTCCTCTTCGTCCGACAACGGTGAGGTTGCACCCGCGTCAATGTCAATGCCGTCGAAGAATTCCCCCACCAGCTCAGAGTTGGACTTCTTGCTGGATGAGGAGCGTCGAGAAGAATGACTACACACGCTTCTACACTCGACGTCTTCGACGGGTTCGAGGGGTCCGGGGGTAGGGTCGGATGGGGCAGGATCGGATGGGGTAGGGTCGTGTGGGGCAGGATCAGATGGGGTAGGTTTCTGTGGGATGGGTTGGGATGGGACGGGATCTACGGGGATGGAATCTGTTGGGGGATGTGCGGCAACGCGGGAATCCGACTTATAGACCCTTAGCTCGATTGAGCTAAAACCATATTTTATCACGCCCCCTCGGGCATTGATAAGCGGAAGTGACTCCTCATTCAGAATGATCACCGCTTCGCGGTAATCACCCCACTGGTCAGAAACTTTAGCCACCCTCCAGTTATGGGTGGGCAGGTCCGTGTTGCTGGCCTTGAGGATCCTCAGCATGGTTTCCGGGTCTGATGGTCCGGTCGGAATTCTCGCCTTGGATCGGGGGCGGTTGGGGATCTGGTCCGGAGGGACGGCAGCAAGCTTAGCTCCTGGCCAGACTTCACCAATCCTACTGATAGACTCCTTGTAGAGCTCCATAGAGCGGAGATCCGAGCAAGCTATCATCTTGATGTGCCCTTGATACCACCCCGCATCAGTACAGCCGGGTGAAGGGCCAGGGTTGGAGTCCATTACTCCAAGGAAGACGTCCAAGAGCGCATGTTCCACCAGCTTCCACTTGGTGGGAGCAATGGAACCATCAGGGTGGCTCTGGTCAACGATTGCCCAGGTCAAACCTTCCTTTAATACCTCACTTAAAGGCTTTGGAGGTTTGCTGGGGTCGGGACGTCTGGGACGGGGTCTTGCAGGGGGGGGGATGTTAGGGTTGGTCACCTTTGGGCGTTTGGGAGGCTGGAGTGGAGCGTTAAGCTCGATTGATCTTTGCCTCTTTGGGGCCGTCTCTGCCGTAATCGGAGAGCCGGGGGGGCGATCATTTTGATGGGCCTTAGCCCAGGCAAGGCTACCCTTCTCGTCCTCTGAGAGGAGAGCCGGGTCGGTCGAGCCAAATCTCGCAATGATCCGCATGGCTGATCTGCGAGTTCTATATGCCCTAACGCTAGCACTCACGGTATTTTTGACACCCAAAGATGGATTGGTGTCAGGGGCTTGCTCGCCAGACTTGTCTGCCAATGCCTTGGCGGCAGCCGAAGAGTGTGTGGACATGTTCGCAGCAGCCTTAGAGGTAGACGGTGCCTCGGTAGAAGGTGCCAGGGTCGAAGGTGTGGCGACACTAGGGAACGGCTTCACAGCCGGAGCCTTGTGTGCCAAGCGGGGTTTCACCGAAGTGGAAGCTTGGGTCTTGGTTTTAGAGGTTGGGACAGCCTTTTTGACAAGTGCCTGTCCAGGGAGGGTTGTGCGTCCACCTGTAACAGTGGATACTTTGCGCTCACTCTTTTGAGTTAGCGCTGGTTTGTGTGGTCTGTTAGAGTTGGTATTCATTGCTAGTGGGTCCCCACTCAAAGCCGCTATCCTTGCCCGCAAAGTGTAGTTACCCTTAAATGGTCCCGTGGTTATCTATGCATGCAGGGAGGCCACGCGAGGGTTGGCATCAGCCCTTATGGGGACAGTTGCTCAGAGCCAGACCGGGTACTAATCGGGAGTCTTCTCAACCGAACCTACACCGCCAACTTAACGGCGACGGACAAGGAACGTACTTTGAGGCCTGCCAGGGTTTTAACGGGACGGGGGCAGCTGTAGCCCTAGCCTGGAGCCGTTCACACTGGGTTTCACCCCGGTGCTACCGTGCGTACACAACTAGGTCCAGAAAGCTACAGCCACCAGCTCAGAGCAATCAAAATCAGAAATGGGGGGGTAGGAGTGGTCAGAAAGAAGAGAAAAGGGTCGTGCCAAAAGGGGGAAGGGGTCAGCCATAGTCACCCCGGCTGAGAGGGAGGTGTTTATTGACTCCCCAGTCTAGATCCGTAGTGTTTTGTTAAGGGCAGGGCCACCTCTAGCAGCATGTGACGATGTCACGCACTAACGGTCTTGATAGGGTAGAGGCTGGGGGCTCCGAGGGAGCTATGATCGCATATCCCTATCCTGCGGAAACCGCTTGACCCCAAACATAGATACATAAAATAGTTTGATTGATATAAAAGATGTCTTACAGATATAAGATAAAAGTTGTAAATATCACAGCGATTTGAGTTAGACTCATTGATAAAATTAATTTCTAATAATAAATTTTCTGTCACTTATAACCCCTATGGTTACCAGAGGCTGTTTTCGTGCAAAATGAGGCAAGGTTGAAAGGAGCAGGATCGTTGTCATTGGGCTCGTTGATGATGCCGATGGGTGAGAGATAAGTAGATCCAGCCCACGTTCTATTTTTTTAATTTGATGAATTTGGCTGACAAGGAAGTTGTTTTGAAATTCAAGTTTTTCGACAAATCTGGTTTGCAACGTCATGGCATGAAGACAGAAGGTTAGAATGTCTGCATTTTTATAGATGTAAGCGTTTGAAAATCTCTTTGTAAAACTTTCAAAATTCTTTCCGATACATTTTCTAAGGATTTTCCGTTCAAATTTCTCCAACTCTTTGGCTACTATAGGAGATATAGTAAACCAGATTGGAAAACCATAGCATAGAACCGATCTAATGGCAACCTTGTAGATTAGTAGCTTGGTGTTTATGGATAAATATCTGTTGTTCATTAAAGTTGCAAAAGCTCCTGATAAGGAACGCACGTTGAATGTCATGAATTTAATAAGTCTATGGGCCATATTTAGCATTAACTTTATTTAGAAGCCGCACGAATTCTGCCTTTGCCTCAGTTTTGGTCATAGTTTTAAAGTTGGTGGGAAAATTTGATATTTGTTGTTCCAGTGGCAGTTCATCGGGGATAAGAAAGACATTTGTCAATTTTAAAAACTCATCAATCACTGATGGTTTTTGTGACATTTCCATTGTATTTGTATGGAACAAGATTGCAAACGTTTTGTTTGGTGAGCGGGTGGATTGGTTTAAAATTTGCCTAACATTATTTTTGGCTATGATATTATTCTCTTTGACCTTTCTTATATGTTCCTTTCGGGACAAAATATACTTTCTATATGTGGGACAACCTCTCCAATTTCCAGCCCAGAAAGCAAAGCAAGTCTATTTTCACCTAATTTGGTGACGTCGACGTTAGTTTGAGACGGAGCCTCAGTTCTTTTACGCTTTGGTTGAGTGTTTGTTTGAATATGTACAGTAGTTCCCGCTTAATTGAATCAGCCAAATGGCACAGCTTTTGTTGCAATTAACCGGGTAAATCATTTAACCGATACTCGTCTAATTGATTTACTGACGCAATTAAAAGAATTCCTTTTAAATGAACTCTGGGCTCAATAAAGCAGAATTTCTGACGTAAATGTATAAGAATTTACGTATACAAAATAACTTAAATGCATTTTTTTTTAAATAACGAATAGTTTATTGAAAAAAAAAAAAAATTGTGCATACTTATATATTTTACTGTGTATAAAATAAAAAATGTTTATATTATAATTCAATGATGTTAAACATCGTACAATATTTGTACATTAATAAAAAACAGAAACTGAATTAACAAAAAATTAATTTCATTACACACTGAGATCCATTTTCATATCACATATACATCATACATACATATGTATATACATAGGTATATGTTTGTAGTTTTATGCTGTATCTAGATATGCTTAAAAAATCGGTTATTACAGCTTGAACCTGTTGTTTGCAAAATTGTTCAATAGTATATTTTTCTATACTATCGAGTTCATGTGAAAAAAGATTTTTGGGCAAGAAAAAATCACGAAGGTTGTTCAGACAAATCAAAACATCTTTAGTTGAAAGAAGATTGCTGACTTCTCTTATGTCGTCCTCTTCTTCGGACGAAGAGTCCGAAGTTAAATCGTTCACCACTTCATTGATGATTTCCGCATTCGTAAGTTGTCCACAGCATGGAAAACTATCATCAAAGGAAACATAATTTTCGAATTTTTGTTGTTGTTTGCCATCAAAAGAGAATTCTAAAATATTTTCTTCTATGTTGCTACATGCAGAGGAAGAAATAAACTTTGCCTAAAAAAATAAATGTTAAAAGCAATTAAAATTTTGCTTTCTCTCTTTATTGTAATGTAGTCAGATTCCAAAAAGCTCAAACTTTCTGATTACTGATAAAAGAGCGCACCTTAATGACGTCTGAGTTTCAAATCATTACTTCGACTTAAAATGGTGTCATATTTCATCAAATGCAATTCTTCACGAAACGTTAAATGGTTGAAATATGTAAACAAATTAAAACATATGGGGGAAGAGTTACCAAACTTTTACACAATATTCACATTACCATATTTTAGGAAAGAGGCCAATTAACCGGGTATTTTTATATACATTTATCAAGAAAGAGGGAATTTATGATTCAATTAAAAGGGTAACGCAATTAACCGAAACTCAATTAAACGAGAGTTGTTTAGTATATCTTATACGGAAAAACTTCATTGCTAATTTTTTTGTTAGAAAAATACTTGTTCAATCCAAATGTAGACAAAAGTAGTTTTTCCGTAATTTTCAGTAAAAAGAAAATTTCTGAGTTTAAAATCGTTTTTCCAAAAATGTATTTTTCATTTCAATTTTAACTTTCATTGAATAAAGAATTAATTTTAATAATTTAATAAATAAATTATAATTTCGAATTGCAATCGTCTTTATTTCATATTTGAGCTTTTACCACTGCACGCTCATAAGAATTTATCCAACAAAGGTTATGGGCCGAGGAAGCGTATAAAGCAAAGAAAGAAATAAAGGAATTTTCGTAATCGAAAACGAGTTTCATCTTGGTTTTTCATTGTTTTATCCGGAGATAAAAAACAAGGAATATGTCGTCTGCTGTAGGAAGTATAGATAAATTGAATGGCGAAAATTATGCAACGTGGAGCATTCAGGTAAAAAGTTTGCTTGTTACATTAGATTTGTGGCACACTATTGTTGAGGCTTGTCCGAATAACAACAATAACATTAAGTGTGAAGCCAAATCAGTTGATATATATTAAAAATTGTGCAACAGCAAAAGATGCATGGAACGTGTTGGATTCAATTTACAAAGCAGACACAGCATCACGTAAGGGAAATTTATTCAAGAAATTGGTACGTTATAAATTTAATTCGAATGAAGGTTTTGCATCACAACTTAATGAATTTATCTCAATAGTTGACGGATTAAAGGAAATTGGAATCGAAATGCATAATGATCTTTTATCCATTTTATTATTATGTAGTCTGCCGGAAGATATGGAAAGTTTCGTTGTAGCAATAGAAAGCCGTGATGAGTTGCATAAATGTGAAAAATTAATTTCGAAAATTTTAGAAGAAGAAATGAGAAAAAGTAATAGGAATGATGATCAAAATGAAAAAGTTTTTGCTGCGAATTATAAGAAAGAATTTAAACGAAACGTAAGAAGCAATATTTCAGTAATTATAATCGAAATGATGTAAAGAATGTGCAATATAAAAGAAGTTATTCAAATGAGAAGAGAGATACAGATGCGAATGCACATAAGAATAGTAACAATATTAAATGTTTTAGATGTGGAAAGAAAGGCCACATAAGATCTCAGTGTAAAGAAAGTAAAGAAAAACAAGAAAATAATTTTGCATGTTCCTTAAGAGAAAATAAATTTAATTTAAAAGATTTGTGGTTATTAGATAGCGGTGCATCATCTCATATGGTAAATTGTAAAGAATATTTTGAAGATTTTAAAGAATCAACAAGACAAATAATTTTGGCATCTGGCGAAGTAATTTATGCACAAGGGTACGGAAGAATAAGACTAAAACCAAATTTTTGTTCTCTCACGTTACACAATGTGTGGTATGTCCCCCAATTACATTCGAATTTTCTATCAATAAACAAAATTATTAAAGCTGGTCATATAGTCCAATTTGCTATGAACAAAGCAACGGTGAAAAGCAAGAGAAATACATATATTTTAACGGCTGACCTTGTGGGAGGTATGTTTATTGTAAATTTTAAAAGAATTAAAAATTTTGAAGTTGTAAATGACATAATTGATGAAAATACTGCCAAAAAGTGGCATCAAAGATTTGGTCAATTTAAGGTTAATGATTTAAATAAATTGGCCAACAAAAAAATGGTGAAAGGACTTGATCTAAAAATGGTCACGTCTATAGATTGTTTTACTTGTGCAGAAAAATAAGTGCAACACCATATAAAAGTTATTCAAACGTTCAAACGAGTGATGTCCTGGAACTGATTCATACAGATTTGTGCGGACTGATAGGTGTCAAGTCTGTGGGAGGTTCTTCATATTTCATCACATTTATGGACGACTATTCGCGTTATACTTTCACATCTTTTCTTAAACAAAAAAGTGATGCATTTGTAAACTTTGCTAGTTTCGCGGAGAAGCAGACAGGCCGTCAAATAAAAATTATTCGAAGTGACATCGGTAAAGAATTTGTTAACTTAAAGTTTCAGCAATATTGTTCGGAAAAAGGAATTATTTATCAAACTACTGTCGCTTATTCGCCACAACAAAATGGAGTATCAGAACGTGCAAATAGAACTCTAGTTGAGATGGGAAGGTGTTTATTAAATTCTTCAGGTTTACCACAAAGTTTATGGGGAGAAGCCATAAATACGGCCACATATTTAAGGAATCGTGTTCCTACGAAGGTTCTAGGGGATGTTACCCCGTATGAAAGATGGTGTGGAAAAAAGCCGTCAGTATCTCATTTAAAAACTTTTGGTTGTGACGCAGTGGTACTTAAAAAGGGACCGAAATCCAATGGTGGAAAGTTTTTGCCAAAAGGTATAAAAATGAAATTCGTTGGTTATCAATTGTATACGAAAGCATATCGTTTATACAATACAGATTTGTATTGCTCGAGATGTTTTATTCTTCGAAAGCTCATTCGAAAAAGTTAATTCGCAAAACGAAATAAATGACGTTAGTAAAAATAAAATTTTTAAATGTTTCGGAAATGAAAATCCAGATGTATTTGATGACAAACATCAAGAAAATAGTGAGATTAATGAGCAGCAGTTAAAAGAAAATGAAATCGAACAAGAAGAAAAGGAAGAGAACATGGAGATTAGTGAAGAAACTAGTGATTCAGAAAGAGAAGAAATTTTAAGTGCGGGAAATAAAAGAAAACGTGGCAGGCCTAGACTGTTAAGAACAGGAGGTAAAGGACGACCACGGAAAATTTATCGTACAGAAAATGGAACGCAAATGGTAAACTCAGTCATTGATAGTCCCAAAACTGTTAATGAGGTTTTAAATTGTAAGGATTCTAATAAATGGCTTGAGGCTATGAAAGCTGAATATGAATCGTTAATTAGAAATAAAACTTGGGATTTAGTAGATAACCCCGAAGGGAAAAATATTATCGGATGCAAGTGGGTATTTGCATTAAAACATAATGCAGATGATTCAATTTAAAAATATAAAGCGCGGCTAGTAGCTCAAGGATGCTCTCAAAAATATAGTATTGATTTTTATGAAACTTTTGCACCGGTTGTAAGACACTCAACTATAAGGTTAATATTAGCGTTGGCAGCTAGACACAAATTATTGATTAATCATGTTGATGTAGTTGCAGCATACTTAAACGGAAATTTAGAAGAGGAAATTTATATGTCTCAGCCTAAAATGTTTGAAAACAAGGAATATCCTAAAAATGTATTTTTCATTCCAATTTTAACTTTCATTGAATAAAGAATTAATTTTAATAATTTAATAAATAAATTATAATTTGGAATTGCAATCGTCTTTATTTCATATTTGAGCTTTTACCACTGCACGCTCATAGGAATTTATCCAACATTTTTAAAGCAAATAAGCGGGCAAATCAAATAACCGGGAATCAAATAAGCGGGAACTACTGTATATTTTTTATTGGCGTTTGAATAAATGCTGTATCTTCGTCATCTATAATCATCTATGCAAATCCATTCTTCGGTTGAAAGTTGGTACCACCTTTGCAATAAAATGCTAAAATGGCACCCTCCCGTATGCGTCATCACCTTTTTCCAATGTCACCTTGCTCGACCTTCAATCGTTGTTTTTAGTAGCCATATATGTTACGCGCCGGTAAATAGCACAAATACTACAAATTTAATCAACTTGACATTACCATGTGCCAAGACACATTTTCAAATATAGGTTAAGGGGTAGAAAAGATCTTCGCCGGCTAGCTCGAAGCTAAAGTCGTGGTTCTCAACCCGAGTATTTGACGCGTAAGCATATATCATACTCTACTACCCTGTGAGTATGAGAAAAATACAAAAAAATGTAAAACTTTTAATTCCGAAAATTCATACTGCTGTCAGCAGATAAAACGAACAAAAATATCGAACATCGCTATCAAACAAAGAAAACCATGGCAAGGTGATTAGCCATGTACGGTACACTTTTCCCTTCCAAAAAAAAATTAAGTCACCCTTCTGACAGAAAAGTACCGACAATCCGAAATCTGTCCCCGAAAAATACGACCACTTACTTTCTAACCTACTTTGAACACCAGCATCATCTCTTCCAATCAATTAAAAATCCCTTAAAATCTCCATTTCAAATTTTACAATTGTGTTTATTAGTTGATTTGTCTTATATGTATATATTTACAAAATTTAGGAAAATATGAAAATAATGATTGGTATAATTAATACGCAAATTATATATATTAACTAAGTATACTACAATGTAAGATAAAATAGGTTAATTAAAAATACTATAAGAGGTAAGTGTAGGGTAAAATAAGGTAAGTATGTATAACATAGAGTATAACGTAAGAAAATTATTTCTTATTTGATTGAATAAAACACAATCTTCGGTCACAATTTTTTTAATTAAAAAAGAACTTTTAGTAAAAAAAAAAATTATTTTAATTATTTGTTTTAAAACAAAACTGAGAAATTGAACTTTTTCTTTTTTCAAATGCTGCACTGATCACTGCACACGTCTTGAATCGATCAATGTTGTTCTCAATCTCCCTCTTTTTTGTCGTTAAATAAGAAGTAAAAAGAACAATAAAAAGGTTACCACCCATACTTCTTTTGATAAATCTCTGGGGAAATAAAATACCTCCATATTAATAATAATCTTGAAATTAATTATTATTTTTGATAATTGTTCTTGTCAAATCGCTAGCAGGGACTTTTTTTGACTCAATTTAACCCTTATTTTTAACCCATCATTGAACAATGGCACTCGATAAATTTGTAAGTTTTGCAATTGACCTTTTGGATTTTGAAATAGAGTATGTATACACAAAGTGCGCCCGAAAACAACATTCACTCTCTTGAGGTACTTCGAGTCGAACTTGATTCTCTATGGTCACAGGTCAAAAGGACGTATGAAGAGGAAGATTCTAAGGAAAAACCCATCGATAAAAATAAGCTTCGTGATCGTTACAAAAAAGTTCTTTCTGCCTATAAAACGTGTCTAGGGTCAATTAATGCAGAAATTCAAGCTCTATCGAATCCAAAGAAAGAAGAGCGGGTTTCTGCTATTGAAAAACAACCACAGGAAAATCATGACATCCCATTTGTGCGGCTACCACCTTGCGATACGGACACATTTCGTGACATGGCCTGCTTTCCCCGACCTTTTCACAGCATTATACATAAATAATTCTAGACTTAGTAAAATTGAGAAACTTTTTCATCTAATACAAAAGACTGGAGGAGATGCTAGGAATATAGTTTCAAATGCCCCATTGACCAACCAAGGTTTCGACATAGCCTGGGAAAACCTTGTAGCCCAATACGAGAATAATTGGATCCAAGTAAACGAACAATTAAAAATTTTATTTGACCTTCCGAACGTAGCTTAAGACTCAGGCTCATCAATTCAAAAACTTCAGCGAACAGTTAATGGATGTATTCAGGCGTTAAATGCTTTAGGTGTAGAAACCGCTACATGGGACCCATTTCTGGTAAACATTTGCTCAACAAAGCTCCCTCGGACTATTTGAAAGGAATTTGAAAATTCACTTCAGGAAGTTACAAAAGTTCCGACTTGGGAACAATTCAACACTTTCTTGATACACAATTCTAAGACTCTAGAATCCATAGCGGCCATCACACAATCAAATTCAAAATCAGAACAACCAAAAAGAGATAATTTAAAATCTAAGCCAAAACGAGTTCACACCTTTCATATAAACACAACCCAAAATGAAACTGGGTCGAAAAAAATAAAACCTTTAAACACAAATAGGGCACAGAAAAATGACTCAAATTACAAATGCCAATATTGTAAGGAGTCTCACCAATTGTGGTCTTGCACCAAGTTCTTAGAGAAGAATACATACATAATTGGTCATTACAACCCTTCAATCAGGATTATTGACCTAGTTTCTCACACCACTTATGTTGTGTGTGTTAATTTTATACATAAGTGGCGGGACCTACAGTTTAAAGTCGATTCCGAACGACAGATTTTTTGAGAAACTTTTCATGGCAATTTTATTTACTCTCAGAGTTTTTGCCAGAAATCTGCTGAGAGGAAATCGCCGAAGAAATACTTTTTGTATTTTGTTTGATGTCTGGCCTGGGGCTCGAACTCTGGCTTTACGTCTAATAAGCCAAAACACTACCTACTAGACTACGACGACTTCAAGAGAAGAATGTTAACGAAAAAATTCACATTGTAAGAGTTACAAAATCATGATACAATTGCCTCTCTATTTACCACAATGTCAAGGACTGTATAAGTAAATTTAGTTGTAGATTATGTAAGCAAAGACACAATACTTTGTTACATAAAGGATTAGAAACCTAGACTTTAGTTCAGAATTGCAGAATCAGCAGGAGCATCGCAGCACAAGACACCAATATACAGTCCACATCAGCATCAAACGTTTCCATATCAAATACAATTTAAATTAGAAGTCTGGGCACCAGTTCTGAAGACTCTTCACGCAAAAAAAAAAACATGGTTGAATATTTTCATTGTGATCAAATTATTTTCCTAAATGTCTCATATGAGTATTACAATAAAGTTATTGTGATTTTATACATATTATAAACAAACCTTAATTTATATAACCATATTATATTTTATATTTTAAAATAAGATGGTCTCCGTGTACGAAATTTATTTTATTTTTGTTACAAGCAATTGAAATTGTTATTACAACTATCAATTTGATTTTTAAATGGTATTCAAAATTATTGAACATATTTTAATTAATAGTTTTCCTTTTAAAGTGTAAACAGCGTGTGTTTCGCAAATTGTGTAATACTTATTAAATAAAAACAAAATATAATTAATGTAGAGTAAGTAATAAAAAGTGTGATTTGTAAAGTTTATTAACACTTTTTGGTTTACAACCAGAAATAAATTTAATTTACTTGAAAAAAGAATCTTAATTCATTTTAAATTTACCTCTTTACCTTTATGTTTTAAAATTAATAACAATTTTACGAATTGTCTTATCAAATATAATTAAAAGTGTATGTTTTCTTATTTGTATAAAAAATAATTTAATTTACATTTTACTTAAAATTTCCATAGATTGCTTAAAAAATTATATTGTTGAAAAAGACGTCGAAATTCAAACATGTATTGTTTACTGCACCCAAGTATTTTCAATGTAATCATTCCCATAATCATAAAAAAAAATAATGATTAGAAGAAAAAAATGAAATGTCAAATTCTCTCTCTAAAATGCTATTGAGAATCATTTCATAATAAGAATTTAATCCATAAAGACGTGTAATAAAAAAAACAATGAATGGTGTTAAAATTATTAAAACTATATATGAAAACATAAATGAAATAATTATTTTAAATTTCAACGAACAGATTAGCTACGATTCGTTTGTGGAAAAAGGTAAAATAGGTAATGTATTATAATTGTTTTATATTTCTATTTTCTTATTTTATTTGCAGCAAAAACTATTCACAAAATTCCAACGAATGTGGCGGTTGATATATTTAACAAGAACTTTATAATAAAGCCGGATTATTTCCTAGCAATACTGGAACAGTTCATAAATTGTGTAGATTTTGTAATAGAAATTAAACTATGTAAGTAAAAATTAAAACAGTGAAACAATTTTTAAAGAAAAAAAAATTACGTCTTTTACGCTTGTTTTTTCCATTTTTAATTGTAATTGTAGTTTTTTCATTTTCTTTTTTAATAAGAAAAGAAAATCAAAAAAGGGACGATTAAGGCAGGATCTTCAAATGTCGTAAATAATTTTTTTTTGGAAAAATATGGAATTATTTCCGAATTTTCGTTATATATCATATCATACCTTCAATATGAACATATAGTCTATAAGCCTGGAATGGTAGTACATATTGGAGAATATGAGGACGAAATCCCAGAATTTGGACTAATTGATCACATATGTTTTATTGATAATACATATATCTTGTGCGTGCAAAGACTAATAAACCATGGATTTGATTCGCATTACTTTGCATTTCGAATTGAATATGAAGACATTTTCTTATCAATAAACATAAAATCATTAAAATCTGATTTCATAGCATATATTTGCACATCAAAAGATTGTATATTGTTCTTAAATTAAATCTAATTATAATATTAATAATTATAAAAATTAACTAATTTATTAGATATGTATTGAATTTCTTTATATTAATGTTTTTTATGAAAGTTTTGTTATTTTAAATTAAAATAAAATGTCTCATTGAAGTATTGCGTCTTATTATTGGGGGTACTATTTAAATAAAAAATAGAAAATATTATAGTCATTCGAAGTATCATATTATGGTAAAATAAAAACAATATTATAATTGTAGTGACCATTTTATGATAATAATAATATAATTGTAGGAATTATATTATAGTTGTTACGGGAACTATAATATGTTAACGTATGACAATATTATGATAACCTACTGGGATCATATTATGTTCTGCATAGGGAACTATTTTACATGGTTGTACTAATTATAATACTAAACATTAATGATAGTTTCAGTTTATGGTAGCCCGAACCATATTTCTTCTTTGCGTGTTCCTTCTAATTTACCACCACAGACTTTAGATTTGCAACAATTCAATGTGACTGCTAAATTAGAACTTGCAGATCCTCAATTCAATCAAAGCAGACCCATCGACTTGCTTATAGGCCTCGACTTGGGCCACTCAATATATTGCATGGACACACCGATGCGGTCTATTGGATCCCTTTTGTCACAAAAAACAGTATTTGGCTGGATTGTGGGGGGACCAATTTCAACAAAGACACAACCTAGTACAACAGTGTCACTACTCAACACTACGTCCCTTGACCGAATCCTCACATGCTTTTGTGAGGTGGAGGAGACCCCAAAACAGGTTTTGAGGTCAGATGAGGACACATTTTGCGAGAACAACTTCATGTCGACGACACGAAGAAACGACAAACTAAGGTATATAGTTACCCTACCCTATAAAAATAACGAAGAAATAGGAACTTCGAGAAACATAGCTATGGCACAGTTCTTGAGAATGGAACGCACGTTTAGCCAGAAACCCGAACTCAAAAAACAACACGACCAAGTAATTGTTGAATACCTCGAGTTAGGACATATGAGGAAAGCTTCTCCCCTGGAAATCAACACAAACCCAAATTATTACCTGCCGCATCATGCAGTAATAAAACCCGAAAGGCTGACAACGAAACTTAGAGTAGTTTTCAACGCTTCGAGCCCGTCTTCAAACAAGAAGAGTTTGAATGACATACTATATCCAGGACCCATACTTCAACAGGACTTAGTGCTTCTGATACTGAAGTGGAGATTCTTCCGTTTTGTGTACAACGCAGATATCACAAAAATGTATCGACAGATACTCATTGATCCGACTCAAACCAAATATCAAAGGATATTATTTCAGCAAACAGAAAAGGATCCTATTGAGGATCACGAACTCTTGACAGTGACTTTTGGAGTCAACTGCGCTCCGTTTCTGGTCTTTAGAACCCTACTTCAACTAGCTGAAGATGTAAAATCGACTGACCCTCTCGCATCAAAAATTCTACAACAAAACATGTACGTGGATGATGTTTTAGCAGGCTGCCACACATTAATCGACGCCATCAAATCAAGAAGAGAACTTACAACAGTTTTAAAATCCGCTGGATTTGATCTGATGAAATGGACATCAGATGACCCACGAGTTATACAAGATCTACCAAATGAGACCCTACTACCTCTCGATTGGTTAAATTTGTCAGAAGACACTGGAACGAAAACTCTTGGAATCAAATGGAACATTTCTTCAGACTCATTTACATTTACAGCACCAGATGTCGAATTAAAAGAAAACTACACCAAAAGAGAAGTTTTATCTACAATTACCAAATTCTTTGATCCTTGTGGATGGATAGCCAGAATAATAGTTGAAGCAAAACTAATTATTCAACAGATTTGGTTAGAAGTCGACTGGGATGACATACTAAAACCCTTGACTTGTCTACAGTGGCAAAAATTCAAAAAAAATCTGCCCCGCAAGAAATATATTGAAAATTCCCCGTTGGATCCAATTTAGTCCGAGTTGTAATATGGAAATTCACGGTTTCAGTGACGCTTCAGAAAAATTTAGCGGCCCTTTATGTTCGAATACAATCAGAAAACTCAGTATTCACATTTCTTCTTGCTTCAAAGACCCGTGTAGCTCCCTTTAAGCAAATATCTTTGACCCGCTTAGAACTTTGTGGATCCGTATTATTGGCAAACCTTACATGTGGAATTATACAAAATCTTCAAATTCAAAATATCAAAGAATATTATTGGACCGACTCAACAATCGTGCTGTCCTGGTTAAGGAAACCCCCTTGCTCATGGAACACTTTCGTTGGAAATCGTGTTTCTGAAATCCTAGATAAGGTTGGAAATCAAAATTGGCAACACATCGATTCAAAAGATAACCCAGCAGATGTAGCCAGCCGAGGATGTACTCCATAAGAACTGGAAAACCGCAACCTATGTTGGTTTGGACCCTCCTGGTTAAAATTGCCTAAAAATCAATGGCCGATACCAACACAAACAGGTGACACAAACCTAGAAGCTAAAACTGTAAAAGCATTTACAACCACAACACGCGAAGACCCATTAAATCGATTTTCACGCGCTTATCGAGTGCTTGCTTATGTCATACGATTATGGAGAAATACTGGAAGCAACCGATCCCATCTTCGCGTATCTGCAGCAGAAATCAGACGGAAAGAAATAGATTTCATCAAACATCGACTCATCATCTGGACTCAACAAAATCATTTTCCAGATGAGTACAAACATTTGAAACTTCAGCAGAAAATATCATCAACCAGCAGTCTTTTAACCTTAAATCCCTTCATGGATCGCCATGGCATTATTAGAGCCAAAGGGCGACTCGCTCAATCAGCTGCATTAACCTATAATGAACGCTATCCGAAGCTACCTACTCGAAGCTATCACAACTACTAGTGGAATTTATACATAAAATTACCCTTCATGGAGAAAACCAACTAATGATTCGAGTCTTACGCACAGAATATTGGATATTCAGATTGAAACCCTTGATCAAAAGCGTAATTCACAACTGTAAAACGTGTGTTTTGTACAAAAAACAGACGCAAAATCAAATAATGGCTCCATTACCACCAGAACGGACAATATTATCAAGACCCTTTGCTACAACTGGATTAGACTACGCAGGACCTTTTGACATCAAAAATTTCACAGGCCGAGCGTGTCTTATTACAAAAGGGTATATTTGCATATTTGTATGCTTCGCCACAAAAGCTGTACATCTTGAAGCAGCAAGTGACAAGACAACAAAATAAGACTTTAAAATTGAATTTAATGAATTTGTGAACAAAAACCATATAAACCAAAAAAAGGAGACAAATTGAATTTAGACAAAAAATTAAAACCAGACATTGTATTAAATAAATTAAATAAAATAAAATTACAAAACCAATAAAACAAACTTAACTTGAATTTAAAATTATAAAAACAATATTGTGTTTTATTTTAACAAAAACAAAATCAAAAAAACGAACCAGCACAACATCATACATTAAACACAGAGAAAAAGGAAAATTAAAAAATTTCACGCGGAATTTTTATTCATAATAGGAGAGGAGGGAAAAGAGAGAAATTTCATGCGGAGTTTTTATTCATGATTGGGCCGATTATATATTATTAAGCAGAAAAAAGCCGGCGTAGTGGAACAGTTTGCGAGAAATAAAAAGACTTGTTACCTGCTACAATGTTCAAACGGAAGAGAAAGAAATTTATTGACAATTCATTTGACAATGCATATAGCCTACATAATTGCATTAAACTGCATTAAACTATAGTTGCATTAAACTGCATAAAATGCAGTGTTGTATAAAATATTACATTCTTTTAACACCCTTCCGGATTGTTTATTTTATACAAATATGTACATAGAGCATTTGGTCAGCAAAAAACAAACTATAAAAATTCAATGTAATTCAAAAGATTAACTTTGACCAAATGCAAAACAAAAATAATAATAATAAAAAAACTAATTTAAGCCAACTTCGTTCGTGAAAAACTGCATTTTGTTTGCGTCTACAGCTTTGGTCAGGTTGTCAGCTAACATATTCTCATGCTTTATATATTCTAGCACAACTTCTCCATATGCAATTTTCTCCTGAACAAATTTGGACTTTATGTCTACATGCTTGGTGCGAGCCGAAAACGAGTTGTTTGATGCTATAAACATAGCGCTTTTGTTGTCGCAAAATAACACTATCTTCCTTGGTGTGCTCGCAATTAGTTCACGTTGTAGTCGTTTAAGCCACACGGATTCTTTGATAGCACACACAACTGACATAAGTTCGGCTTCAGTCGAAGAAAGTGCTACAGTAGGCTGCCGCTTGGTTGCCCAGGATATCGCGCCATTTTGAAATATAAAAATGTACCCAGTGGTGGAACGCCTACTGTCAATATCACCAGCCCAGTCGGCATCACAATAGCCAGTAATATCTTCAGGACTTTTTCTGAAAAATATACATTTATTTATAGTAGCTTGTAAATACCTCATAATTCGTTTCAGCGCAATCCAGTGCGCCTTGCCTGGATTTGTAGAAAAAACGACTCAATTTGTTTACTGCGTAACAGATGTCTGGTCTAGTAATCTGTGCAGCGTACAACAGACATCCTAATGCTTCCATATACGGCACTTTAGCCATTTCCGCTCGTTCAATATCAGTCTTAGGACACATTTCCGATGTCAGCTTTTGGTTTACGTCGATTGGAGTTGATATGGGATGACAAGTTTCCATCCCAAAACGTTTTAAGACTTTACGGGTATAGTCATCCACAAATGTGAGTAAATATCTAGCGCCGGCGTACGACGCAGTATTAAATGGTCCCATTACATCGGTGTGTAATATGCCCAAGACATCATTTGCAGAATTCTGACTTTCACCAAAAGGTAATCTAGTGTGTTTGCCTTTCACACATACTATACACTTTGTTTTGCCTTTTGAATTAATTTTCAATTCATTTGCCGTAGCTGTCGCATTCACTAAATCACAACTTATGTGGCCAAGCCTTCTGTGCAGTAAATCATAGTTGACCATTGTAAACACGTTACCAACAATAGCATTTTTTTTCTTTAATTTGGTTTTGTACACAATTTAATTTATAGAGACCGTTTACTAAATTCGCCGACGCAACCACTTTATTGTTGTATTTGTTAATTATTTTACAATAATCTTCTTCAAAAACAATGCGCTTGCCATTTTTTGTCATTTGGCTTACCGATAGTAAATTTGCAGCTAGGTTTGGTACGGTCTTTGACAGTAATTCTCTCTTCTTTGTTGTTGTTACAAACACACAGTTCAATGTCTCCAACACTTGCGACGTTTAGCTTATTGTTGTCAGCAGTCGTTACATACATATTCTGCACTGGCTTTGTGTTTTTTAATGTGTCTTTCTTGAAAATCATGTGAATTGTTGAACCACTATCTATGTAAAAGTCAGCCGGCGATGTTTTTGCATTTATACACAGCGACTCTAGCAGAACTTGATTATGTGATTCCTTTTTCTCTTTTTTCATGCAGTCTCTAGCAAAGTGCCCACGCTCTTTGCATTTATGACAACGAACATTTTTTTTGCTTTTTGCATTCTTGTAATTGTTGTTGTTTCTCCCATTCGACGTGTATAATGCATTTTCGTTATTGCTTTCTGCGTCGAATTTGACGTCTTGCAATAAAAGCGACTTCACTGAGTCGATAGTGAGAACCTTCTTTGAATTCTCTACTGCTAACACCAACGGCATATACTCATTAGGCAAACCGTCCAACAACAACGATGCGATCAGCTCTTCATCTAGTTTGAATCCAGCGGTTTTGAGTTTGACTGAGGTTAGTATCATTGCATTAATATATTGTTGCATTGTTGCATTCTACCGCCAACTTTAGTTGAACAAGCTGTTTGAGCAATCCAACTTTCCTCGTTAGGCCTTTATCCTCATAAGCTTCCATTAAGCTATCCCAGGCTCCTTTTGCTGTAGTCTTCTCGGCGAGTAGTAGTATGTTTATGGCGTTTCTGGATCAATCTTTCCATACAAATTTGGGATCACGCTCGTAGTTTTTTGTATGGCGTTTCTGGATCAATTTTTCCATACAAATTTGGGATCACGCTCGTAGTTTTTTGTATGGCGTTTCTGGATCAATTTTTCCATACAAATTTTGGATCACGTTCGTAGTTTTTTGTATGGCGTTTCTGGATCAATTTTTCCATACAAATTTGGGAGCACGCTCGTTGTTTTTTGTATGACGTTTCTGGATCAATTTTTCCATACAAATTTGGGATCACGCTCGTAGTTTTTTGTATGTACCTTCGCGACCACTTTTTCCATACAAATTTGGGATCACGCTCATAGTTTTTTATATGGCGTTTCTGGATCAATTTTTCCATACAAATTTGGGATCACGCTCATAGTTTTTTATATGGCGTTTCTCGACCACTTTTCCCATACAAATTTGGGATCATCCCTTTAATTTTTATTTATTTTTTTTCAGTTTAATTTTAAGTTTGTACCATGTATTGTGAAAGGGTAATGCTTTTTAATGTGTGTGTGCGTGTGTGTTAAAATTTGGGAGCATGCATAGCTGTAAAATAATTAAATCGTTGCAGAATTGTGTGTGATCGACCTATTGTATACCTATACGCTTTACATATAGGCGTGATTAATGTTGAAAAAAAAAGTGTTTAATTGGTTTTTTTTTGTTATAAAAGTGCATTTATTAAAAATTAAAAAACACATTTCCACAGTTTATTCAATACAAAACGCATATCGAGTTACATACTGACTGGCGCGTGTAAACAAATAAAATATTTCATATATTTTTCATTGCGATATTTGATCTGCTGAATTCTCACGCTTTGCCAGGTGTGATTAATGTTGAAATAAAAAAATGTTTAATTTGTTTTATTTTTTATATTAATTTTTTTATTAGAGAAAAATAAAAAAATATTAGCCCAATTCACGATCTAGTGTAAATGGTCTTGCATCATTGCATTTGCAAAATGGTATAGTATATTTTTACACTACAATAACAAAATATACAGAAATACTCTTGCTACAGTTTATAAAATAAACAATACTCAAAACCATAGTTCATATTTACTCAACATTTTGCAACACTCACAGCTGACAATTTATTTATTAAAAATAATAAATTTTGTTGACGAATGGAGATCCAAAATAGAATAAAAAGGGATAAACCCAACAAAAAATGGTCCGAAGAGGAACATAATCTCTTCGGTAGCCTCGTCTATTAAAGAGTCCAATATTTGTTCCTTCATTCCATTAGACATTTTTATAAATTGTTAACAAATATCATAAAATTAAAATCATATATCTATTTATTTTTTATTTTTGACAATCAGCTGTGTATTTGTGTTTTACAATTAGTGTTGCAAATGTAACCAGTAAAATTTGTTCACAATTAATAGGAAATATTTACAATTGCATAAATACAATTGCAAAAATACACGAGATTGTGAATTGGGCTATTATTCTAAAACTTATACTACTAAATACATTTCTTAAACTTATACTAAATACATTTCTTATAATTATAATTAAATTTTATTAAAGGTACAGTTTTTACAATTCAATACATAATAGAAATTTATTATTATTCTTGCTTCTTCTTCTACTTGATTCTTTTTATTCTTATAATAACTGCAATGACAGGTGTCTGGACCGCATGTTGCGTCTTCATTAGACCAGACGCAATCTTCGAAATGTTCTCCATGTTTAGTTTGTTTTGTTTTTAAATTATCAATATGTTCAACAAGTGATTTTATATCAATCAGTTTTTTCCTATCTTCATCGGAAATAATGTGTGTAAATGATTTTAAAAAATGGAATAATTCTGTGAGGAACATTTTATATATCTAGTTACTGTATGTTCATATGCAATGTTTGCAAATAATGTTTAACATTAATTGTTCTCATATTTATACTATTTCATCATAACGCCTAATCAATTTCTGTTGTTTAGTTAACAAAGATTGAAGTTGTGATGATTAAAACACTATTAATTTTTCTATTTATATTTTTATATTTATATATTTACAAAAGTTTTTTTATCTCATTGGTAAGAGGAATATATTCAAACATTCTATCGTGTATAATTGTGCAATATGCAGACGTATTTGCAGGTATATTTGTTAAGGTTTTTGTTTCTATACGGATATCTATTGGTCCAGTTTTAATTGCTTCATTCTGATGGCTAACATCTATTACAATTATTGGCGCTGTTGTCTTGAATTTTTCCCTTGTTAATAATGGTTGTGAGTCACGTAAATAATAGCTTTGTTGAAATTTTAAATACATATCATACAATACAGCAAAACGATTTCGATCGAATTTTAGATTTAAGTCATCATATGGGTATACATCATAATTCAAATGTACTTTTACATCAGTTAAATCACGATGAACAAATTTATTTTGATTATTGCGAAATGCTAAAAGAAGGAATCGTGGTCTCTCATTTTCACTCGCTAGCTTAACATTCCATAGAACAGCTGTGCTTTGTGGAAGTGAAGGATAATAATATGTATCCCAACTTCTGACGGCAATATTTAGCGGTCGGCTACTATTAATTGTTTTAAATATTTCCAACTTGTAAGCATCAGCCAATTGAATATGTGGTACTTTCCATGTAATGTTCAGGATAGATAACTTAAATTTTTCATTTGAGTACTTGAGAATCATCTTTAGAGCGTAGGAGAATTAGTTCATGTTTAGAATTGAGTATTACTTTATTAAAATCTTCAGCAAATCCAAGAATCATTTTTAATGGAACACAAAAATTGAAATAACCGGAAGCTAGTGTAAGATCTTCAGCATTATTTGGTACCCATCCTGCATTTATTAACGAATTGCTTTCAAGTTCATTTAGTGATACATAGTTTTTCATTTCTGTAGTTATTCCCAAATGTCGTGTACGATCAATTTCTATACCGTTAAGTTCATATCGGATTTCATCAAAGAGATAACCCATACAGTTGTTAAGAAGTTTTAGAGAGATGGCGGGTGTTAAATCTTCCTTTGTTGCTTGCCCTTCAATATAGAGAAAGCTTTCACTTGGTAAAACATATAAATCCTGGTTTTGAATTGATATTCGAATTTCATCATTATTTTTATAAGATTGTTGATATGATATATAACTATGATATTCCTTTTTAATGATTAAAATATCAAATTGTGGTTTTTGTAATACGTTTATTATATTACTCATTTTCTTTTTCTTCTGTTAACTTTAATTGAAATCCTAAACTTTGTAAAAACTTTTGATTACTTTTACTTAGATTTTTCGGTTCGTTTTCTTCTTGTCTTTTTTTCAATTTTATGTGTTCTTTAAAGAAGAAAATAATTTATCACTTGTTTGCTTCGTAGTGAGTGTTGATGGCGGAATGAATGTTGTTTCCGCATTCAAGATCCTTTTATCGAAAATAATCATTATTGTGCTGGTTTCAAATGTAAACGTATTGATATCTTCTCACCTCGAAAATTTATTAAATTTCCGTCCTGATAGACAATTTTCAAAACTAATGTATTTATTGTTCTTGTATTAAGTGGTAAATATATAACATTAGCTGGTGCTTCTGTTATTTTATAGCCTGGACTAACGTTCAATGAAAACTGATGTAGGGTATGCGCAGATGTACTGTTTATATATGATCCACTTACAATATTACAATCAATGGATATTATATTGTTACGTTTCTACCTTTTTAAAAACGTTTAAATATGAGTTCGTTAATTGCAAACCAAAGTAAAAACAGATATGTGTTTTATTTCAATTAAACTCTCTTTATTGTCCACACTTTCTTATGTGCCACTGTTCACACTTAACCGATACAACAATAATTACTACAATTTATTTCTTGTTCACTATTATTCACACACAACTACTCGCTTTACTGCTCACAACGGATATCTTCAAACCGCGACTTATTAGTTCACACGCAACTTCACTCAAGACTGACTCAATTACAACTGACTCACTCCTGCCTTGTCTTGCCATTTTATATGCGAACGTCTTCAGTCTGATGATGGTTCTCGAGGTGGAAGGTTCTCGTTCTCGCCTTCTCGAGAATTCTTTTGCAACTACATTGTTTATTGTTGCTGGTTTATTTAGAAGATGTTCGATGTATTTGTTAAGGTGTATTTGTGTATTGTGTACACATTGCCTCTTGTTCGTTGTGCTTGCGTTTTCTATCTCGCTCATGGTCTTTGTTTTTGTGGCTTTTGCTTATTGTTTTTATTGTTAAACGATATTAGGTCGTTTCGTTTGTTCTTGCGTAACACTGCCGCCCACTTAAGCCGTCCCGAATAGGCTCATTATCTCTTTTCCCATATTTTGCCAGTCGCTCTATGTGTACGACCTTCATTTTTGTTCGGGGGCTGTTAGCTTTCTGTATCCTGTAAACGACATCGTTTAACCGTTTAATTATTTTGTACGGTCCATCCCAGCTGGTTTGTAGCTTGGGAGATAATCCCTTCTTCCGCTTTGGGTTGTATAGTAGAACCAGTTGTCCCTCCGTGTTGGAAGTTGGAAGCCCTCCGTGTTTGCTGCACGATCATATCTGGCTTTCATTCTATCGCTGACCATTTTTATTCGGGTGCGCACAAATTGATGAAGTTCATTTAGGCTTTCTTCTTTTCCAGTGGCATCCCTCTCTGTGGCGGGCTTAACTCCAAACTCCAAGTCACCGGGCAGTTTTATTTCAGTCCCAAAAATTACCTTGGCGGGTGATCTAGATGTTGAATCATGGACTGCAGATCGGTACGCCAGTAGAAACCTCGGAATGTGTTCGTCGCAGTCCTTCTGTTGCTCGCTCACTACTTTCCGCAAGTACTCTTCCAGGGTTCGATTAAACCGTTCTACCATTCCGTCAGACTGTGGGTGAAGCGGCGTCGTTCGAGTCTTCTTAATACCGTATACTTCACACATTTCCTTGAATACAGCTGACTCGAAATTTCTTCCTTGATCGGAATGTAGCTCCATTGGAACCCCGTAGCGGCATACCCAGTTATTCACAAAAACGCTTACTATTGTGCTCGCCTCTTGATTGGGTATGGCATACACTTCCGGCCATTTGCTTAAATAGTCCATCACCACGAGAACATATCGGTTTCCGGCATTGCTGACTGGAAAAGGGCCTGCTACGTCCATCGCTATCCGCTCGAAAGGTGCGCCTGAGTTATACTGTTGCATCTGACCTCGACTTCTTCTTACTGGACCTTTAGCTGCAATGCACTGGGTACAGTTTGCTATCCAGTCCGCCACTGCTTGCTGACATCCAACCCAATAAAAGCGTTGTTTTAGCTTTTCCAGCGTCTTTGTCACTCCAAGATGTCCCCCGCTGGCTCCATTATGGAACTCCTTTAACACATCTTTCATTTTGGAGGAAGGCACTACCAATAGGTTGGATGAGGTCTTGCCATCAGCGCTTTCCCAAAGTCGATATAGGCACCCATTTATGATCTTTAAGCTGTCCCATAGTGCCCAATATGATTTTGTAAGAGGACCTTCTGCGGATATCTCATTTCTTGTTGGTCGTTTGTCCTCCTCTTTCGCTGCTATTATCTTCGCCAATATTTTTTTTTTTTTTTTTTTTATTTATTTATTTATTTATTAGTAGTATTTTAAATACTTTTTCATTACATTTCATTTAATTACAATTCATCATCTTTTCTTATTAGGCTCAAATTTCATTAATATTTTTAATCAAATCAACTACCATTTTTCTAAAAATATTATTGTTCGTTTCATTTTTTACATAATTTGGCAGCATATTATAATTTCTAAATCCTTTGTAAAATAAAGATCGTTGCGTATTCACAGTATTTGACTGCTTCAATCTAAAATTATGATTATTTCGTAGATTGTACGGTTGAACATCTCCAACATAAGTTAGTTGTTCTCTTAAGTAGTCTGGCGCATCTCCCATCTTCATTTTTATTATAAAAATTAATGTGTTATATTCCATTCTTTGGCTTATATTCATCCATCTTAATGTATCTAACATGTATTTGATTGATGTAAAACGATTGAATTTTAGTATAGACCGCATTGCTTTATTTTGTAGGTTTTGTAATCTGTTTATTTGACTATCCGTGCAACATGTATACATTATAGTTGATCCGTATTCGAAATGTGGTTCTATCGTAGTATTATAAATGTTTATTGCAGTAATAATAGGCATTTTGTTTCTTATACGTTTTAAAAAACCTATCTTTTTTCCAATTTTTTTGCACATATATTCTAAATGTTCTTTGAATTTTAAATCTTTGTCTATTATTAATCCCAGATATTTTATTTTATCTACCTTTTCAATTATTACATTATTAATCTTGAATTCTTTATCACTGTTCATATTTAATTCCATTAGCTTGGTTTTATTTTAATTTAATTTAAGTTTGTTTATTTTTAGCCATTTATTTATGTTATGCATATCTATTTTTATTTTTTCATAGCACATATCCTCTGTTTGGGCTTCCGCGAAAATCAGAGTATCGTCTGCATAAAGCACAATTTCACTATTTTCAATGACATTTTCAATATCATTTATATATATGATAAATAACAGGGCTCCCAAAATTGACCCTTGAGGTACACCAAACTCAGTTTCTTTTTTTCCTGATCTAACACCATTAACCTTTGTTATTTGCCTTCTATTAGTTAAATAAGATTGAAACCATTTTATTTCATTATCTTTTATTCCATATTTCTTAAGTTTTTCTATCATAATATCTCGGTCAATAGTTTCGAAGGCCCTTTTGAAATCAAGAAAAATTGCCACAATTTTATTATTTTGCTTCACATACTTCCATCTATTTATAACATAATTCACAGCAGTCTCACATGAGTGTTTTTTTCTAAAACCTGACTGAAATCTTGACAGTATTTTATATTTTTCTATATATTCTTCTAGATGATTTTTAACAATTTTCTCCATAATTTTTTCACATGTTTTAAGACTGTTTATAGGCCGATATTCTTCACAATTCACTGTATTTTTAACTTTTTCAATTGGTGTTATTACTGATTCTTTCCAATTGCTAGGAACTATTCCGCTCTCAAGAGATTTATTTACTATATTAAGAATTTTATTGCCAACTATGTCCCAATTATCCAATATTAACTTATTATCTACTTTATTATAGTCTGGTTTGTTGTTGATATCCTTACATATATTTTTTAACTCTGTTAAATTTATTGCACGAAATTTGAATCTACTTTTTATCACAGGTATATTATTTTCATATTGCACATAATCAATTGAGTTATTTATTTCCTTAATACTGCTTATAAAATAATCATTAAAATTTTCCGCTATTTGTAAATTATCCTTATATTCATTGTTTTTAAAAATTACAGATTTTATCACAGGTCTGGGGTTTCTTAAAACTAGTTCTTTTATTTTTCTCCACATTTCTTTTTGGTTATTTGCACCGTTTATTTTATTATTTATAAACTTATTTTTTTCGTTTTCAATTCTTACTTTGTATAAATTTCTTATAATTTTATAGGCACTCCATGCCACATTTGTATTTTCATTAATTGCACATTGGTATTTAAAAATCTTTTCTCTTTTCATGTTCCTAAGATCATTACTAAACCATTTATTATTATATTTTCCATGTATTTTCTTTTTAATTGTAAATCTTTTTATTGTATTTTCTATACTATTATCAAAATAATGGACGTAAGAGTCTAAATTGTTAACTTCATTACACCTTAATATTTCACTTAATTCATTATTAAAACGTGTTTTATTATATTTAAATATTTCTATTTCTTCAACTTGTTCATTTAAAATAGTTTCGTTTTCGATAAATATATCTATGGTTTCGTGATCCGATATTTTATTGTTTATATTGGTTCTTGCTATAATTCCTTCATTATTCGTTATAACAAAGTCTATTAGAGTTTTGGAATTTTCTGTTACTCTAGTGTATTCATTAATTATTTGTTTTAGACCGTTATCATTTAGAACGCTTTCTATTTTAGATTTATAAAAGTCTTTTTCCCAATCTATATTAAAATCTCCGACTATTACCATATTGCAGTTTTCCTCCAATAACTCCTCTATTACTTCTTCAAAATCGTTGCAAAATTCAGACTTTTGGGCACTTGGCGATCTATACACTATTGCTAATATAAAAGTTGTATTCTCAATCTTTGCTCTGTACGCACCTATCCAATATTTTGAGTCCTTTACATATTCACTTAACTTGTGTATATTACATTGCTTTTTGAAATACACAGTTACACCACCAGTTCTTGTTGATTTGGATAATATATTGAAATGATTATATTGCCTTATAAGAAACTCTGATTCATCTACTGCATCAGTCAAATGAGTCTCCGACAGAATTATAAAATCTGGTCTATTTATTTCGACAATTGTTTCTAACTTAACAAAATTATTTAGAAGTCCTTGAATGTTCGTATAAATTCCATGTATTTTCTTTATTATCCGCTTTGATTGTTAGGCCGCAATGCCTATTCTTTTCTTTTTTAAATTAAGTTTATTTTGGTACACAGGACATTCTATATAATTTGTAGAGTGATTTTCATCTAGTCCTAAATTTAACCTTCTATTTTCCTTTATGCAGTTTACACACTTAGCTATTATTTCTTTATTACATTCACTACTTTTGTGTTTTCCGTGGCATTTGTAACATATTTCTTCATTTCTGCATTCAGAAGCTTTATGGTTATAGCCCTGACATTTAAAACACTGTAATATGCTTGATCCATCAAAAACTCGACATCTATCCCATCCAACATTAATTTTTTGACTTGCCATAACTCTAGTATATGCATCATTATCTATTTTCATTTTAGCATTGTAAATTGTCCTATTAAATCTTTTTGTCTCAAAATTTCTTATTATTTCTATATTACTGTTTTTCAAAATTTCATTTTGTTTTTTCATTTTTTCAACCAATTCACTTTCTCGCATTTTAAAGTTCATATCCGTTACAATTATTTGCATATCTATTTCCCTTGGGACTGTTATTTCATAATTTTCACTTATTTCATTTTGTATAACTTCTTTCATTTTTTCTCTTTCTTCCACATTTTCACTTTGAATTACTAATGTTCCATTTTTTCTGTTTTCTACATTTGTAATTTTAAAATTCACGGGATTTATCTTCTCATTTAGTTCAGCTTTTGTTTTTACTACACTCTGTTTCCCTTTGGGCTTTATAACTAATGGGATATTTTTTGACACATCTGGCATCACTATACTTTTTGCCGTTTGTGCATAAGTCATTTTCGTTTTGATGTTTGTATCATTTATCACTTTCTTTATTTCATTACACATCTTTGCATTTGTTTTTTCTATTGTTTCATACATATTTTTGTTTTTATTCTCCACTTCTTTTACATTTCCATATAAATTTTTAACTACATCTACATTTTTTTCACACATTGTTTGAATTTTATCAATTTTTTTAAACCTCTCATCATATCTTTTTTCGATTGCTTCTAGTAACGCTTTTATTTCATTTTCATTTTGCTTTAAAGAACTTTCAAACTCATTTTTATACTCCACTAACACTTGTTTATTTTTATTTACACCTTCTTGAATGTCTCTTAATACCAGATCTACATTTTGTATATACAGCATACAATCATCACATATATAGCGAACAAAATTGTCTTCATCTATAATTTTAGAAGAATAATTGTCTATTCCGGCGCATTTTTTTGTGTAATGATACACTTTACCACATACACCCATACATCGCAGTCCACTTTCACCTCTTATTGCTGATCTGCATTTATTGCACTCAGCCATTATTTAAGTATATTTTTATAACTGTATATAATTTTTTTTTTTTTTTTTCATAAATTATATTTAGTTTCTGATCTAAACATCAGCATAGGTGTAGAAATATTACTCGTTATGAGTTTTAATAATTTGATAAAGATATTTTATTATTTTGTATTTACAATAGTCTCTGTCTATATTTTTTTTTTTTTTTATATATACTTTATTTTTAATATTTCACTATTATTTTAGAGCCTTGTTAAATTTGCTTCTTTAATTCACCAAGGTTGCCACTATATTTTGGGTCACTCCTTTGTGCTTGGGACCAGTCTTCGTTGTCTTCAATCCGCGTTAGCCGGATATCGACGATGGATTTCTTTTTCTCAGCTTTTACGCAATGTTTACACTCCAAATTACAAGGTCGGCGTGAGAGAGCATCAGCATTACCATGTTTTATGCCTCTTCGGTATTCAATGCTGAAGTCGTAAGTCTGGAGGCGCTCAATCCAAAGTGCTAACTGTCCTTCAGGGTTCTTAAATTGCAGCAGCCATCTCAGTGCGGAATGGTCAGTCCTTAGCAGGAAATGTTGGCCATACAGGTACTTGTGATAATGTTTTACGCACTCCAGCACTGCAAGTAGTTCACGTCGGGTCACACAATAATTTCGTTCCGGCTTCGACAGTGTGCGACTATAGTAGCTTACTACTTTCTCCGTACCATTGACCACTTGGGAAAGTACACCACCAATACCATATCCGCTTGCATCACTGTCCAAAATGAATTTTTCTCCTGGGACAGGATACGCCAAAACTGGTGCAGCACACAATAGATCTTTTAATGTCTGGAACGCCTTTTCTTGTGACTCACCCCAATGATACGCTTTCGATTTCTTGGTGAGTTCAAGCAAGCTTGTAGCCACGCTAGCAAAGTTAGGCACAAAGCGTCTGTAGTATGTGCATAGTCCCATAAAGCTGCGTAGTTCATGAAGATTCTGGGGGCGAGGCCAGTCCTTTACTGCTCGTATTTTATCTTCATCCGTAGATATTCCATCTGCTGTTACAAGATGCCCCAAATATTTCACCTGTTTTTGGAACAATGCACATTTCTTTACGCTTAATTTTAGTCCAGCCGTTGTTATTCGCTGCAGAACTTCTCCCAGGATTTTGAGGTGTTCGTCGAAAGTTCTGCCCATCACTATAATGTCGTCGAGGTACACCAGGCAAGTCTTCCAGTGAAGTCCTTTGAGTACACGTTCCATAAGCCGCTCGAATGTGGCCGGAGCATTACAGAGTCCAAATGGCATAACTTTAAACTGCCATAAGCCACCGTTCGCACTGAATGCGGTTTTCTCCTTGTCCTTGTCTGCAATCTCCACCTGCCAATACCCGCTTTGTAGATCTAATGTGGAGAACCACTTTGTTCCGGCTAGCGTGTCGTCAATTCTCGGTAGCGGGTAACTGTCCTTTTTGGTGACATCATTCAGCTTCCTGTAGTCTACGCAGAATCTTGTACTGCCATCTTTCTTCTTTACTAAGACTACAGGTGAGCTCTACGGATCCGATGATGGTTCGATTACACCGCTCCTCCTCATTTCGTCGACTAGCTCTTTAACCTTATTACGCTTCGCCAGCGCTATGCTTCTGGGTGCCTGTTTTATTGGTCTCGCTTCGCCCGTATCAATTTCATGCTTGACCATAGCTCTTCTTCCTTGTCTTCTATTGTTCGTGGCGAAAGCGAAAGCATACCTCTTTAGCAGCTTTTTGGCTTTATTTCTCTCTGGAACTGCTAAGCCTGCTACCCATTTTTCCACATTTTCACCAAACTCTTTTTGATCCTTAGCTGACATTTCGGCAGTTTGCGGCGATTGTTCGCTGTTTATTATCGCCTCTACTGGAACACATTGACCGACTTCTGAGTTTTTACAGATGACTTTTTCGTTGCCTGATAGATTTAGCACTCTCACCGGGACTATTCTCTGTTCGTTGGATTTGACGAGGGCCTTTGCTGATAACAAGTCCGTCTGAATTTCTGCTGGTTCAACAACCCACAAGCGGTTTTCCTCACAATCTCCCTCCATACGCGCCCATATCAATGATTCACTCTGAGGTGGTAATTTGAGTGGTTCGACTGCAGCTATCCTTCTGGCTTGATGCTTTTTTCCGACGTCAAGAGGTATCTCCACATTTCGCCAACTCATTATCTGTTGCCCCATATTCAAATTGATACCATGAGCTAACATAAAATCGGCACCAATGATAACCTCATCCACAATATCGGCAACTATAAAGACGTGGCTTACGCTATGTTGGCTATCGTCACCTTCGCCTCTGTTTTTCCGTGGATGGTGGCAGACTCTCCAGTAGCTGTCCGAAGTGTTCTGCTGCATCACTGATATTGAGATTGTGGGGCCCTCGCTTGTGGGAGCCGGCACTTGCCGCTCAGTGCTAGCTCGTTTTAGTTTATCGGGGACTCTTGTGATGGTGGTTGGTAGTTCGCCCGTTTCTTATCCCTTGATGGTGAGGCGGATCTAGATCTTTTCCGTGGCGCTTTACAGTTTCTTTGGAAATGCTCAGCCTTTCCACAGTTGAAGCATTTAAGTTTAGCCTTCTGTCCGTTTTCTTCCAAAGCTTGCTTCACCATCTCCTTAACTTTAGTTAAAAGGCATTCATCTTCCTCCACTACTTCCATTTTTCGCACTCTGCTAACTGGTGGTCTTGAAATTGTGCGAGCGGTCTCTTGAGCTAGTGCGAAGGCCACGGTCTCTGCAAAGGTTGTCTTCTGCGTAGAACATACTGCTAGTTTAATGTAAGGGTCGCGTATACCATTGACAAACGCCTCGATCTTAATGTTGTCTATCAACGGGTGGTTTTCTCCTGGGTATGTAAGCTGCACCAACCTCTCAACTTCCATTGCAAAGGCTTGTAATGACTCGTTTGGTTTTTGCGCCCGGCATCTCAACTCCATGCGGTATAGCTCTCGTTTGTGCTCATCGCCGAATTTCCGCTGTAAGGCCACCATTAAGTCGTTACAGTTGTTTCTACTGCTGGCTGGCATGGTCTCTAGTATCTCGGCTGCTACACCTTTTAACGCCAAAATTAGTTCCAAGGCCTTCTCTCCATCCTCCCATCCGTTTCTGCTGGCTACTGTCTCAAATTGGAATTTGAACACGGATAGGGGTGAGCTACCATCAAAGCAGGGTGTTTTTATCCTGCTGGTACTTTCAGATACGACTCGCACTGGTTCCGGTCGCTGGCTCTGGAGGTTGATGATCTTTTCCTCCATCATTACGAGTTTTCCGTCGACGGCCTTTTCCAAATTGTCCACTTTCGCATCAACGGCCTTTTCTATATGTGACACCCTTTCCTCAACACCAGTTATTCTCTTGCTGACCGATTCATGTATTTCCTGCAGCTTTCCAGATGTTGCTTCACGCTCCTTTTCAATTTTTGACAAAATGGCTGATTGCAATTTTTGGTTTTCGGCTCTAGAAGCTTCTTGTGCCTCAGCCAGAAGTTTTACCTCAGCAAATAGATTTTTGTTCGCTTCTTGCATTTTCTGATTTTCAGCTCTAGAAGCTTCTTGTACATCAGCCAGAAGTTTCTGGTTTTCTGCTCTAAATGCTACTTGCATTTTCTCCATCATAGCGGCTAGCATCGAATTTATGTCAACACCGCTAGGGGTCGCAGGGGTCTGTATCTCTCGTTCCTCCTCATCCTCGAACTCGTAGGATTCGATGTCGATGCCCTAAAGCTGAAGTTGTTCTCTTAACCGCCTCTGCAGTTCATTCTTTGTACCCGCTGTTGGCAGCTCCAGTTTACCCAACTCTCGTTTAAGCCGGTCCACTCTTAGTTCGGATAGTTTCATTTTATTTATTTATTATTTTTTTTTTTTATTTATTTTCACTTTTGGATTTTGCAATCCCACTTCTGACACCAATTGTTACGTTTTTACCTTTTTAAAAACGTTTAAATATGAGTTCGTTAATTGCAAACCAAAGTAAAAACAGATATGTGTTTTATTTCAATTAAACTCTTTTTATTGTCCACACTTTCTTATGTGCCACTGTTCACACTTAACCGATACAACAATAATTACTACAATTTATTTCTTGTTCACAATTATTCACACACAACTATTCGCTTTACTGCTCACAACGGATATCTTCAAACCGCAACTTATTAGTTCACACGCAACTTCACTCAAGACTGACTCAATTACAACTGACTCACTCCTGCCTTGTCTTGCCCTTTTATATGCGAACGTCTTCAGTCTGATGATGGTTCTCGACACAGTATAAGCAGTATAGAAACGAATTTGACAGCAACACTGGTCAAACCTGAAAGAGAAAGCAAATATTACCAAAAAGTATTTCTGTCTCTGTCTGATTCTTTCAGTTTTGTTTATTTATGTTTTGTTAATTTTTAGGGTAGGTATTTATTTTCTATTTTGGTAGAAATTGATGATATTTTTGTAGAATAATATAATAGTTTTGAAAGGAAATGAACTGTTTTCTTGGGGAAACGCAATACGGAACTAATGTATTTGGTGGCACCTTTCATCGATTGTCACTAACTTAGTATTTAATCAATTTAGAGGTATATTCATAAACTCCTGAAACAAAAAGTTATGAGAATATATTTTGCTATATTTTTCTTTTTACTTATCTTTTACACACGGAACTTGTTTCATTGTGAAGAGAAATTGCTAATAGTTCGATTAATAATGAAAGAATTAAGGAATTTTAACTTTTTCATTCAAGAAATTAATAAATATAGGTAATATACACAAAGATCTGCAAGAAAAAAATTTTATGACCAATATGTCTTATTTGATCTTGATATATTTAGCTTCTTACTTACCTTTTGCACAAGAAACTGTATTCATTGTGACCAAAAATCACACAAATTTCGATTAATAATTAAATATTTACGAATTTTTACAATTTTCATTGAAGAAATTAAAAACTATTCTAAATTTTCCCTTTTTTAACACAAAATAAATGTTTGTTTACATTTAATTTTTTTACTTTATCCACCATTTTTCACTCTGCATATCTGTTGCTTCTAACACATTTGGTTTGCAACAATAAAATAACATTTTTTTTCTCCCTCTAGTTTGACCAGTGTTTTTAGGTTATGAGCCTTTTTCAAATGTCATTGCTTTCGTTTCTGTTTGTTCTGTGGTTCTCGAGGTTGAAGGTTCTCGTTCTCGCCTTCTCGAGAATTCTTTTGCGACTATATACATTGTTGCTGGTTTATTTAGAAGATGTTCGATGTATTTGTTAAGGTGTATTTGTGTATTGTGTACACATTGCCTCTTGTTCGTTGTGCTTGCGTTTTCTATCTCGTTCATGCTCATGGTCTTTGTTTTTGTGGCTTTTGCTTATTGTTTTTATTGTTAAACGATATTAGGTCGTTTCGTTTGTTCTTGCATAACAATATTTATTTTTGTTATATCTATTGTTTTATCCGAATAGTGCTCACCATTTTTAAGTACTCTATTGCTAAAACCAAGCAATGATCCAATTGACCGTTCTCTGTCGAAATAAATCGTATCTAATGAACTTTTTATGAATGTCTGTAAAGTATTGTAATTAGCTTCAATTCTCAGTTTTCCTTTAGGATTAGACTATAATATTTACTAGTAATCAAATCTGAAATGTCCGATATTTCATACGATCCAATAGGAACTTCAATTTTATAATCACCAATATGAAATATATTATTTTCAACATCAACATTTGGAATAGAGTGATATGTATCGAAACTAATTAATCCACAAAGATAAGGTTCCTTAAGTTGAATTGGCGCAAAATAGTTTGCAACAAGTACAGAAGTGTTTCCGATTAATGTTAACGTTATCGACATCTTAGCGTATAGTTGTTGAATAATACGATTTTAAATTAATTAACCATCTTTTATAGTAGATCATTAGCATTAATCCAAGAATTGTGTTCTGATGAAAATCCTAACCATTTAACATATAACATATTACTCTTTTTCTTTAAAACCTTTTCAACTAAATATGTTTGTGGATATTTAGTTTTCATTAATTCAAATTCATAAAAACCACCCTTTATATCATGACCTTGATAGACTTCTAAAATGTATGTTTTTGGATTAGTATTTCTCACACGTTTAATTTTAAAAATTTCAATTGTCCAATTTGGCGTATAACCCTTTTCAAATATATGTTTATATCTGCTAATACGAACATTATCGCCGACTTTGAATTTAGGTTTTCTAAAAATCTTTAAATTGTTAAAGACAGTATCGAGTAAATGTTTTTCGTTTGTAGAATTCACTTCGTTTGGTGTCAATTTTATTGTTCTGTGAAGTGTGTTGTTGTATCTATCGACAAGATCTTGATATATATTAATCCATTTGTATGTAGCTTGATAACTAAACTCTTTCCACATCATTCCCTTTAATGTTCTATTAAATCGTTCAACAATTGATGCTTTTAAAACACTATATGTGGAATAATGATTAATTTGATGAGATTGCATTAGTTGATTAAAATGTGTATTAAAAAATTCTTTTCCATCGTGTGTTTGTAAATATTTCGGTTTTCGTTTGATTTTATTAAAAATATTTTTCATTGCTTCTGTTACACTTAAAGCAGTTTTATTTTTTACTGCTTCAGCCCAAGCTTTTTTAGAAAACGTGTCTATGACAGTTAATAGATATCGATAACCTCTATTATACGATTCATATGCAATCATTTCAACTAAATCCGCTTGCCATAAATCATTAATTCCTTTAATTCTCTCAAAAATTTTTCGTGCTTGTTTATGTAGTTCATTTACTATATCTTTTTTATTCACATCCATATTCCTGTTCAAATGTAAAATTCTATATGAGAATTAATTACTGTAAATGAAAAACAAACTATTAAGTTACGTTTTCTCGATTCTTTTAGGTTTATGCCATCTAGTTTAGAGAAATTAGCAACTTATTTATCCGACAACGATTTAACAATAGTAAAATCAAACTATTCAAATGATGAAGAATTCAATTTAATGAAACGTAAAGGTGTCTTTCCGTACGACTACTTAGATTCTGAAAATCGTCTCAATGAAACTCAATTACCTCCCATTGCAGTTTTCTTTAATAAATTAACTAACGAGTCGTGTAGTGTAGAGGATTATGAACATGCACAAAAAGTATGGAAGACATTTAAATGTATAACATTAATGGATTATTTACTTTTATATTTAAAGGTAGACGTTCTTTTACTCTGTGACATATTTGAAAATTTCCGACAAGTATGTAAAAACATTTATAATTTAGATCCCTCTCAATATTATACTACTCCTGGTCTATCCTGGGATGCAATGTTGAAAACACCTGAAATAGAATTAGAGTTGTTAACTGATATTAATATATATAATTTTGTTCTTCGAGGTATCAGGGAAGGTATTGTTCAATGTTCTAACAGATATTCAATAGCTAATAATAAATATATTAGTGATTATGTTTCTAACAAGGAATCAAATTATATAATATATTTAGATGTAAATAATTTATATGGTTATGCAATGTCAAAATACCTTCCATATAAAAATTTTAAATGGGTTGAAAATTTTAATGTTAATAGTATAGGAGAGGATTCTCCATTGGGTTATATATTAGAAGTAGATCTAGAATATCCATCGACATTACACGACTATCATAATGATTTACCATTTTGTGCGGAGAATAAGAAAATTGAAAACATGAAACAGCGAAAATTAATAACAGATCTGAATGATAAGAAAAATTATATTATACATTATAGAAATCTACAACAATGCTTACAACATGGTTTGATTTTGAAAAAAATTCATAGAATTCTTGAGTTTAGTCAGTCTGATTGGTTAAAGAAATATATTGATTTTAATAATCATCATAGAACACTAGCTAAAAATGCATTTGAACAAAATGTTTTTAAATTGTTAAATAATGCTGTATATGGAAAAACTATGGAAAATGTTGATAAGAGGAAAGACATTAAAATAGTATTTGAATGGGAGAGTATAGGTAAGAGATTAGGTGCTAGAGCTCTTATTGCTAAACCTAATTTCCATAGTTCACTCAAAATTCATGAAAATATGCATGCCATCCAAATGAATAGAACTAAAACTGAATATAATAAACCAATTTATATTGGTTTTTCAGTTTTAGAAATATCCAAATGGAAAATGTATAGTTTTCATTATGATTACATAAAACCTAAATATTGTGAAAACCTTCAACTCAATTATATGGATACTGATTCCTTTATTTACGACATTAAAACAGATGATCTATATAGTGATATAAAAAATGATGTTAGTACACATTTTGATACATCTGCATATTCAAAAGACAATCCATATAATTTTCCGCAAATTAATAAAAAAAGTATTAGAGACGATGAAGGATGAGAATGGTAAAAATATTAAAGAATTCATTGGTTTAAGAGCTAAAATGTATTCAATAAAAATAAAATAAACAGAGTTGATACCGAAATTAAAAAAATTAAAGGTGTTAAACAATGTGTAACTAAAAAATTAAGTATAAATGACTTTAGAAAATGTTTATTGGAGAAAAAATTATACTATGACACAATGTATATCTTTAGATCTCAGGTACATCAAATTTATACACAAAATATTAGTAAGCTAACATTAAGTTATTTAGATAATAAGAGATATATTAGAGAAAATGGTATCAATACATGGGGACATTATAAAATAAATTCTCCATCAACATCATCATCATCAAATTTAAATTTATATAGAGAATTTATGCAAGACAATGATGATGAAATGTTTTTAAATGTAAATATATACAGAGAGTTTATGCAAGACGATGATGATGATGAAATGTTTTTAAATGTAAATATATAGATTAAGTAGTTCATAAGAAATGTAATGTACAAAATAATATGAATTAATAAAAAAAGAATATATTTTATCTATATAAATTAAACAATTTTTTTATTTCATTTCAATTTATATTTATTGAATAAAAATTTTAAACACAAGTGTCCACAATTAAATGTATTAAATTTTTGTTTTCGTTCATAATTATATTCAATGGGAAATTTTAAGTAGTTGACAATCTCAACTGGTGGTTGGAAGTCTCCAAAGCTATCAAAGTATTCTTTATAGTTGTGGTTTTTATAATATGCTACCCAATGTGTTCCCATACCATTTGAATCATCCAAATTGACAATGCCGCATTCTTGTGTTAAAGGTTTTTTAGGTAAAGAATCACGCATGAAAACACCCCTAAAATGTTTAAGATGTTTTCCATATTTATTCAAATCCAAATCTGTTAATGGGCGCTTAGGTAGATTATCTAGTAGTTTTTTGGAGCTGGACTATAGTAGAGACCATATCCAGTTTTATATGGTTTTAGAAAAAGACCTTTTCCCATAGCAATTGATTCCATATATCTATTGTGACGGTTAGCTTCCGCCAATTGTTCTTTTCCATTTTTGATATCATTTACTGCTTTAACAGTAGCAGATCCCCACTTGCTAAACCGCAAAGCGCTGACAATGCTGTCAGTACGGGAATAAGTGGAAGAAAGCCACCAATTTTTGGCAATGGAATAACTCTTGGTATACTTATATTAGATCTCCTTTTGCCTTTGAAAATAGTATGAACAGCTTTCTTTGCAATTTTAACAGCATCATTTATATTATCGGGATTCTCCTTTTTCAAAAGGTTAAGTGTATTCTTAACGGTGTTTAGAAATGATTTTTTATTACACACCTTTCGTCTGTTTCTTTTTCCATTATTCTTCTTTGCTTTACGTTTTCTAGTTTTTAGTGTTCGTTTCATACCAATCCAAATTTAACTTTTGCCTTCATTGCATTCGTTACAAACCAAGCATTTGCACGTTCTTTAATATCACTATCTTTAGCTTTTACTCTTTGCCAAGCTTTTTCAGCTAATATTTGATCTGCTTGATGTCTTTTATTTATGTCGTGTGATTGTGAATATGCAATATCGTGTTCTTTACAAGCAGCGTCTAATAAGTTTACACCCTTGTCTCCTCTCGCTAGACGTTCATTAAGTTTTGTACCAGGTCCGCAAAATTGATATCCAAGTAAATGTAATTCAAAAGGCAATTTGTTAATTAATGTGTTTACCAAACCACTTCCAGTCGTAGACTGATAACTATTTTTGTTTTTATAGTAATTTATGACCATTATTCCTCCACAAATGTTATTCGATTAAGATATAAGTAAAAATGTTTATCTATATAAATAAAATACAGTGTTTGTACTTTGAGTTTTATTCATAAACTGAATTCTTATTTTCTTAAAAATATTTTATAGCTGATTAACATTATGAAGGTTCTTACAAATAAAATGCTGATTTTACATAATACTTAAACAAGAGTGTTTTTTCTTTTAATAATAATTTATGTTAATAATTGTTCTCACACAATAAGAATGCTGATATTACAAAGTGTTTAATTTCTTTTAATTTTCAACAGAAGGAAAAGAGGAATGCAATAAAACAAAGAACAAGAAGTGTTTATTATAGATTCATATTACAATATATGAATTATGGTATGCATATGTCACTCCTCCCTCCCTTAGATAAGTCGATGTCCTCATTGACATTTTCTTTATTAGTTTGTTCTTTTATAAAGATATTCTTCTTAAATCTAATGCATAAGCCTATAATTACTAGCAATATTATCAAAACAAACGTTAATAGACTTATCGAATAGTTGTTCGTTTTAGTATTTATTATATCTATATGTTTATTTAACTTTGGCAACGATACATTTTCCTTTAGCAAATTTTCTACATCTTTTACAGCAGGTAGTATGTTTTGTTCTTCTAATTTTTGTTTCACAATGACTTCAAAATTACCAATTTTTACTTTACAATTATTCAATCTTATGATATTATTTCGTTTTATTTTTATATTCAAATCATTACAATTCTGATTTATTTCTGTTTCTTTAAGTTTCTTTGTAACTATTATATTTGGTTCAACAAAATACAAAAAGTTTGATTCTTTACTTTCTTTATATTGACAGTTAGTTTTATTATTATTTATTAAATTTTTGATACATTCATCTCCTGTTATTATTACCTTATTATCTATCAATTGGTAGACAACATTATGATTGGCTACATAATCTATTTTTTCGTCCAGCACCAACTCATCGTTGTTTTCATCTGGCATTGGGATAATCTTTATTCTTTTATATTTATCGAATTCAACAGGAATAGAAAGTATGAAATAAATTAAATTTCCTTTCAGCCAAATTGATGTTTTTATGTTTTCGAACTGCAGCACAGTTAAATTCGTCAAAGTCTGCAAGTCGATCAGTTTTGCAGTCTAGCCAACTGCATTGCTAATTGGAACATATCGAGGATATCTTTTTACATTGTCCAAAAATATGTCTGTGCAGATTCTTTACGTGATCTTGTTCTGCACCCTTGACACGTCCGACTCCAGCTCGTGCAACAGTCTACTTTCATTGTTCACGTGATTTATCAGTTCGTTGAATTCGTTGGTTGTTATTATGTTCGCTTTTAAGTCATCAAACCTGCTCTCTATCTCCCTTTTACCGTCCTCGTTCATAGTCCCAAAAAGAAATTTTAAACCGTCGCCCACCACATTTGCCAGTCCACGTCTATGTCTAACTGAAAATATTTGTTTCTCTTTAAATGCTAGTGTAAGGTACTTTCTAACTGTGTCCGTTTGGTAATATTCCCTTGAATTGTACTGTTCGATAAGGGTGTCATAAGTCAGATCAAGATAAGTTTTGTTAACAGTCAAAATATGATACTTGTACTCTATTGGGTAATCTAAGGTACCCTGCTCAACAACCGCGAAGCCATAGTCATTTTCTATGCTGTTTATTTCGATCGTCTGGCCACCGACTCTTGTATTCACTGAGAGAAGCAGCAACAAGACAATTGTCAAGAGCTTCCAGGCTTTAGTTTTGCTAGATTTTAATGCACCTGAAAAAATTGATTCTTGTTAGTTTTGACCATGATCCTTCTTTCTTTTAAACTGCGACTTATACTTTCTAACGTGCCTATCCTTGCACTTAACCACATAATGCTCATTATCGTCCTCGGCCTGTACGACTGTGACCCTCTTGAATGGGTTTTCAACCTTTTTCAATCGTTTTCTTGAATTATCCGCGTTCAAATACCTAGCATCTATTGCTTTTTCTAGTCATATTAATACCATTTATTCTGTTTTCTTTAACCTTCTGCGGATTTGTTTGAGGTTGGAGTTTATTAAAAAATATATTATACGGAGTCTCTCCTGTAGTAGAATGAACTATGGTGTGATTATAAGTAAAGATTGTTTGCTCAACCTGCATGCAAATTAATTCCTTGTCATCTGAAGTGTTAATAATTCTAAGCTTTTCATTAAGTGTTTTGTGCAACCGTTCAATATCAGAAATACCTGTTTTACCCGTAGTCACCTCCAATCTGACATTCAACTCCTCACACCATTTTTTATGTTAATATTGTTCATTCCTTGATCCTGGCCTATCTTCAAAACCTTTGGAGGACCCATTGTGTTAAACACTTTCAAAAGAGCTTTTTTGGTTTCGATCCAGTTTAATGACTTTACTGGTTCAGCTGTGGCAAATTTTGAAAACAAATCTATACAAGTCAAATAGTATTCTCTATTCCACTGCCAAAAATCTATCACGTATTTTTCTCTTGTTTCGTAGACAGGAGGTGTGATCTTAAATGGCAATTTATAATCTATGTGGTCCGCCTTACAGCGATTACAAAGTTCACACTCGTTTACAATACGAAATATTTCCCTAACATAGTTTGGGAAATAATATTTTGTCCTAAATGCTCTGACTATTTTTTCTATACCCTGATGTAAACCGTTCAAATGAATTTCCAAAATTTTTGTCTTAAAATCAGGGTAACTAGTCAAATTTTCCAGAAGTTTGGTCGATCTTAGAACCCTGTTTTTCTTATTCAAAACAATCTTAACATAAACTCTCTGAAATCTGATGAAATCACTGTCGTTCGGCATATAAAGGGTTATTTTTTATTAAGTAAATGCGTTTTAATTATGTCCTTAATTGATTCGGTATCCAGATCCCTATAAACAACCGTTGTAACATGATTGGAAAATACTTTCTCTGTAAAGACCCTATTCCGATTCCCTCTGACAAGTTTGATCTGATTCTTAAACACATTTAAGGGTTTTTCAGTTATTGGTATATATGATGAATTATCTTCATCAGCCGAGTGAATTGTTGCGGCTACAGATGAAATATCCTCCGCTATGTTAGCCTCATCGGCTGGCTCACCACCGTTCTCTTTAATTTCTTCATTGAAGTTACAATTCTCTTTTCTTGCACGAGATAGTGCATCTGCAACATGATTTTCTCTTCCGGGAATATGTTTGATCTCGAAATCAAATTCATCTAATTTTATTTTCCACCTCTGAAGCTTCTGGTTTGGCTCTTTAAGGTTTTGTAACCACTGTAATGGTTTATGATCGCTGTTGATCACAAATCTTCTGCCGTACAAATAGGGGCGGAAATACTTTGTTGCCCACACAATGGCCAGTAACTCCTTCTCAGTAGCAGAATAATTTAATTCATGCTCGTTAAGAGTGCGGCTGGCAAAACAAATTGGGTGTCCGCTCTGACTAAGAACGGCACAAAGGGCAGAGTTAGAAGCATCTGTTGTCAGAGTGAATTGCTTCTCATAGTCTGGGAAGGCCAAGATTGGTTCATTAACGATCAAGAGCTTAATAGTATCGACCGCATCAATATAATTCTTATCTGATGGGTTAATTTTATTTCCTTTTTTAAGGCAATGTGTTAACGGTTTTGTTATTTTGGAAAAATTCTGGATAAACTTCCTATAAAATCCGGCCAATCCCAAAAATCGCTTAATTTCCTGTTCAGTCTTAGGAATTGCATATTCTAAGATGGCTTTAACCTTGTCAGGGTTTGGCTTTATACCATCAGGTGTGATGATATGTCCCAGAAAGGTGGTTTCTCTTTTTAAAAATTCACACTTATCAAGTTCCACCTTCAAATTGGCATCTGAAAGCTTCTGAACACCTTCCCTATTGAGCTGATATGCTCCTGGAGAGAAGTACTAAAGACAATGATGTCGTCCAGGTAGACCAAGCATTCTTTTCCTATAAGGTCTCCCAAGATTGTGTTCATCAATCGTTGGAAGGTTGAGAGCGCGTTTTTTAAGCCAAACGGCATCCTCAAAAACTCATAATGTCCATTTTGTGTGGAAAACACTGTTTTTTTTCGATCAGAAGGTTCCATTTCGATCTGATGAAGCCCTTTTGTAAGATCGAGGGTAGTGAAATACAAACACCTACCCAATTTATCCAAGATGTCATCCATAACCGGAATTGGATATTTATCACTGATCGTTACATCATTCAATTTCCTGTAATCGGATATTTATCACTGATCGTTACATCATTCAATTTCCTGTAATCGACAACGATGCGCCATTTTTGTTTACCAGTGGAATCGAGTTTCTTGGGTACAACCCAGATTGGTGCATTATAAGGCGACTGGCTGTGGCATATAATATTCTGGTCCAACATTTCCCGAATCTGTCTATTAACCTCGTCCCTATGGATCTGAGGGTAACGATACGTTTTGCAATATATTGGATCTTCATGGATAGTGTTGATTTTATGTTTGACAACATTAGTAAAGGTTAATTTATCTCCCTCCTTATAAAAAATGCTGTCGTATTTCTGTAACAACAATTTTAAGCTTGTGGATTCCTCTTTACTGAGGTGATCCAATTTAAATATTGAAGTTTTACGTTCGCAATCAATACAATTCAAGAATTTTGGAGGACCATTCTGTGGGGTATCAAATCCACCACGAATTTGTTTATACACAGGCTGATTGAGCTGTGAATCAGGGTTAATATTTTTATTAACTGGGAGGCTTTTTGTCTTTTTGTTTTCTTCTTGATTTTCATTCAAAAAGAAATATTTAACATCATTCAGAACAACAAATCCCTCTGGAATATTCAATTTTGCTTTTAATTTCCTTAAATTATCAAAGCCTAGAAGGCCCGCATAATTGTTACTAAAACTATACGCATAAAACATCAATCTAACTTTTGTTATGGGACTAAAAATTTCTAACGCTTCATTGAGAACTATGTCCCCAGTGGCTGTTCTAACACAAACGGGATCTACTCTATTTGGAGAAAGGGGCAAAGCGTCCGGACGAAGAAGGCTGATTGATGATCCCGTATCAACCAAAAACTTATAAGCTTTGCCTTGTATTACTATTGAAACGATGGGAAGGGGTTTGAGGCCGCTAAGTGAAAATTTTCGACCTCCATGGGTTCGGCAGGGCCAAACCGCCTAATACGAGATTGAATTGAGTCATTTATCCTTTGGCGTTTGCAAGGACGTGAATTATTGGGAAATCTGCTATTATTGTTACTGTGTGTGTTAATATTTTGACCGTTATTTCTATAACCATTATTATAATTATTCTGAAAGTTTCTATTACTGTTATTCATAAAATTTGGGTAATTAAAAATGTTTCTACTCCGATTTGGGGTATGTATGCTTCTATATTCATTGTTCACTACCTGGGGATAATGGCGGGGATGATCGGTTCTGAGTAATTTTGTCGATCTTCGTTCAAAGTGTCCGTCATCCAGTTCATTATTTCGTCTGAGAATGTCTACCGCCGATTTAAAATCTGCTGCTAAATTCGCATTAACAAGTGCGGTTAAATGATTGGGTAGTTCTTTTTTTAGTATTCTTAAAGCTTGGGAGTTGGCTTCATTCTTATAAAATAATTTTTTTTTCATTACTTTCATCACTTAATCTAATTGTATCATGTATTCTACACAAGCTTATGTTAATTTCATCGCACAATTTTCTTAAGCTACCCTTAAATATAATATTACTTAATTTTAAAATCAGTGTTGGAATCGGTTGTTGCTCACCATACTCTTGTATCAGCAGACGCCTCAATCCGCTCCAGTCCTCTGGTTGTTCTCTTCTGATTAAATTAAGGGCTTCTCCGTCTAATGTTCTCAAGATGCAATTGAAGAATAAGATCCTGTCATCTCTAGGCAAAACCGCAATGTTGGGTAATATACTTTCTATGCTATTAATGTAGAGGCACAATTTATCCTTTTCCCCAATAAAAGGATGCACTAATTTAAAATTTTGGATGATAAAGTTCTTTTGCTGATCCATATTGCTGTTTACACTTTTGTTAACGTTATCACTATTAGCACCACTTTCTCTTCTATTGTTAATTGATAGTTGCTCTAAATTACGGAGCACTTCATCCATTGGCCGATGAAAAATTTATTTAGAATTATTTATATTTTCTTTTTCTTCTATTTGTTCAACAAAAATTTTATAACGACAACAAAAATATGTTTTTCACTTTGGTATTAACACTCTAAAATCTTGTAAAAAAATTTTTTTTTTTAAATTTTTTTTTTTAAGTTATTAAACGTTTAGGTTCGTTTAAGGATCTTTTTCACAGATCCTACCGACTGCGCCAATAAAATACAGTGTTTTTACTTTGAGTTTTATTCATAAACTGAATTCTTATTTTATTAAAAATATTTTATAGCTGATTACATTATGAAGGTTCTTACAAATAAAATGCTGATTTTACATAATACTTAAACAAGAGTGTTTTTTCTTTTAATAATAATTTATGTTAATAATTGTTCTCACACAATAAGAATGCTGATATTACAAAGTGTTTAATTTCTTTTAATTTTCAACAGAAGGAAAAGAGGAATGCAATAAAACAAAGAACAAGAAGTGTTTATTATAGATTCATATTACAATATATGAATTATGGTATGCATATGTCACTTATATATATATATATAAGATATGTTGAATAATTAGACTTTATTAGTAATCAGCATGCGTTTAATTAAACAAGCTAAAAAAATTGTTATTCGAAATGTTGATAATGCAGAGGAAAAAATGTGTAAAACTCGACATAGTACTCTATTGCCAAATTCAATACGAGCATTAATTGTGGGACCATCAAATTGCGGTTAGACTAATGTAATGATTAGTCTCATAGAGAGTCCTAATGGTCTTTGCTTTAAAAACATATACATATATTCAAAATCTCTATATCAACCGAAATACTGTTATTTAAGGAAATTAATCGACCCAATTAAGGGGATCAGTCTCTATACGTTTTCAGAAAATGAACAAATTCTAAGTCCGGCTGAAGCAAAACAACATTCAATAATGATTTTCGATGATGTGATTTGTGGAAAACAAAATTCGATAAGAGATTACTTTTGCATGGGTAGACATAAATATATAGACTGTTTTTACTTGTGTCAAACATATACGAAAATTCCTAAACATTTGATACGTGACAATGCAAATATGATTGTTGTTTTTAAGCAAGATGAAATGAATTTACGTCACATCTATAATGATCATGTTATTGGTGATATGTCATTTAATCAATTTGTAAATATATGTAATAGATGTTGGAAAGATAAATATGGATTTCTTGTTGTTAGTAAAGACGATGAATTGAATAAAGGAAGATATCGTAAGGGATTTGATAATTTTATACAGTTATAAGAAAGGTTTTAAATAAAAGACAAAATGAATCATAAGCAGATCGTGATCAGATATAAAGCTGATCGTTACCAGATCGTGAGCAGATCATAAACAGATAGTAACAAGATCGTGAGGAGATCATAAGCAGATAGTGACCAGATCGTAAGCTAATCGTGACCAGATCCTGAGCAGATTGTGAACAGATATAAAGCAGATTGTTACCAGATTTTAAGCAGATCATAAACAGATTGTAAGCAGGTCATTCCAAACAAATCAATATGAATAATAATAATAATAACTTATTAAAGGATATTGTAAAAACTAGAACAATATTAAAAGAAAAATTAAAAAATATTAAGTTAAATAATATAGATAGGGTAAATATATTAGAAGATACATTTCAACCTATAACAAAACCTCTAAATCATATAATTGAAAAACTTGAAAGCAGCAATAAGAATAAATTAAATAAGTATTCACTAATAAATGATGATCATATAGACGAATCATTTCAAGATGATAATATGAGTTTTGAGACTATTAACAATTCAGCTAAAACAATAAAGAACGATAATCAAATCATTCCTTCTGACAATTATAATAATGTTGAAGATGATATCAGTTACATGACAACGTCTGATATACCTTATTCTGAATATGAAAATGCTATAGAAAGAGCTAGTACACAGTTTAATGAAAATAAAAGTGCTGTAAAAAGACCCAGCTCACCCTGTTATGAAAATAAAAAAAAATTTTAAAGTGACAATATTTTTAAAAAAATTATAAAGGATAAGATTAGTGGTCAAATAAGAAAGAAAAAATTTTATAATAAACAAACTGCAAACAGTAAATCACATTTATTTAATAACGTTTTATCACCTCATGAAGCAAATGTAAATGTTCATGATAACTATAAAAACGACAACAACAACAACGAAAAAGTTGAACAGGAATATATACAAGCTTATACACTCAAACGAAAAAGTAAAACTATACTGAATAATGATAGAAAAAGAAATAAAGCAACACATTCAATTGAAAAATATTTAAAGCGAAAGAATACATCTATATTTGATGATAATTATGACCACAACAACGAAGTTAACCTGGAATATGTACAAGCTAATACACTCAAACGAAAAAGTAAAACTATACTGAATAATGATAGAAAAAGAAATAAAACAACACATTTGATTGAAAAAAATTTAAAGCGAAAGAATACATCTACATTAGATGATAATTATGATCAATATAAAAAACGTAAAAAAACAACACACTTATTTTCAAAAAGAAAAAGCAGTTGTGGTATAAACAATGATAGAAAACGTATAAAATTCACAAGCAGTAATTTTGATAAATCATCAACATTACTTAAAAATGTTCAACTTCTTATGAATAATAAAACTTTAGATAAAACTTATGGTTTCAACATTGATGAAAACGGGAGTTGGCGATATGGCAATAACAAACGTGACTTTAATCATGATAATTCTGTTCGAATAGGAAATAAAAAATTGAAAATGACTCCAGGTTTATTTGAATTAGTATTTCATACAAAACCCTTACATTATACAAAAACTGATTTAAATAAATATAAAAATTTATTAATAAGCACAAATGTATATAGACGTAAATATCAACCGAATGGACAAATAAAAGGTACAAAAGCTTTTAAATATCAACGTATAATAAAAAAACTATTTAGTACAAAAACAAATAACTTAACGAAAGGTAGTGGTTTAACACTTAAATCTGTAGATTACAAAAAACCAAATTATATATATTGGGATAATCCTAATGAGTTAGTCAATAGACTAAGAGTTCTTCTATCCTCTGAAAGTGTTGGACATAACAATCATAAAAACGAAATAATATCTATAGTTGAAGAACTGAAAGAAGCTAATATAATTTATTAGAAAATGAGTTCTATAAATAAATTTGGAGAAAGCTTAAAAAGTCATAGCAAGGTTGAATCTAAAGATGCAGTTACGAAAGCATATCTTAATAACAGAACTGATTTCCTTACAAATAAAATTGACGAGGTTGATAAAAAATTTAAAAACTCATTAGAATTATTACAACAAGAAATTAATATTTCACTTAAAAACATTAATACATCAATATTGAAGAATATAAAAAAAATTGAAAATATACAAACAAATAGTACCATATCGATATCGAAAGAAATACAAAATATAAAAATTGATGTGACAACTCTTAAAGATAATACTTTGCTATTTACTAATAATCAAATAAAGGAAAATGGAAATATTAAAAACGATTTAAATGCAATAAAGAGAATTGCATTTGAAAATGAAAAGAAATTTAAGAACATTGACAAGAAATCTGAAACAAGTCTAACAAATGATATTAAAAAACAGGCTTGAAATTGTTAAAAAAAAAAACTAATAAAATAGAAATGTTTACAGTAATTAATTCTCATATAGAATTTTACATTTGAATAGGAATATGGATGTGAATAAAAGAGATATAGTAAATGAACTACATAAACATGCACGAAAAAATTTTGAGAGAAGACGAGTTATAGTTAAAGGAATTAATGATTTATGGCAAGCGGATTTAGTTGAAATGATTGCATATGAATCGTGTAATAGAGGTTATCGATATCTATTAACTGTCATAGACACGTTTTCTAAAAAAGCTTGGGCTGAAGCAGTAAAAAATAAAACTGCTTTAAGTGTAACAGAAGCAATGAAAAATATTTTTAATAAAATCAAACGAAAACCGAAATATTTACAAACAGACGATGGAAAAGAATTTTTTAATACACATTTTAACCAACTAATGCAATCTCATCAAATTAATCATTATTCCACATATAGTGTTTTAAAAGCATCAATTGTTGAACGATTTAATAGAACATTAAAGGGAATGATGTGGAAAGCGTTTAGTTATCAAGGTACATACAAATGGATTAATATATATCAAGATCTTGTCGATAGATACAACAACACACTTCACAGAACAATAAAAATGACACCAAACGAAGTGAATTCTACAAACGAAAAACATTTACTCGATACTGTCTTCAACAATTTAAAGATTTTTAGAAAACCTAAATTCAAAGTCGGCGATAATGTTCGTATTAGCAGATATAAACATATATTTGAAAAGGGTTATACGCCAAATTGGACAACTGAAATTTTTAAAATTAAAAGTGTAAGAAATACTAATCCAAAAACATACATTTTAGAAGACTATCAAGGTCATGATATAAAGGGTGGTTTTTATGAATTTGAATTAATGAAAACTAAATATCCACAAACATATTTAGTTGAAAAGGTTTTAAAGAAAAAGAGTAATATGTTATATGTTAAATGGTTAGGATTTTCATCAGAACACAATTCTTGGATTAATGCTAATGATCTACTATAAAAGATGGTTAATTAATTTAAAATCGTATTATTCAACAACTATACGCTAAGATGTCGGTAACGTTAACATTAAACGGAAACACTTCTGTACTTGTTGCAAACTATTTTCCGCCAATTCAACTTAAGGAACCTTATCTTTGTGGATTAATTAGTTTCGATACATATCACTCTATTCCAAATGTTGATGTTTTTTTTTTTTTTTTTTTTTTTTTTTTTTTTATTTATTTTAAAAATCGAATCTTCACCTTTGTGAAATAACGATTTGTTTATCAAATCTTAAAGCTAAAAACCGTTAATCAGTCCCGCCAATGCTGGACGTGAAATTGTTATATTGCTGATTTTGATTGGGTTTCCGGTTTTGCGGATGATTTTATATCAGGTCTGTAGTAACTCTTCTTTTTAATCGGATATGACTTCCACTACCTAAGATTGCACGACCCAGGGGATTTGGGTGAATTTCAAGCTTACTCAAGTAATTCACAGCATACTTTGCGATTTCGTCCTTAACCAAGGGTACATTTAGATCTTTATGGATGTTTGAATTTTTTAGGTACCAAGGGGCATTTGTTATAGTCCTCAAAATTTTGTTTTGCTGCCGTTGAATGCGTTCAACATTTGTCTTTGAGGCAGTACCCCATAGCTGAGCACCATAGCTCCAGATTGGCTTCAAGATAGAGTTGTAGATAAGGAGCTTGCAATCCAAGTTTAGCACTGAATTTCTTCCAATAAGCCAATTTAACTGGATCATTTTTAATTTAAGTTGCGTCATTTTGGCTTCTATATGGGGCTTCCAGGTAAGACGGCGGTCAAGATGAATACCTAAGTACTTTACGTCTGCTCGTTGGGGAATTTTTTTATTATTAATGAACACTTCTGGACAAGATTTTTTGCGTAGTGTGAACGTAACGTGGGTACACTTGTTTTCGTTAACCTTCATTCTCCACAACTTCAGCCATGACTCCAACTCTACTACATGGTTTTGCAGATGCCGAGTTGCTTGTTGAGGGTTTTCATTAATGCTTAAAAAAGCTGTATCATCTGCAAAAGTGGAGATATGAATATTTCTACTTGTTGGCATATCGGAAGTATAAATTAGGTATAATATTGGCCCCAAAACACTGCCCTGTGGCACTCCGGCGTTAATGTCATGGGTCTCACTCACATATTCACGTTCTTTAACACGAAATTTTCGTCCGGTTAAATAGCTCAGTAGTAAACGGCTGACGTTTGGTGGCAATTTTTGTTTCAGTTTATGAGCCAGCCCCTCATGCCATACTTTATCAAATGCCTGAGAGACATCGATAAAGAGTGCTGAGCAGTACTTTTTCTCTTCAAAAGCCTTTCTTATAACGTTAACTAAACGATGAGTTTGTTCGATTGTGCTATGCTGTCGTCTAAAACCAAACTGATGGTCTGGAATGCATTCCCCTTCATTAAGCATAGGGATCAACTTTTTAGTGAATGCTTTTTCAAAAAGTTTAGATACATGCGATAACAGACTTATGGGCCTGTACGACTCAACATTTGTGTGATCCTTACCAGGTTTAGGGATCATAATAATCAGTGATAACTTCCATGCTCGAGGATAATATTCTAAGCGGAAAATAGCGTTAAATATAAAAAGAATTAATTTTCGAACTGATCGTGGTAGCTCTTTAATCATTTTGTTGCTAATTTTATCGATTCCGGGCGCCTTTTTAGGATTTAAGTCATCAATGGCCTCTTCTATATCTCGTAAGCAGAATCTTAAATTTGCAGCGGAGCTGAATAGTGGAACAAAGGGCGGCAGTTCTTGTGTAACTTCGGCTATGTTAGGGGAGAATACATGGCTAAGATGATTTGCAAATAGCTTGGCTTTTTCCTTCTCGTCTCTTGCCCATTCGCCATTTGGTTTTTTTAACGGTGGCCTATTTATTATCGGTCTTTTTATATTCCTTGCTGCTCTCCAAAGAGAATAATAAGAGTCTGCGGTTGAATCAAGATTTTCAAGATATCTCTTCAGAGAAGCAGTCCTACGTGACTCCAAAAGACTTTGAAGCCTAATTGTGCAGTTTCTTAACTCAGTCTTGATGCTAGGAGATCTATGCCGTTGCCATGCTCGTCGTAGTCTTCTTTTTTCAACTAGAAGCTCTTCAACGTCTGCGAAATATATTCTTTTCTCTTTAATTTCTCGGCGAGGCAGATTTGCATGCTGAGCAGCCTTCTTAATGTTTTCCTCTAGCTTATCTATTGATTGGTCAATATCATGCAGGCTTCTAAGTGGTACGTTCTCTGTACAATGTGTGCTCAAATATTTTTTGTATTTCAACCAGTTTATTCTGCCCGTCTGAATCTCGCATGGATGAGAAACCCGGCTAGGCAACAAAACTTCAACTATACTTGGAGAGTGGTCTGAAGACAATTCATATAACGATTTAACCTTTAGGTTTACTGCAGGTATACCTTTGACTACGCCAAAATCTATTAAGTCTGGGATCTTGCTTCTATCAGCAGGCCAATATGTGGGCTCTCCGGTTGAAATCACACTCAATCCCAATCTGGATATAGCATTGAAAAGAGTACGGCCTTTGGGGTTTGTCAGACGGGATCCCCAGAAAGTGTGCTTGGCATTATAATCACCGGCTGCTATAAAGCGGGATCCTAGTGATTTAAAAAATCGAGAGTATTGCTCTTCAGTAAGTGCATATCTGGGAGGAAAATACACCGATGCGACCGTAAATTTATATTGAAAGTCCTCTATGCACACCACAGTAGCTTGAAGAAAATCATCGCTAACCTCGTCCAGTAAATAGTGTTTTAGCCGGGACTTAATCAGTATGCCTGAACCTCCGCATGATCTACCTCTAGGGTCTTTCGTATTATACAAAGAGTAACCATTTATTTTAAAAAGGCTTCTTTCTGTTAGATGTGTCTCAGAAATCAGCATTATATCTATTTGTTGGTTTTTTAAAAAGTAATCTACTTCATTTTTATGTTGGCGGATGCCGTTTGCATTCCAGTAACAAATTTTTAATCCAATCATTTATTTGAAATAGCCTGTAAGATAGTGGATTGCATTTTCAGCATTTCCTGCATCATGGTTGTCATAGTTGTAGTAAATGCGTTTATAGTTTGCACAAGAGACTGTAATGTGGCCTCAAGGTTGTTAAAATTTGCAGCAGAGTATTGAGTTTGGGGCTCCTGATTCATGACTGATAGGTTCGACTTAACCATATTTGCGTATGAGATTCTGTTAGAATTAATAGGACTTATGTGACTTGTGGGCTGAGCAATCTGAGGGAAATTAATATTAGAAATAGCAGGTGGCACTTGGCGTTGGTTATGTAAATCTGATGACCTATTTATCATAGAACGCTTAAAGTGCGTGAACACAGGACAACCTCTGAAATTAGCCGTATGATTGGCACCGCAGTTACTGCATTTTCTTGCGTTGAAGTCAGTCTTTGACTTGTTGCACTGAGCTACTCCGTGGAGCTCGCCACATGCTACGCATACTGTAGGCAACTTACAGTAGGCTTTGGTGTGACCGAATTCCTGACAGTTTATGCATTGTACGGGGCCTACACGCTTATGCGGTTCCTCTACTATAATTCTACGGTGTAATAGGTATTTTAAGCCATAAATGGGATGAGTCTCGTTTTTTTTCAAGGCTATATCCCCGGGTTCCAATTCCACTTTAAACATAGGCTGAGGAAGTTTGTCTCGGTTTTTGATGTTTATTATGTTTTTAATTTTGAAACCTTTTTCCTTTAAAGCATCCTTGATTTCCTTGTTGATGTTGAAAATAATATATTTCATATTGGTGATTATAAAATTGAAGTTCCTATTGGATCGTATGAAATATCGGACATTTCAGATTTGATTACTAGTAAATATTATAGTCAAATCCTAAAGGAAAACTGAGAATTGAAGCTAATTACAATACTTTACAGACATTCATAAAAAGTTCATTAGATACGATTTATTTCGATAGAGAACGGTCAATTGGATCATTGCTTGGTTTTAGCAATAGAGTACTTAAAAATGGTGAAGAGCACTATTCGGATAAAACAATAGATATAACAAAAATAAATATAATATCCATTGATTGTAATATTGTAAGTGGATCATATATAAACAGTACATCTACGCATACCCTACATCAGTTTTCATTGAACGTTAGTCCAGGCTATAAAATAACAGAAGCACCAGCTAATGTTATATATTTACCACTAAATACAAGAACAATAAATACATTAGTTTTGAAAATTGTCGATCAGGACGGAAATTTAATAAATTTTCGAGGTGAGAAGATATCAATACGTTTACATTTGAAACCATCAAAATAATGATTATTTTCGATAAAAGGATCTTGAATGCGGAAACAACATTCATTCCGCCATCAACACTCACTACGGAGCAAACAAGTGATAAATTATCTTCTTCTTTTAAAGAACACATAAAATTGAAAAAAAGACAAGAGGAAAACGAACCGAAAAATCTAAGTAAAAGTAATCAAAAGTTTTTACAAAGTTTAGGATTTCAATTAAAGTTAACAGAAGAAGAAGAAGAAGAAAATGAGTAATATAATAAACGTATTACAAAAACCACAATTTGATATTTCAATCATTAAAAAGGAATATCATAGTTATAAATATATCATATCAACAATATTATAAAAATAATGATGAAATTCGAATATCAATTCAAAGCCAGGATTTATATGTTTTACCAAGTGAAAGCTTTCTCTATATTGAAGGGCAAGCAACAAAGGAAGATTTAACACCCGCCATCTCTCTAAAACTTCTTAACAACTGTATGGGTTATCTCTTTGATGAAATCCGATATGAACTTAACGACATTTGGGAATAACTACAGAAATGAAAAACTATGTATCACTAAATGAATTTGAAAGCAATTCGTTCATAAATGCAGGATGGGTACCAAATAATGCTGAAGATCTTACACTAGCTTCCGGTTATTTCAATTTTTGTGTTCCATTAAAAATAATTCTTGGATTTGCTGAAGATTTTAATAAAGTAATACTCAATTCTAAACATGAACTAATTCTCCTACGCTCTAAAGATGATTCTCAAGTACTCAAAGCTATTATTGCTAATGAAAAATTTAAGTTATCTATCCTGAACATTACATGGAAAGTACCACATATTCAATTGGCTGATGCTTACAAGTTGGAAATATTTAAAACAATTAATAGTAGCCGACCGCTAAATATTGCCTTCAGAAGTTGGGATACATATTATTATCCTTCACTTCCACAAAGCACAGCTGTTCTTTGGAATGTTAAGCTAGCGAGTGAAAATGAGAGACCACGATTCCTTCTTTTCAAAATAAATTTGTTCATTGTGATTTAACTGATGTAAAAGTACATTTGAATTATGATGTATACCCATATGATGACTTAAATCTAAAATTCGATCGAAATCGTTTTGCTGTATTGTATGATATGTATTTAAAATTTCAACAAAGCTATTATTTACGTGACTCACAACCATTATTAACAAGGGAAAAATTCAAGACAACAGCGCCAATAATTGTAATAGATGTTAGCCATCAGAATGAAGCAATTAAAACTGGACCAATAGATATCCGTATAGAAACAAAAACCTTAACAAATATACCTGCAAATACGTCTGCATATTGCACAATTATACACGATAGAATGTTTGAATATATTCCTCTTACCAATGAGATAAAAAAACTTTTGTAAATATATAAATATAAAAATATAAATAGAAAAATTAATAGTGTTTTAATCATCACAACTTCAATCTTTGTTAACTAAACAACAGAAATTGATTAGGCGTTATGATGAAATAGTATAAATATGAGAACAATTAATGTTAAACATTATTTGCAAACATTGCATATGAACATACAGTAACTAGATATATAAAATGTTCCTCACAGAATTATTCCATTTTTTAAAATCATTTACACACATTATTTCCGATGAAGATAGGAAAAAACTGATTGATATAAAATCACTTTTGAACATATTGATAATTTAAAAACAAAACAAACTAAACATGGAGAACATTTCGAAGATTGCGTCTGGTCTAATGAAGACGCAACATGCGGTCCAGACACCTGTCATTGCAGTTATTATAAGAATAAAAAGAATCAAGTAGAAGAAGAAGCAAGAATAATAATAAATTTCTATTATGTATTGAATTGTAAAAACTGTACCTTTAATAAAATTTAATTATAATTATAAGAAATGTATTTAGTATAAGTTTAAGAAATGTATTTAGTAGTATAAGTTTTAGAATAATATTTTTTTATTTTTCTCTAATAAAAAAATTAATATAAAAAATAAAACAAATTAAACATTTTTTTATTTCAACATTAATCACACCTGGCAAAGCTTGAGAATTCAGCAGATCAAATATCGCAATGAAAAATATATGAAATATTTTTTTTGTTTACACGCGCCAGTCAGTATGTAACTCGATATGCGTTTTGTATTGAATAAACTGTGGAAATGTGTTTTTTAATTTTTAATAAATGCACTTTTATAACAAAAAAAACCAATTAAACACTTTTTTATTTCAACATTAATCACGACTATATGTAAAGCGTATAGGTATACAATAGGTCGATCACACACAATTCTGCAACGATTTAATTATTTTACAGCTATGCATGCTCCCAAATTTTAACACACACGCACACACACATTAAAAAGCATTACCCTTTCACAATACATGGTACAAACTTAAAATTAAACTGAAAAAAAATAAATAAAAATTAAAGGGATGATCCCAAATTTGTATGGAAAAAGTGGTCGAGAAACGCCATATAAAAAACTATGAGCGTGATCCCAAATTTGTATGGAAAAATTGATCCAGAAAGGCCATATAAAAAACTATGAGCGTGATCCCAAATTTGTATGGAAAAAGTGGTCGCGAAGGTACATACAAAAAACTACGAGCGTGATCCCAAATTTGTATGGAAAAATTGATCCAGAAACGCCATACAAAAAACTACGAGCGTGATCCCAAATTTGTATGGAAAAATTGATCCAGAAACGCCATACAAAAAACTACGAACGTGATCCCAAATTTGTATGGAAAAATTGATCCAGAAACGCCATACAAAAAACTACGAGCGTGATCCCAAATTTGTATGGAAAGATTGATCCAGAAACGCCATAAACATACTACTGCGAGTATACCATAGTTGCTTGGATCTACCAGCAAATATATTTCAGCAGATGCGCGGCTGTCAGCGTCTTTATTGGCTTGCGAAGCGCCGTCTGGTAGACCCTCTTCAGTTGTTTTCCACAATCCTTTGATTACCATGTACGATTTTGCTTGTTGTTTCCATATGTCGAAATTCTCTCTACCTCGTAGTTTTTCGAATGGAAAACACAAAGCGCTCGAAGACATTTTGCAGTAAAATTTTCTTCAACAAATTAGCAGCACGTAAAACAAAATTTATTTTCCGTAAAACAAACTATATTTAGCTTAGCGTGATTAGCGGCCCATAACCTATTAAGCAGAAAAAGTAGCCGGCGAAGTGGAACAGTTTGCGAGAAATAAAAAGACTTGTTACCTGCTACAATGTTCAAACGGAAGAGATTTATTGACAATTCATTTGACAATGCATATAGCCTACATAATTGCATTAAACTATAGTTACATTAAACTGCATAAAATGCAGTGTTGTATTAAATATTACATTCTTTTAACATATATTAAGTGGATTTGAATTTTTAGTTTTATTTATATATGCTCTTTTTATTTTTTTATTATAATTATAAATCTGATTGCATTAGACTGCAATATATATGTATATACATATATAAATATTGTTACGCAAGAACAATCGAAACGACCTAATATCGTTTAACAATAAAAACAATAAGCAAAAGCTACAAAAACAAAGGCCATGAGTATGAAAGAGATAGAAAACGCAAGCACAACGAAAGTGAACGCAACAAGAGCCAATGTGTACACAATACACATTAACAAATACATCGAACATCTTCTAAATAAACCAGCAACAACAAGCATGAGGGATAGACAAGTAAGCAAATGCAACAACAAACAACGTAGTCGCAAAAGAATTCTCGAGAATGCGAAACCCCGAACATTCCACTTCGAGAACCATCATCAGACTGAAGAGGTTCGCATATAAAAGGGCAAGACAAGGCAAGCAGTCAGTTCAGTTATGATTCAGTCAGCCTTGCGTAAGTTGCGTGTAACTAATCAGTCGCGGTGTGAAGACAAGTTGCGTGCGAAGTAAAAAGTCGTGGTTTGAAGATATCCGTCGTGAGCAGTATAGCGAATAGTTGTGTGTGAATAATAGTGAACCAGCCATAATTGTTGTACCGGTTAAGTTTGAACAGTGACACAAAAGTAGTGTGAATAATAAAGAAAGTTTAATTGAAATAAAACACATATTTGTTTTTACTTGGTTTGCAATTAACGAACTCATATTTAAACGTTTTTAAAAAGGTAAAAACGTAACAATATATATATGTACAACAAAACATATATATATATACATATGCGTTGTATTTACATTTTTGTTATAAAGTTAAGATTAAAGTAGCCAGATTTTTTTTTTTTAAAAACTTTATTTCTGGAGAAAAAAAACTTTTTTTTTACAAAAAAAACTTGTTTTCTACAACAAAAGTACCACCAACATTTTTAAAGGAAATTCCGGAGCCCGGTACCCTCTGTTGGTGTTTTTTTACGTTTCTTGTCCGGGACTAATAAAATTCACAATATTTTATTTAAAAATGTAAATATTTCCTGTTTTAATACTGAATTTATTGAAAAAAAATTTAAATTTAATTTTGGCGAAAGAACTTGTTTTGTTAGAAAACAAATTTAATGAAAACTTTTTCGCATCTCCAAAAACTTGAAAAAAAGGGAAAACTTGGCAAATGGCAACGCTGGGCCTCTTCTAGTTGATCGCTGGGGATGGGATTTTGAAATCTCTGGACATAAACATTCCGCCGGCCTTGTAGTACTGCAATCAAGAAGGAAGTGGCTATAAAGTTAACGCTGTAGCAAAGGAAATTAAAAAATAAGAAAACTATTATACGAGTATTAATTCAAATTTGATTAATTTATTTTACCAAAATTTCCGTTAAATAAAAGAAATGAAACTACATCAGCTCACGATCCTCAGATTCCAGTGGATATCCGTTAGCTGCATTAATGAAAAGATAATGAAGTTATAACTATAAATGAAAAATTTTATTTAATATGTATCATGGTTTAAAGCGATGTGTTGCAAACTTATGTATTACAAAGAACACAGTCCAGAAATCAGGTAGCCGAAAATCGAAAACTGGGCCACCAAATACACCATTGCGTATTATTTTGCTGTAGACGTCACATCCCAACCTAATCCCAACGGGGGCCGCTCAAAAAAGGTTGGGTCTGCCAAAAGTAGTCCCGGAAACTCGTCAGCTAACCCTCCGTCTACCGACCTTGACGACGTGAAGCTATTTAACTTTCCTCTCACCTCTGCACTCGTTTCGACCGTGTCACAGCTGCCGTAGTTACCTCTAACAACCAAATGAACTTTGATCGTCTTCGCGCCAAGCCGACAAACCACCTTCTCAGAAACAAGAGGGTACGCTCTGCAGTAGGATTGATGACGGCACTCTTCGTGATGTATCGTCCATGTGCAACAATGTTAACTATAGCGGTTGGTTTTAGCAGAACACTATCCTTCAACGTATATGACGTAGACGGCAAAGTTCTATCAGCTGTCGAACGAGAGATTTCTCCTGGCGGTGGAGATTTGAGGTTCCTTGATCGAATCAGATCCAGAACGTTCCACGGACTACGTTTTCGGCTCTCACGATCATGGGACGAACGAGGTACTTTATTACCTGTGTGAGCAGGCGATCTGCCATGGCGCTTACCCTTGATGATGCATATCACCGCAACGCTTGCACTTGCCAGTACTAACGCACGTTCGCCCGGTATGATCGTGACTCAAACAGCCAGCACAGTACTTGTAGATCCTCACCAACTTCATTCTCTCATCACAGTCTGCCTACGAGAATCTTTCGCAAAATCGCAACGGGTGGTTCGTCAAACAGACGCGACACACCATTTTCTTATTAGTAACGCCTTGCTAGTACTTTTTCGCAGAAACCATGATACTATTAGCTGAAATTATTAAATATTTCAAATTGAATATGTCGGGAGAATTACCAGTTTCATAACTAGTAGAGTATTTGCTCCACGTGAAGTCTTCAAATCCACTTCCCTGACATACCCGAATCTAAATTCAATATGCGACCTAGGCGCCACTCATGTGTGGGCACGTTGTCCTCGCGGATGATCATCATATTCCCGACCTATAAGTCTTTCCTCAAACACTTCCACTAATTCCTCTTTTGTAGCTCTTTTAAGTATTCTTCTTTCCATCGAAGACACAAACGTTGGTTCAGAGACTTAATTCTCTTCATCGATTCGTTGTTGAAGGCAAATTCCGGTGGGGACAGTAAAGGACCACCAATTAAGAAATGACCTGACGTAAGAGCATCCAAGCAATCGGCATTATCCGCCATATAGTGTTTAAAACTTTTGACTCCTGCTTACCAGAGACCAGCATCATGCACCATGATGTGCACCAGCAGTGTTGAAATGCCAAGTCAACCCCCTAGGTCCGTAAGTAGCATTGAGCTTTGAACCTGATTCTTTAAGAAATTCCCGGAATTCAAGATCTTCGATGCTCCTACAAAATGGGTACCACGTAGAGTTTGGGAATTCCCGGACTTTTTCATTTCCCGGAAAACGGGAATGAAAAATTCGATTTCCCGGGAATCCCGGGAAATCTTTTAAAATTCACAATACTAGTAAAATGCTTAAGATTTTTATTAAAATGTTATTTTATTAACAAAAAAGAAAACAATACATCTAAATTCATACTGTATAAACAGAAACAAACAGATTAATTATAACATTTTGAGATCAGTTACTATTAAGAATTGATTAAAAATATTATTTAAAAATAAAAATATAAAAAATTTTCGAAGAACTAAGTTTTCAAAAAATGAGTTTTTAAAATTATTAGTGCATTTAATAACTCATCAGACATTCTATTTCGTAAATTTGTTGAAAATTTACCAGCTAACGAAAAAACACATTCGCTTTCTACAGAAGTGGGCTTAAGCGTTAACAATGCATTAAAAAGTATGTCTAAATTTTTTGTTCTGTTTGTACTAGCTTCAAATAAAGCTCTCTTTTAAATAAGTTGTCTGTTTTTAATTTCAGTTTTCTTGTTTTTTCTTTAGCCCCATTAATGGCGTTTTCCAACTTTTCTTTAAAAGATTGATATACTTGTGCAACGGAAATATCTTCATCACTTTCAGCCGATATTATTTCAGTACCTTGGAATAGGCGTTTGTACATTTGCTCTGCATAGGATTTTAACATTGTCTTTGTTATGTTAATATTATTTTGTTGTGAAGTGTTTAGATAATTTACTAATGACATCAATTTGTCATTATATCTTTCATTTACTTTACTTTTAATTGTGTGAACCATTTTTTCCGAAAGTATTGAATCAACAGATAATAACTGTTCATAAAGTGTATTCATAATAGCATCACCTATTATCAAATTGGTTTCACGCCTGCCTAATGATTCCACTGCATTTTTTATGGGGTTCGAAACGTTTACCAATGTTTCCAAGTGTGGGACATAATCTTCAACAAACAATGATGATAAATGTAAATCTATTAAAGCCTTTTTTATTGCATTTTTAATTTTTAGAAATGATTGTATCATTCCAACCATGCTGTTCCACCTAGTTCGTAAATCTAGGATTAGATGATACTCTTTACTGAATTCTTCCTTTACATATTTTTGAAGAGTAGCATTTTTTAAAAGACTTTTTTTTTTGGAAAGTTTGATTATTTTCCTTATGTTGGCAATAGCTTCATTATAATTCTCTGAAATAAAGAAAATAATTCAATTTATACAAAGAATTATTTTTCTGCTTTATTTTTTCAATACAACTTTTTTAAATGAGTCAAAAGAGTAGTCAGTGATTAGTCTGTAGACTTGCCTACAGACCAATCTATTTACTAGTCTTCAGAGCAGTCTATTTACTAGTCCACAGACCTTTTTTCTTCCAAAAAAGTGTACAAGAATACGTTAATTTAAAATTTCCCGTATTTCACGGGAATATTTAAAAAATTTCCCGTGAATTCCCGACAAAAATTTCCCGGGAAATACCGGGAATTCCCGTCCGTCCCCAAACTCTAGTACCACGACAAGAAATGAATCTGGCCAAAGCGGCCAAGAATACCGACGTGGATAAATTTCTAACGGGTTCCAAATGAATAGCTTTCGTAGCAAAGCAAATAAACAAACACACGTAGCCCTTAGTTATAAGACATGCTCCGACGGTGCACTGCAGTGTATGTAGAATTAAAATCCACACCAGTGCTAGCGAGCGGACGAGTGAAAACCGTACGAGATGTAGGCAACGCTGCCATTATCTGACTCTGAGTCATTCCCCTATGAATAGCACAAGTTCTGCAACATCGTACGATGGTCTTTTCAAATTCTTAAATCTGCGCATGTAGAATTCCGTTCTCAAGACTCTTACCATCAACTGGTTTCCACCACTCAAAGTAAGCTCGCTGCTGGTAAAAGAATCGGAAACCGTTCGTTGTACTTAAGATTTCCCGTATTAGCCAGCCTGCCACCGACTCTCATCAAACCATCCTCATTTAAAAAGGGATTCAAATTCAAAAGTTCCCCTTCCACAATCTTCTCTCCATCAGACAACCGCCGGTATTCTTGAGGGTACCAAGCTCTTTGAGCTATTTTTATCAATTTCCCTCTCACATTCCGGATTTTGTATGGAGTAACCTCCAAGGAACCAAAACTCGAACCTTCCCTATCGAAAACTCTAAACACTAAGGCCATCGCCATCTGTTAGTAGGAGAACATAACCAGGGGGAACATGCCACCAGACTTCGTTCGTTGCCAAATCCTGCGACCGGACATGCCTCCAGCAGGCCTTGTATTAGCGACAAAGTTTTACACGAACTGGGTGATTTTTGAAGCCAAGCTAAAATTATGGTAGAATCCGTCCACTCATAGAACCTTGCTCTCGTTGCGTTGAACTTCAAATTTCCCTTCACCGCTTCCATCAACTCAGTTAATAAGACAACCCCGCAAAGTTCCAGCCTAGGAAAAGAAATTGTCTTCAAAGGAGCGACCCTCGATTTAGCCAACAACAGATGAGTCTAAACACCACCTACATCATCCCCAATACGAATGTATATATGGTACAATCGGGCCGAAAACCTAGCCATCGAGGTATTTTTATCTCATTAAGAAATTGCTTCCATTTCGAATGGCTTTCCGGGGTCTGTTATTCATCTCAATCAGTCGTCTCGCTCCATATTTTATTTTAGGTAATAATTGGACCTAACCATCCAGCATGAGCGGAAAGCTTAGTTATAATCAATAATACTTCTCTTTTCGCAAAATTCTCCTTGATCTCGATTGCTGTTGAAGTAAAGAAAAACTGATCAAACTTGACATTCCCTCGTATGCCCAAGGTTTTGATAGAGCTAATATCTTCAAACTCCAAAAAATCTTCCCTTAACAAGTGAATTCTCCTGTCGTTTGAGGTCCACTTCCTCATTAAGAATCCCGTGGAAGTCAACGCCGACCTTAATTGGTTTCGAGCCTCTATCGCTCCAGAAATATCATGAGCCCCAGCTAATGCGAAATCTACATACATCATCTCCCGTAAAATTTCAGAAGCTAAAGGCCATTTTGAGTTACCGTCATAAGTGAGTTGAAGCAATGTTCTTATTGCCAAAAATGGAGCACAATTTACCCCAAACGTGACGGTTTTCAATTCGAAATCTTCTACTTCCCTATCCGATTCTTTACGAAAAACTATTCGCTGATACTTCACTTGATCAGATCATATGTCTCCATTAAAGACATATCGGTAAAAGCGCCATCTAACAATCATAAGCCTCAACTCGTTTTGTAAAACAGGTCCGGTAAAGTGTCGTTCAAGCTCAGTCCACATGACGTCTATAAAGGCGAGCACGCCGCTTGGTTATGGCTAAAAAGCCGCAGTTTAAATGAGAATAAAAAATATTCTTCTTCAGCTAAAGAGCCGTCTTGATCATAAATTTTTTTCTGTTTTTATCAATCAAATTTACAGCTATTTATATTAATTTCTTAAGTCTAATTTCTTTACATATTCATACTTATGACCTAATTTAGTTTTACTTAACTTAGAGTGGGCGTGGTCAGCATTTTGCTAATTTGCAATTATTACTTGATGAAAATTTGTATAATGCAATTTGATTCCTTCGCCACAATTTTTAAGTCATTGATAATTATTGTTTATATTATTGAGGTATGTATCAAATACATTTTTAAGTAGCACAATTTTTAAGTAGTACAAACGTGACCAACACACAACAGTGGATAAGTGTGACCAACATACTACACCTCTGCTTTTAAGAAAAATCTATACAATTTAAATTGGATTATTTTTTTGAATACTTATTATGAATTCTAAATTTAAGGTTAGTATACGAATATTATAAAATTTTTTTTTTAACTTCTTTATTTACAATCTGTTTATACAACAATAAGCAAATTTTCTAATACTTAAAAAAAAAATAAGAGTTTTTATTGAATTAATTAACAATAACATTATAATAATTATTATATAATATTAAATAATATAATATAATAAATATAAATATTAAATAATTATAATTAATTAACAATAATAATTAATAACAATAGCAAAATAAAAAATTAAAAAAAAGTTATTCATAATTAAAACTATTTATAAATATATGTATTTATAAAAGAAATTATGTATACTATTTATAATATTTACAAAGTTACTATCTAAAAGGCAAATCTAGCACATGCAATCTATTAAGTCTTCGTACATCCTCTGTCTCATCTAGTAGACTAATGGCTAATGGATTGCTATGGTTACTCAGTCTTTCCACATATCTAGAACTAAATTCAGTTATGGTGTCTCTAACCAAAGAGATATTGAGATCTCTATGTATAGCCGCATTGGTCACGAACCAGGGCGCTTGAGTAATGAACCGTAGGGTTTTAGACTGATAACGTTGTAGTATTTCCACATTCGAGTTTTTAGCTGTTCCCCATAACTGTATTCCATAAGTCCACACGGGCTTGAGAATAGCCTTTTATAAAATAATCTTGTTATTTAAACTTAATTCAGATTTCGGGCCTAATAGCCAATACATCTTTTTTGTTTTGATATTTAGAAATTTACGTTTAGTTTTGATATGGTCCTTCCAAGTAAGACGCTTATCCAGATATAAACCTAAGTATTTTACACTTTGTACAACTGGGATTAGCATTCCATTGAGTGCAACCGGTGGGCAACATTCTCTTCTAAGGGAAAAAGTTAAGTGAGAAGACTTCGTTGTGTTTATTTTAATTTTCCACTTTTCCAACCATTGATGGAGTATATTTAGTTGTCTTTGTAACAAAGTAGAAGCTGCTATAGGACAATCCGCCGACGCCATAAACGCAGTATCGTCAGCATAAGTCGCAACTGTAATAGTTTGCAAATGTGGCATATCACACGTATATATCGAATAAAGTGTTGGGCCTAAAACACTACCCTGAGGAACCCTAGCTTGTATCGTCTTTATATTTGAATATTCTTCTTTAATATTAACATAAAAGCAACGTTCATTTAGATATGATTTTAGAACCAGGTAAAATGGTGTTGGTAGTAAAGATTTTAATTTAAACAATAGCCCGGGGTGCCAAACTTTATCAAAAGCTTGCTGGACATCTAAGAATACGGCAGAGCAATATTTTTTCTTTTCAAAAGCATCAGTTATGACATTTATAATTCGATGGCACTGCTCTGGAGTACCATGCTTGCTCCGAAAACCAAACTGGTGGTCAGGAATGATATTATGTTGTTCCAAAACAAGTTTCAGTTTATGCAAAAACAGTCTTTTGAATATTTTTGAAAAGCTTGACAACAAACTTATTGGTCTATATGAAGAAATCTCGTTTTCATTTTTATTAGGTTTCAGAATCATAATGACTTCAGCACACTTCCACTGAGTCGGAAAATGTTGTAATCGTAAGATTGAATTATATAATAAAGTTAAGAATATAACACTTCTTTTTGATAAAATTTTAATTAATTTGGAGTCTCTTTTATCATATCCTGGAGTCTTATTATTTCCAAGCTTTGTAATTTCCAGTTTAACTTCATTTGGAGTAAAATGATTAATAGGAAAACTCATTTGGCATGGAGCATCTAAAAATTCCAGTATTTTAACATCACTGAAAGAGCAAGTTTGAGAATTAGGCTGAAAAATATTTTCCAAATATTGACAAAATGCTTCGGCTTTCTTTTGATTTGATCTGCACCAACTGTTGTTTAAATCTCTTATAGGAATGTTTCGTTGTGTAGGCCTTTTAAGATATTTTGTGGCATTCCAAAGACAATTATCATGTTTATTAGCGTCTAAAGATCTCAAATATTGCCCTGTTTTTTCATTTTTCAATTCTTTAAGCTTTTGTTTAAGCTGCGTACATAAACGGTTAAAATTTCGCTTATCAATTGGGTTTCTACTTAATTGCCAGATTTTACGGATTCTCCTTTTATAACGAATTAGGTTTCTAATTTCAGCAGATATATAATTGTTTGTAGTTCTCAGATTATGTGTTTCTGAAACATTTGGTGTTGACAAAAGAGCGGCTTCGTGGATTAAGCTCGTAAACTTTTCGACGGCTTCATCTAACTCTTGACCATTATTTATTGTAAGATTTAAGTTTATATTTTTGTCTATCCAATATGTAAACGAATTTATATCAGTCCTATTTGATATAATCTTTACTTTCTTTGAAATCTTGTGGAAAGTGGAATTATAAGTTGCTATGATAGGAGTGTGATCAGAGCTAAGATCATCACTATCTTGTATGTCAAGACAGTTACTTGGTATTCCAGAGTAAATAAAAAAGTCTAGTAAATCTGGTATTTTGTTCGGATCAGAAGGCCAGTAGGTTGGTCTACCAGAAGAAAGAGTATTGTAATGTTTTTTAAGAATACACTTGTATAGCTCCCGACCTTTGTCAATCTAGATCCCCACCATGGATGTTTAGCATTAAAGTCTCCTCCTACCAGGAAGCGACTCCCTAAATTACTGAAGAAGTTTTCATAGTCCTGACATCAAATAGAATGTCTAGGGCGAGAATAAATGGCAAATACAGAGACATCTCCACAGTTCGTACTAACTTTAACTCCAGCAGCATGTAGGTAGTTGTGGCAAATTGTAGGAAGAACTTCGTACTTAATTGTTGATTTTATTAAAATAGCAGAACCAGCATGTGCTCTATTGTCCGGATGATTTGCTGCTATCGTATCATAACCACGGACCGAAAATAACTGTTATTTTTGAATTTTTGATTAAAAAAAGCAACTGCAAGGAAATGTCGGAGAACAAAACCAAGTATACCATTTTGATTGTCTTGAACAAAATTTTTATAAAATGTGATGCTGTTTAAAAATCTGATTTTTATTTTTTAGAAAAAAAATAATAGTTATTTTTTGATTTTTATTTTTTCGAGCAAAAATAACAGTTATTTTTGACTTTTACTTTTTCGAGCAGGAATAAAAGTTATTTTTTGACTTTTATTTTTTCGAGCAAAAATAAAAGTTATTTTTGACTTTGATTTTTACGAGCAGAAATAAAAGTTATTTTTTGACTTTTATTTTTTCGAGCATAAATAAAAGTTATTTTTGACTTTTATTTTTTCGAGCAGAAATTAAAGTTATTTTTTGACTTTTATTTTTTCGAGCAGAAATAAAAGTTATTATTGTTTTAATTCATGATGAATTCATAATATTTATTAATATTTATAGCAAAACTTAATTCTAATAATTGTTTAACATAATTTACTTTAATTGTTTTAAAGAAATTTTTAATAAATTTTATGAATTCATCATGAATTAAAACAATAATAACTTTTATTTCTGCTCGAAAAAATCAAAGTCAAAAATAACTGTTATTTCCACCCGAAAAAATAAAAGTCAAAAAATAACTTTTATTTCTGCTCGAAAAAATAAAAGTCAAAAATAACTGTTATTTTTGCTCGGAAAAATAAAAGTCAAAAAATAACTTTTATTTTTGCTCGAAAAAATAAAGATCAAAACATAATTATTATTTTCTGACTTTTACGATAAAAGTTATAACAGTTACGGTCCCTGATCATAACCTCTGATATGAAAATAAGTTCTAGATGTAAAATGCATTTCAGAAATCAAGAAAATGTCAACGAATTGAGTATTCAAGAATATTTCAGTTTCCTGTGTATGATTGGAAAGCCCATTTGCTTTCCATACTGCTATTCTGATATCCAATTGCATAATTTGGCAACAAGAACTGACATCATGTTAAGTAAAGTATTCGTTAACTCTATTTGTTTAGGCGTTAATTTTTCAAGGCGTTCATATACACTTTCATTAGTGTTTTTACCTTTCGAAACGTTCGCATAAGATGTGTTAGAATTGAAATTTTCATCAGTATAATTTTGTGGCCGAGAAGAAAATGGAAGATTTGTTGGTTGAATAATTGGTTTATCGTTCAATGTTGATTTTTTCTGCACAAGTTTTTGATAAACTTGACAGCCTTTGTAGTTTGCAGTATGGTTTTGTAAACAGTGAATACAACGAGGTGGATTAGATTTGTTCACAGTACATTCAGCCGTTGGATGATCAAGAGCACACTTTACGCAACCGAAAGGTTTTCTGCAATAGGCCTGAGTATGTCCAAATTGTAGGCAACGATGACATTGAACAATGTCATTCACTTTCCTAGGGGGTTCAACTGTAACTACAGAATTGTTTATGTAACGAATTTCATAAATTTCTTTGTTATTAATTTTTGGATCAAGATCAACATAAAACATTGCAAGGGGTTCCTTTGTAACTCTACTTCTAACATTACAAACGTTTCTAACATCATGACCTTGAGCTATAAGAACAGCTTTAATGTCTTTTGGAAGTGTTGTATGGTGAAGACCTTTTATAACAACTCTGTAAGCTCTCTCTTTGCGTATTTGATACGTATGATAACTAATTTCTCTTCTATCAAAATACTTAGCAAGTTTTCTATATGAATCTATGCTACTTATCATAACTTTTATTTCGTTATCTCTCAATGATTTATAACTAAAATCTTTTCTGGGAATGATAGAACAAATATTACTTATCATATTTACAATATTGTTAACATTTGATATAAAAATTGGTGGTGGTTTGATGTAGTCAGTTGTTTCTTGACTTTTTTCACCTGTGCTGTTCTCTGCATCCAGAATTTGAAATCGGTTTGCATTAGAGGTACCTGGGTTGTCATCAGTTTTGCGTCGTTTCTTTGCTACATTTCCAATTGGGGATCGGCTGTCAGTATGTTTAGGAAGTTTTGGTATTGTTTGCCAGTTGTAAAATTCATTTTCTTCATCATCATCATTTTCACTATTCATGTTTATGATTTGTAATTTGTATTTACTTAATTTTTTCTTTTATTTTAAATTGTTATTGCTTTTTGTGTTTTGTATTTAGTATTTAATTGTTTGTGGAGGAAAGAATTCGTTTTAACTTGTTATTGTTTATTTATTTTTGTTTTAAATAGCTATAGTTAATACACAAAATAATACTGTGCCACTGCACAGTCCAATAACAACAAAGCTTATTATTGTTTTTTGAAATTTTGTTTTTATGTATAAATTGTTTGTGTGACAAAGAATGCCGATGTTCTTGAATTGTTTTTATTTGTTATTTTTTTAACAAAATGTTTTTAAAAGAAAAAGAAATACACTGCCACTGCACTTTTTAATGATACGTCTTATTGCAATCACTGTCAATAGCAGACTCATATTATTAAATTATATATCTTATCTTCTTATATAAATAAAAATCAATTGTCGTTCGTTGGTAATTGTATCAGTTGAGAACGGCTAGACCGATTTGGACAATTTTTTTACTGAAATATTCGTCATAGTCCAACTTAGGTTTTTACGGAAAGAAAAATTTACCACGCCCACTTTTACGCCCACTTTTTTGATTTATCTAAAATCGGAAAACGGCTGCACCGATTTGGCTAAATTTTTTAAAACATGTTCGTAGTAATCAAATTTAAAGTTTTACTGAAAGAATAATTGACCACGCCCACTTTTTTTCGATTTATCTAAAATCTTGGAACGTTTGGACGGATTTGTCTTATTTTGTTTAAAATGTTCTCAATAGTTTACAAAAGTTACTTACAGAAAGAAAAATTGTCCACGCCCACTGATACTCCCACTTATTCGCCCACTTTTATTAAATCGTCGGGTAATTTTATGTACATACTAGCTGACCCGACAGACGTTGTCCTGTCCAAATTAGAAAAAATGTTTGTGTTCGATTTGTGAATTTGTGAGAAGCTGTTTGAATTGTGTAAAAATAGTGGAAAAGAGAAGAACCACGTACTTTTAAATGATAATTTTTATTTATGTATGTTTGAGGCGTGTTTAAATTACATTTGATTTGAAAATATGTACAATATGGTGTTATATTTACATTTTGATTGAAAGATCGATGTTCAGGAACCAATTAAAATAAAGAAATACTTTTTTCTGTTGCTTTGCAGTGGTATCGTAGTTTCCTTCATTGCAATGCTTTATGATACACGATATTTTTAGTTTTGTTGCCTGGCGCGTAAATAAATAATGCTGATGGTGTTCCGACACGGGAACAGGCGACATACAATTGACCATGCGAGAAGCATGGATTTTCAAGGTTAATGCCGCAAACACGCAATGACTGCCCTTGAGATTTATTAATTGTCATAGCGAATGCAAGCCGTACTGGAAACTGCAATCGTTTAAAATCGAATGGCATGTCGGTCAGAGCCATTGGGATCCGTGGTATCAAAACGTCCTTTAAGTATTGTTGCTTCGATGACGTTATTCATCAGGTTTTTTACCGCAAGTTGGGTGCCATTACAAAGACGTGGTTGGTTTATGTATCGTAACATTATGATTACCGATCCGACTTTCAGTTGGAGATTGTGAGGCGGTAATCCGGGTAATTCCAAATCAAATGTAATTTAAACACACCTCAAACCTACATAAATAAAAATTATCATTTAAAAGTACGTGGTTTTTCTCTTTCTCACTATTTTTACACAATTCAAACAGCTTCTCACAAATTCACAAATCGAACACAAACATTTTTTCTAATTTGGACAGGACAACGTCTGTCGGGTCAGCTAGTAATTAAATACATTTGAACCATCCATCATCAACCAGCCTTGACCAAAACTAAGTCGCCTATTTTTAGTTCTATGTTATTCGTGTTATTTAATGAGTCTATACTTCTTTTGTCTTTTATAGTCTCTATCAAGTTTTTGGCACTTTCCAAAGCATTTTTTAGTCTAGTCTTGAGTTCATTAGCATAATTTTCAAAATTGTAAATTTTAGGATGATTCATGACTTCATCTCCAGGCAAACTTGGTAATTTTCCAAAAATGAGTTCAAAAGGTGAATATTCAGTATCTACATGAGGGGTTATATTGTACGCAAAGGTATAGTAAGGTATCCATTTATCCCAATTGTCATCTTGTACAAATGACAAAAAGTATTCATTAAGAACTCTATGACTTGTCTCCACTGTACCCAACGTCTGATGATGATACGGTGTGGAAAATTTTTTTTCAATTTTTAATAACTCACATATTTCTTTTAACAATTCATTTTTAAATTCTGTACCGTTATTTGATTTTACTGTGCTAAATAACCATATTTAAATATTAAGGCCCCGATTATGGTTCACAACATATAAATGTTGTGTTGTAACAGAGACAACACAACATTTATTACTTTCTTGATTATGGTTCACAACATCTAGATGTTGTGTATGTCACAGGGTTGATCTTCAATGTTAGTATACTTTTCCTTTAAAATACATCCCTGAGTGTATAAAACTGTCAATTGAAAACAAAAATTATTACATTAAAAAAAATTAAAATATAAATAATGGATATTATTATTCTTTGATGATGATGAGGGTACCAACAAAGCGCAAATGAAATTCGGGACAGTTCCAACCCTTTGGAATTACCAGATACTGAGTACGTAAAATTATTCAATTATAAAATGCAGTATTGTTTATAACATTTCTTTCCTTTTTATAAATACAGATATACATATGTACGTATGCATGTATCCATTTTATGTGTTAAGGAGACGCAGTATACCAATGGAAACGTTTTTAATAAATCCGTTTCGAAATGCCGGCGAAGGATCCTCAGAGCTCCATTTTAATACAGTCCATTCCAAAGCAAGAAACGTTATTGAAAGAACGATTGGTGTAGAACAGAAAAGCAGATTTCGATGTTCGCTTTCTGCAGGAGATTTGCACTATTCTCCTGAAACTCCCACTAAAATTACAAATATATCTTCTGCTTGATTATATTTTTTTATTGTCTGTATTGCAATAAATTCATTTCAAAAGTACTTAAAATTAAAATATCTATATAAATGTCAGGATTTGCTCTCATTAACTCGACCAGCTTTATTGGTTATTTTTCTATAAAATATTTACAGTTATGCATAATTTTTAAAATTTCCACAAAAAATTATTTGCACTGTTATTACAAATTTATACAAATTTTTTTCCATTTCCTTTTTTAAACTTACCGCGGCAACAAGACAACAGCTAATGAGCTGTTGTAAGTTTTTGATAGTTCTGACAACACTTAGAAACAACTGTTGTAAACCATAATCGCGGGCCTAAATTCTCTACTAGTGCTTTAGCTACTGTTTTTGCCTCTTTCGTCTCTACAGGACATGCAATTACGTATTTCATTAATTCGCATTGCATAGTTAAAATATATCTAAAATTGTTTATTGGACGTAAAGGACCTACAGTGTCAATTACTATAGTTTTGAAAATTATTACTTATAATTACTATATAATTTTAGTAAAGTTTTCACTCCGAAATGTCCTCCTTGGGGTGTATCATGGTATAATTTTATCAGTTCTTGTCTTCTATCTTCATTTGTTATATTCTGAGGTTTTCTGTATAGTAATATAATTATGTCATCTTTATTATTTTTTTTTTTTGCTTCGTTATATTTGGCCTTAAATTCATCCGAGGGTATTATATTGTTACGCAGAACGAAACGACCTAATATCGTTTCACATAAAAACAATAAGCAAAGGCTACAAAAACAAAGACCATGAGTATGAAAGAGATAGAAAACGCAAGCACAACGAAAGCGAACGCAACAAGAGCCAATGTGTACACAATACACAAATACACATTAACAAATACATCGAACATCTTCTAAATAAACCAGCAACAACAAGCATGAGGGATAGACAAGTAAGCAAACGCAACAACGTAGTCGCAAAAGAATTCTCGAGAATGCGAAACCCCGAACATTCCACTTCGAGAACCATCATCAGACTGAAGACGTTTGCATATAAAAGGGCAAGACAAGGCAGGCAACCAGTCAGTAGTAATTGAGTCAGTCTTGTGTGAAGTTGCGTGCGAAGTAAACAGTTGCGGTTTGATGCTTACAAAGAGGTTGTAAGCAGAGAAATATAACGAACAATCACATATTGTATAGTGTGTGTGAATAATAGCGAACAAGCAATTATTGTTGTATCGGTTAAGTGTGAACAGTGGCACAAAAGTAGTGTGAACAATAAAGAGAGTTTAATTGAAATAAAACACATATTTGTTTTTACTTGGTTTGCAATCAACGAACTCATATTTAAACGTTTTTAAAAAGTTAAAAAAGTAACAATGTCAAATATTACATCATTTTTCTCGATTGCAAATTTCTTGTTTCTTGTATTTTTTTAATATGATGATAGTTTCTCCAAAAGAGTACCTAAATACTTTGGATTATCGCTACATCTAACACGTGTTTCATTATTCATTTTATAATATTCTGCTATATGTTTATATAATTCTTTTATATCATTTTCTGGCCTTTTTTCTAATACAAATTTTAATTTCGTCGCGCACTAAATATCATTTATTGATGTGCAATCCCACATATGGAGTTGATCAGTCCCCTTATGAGATTCACTCGTAACATTTTTATCTCTTATAATATTCTTTTCTGATGACTTTTTACTCATGCTTCTTATAATTACTAGTGTTTTCTTTACATTTTCCAATGGTATCATACTCTTTAGTGTAGTAGAATCAATTTCTATCCTTGATAATGCATCGGCATTAGTGTTGTTTATTTCCTTCTTGTATATTACTTCAAAGTCGTAGTCAGAAAGTTCCAGTCTTATCCTTGTTAATTTAGACTTCGGGTTTTATGAGAAAATAGTGAAATCAAAAGTCTGTGATCTGTCACAACTGTGAATTTTCTACCATATAAATGCGGTTTAAAGAATTGTATGCCTAATGTATAAGTTTTATGATTATTATATTTTTTTTTGATTACATACCAATACTTTTTATAATTTTATTAAATTTATTACATTTAAAACATACAATAATATACACATACATACATATGGGATTACACTTTAATTATATTTTCATAAAATTACACACTTAAACCGCTACTTAAATTCTAAACAATTTTTTTTTTTTTTTAAAGATTCTTTTTCAGCTAGAGAGCCGTCTTGATCATCAATTTTATTCTGTTTTTATCAATCAAACTTACAGCTATTTATATTAATTTCTGAAGTCTAATTTCTTTACATATTCATACTTATGACCTAATTTAGTTTTACTTAACTTAGAGTGGGCCTCCTCCGTCACAAATTTTAAGTCTTTGATAATTATTGTTTATATTATTGAGGTATGTATCAAATGCAATTTTAAGTAGCGCAATTTTAAGTAGTGCAATTTTAAGTAGCGCAATTTTTAAGTAGCTCAAACGTGACCAACACACAACAGTGTATAAGTGTGACCAACACACTACAACCTTTCCTTTTTGTTTATTTGTTTTTATTTTATTCTCAAAATTTTACTTCACTTTTTTATTTATTACAATTTTAATTTATTTTTTGTTTTAAATTAGTTAATTTTCCTATTTTCACCAAATAAAACAATGGCCGAATGGCCTCGAATAAAATTATGAATAAAACAACTATTTAAAAATTATTGATCCTTATGGATCCAACCAGCGAATGAAATAGAAAAAATTATAAAGACTAAAGACCTAATATTACATTAAATGTTAATTACAGAAAGCTTAAATATAAGAAATAGCCCCTCCACCTTCCCATCATTTAAACAATCCTGTTTATGTCAGCAGGAATGGGAGGTGTGGATAGTCAGACGTAAACATGCCGGCGCCCTTGCAGTACTGCAATCAAAAACTTGACAGCTTGCTGCAGTTCCACCTCTGATCCGCCAGAAGGAAAAAAGTTGCAATGGAAAAATATATTCAGGAATAAGTATCATGGTCTAAGATTGGGTATCGAATTCTTGAGACTTATTGTTCCTCTACTAAATCGAAACTAGAGCTTCCGGCGAACTAGGTCTTCCGCTCTCACGACCATGGAACGAACCTGGTTAACTGATGGATTAGGACGAACGAGGTCCGTTATTTTTCTGGGCTAGTGGACGGATTTTCCTCCATGATGCTTCAGTTTTCTAATCTAACCTTCCTAGGGACAGACGGACTAGATCTACTGCCCGTTAAATGGAAGGTTTAACTCAACGTGCTGTATTCTCACACGTCCATCAGGTATGGTCGTGGCTTAAACAACCATCGTCTTCGACATCTTCACCTCCCTTGGATTTCCTCGGGGTACCATGACACTGTAAGCTAAAGTTGTTTATCAAAATATTTAGTTCGTTGGAAGAAATACAAGATTTCCAATCGGCCTTGGAATTGTTCCACGTTCAGCTGCTAAACGTAATCATTATTACCCAAACGTAAAGTACCTTCTTTTATGGCTCCTGTGTCACCAACTTTTTTTTTAATTTTTCCCTAAATAATGGGGACTACCTCCATTCTACTAAAAAATCTATCTATTTCACCGGAGTCAGATTTGGGTCTTTTTAGCAACACTTTATGTCCTCGATCATTTGGGTTAGATAAGATTTTCCTCTGACCTCTATTCTCACGTAACCTGACACATAAGTTGAGAGCTACTTCGAATGCAGCTCTGCTAAAGTCCAGGTAACAATCCAGCCAAATATGGTTTCTTGTGCCATTAATATTATGCCTAAAATATTCTTCTTGACACCTTCCAACAAGATGTCAGGGTATACGTCACCACCACAAAGAATAGCAATGTAACCGCTTTTATTGAATCGGATCGGCCAATGAAATCCCCGAAAAGGCTGCTGATTTCGAAATTTCAACAGACGAATTGGGCAACATTCCAGTCAATTAAATGTAGTACTAAACCCGTTGCCTTTACTTTAAAACTATCTTCCAAAGGCGAATCCAGGACAAACGAGCATTGTCTCCGAACTGTACCCGCAGAAGCTCCGTTCAAACCCGAAACTTTGGCATTCAACTGAACTGTTGCCAATCCTAATTTTTTCTGCAACTGTTTACCAAATGCTCCCCAGAGCAACAAGAACATGTCTCGGTTGATGACCGCGTAGGAAAGGATCAAACACTCTTTCTCGAACTAGAAAGAGCTTGAGGGGCTGACCTAGCATAATTGTAATCCATTGATTCAAAATTCTTAAGGTCAAATATGGTTTCCAAAGACTGAAACCGCGAAGTCAAACATGCATCCAAATCTTTCCATTTAGGAATTTCCATTCTGTCACGAATTGTCTGCTCCCAAAGCGACAAAGTTAGTACGGGTAATTTTGTGGAGCAAAGATACAGTGAATTACAGTGAAAATGGCCCACCATGAAATTACATCAGTATTTGGTTAATATTTATAAAAATGGAAGAAAATAAAATAAATATTTTTGTTTAAAATAAAGTTTACCAAATAAATATAAGGAACTAAATAAATATAAGGAACTAAAAAATTCTTTTAATTACATTATTAATTCATTCAAATTTATCTCACAATGAAAATGGCCCAGTATATTATTATTAAAAAAAATAACGTTTTTTTATTTTTAATATTTTGTAGGAAAGCCTTTTTGACTTATTACCGATTTTAAACGATTGGGAATGGATTCTACTAACTTTTTTGTGTAACTTGGAGAAATTTTTTTGAACTGTTTTTTTTTCTGATGTAAAAAATCAATGAGTTAATAATGTAATTAAAAGAATTTTTAGTTCCTTATATTGAATACCAAATAAACTTTATTTTAAACAAAAATATTTATTTTATTTTCTTCCTTTTTAATAAATATTAACAAAATACTGGTGGGCCATTTTCACTGTGATTCACTGTATATGAAAATTGGATCCCAATTAGAGATATCAATATCATGCATCCGAAGTGCTGATATCGAATTATTGATATCTCTTTGGTTTCCCTTAATCTCATGAGCCGATTCTGATTTTATAGGTTCCAGTGTAAAAAGAATCTTCAAATGAGAATTCACGAATATTCTCTATTCTTAAACCTATCTTAGATTGTTCCAGGCCTCATGGAACCCATGGGTCCAAAGGTAATTTTTTGACAATTTCCAATATCGAAATTGAACCAAAAGGATGAGTTTCCAATAGCAAAAGCTCTGATAATCAAATATCAAAAAAGTGAAAAAATATGCAATAAATCGCGAATTATTTATTGAGTTCAGTTTCGTATAACTATTTATTCTCACTTTGTTTTTAAAAAAATGTTATATATGTATATGCAAACTTTCTTTTTTCAATAAATTTAATTCAGTAAATTTAATAGATTTTATTTTCATTGAAAGTTACAAATAATATTAAAAAGTAAATAGACAAAATATCAACGAACACTAAACGCATAAATAAATTTTGTTTGGTTATTCAATTCAAAAATTTAATAAAATATTTAAAATTTTTATTCAATTAAACATCAGTTAAAAAATTCAGAAAATTAATAAGAAATTTAAAATTTTCATTCAATTAAAGATCAATTAAGAAATTAAAATCTACAAATAAAAAAATAATTAACATTTATTTATAGGTATCTCTGTCATGTAAAAGTTAGATTTCAAGGATCTTTATTAATGGTAATAGACTTTGCTATTTATCCAGCACACTAAATATTACCAATTATTATCACATATTACATTACACAACTATAGACAAATATCAAATTGGGTTGTTTAACTAGTTTTTCAACTGACCCTTTGATTTTAAAATTGATTTCATTATAACCCAAGACAAATGAGATTAACAGTGTATGATAAAACCACTTAGGTTTCAATATTTGATAAATTCTTAAAGTACGTCTGTGCTATGTAAATTATAACACCAATACTTTATGAAAATATACACTGTCATATAGGCTGCCTTTCAAAATGTTAGACGCCTTTTGAACGTTGAAATTAGTTTCGAAACAAATTTGAAAACTCTTGAGTTTGAAGGAGAGAGGGGAAAAACGAGCGGGAGTGATTTCACAATTTCATGTACTTGCAAACTTGATTTGTTCTTTATTCGTATATACACAGAGTTGTATTTGATTTCACATTTTATTTAACATTTTCTTTTATTTTTTGTTGCGCATAGTGAAGTTAACACGTTGACTGCCGCTTTCAGAAAACTGGCCAAAAATGACAATTTGATTTTTTCACATTATATTACTAAAAACTCTATTTCTAGATCGTAGGTATCAACAAAAAGCAGAAATGATGTTTTTTAGGAGAAAAAGTGGTTTAGTGAGTATGAGATAACTTGTAGTCGGCAATCAACGTGTTAATATAAAGCTCCCTTATTTAAAATAACATTACTTTTTTGTTTATTTTGTGTTTGAAATCAAAACATTTGCAAAAGAAAAATTTTAGTGCCAAACAATTAATTAATTAGTTAAAGGTTACTACTGTCAGAATTGATTTTCTATTTATTTAATATTTACTTAATTATGTCGATTTCCTTTAATTATTCAATTTTTAACTTTTAAATTTATCTTAATTTGCGCGCAATATGGTCTAGATACCTTGCGCTTTTCCATTATATATATTTATAAATTTATTTATAATGTATTTTTGAATAAATAAATAAAAAAAATATAAAAATCAAAAAGAATATAATTTAAATAAGGTAAATATATTAAAAAATAATAATACATAAATATATAATATAATATAATAACAAATATAATATTCATGTCTTGTGTTTGAACCTAAATCACAATGCCAAATAAAGTTACAACTATCAAAAACAGCAGAACGACGCGATAAAAGAAAACAAAATTTGTGAAATTAATTTTTTACCTGCAAAAGCGAAAGATAGTTTAAAAGAAAATGCAAAAAAGTTTTTCAAACTTGTTTCGAAACTAATTTCAACGTGCAAAAGGCGTCTTAGTTCCTTTGTGTTTGAACCAGTGTTCGAAAAAATACTGTACACTAACCATTGTGTACGTAACTGATAAAATACTTTTAACTTTCATTTAAGTGTTTGTGACCTCGTACGCAAACACATTACGTACACAACATGTACACAACAAATGAACGCAAACTCTGACATAACGTACCCCTGCAGGAAATGTCAATAGTGAAACTGTACTGACTTACTATTGACACAGTCACCAGTACTACTGACTTATTATATGACAAGCAATGCTTTATACTACAGACATTTAACATGTGCGTGTCATTGAAAATCTACTACTGACGTTAGTACTATTGACTAAGTACTTCTTTTGGGACCATATGTAGACATTGGAACCAGTGAATCAATAGTACAATTTAGCAGTCCTAGTCTACACTTTTTATACTTTTCTGTAGTAAAAGTCTACAATAAATTTAAATTTTTGTAAATATTTGATATTTTATTTAAAATATAAAAAGGTACGATTTCGTTGTTACAGCCTTTTTTAAATATAAAAACTAAAAAGACTTAATTCAGTCTCTCTTATTTATATAGAAACATCAAAATGACGTTTTTATTTTCTTGAAATTAAGTAAAATTATTAATCCTCTTTGGGAGAGTCGTCTTCTTCACGATTTTCATTATTTTTGGTTTTGCTGCGACCCATTTGTTTGAAATTGTTTGGCGCTGAAATGCTGCTCTAATTGTTTTGTCCGAATTTTCATTGAAAGTTGATATTAAATCTGGATATTAAAAAAACGAAACAAATTGTTAAAATATTACAAATATTTATGAGAACACAAACAAGCATTTATTACCTATTATTGCTTTAAAAACATTTGAGTATTCGCGCAACCTCTTTTTGTCAAAAGAGCCATCAACATTAAAATTCATGATAATCGTTTGGCCAAATATTTCATGAAGGTTTCGTTCTGCATTACCCGCAAGAAGTGATTTCATTTGTCGAATCTATTGAATATAAACCAAAAATGCAATTTTATTCGTTGAAGTAGTTCCACAATAAAAGTAAATACTTACGTATGGGTCTGAATTAGTTTTCAAAATAGCATCAAATTCTCTCAGTTTTTCTTCAGAGTCGATAGGGAAAAATTCCATAAGATTTGAAGCAATTTCATTTTGTTTAACAATTGTGTCCAATATAACAATTTTTTATCTTCTCGCGCAAACTATATTTTGAAAAATGTAATTGAGACGACATAGAACATTCAGGCTCCACAAAATTTTCACAATTCTCACTTAAACTTATAATTGTCTCATTTTCATTACTTATATTTTTATATAACATTGATTGTTTTTTTTTTATTAAACGTTTATAATTTCTTGACAATTTGACAATTGACAATTTTTTTTCTCATCAAAAGCAAATTAAATAATTGTTGACGCTTCGATCACAACGTCACCATAAAGTCACCAATATAGTCGACAAAACTGGTGACTTGGAGACACTTGTCGACATGTTTCCTTCAGGGCACTGAACAGAGTTCACAAACACTATTTTTTAGTGTTTGTGTACAAAGTACACTAAAAAGATCAGTACACAACGAAAAAATTGGGTTTTAGTGAACTTTTTTGAGTACACTAACATTTTTAGTGTACGCGAGAGTTTATGTTCTCATTCAGTAAGAGAGAGAGAGAGAAAAGTGGCCAGTTTTTATTTGTATTCTTAAGCGAAATATGTCTATTACTCCTAAAGAATAACAAATGGCATCAAAAACCACAACGCGATCTCTAAAAATATTGAATGAACTCTCGCGTACACTAAAAATGTTAGTGTACTCAAAAAAAGTTCACTAAAACCCAATTTTTTTCGTTGTGCATAAATCCGATGCCTGATTGCTTTTTGACTGCGTTAAATACATCCTAATATATATTATAAATCTTTCTGTAAGTCTGTTTTTTTGTTTGTTTGTTGGTTTGTTTGTTAGCCAATCACGCCTGAACGCCTGGACTGATTTTCTTGAAATTGGGATTGTCGGTGCAGGTTATAGGCTATAAATTTTTTCAAAATTTTGACCAAAAAGGGGGAAAAAATGGGACAAAGGGAGAAAAAATGGGCAAAAATTAGTACTTTTATGCATAAATGCTGTATTTTATCTGTTTTATAGGTAATTTTTTACGATTTAGATTGGTTAAGTTTCCCAAATAGCTATTGGAGGTGTTCCATTTCTAAAGTTGAACCAAAAGGGGTCCAAAAAGGGGGAAAGGGGCAAAAAACGGGCAAATTGAGTGTATAGCCAATCACGCCTGGACCGATTTTCTTGCAATTTGGGATATTGATCGAACTTTTGTCGGTGCAGGTTATAGGCAATAAATCTTTTCAAAATTTTGACCCAAAGGGGGAAAAAATGGGTCAAAGGGAAGAAAAAATGGGCAAAAATTAGTACTTTATGCATAAATGCTGTATTTTATCTGTTTTAAAGGTATTTTTTACGATTTAGCTTGGTTAAGTTTCCCAAATAGCTATTTGAGGTGTTCCGTTTCTAAAGTTGGACCAAAAGGGGTCCAAAAAGGGGGAAAGGGGCTAAAAGCGGGCAAATTGACTGCATTTATATTTAGGACTTAGAGTATTCAAAAAACTGGGTTGTTTGTTAAACCGGTTTCCGAATAATTTAAAAAATTGGATTTTTTAAGAAACCGGTTTCGAAACCGGTTTTGAAAACCGATAAACCGGTTTTTTATTTATTGTTAAATTTAATGCAAAAATTACCCAATAATAATTTTTTTTAATTTTTTAAACTAATCCAAACTACATAACCCGCGCAACGCCGGGTACAATCTGCTAGTTGTATATATTTTGTACAGCGGCATTATGAAACACGATACTTTGTTCAAACACAAAGCAACTAACATTTTGGAAGTCAGCCAAATATCCCCCACTAAAATAAGAAGACTTAGGGCCATTATTACAACTTGCCGTTAAACTTGGGTTTAGTTAAAGGTACCTTTAGCTAAAGGGAACTGTAAAGTTATCTTTAAATGATTTTCGTTATTACAGATAAAATAAAATTAAAATATGGCAGTGCCGGAGCAAAGTCGATAAAACTGCTCAATTAAACAAGTTTTTTTTTAACGCAGTGGCAACAGCGGACTTCGTTTTTTTGTTGTATATGCTCATTTAATTTAAATTTGAAGTTGCCACATCGAAAATAGTATATGATATGGCAAGTTCAAACATAAAGTAACCTTTAACATTTAAAGGTAGGATGATCTTCCCTTTAGCTTAACGATCACTTCTATCTTATTAGGTACTCATAATAATGAAAAACAATTTATCTGCCCGTTAAAATCCTCCCTTTAGTTAACGGCAAGTTGTTATAATGGCCCTTAGAGTTTTGTCTTAACTTAAGGTTTATTGCCTTCTTGGTGGTTTTTTAACAACTAAACTTAGAAAATAGGCTGTTTCCTAAACGCAGGTTGCTTTGCAGTGCGACAATGTCAAATATTCCTAAACGCAACTGTGTAAATGTTGACAATGTATTGAATTCCTAAAGACGCCTTTTGCACGTTGAAATTAGTTTCGAAACAAGTTTGAAAAACTTTTTTGCATTTGCTTTTAAACTTTCTTTCGCTTTTGCACGTAAAAAATTAATTTCACAAATTTTGTTTTCTTTTATCGCGTCGTTCTGCTGTTTTTGACAGTTGTAACTTTATTTGGCATTGTGATTTAGGTTCAAACACAAGGCATGAATATTATATTTGTTATTATACATATCGTTAGTATAATTCACAAAGGTGTTAAGTCCCTTTTTTCAAATTTTACAGGAGACACAAAAAACATTGTAGCTTTTTCAGTTTTTAAAATTTGTAAACTGTTTAAACGCAATTATTTTTACAAAATAATAATAATATTAATAACTAATAATATTAATTATTATTATTATTACTAATTAATTAATAATATTAATATTTTTCGTAGTTTTGTGGACTTAGCGTTTTTGCAAACCACAAAATTACAACAACTTTAAACTATATAATGACATGTTTTGTTGTTGTAAAATATGTATTATGTAAAATGTTACCATTTTGCATTAAAATCTCAATTATGGATTTACCTTATTATATTATATATTTACCTTATTATATTACCTTATATTTACCTTATTTAAATTATATTCTTTTTGATTTTTATAAATTAAAAAATTAAATTATATTCTTTTTTATTCATTTATTCAAAAATACATTATAAATAAATTTATAAATATATATAAAGGAAAAGCGCAAGTTATCTAGACCATATTGCGCGCAAATTAAGATAAATTTAAAAGTTAAATTAAAGTTAAAAATTGAATAATTAAAGGAAATTGACATAATTAAGTAAATATTAAATAAATAGAAAATCAATTCTAACAGTAGTAACCTGTAACTAATTAATTAATTGTTTGGCAGTAAAATTTTTCTTTTGCAATTGTTTTGATTTCAAACACAAAATAAACAAAAAAGTAATGTTATTTTAAATAAGGGAGCTTTATATTAACACGTTGACTGCCGACTACAAGTTATCTCATACTCACTAAACCACTTTTTCTCCTAAAAAACATCATTTTTGCTTTTTGATGATACCTACGATCTAAAAATAGAGTTTTTAGTAATATAATGTGAAAAAATCAAATTGTAATTTTTGGCCAGTTTTCTAAAAGCGGCAGTCAACGTGTTAACTTCACTATGCGAAACAAATAATAAAATTAAATGTGAAATCAAATACAACTCTGTGTATATACGAATAAAGAACAAAGCAAGTTTGCGAGTACATGAAATTGTGAAATCACCCCCGCTCGTTTTTCCCCTCTCTCCAACAAACACAAGAGTTTTCAAACTTGTTTCGAAACTAATTTCAACGTGCAAAAGGCGTCAAAGTCATAAATTTTCCAGCTGCAAAGCAAATAAACGCAACTAGTGCATCATTTATTCATCATCATTCATTTTGGTTATGCTTTTTGTAAACAATATCGGAAAAAGAAAGGTAAATAAATAATTTTAATTGAAAAATTAAATTTTTAATAAAATTATTTAATTATATATTTTTTACAGTGTTAAATGGACATATGAACATAAAAAGCTGCTAATGGATTGCCGGCTTTCAATGGAGACAGAATTTTCTTCTAAAAATAAAAAAACGTACAGTTTTGTGGGGGCAGACAATATTAGCCCAATTCACGATCTAGTGTAAATGGTCTTGCATCATTGCATTTGCAAAATGGTATAGTATATTTTTACACTACAATAACAAAATATACAGAAATACTCTTGCTACAGTTTATAAAATAAACAATACTCAAAACCATAGTTTATATTTACTCAACATTTTGCAACACTCACAGCTGACAATTTATTTATTAAAAATAATAAATTTTGTTGACGAATGGAGATCCAAAATATAAAAAAAGAATAAAAAGGGATAAACCCAACAAAAAATGGTCCGAAGAGGAACATAATCTCTTCGGTAGCCTCGTCTATTAAAGAGTCCAATATTTGTTCCTTCACACTTCCATTAGACATTTTTATAAATTGTTAACAAATATCATAAAATTAAAATCAAATATTTTTTTTTTATTTTTGACAATCAGCTGTGTATTTGTGTTTTACAATTAGTGTTGCAAATGTAACCAGTAAAATTTGTTCACAATTAATAGGAAATATTTACAATTGCATAAATACAATTGCAAAAATACACGAGATTGTGAATTGGGCTATTCATTCTGAAGTAACTAAAGAAAACATCGTCCGGCATTTCTTCAATAATAGAAGCAAAATTCGTGTTTTTTGATATTTTCCTTGGAATATGTTGTTGAAGTAGAAAAACACCAAAACGTTTTCTTTTGAAAACAAGTCTAGTATAAATTATTTGGCTCCTGGAGCTATTTTCACTGCACAAATCCAAAAATAATTTTATTTGCTGTCATTGTTTATTTTCACAAATTCTTTATAATAATGCAAAGCAAACATATGTTCCTAAACGTCAATAGTGTAGCAAAGTTTAATATGACAATGCAATTTGCTTTTCAGTGTTGCAAAGTAGTACTGCTTGATTTTAACACAACTTTGACTTTGCATTCAGACGTTTAGGAAAGCAGACATATTTTCAAACGTTTTAAGTTAAAAAATACCAATGGGGAATTCAAAATATATAATAAAAAGAAGTACATGATATTCGTATAAGAGATTAAGAAAAAGAATAATTCACAATATGTAGCCGTGTCTTTTGACGTGGGCTATCCTTTGGGATGGGGCCATAACCTGAAACTATACGCAATATTTAAGAGGGTGATTGCGTCGGCACAATTTGCAGCGATGTTTGTTGAGCATGATGATCTGTAAAGAGAAAACAAAGAAAATGTACACAATACAAATAGAATATGGTTTGACTTAAAGCTCTAAGATCGTGTTTAATTTGGTTTACAGGGAGGATTAGTTTCAATAGGTAACTTTGAAAGTATTACGATAGGACGTTTAATCAACCCGTTACTGGTCAGTATTTCTGCAACACTAACTCTTTAATCTGTACCGTAAATAATATATTTTACCCTACCAAGTCGCCACTCAGTAGCTGGTAGCAGATCCTCTTTAACTAGGACGAAGTCGTTTTCTTTCAGATAGTCTTTTTCCATTTGCTTCTACGTTTCAACTCGGTGATGTATTCATTTTTCCAACGATGCTCAAATAATTGTTGTATAGCCTTGACTCGATCCCAGCGTCTCATGAAGGATATGTTGTCCACAGAGGGGTTATTAGGTGCTTCTGGAGCAGCTATGAGCGGAGCCCCTCTCAGGAAGTGACCTGGAGTTAAGGGAATAAATGTCCAGCTAAACCCATGTGTGCCATATTTCTCGATAAGGGATTTTTCCGCATTTTTCATAAAGTCGTTGTGGTTCGTTAACAGTGAATGTTTAGCGCCTAAGAAGTTTCTGCCACTGTCGGAGAACATTGTTTTCGGTAGAACTGTGTAGTAAATCTGGCAAAACAAGCAAGAAACGCATCTGTAAATAACTCCGAGCAGGCTTCAAGGTGAACTGCTCGCTTAGAGAAACAAACGAAAACTGCTGCGTATCTTTTAAAAAGTTTTGCATTCCGCAAATTGGAGGCTGTTAGTGTGAATGGACCGGCAAAGTCCACTTCGGTGTAAGTGAATGGTAACGAAAATGTAACCGTCTCACGGGGAAGCGCGCCCATTATTTGCTCTTGTACTTTGTGCTTGTAAACTGTACAGGTTTTGCAGGTTCCGACACACTGCCTAATAAGGTTTTTCAACCGCGGAATATAAAAGCCCTGTCGAACTGCTCTTAACATTACATGATGTTCCGTGTGAAGTAAAATTTGATGAGTATATCCGATAAGAAGTTTAGGTAGTGACGATTTTTCAGGAATTATGATAGGGTGCTGTTCGTTGAAACTTAATCCTGAATTATTGAGTCTGCCACCTACTATAGCATGTTCATGATGTCATCATTGCCGACACATGTTTAAAGCAATTCTTTTATTGTGTTTTTATTACAAACTATCAATAACGTACATATGTACATACACACACACATTGTTGATGGCAAGTTAAATTTATAAAGTATTAACACTTTATGTTTAAAATAAAAAAGAAACAACTTAAACTTTTATTATTTTTAAATTGTATTTTAATTTTTATTGATTTTAATCAACACTTCATGAAGTCAAGTCTAAAACTGCCAGTAATTATTCTTATTACAAGTATTTATATTAAATCTATATCGTAAAACTAACCGTTAAACTTTAGCAAATAATAACAATAAAATAAAAAAAAAAACAATAACAAATAAAATGCTGAATTAAAATCAAGGTTACTATCGTATAAGCATAATGAAAGAAAGAAATAGAAGAAAGGTCAAGAGAAGAATAAAATAAGGAGAAATTGTAAGTACATAGGAAGTAAATCAAAGTGGCGTGATGTTTTTTTCAAAGATCGAATGACAATATTTAACTGTAATTAAATAAATAACAAATTTGGATAAGGTGATGTTGTTAGCTATTTAAAAAAGGAATGTTATTGAAGGACAAAATAATTTAAAGGTCAAATAAGGGCATATAAAAAATAAAAAGAAATTCATTATTTTTCTTTAAATGATTAGATTTAAATATGTAAAAACATAAAACAAGTATTACAATATATAACTGGCACTTCTGTTTGGTAAATTCAAGCAACGATCAATTTGCTTGCGTTTGCAATTTAATAGTCAATGCTGTCAACACTGTTAGTGTTGGACATATTCATATTTGTTCGGTCAGAACTCTCATACCTTTGTATTATTGAATTGATTCCTTTACTTACTGTATTATTTTAAATTGCCATTTAACTGTATCATATGTAACAATATGTAAACGCATAAATATATATATACATATCTACATTCCTAACGGTTTAACACTCTTCACAATGTAATTTGAAGAATTGAGTCAGTAGCTGTTGAACCAACGAACAATAAAGTTGCTTAAAGAAATTTCTCGTGTTCATTTTTTTTTTTTGTTCTTTAATGTGTTTTCTTTTGCTTCAACACAAAAGTTTGGCGACCGTGACAGGACGCAGTTAAATAGATTAAAAGAATATTTAAAAAAAATTTTAGCTGAGTCCGATTATTAAAAGCAAAATAAAACATTGAATGTGATAAAAAAAAACTGAACATAAAATTCTTATCGACATTTAATAAAAAAAAAACTTTTTAAAGAAACAAGTGGAAACCGAAAACAAATTTATCATCGTAATAATCATCATCAGATCACCATCGTTTCTTTGTCGCTGTCTACATTTAACATCATTATTAACTTCATCCATCAACATAATCATTGTCATCGTTCTACATTTGCTAGCCGTCGCTCTGCTGCAGTTTCCATTCCTTCATCCATCATCATAAACATTGTCATCGTTCTACATTTGCTAGCCGTCGCTCTGCTGCAGTTTCCATTCCTTTATCCATCATCATAAACATTGTCATCGTGCTACACTTGCTAGCCGTCGCTCTGCTGCAGTTTCCGTTCCTTCATCCATCAACGTCGTCATCGTTTTTAATTTTCTGCCGTCGTTCTCTGCTCAGATTTGGTCTACCAATACAGTAAGTCATTATTAACAACAGCAACAACACGAAACACATATTTGCCTTTGATACTACCTTTAACAAAACAGTTACAAGTAAGTGAAACAAGTAAAATCTTTGCTGTCGCTCATAATCTCTTTCTTTTTCTCTTCATATTCTCTTCGCATATACATACTTAAATATATATCATCGAACATTTGCAGTAAATATCAACATCAATTAGTGCTGGCATTTATGATCAGTGTTGGACTTTTTTAAAAATACATTCGGTACTTTTTGAAATCGTGCGGTACTCTTCATGAACGTATAGTACTTTTTATTTTCTTTACTCAAGTGATCAGTGTTGGACTTTTTAAAATACAGTCGGTACTTTTTGAAAACGTGCAGTACCTTTTCATAAACGTATAGTACTTTTATTTTCTATACTTAAGCCTTAAAATTTATTAAATTGCTATCGCTTTTAATTAATATAAATCAAATTATACCGTGACATCCACCACAGTAAATCACTAATCGTGAATTTGACTCAACTTGACTTGAAATAAAATTGAAAGAGTGCATAAAGCTATGAATAACGATAAGGCTGACATTGGCCCCAATTCGCTCCCTTCCTTGAAGCAACAGCGTTCTACAATGAAGCGGAATATTGCTCAAATGAAGGGCAAAATTGAAAAACAGGATAAATCGTCGGACTATACAACATTAGAGTGCAGACTTCAAATTCTTGAGTTATATTTCAAACAAATATGCCATATCCAGACGCAGATTGAAAGATTGGATGAAACTGACACCAGCCGTACCGATATCGAAGAAATTTTTATTTCCGTCAAGACACAGTTAGTGACTCTTATGACCCAAAAAAGAACGGCCAGCGACATAGATCAAAGTATCTTAAATACAACTCAGCCCATCTTATCTCGACAAAATTGCTTACCTAAACTCAAGTTACCCAAATTCGATGGGAAATATTCAGAGTTTTCGCGGTTAATAAGCACATTTAACACACTAGTGCATAATGAGTCACAGATACCAACTATTGATAAATTCAACTATTTAATTGTCTGTCGGGCCAAGCGTTGACTGTAATCGAACCTTTCCAAGTCATTGAAGCAAATTATCAGAGAGCATTAGACCGCTTAAAGGAGCGCTATGACAACAAAGCTTTAATGTTCATTGATAATATTAACTCCTTATTTTCAATTACACCCTTACTGAAACCGAATGCTTCATCCCTTCGTTCAATTATAGACACTGTATCTGCTCTAAGAAGGTCGTTGCTCGCGTTAGGATCGGAACTTGATGTTATGAACGCTGTTATAATTCATATAGTGTTATCAAAAATTGACGGAGATTCGAAGAAAGTATACGATTAGAAACAAGACTTCAGTTCGCTTCCTTCGTGGGACAACTGTTACTCTATCTTAAGTCGTCATTGTCAATATTTGGAAAGCCGTGTAACAGAAAACGAATCGCTTCAGACTCGAGACACCAAGCCTAATCACAATACTTAACGTCCAGGTTCGTCATTTATCGTTTCAAGCTCATTATGCGAATATTGCAAATCGAAGGAACATTTTACTGGAAGTTGTTTGAACTATCTTGCACAACCTATCCCTCGCCGTTTCGATTTTGTAAAAGACTCAAAATTATGTATTAACTGTCTTAGAAAAGGTCACATTGTAGCGCAATGTCCATCCAAATCGCGTTGTCGTATTTGCCGCGTATCACATCACACATCTCTACATTACTCAAATGATACAAATGTCTCTTCGCATTCTTCTCAACAACATCACTCACCTTCGAGTTCTTCGTTCATACCACATCAACCTTCTTCGAGTTCATCGCTCCAACAAGGTCAATATTTAAATTCGTCATTTCAACAAAAGCACTCATCGTCAGTTCAGCCCTCGTCGTCTTCAACGCAATTAGGAGCTCATAGATCAGCTTCAACTCATTTCACAAAATTTTCATCGTTCGTCACACGTACCTCTTCGAGCCCTACTGGATTCCTGTTCAGAGGTCAACCTTATCACCCAGGATGCAGTCAATCGCCTTCGACTAAAACAAAATAAATCAAATGTAGAAATCTCCGGCGTTTCAGAGCTTCGTTCTCATTTAAAATACACTATTTCCGCAACTATTAATGATTCAGCTTTTGAATGCACAACATGTTTTTCAGTGATAAAAACTATTTCTTCTCATCATTCAGCTGAAAGGGTGGATATATCTAACTGGATTATTCCTAATGGTGTCAAACTAGCGGATCCTCTATTTAATGTGCCTCAACGCATTGACATGTTACTAGGTTCTGAAGTATTTTTTGAGTTACTTCTTGAAGGCAAAATTACCTTCGGAAATGGTCTACCTTGTCTTATCAACACGACACTTGGCTGGGTCGTCGGTGGCAGTGTCAACATACAGTCTCCACAGCGAGCATTATCCTGTAACGTTATAACCCAACATGAAAATCTGGAGTCATTGTTAAGATCATTTTGGGAGATTGAAGAATTCAAAAAGCAAGGAAGAACAGCTTTGTGAGGACCATTTCGTAAGGAATACGATTTTTAATGATTGCGGCAGAGTACAGGTACGTTTGCCTTTTAAATCCAACATTGAACAATTTGGACCGAGGAAGAACAGCTTTGTAGGGACCATTTCGTAAGGAATACGATTTTTAATGATTGCGACAGAGTACAGGTACGTTTGCCTTTTAAATCCAACATTGAACAACTTGGTATGTCGTTCGAAGCAGCTCATCGTAGATTTTTAGGTATGGAAAAACGTCTTTTGAGAAATGAAAACTTGCGACAGATGTATTCAGAATTCATGGAAGAATACATTCGGCTTGGGCATATGTCACCCGTTAGCATCAAAAAACTAAATTCTTCGCACTACATCATTCCCCATCATGCGGTTTTACGCCCTCAAACCACAACAACGAAGCTGAGAGTAGTCTTTGACGCCTCGTGCCGCACGTCAACAAATGAAACTTTAATGGTGGGCCCGACAATTCAGAATGAGCTTTTATTAACTCTATTATCTTTCCGTTTGAACAAATTTGCTCTATCAGCCGACATTTGCAAAATGTACAGACAATTCTTAGTGGATGTAGAAGATTGCAAATTTCAATTGATATTGTGGAGGAATAATACAAACGACCCAATCAAACTATATCAATTAAACACAGTAACTTACGGTACCTCTGCTGCTCCATTTCTGGCTGTAAGAAGCTTATTCTTCATCGCTGATGCCTATGAAAAGGAATTTCCAACTGGCTCTAAAATTCTAAAAAGTGATTTATATGTTGATGATCTCCTAACGGGCGCAGATGAATTCTCTAATCTCCAAACTAAAAAATATGAAATCGTTAACATATTACAAAGGGCTGGTCTACAACTGTCAAAATGGAACTCAAACTGTCCAGAAATTGCATCATGTAATAACGAGCTGCATATACAAATAGCTGATGAATACATAACTAAGCCTTAGGCATGTCCTGGAAACCGAACGACGATATTTTCTGTTTCGTTTTGAGCTTCCATTTATCAAGATTCCAACTAAAAGGTCGGTTTTGTCTGCAGTTGCAAAGGTTTTTGACGTACTCGGCCTACTTTGTCCAATTATCGTATGCTGTAAAATTCTAATTCAAGAAATGTGGAAGCAAAGATTAGATTGGGAAGATCTACTTAACCCGCGTTTATTAAACCGTTGGCGTCAAATCGAACATAGTCTCCCTCATATTAATAAAATTGAAACTCCAAGGTTTGTAGGTACGTCTGAAAAGACAGAAATTCAAGTTCATGGCTTCGCAGATGCCTCCCAAATTGCATATGGGTGTTGCATCTACATACGAGCATATCATAACAATGTTTTCAAAACAACTCTACTCATCGCCAAATCTAAAGTTGCACCAGTTCACCAATCTCTACCACGCTTAGAACTATGCGCAGCTTTATTACTCAGCCGAACCTGGGAAAAAATTAAACACACATTTATCTTATCATTTATCGCTTTATCTCTCAAGTAATTTTTTGGTCCGATTCAAAGATAGTGCTAAACTGGCTTACACATCATTCGTCGTCTTACGTATGCTTCGTTGCAAATAGAATATCTGAAATACAAAATTAAACTAACAATATTCAATGGAGGTACGTGCCTTCAAAACAAAATCCAGCAGATGTGGCATCTAGAGGTTGCTTAGCAGACGAGATAAACAATACAATTTGGTTCACTGGTCCTATATTCCTTTCTGAACCCGAAGCAAACTGGCCCAACTACAATATAGAGAGCATCGAACTTGCTCAACAAGAAATGAGAAAACTTACTCTAAAAACTACAATTGTCACCAAATCTCTCAGCGATTATTTGCTTTCTCGCCATTCCTCGTATCTCCGAATTCTTCGCATAATTTCGTACATTCATCGCGTGTTTAACAAACAAAATCGAAAGCAGTTTCTAACCTCTGATGAACTACAATCAGCATTTTATCGAATAATACATATCATTCAACAATCCACCTTTCAGGAAGAAATCTGTTTACTCAAAAAGGGAGAAAACTTAAAACCATACCTTCAAAAGTTAACACCATTCTTAGATAAGGTTCAGTGCTACAGTTCAACTCATATCATCGTTCGAGTGGGCGGCCGGCTAGCAAATGCACCATTGCCCTACGAAACAAAATTCCCTGCACTTTTACCAAAATCCCATCCATTTACAATGCTATTCATTGAGCATCTTCACAGAAAACATCTACACGCTGCTGCCAAAGCTCTTCTTGCAATCCTTCGTCAGCAAGGCTGGGTAATCAATGCCAGAGACGTCGTTCGAAAATGTGTACACTGCTTCAAATACCATCCTCGGCTCCTGCAACAAATTATGGGAAACCTTCCCGCAGATTTAAGGCACAGCGTCCCTTTTTAGTTTCGGGTGTAGATTTTTGTGGTCCCTTCTACACTTCTTACCGCATTCAACGGAGAGCTCCGTACAAGACTTACGTCGCAATTTTTGTTTGTTTTTCTTCGAAGGCCATCCATATTGAATTAGTTTCTGATCTATCTACTAATGCGTTTCTTTTATCGTTAAAAAGGTTCATCAGTCGACGTGGTATACCTCAAATACTTTACTGCGATAATACTACAAATTTTGTCGGAGCCAGCGCTAGACTGCAAGAATTCAAGCAACGTTTCTTCAATGACGCCAACATCAAAGAGCTTATGAACTTCAGCACAGTCACCGGCTTCAAATTTTCCTTCATCCCACCTCGTTCTCCGCATTTCGGTGGCCTTTGGGAGTCCGCCGTGAAATCAACTAAAAGGCTCTTGATCAAAAATATATCTCAAGCGAATTTGACATATGAGGAACTTCAGACTATCCTAATCGGAGTAGAAGCCGTCTTAAACTCTCGGCCATTAGCTTCCAAATCTGATGACCCGAATGACGGTGAAGCGTTGACTCCGGCCCACTTGCCAATTGGTTCATCCTTAATGGCACTTCCAGACGAAACTCTGGTTAATACCAATATAAAATATTTAAAAAGATGGCAAATTGTAACGTATCTCAGGCAGCAGTTCTGGCTACAATGGGTCCGCGATTCGTGCTAGAGCTACAACAAAGATGTAAATGGTTCAAATCGAAAGAAAACGTCAAAGAAGGAGCGCTGGTAATTGTACATGAAGACAACATTCCACCACAGAAATGGCTTTTAGCCCGCATTATTAATACAATTCCCGGTCGTGATGGAAAAGTGAGAGTGGTTGATCTCAAAACTTCAAAGGGCATCCTTCGCCGATCTATCCACAAAATTGCACCTCTACCTATTGAAGCTGACCTTCCGAGCGAAACTAATTAAAAGTACCTTTTAAGGGGGGCAGTATGTTCGGTCAGAACTCTCATACCTTTGTATTATTGAATTGATTCCTTTACTTACTGTATTATTTTAAATTGCCATTTAACTGTATCATATGTAACAATATGTAAACGCATAAATATATATATACATATCTACATTCCTAACGGTTTAACACTCTTCACAATGTAATTTGAAGAATTGAGTCAGTAGCTGTTGAACCAACGAACAATAAAGTTGCTTGAAGAAATTTCTCGTGTCCATTTTTTTTTTTGTTCTTTAATGTGTTTTCTTTTGCTTCAACAATATTCTTAATAATCGTTTGAAATTCTTGCTATACCTTTCACTGTAGACATAATGCTTGATCAGCATTATTTATGTATAAATACTGGGTAATTTTAGGGATAATAATCAATTAATAAAACATAGCCAAACAGTGCGCATTCAAGGCGCACTTGGTAAAAGTAAAGAATTTGTTTTATCATTCATTACATTGCGATCCTGCCAAACTCTGAAGTGCTACAATAGCTGCACTCAGAGAATAATTTGAAAAGAAAACCCTGGAGTGCTTACAGACAAAAGTCCTGCACCCAGAATAAATAAATAAATCCTGTAGTGCTACAGATTTTTTCTAGCACACAGGAAAACTATAATAAAAAAAGGAGCCTGGTGGATCAGCCAGAAATATCCACCAGCTGCAATAGAAGGAAGAAACTGTCTGGCCGATAGACAGTGGGTCTAAGGAAGCATGACCCAGGAGAGGTCAGCACCACTATATATATATTTTGCTGCAAATAATTTTACCGCTGAAGGACGAGTACCCCAAGAATGAAGAAGAGGCTCAGAAAAAAAATCCGTTAAGCTGTCACCCAAAATAAAAACTCATCCAAGTAAAGCGCAATTTACAACTCAGCCAAGACAACCCAAATCCTCCAACAAAACTACTGAAGAAGAAGCTTCCCGGATAGGTTTCCTGATCAACCAGGACATCCAGCAATAAAAAATAATAATAATAATTTTTCTTTTTATTTAAACCAACATGCTCCTCAAGGGTTGCACTGGCAGGGCCTATAAGCGTTAACCGCTCGAGGCAAATTAGGAACAAACAATATTTTAAACCAACAATTTATATTTTAGTTTAAACATTTTAGTTTAAAGATATATAAAGTTTTTTTTTCTTAAACTTTTTAAATTAGGATTTATAATAGAAAAAAATTAAGGCCAAAAATCCAATTACGATTCCTCTAATATAAAAATATAATAAATTAAATTTTAGATTTTGTTTGATTATAATAAATTTGAATTATTAAATACTTGTATAAGATACCTTTAGTATGAATAGGGCCTGCAGGAAGCAGTTCAATAGAAGAATAAAGAGTTAAAATTTAGAAGGCATAGGAATGGATAGGACCCCAACTATTAAGGAGGTTACTGATAGGGACTCAATAAAAGAGGAAACAGTTGGAATGTTAAGGCGTTTTAAAATTTAGACGGCATTAAAAAAAATATATTAAAAACTTGAAATTTGTTTGATAGTGATAACAATCTTAGGACTAAGTTTCGTATTGAAAATTTACAACAAGCATACTAGAAGAATTAGAAAGAGATATTCAAGTAGAGCCAATGAATTGGACAAAATCTAAATGGATTGGCAAGAGATAATTAAAAGATTAAGACTATTAAAGGATGATTTTGATAAATCATATAAATGTTTAAATATAGAAAGAAATATAAAGGACGAAACAGTAGTAAAACATCTGAGAACTTTGTTTGACAAGTTCAAAGATTCAGAGTTATCATTAACGTAAATTTTAGCAGGCTTACAACACCCCACAAAGCAGCAGCCGAAAATTTCTTTTCTGATGTAAGAAGTAGGCTACTAATTATTTTATCTAAAAGAGGTTTATATATTGAATTACCAACTATATTTCATGAGGAAGTATCTTATAAATTAACGACAGACCTAAAATCGAACGAAACATTGGTTCAATTGTATAATCAGGAAACAAAACCTGAAATAGTTTCAACAAACATGACCCAGACAATAGTAGAATTCCTAAATACAGCCTCAAAGCTCGTAATCGACTTTGATGGCAAGTCAGAAAATCTGAGAGCATTTATAGACTCCCTGCAATTGCTAAACAGAATTAAGGGTGACAATGAAGCGATAGCAGTGTCTTTAATAAAGACCAAACTAAAAGGAACCGCTAGGAATCTAATTGAAAATGAAAGTACAATAATAATCAGTAAGTTGCGCGCTACAGTCAAGGGCGAATCTTTAGAAGTACTGACAGCTAAAATTATGAATACTAGACAAAATAATAAAACTGCAAACACTTTCTGCAGTGAAATTGTAAACTTAACAAAATCATTGGAAAACGCATATATGTATATCAGACGGGTTGTCATGTGAATTGGCAAACAAGTATTCAACGCAAGTTGCCGTTAAGGCATTAACGAAAAATTGTACCATACATAAGGTTAAACTTAACATGGAGGCAGGCCAATTCAACAACATGAATGAGGCAATTGCCAAATTTTTTAACAGTTGCACAGAAGCAGCTGGCCAGCAAAATGAATTACTATATTTGGGTAGAAAATATAATCGAGCTGGTTACAGAGGAAATAACAATCAATATCGAAGAAAATATAATAATTGTCCCAATCAAAACATTAATAACAACTTCAGACCCCCACAAAAACAAGGAAATAACGGAAATAGACAAGGTTTCAACAGTGGACGTAGAAATGGAAACTACGTAAGAGCCACTGACTCATACGAAAACGGTTCGGAAAACTCCGACACCCCCCTAAGATAAGCTCAACACATAATAAATATACAACCTTAATCTCAACTTAAGCTTTTTTGTACATATGGAAATTAATAATACTAACCACATAGTTGGTGGACACAAGAGCAGATATTTCAGTTGGAAAATAATAATTTTTTCAAACCCCAACAAATAAATAAAAACATTACTACAACAATAACTGGAATAGCACAGGGATACTTGAAATCCATAGGAAAAATATTCTTTCAAGTGGTTCAGAACTATTTTCCCATACCTTGTGATGGAATTATTGGTTTGGACTTCTTGAAAAGATATAATTGTGTGTTGGATTTCAATGAAGAGCATGAATATCTTGTTCTAAGACCCTCTAATCTGCAACATACAATAGACATTCCAATAACAAACAATTATAATGAGATAACACTACCACCAAGGTCAGAAGTAATTCGACAAATTAAATTTGAGAATCTTAAAAAAGAAATATTAATACCAAAACAGGAAGTAACAACAATCGTTTTTATACCAAATATTCTGGTTAAATCCAGCAAAGCTTTTATTCGTTTTTTAAATACTAATGATAGTATAATATTGTTACGCATATCGAAACGACCTAATATCGTTTAACATTAACGATAAACAAAAGCCACAAATACAAAGCCCATGAGGCAATGCGTACACAATACACACGACACAAACACACTAACGCGTACATCAAACCATTTATAAGTAAACCAACAATATCAGTATGAGTATGAGAGAGATGGATAACGCAAACGCAACAAGAGGCAATGTGTATACAATACACACTCTAACGAATACATCGAACATCTTCCAAATAAACCAACAACAAGCATGAGAGCAAAAGGGATGGAAAAATAAGCAAGCGCAACAACAAGCAATACAGTCAGCATAGAAATTGCGAGAATGCGAGACCGCGAACGTTCTTCTTCAAGAACGTTCGATGTACTGTTCGTGTTGGACTATAAAAGGGCAAGACAAAGCAGACGAGTGAGTCAGTTGTAATTGAGTCAGTCTTGAGTGAAGTTGCGTGTTTAGTCGTGTTTGAAGATATCGGTTGCGAGCGAATAGTTGTGTATGAATAATAGTGAACAGTGGCACATAAAAGTAGTGTGATAAATAAAGAGAGTTTAATTGAAATAAAACACATATTTGTTTTTACTTTGGTTTGCAATTAACGAACTCATATTTAAACGTTTTTAAAAAGGTAAAAACGTAACAATATCAATCAAACAAAATAGGATTAAAACCGAAAACATCTCTGACTATAATCTTATTACACAAATGTTGAACAAAACTGAAAATAGACAATCAATAGTTATGGATATTTTAAAGAAAAACTTCCCAGAACAATTTAAACCTACACTAGCGAAAATTTGCAAAGAATATAGTGACATTTTTGGTTTGGAAACAGAAACAATATCTACTAACAATTTCTATGAGCAAAAGTTGAGACTGAGTGACAAACAGCCAGTATACATCAAAAACTATCGTATACCACATACACATAAGGATGAAATTAACAAACAGGTTAGAAAACTAATAGATGATAAAATAGTTGAACAATCATTTTCGGAATACAATAGTCCAATTTTGTTGGTTCCAAAGAAATCACTTCCAGGATCGGATGAGAAAAGATGGCGACTTGTGATAGACTACAGGCAAATAAATAAAAAATTGTTATCGGATAAATTCCCATTACCCAGAATTGATGACATTGTTACGAAAATGGAAATGGTGTTATTAGAATAATAAGCAAAAGCTCCAAAAACAACACAATGGACTTGATCACGCATAAAATGATAAACAAAAGCTCCAAAAACAAAACAATGCAGTTGTTCACGTGATCAAAGAATAAACAAAAATATAGCAACAACATCAACATAAAAAATATAAGAGATAAAAAGTATAGCGATCAGAGAAGTAAACAACCAAAAACAAAATGCATATACATACAAACAACAAAAATGGAAACAAGTTGGGTACATTTTGGATTGTTCCCGAAGGCCGTCATCATCCTTCAAGGGCATTCATCACACTGTTGATCCAGGGATATAAAAGACAAGATAAAGCGAGCAACGAGGATTCAGTCAGTCGTGTATGAAGACACGTGATTCTCGGAGTTCGAGTTAAGTTAGTCGTGTGACGACGTCGCGTTGAATTGAGTGATAATTCAACCAGTGGTGTGTGAAGATACGAGATCGAGTTATAATTCAGTCAGACTTGTGTGCAGACAAGTTGCGTGAAGAAAACAGTTATTAGTGTTGTGCTTACAAAAAAGGTTGTGAGCAAAGAAGAATAACTAACAAGTGTTGTTGTTGCTTACAAAAAGGTTGTAAGCAGAGAAATATCACGAATAAGCACATATTGTGAAAGTTATCATTGTATACGTGGAATAAGTTCGAACAGTGGCACAAAAGTTGTGCAGATAATAAAGAGTTGACTTAAAATTAAACACATATTTATTTTTATTTTATTTGCAATCTACGAACTCATATTTTTAACGTTTTTAAAAGGTAAAAACGTAACAATATTCTAGACCAACTTGGCAGAGCAAAGTATTTTTCTTGTTTAGATTTGATGTAGGGATTTCACCAGATAGGATTGGAGAAAAACTCCAGAGATTTGACATCATCCTCTACGAGCAATGGTTCCTACAGATTTACTAGACTACCCTACGGCTTAAAGATAGCACCAAATTCTTTCCAAAGGATGATGACAATGGCTTTAAGTGGTCTGAAGCCAGATCAGGCATTTTTATATATGGATGACTTGGTCGTATTGGGATGCTCCGAAAAACATATGCTTTCAAATTTAAAGGATGTTTTTAAATCTGTCGTAAATACAATCTTAAGCTAAACCCTGAAAAGTGTTCATTCTTTATGAGAGAGGTAACCTACCTTGGACATAAATGTACTGATAAGGGAATACTACCGGATGATAGTAAATACTCTGTAATCGAAAACTATCCGTCGCCCAAGGACGCGGATAGCCCAAAAAGGTTTGTCGCCTTTTGTAATTATTACCGGAGGTTTATCAAAAAATTTTCCGAATATTCTAGACATCTTACACGATTGTCAAGAAAGGGTGTGCCATTTGAATGGACAGAAGATTGTGAATTTGGATTTAGATACCTAAAGAAGGCATTAATGAGTCCAATGTTGTTACAATACCCAGATTTTACAAAAGAATTTTGTATAACGACTGATGCAAGTAAACATGCATGCGGTGCTGTTTTGACTCAAGAACATCAGGGTAAACAACTTTCCATAGCTTACGCTTCAAAGACATTTACAAAGGGTGAAAGTAACAAATCAACCATTGAACAGGAATTAACTGCCATACACTGGTCTATCATACATTTCAGGCCATATATCTATGGAAAACACTTTTTAGTTCGTACTGACCATAGACCTCTTTCTTATCTGTTCTCAATGAAAACCCCAAGTTCCAAATTAACGAGAATGAGACTAGATCTGGAAGAATATGATTTTACAGTTGAATACCTTAGGGGGAAGGACAATTATATCGCGGATGCATTATCGCGAATTACTATAGATGAAACTTTAAGGGAATGAATAGAAAGATATCGTGCGTGTTAAGAGTCACGACAAGGTCAGTGACTAAGCAAAAAGACAGTAGTAGAATAAATAATCAGCATAGAACAAATAAAACAGATGTATTAGATGAGCCCAAAATATATGTACCAATTAAGAATAGTGACGTCAGAAAATATTATAAATTAAAGATTTATCACAATAAATGCTACATAAAGAAGGGAAAATCAATATTAGCTAGCATAAATATAAATGATATATTTACTAAAGAGAAACTTGACTTAGGACAATTTTTCTCTAGGCTCGAGAAAGCGGCCAGTAAATTAAGTATCAATAAACTACAAGTAATACCTAGTGAGAAAATTTTCGAATTTATCTCAAAGTTTGAATTTAAAAATATGGGCAATAAGATACTTAAATAGAATTAAAATAGCGCTTTTAAATGAAATAAAGATACTTGACATAAAGAATTCTAAGAAAATTCTCGAAATCATGCTGAAATATCATGATGACCCTATCGAAGGAGGACATTGCGGCATATATAGAACCGCAGAGAAAATAAAAAGATACTACTACTGGAAAAATATGACAAAGCACATAGCTAAATATGTAAAAGCATGTCACAAATGCCAAATAACGAAAACTACCAAACACGTTAAAGGTCCGATGATAATAACAGAAACACCTAACAAACCGTTTGATATAGTGTACGTAGACACAATTGGACCATTTCCAAGATCAATACATGGAAATGAGTACGCAGTCACATTACTATGCGACTTAACTAAATATTTGGTAACAATACCAATACCAAATAAATCGGCTAAGACGATATTTGAAAATTTTGTACTTACCTATGGCCCAATGAAGACGTTCATTTCGGACATGGGTACAGAATATAAAAATTCTATACTAAACGAATTGTACACTCTGTTGAAAGTCGAGAAACTAACATCAACAGCACATCATCACCAGACCTTAGGTACAATAGAAAGAAGTCACAGAACTTTTAATGAATATGTACGTTCTTACATATCTATAGAAAAAGATGACTGGGATTAATGGCTTAGGTATTTTACATATTGCTTTAATACAACACCATCAACTGTACATAATTATTGTCCTTTTGAATTGGTTTTTAGCAAAGTACCAAACAGTTTCAAAGATTTCAATGAGATAGACACAGTTACAGATTATGCCAAAGAGGCAAAATTTAGATTAGAAATTGCACTTAAGAGAGCAAAACATTTATTAGACATAAATAAAATCAAGCAAAAGAATAATTATGATAAGGATATATTAGATTATTATTTTAAAACAGGAAATTTAGTTTTACTTAGGAATAATATAGGACATAAACTAGAGGAATCATATAAAGGTCCATACAAAATTAAAAATATAGATTTAAGAAATAACGTAACTATAGTTGATTAGAAAAATAATAAAGAACAAGTAGTTCATAAGAATAGACTTAAGCTATATAACAAATAGTTTTAATTATACACTCAATTTGCCAAAAGAGTAAAATAATAAATTTTTAAATAACTAAGTGAACTTATCACTAAGCATTTATTAAAACCAAAACAAATATTAAAATTAAATAAGAAATAATATTAAAATTGGATTACGTTAAATTACTTTTACGTACTATTTAAGGTTACTAATAAATTATTATTGTAAAAGAATGCCCATAAAACTCTCAGTTATATGAACATTCTTCCGTAAATGGGAGGTGTAGCATGTTCATGATGTCATCATTGCCGACACATGTTTAAAGTAATTCTTTTATTGTGTTTTTATTACAAACTATCAATAACGTACATATGTACGTACACACACACATTGTTGATGGCACTTCTGTTTGGTAAATTCAAGCAACGATCAATTTGCTTGCGTTTGCAATTTAATAGTCAATGGTGTCAACACTGTTAGTGTTGGACATATTCATATTTTCATATTCTTAATAATTGTTTGAAATTCTTGCTATACCTTCCACTGTAGACATAATGCTTGATCAGCATTATTTATGTATAAATACTGGGTAATTTTAGGGATAAGAATCAATTAATAACACATAGTCAAACTTGGTAAAAATAAAGAATTTGTTTTATCATTCATTACACTACGCGTAGTAGTCCATCCTGGTCAAGAAAGGAATTTAGCGAAAGTATTCGACTTTTCTTAAGGCAATCATGTTTTAAATAAAAATGAATTTGTTGTGCATTTCAAATTACAAAATTTTTCACAGATTGTATTTCCCCGAAGGTGATGTGTTTCTGTGTCTCATATGGACATTTCAGAAGACGATTGATGAAGCGAAAGCGATCACTTAGCATTCTTAGGGCTCTGGGATATGATGAAAATTCGCTGAAAATATCTTCCTGGTTGGTTTGCAAATGAAAATTTGATATGTTCCTGGATTCTAAATCAGTTGGATCAAAAATACGAGGTTTGGGCCAACAGTCAGGGAAATGACTTAGCCATGGAGGACCATCATAATTTGGTATCCAAAAGTTCCTGCGGGCTGCATCCTCGAGTTTCAAAATCGGCGGTATTCTCATCTGTCTTTACATATCTCCTGGCTATTTTCTCATCTATGGTGTCTGCAATTAATCGTATGGATCCTGAGGATTCGCTCTGAGCAGTTTGTATTGACAGAATGTGTTTTATCTGTTGGTTGACTAAATTTCTTGGGTTCTCAAATCGACTCTGAAGCGCTTCCCAAGCTACCTCGAAATTTTGTCCAACCAAATCGAATCTTTTTACGATTTTGTAGGCCTCACCCCCTTACTTTGGTTCGCAGGTATTATAGTTTCTCAACTTGAGATATGTCCTTGTTTCCCAAAACTAAAGATGTAAACATATCTCTGAATTCCGGCCATTTTGTATAACTCGAAAATTAACGCCGTTTATTGGTGTATATCAAATTTACACCTTCGTTTAACCGACATTGTGTAAAAACCGTAAAATTATTGACTTTATGTATAAAATATATTATAACTTGCGCACGAAATTCTCGCGAGGAGTGTAAATCATTTACCGATTTCCATACCAATAAAATTCAAATTTCAAAAACGTTAAGATTTCTAAAAAGTTCGCTTTTCCCGAATTTAGCGAATTATCCGTAATAAATTTTAAAAAATTTCAAAAAATTTTAAAGAAAAGAGTCCCCCTCTTTTCTAATTCCAAATAAAAATATTGTCCAACAGTTGACTTACCGTTATCCTTTTATTTCTGTTCTTGTACCGCGAGAAGCGTTTCCATGTGTTGTTTTCGTGTTGTAATGTGCTTTGTTGTAATTTTTTAGAAAATTTGTTGAAGAAAAAATATTCGATATTTTTGTATTTGTGTTGTAAAAATTTGTTGCAAAAAAAAAGGTTTGTGTGTTGTTGTAAAATTTTGTTGAAAAAAAAAAAACAAAAAAAAAATTTTCGTATTTGTTAATTTTTTATAGTTCTTTTTCTTTTGTCCTTTATTTTTAAAAAAAAATTTGTTTTTTATTTTTTAAAAACTTTTATTTGTTTGCCCACTGTATACAATTTTTTCTCTGATTTGTTATTTTTTAATTGTTTTTTTTTTTCAGTTTTCAAAAGTTTTTCCTTTTTTCACTGTCTTTTTGCACTGTTTTTTTTTCGTAGTTACTGTTTTTTTCAACTGTTTTTTTGTTTGTTCCTGTTTAAAACACTGTTTCTTTTTCCACAATAAATTTTATTGTGTTTTGTTCTTTTCTATAAAAATTTGTTTGAAAAAAAATTTGTTTGTCCACTGTCTTTTTTTGTTTTTTGTTCACAATAAATTTTAATTCTTGTTCTCTGTACTTTTTTCTTTTTTCACTGTTTCTTTGTTTTTTATTCTTGAAAAATTTTGTTTGTCCACTGTTTTTTTTTTGTTTGTTGGTTTTTCCTTTTGTTTTTAGTCACTTCTTTTTTTTATTTAAAAGATTTATGTTTTTTTCACTTTTCTTTTTCAAAAAAAATTCTGATCGTTGGTTTTTTTCAATCTTATGTTTAAATGATTTTATTTAATTTTTTTTTTTTCAAATTCTGTCATTTTTAATCAGTCTTTTTCTTTTTTAAAAAAGTTTATTTTTCTTCACTTTTTTGTTTATTTTTTTTTTTTTCACTGTCTATTTTTTTTGTACTCCTTTTTTATTTATTTAAACAATTTTTTTTTTTTAAATTCTATTTGTTTTCTCAGTTTTCCTGTTTGTTTGATCTTACCGCACTGACTTTATGTAAATGAACGCACAAACATTTTATTATCGTTTGCGTAGGCGTACTGCAATAGAGATCGTTGGAAGGAAACATGCGAAACGAATGTTAAATACGAAAAAAAATTTTGCTCTCTTTTTATCTCTCTTTATTACCTTTCGATCTCGTTCTAATGTGTAGAGTTTTGTTCTCTTTGTGTACAGTTTTTTTTATGTTAACTTGAAGTGTTGTAATAATTTATCCGGGTCGAAGGACCAATTTGTAGGCTCTAGGAGTCAACTAAACTCCTAGGGTCTAGCAAAAATGAGTTAAAGAATGGGGATATATATGTTCTTTTTAAAGATATATATCCCCCACTAAAATAAGAAGACTTAGGGCCATTATCACAACTTGCCCTTAACTAAAGGAAGGATTTTAAAGGGCAGATAAATTCTTTTTCATTATTATAAGTGGACAATGTGGTAGAAGTGAGCGTTAAGCTAAAGGGAGGATCATCCTACCAGCAATTTTTAAAGTTAAGTTTATGTTTGAAATTATTATATATTACTAGCAGATTGTACCTGGCGTTGCGCGGGTTTTGTAGTTTGGAATAGTTTAAAAAATGAAAAATGTTGTTAAATTAAAAAAAAACAGTGATTATTTGAAACCGGTTTCTTAAAAAATGGAATTTTTCAAATTATTCGGAAACCGGTTTAACAAACAACCCAGTTTTTTGAATACTCTAAGTCCTAAATATAAATGCACTCAATTTGGCCGTTTTTCGCCCCTTTCCCCTTTTTGGATCCCTTTTGGTCCAACTTTATAAACGGAACACCTCCAATAACTATTTGGGAAACTTAACCAAGCTAAATCGTAAAAAAAATACCTTTAAAACAGATGAAATACAGCATTTATGCATAAAAGTACTAATTTTTGCACATTTTTTCTCCCTTTGTCCCACTTTTTTCCTCTTTGGGACAAAATTTTGAAAAGATTTATTGCCTATAACCTGCACCGACAAAAGCTCGATCAATATCCCAAATTTCAAGAATGTCGGTTCAGGCGTTCAGGCGTGATTGGCTAACAAACAAACAAACAAAAAAAAACAGACTTACAGAAAGATTTATAATATATATTAGGATTTTCAATATGGCAACTTCAAATATAAATAAAATGAGCGTATACAACAAAAAAACAAAGCCCGTCGGTGCCACTGCGTTTAAAAAAAAACTTGTTTAATTGAGCAGTGTTATCGACATTGCTCCGGCACTGCCATATTTTTGAAAAAGTTAAATTAATTTTATGTGTAAGTTGTAATATCGAAAATAAGTTAAAGGTAACTGTACAGTTCCCTTTAGCTAAAGGTACCTTTAACTAAACCCAAGTTTAACGGCAAGTTGTATTAATGGCCCTTAGAGTTTTGTCTTAACTTAAGGTTTATTGCCTTCTTGGCGGTTTCTTAACAACTAAACTTAGAAAATACTTTTAAACGTTTTTAAATTAAAAAATACCAATGGGGATTTCAAAATATATAATAAAAAGAAGTACATGGTATTCGTATAAGAGATTAAGAAAAGAATAATTCACAATATGTTTGCACTACAAATACACTAAGAAAAATATGTTGAACACAGTTCAACAGATGCAAATTAAAAAAAGGTTCCAAATTCGGCTCGAAGGACCAAATGTTGAAGTGTGGATTGTATTTTTGTAGGTGGATTGACCTGTGGTGGGGACTGCTTGGAGCTCGGGATCAGGTTTCTGACAAATAAAGGGGAAATTATCAAAAAAAAATTTCGAACTAAAGAGTATAAACAACACTTTCCTTTTTGTTTATTTATTTTGATGTTCACTACTTTATTCACAATATGTATTTTACTTCACTTTTTTATTTATTACAATTTTAATATATTTTTTTGTTTTAAATTAGTTAATTTCCCTATTTTCACCAAACAAAACAATGGCCAAATGCCTCAAAAACAACTTTTTATAAATTATTGATATTATGGATCCAACCAGAGAATGAAGAAATAAAAAAAATTTAAAGACTTAAGGCCTAATATTACATTAAATGTTAATTTCAGAAAGTTTAAGAGCCATTATTACAACTTGCCGTTAACTAAAGGGAGGATTTTTACGGGCAGATAAATTGTTTTTCATTCTTATAAGTAGATCATATGGTAGAAGTGAGCGTTAAGCTAAAGGTTAGGTTTATGTTTGAACTTGCCACATTATAAATTATTTTCAATATGGCAACCTCAAATATAAACAAAATGAGTACAGTTAAACCTCGATTAACCGGGCCTTCATTAACCGGTCACATCTATTAACCGGCATGCAGATTTTTGGAATTTTTACCTCTATTATCCGTGCTTTGGTTTTTTACCTCTATTATCCGTGCAGCATTCATATGATTTTTTATTATGTTAATGTGCTTGTATGTATTTTTATTCATTATGTAAGTGGAAGTGTCTGTGGACACCTGTTTTTTGACGATGGCTCCTACAAATAGTAAATTGCCAAAAAGAGTAAGAAAAGTTATTTCAATTAAAGACAAAATTGCCTTAGTTAACGATTACGAGAAAAACCTACCTGTCATTTTACTATCTGAAAAATATGGAGTTGGTAAGAAAACTGTGCGCGATTGTCATGTGCGTTATGCATGAGGATTAAAGCATTGGTTTATGACAAACGGCAACACTGAAAAGGGTGTGGTATTAGTTGTCAACACCGATTGAAACAAATGAGACATAAATAGAGAGTGGAACAGAGACAGATATATGTCTTTGGATCAAGCAAAGAAAAAAAAAATAAATAACGGTACACAGGAATTGTGCTGATGAGAGGTTTGTTCAAAGCAAAAATGAAAGGAAGCGTTCTTTTTGGTTTTGGCAGCGATGAGAAAAGGTGGTGGCGAAAAATAAAAAAAGTATATATTAAAACAAAAACAAAATATAAGTAAGATTTTCTAAAAAAAAAAGAGGAAAGTAAAAGAAAAAGAGTTATAGCCACCATCAGCTCCTACACATTTTTATATTCAACTATAACCTCATCAGCTCCTAAACAACTTTATCCAACTATAACCTCATCAGTTTCTACACGTTTCTATACTCAACTATAACCTCATCATCTCCTACACGTTTTTATATTCAACTATAACCTTATCAGCTCCTAAACAACTTTATTCAACTATAACCTCACCATCTCCTACATGATCCTATATTCAACTATAACCTCATCAGCTCCTAAACAACTTTATTCAACTATAACCTCACCATCTTCTACATGATTCTATATTCAACTATATCCTCACCATCTCCTACATGATTTTATATTCAACTATAACCTTATCAGCCTCAGTGTCAGTTCGTCGTGGAAGGTCAACGATACTTTGCTCTCCAGCTCACACCATAACCGTAAGTCTACGATGCCCCATAACAACTCAGAAGTCCCGCATTCGAGGTAAAAGTATTTAAAACAATATTTTGCTAACATAAGCGATATTTTCATAGAATTGCATTGTCATTAGCATATTGAATTTAATTAAGTCAAAAAAGGAAAAGTATATAAGAAAAAAGGGAAGAAGAAAATCTCAAGGGAATTGTAAAATTTAGATTATAATTAGAGCTACTTTTTCTTGTATTTCGTCTTTTTTTCTCCTTGAGGTATATATATATTGTTACGCATATCGAAACGACCTAATATCGTTTAACATTAACGATAAACAAAAGCTACAAATACATTCAAAGACCATGAGGCAATGCGTACACAATACACACGACACAAATACACACTAACACATACATCGAACTGATTATAAATAAACCAGCTACAACAAGTATGAGAGAAAAAGGGACAGACAAATAAGCAAACGCAACAACAAACAATGTAGTCGCAAAAGAATTCTCGAGAATGCGATACCCAGAACATTCCACTTCGAGAACCATCATCAGACTGATTTTGCGGACATATAAAAAGGCGACACAAAGCAGACAACAAGTCAGTTAGAATTCAATCAGTCTTGAGTGAAGTTGCGTGTGAACTAAATAGTCGTGTTTGAAGATATCGGTTGCGAGCAATAGTTGTGTGTGAATAATAGCAAGCAATTAATGTTGTATCGGTTAAGTGTGAACAGTGGCACATAAGAAAGTGTGAATAATAAAGAGAGAGTTTAATTAAAATAAAACACATATTTGTTTTTGTTTTGTTTTGCAATTAACGAACTCATATTTAAACGTTTTTAAAAAGGTAAAAACGTAACAATTGGTGTCAGAAGTGGGATTGCAAAATCCAAAAGTAAAAAAAAAAAAAAATAAATAAATAAAATGAAACTCTTCGAACTACGAGTGGACCGGCTTAAACGAGAGTTGGGTAAACTAGAGCTGCCAACTGCGGGCACGAAGAATGAGCTGCAGAGGCGGTTAAGGGAACAACTGCAGCTTCAGGGCATCGACATCGAATCCTACGAGTTCGAGGATGAATAGGAACGATGAAGCGGTGTTGACATAAATTCATTGCTAGCCGCTATGATTGAGAAAATGCAAGTAGCCAATCAGAAACTTCTGGCTGATGTACAAGAAACTTCTAGAGCTGAAAATCAGAAACAATGTGAACAAATGGTGGAGAGAATAGAAGCAGCAAACCAAAATCTATTTGCTGAGGTAAAACTTCTGGCTGAGGTACAAGAAGCTTCTAGAAACGAAAATTAGAAACTTCTGGCTGAGGTGCAAGAAACTTCTAGAGCTGAAAACCGAAAACTGCAAGCAGCAATTTTGTTCAAAATTGAAAAAGAGCAAGAAGCAACATCTGGAAAGCTCCAAGAAATCCATGAGTCGGTCAGCAAAAGAATCACTGGTGTCGAGGAAAGGGTGTCACATTTAGAAAAGGCCGTTGACGCGAAAGTGGACAATTTGGAAAAGCCCGTCGACGGAAAACTCGTAATGATGGAGGAAAAGATCATCAACCTCCAGAGCCAGCGACCGGAACCAGTGCGAGTCGTATCTGAAAGTACCAGCAGGATAAAAACACCCTGCTTTGATGGTAGCTCACCCCTATCCGTGTTCAAATTCCAATTTGAGACAGTAGCCAGCAGAAACGGATGGGAGGATGGAGAGAAGGCCTTGGAACTAATTTTGGCGTTAAAAGGTGTAGCAGCCGAGATACTAGAGACCATGCCAGCCAGCAGTAGAAACAACTATAACGACTTAATGGTGGCCTTACAGCGGAAATTCGGCGATGAGCACAAACGAGAGCTATACCGCATAGAGTTGAGATGCCGGGCGCAAAAACCAAACGAGTCATTACAAGCCTTTGCAATGGAAGTTGAGAGGTTGGTGCAGCTTACATACCCAGGAGAAAACCACCCGTTGATAGACAACATTAAGACCGAGGCGTTTGTCAATGGTATACGTGACCCTGACATTAAACTAGCGGTATGTTCTACGCAGAAGACAACCTTTGCAGAGACCGTGGCCTTCGCACTAGCCCAAGAGACCGCTCGCTCAATTTCAAGACCACCAGTTAGCAAAGTGCGAAAAATGGAAGTAGTGGAGGAAGATGAATGTCTTGTTACTAAAGTTAAGGAGATAGTGAAGCAGCTTTGGAAGAAAACGAACAAAAGGCTAAACTTAAGTGCTTAAACTGTGGAAAGAGTGGTCATTTCCAAAGACTCTGTAAAGCGCCACGCAAAAGATCAAGATCCGCCTCACCATCAAGGAATAAGAAACGGGCGAACTACCAACCATCTTCAAAAGAGTCCCTGTTAAACTAAAACGAGCTAGCACAGAGGGGCAAGTGCTGGCTCCCACAAGCGAGGGCCCCACATTCTCAATATCAGTGATGCAACAAAACAACAACAACCTTACGGTGTGCGGGTACATAAATGGCAGATAACACACCTTCACTATAGACACCGGTGCGACGCAATCAATCATCAGACCAGATGTAGTGAAGGGGAGGTGTGAGGCACTTAGCAATGTAAGACTACGGACAGCTACTGGAGAGTCTGGCACCGTCCACGGAAAAACAGAGGCGAAGGTGACGATAGCCAACATCAGCGTAAGCCACGTCTTTATTGTTGCCGATATTGTAGATGAGGTTATCATTGGCGCCGACTTTATGATAGCTCATGGTATCAATTTGAATATGGGGCAACAGATAATGAGTTGGCGAAATGTAGAAATACCTCTTGACGTCGGATACAAGCATCAAGTGCACGCCAGAACGATAGTTGCTGTCGAACAACAAAAGCTACCACCTCAAAGTGAATCATTGATATGGGCGCGTATGGAGGGACATTGTGAGGAAAACCGCTTGTGGGTTGTGGATCCAGCAGAAATACGGACGGATTTAATATCAGCTAAGGCCCTCGTCAAAACCACAGAACAGAGAATAGTCCCGGTGAGAGTACTAAATCTATCAGGCCATGAAAAAGTCATCTGTAAAAACTCAGAAGTCGGTCAATGTGTTCCAGTAGAGGCGGTAATAAACAGCGAACAATCGCCGCAAACTGCCGAAATGTCAGCCAAGGATCAAAAGGAATTTGGTGAAAATGTGGAGAAATGGGTAGCAGGCTTAGCAGCTCCAGAGAGAAATAAAGCCATAAAGCTGCTAAAGAGGTATGCATGCGCTTTCGGCACGAACAGTAAAAAACAAGGAAGAACAGGCATGGTCAAACATGAAATTGATACTGGCGAAGCGAGACCGATAAAACAGGCACCCAGAAGCATACCGCTGGCGAAGCGTAATGAGGTTAAGGAGTTATAGTGATGGGCAGAACTTTCGACGAACACCTCAAAAACCTGGGAGACGTTCTGCAGCGAATAACAACGGCTGGACTAAAATTAAGCGTAAAGAAATGTGCACTGTTCCAAAAACAGGTGAAATATTTGGGGCATCTTGTAATAGCAGATGGAATATCTACGGATGGAGATAAAATACGAGCAGTAAAGGACTGGCCTCGTCCCCAGAATCTTCATGAACTACGCAGCTTTTTGGGACTATGCACATACTACAGACGCTTTGTGCCTAACTTTGCTAGCGTGGCTGCAAGCTTACATGAGCTCACAAAGAAATCAAAATTGTATCAATGGGGTGAGTCACAGGAAAAGGCGTTCCAGACACTAAAAGATCTATTGTGTGCTGCACCAGTTTTGGCGTATCCAGTCCCAGGAGAAAAATTCATTTTGGACAGTGATTCTAGCGGATATGGTATTGGTGGTGTACTTTCCCAAGTGGTCGATGGGACAGAGAAAGTCGTAGGCTACTATAGTCGCATACTGTCAAAGCCTGAACGAAACTATTGCGTGACTCGACGTGAGCTACTTGCAGTGCTAGAGTGCATCAAACATTACCATAAGTACCTGTATGGCCAACATTTTCTGCTAAGGACTGATCAATCAGCACTGAGATGGCTGCTGCAATTCAAGAACCCTGAAGGACAGTTAGCACGTTGGATTGAGCGCCTCCAGACTTACGACTTCAGCATTGAACACCGAAGAGGCATAAAACATGGGAATGCTGATGCTCTTTCACGCCAACGTTGTAATTTGGAGTGTAAACATTGCGTGAAAGCTGAGAAATGAGATATCCGCATAAAGTCCTCTTACAAAAGCATATTGGGCACTATGGGACAGTTTACGGTTGATAAACGGATGCTTACATCGACGGTGGGAAAGCGCTGATGGCAAGACCTTACCCAACCTATTAGTAGTGCCTTCCTCCAAGACGAAAGAAGTCTTAAAGGCGTTCCATAATGGAGCTATCGAAGGACATCTTGGAGCGAAAAAGACGCTGGAAAGGCTGAAGCGACGTTTTTATTGGGTTGGATGTCAACAAGCAGTGTCGGATTGGAAAGCGAACTGTACCCAGTGCATTGCAGATAAAGGTCCCGTGAGAAGAGGTCGAGGTCAGCTGCAACCATACAACTCGGGCGCACCTTTGGAGAGGAAAGCGTCAGTCAGCGATAGAATGAAAGCCAGGTATGATCATGCAGCAAACACGGGGGGTTTCAATGAAGGAGAACTGGTACTATTCTACAACCCGAAGCGGAAGAAGGGATCATTCCCCAACGCACAAAGTAGCTGGGATGGACCGTATAAAATAATAATAAGACGGTTAAACGATGTCGTGTACAGGATACAGAAAGCTGGCAGTCCCCGGACAAAAATGAAGGTTGTGCACAAAGAGCGACTGGTAAAATATGGGAGAAGAGATAATGAGCCTATTCGGGACGAACAGGCTTAAGTGGGCGGCAGTGTTACGCATATCGAAACGACCTAATATCGTTTAACATTAACGATAAACAAAAGCTACAAATACATACAAAGACCATGAGGCAATGCGTACACAATACATTTAGCGGAATTTGTTGCGTATTTTAATTTAAAAAGAAGTAATTCGAAATTTTTATGTTCTATTTAATTTTAATAATTTCAACATGAATTCATGAATCTTATTGAAGAAATAAAAAAGGCGACTGGGAATGTAATTACAACATATCAAATGTAGCGTACAAAAACAAAATATATGGTCAGAAATAGCCAAAGAGATTGGAGTACCCGTAAGCACTTTCTTATTAATGAAATTAAATTATTTAAGGACGCTATTTAAAGAAAGTCAATGTCAAGCTCTGTGGAAATCGCTGCGCAGACGCTACAAAGTTATAAAGAAAACTTTGGAAGAAGCGGCACCGAAAAGGAGAATTTGAGGGTTTCTTTAAATTTTTGATGACAGAAATGGACTTCTTTCAAAATTATATTTTGGGATCCATTTGATGAAAATTTATAGAACATTTCATGTTATTTGACGCGTTGTTGTAACCAATATGTAAAAATATCCTATTTCTCCTTATCCTTATTCACTTTTTATATACATATATACCTATGCTTTTTGTAATTCAATGGCCATCATCAAAAGTAATTTAATAATAATTTAATAAACATTTTTAAATTTTACTTGCACTTGCGCATGTAAACAAGCAGGAAACTTGTAGTTATATTTTCGAACACTTTTTTACATTATATATTATGTATTTACTACTCTCATGTGTAAAGGAATGCTTAAAGTCGCAGTATAAATAGGGTGCTAAAGTTCTGTGATTAAATATATTGCTAACTTACGGAAAACAGCTAAAACACAATTATTTTTGACAAAAATAGATTCTTCGTTGCCAACAGTGCATGTGAACTTTGGCAGAAACAACGTTTATCGCACAATATACCCAGTAACGAAACGAGATTTTGTCAAGTAACCCCGCATTGAGAACGGGACAGCAAATATTACCAAAAAGTATTTCTGTCCCTCTCTGATTGTAACTCTGTTTTGTTTATTTATATTTTTTTTAGTTTTCGGGGTGGGTTTTTATTATTGGCGAGAGTTAATAAAAACTGTAATTTTTGTGTAAAACTATTAATAAATAATAAAAACAACTAGTAACAATAACAATTTTTAATTTTTCTTTCAAGAAATTAAAAAATATTGGCAACTTTCAGCAAGAAAAATTTTGTATGAGCAGAACGTCTTATTTTGATCTTGTAAAATGTATTGTGTATTGTACCACAAAGTAGAATTTATGTAAAATGAGTGTTCAACCGCTGATGTAAAATGATACGGTATGCAGTGATTATGCAGGAAGAGGACTGCGGGAACCATTGAGTTACTACCAACAGTCGGGTGGGGGAGTTCGGTCCTTTCATAGCAAAATCTGTCTACAATACAAATACAATATTTTGTGATGATGTTTAAGGTGTATGGTCTGGGATGACTAGATTATCAATTAAGTAGTTAAATATACCCCAATCTAGTCATTGGTTAGTCAAAACTCTCAGGAAAATATCATCACCTATGTTGTTGTTGAGGGATTTTGCCTCATAACCCACGCCTTCCAAGTTTCCTGGGCAAATGAAAGTTCTTGGTGGAAACCCCAATTTTAGCCCTACGTCTAACACTATTCTACCTCTCCATTATCAGAAAATAAACCTATTGCAAAGCCTTAGTTTAACATTATATTTAAGATACATTTTTATTAAATTCATGAATTCTAAAAATAATTATTAAATATTCTTTCTAACCTTAAACATAATCAAGTATAATTTAGGAAAAGAATATATATATATATATATTATATATATATATATATATATATATATATATATATATATATATTGTTTAGAAACACGCCAAAGTGGCAATATTGTTTGTACATTTCGCACTCTTATTTTCTTTCACATATGACATTTCATGTAAATTTTTTTTGATCGTTTTTTCCTACTTACTTGATTTGTGACTTACAAGCAGAACAAACAACAGCGGTAAAATTAAAATTTGTTTAAATTAAAATTATAAGCTAAATAAAAAAAAAAAGGTGAACAGTAATTAAAAAGACAAAAAAAAAGAAATACATTATACATATTTTATTAAATAAAGAAAAAAAGGCATTAGTGAATTGAAACCAAAATAAAATACATATATTTTGAACTTAACAAAAATCAAAGGAACCGTGTTTTATTAATATTTAAGGCAGACCCTTAAACATATATATATATATAATATATATATATATATAATTCAATTATAGTACAGGAAAAAATATATTCAGATATATAAAATTACATTTAAGGTATATGTTCAACGTTTAACATTATATGAGAGAACACCCTGTAGAACATTAACGGTTCTTTTTCATATTTTATACTCTTTTGCTTAATCTTAGATTTTTTCAATATTCTTCTTTTTCATTGCTACATAACATTGTAGCAAAGACTATATAATATAAAGATGTTCCATTCAGTACATTTTGGTTTAACACAAATTTTGTACAGCTTAATGATGCTGGGGACAAGTGGCAAGGGAAGGGAAAAACATTTGCTCTTTTTCTCATTTTTTGCAAAGATAAATTTTTTATAGATAACAAATAACGGGGGAGAGCGAAAGCACTTTTATTTTGCTCTCTTGCAAGATAAAATATTTGATATTATTGTTGTTGTTATTCTTACTGTTTATGTTATTTTTTTTTTTAATAAAAGCTGTGGTTTATTTTCGTAATTTTTTAAAAAGAGAGTTTGTTCTTTCTATTAAATGTGTGATTATAGAATAGAAGAAGAATAGAAAGAAACAAGATGACTTCGTAGCTGAGTGTAGGGAAAATCACATTTGTTTTGTTTTTGTGAAAACGAAAATAAATTGATTCGCACCGAATTTATGATGCCCATTGCATGAAATTTATATGCCAAATTTTTAAAAACTTAGAAATCTTTTTTCTCTTGTAGTAGAAAATTAGGTTTACAAGTAATGTTAAAAATTAATAATATTTTACATTTTATTTATTTGTATTCTGCAAAAGAGAAAAGAAGTTCTTACTAAAATAAAAAATTCAAATTAACTTCGTTTTTAATAAAACTTTATTATTTAAAGTGTTATTAAGTTAATAGTGAAAGTGATAATAATTTCATATTAATAAAAATTTTAAAAAATTTTAAATCATTAAAAATTAATTTAAATAACCTGTCCAAATGTAAAAACATTTTATCTTTATTTCTTTGTAAAAATTTCTATATTATAATAAATGCTTGTTAAAATTTTTGTTATTTATAAGAAATCAGCATTTCGGTGCGAGTCGATTAATTTTTATTTTGTACACCAATAAAACACATATTCTTTACCCTACATAAATATCAACTTTTATAAAATTCATTTTCTTGTTTACTACAAATATTATGTGGTTTAAAAAGTATTAAAAAGAAACAAAACACAAAAAGAACATATGAGTAGACTACACATATATGCATACAAACTATCACACACTCAGTTCAAAAGTGGCACAATATGTCTATTGGTATTGCCTTTGCCAATATACACGCATATGAGAATAAATTGCTTAAGTGCCTCCGCCACGATCAAACAGATTGGATCAAATTTTGCATATGTGTTGGTACAAAACTCTTCTCAGCCTGTACGTGTGAGGTCAGTTTTCTCTACGTGTGAGTACAGTTTTACCAATACAATCACAAAAACGGCAATTTGATCCAATCAGTTTGATCGTGGCGGGTCTGCATTAGAGAAAAGAACAATACGTTCTCTAAGTATAATAAGTTCTCTGAGTACAATAAGTGTACTGAGTCTTTTTTGTTTTCTTTCTCTCAGTTAACATGAGAGTGAGAACGACGATTCAGCTTTCCGTGTTACCTACCCCCCTCATAGGAAAGAAGCACAAAATTTTGTCAATTTTAAATACACTGTGTGCAACATCTTTACATATTTATAGTCTTTGGTCGAACAATAAAAACGATCATACATACATAATCGTACATACGCATATACATACGTACGATGAGAGCAACACATTGTTACGCTCTTTGTTTGTGTTTATTTTTCTTCTGTCTTCCCTCCCTCATCAAGAAATGATTTTTAAAAAAGATTTTGGTGAGAGCGGGTCTTACTGGTACATCCCGCCATAAGAAATTTTACTTCTACATGATGCGCATTCTTTATATCCATATTCTTTGGTTAAACTGTTTTTGTCATAAATTCATAACGGTACAGAGTGTGACCCTGAAATTTTTATAGATGATGCAAATGATGCCAATGAATTTATTTATTACAAAAAACGATATATGAAAAATATGTCGCTTGAGATATTTTTGCGGTTATGGCTCCATATGACGAAAATGCTTAATGGCATCGTAAATTGCAAGTAACTCCTTGTCATAAGTGCTGTAGTTGCTTTCCGCCTTTGACAATTTTCTGGAGAAAAAACCCAAAGGTCTCCATAAACCATCAAAATTTTGCCCGAGAACCGCTCCGATAGCTGTATCAGAAGCGTCCGTAATGAGTGCCATTTCGGAGTTTGGAGCAGTATGCGCTAGCATAGTAGCCTCACTTATACTTTTCTTACACGCTTCGAAGGCATTTTCGGCTTCTGGTGTCCAAGGTATTTTTCTCTTATCGTTTTTCTTAGAGTTTGTGAGAAAATTGTTAACCGGTGCTTGTAATTGAGATGCATGTATGAACCGACGATAGTAATTAATGACACCTAGAAATCTTCTTGTTGGCCAAAATGACATTTCTTAACACTGATTGTTAAGCCATGTTGACGAAAACGATCAAAATCTAATCGTAGGTGGCGGTTATGCTCTTCGATGAAACTTGACATTATGATAATATCGTCGATGTAACAATAAACAAAGTCTAAACCTCTCAGAAATGAGTCCATGAACCTTTGGAACGTTTGCGTGGCGTTTCGCAGTCCAAACGGCATATACAAAAATTCTATTTTTTCAATATCTTCTGCGACCATCGGAAGTCGGTAATAGGCTCTTACTAGATCTAAGGTAGTAAAAATGGACTTACCATATAGTCTTTCAGCAAAGTCGTTGATGTTAGCTATTGGATAGCGATCCGGAACTGTTTGAGCGTTTAATTTTAATATTTTGCTCAGAATTATAAATAGATCATTGGAAACTGGAATATTCCCAGAGGACTGGAAGGAATCGATGGTTACGTCTGTTGAGAAGATTAGAAATACTATTAAATGTGAAGAATGTCGCCCGATAAATACCCTAAGAACATGTGAGAAGATTATTGAGAAGATAGTTAAGAATCAATTGGAAGAATATTTTGAGAAACATAACCTACTATTGAAATATCAGTCAGGCTTTAGAAAGAGGTATTCATGTGAGACGGCAATTAACTATGTAATAAATAGATTGAAATTTATAGGGAATGATAGCAAATTTCTACCAATTTTTTAGATTTCAAAAGAGCTTTCGAAACAATAGATAGGGATATTTTGCTTCAAAAACTTTCATGTTATGGCATTAAGGATAAGGAATTAAAGTGGTTTAGTTCATATCTCACTAGACGTAGACAAATAAAAAAAGGTAAATGATGCTGAGTCGAGTATGAGGCAGAATGATTTTGGTGTCCCACAGGGTTCGATATTAGCAGCTTTATTGTACATAATATACATCAACGATATTGAAAATATAATAGAGAAATGCGAGATTGTTTTATATACAGATGATACTCTTATTTTTACTAGTGTACAACGTGTGAGGAATGTTATGAAAACATTGAAAAAGATATGGATAATATAAATAGATGGTTGAAGAAAATTAAATTAAAATAAAACAAAGTTAATGGAAATTAATATCCACACTAATAGTTCATTTGGAATAAATAATGTAGTAATTGAAAAGGTCAACAGTATTAAGTATCAAAGTTTCATAATTGATAGGGATTTAAAACTAAAGGAACATTTAGAGTATACTCGTATATGTAGGAAAATAGGGAAAAAGATAGGTTTCTTTAAACGGTTAAGAATTAAGGTCTCAATGTTAACATTACATACATAATTGGTCATTACAACCCTTCAGTCAGGATTACAACCTAGCTTCTCACACCACTTATGTTGTGTGCGTTAATTTTTTTTTTATACATGAGTGGCGGGACCTACAGTTTAAAGTCGACTCCGAACGACAGTTTTTTGAGAAGCTTTTCATGGCAATTTTAATACTCTCAGAGTTTTTGCCAGAAATCTGCTGAGAGGAAGTCGCCGAAGAAATATTTTCATAATTTCGTTTTGATGTCTGACCTGGAATTCGAACTCGGGCCTTCAGTCCAATAAGCCAACACACTACCTACTAGACTACGGCGATGTTAACATTGATTAATATATATAATACAATGCTGAAGCCACATTTTGAATATGTGTTTATGTCTGACGATCAGTAATTCCCATTCCTGATGACATAAACAAGATTGTTCAAATTGGCAACAGAGGGCGCTGCAGTATAGAATAAAGCTTTTTTATATTTAATATTATTGTTGTTTGTTTAACATTAAATTTTTGTCTTGTTTATTAATTATCATTCTTTTTGGTATCATCCATAAGGATGCACCTAATTTATTTATAGGCCATTTACACTACAGCGAAATCTAGTACATTTGAGATTTCGAGCCAAATCTAGTTGATTTTAACTAGATTTCCCATACAAAACAAAATCTACTTATTTAGTAGATTTCGGCAAAATCTATTCAAAATCTAGTAAAAATAGAAATGCAACTATGTGTTTTGCCAAATAGTACTTAAAAATACAACGCTACACAGGAAAAAAATGACAGTTCAATTTAAATTCATTCTGCTAAAGGGTCCGCCAAATAACTTTTTTTTTTGAAAATGCTTTAAAAAAAACTACTGAATATTTTCTCAAATTTCTTTTTTTAATTGAAAGTATAATCCTTCCGGTTAATAATGGAAAATAAAGGATTATGCGTTTTGGCTTCGCTAAGTGGGCCTCCGATCGTCTTACAGAAGATGCCGATTTTGGCAAAAAAAATCATCTTTTCAGATGAAGCTCATTTTGATCTTGGCGGGTATGTAAACAAGCAAAATTGTCGCATTTGGGGCACAGAAAACCCACACGCATACATTGAAAAGCCGACGCACCCAAAACGAGTCAGTTTGGTACGGATTTTGGTCCAGAGGCATAATCGGGCCACCTCGGAGCTGCGATTTGACACCGTTGGACTATTATTTGTGGGGTGCCGTCAAATATAAGTGTTACGCCGACAAGCCAGAGACAATTGGCGCTTTAAAGGACAATATTCGTGAAGCCATTGGTGAAATACAGCTGCACACAATCGATAATGTGCTTAAAAATTGGACCGATCGTGTAGGCTACTGCATGGCCAGCCGAGGCAGCCATTCGAATGAAATTATTTTCCATTATTAACCGGAAAGATTGTACTTTTAAATAAAAAAAGAAATTTGAGAAAATATGCAGTAGTTTTTTTTAAAGCATTTTCAAAAAAAAAAAAAAAGTTATTTGGCGGACCCTTTATTTAGCAATTGTATGTAGTAATACATTTACATTATTTTTTAAATCTTATATTCTACAAATGCTGACGTTACTTTTGAAATGAATTTATTGCAACACATACAATAAAAAAATATAATCAAGTAATTTTAGTGGCAGTTGCAGGAGAATAGTGCAAATCTCCTGCAGAAAGTAAACATCGAAATCTGCTTTTCTGTTCTACACCAATCGTTCTTTCAATAACGTTTCTTGCTTTGGAATGGACTGTATTAAAATGGAGCTCTTCCGCGGCATTTCGAAACGGAGTTATTAAAAACGTTTCCATTGGCATGCTGCGTCACCTTAACACATAAAATGCATACATGCATATGTACATATGTATATCTGTATTTATAAAAAATACAGAAATGTTATAAACAATACTGAATTTTATAATTGAATAATTTTACGTACTCAGTATCTGGTAATTCCAAAGGGTTTGAACTGTCCCGAATTTCATTTGCGCTTTGTTGGTACCCTCATCATCATCAAAGAATAATAATCACAGAATATACACAGAAGGGAAAGCAATGACGTTTGACAAACTCTCATAACATAATTTTACTAAAATAGTTAGAGGGAGAAAAAAAATTAATTATAAGTTTTGCAAAGCAATGTGTTAGAAGCAACAGATATACAGACTGAAAACTGGCGGATAAAGTTGAAAAATTAAATGTAAACAAACATTGATTTTCTGTTGAAAAAAGGAAAATTTGGAATATTTTTTAATTTCTTCAATGAAAAGTTTAAAGATTCTTAAATATTTAATTATTAATCGAAATGTATGTGGTTTTTGGTCGGAATGAATATAGTTTCTTGTGCAAAAGGTAAGTAAGAAGCTAAATATATCAAGATCAAATAAGACATATTGCTCATAAAATTTTTTTCTTGCAGAACTTTGTGTATATTATCAGTATTTATTAATTTCTTGAATGAAAAAGTTTAAATTGGGTAATTTTTTTATTATTAATCGAACTCTTAGCAATTTCTCTTCACAATGAAATAAGTTACGTGTGTAAAAGATAAGTAAAAAGAAAAATATAACAAAATATATACTCATAACTTTTTGTTTCAGGAATTTGTGAATATGCCCCCAAATTGGTTGAATACTAAGTTAGTGACAATCGATGAAAGGTGCCACCAAATACATTAGTTCCGTATTGCGTTTCCCCAAGAAAACAGTTCATTTCCTTTCAAAATTATTCTATTATTCTACAAAAATATCATCAATTTCTACCAAAATAGAAAATAAAACCCCCCCTAAAATTTAACAAACATAAATAAACAAAACAGAAATAATCAGACAGAGACAGAAATACTTTTTGGTACTTATTGGTAATATTTGCTGTCCCTTTCACACAATTTTAGTAAACGTCAAACTTTCGTTTCCCTTCTGTGTATATTCTGTGATAATAATCTCCATTATTTATATTTTAAATTTTTTTAATGTAATAATTTTTGTTTTCAATTGACAGTTTTATACACTCAGGGATGTATTTTAAAGGAAAAGTATACTAACATTGAAGAACAACCCTGAGACATACACAACATCTAGATGTTGTGAACCATAATCAAAAAAGTAATAAATGTTGTGTTGTCTCTGTCACAGGTATACAGATACGTCACGGTTTTGACGTTTAACCCTCACTTAGAAAGGGACAGCAAATATCACCAAAAAGTATTTCTGTCCCTCTCTGACTGCCTGTCTGTTTTGTTTATGTTTTTTTTTAGATTTCGGGGTGGATTTTTATTATTCTATTTTGGTAGAAATTTATGATATTTTTGTAGAATATTAGAATAATTTTGAAAGGAGATGAACCGTTTTATTAGGGAAACGTAATTCGGAATTAATGTATTTTTTAGGACAGCTTTCATCGGTCGTCACTGACTTAGTATTTAACCAATTTAAAGGTATATTCACAAATTCCTGAAACAAAAAGTTATGAGTATATATTTTGTTATATTTTTATTTTTACGGGAGGGAAGGGAAATTGCTAAGAGTTCGATTAATAATGAAAAAATTACCGAATTTTAACTTTTTCATTCAAGAAATTAATAAATCCTAGTAATATACACAAAGTTCTAAAAGAAAAAATTTTTATAAGCAATATGTCTTATTTCATCTTGATGTATTTAACTGCTTACTTACCTTTTGCACAAGAAACTATATTCATTCTGACCAAAAACCAGTCACATTTCGATTAATATTTAAATATTTAAGAACTTTTAAGATTTTCATTGAAGTAATTAAAAAATATTCCAAATTTGCCCTTTTTTATAAAATAAATGTTTATTTACATTTAATGTTTCCACTTTATCCGCCAGTTTTCAATCTGTATATCTGTTGCTTCTAACACATTTGCTTTGCAAAAACTTTTAACATCTTTTTTCTACCTCTACAAGGAGGGTTAAAACTGATGATTTAAGCGTTTTTCAAACGTCATAATTGTCGCCACTGGTTACACTGTGCTTACAAGCAGAACAAACAACAGCGGTAAAATTAAAATTTGTTTAAATTAAAATTATAAGCTAAATAAAAAAAAAAAAGGTGAACAGTAATTAAAAAGACAAAAAAAAAAAGAAATACATTATACATATTTTATTAAATAAAGAAAAAAAGGCATTAGTGAATTGAAACCAAAATAAAATACATATATTTTGAACTTAACAAAAATCAAAGGAACCGTGCTTTATTAATATTTAAGGCAGACCCTTAAACATTTTTGGTCACTTCGAACCGGTTTTGCAAAAGAAAAATTTTTTTAAATAAAACAAAAACAAATTAAAATTACTAACGGGACAAACAAAATAAGGAAAGGAACATCAGTGGAGTTTTTTTTTTAAATAATTCTGACACAGACCCATCATCAACAACATCAGCAAGTAACAAAAAATCATCATCAACAACAGCAAGTAATAAAAAACCGACAACAACAGTAAGTAAAGAAAACATTTACAAAATATATATATACTGAATATTTATGAACAACAACAAACATTAAAAACGGTTTAAAGAAGACAACGAAAGAATAACAAAAAAAGGGTTACCAACGAGCCCAAAAGAAATTAATTCCGGGGAAAATTCATTTCAAATTAGGAATTAATAAATAATATTTTGTTTCTTTATTACTGGCTGTTAAATCGCTAGCAGGCATTTTTTGACCCAATTATTCCGAAATTGAATCACCTCTCCTCAAATAAATATTTTAATATGGCTTTTAGGAAATTTTATAATTGCACTAACGATTTAATCGAATTCGAGAAAGTTTTTTCTGCGAGTCATGCTGAGGATAATGTTCACGCATTACAAGTTCTACGTGTAGAATTAGACTCGCTCTGGACCCAGGTGAAAAGGTCCTATGAGGAATGTAGAGATATGGAAATGGAGGGTGATAAACCAATGGATAGGAAGAAACTTAGGGAAAGATACCAACAGACTCTATCGGCATACAAAAGGTGTCTGTCGTCTATTAACGCGGAAATTCAGGCGCTATCTGACTCCGTAGGGAAAACAGAACGTCAGTCGATCATCCCTCAGGAAAATGAAAGTTTGTCAATAAGACTACCTCCCTGCGACACCGATATATTTTTTGGCGATTATAAATTGTGGCCCAGTTTTCGTGATTTATTTACGGCCATATACATCAAAAACTCAAGGCTCAGTAATGTCGAGAGATTATTCTACTTGACCCAAAAAACTGGCGGCGAGGCAAGGGAAATAATTGCTCACGCGCCCTTGACAAATGATGGCTTCATCCTAGCTTGGAAGAATTTAGTAGACCGTTACGAGAACAAATGGATGCAGGTTAATGAGCAATATAAAATTATTTTAGACCTCCCTCATGCAACTGTAAGTGCAGGATCCTCAATTAAAAAACTACAGCGCACTATAAATGATTGCAGACAGACCCTTAAAATGTTAGGCGTAGACATAGTAACATGGGAGTCATTCCTGATTTATATTTGCTCTCAAAAACTTCCGAGAAGTTTGGTGCAGGAGTTTGAGAATTCTCGGGAAGACTGTGCGGAAATACCCACCTGGACGGAATTCGACAAATTTCTGACCCACAAGTTCAAAACTTTAGAGTCCGTAGAAAATATCGTTTCGAGAAATAGATTTACCCAAAATGTCCCTGAGGTCACAAAATTGCCCACTGTCAGAAGAAATATCAACTCACTACAAACGAATATATCGAAACCAGTTGATAACAGAAAAAACAGAAACTCATCCACAACGAGAGAGAAATGTCAGTACTGCAACGACACACACTCACTACGATCCTGTCCCTTATTTTTAGAAAAAAATGTCAATGATCGAATTCACATAGTAAGGACCACAAATTCTTGCTACAACTGCTTATCAGAAGCACACAGTGTCAAAAATTGCCCTAGTAAATATAGTTGTAGGTTATGTAAGCAAAAACATAACACTTTGCTGCATAAGGTAACTGTGACTCAATCTGCAAACTTTACTCAGGTAAATACTGAGGAAGAACCATCTACGAGTCCCACAGCTTTAACCTCTAGAATACAGTCCACTCCTACTTCACACATTCCAAACTATACGTCTTTGACCCTTCAAAGGAATTCTGACCCTACAGAATTACAAGTCAAAGATACTTTACTGTTTACCGCTGTAGTCCAAATCGAAGTCAAAGGTATACGATACCAGGCGAGAGCTATCATCGACCCTGAATCACAATCCACATTCATATCGGACAAATTGCAGAAACGATTGAATTTGACCACTAAAAGAAACCTAGTGCACGTGACAGGGTTAAGTCAGACAGTTTCTGAAACATCAACCAAAGCGTGCTTGTTCAAACTGTGCTCCCGCGTGGACCCTGCTTACAAACTTGAAGTCTGGGCACCAGTACTCAAGTCTCTTCCATCAAGCTTACCCGCACAAACTTTACCTTCAGACATTTTTAACGAGGCAGCTAAATTGGACTTAGCAGACCCTCACTTTTATAAAAGCCGGCCCATCGATCTACTAATAGGTCTTGACCTGGGCCCATCCATTTATTGTATGGAAACACCAATGCGCTCATATGGATCCCTTTTGGCACAAAAGACAGCATTTGGCTGGATTGTGGGGGGACCAATTACGAAGGAAACGCAGACGCGAACAACGATGTCGCTACACAACACTACGTCCCTTGACCAAATCCTCACACGCTTTTGGGAGGTGGAAGAAACCCCAAAACAGATTTTGAGGTCAGACGAGGACACGCTATGCGAAGAAAACTTTAAATCTACTACGCGTAGAAACGACACAGGGAGGTATATCGTTACCCTACCCTTCAAAAAAGAGGAGGAAATAGGATCCTCCCGCAACATAGCTATGGCTCAATATTTAAGAATGGAGAAGATGCTTAGCAAAAAACCCGAAGTGGAAAAACTATACAGTCAAGTAATACTCGAATATCTAGAGTTGGGACACATGAGAAAGATCTCCCCCTCGGATATAAATAAGGCTCCAAATTATTACCTGCCGCATTACGCAGTAATAAAACCAGACCGGCTTACTACTAAACTCAGGGTAGTTTTCAATGCCTCAAGCCCGACGTCGAATAAGAATAGTCTTAACGACATTTTATATCCAGGACCCATTCTTCAGCAAGATCTTGTTCTTCTGATTGCCAAATGGAGATTCTTCCGATTTGTATTCAACGCGGACATTACCAAAATGTACCGGCAAATACTCATCGACCCATCTCAAACCCCTTATCAACGAATATTGTTTCGCAAAACACCGAAAGATCCTATAGAGGATTATGAGCTCTTAACCGTCACGTTTGGAGTTAACTGCGCACCATTCTTAGCCATAAGGACACTTCTACACTTGGCTGAAGAAGTAAAAACAACAAACCTGTTAGCGTCAAAAATACTACAACAACACATGTATGTAGACGACGTTTTAGCTGGCGGCCATCTTTCGAAGAAACTATTAAATCCCGAAAAGAACTAACTAATGTCCTAGCATCGGCAGGATTTGACCTTATGAAATGGACATCCAACGATCCAAGAATCATTCAGGATTTACCCAAGGAAAAACTATTGCCCCTAGATTGGTTAAATCTTTCAGAAGACGACAGCACTAAAACTCTTGGGATCAAATGGAATATTTCGTCAGACTCTTTCACATTTACTGCCCCAGATGTCAAATTAAGGGAAGTCTATACAAAACGAGAAGTTTTGTCCATCATTGCCAGATTTTTCGACCCATGCGGTTGGCTTGCGCCCATCATCATTGACGCCAAGCTCATTATGCAACAAATATGGTTAGACAAAATAGGTTGGGATGATCCTTTAAAACCATTAACGCACAAAAAATGGAAAGACTTTGTGAAAAACTGTCCCCAAGTCGACAGTATAAAAATTCCACGTTGGATTCACTACAAGCCTTCATGCGTTGCTGAAATACATGGATTTAGCGACGCGTCTGAGAAAGCATACGCAGCAGTACTATACATAAGAGTATGCGATGGACACAGCCCAGCCAAAACTTCTTTATTGGCATCTAAGACTCGTGTGGCCCCGCTAAAGCAGCTATCTCTTCCCCGTCTTGAGCTCTGTGGAGCTGTATTGTTAGCACACTTATCAGCAAGTGTATTGGAAAAACTTAAAATCCCAAATTTAAAAACTCATTTTTGGACCGACTCCACAATCGTCTTATCATGGCTCAACAAACCTCCTTGTACATGGAATACATTTGTTGGAAATCGAGTGTCAGAGATTCTTCGAAAAGTGGGTACAAAAAATTGGAGACACGTAGAATCCAAATTTAACCCTGCTGACATTGCTAGCAGAGGATGCTCACCTACCGAACTACAAAAAAACACTATGTGGTGGACAGGACCCCCATGGTTAGAACTACCTCAAAACTTATGGTCTTCATCAAATGAGGTCCAAGACACAAAGTTAGAATCAAAAACCATCAAGGCTTTTACCGTTAGCATTGAAGAAGACCCTTTAAGCAGATTTTCATCATTACCCCGAGCTTTTCGAGTTATCTCATACGTTTTACGATTTTGGCGAAATACAGGTACTAGTCGAAGACATCTAAGAATCTCGTCTCTTGATATTAACCCTGATGAAATCCAATATACAAAGACACAACTCATAATTTGGACACAGAAAACGTTTTTTTCCGACGAATATAGACAATTGGAAAGAAAATTGCCCATATCTTCTAGAAGCAAATTGTTAACCCTAATACCCTTTTTGGACAAATGTGGAGTCATAAGAGCAAATGGCAGATTGTCAAAATCGACAGCACTTACATATAACGAACGCTGTCCGATATTGTTACCCTATGAATCAAGAATGGCAAAACTGATTACTGAGTTTACACATCGAATAACGCTACATGGAGGAAACCAACTCGTGATTCGCAGCATCAGAGCAGAATTCTGGATCTTTAAATTAAAGCAACTGGTAAAAACAACTATTTCTAACTGCAAAACTTTCATACTTTACAGAAAACAAACACAAACTCAAATAATCGCGTCCCTGCCACCTGAGCGCACGAAAATGTCTAGACCCTTCACAATAACTGGTGTCGATTACGCCGGACCCTTTGATATCCGTAACTTCACAGGGCGTGCTTGCCTCATCACAAAAGGCTACGTCTGTGTTTTTGTATGTTTTGCAACAAAAGCCATACATTTAGAAGCAGCAAGCGCTTTGACGACCCAAGCGTTTCTAGCAGCATTTTCACGCTTTATTGGAAGACGTGGATGCCCTGCCTGTATCTATTCAGATAATGGAAGAAATTTCGTCGGAGCAGCAGAACTTATCAAAAAAGAGCGTCTAGAATTCATGAAAATTCTACAAAATAAAGTTCTTCAGCAACAAAGTCATCAATCCATCGAATGGAAATTCATACCACCCGGTGCCCCACATATGGGAGGACTCTGGGAAGCTGGAGTAAAGTCATTTAAAACTCACTTAAAGAAAATGATCCCCAAAAAGAAATTTACATTCGAAGAACTATCGACAATTCTTGTCCGCATCGAAGCATGCCTCAATTCTAGACCCTTTTTTTTTTTTGGCATGTGAGGTAGGTTTCATAATGCCTTCGCACTTACAGTGACCGTCGTCAACTGCGTCGAGTGGTGCTTCCACTAAAACAATCCCTCCTCCTCTTCTGGGGATACTCCCTTCCCGGGACGGCTATATGCATTACTTCGGGAAGGGCCCAGAACGACGTTCCGTTAGGGACCGTTGTCTACTCTCCCACGTCTGGGTACGCCATATTTGAAGCCAGCTTCATGCTATTGGCTCGTCTTCTCATGTATCATTTCGTTGTATTGTGTCAAGGTCGACAAGGTCTTCCTGCGGAGTACACATTCAACGTATCTTCTTACAGCGCTCCATTTCGTCTCGCTTTCGAGCATTGCGTCCACAATGTTGTCGGGTGTAAATTCGCCAATTTGCTCTATCAACATGTTCTTCTCGTCTTGCCATTTGATGCAATGAAAGAATGTGTGTTCAGCGTCGTCATTCATTTCCTGGCAATAAATGCAGCCAGGATCAATCAACTTGCCCATGCGGTATAGATATTTTCGGAAATAACCATGACCCGAAAGAAACTGGGTCAGAAAATAGTTAATTTCCCCAAAATTTCGCCGTATCCATGTCTCTATTGACGGAATAAGTCTATAAGTCCATCTTCCGCTTGTTTCCTCGCTCCATCTACTTTGCCATCGCCGTAGTGTTTGAGATCTGAGATCTAATGGCGAGATTTTCTCTCCTTGTTTTCCACGATCTTCTTCGCTCAAATGCTAGTAGGTCAATAGGTATCTCACCGACGATCACGAGGACCGCGGCGCCCGATACGGTGCGGTAGGCCGATGCAACTCTTAGTCCTGCTGTTCGTTGCACTGCTGCTAGTACTTTCCGCTTAGATTTAATCTCCAGCGCTTCTCCCCATATCTCGCTTCCATGCAGCATTATCGAGTTTGTCGCCGCCATAATCACTTTTCGTTTGGCCTGTGTTGGTCCGCCAATATTTGCCATCAGTCTGCTTAACATGCTCGTTAGTTTCGCTGCCTTGGTAGCTGCATGCTGTATTTGGGCCCAATAATTAAGTCTACAGTCGAGTCTCAGGCCCAAATATCTGACTGCTCTTTTTGTAACTAGTGACACATCACCTATCTGCATACTTATCTCGAGTGGAATGCGAGCCATTGTCATCAGTATGACCTCAGTCTTGTTTTTTGCGAGCTCTAGACCGTGGTCCTCAAGCCATATCTGAGTCCTTATCATAACCTGGTTCAGTTTTCTCCTTGCATCCTCAATGTCGCGCGCTGAAATGACCGACACTATATTATCCGCGTATCCCACGAGGTATGTGTCCTCTGGCATATCTATACCTAAGATATCGTCGTAGCTCAGGTTCCAGAGATCAGGACCGAGAATGGATCCCTGAGCTGCACCAGACGTAATCTCTACGGCTTTTCGGCCATCGAGTGTATCGTAGAGAAGCTTGCGATCCTTCAAATAGCTGCGTAATATTCTGAGAAGGTATGGAGGAATACGAAATCTTTCACGTAGTGCCTTAATGATATCCTCCCATCGTAGGCTGTTGAAAGCATTCCGCACGTCGAGCGTGGCAAGGACAACAATGCGCTTCGGATAGTAACGTCTAAGTCTTGTCCGTTCAACGCATTCTACTACGTCCGCTATGGCACCAAGCGTTGACCTACCTGGTTGGAAGCCGTACTGCCTGTCCGATAATCCACCAGCTGTCTCAATGGCCGCTGCCAGTCTGCGCTGGAGGAGTTTCTCCAATAATTTACCGGCACTATCCAGCATACAAAGAGGGCGATATGATGATGGATGTGTCGGATCTCCTTTTCCTTTGTTGATCAGAGTTAATTTCTGTAGCTTCCATTGGTTAGGGAAGACACCTTGGGCAATGCAGGCATTGTACACTTCAAGAAGTGCATTTGGTCGATTTTCAGCAACTAATTTAAGTACTTCGGCCGGTACTCCGTCTGGTCCAGGAGCCTTGTTTCCTTTGAGACTTTTCGCCGCTGTTGTCAATTCTTCCTCCGTGAAGGGTATTGGTGTGTCAGCTGTCGGAGGTTCACGTTCCTCACGCAGTGGTGGGTGCACGGGGAACAAGTTCCCCACTATATTGTCGACGGCTTCGCCGTCAAGATGCGGCACGGCAGAGTTAGCGCCCAACTTTCTGGTCACAATTTTATAAGCGAGACCCCAGGGGTTCGTGTTCAATTCATTACGGAGCTCCTCCCATTTCGCCTTTTTGGCGGCTATGATTGCCTGTTTCAGTGCCCTTCGGGCCCGTTTGAAATCTTCAGCCTCATGTACTGCATGACCATCTCTTCTAGCTCTAGTGTATCTTCTTCTGCGCTGGAGGCAGGTTCGTCTGAGTTCAGCGATTTCAGGTGTCCACCAGTATACAGATTGCCTTCTGGGATGTTGCGATACGCGAGACATTGAAGCGTTGCAACTACGAATTATGCGCTGCATAGTTTCGTTAGCCAGAGTGATAGCATCACTACCGGTTCGTGAAAGTGAGGTCTCATCGAATCTCTCCAAGAATGCCGCGCTATTTAGACTTGCGACGTTCCATTTTCGCGTTCCCCTGGTCCTGGCTGTTGGGATAAGATTCGCTCGTTCCGCGACTCGAAAACTAATGTAGTGGTGGTCACTTCCATTGTAGTCTTCAAGAACTTTCCATTCCGCTATTTTTCTGGCCAGATTTTCAGTTACCAAAGTGATATCCGGCGTGGTATACTCGCATCCTGGCCGCCTAAAAGTTGTGCTGCCAGTATTCATCACTATAAGACCCAACCTTGCCGCCATATCCAGAATGCACCTTCCTCGAGTGTTCGTTGTCCGATCGCCCCATTCAATGGCCTTAGCGTTAAAATCTCCGGCCACTATGAACGGTCCACCAATTGCGAGTACTCTATCCTCAATAAAGCCGACCTTCGTCTTGAATTGCTCTATATCATCATTAGGAGTGAGGTAACAGCTCATTATGGTCAGGAGCCCGGTTCGAAGATATGTATATCCAGAGCCGGCTCCGTGGTCCGTAACTGCAAACCTACCGCTGCGAGGTATCCAAAGTGCAGCCGTGCCTGTTTCGTCCTCAAACCAGGAACCCCTGGCAATCCGACCATATTGCTCGCTGATGATGACTGCATCTATTCCCTTTTCGACAGCTATCTGCCCCAGTAAAGCATCCGCTGTCCGGCTTCTATGCAAATTCGCCTGTAACAATCTCATGATCGTCTAGCCAGCGGACATTTCTTCGATCCTGGTAAGTGATCGGTTCTGTCCCGTTTAGCATCCGTGCAGAGGGCGCACTTTGGGGCCGATCTGCATTCTTTCATCTTATGTCCTGCCTCCCCACATCTAATGCACATGTCCCTTCTGTCAGGACCAGAGCAGTTTGCCTGAGAGTGACCTGTTTCGAGGCATCGATAACATCTTCTAATATCCTCACAGATTCGCATCTTCGCCCGTATCCATCCGACCTTAACATGTCCGACCTTGATAAGTCTCGCCCCACTTTCAGCCGATAACGTGACAAAAGCTCGAACTTGCTCCCGCACATTTGGCACAGTAATTCGCGTTTGCAATTGCTCGTTGGGGTCTGCAATCAGTTTCCGAATTGCCGTTTCCAATTCATCTCTGACTGTGAAGGAATCCAAGTCGCGTATCTCGATTGTAGCCTTCTGCTTCAATTCCGCGATTGAGGCTGTTTCCTGTACTGTACTTCTTAGTTGTTGAACAAAATCTGGTTTGACTTTTTCACCTCTGCTGAACTCCAAGAGTATGGCACCAGTCAACGTTCGCCGCACTGCTTTTATCTTGTCAGAGTCTTCGGTCGTTATGTTGCTGCGTAAGTTTTTCAAAACATCCGAGTAAGTGTGACCTTCCGCGGGCTTAATTACCAGCGCATCTGGTTTTGTTCGTCCCAGTTGAGGTCTATCCGACTTCCCGGCTTTAGTTGAAATTCTCCTTGGTTTTTTCTGAGTACGCTTTTTAGTTACTGTTACCCAGTTTTCCTCCTTCTTTTTGGGGGTCTGCTTCTGCTCCTCGCTAGGTTCCTTTGCCCTGGCTTTCTTACTGCTTTCTGCAGCAGCAGGGCTGGTAGCAGCTCGTTTTGAGTTCGCTGTCGTAGGTGTTGGGGCATCTGCTAACTGCTGGGTGGCGGTCTTTTTTCGGAAGTTTGAAATGGTCCTCTCTTCTTCAGCCGCCTTCCAGGTACGTCTGTAACTCAACATAACATCCAAAAGTTCAGCCATCTTGGATATTCCGTTCCTAACGTCCGTGCTTGCGTTCTTCTGACGACGAATAACTCGCTGCATCATGTCCAGAGTCTCCCTACACTGGGACATAGCATCCTCCTCCATTTTCCTCATTTTATCGATCAGCTCCAATCTAGGAGAGCTTACCGCTGTTGATGTACAGGATGTGCCTATTTGTTCTAGGCCAAAGCATTCATCATTCGGCGTTCCGCTAACATGTGGCGTAACATTACCACCATCATCACCTTTATTCAGACCACCCTCTTTCCGTAGGACGGTAGCAACTGGCCGTGTAGCCTGCGGTTGCGAGGTGTCCGATTCTTTCGGTGTATTATCACTCTTTTGTAATTGGATCGTCTTTGTCACAGGCGATCGCCTTATACGTGGGCTGCTCATAAAAGCAACCTCTCCTTGCATCATCTCATCTACTTCGTTTATTCTTTTATTCATTTTCATCTGGGTTCCATCTTCAAGCCGCTATCTCATATCGATTATGCAGTTGTCCTTTAAGACCCCGAGGGTGCCTGTGGTAATCAGTGAGGTCCTCGCGAGGGTTGACGCAAAACCTTATGGGAGTTTGCGTTCAGAGCCAGGTCGGACACTAATTAGGAGTCATCTCAACTAAACCTGCATCACCAACCAAATGGCGACGATAATCGAACGTACTTGAAGCCCTGCCAAGGATTTAACAGAACGGAGGCGTCTGCAACATTAGCCTGAAAGCCATTTCCACCGGATTTCACTCGGAGTACTCAGGTAACAGAATGCTGCAGAACGTCAGCCCGCATGCGTCGTTTTCAAATAGAAGCTCCAATCGTAGTCAAGGTCATGCCAAATCGTCAATCTCGCCTTCTCACATTAGCAAGTACCCAGCGGATGCTGAGTACCAGTACCCGGGGAGTGCCTGATCTAAGATACGGAGGCTGTGAGCTGCTTGGCATGTACTTGCAAGGATGCACTGGGCTTTACCAAGCTAAAACCTAACAGTGGCGTTGCCTTGCAGTTGCATACCCGCTCCCCAATTCTAGACCCTTAAGTCCTGCTAGCGATGACCCTAATGATTTGACCCCATTAACCCCTGGACATTTCCTTATTGGTACTCCAATAATAACTCCACCTGAAAGAGATCTTACAGAAGAAAATGTGACTCTAGCGAACCGTTGGAAACGCATAAAAATCATTTCCCAAACGTTTTGCCGAAGATGGAAGTCCGAATATCTGGCCGAACTACATCGCAGATACAAATGGAAATTTCCAAAAGAAAATATAAAAGTCAATGACCTAGTTGTCCTAAAAGACGATAACTTGTCTTTCAATGAGTGGAAATTAGGTCGAGTCATCAAAACCTATCCAGGACATGACAGCAATGTTAGAGTGGTAGACATTAAAACCGCATCTGGTATATGTACACGACCCATTACTAAACTCGTCATATTATTTCATAATTAAAATTACTTTACTAATTAAATTCTACTTGCAGACATATCAGCCAACCTCCATCCAAAACCCCCTCATTGGCAATGGTCATGTGGTCTTTGCAAACAGGATCATGCGCTCCGAACGTGCCGCAAGTTTCTAAACGCCAGCGCAGACGAACGTTACGATGTAGCGGTCATGCAAGGGTATTGTATTAATTGCTTAGCAAGATCCCATCGCGTACATGAATGCAATAACGAATATGGATGCCGCGTTTGCACAAAACGTCATAACACCCTCTTGCATGACGCTCCGCAGTTACACCAATCCAAAGATCCGAACCAACCGTCTAAAAAAGTACCGACGATGAAGACCCAAATGACCCAAACCACCCAAGATGACCCGCATTCATGGCCACATGTTTTTGTACCAACGGCTTCAGTTCAAATCTCATCTGAAAAGAGAAGCGACAATTGGGTATTAATCCGTAGTTTGATGAACCCATCCAGCACCACAACTAAGATAGCCTCCTCCACTGTAAAAAGAGTCAAGTTGGCAAGAATCAAACATCAAGGACATAATTTTGCAATGGTTTACATGCGTGCCAGAAACAACAAAACCAAATTTAATAAGAAAATCATGGCACTTATTACTGATGATCTGCCTCGTCGACCCTATGTGACCCCAATTAATGACAATCCCTGTGAAGAGTTTTGTGAGGATACCCTAGCAGATATGGATCCAAGATCAAATACCATGATCGAGATGGAATTAGGTGCTGACATATACCCTGAGATACGCAGAGATGGCGCCATCGAATTAGAAATGGGTAAAGTTGTAGCACAAAAAACAACTCTTGGCTACACATTCACAGGACCCACCAGGAGGTTATATTAGCCTACACCCAGTCAAGGGGGGCGGTATGTTTAGAAACACGCCAAAGTGGCAATATTGTTTGTACATTTCGCACTCTTATTTTCTTTCACATATGACATTTCATGTAAATTTTTTTTGATCGTTTTTTCCTACTTACTTGATTTGTGACTTACAAGCAGAACAAACAACAGCGGTAAAATTAAAATTTGTTTAAATTAAAATTATAAGCTAAATAAAAAAAAAAAGGTGAACAGTAATTAAAAAGACAAAAAAAAAGAAATACATTATACATATTTTATTAAATAAAGAAAAAAAAGGCATTAGTGAATTGAAACCAAAATAAAATACATATATTTTGAACTTAACAAAAATCAAAGGAACCGTGTTTTATTAATATTTAAGGCAGACCCTTAAACATATATATATATATAATATATATATATATATAATTCAATTATAGTACAGGAAAAAATATATTCAGATTTATAAAAATACTAGAAATTACATTTAAGGTATATGTTCAACGTTTAACATTATATGAGAGAACACCCTGTAGAACATTAACGGTTCTCTTTCATATTTTATACTCTTTTGCTTAATCTTACATTTTTTCAATATTCTTCTTTTTCATTGCTACATAACATTGTAGCTACATAACATTGTAGCAAAGATGTTCCATTCAGTACATTTTGGTTTAACACAAATTTTGTACAGCTTAATGATGCTGGGGACAAGTGGCAAGGGAAGGGAAAAACATTTGCTCTTTTTCTCATTTTTTGCAAAGATAAATTTTTTATAGATAACAAATAACGGGGGAGAGCGAAAGCACTTTTATTTTGTTCTCTTGCAAGATAAAATATTTGATATTATTGTTGTTGTTATTCTTACTGTTTATCGCCCATGTTTTGAAAACCGCATATCGCTTAATGTTCGCGTTTTCGATTTGAAAACGCCAAATAGGTGTTCTGACACACGAAATCGCTAGAAATTTGGCGTTTTCAAATCGCTAGTGTATACTGAAGCGATCTGGTCTTTTTTATTTAAACTGTACCTTAAATTAACAATAAAATTATACACAATTTAAATTTAATATGTTTTCTTTTTATTTGAATGAAAACTTTTAGCTTTATTTGACGATTTAAATTAAAAATATTGAATAGAAAAATTTGCTTTGAGTTTGTGTATTGTCTGTAGCATTTGTTTACTTATCAACTGGCGATTTATGCAAACAGCTGATCAGATTGATCTTCGAAAAAAATTTAATGCTAGTGGTGTTAATTTTACAACTAATTATTTGGTAATTTCTTTATAAACTTTTGATATTAATATTTGCAATTTATTAAATTCACATATCTATATTAAATCGTGAAAATAAACCCTTATTAAAAGTTAAAAAATAATTTAAAACCTGTATAAAGTACTTTAAAACTTTTATGAGAGCAAAAAAATCATACAAGATTTTATTTTAAACTGGCTACCCGATTTAAAAATTACCAATTATTCGTGAGTGCTTATAAGTAACATCTCTAACTGAAAAGAAGCATTTGCCACAATTTTTCTGACATTTTTATATAAATTACGCATGATCTGGATTGTCCAATGGATTGGAAAAGTCCCTTAGTGTTTTTTAATTAACATTTCTTTAGCTTTTTGGTTTTTAAAGCTAATATAGCAAGCAAATACGCTGTAGGCATTTTAAATTTTTTTATTTGTTTATGTTTTGTTATGATAAAACATATGTTTTCATTGTTCGAATGCAACTTCGAAAAATACAAAACGCCAGCAAATCGCTTCGTTCTCAGAACATGCTGAAATGCGTTTTGCGTTTTTCAAATCGTAAGCGATTTGAAAACGCTGCGTTTTCCAGAACATGGGCGTATGTTATTTTTTTTTTTAATAAAAGCTGTGGTTTATTTTCGTAATTTTTTAAAAAGAGAGTTTGTTCTTTCTATTAAATGTGAGATTATAGAATAGAAGAAGAATAGAAAGAAACAAGATGACTTCGTAGCTGAGTGTAGGGAAAATCACATTTGTTTTGTTTTTGTGAAAACGAAAATAAATTGATTCGCACCGAATTTATGATGCCCATTGCATGAAATTTATATGCCAAATTTTTAAAAACTTAGAAATCTTTTTTCTCTTGTAGTAGAAAATTAGGTTTACAAGTAATGTTAAAAATTAATAATATTTTACATTTTATTTATTTGTATTCTGCAAAAGAGAAAAGAAGTTCTTACTAAAATAAAAAATTCAAATTAACTTCGTTTTTAATAAAACTTTATTATTTAAAGTGTTATTAAGTTAATAGTGAAAGTGATAATAATTTCATATTAATAAAAATTTTAAAAAATTTTAAATCATTAAAAATTAATTTAAATAACCTGTCCAAATGTAAAAACATTTTATCTTTATTTCTTTGTAAAAATTTCTATATTATAATAAATGCTTGTTAAAATTTTTGTTATTTATAAGAAATCAGCATTTCGGTGCGAGTCGATTAATTTTTATTTTGTACACCAATAAAACACATATTCTTTACCCTACATAAATATCAACTTTTATAAAATTCATTTTCTTGTTTACTACAAATATTATGTGGTTTACATAAAAAGTATTAAAAAGAAACAAAACACAAAAAGAACTTATGAGTAGACTACACATATATGCATACAAACATATCACACACTCAGTTCAAAAGTGGCACAACTCAAAAATTAAAACTACACGTATTAATAATACAATAATGTCTGCTATTAAAAAGTTAGAAGAAAATAATAACCTTGTAATAATTGATATGTTTCAAATAATAAAACAGTTAAATGACAAATTTGAACAACAGCAGGATGAAAAATTCTATGGGTTTTTAGCCGAACGTATATGTAGCAGTTGCAATAATCAGCAAGAGATTTGTCTTTTTCAAAAACGCGCAGCAGAGTTTTTATCGAATATAAGTACTTTCAATTAGAAAATAATAAGTTTGAAAAACTTTAAATTTTCCGTCTTAATTCAAACATTTCCTTTCATGAATTTGTGGAAAATATTGATTTAGATCAACTTTTTGACGAATTTATCGCCCATGTTCTGAAAAACATGGCGATAAAAACGCGAAACAATGTTCGCGTTTTCGATTTGAAAACGCCAAACAGGTGTTCTGACAAACGAAATCGCTAGAAATTTGGCGTTTTCAAATCGCTAGTGTATACTGAAGCGATCTGGTCTCTTTTATTTAAACTGTACCTTAAATTAACAATAAAATTATACACAATTTAAATTTAATATGTTTTCTTTTTATTTGAATGGAAACTTTTAGCATTTTTTGACGATTTAAATTAAAAATATTGAATAGAAAAATTTGCTTTGAGTTTGTGTATTGTCTGTATCATTTGTTTACTTATCAACTGGCGATTTATGCAAACAGCTGATCAGATTGATCTTCGAAAAAAATTTAATGCTAGTGGTGTTAATTTTAACTCATTATTTGGTTATTTCTTTTTAAACTTTTGATATTAATATTTGCAATTTATTAAATTCACATATCTATATTAAATCGTAAAAATAAACCCTAAATAAAAGTTAAAAACTAATTTAAAACCTGTATAAAGTACTTTAAAATTTTTATGAGAGCAAGAAAATCATACAAGATTTTATTTCAAACTGGCTACCCGATTTAAAAATTACCAATTATTCGTGAGTGCTTATAAGTAACATCTCTAACTGAAAAGAAGCATTTGCCACAATTTTTCTGACATCTCACAAATAAAATACGTAAATTATGTAAAAATTACGCATGATCTTGATTGTCCAATGGATTGGAGAAGTCCCTTAGTGTTTTCTAATTAACATTTCTTTTGCTTTTTGGTTTTTTAAAGCTAATGTAGCAAGCAAATACGCTGTAGGAATTTTAAATTTTTTTATTTGTTTATGTTCTGTTATGATAAAACATATGTTTTCATTGTTCGAATGCAACTTCGAAAAATGCAAAACGCCAGCAAATCGCTTCGTTCTCAGAACATGTTGAAATGCGTTTTGCGTTTTTCAAATCGTAAGCGATTTGAAAACGCTGCGTTTTCCAGAACATGTGCGTATATCATTAAAAACATTTGCTGAAAACATTGAAAAAGAAAAATCTGCAGAAGAAAAGTGGAAAGAATTCTTAAATAGTGGATCATTTCCTACTTTTGAAAACATTTGTTGCTTCGTCTTTTCAATTCCTCATTCTAATGGAGCCAGTGAACGAATTTTTAGTTTAATGTTTAATTTTTGGAGGAAGGAACGAAATAAACTTTTAATAGAAAATTTGGAAAGCGAGTTAATAATAAAAACAAACTTTGAATACAGTTGTACTCAGTTTTTCAATTTTTTAAAAACCGAAAAAGGTAAAAATGAATTTGTAAATCAAATACAAAAAAGTGATAAATATTTATAATTTATTTAAATGTATCAGTTAATTTTAAAGTCAATAATTTCCAAAAATTAATAATGTATATGTATGTATGTACTTATATCAAAGTATACCATTAAAATTATTTTTTGTTAAATTAATTTTGAAGTATTAAACAATGAAAATTTGTTTTTTAGTTTTTATTCACATAAATTAAAAATCCAATAATACTATCATAACATAATACATTGATTTTAGTCTAGTCTGAAATATATATAAATTCTATAGATTTAAAATCACAAAAACTGATTTAAATTAAATTTTAAGTTCATTTTTTTATATTAAATACAAATAGTTATGATCTCTTTTTTATGTTCTTCATTGTTACTGTTGTGAACTATTTTTTGTTATTTTTTTTTTACTCAATTGTACTGCTTTTTTAACTTCGATGTACGTTTTTTGACGATTTCAAATCTGGCAAGCCTAAACAATAGACACAAGCAACAAGAAGCGACCCAGATTGAAAAGCAGCAGTTCATGCAAAGAAGACACAACAAAAACAAGTAAGTGCAAAAAATCAAATATAAAAAAGAGAGAAACACAAATCTTTAGTGCGGGAGTTCTCTCTTAAATTTTTTTGTCGCTGTTAAAGAAGTAGAAGAAAAGGGTTACCACCCATACTTCTTTTGATAAATTTCTGGGGAAATAAAATACATCCATATTAATAATTAATCTTGAAATTAATTATTATTTTTGATAATTCTTCTTGTAAAATCGCTAGCAGGGACTTTTTTGACTCAATTTAACCCTTATTTTTATCGATTTGAATTTTAACCCATCATTAAACAATGGCACTTGATAAATTTGTAAATTGTACAAATGACCTTTTGGATTTTGAAATAGAGTACATATACACAAAGTGCGGCCGAAAACAACATTCACTCTCTTGAGGTACTTCGGGTCGAACTTGATTCTCTATGGACACAAGTCAAAAGGGCGTATAGAGAGTGTAGGGTTACAAAAGAATTCTAAAGCAAAACCCATCGATAAAGATAAGCTTAGTGGTCGTTACAAAAAAGGTTTTTCTGCCTACAAAACGTGTTTAGGGTCAATTAATGCAGAAATTCAAGCCTTATCGAATCCAAAGAAAGAAGAGCGGATTTCTGCTGTTGAAAATCAACCACAAAGCTCCCTCGGAATCTTTTAAAGGAATTTGAAAATTCACTTCAGGAAATTACAAAAGTTCCGACGTGGGAACAATTCAACACTTTCTTGACGAACAGTTCTAAGACTCTAGAATCCATAGCGGCCATCACACAATCAAATTCGAAATTGGAACAACCAGGAAAGGACAATTTAAAATCTAGGCCCAAACGAGTTCACAATTTTCACATAAACACAACCCAAAATGAAACTGGGTCGAACAATATAAAATCTTTGAAGACAAATAGGGCACAGAAAAATGACTCAAATCGCAAATGCCAACATTGTAAGGAGTCTCACCAATTGTTTTCGTGCCCCAAATTCTTGGAGAAGAATGTTAACGACAGAATTCACATTGTAACGGTCACAAATTCATGTTACAATTGCCTCTCTATTGACCACAGTGTTAAGGACTGTAAAAGTAAATTCAGTTTTAGATTATGTAAGCAAAGACACAACACTTTGTTACATAAGGGATCAGAAACCCAAACTTTAGTTCAGAATTGTGAAGCGACCCAATCTAGCAGGAGCATCGCAGAACGAAACAGCAATATACAGTCCACATCAGCATCGAACTTTTCCGTCCCAAATATCACTTCCTTGACACTGCAAGAGAGCAAACATCTCTATCAATCTCAAAATGAGAAGGAAACCTTGTTACTGATCGAAACTAGAGGCGAAAAGTACCAGGCAAGAGCAATCATCGACCCTGGTTCACAATCAACTTTTATGTCAGAAAAGTTGAAAAATAAACTAAATTTAGACACCAAACGAAATTTAGTTCATGTTACAGGCTTGAGTCAAACAGTTTCAGAGACTTCAACCAAAGCATGTTTATTCAATCTTTGCTCCAAGGTGGATTCACAATTTAAATTAGAAGTCTGGGCAACAGTGCCATCTAATTTACCACCACAAACCCCAGATTTACAACATTACAATGAGACTGCTAAATTAGAACTTGCAGATCCTCAATTCAATCAAAGCAAACCCATCGACTTGCTTATAGGCCTCGACCTGGGCCACTCAATATATTGCATGGACACACCGATGGGGTCTATTGGATCCCTTTTGGCACAAAAAACAGTATTTGGCTGGATTGTGGGGGGACCAATTTCAACAAAGACACAACCTGGTACAACAGTGTCACTACTCAACACTACGTCCCTTGACCGAATCCTCACACGCTTTTGGGAGGTGGAGGAGACCCCAAAACGGGTTTTGAGGTCAGATGAGGACACATCCTGCGAAAACAATTTCATGTCGACAACACGAAGAAACGACAAAGGAAGGTATATAGTTACCCTACACTTCAAAAATAGTGAAGAGATAGGAACTTCGAGAAACATAGCTATGGCACAGTTCTTGAGAATGGAACGCACGTTTAGCCAGAAACCCGAACTCAAAAAACAATACGACCAAGTAATTGTTGAGTACCTTGAGTTAGGACATATGAGGAAAATTTCTCCCCTGGAAATCAACACAAACCCAAATTATTACCTGCCGCATCATGCAGTAATAAAACCCGAACGGTTGACAACGAAACTTAGAGTAGTTTTCAACGCTTCTAGCCCGTCTTCAAACAAGAAGAGTCTGAATGACATATTATATCCAGGACCAATACTTCAACAGGACTTAGTGCATCTGATACTGAAGTGGAGATTCTTCCGTTTTGTGTACAACGCAGATATCACAAAAATGTATCGACAGTTACTCATTGATCCGACTCAAACCAAATATCAAAGGATATTATTTCGGCAAACAGAAAAGGATCCTATTGAGGATCACGAACTCTTGACAAAGACTTTTGGAGTCAACTGTGCTCCGTTTCTGGTCTTTAGAACCCTACTTCAACTAGCTGAAGATGTAAAATCGACTCACCCTCTCGCATCAAAAATTCTACAACAAAACATGTACGTGGATGATGTTATAGCAGGTGGTCACACATTAGTCGACGCCATCAAATCAAGAAAAGAACTTACAACAGTTTTAAAATCCACTGGATTTGACCTGATGAAATGGTGTAAAAGATTAAAACAAGTCCTTTTTGTTTTATTTACCAAGTGCGCCAAGAAGCGCACAGTTTGGCTATATTTTATTAATTAATTCTTATCCCTAAAATTACACAGTATTTATACATAAATAATGCTGATCAAGCATTATGTCTACAGTGGAAGGTATAGCAAGAATTTCAAATAATTATTAAGAAATATTTTTAATATTTCTAATTTTCTATGACTATTTTCGGTTGGATTTCTTTCAAGTATATCATATGCAGAAAGTTTTTCGGTTTTTATATTGCCTTTATCGACTGTTGTGATAGTATTATTTGTATTTAGAATACGAATATATGCTTGATTAGATTTTACCAATGTGTTCGCGATAAAAACACCTGGTTCGAGTTCTTGATTTGGTATTAATATTTCATCATCGCAATCAATAAAATTAACTTTTCGTATTACTTCTGATCTTGGTGGTAAAATAAGGCTGTTGTTATTAATAATTGGTATTTCTATAGGTTGTGGTATATTGAATGGTAGTAGGACTAAGTAGTCATAATTCTGATTGAAATCCAATATACAATTATATTTCTTAATGAAATCCATACCAATGATTCCATCGCTTGGTATTGCGAAATCATTGTCTACTACTTGGAAGGTATGTGGTATTAGATAATTTTTAAATTTTAAATCAAAAAATATGCTACCTATAGATTTAATTTCACCTTGTCCTATTCCACTTAATGTTGTTATTCTGTTAGTATTTATTTGTGCTAAATTGAAATATTTCGATTTTATGAGAGAAATGTCGGCTCCTGTGTCAACTAATAGTGTTACTTTAGTGTTATTGTTATCTATATTAATCTGAATGAAATAACATAAGTTGAGGTTAAGATTATATACTTTCTTATTTACTGTTCTGATCTTAGGGGATGTTCGGAGTTTTCCGAACCATTTTCATTTGAGCTTGTTGCTCGTACGTAGCGTCTATTGCTACGGTTATCATATCTTTGTCTGTTTCTATTATTGTAATTGTTAGCATAGTTATTACCATTGTTATTATTATTGTTATTTCGTGGATAATTGTTTCTACCACGAAATCTTCTGTTGTTTCCACAATAATTATTATATGTGGGTTTCTGCCTAAAGTATAATATAGAATTTTGTTGCCCTGTTGCTTCAGTGCAACTATTTACGAATTTACTGACGGCTTCGTTCATGTCACGGAACTGTCCTGCTTCCATGATAAGTTTTACCTTATCGATGTTGCAGTTTTTGGTAAGTGCCTACACAGCTATCAGTGTGGCGTATTTGTTTCCTAAATCAGTTGTTAGTCCGTCCGATATATACGCATTTTCTAGCGATTTTGTAAGGGATTCAATCTCTGCACAGTAAGTATTTGCAGTCTTGTTGTTTTGTTTAGTATTCATAATCTTTGCGGATGGAACTTCGACAGATTCACCCTTAACAGTTAGCTTTAATTTATTTATAATTTCTAATATTGTGGATTCGTGGTATATCAAATTCCTAGCACTTCCTTTTAGTTTTGTTTTTATTAAAGAAACTGCAGTTGACTCATGGTTACCCTTGATGGTGTTTAGTAATTCTAAGGAGTCTATAAAGGAACGGAGGTTTTCAGATTTCCCGTCGAAATCTGGAACAAGCTTTGAAGCTGTATTCAAAAATTCTACTACTGTGTATGTCATATTGTTATCTGCTGTAAAATATTCAGCAAGATTAAAGTTTAATTTTTGATGTAGTTTGTTTGGTAATTCAATTTTTATGTTCTTTTTGGCTGCTATTTTTAGTAATTTGATTTTTAAGTCCAAAAAGAATCCTTCGGCTGCCGTCTGATGTCCTTTTGTCAATCGGTAGTAGTTTACGTTAAGCACGACTCTTATTTGTTCAAATCTGGTTATGAGGTTTTGAATGTGAAGTTGAATAGTTTCGTCCTTTGTTGGTCTGTCAATGTTCAGGCATTTGTATGAACGGTCGAAATGTTCCTTAATTAATCTAACCTTGTACTGTATGTCTTTCCATTCCATTAATGTTTCTAAACTTTGTCTAGGTCATTGGCTCTACTTAAATACCTTTTCTTTAATCTTCTGCTATGTAGCGCGTAAATATGTAAGGCAAAATGAAGACATAATATAACTACAATTATTATTAAATAATTTTCTACTTTAGTAAGACTAATTGATTCACCACCTACTTCTATCTCATTCACCACATTGGCATTAGGCCTGTCTACTTTTGACTGCTGTTTAAACCTTTTTATTATTAACCGAGCAAAAATTTCAAATAACTTTCAAGGTCCATTTACACATATTAAATTTAGAATTTATATTTACGTAATTTAAAATAAATTTCTTAGCACATATTAATAATTTTTTTTTATATAAAAATATATAAATTATTTCACAATTTTTTTTTTTTTTTTAATTTCAAATAAATAACACTATTTATTATAACACTCCATATTTTGTTCAAAAAAAAAAAATGTTTTGCCTCGAGCGGTTAACACTTACAGGCCCTAAGAGTGCGGATAGAACGCACTTCTTTTGCAAGCTAATGACAAAAATATTTATTTACCATTACTTTTTTTTTTTACAATATTGTTGATCTTCTCCCAGATCTTAGGTGCTTCTACCCAAATCGGTGGTGGTTTCTTTCGGCTTACTTGGCTTTTGGTTGTATTCGCCGCTTTGTAGGTTACGTGTCTTGCTCTGTGTAAGCCTTCTCTATTCCTCCATGGTTATTGCCGGATGACACTGTGCTCGTGGAAATTCTTAATGCCTTTTGGCCAGGCGGATCTTCCTTCAACGGATCTTGGCTGTCCGCTTATATGTAAAATTGGGTTCTTTATCTCCTGGAGGTCCTTGGTGCCTCTTAGCCAGACGGTCCTAAATTCAGAGGGTGGTTTTAAATTTAAGCACTCCTCTTAGCTCCTTTTGAAGTGCCAATTATAATTCGGAACTTCTCGGCAGGACCACTGTTATATTCTGGGTGCTAATAAATGCAGCACTTCCAGAATACTGGCAGGATCGCCATGTAAAAGATTAAAACAAGTTCTTTTTGTTTTATTTACCAAGTGCGCCAAGAAGCGCACAGTTTGGCTATATTTTATTAACTAAATCTTATCCCTAAAATTACCCAGTATTTATACATAAATAATGCTGATCAAGCATTATGTCTACAGTGGAAGGTATAGCAAGAATTTCAAATAATTATTAAGAATATGAAAATATGAATATGTCCAACACTAGCAGTGTTGACAGTATTGACTATTAAATTGCAAACGCAAGCAAATTGATCGTTGCTTGAATTTACCAAACAGAAGTGCCATCAACAATGTGTATGTGTATGTACATATGTACGTTATAGATACTTTGTAATAAGAACTCAATAAAAGAATTTCTTTAAACATGTGCCGGCAATGATGACATCATGAACATGCTACAAATGAGACCCTACTGCCTCTCGATTGGTTAAAGTTGTCAGAAAACACTGGAACTAAAACTCTTGGAATCAAATGGAACATTTCTTCAGACTCATTTACATTTACAGCACCAGATGTCAAATTAAAGGAAAACTACACCAAAAGAGAAGTTTTGTCTACAATTGCCAGATTCTTTGACCCTTGTGGATGGATAGCCCCGATAATAGTTGAAGCAAAATTAATTATGCAACAGATTTGGTTAGATAAAGTCGATTGGGATGACATACTAAAACCCTTGACTTGTCTACAGTGGCAAAAATTCATAAAAAACTGCCCCGAAATAAATATATTGAAAATTCCCCGTTGGATCCAATTCAGCCCGAATTGTAATGTGGAAATTCACGGTTTCAGTGACGCTTCAGAAAAAGCTTATTCAACGGCCCTTTATGTTCGAATACAATCAGAAAATTCAGTATTCACATTTCTTCTGCTTAGAACTTTGTGGATCCGTATTATTGGCAAACCTTGCATGTGGAATCATACCAAATCTTCAGATTCAAAATATCAAGGCATATTATTGGACCGATTCAACAATCGTGGTGTCCTGGTTAAAGAAACCCCTTTGCTCATGGAACACTTTCGTTGGAAATCGTGTTTCTGAAATCCTAGATAAGGTTGGAAATCAAAATTGGCAACATATCGACTCAAGGATGTACTCCACAGGAACTGGAAAACCACAACCTATGGTGGTTTGGACCCTCCTGGTTAAAATTGCCTAAAATCATTGGCCGATACCAACACAACACGCGAAGAGCCATTAAATCGATTCTGAGATCTATCACGCGCTTATCGAGTGCTTGCTTATGTCATACGATTATGGAGAAATACTGGAAGCAACCGAACCCATCTTCGCGTATCTTCAGCAGAAATAACCCGAGAAGAAATAGATTTCGTCAAACATCGACTCATCATATGGCCTCAACAAAATCATTTTCCAGATGAGTACAAACATTTGAAACTTAAGCAGAAAATATCCCCAACCAGCAGTCTTTTGACCTTAAATCCATTCATGGATCGCCATGGCATTATTAGAGCCAATGGGCGACTCGCTCAATCACCTGCATTAACTTACAATGAACGCTACCCAATACTGCTACCTCATAACTCGAAGCTATCACAACTACTAGTGGAATTTACACATAAAATTACCCTTCATGGAGAAAACCAACTAATGGTTCGAGTCCTACGCACAGAATATTGGATATTTAGATTGAAACCCTTGGTCAAAAGCGTAATTCACAACGGTAAAACGTGTGTTTTGTGCAAAAAACAGACGCAAAATCAAAAGGCTCCATTACCACCAGAACGGACAACATTATCAAGACCCTTTGCTTCAACTGGATTAGACTACGCAGGACCTGTTGACATCAAATATTTCACAGGCCGAGCGTGTCTTATTACAAAAGGGTATATTTGCATATTTGTATGCTTCGCCACAAAAGCTGTACATCTTGAAGCAGCAAGTGATTTATCGACCCAATCGTTCTTAGCAGCATTTTCCCGCTTCATAGGAGAACGTGGATGTCCCGCACTCATTTATTCAGATAATGGGAAAAATTTCGTCGGAGCAGCAGAACTACTCAGAAAAGACCGTCTAGAATTCATAAAAACTCTTCAAAATCAAGTGACCCATCATTTTAGTCATCAAAATATTAACTGAAAGTTTATTCCCACAGGAACCCCACACATGGGCGGCCTTTGGGAAGCCGGTGTAAAATCATTAAAAACACACCTCAAAAAGATGATACCGAACTTGAAATTCAGTTTGAAGAGCTCTCTACAATTCTTACTCGTATAGAATCGTGCCTAAATTCTAGACCCTTAAGTCCTGATAGCGAAGACCCAAATGACCTTAATCCATTCACCCCTGGACACTTCCTGATTGGTAGTGCATTATTGACCCCAGCTGAACCAGATGTAAGCAGTGAAAATCTGATTCTCATCAACCGCTGGAAACGCCTGAAGGTCATCTACCACTCATTTTGCCAAAGATGGAAGTCCGAATACTTGGTTGAACTTCAACGCAGATACAAATGGAAGATTCAGAGGGACAATGTTAAAATCAACGATCTGGTAGTCATCAAAAACAACAACTTGCCGCCTAATGAATGGCAAATGGGTCGAATCATCAAAACCTATCTTGGACCTGACCAAAAATGTAAAGTTGTAGACATCAAAACAAAAAATGGAGTCATGACCAGACCAATTACAAAAATTGTGGTTTTGTTTGCAAATTAGTATAACCCCCAACTATTTACATACACTAATATTGTTCTAACTTTATACTTACAGGTATGGCATCCCAACAATTTCAACGCCCCAAACTTTGGAAATTTTCCTGCGGTATACGTTTATGTACATCATCTGTCAACAACTTCACAATACACTAGTTCATGAGACTTTTGCAACTTACCGACCCACAAGCTACAAACAGGACCTGTTCAAAACCTGTGGTAAACTTCACCAAGGCATGGGGGCCGGAATGTAAAACGTTTAATATTATATGAGAGAACACCCTGTAGAACATTAACGGTTCTTTTTCATATTTTATACTCTTTTGCTTAATCTTACATTTTTTAATATTCTTCTTTTTCATTGCTACATAACATTGTAGTTTTCTTGTATATAGACACTCTTGTTTCGGCAGTCAATCGAGAAACTCAAGTGTGACATTTTTTGAAAGACATAAACTAAAGACACAAATTGAATTTAAACAAAAACCAAAAACAATAAACAAAGTGTGAACAAAGACATAAAATAAAGGCAAATATAAATTGTAATTAAATATAAATAAAACAAAATCATTTCATTTAAAATAAAATCGGAATTAAAAAGACATAGGACTTAAACATTGAATTTAATAAATTGAAACAAAATTACAAAGACAAAACCAAAGGCATTTTTAATTTAAACAAAAAACGAACCAGCACAACATTAAACAGTATATATAAAAATATTTTAACAATTACTCCGAGCCTCAATGGGTTATATCATGACAATTGTAAAAGAAACAAAAACCAAAAGAAATATAATAGATACGTTCGCAAGCATTATTGGAATACTTTGGAATTGGAACATAACAATAATGTTATAAAAAATTAAAATAACATAGCAAACATATGTGGTACATACTGTGGGACAGAAAATTATGCTATCGATCTAATTGGTTGTGGTTTCTTTTAGCCTTTATCAAGTTAAATTGAATAATTAGAATAAAAGATCATTATTGACTTACCAAATCAATCGATTTAATGATGAAGGCCACCAGCATGATGTCGATGATGTGGTTGCTATATTATTTATATATTCAAAAATCTTCTAGGAAATGAGTTAAATTCAATAATGATAATTTATAGGGTAATTTATAGTCTAAATTTTAATTTAACATTAGTCTTTATAATTTCAATAGAAAATTACCGGGATATTACTACATTTTCATTATTAGGTAGGAATTTAGATACAAATATTTCAATAGGATTGTATGATAATATAGAAAAATGATTTTAGGTTGAAATAATAAAAATTTGGAAATCTCCCTTCTAAACTATTTCTCTTGTCTCAATTTTGAGTATTTGCACATTTTCATTATAAAATTCATTATGTAAAATTTTTACAATTCAAATTATTACATCTAATATTTCTTTTTAAATTTAAGATAATTCAATATCATAATTATGATGTTTTCAGCAATCTTTGGTTACATATACAGTGAATCACAGTGAAAATGGCCCACCATGAAATTACATCAGTATTTGGTTAATATTTATTAAAAAGGAAGAAAATAAAATAAATATTTTTGTTTAAAATAAAGCTTAGCTTTGATGGCACCCCACAAATAATAGTCCAACGGTGTCAAATCGCAGCTCCGAGGTGGCCCAATTATGCCTCTAGACCAAAATCCGCACCAAGCAGTAACTCGTTTTGGGTGCGTCGGCTTTTCAAGGTATGCGTGCGGGTTTTCTGTGCCCCAAATGCGAGCAAATGAGCTTCATCTGGAAAGATGATTTTTTTGGCCAAAATCGGCATCTTCTGTAAGTCGATCGCAGGCCCACTTAGCGAAGCGAAAACGCATAATCATTTATTTTCCATTATTAACCGGAAGGATTGTATTTTCAAATAAAAAAAGAAATTTGAGAAAATATTCAGTAGTTTTTTTTTAAAGCATTTAAAAAAAAAAAGTTATTTGGCGGACCCTTTAGCAGAATGGAATGGGTACATGTTTTTAAATTGAACTGTCATTTTTTTCCTGCGTTAACTGTCATTTTTTTCCTGTATTAAAAATACAATTAAGTACTATTTGGCAAAACACATAGTTGCATTTCTATTTTTACTAGATTTTGAGTAGATTTTGCCGTAATCTACTAAATAAGTAGATTTTGTTTTGTATGGCAAATCTAGTTAAAATTTGGCTCGAAATCTCATAAGTACTAGATTTCGCTGTAGTGTAAATGGGGTATTATAAAAAGAGCTTTTGTTTTGTTTGTAGAAATGAATTAATTAGTAAGACAAAAATTTTATTTTGTTATTTTTTGTTTCTTTTCTTACTATGTTGTATTAATTGTAATTTATATTTGAAAAAATAAAATAAAAAAACTGTGAATTTAATTTTGGTTATATTTTTTCTTATTTGGAGATTTTTTTACAAATGTTGGTTACAATATTTTTTTTCGTGGCAACACTGACCAGAATAAATGATTTCAGAAAAATTAATGAAAAAGTGGTCAAACAACAAAAATGCACGATGAGAACAACGCATTGTTACGCTCTTGGTTTCTGTTTCCTTCCCTTCTATCTTTCCCCCCGCGTCAAGAAATATTTTTGAAAAATATTCCAAAATATGTTAAATTGCACATGCTTTATACTTTATTTTCTTTGGTATAACACAATTTTAGCCATGTTGCCGTGGAGTAACGCTTTAATACTTCAGTATAATACAGGGTTTTATGACGCACGTGATCTACTTTCAGTTTCGGTTCTTCGTAAAGATGACTTCAGGCTCTTCTGAAAGTTAGGATTTCTGATTTCACAATTTTATGATCGCCAATGCAAAGTCTTTATCATATTTATTCTGAATATAATATAAGACATTTCTCCATTTTTAGTTTGTATTTTCTATTTTATTATATTTTCTTTATTTAACGCACAAAAACTTCACAAACAAACTTCACAAAAAGCTTTTACAAGAAGAATACTTTATTTGCGTCACATTTTAATAAAATGTCACTAATCCCAATGTTCACGATCTGAACACTTTGAAGTTCAAAAGAAAAAGAGCGATTAAGATCGCGAGATCACCCACGTTAAGTCGCTTCTAGATCATTCTATTAATTTAATAGGAATAAAACTGTTTTTCGAATTTCTGTTTTTTCTATTTGGTTCTTTTTCTATTATTATTATTAATTTATTTAATCTAAAAGAAATTAATTCTAAGATTAAATTTAACGGAAGAACATTAGCTGCATTGTCTATCAGCTCCTAATGCAGAAAATAATAATATTGTATGTACATGTTAATTCTAAATTATAAATAAATGCTATTTACAGAACATTAAACTCTCAGTTTGGTGAATTTTTGAAAGTTGTAGATTTTATCGATATTCTCAGAAGATGGATGTTTAAGGAGATTCAGGGCAGACATGTTCCCAAACAGTTTTAGTCGTGTATCAGAAAGTAACGGGCATTCTGTAAGAATATGCCCGATGGTGAGGTTACTATTGCAACGAGTACACGTTGGTGCTTGAGCTGGTTTTTTTAGGAGCCATTCATGAGAAAAAGGGAATGGCCTAGCTGCAAGCGGGAAAATATTTTTATTTGTTCCTACCCAATGTCTGTGGGTAGATCGGATGACAGTTTTGGGTGTTTATTGAGTAGTGATAACGAGTCAGCGGTTTCTGTTTAAATTTATTTTTGACATGATTGCGGGTATGATGTCGAATATCATTTTTTTCTAGTGTGTTGTTCGTAATAATGGGAGCATAAGACGCAAATTTGGCAGCAATGTCTGCCTTTTCATTGCCGATAATGCCCATGTGACTTGGAACCCAGTGTATTTTTAGCATACATGGGCACACTGCATTATATTTTTAATGCAGTATTTATAGCATTAAGCAGTAAAATTTTACTGATTACTGAAAAAATTTTAAGTAAGCAGTAAAATTTTACTGATTACTGAAAAAAATTGCAGTAACCAGTAAAATTTTACTCGTTACTGAAAAAATTGCAGTAACCAGTAAAATTTTAATCATTACTGCATTACTGGTTACTGTAATATTTAAGAAACGAGTAAAAATCCACTAGCAAATGGAAACGATTTTGAAAATATTTGCAGCAATTTAAGTGAAAATTTTCGTAAACTAAAGCGATTGTTAGAGAGCGATACTGATTAAAAATTGACTTCTGATTTTTTTTTTTTTTTGTTAATATTTTATTCAATAATCACTTTTCTATTGTTTTTTGTTTAAAAAAATAAGTGTATGAAGCAACACAAATTTAAATTACTTATTATTACGTGGAAACAATCCTGTCTTTTTTATGGATACTCTATTTTTTACGTGATTTCCTTTACGCGAGTTTTCGAGGTACGATCTATCGTGTAAAATCAGAATTAGGTGTATTGCATTAATCATTGAAATTTTAGCATTTTTCCGTTACAACAAAATATATCCCATAATAAAAGAGAAGATTTTTTTTACAACAACGCATTCCCAGTTGGCCATGTTGAATAGTCGTTCAAACAGATGCGTTTACCAAGATTATTAATTATTGAAGAAATAATAAAGATTATAAATTTTTCATACAATATCTTTCAAACTTGGTGTCTAAAATCACTTAAATAACATAGAGTATTTATTTAATCGTAATAAATAAAAATTTATTTACCAAAAGAAAAAAAACCTATAAAAATGTTTCATTTCTTAAGACAATTCGAATAAAAAAAATATCCTATTGTATATTTCTGTAAATTTTTATGCAATCGTCAGTTAAAATGCAATTTTTGCATTTGTATTAATTACAGTATTTCCCGGATATAAGCACTTTCAAAAATGCTTACAAGACGGTGCTTATAAGCGGGTGATTCTTATATCGAAATCTCGCATAGCGGACATCAAATGCATTAATACAAATCTGTGTTAAAATTCCATTTTATTATTTTTTATTAAACAAAAGTAAAAAACAACTCATTTATAAAACAATATAAAAAAAAAAACAAAACAAAAAATCTGTTGACAAAAAAACATTACATATGTTTATAAATCGTCGTTGAAAATCCAAAAGCACATAACATCAGTTTTTAAAACTTTAAAGGAGAAAAAAAACACGATACGTTATTATTATTATTGATAAGTTACTTTGAATAATGGATATGAAAAAGTAATTTTTTACAAAGAGTTCTAAAATTTTTTAGAGGTATGTAGTTTTGTCTAACAAATCAGAATCAATAAAAGCCACGATTACGATTTTTTGATGGTACGTACTTTTGGGTTTTCAACGACGATATGTAGATATACTTAAGGCTAAGGAACTGAGATCGATTACATATGCACATACATACATGTACCGATTATGTTTATAAGAAAGTGTTGCCATAACAAATTTTAATGCCGCTGAATAATTTTATTGCCATTCAAAATAATTGTGACCGGGTGCATATAAACGAATTTTTTTTTAGAGAAAATTTAAATTATGAGGTAAAATTATTTGTGTTTATAAGCGGGGAGTGCTTATAAGCGGGATGCATATATCGAAATATTTTCTGTATATTGTTAAACAAAAATCAAGTTTGCATAAGTTTTGGTGCTATTAAGCGAGGAGTTCTTATATCCGGGGTGCTTATATCCGGGGAATACTGTATAAGAATTACTTTAGTAATCAGTATAATTTTACTGGTTACTGCAATTTTTTCAGTAACGAGTGAAATTTTACTGGTTACTGCAATTTTTTTTAGTAATCAGTAAAATTTTACTGGTTACTGCAATTTTTTTCAGTAATCAGTAAAATTTTACTGCTTACTTCTTTTTTTTCAGTATGTTTAATGATGGATGTTTTGCACTGGTTCGTTTGTCTATTGTTCTTTTAATTTTGTTGTTTTTATTTTAAAGAAAAATGCCTTTGGTTTTGTCTTTGTAATTTTAAATTCAATTTATATTTATTTTTATTTATCAAATTCAATGTTTAGTTCTTGTGTTTTTTATGTTATTTTATTTACAAAATTGTTTTGTTTCATTTGATTATGTCTAATTTTAATTTTATGTTTGCCTTTTTCTTTTGTCTTTGTTCACACTTTATTTAATGTTTTATTTATTTGAAAAGGGGGTCACAGTGTTTTGTTTTTGTTTTCAATTTGTTTCACATTTTGTTACTTATGTTTATTGTTCTGATCTTTGTCGTCTTGCTGTTGAAACTAGAGTGATTTTTAAGCAAAAATAAGTTTTATGTTAGAGCAATGAATATGAGAAAAGATCAAGAATAACAAAAGTGATGAGAGTACATATGTAAGGAAAAGAACCGTTACTATATCAAAAAGGGTATTCCTTTAAATGGTGTGAACGTTGAACATTCCGGCCCCCATGCCTTGGTGAAGTTTACCACAGGTTTTGAACAGGTCCTGTTTGTAGGTTGTGGGTCGGTAAGTTGCAAAGCCACATTGTGAGGTTGTTGACAGATATGGCACCATGATGTACGTAAACGTATACTGCAAGAAAATTGCCAATGTTTGGGGCGTTGAGATTTTTGTTGTTGGGATGCCATACCTGTAAGTGTAAAATTAGAACAATATTAGTGTATGTAAATGGTTAGGGGGTATACTAATTTGCAAAAAAAACCACAATTTTTGTAATTGGCCTGGTGATGACTCCATTTTTTGTTCTGATATCTACAACTCTACAGTTTTGGTCAGGTCCAAGATGAGTTTTGATGATTCGACCCATTTGCCATTCATTGGGTGGCAAGTTGTTGTTTTTGATGACTACCAGGTCGTTGATTTTAACATTGTCCCTCTGAATCTTCCATTTGTATCTGCGTTGAAGTCCAACCAAGTATTCGGACTTCCATCTTTGGCAAAATGAGTGGTAGATGACCTTCAGGCGTTTCCAGCGGTTGATGAGAGTCAGATTTTCACTGCTTACATCTGGTTCAGCTGGGGTCAATAGTGCACTACCAATCAGGAAGTGTCCAGGGGTCAATGGATTAAGGTCATTTGGGTCATCGCTAGCAGGACTTAAGGGTCTAGAATTTAGGCACGATTCTATTCGAGTTAGAATTGTAGATAGCTCTTCAAACGTGAATTTCAAGTTCGGTATCATTTTTTTGAGGTGTGTTTTTAATGATTTTACACCTGCCTCCCAAAGGCCGCCCATGTGTGGGGCTCCTGGAGGAATAAACTACCAGTTTAGGTTTTGATGACTAAAATGATGGATCACTTGACTTTGAAGAGTCTTTATGAATTCTAGACGGTCTTTTCTGAGTAGTTCTGCTGCTCCGACGAAATTTTTCCCATTATCTGAATAAATGAGTGCGGGACATCCACGTCTTCCTATGAAGCGGGAAAATGCTGCTAAGAACGATTGGGTCGATAAATCACTTGCTGCTTCAAGATGTACAGCTTTTGTGGCGAAGCATACAAATATGCAAATGTACCCTTTTGTAATGAGACACGCTCGGCCTGTGAAATTGTTGATGTCAAAAGGTCCTGCGTAGTCTAATCCAGTTGTAGCAAAGGGTCTTGATAATGTTGTACGTTCTGGTGGTAATGAAGCCATGATTTGATTTTGCGTCTGTTTTTTGTACAAAACACACGTCTTACAATTGTGAATCACGCTTTTGACCAAGGGTTTCAATCTGAATATCCAATATTCTGTGCGTAATACTCGAATCATTAGTTGGTTTTCTCCATGAAGGGTAATTTTATGTGTAAATTCCACTAAGAGTTGTGATAGCTTCGAGTTATGTGGTAGCAATATTGGGTAACGCTCATTATAGGTTAATGCAGGTGATTGCGCGAGTCGCCCATTGGCTCTAATAATGCCATGGCGATCCATGAAAGGATTTAAGGTCAAAAGACTGCTAGTTGGGGATATTTTCTGCTTAAGTTTCAAATGTTTGTACTCATCTGGAAAATGATTTTGTTGAGTCCATATGATGAGTCGATGCTTGACGAAATCTATTTCTTCTCGGGTGATTTCTGCGGAAGATAAGCGAAGATGGGTTCGGTTGGTTCCAGTATTTCTCCATAATCGTATGACATAAGCAAGCAATCGATAAGCGCGTGATAGGTCTGAAAATCGATTTAATGGGTCTTCGCGTGTCGTGGTTGTAAATGCTTTTACAGTTTTAGCTTCTAGGTTTGTGTCACCTGTTTGTGTTGGTATCGGATATTGATTTTTAGGCAATTTTAACCAGGGTCCAAACCAACATAGGTTGTGGTTTTCCAGTTCTTGTGGGCTACATCTGCTGGGTTATCTTTTGAGTCGATATGTTGCCAATTTTGATTTCTAACCTTATCTAGGATTTCAGAAACACGATTTCCAACGAAGGTGTTCCATGAGCAAGGGTGTTTCTTTAACCAGGACAGCACTATTGTTGAGTCGGTCCAATAATATGCCTTGATATTTTTAATCTGAAGGTTTGGTATAATTCCACATGCAAGGTTTGACAATAATACGGATCCACAAAGTTCTAAGCGGGGCAAAGATATTTGTTTAATGGGAGCTACACGGGTCTTTGAAGTCAGAAGAAATGTGAATACTGAGTTTTCCGATTGTATTCGAACATAAAGAGCCGCTGAATAGGCTTTTTCTGAAGCATCACTGAAACCGTGAATTTCCACATTACAATTCGGGCTAAATTGGATCCAACGGGGAATTTTCAATATATTTATTGCGTGGCAGTTTTTTATGAATTTTTGCCACTGTAGACAAGTCAAGGGTTTTAGTATGTCATCCCAGTCAACTTATCTAACCAAATCTGTCGCATAATTAGTTTTGCTTCTACTATTATTGGGGCTATCCATCCACAAGGGTCAAAGAATTTGGCAATTATAGATAAAACTTCTCTTTTTGTGTAGTTTGCTTTTAATTCGACATCTGGTGCTGTAAACGCAAATGAGTCTGAAGAAATATTCCATTTGATTCCAAGAGTTTTTGTTCCAGTGTTTTCTGACAAATTTAACCAATCGAGAGGTAGTAGGGTCTCATTTGGTAGATCTTGTATGACTCGTGGGTCATTTGATGTCCATTTCATTAGATCAAATCCAGCAGATTTCAAAACTGTTGTAAGTTCTTTTCTCGATTTGATGGCGTCTATTAATGTGTGACCACCTGCTAAAACATCATCCACGTACATGTGTTGTTGTAGAGTATTTGATGCGAGAGGGTGAGTTGATTTTACATCTTCTGCTGGTTGAAGAAGGGTTCTAATGGCCAGAAACGGGGTGCAGTTGACACCAAAAGTCACTGTCAGGAGTTCGTAATCCTCAATAGGATCCTTTTCTGTTTGCCGAAATAATATCCTTTGATATTTGGTTTGAGTCGGATCAATGAGTAACTGTCGATACATTTTTGTGATATCTGCGTTGTACACAAAACGGAAGAATCTCCACTTCAGTATCAGATGCACTAAGTCCTGTTGAAGTATGGGTCCTGGATATAGTATGTCATTCAAACTCTTCTTGTTTGAAGACGGGCTAGAAGCGTTGAAAACTACTCTAAGTTTCGTTGTCAACCGTTCGGGTTTTATTACTGCATGATGCGGCAGGTAATAATTTGGGTTTGTGTTGATTTCCAGGGGAGAAATTTTCCTCATATGTCCTAATTCGAGGTACTCAACAATTACTTGGTCGTATTGTTTTTTGAGTTCGGGTTTCTGGCTAAGGGTGCGTTCCATTCTCAAGAACTGTGCCATAGCTATGTTTCTCGAAGTTCCTATTTCTTCGCTATTTTTAAAGGGTAGGGTAACTATATACCTTCCTTTGTCGTTTCTTCGTGTCGTCGACATGAAATTATTTTCGCAAAATGTGTCCTCATCTGACCTCAAAACCCTTTTTGGGGTTTCCTCCACCTCCCAAAAGCGCGTGAGGATTTGGTCAAGGGACGTAGTGTTGAGTAATGACACTGTTGTACTAGGTTGTGTCGTTGTTGAAATTGGTCCCCCCACAATCCAGCCAAATACTGTTTTTTGTGCCAAAGGGGATCCAATAGACCGCATCGGTGTGTCCATGCAATATATTGAGTGGCCTAAGTCGAGGCCTATAAGCAAGTCGATGGGTCTGCTCTGATTGAATTGAGGATCTGCAAGCTCTAATTTAGCAGTCTCATTGAAATGTTACAAGTCTAAAGTCTGTGGTGGTAAATTAGATGGAAGAGTCTTCAGGACTGGTGCCCAGACTTCTAATTTAAACTGTAAGTCCACCTTGGAGCAAAGATTGAATAAGCATGATTTGGTTGAAGTCTCTGAAACTGTTTGACTCAAGCCTGTAACATGTACTAAATTTCTCTTGGTGGGTAAATTTAGTTTATTTTTCAACTTTTCTGACATAAAATTTGATTGTGAACCAGGGTCGATGATTGCTCTTGCCTGGTACTTTTCGCCTCTAGTTTCGATCAGTACAATTGCAGTAAATAATAAGGTTTCTTTCTCATTGAGAGACTGATTGCAATGTTTGCTCTCTTGCAGTGTCAAGGATGTGATGTTTGGTATGGAAAAGCTCGATGCTGATGTGGACTGTATATTGTTGTTTTGTGTCGCGATGCTCCTGCTAGATTGGGTCGCGTCACAATTCTGAACTAAGTTTTGGGTTTCTGATCCCTTATGTAACAAAGTGCTGTGTCTTTGCTTACATAATCTACAACTAAATTTACTTTTACAGTCCTTAACACTGTGGTCAATAGAGAGGCAATTGTAACATGAATTTGTGACCTTTACAATGTGAATTCTGTCGTTAACGTTCTTCTCTAAGAACTTGGGGCAAGACCACAATTGGTGAGACTCTTTACAATGTTGGCATTTGTAATTTGAGTCATTTTTTTGTGCCCTATTTGTTGTCAAAGATTTTATATTTTTCGACCCAGTTTCATTTTGGGTCGTGTTTATGTGAAAGGTGTGAACTCGTTTTGGCTTAGATTCAAAATTATCTCTTCTATGTTGTTCTGATTTTGTGACCCCAGGGACATTTTGGGTAAATTTATTTTTCGAAACGATATTTTCTACGGACTCTAAAGTTTTGAACTTATGGGTCAGAAATTTATCGAATTCAGTCCAGGTGGGGATTTCCGCGCAGTCTTCCCGAAAATTCTCAAACTCCTGCACCAAACTTCTCGGAAGTTTGTGAGAGCAAATATATATCAGGAACGACTCCCATGTTCCTGTGTCGACGCCTAACATGTTAAGGGTCTGTCTACAATCATTTATTGTGCGCTGTAGTTTTTTAATTGATGAACCTGTATTTACAGTTGCATGAGGGAGGTCTAAAATTATCTTGTATTGTTCATTAACCTGCATCCATTTGTTCTCGTAACGGTCCACCAAATTCCTCCAAGCTAGGGTGAAGCCGTCATTTGTCAAGGGTACGTGAGCTATTATCTCCCTTGCCTCGCCGCCAGTTTTTTGGGTCAAGTAGAATAATCTCTCGACATTACTGATTCTTGAGTTTTTGATGTATATAGCCGTAAATAAATCACGAAAACTGGGCCACAATTTATAATCCCCAAAAAATATATCGGTATCGCAGGGAGGGAGTCTTATTGACAAACTTTCATTTTCCTGAGGGATGGTCGATTGAAGTTCTGTTTTCCCTACGGAGTCAGATAGCGCCTGAATTTCCGCGTTAATAGACGACAGACACCTTTTGTATGCCGATAGAGTCTGTTGGTATCTTTCCCTAAGTTTCTTCCTATACATTGGTTTATCACCCTCCATTTCCATATCTCTACATTCCTCATAGGACCTTTTCACCTGGGTCCAGAACGAGTCTAATTCTACACGTAGAACTTGTAATGCGTGAACATTATCCTCAGCATGGCTTGCCGAAAAAACACTCTCAAATTCGATTAAATCGTCAGCGCAATTGGAAAATTTTTTAAGAGCCATCTTGAAATATTTATTTAAGGAGTGGTGATAAAATTTGGGAATAAAATTGGGTTAAAAAATGCCCGCCAGCGATTTTACAACAAGAACTATCAAAAATAATAATTAATTTCAAGATTGATTATTAATATGGAGATATTTTATTTCCCCAGAAATTTATCAAAAGAAGTATGGGTGGTAACCCCTCTTTTTTTGTTCCTTTTCTTTTTACTTCTTATTTAACAGCGACAAAAAATTTTAAGAGAGAACTCCCGCACTAAAGAATTTGTGTTTCTCTCTTTTTTATATTTGATTTTTTGCACTTACTTGTTGTTGCTGTGTCTTCTTTGCTAGAACCGCTGCTTCTTAATCTGCGTCTCTTCTTGTTGCTTGTGTCTGTCTATTATTGTATTTTTGGGTCTTTTTTGTTCTGCTACTGCACTTGTGGATTGTATTTTTTCCAAAAAAATTTAACTGTTCTTGGCCCGTTATGTATATTGTGTATTTTAATATTTTTCACTTTTTAAGAAACTTTTTGTTCTTGTAAAATACACTTCACTTTATTCCACTATATACGGTTCGAAGTGACCAAAAAATGTTTAATGATGGATGTTTTGCACTGGTTCGTTTGTCTATTGTTCTTTTAATTTTGTTGTTTTCATTTTAATGAAAAATGCCTTTGGTTTTGTCTTTGTAATTTTAAATTCAATTTATATTTATTTTTATTTATCAAATTCAATGTTTAGTTCTTGTGTTCTTTATGTTATTTTATTTACAAAATTGTTTTGTTTTATTTGATTATGTCTAATTTTAATTTTATGTTTGTCTTTTTCTTTTGTCTTTGTTCACACTTTATTTAATGTTTTATTTATTTGAAAAGGGGGTCACAGTGTTTTGTTTTTGTTTTCAATTTGTTTCACTTTTTGTTACTTATGTTTATTGTTCTGATCTTTGTCGTCTTGCTGTTGAAACTAGAGTGATTTTTAAGCAAAAATAAGTTTTATGTTAGAGCAATGAAAATGAGAAAAGATCAAGAATAACAAAAGTGATGAGAGTACATATGTAAGGAAAAGAACCGTTACTATATCAAAAAGGGTATTCCTTTAAATGGTGTGAACGTTGAACACAGTAAGCAGTAAATTTCAAATTTTTAATGCAGTATTTATTTAATGCAGTATGCCCATGTATGAATTTTAGTAAGTTATGATTATTATGAAATTAGGGCGTCTCTTATTTTGATGATTGTATTCCAATAACTTTTAAAAGGGTTTTTATAGATTTTATTACCGAAAGGCTGTCCAGCAGTGCCAGACAAATAGCCTAATAGATGGTGCATGATTCAGCTGTAAAGACTGATGAGTTCTCGAAGAGGGTGCCCAGGGTGAGTATCTTTCCATCTTCATCTACAATTGAATAAGCTGGTATATTGTTCTGAGACTTAGTACCATCAGTGTAGATCAGTCGCCAGTTGTTTTTTATTTGCTCCTGTATCAGATTGAGAAATATATTCTTAGGGGTGTTGTTCTTACTGAAAGTAGCGAATGAAGTGTCAAAACAACTGTTTTCTAGTTTCCACGGCGGTTCTTTTGTATGTTTTTTTGTTAAGATAAGTGGAACGGATAATTCTGTACATAGCGACAAAGACAGAGCTAGGGCAGATTTAATGCGTTTAAGCTTCTTTGAAGATATTATGGATGTTGTGTCCTTAACCGAAATTATACGTAATATTATTTTGGATGATTTAATATAAAAGTTTTATTAGGATGTTTGTTCTACAAAAGTTTTCTTAGAATAAAATAAAAATGCTGTTTTACAAAACAGGTTGCCAGAATCTTTCAAGGAGTGATGCCAGATTAATATCTAACATTTCTTCCCACGCATGCCGACGATTAGGGCGAGAATACTATTCTCCGTTTTGGAATCCTGGATGACCTACGGGTGGATGATTGTGGTGCCGAATAGTCATTTATAGTTGTGTTCGGAGTATTTTTAAGATCTCCCTGCGGTGTTGAGAAGCTTGTTGGTGAATCAGTGAACGATTTATCGGCAGTCTCATGTGGCAGCGAATGACCCCTCTCCCCATTCAATTGCGATCGTCTTCTACGCTGCACGGTTTCAGCACTAAGTTCAGCTTCGTTCGCTATATTCTTATCGACATTGCCTCTAATTTGGTCGATGTGTCGTTTTATACGTTTTCCCTTATATAGGATTTCATAATGCAAATCTCCCAAACGATTTAAAACCAAACCTGGCAGCCACTTAGGGTCGTGCGTACCATAGGACCGGAAATATACATTCTGCATTGGGGCAACGGTAAGAAATGACGGCTCCAACTTCATATATTGCTTGTCACCTATTTCTGAAGTCAGTTCCCCTGGTAATAGTAAGTTCAAATGTGTGCGTAGTACACGTCCCATGAATGAAGAGATGGGGCTTACCAGTTGTCGCATGGGGGGTAATTCTATAATAGCGGAGGAATATATTGAGGTGTTTTTGTAGGTCATTCTTACTCGCTCCAGCTGATTTTAAAGCATTCTTCACTGTCTGTACCGACCTCTCAGCCTGACCATTAGTAGACGGGTGGTATGGTGCCGTAAATTTGTGGTATTTAACTCCAACTCCAGTGAGAAACTCCTTGAACTATGCCGATGCAAAACATGTGCCGTTGTCGGTCACTATTATAGTCGGCACCCCATAGTTAGTAAAAAGTTCATCGAGAATGTTAATTGTAGCAATGGATTTGCTGCTAGATGTTACCTTTACTTCAATACACTTACTGTACGCATCAGTTACAATCAGTAACATAGACCCCAAGAATGGTCCCGCATAATCCACATGAATTCGCTCCCATGGTCCCTTTGGGTAGTGCCAATGATGGTCTCGGACTTTTGGCGGTTCATTTGCACGTTCCGAACAATCCACACAGCTTCTTGCGACACTCAATATCCCCGTCAATGCCAGGCCAATGTACAAACGACCTCGCTATACCCTTCATTTTGACGGGAGTTGATGTGTTTGTCCAATACAGAGTTTGTGCTATTGCTAAGTTTAGGCAAGATGCTTGATTTTAATTCGTATATTCTATCAGTTATTGTAGGGAGGTTAGCTTCACGCAAAATGTTCTCAATTGGGGTTGTTCTAAACGCATAAACACAAGCTCTGGCAGCCCGATGGTAAGCTGGTTTAATGATGTTGATGTTCGATTTGCAACTGTTTCCGTATATGAATAGGCCGTAGTCAATTTTGCTCAATATTAAAGTTCTGGTGAGGTAAGTTAATGTATTAATATGAACAAAGCTTTTTGATGACAAATATTGTATTGTATTTGATCGTGTTAGTATTGAGCTCTTTAGTTTAAAAAGGTGATCTTTCCAGTTGTATTTATTAGAGAAGAGGAGTTCCAGAATCCGCAATGTATCTACATTTTGTATTGTTTCTCCATTGACATTGATTATTTTCTACAAACGTGAAATTTTTTTGTTTTTTGCATCGAGATTTTTGCACCAGAATAACTAGTCCAACTTTTGATATCTTGAAGAATTTTCTCTGTTGTCATTTTTGCTACAGATTATATATAGATCATCGGCGTACAAGCAGTAGTCTATATAACGATTTATCTCAATAATCTTGCTGATTTTATTAAAAGCAATTTGAAATAGCACCACTGACAACGGCGATCCCTGAGGGATACCATTCATTAAAGGCTCTCGACAAGTACCCATTGACTCGCAATTTAAAGCGTATATTTGTTAAAAAAGATTTTATAAAATTAAAGATTTTCGGTCCAATACGCCATGTTCTCAGAGTGTCAAGAATGACCTGGAGTCCAATTCTATCGAACGCTTTTTCAAAGTCAATCGACAGAATTGTCACGTGATTCCTTGCAGACAGGGCGTTTGTGATGCGGTAGTCTATATGTAGAAGAGCGTCGTCACAACCCTTATTTGCCTTGAAAGCTACTTGTTATTTAGCTATTAGTTTTTTATTTTCCAAAAACCAAGAAAGTCTAGTAGCAATAATTCGTTCAATGACTTTAGAGAGGCAGGGAAGTAATGAAATACCGAAGATGGGCTATTGTATTTGGCTATAGGAACTACGGTAGACTGTTTCCAGGAGTGTGGAATAATCCCGGTTCTAAATATAGTGTTGTACAAGTTCAGTAAAAATATCTTACTTGAGAGTGATAGGGCTTTTATCATCTGGTAGGATATGCGGTCATGCCCGGGTGTGGTTCCTTTTGCTTTAGTTAGACAGTGCGTAAGTTCCTGCATAGTTATTGGTGCTTCCAGCAATTGTGCTGTTATATCCTATGTGTCACTTATGGAAAAGTAGAATGACTGCTTCGAGGTGTTAAATGTTAATGGGAAGTTTGAATCAGATGCAAGATCAGAATAGGTCTTTCCAAAGTGATTTGCAATTTCTGTTGAGTCACCCGGTGTGTCTATTGCTCTTATAATTGTAAAGGAGCTTCTATGGGTGATTCTGTTAATTTTTGACCAAATAGTTGATATATTAGTATTTCTATTTATAGATTTTGTGAAATTTTCAAAACAAGAGAGCTTAACGATTCTAACTTCCCTGCGGAATTTAGCGTTATCTTTTTTGTAACGCATATAGTTGTCTTGTGTTGGGCTGGTCCTGAAGTGTTGTCAAATTTTAATTTTTTTGTTTCGCAAAAAAGATAACGATGGACTCCACCAGGGTACTGGTAAACGATCCGTTTTAATTGTTGGCTTTGATTGGTGAATGTGGGCGTTGGCAGCGACACGTAAAGATTTAGTAATTATGGCTGCGTCCTTATTGCTAGATGATGACGAATGATGTTTTAGTAGTTCCATTTCTGATTTCTGGGTGTAATTTTTCCAATCTTCTAGGTGAAATAAAAATTTACTGGATTTCGTTGGTATATTTTTTAGTTTTCTCAGAGACTCTAATTGTTATTTTGATTGGGAAGTGATCACTGCCATGTAAATCACTGAGAATAGTCCATGCCATCAATGGAAAAATGTTAGCCGAGCAAAGTGATAAATCTATATTGATCAAGGTATTGTGTGACGAGAAGTGTGTGGGACTACCATCATTTAATATGCACAGGCCGGTATGGAGAATTATGTTCTCCAATAGAATACCTCTATCTATCTAACGATAGGATAGTGAATTTTATATTTAGTTTTATTTCAACTGCTATAATTTGATACTCTGAGTTTACCGGGATTAATTTGTGAGGAATATTAGATTTGATAAATACTCCAGCTCCTTGTTTTAAAGTGGTATTGTGTGAAGAGTTTACAAAATAACTAGTGAAGTTTCTAGGTGGAATAGGAGTAAACCTGTATTGGCAGTGTGTTTCTTGCAATGATATGAAGCTTGGATCCATTTCCTTTACAATTAATTGGAGATTGTGATAATTGTTGCAGAAGCCGTTAATGTTCCATTCTAGAATTACAAAGTCCAGTTTAAGTTGTGGAATGAAGATGCGCACGAATGCACAGAATTTGTATTGGACTGGAAATTGGGGCAGTGTTAAGTTCCACATTAAGGCTCCGCTGGTGACAAACCCATCACGTCATCGTCGGAATCATCCCCGTCGATGGATAGGATGTAGTATTTGTGATCGTTAATCAAGGACTGAGTTAAATGTGAGATAGGTGAAGTAAAGCTCTTTGTAATAGAATTAGTTAATTGAAGTTTATTAATTTCTTTATTGTTGTTAGTAGATATAGTTGTTTCTTCTAGTGCTTTGTTGTAATTTGTTGCTTTGGTATCGTTGTAATTGATTGATATTTCCTGTTGTCATTTGTTACTTTGGTATTGTTGTTGTTAGTTGGTATTGTTGTTTTGCTTTGTGTTGTTTCTTTGGAGTTGAATGTTTTCGCTTGTACTGACGTAGTTTTATGGGTATTGCTAAATTGGTTAACAGTGGGCGAGGTTTTATTGTTAGAAATGTTGTTTGATGATGTGATTTCAGTTGATTTCGTCAAAGTTTCATTTGTAATCTTTTCACGGTTGTTTATATGATTGGAAATGGTAGATGCGAACGAGTTGGGTGAGGATGTAATTCTCGATATTTGCGACGGGCTTCACTCATGCTACAATAGTTCTTTGTTTTAATTTTGAGAATCTCCTTCATTTGAGTATAACGTGGGCAATTGTTGTCTGCCGAAGAGTGTTGTCCAGAGCAGTTTGTGCAAAAGAATCGGGTACATTCCACAGGTTTGTGGGGGGAGACTACAGGCAGGGCAGGTAGCATTACCCTTACAACGATTCTTTGTATGGCCCAACCTCTGGCAATTCTTACATCTCATTGGATTTGAGAAATATAATCAACCCTGCATTTATACCACGCAACATCAACTGATGTGGATAAGCGGTGTAAATCAAACGTGATGTTCATTTTCCCAGTTGGTACACGAGATTTTCCATCATCACTCGGTTTAGTGAACTTGAATATATCAATAACCCCTTGGTCTTTCATTTCCTGTATTATTTCCTGTTCTGTAACTGAGATTAAGCACGGGGCATATATAACACCTTTCACTGAATTGAGTATATCATGTAATTTGCATGAGATTGAACACACGTTAGAAAGCGTTTTAGATTTCAAGAATTTTTCGGCAACACGTGCATTCCGTGTGAGAATTAAGATGTTACCATCTCGTAGTGCAGTGATAGAGTTTAATTCTGTACTTATGCTTTCAATACCTTTTTTGACAACAAATGGACTTATGTTAGCCAGTGGTTTATTTGGGTCGGTGGAAGAGATAAGCACATATTTTGGATCATTTTTATTGTTATTAGCTGGTGTTGGAAGTTTAGGATATTCAGTTAATCCTAATTTTTTTGGTGGGTTTTCTGTGAAGCCCCCCAAAACAGCAAACTTGTTATTGGAGAGCTTGTCCGGTGGCCCTGGAGCCATGGTTCTCACAGGTCTCCAAAGAACTATTATTATATTTTTCCAAATGTACAAGAAAGAAAAAACCGCGTGGTCTTACAAAAAGAAAAAACGCCAGAATCAACAAGCACTCAGTAAGCGAATAAGTGTCAAAAGCGAGAACAGAAAAACAACCGCACGCTTCGATAGCTAGACAATGACTGGTTCTTTTTCTAAATGGTATTTAGTACATTATAAAGTAAGTGTGGTGAGAAATATTATAATTAGATACTTAACCAATTATGAACCAAGAAAAGACAAATCAAAGTAACCAATTATTTCTCTGCTTTGTATGAAAATGTATATTTATGAAAAATAAAATAATTTAGAAATCAAAACGACCATTACAAATATTTAGCTTCTTAATTACCTCTTGCACAAGAAACTATATTCATTCTGACCGAAAATAACCCACATTTCGACTAATAATAAAATATTTAAGAATGTTTAAAATTTTCATTGAAGAAATTAAAAAATATTCCAAATTTTCCCTTTTTTAACACAAAATAAATGTTTGTTTACATTTAATTTTTCTACTTTATCCGCCAGTTTACACTCTGTATATCTGTTGCTTCTAACACATTTGAATCGCAAAACTTATAACATTTTTTTCTCCCTCTAAGAGGAAGATTAAAAAGTGCTGCTTTAAGCGTTTTTCAAACGTCAAAATTTTCATGTCTGTGGTTTATCGTACTGATTTAGGTTTAGGTCGTCAGGATTTCGACCTAGCTTCTCAGTGCGTGGGTACGCATCAAATTTAGCTGATCAAATTTACATATGTATTGGAAATATTTAATTTGCTTAGCACAGGAACACAACAAAATCATACGATTTATCCATTTCGTGGTTTCAAAAGTAAACGTAAATAAAACACATATAAAATATTCTTTTCATGATATTTATTTTTTATTGTAAAGTTTGAACGTTGACATTATGTGTGAAACACTACATCATTTAAATGACCTCCACGCGAAGTGTTTCAAGCATTGATTGTTTTGAGGTAATTTTCGACCACTTTTTGACACATATTGGGCGGTATCTCAGCCATAACTTGACGAATGTTGGTTTTTAAGTGCTCAAGAGTTGAAGGTTTATCTGCATAAACACGGTCTTTCGCATAGCCCCACAAAAAAGTCTAATGGTGTCAAATCGCATGATCTTGGTGGCCAGTTGATATCGCCACGACGAGAAATTACGCGGCCAGGAAATATCTCTTGCAATAAAGCCATATTCGCTCGAGTTGTGAGGCATGTGGCACCGTCTTGTTGAAACCACATATTCTCCAAGTCGTATTCTTCAATAGCAGGTAAAAAAAAGTCGGTTATCATATGACCATAACGCTCCGAATTGACGGTGACAGTCGTTCCATCGTCGTTTTCGAAGAAGTAAGGTCCAATCACACCTTCGGGCCAAAGAGCGCACCAAACAGTGACTTTTTCTGGATGTAATGGCCTCTCTTCAATTACTTGAGGATTCTCAGAACCCCAAATACGACAATTTTGTTTATTAACATACCCACCGAGTGTGAAATGTGCTTCATCGCTGAAGAAAATTTTGTTCGATACGTGGCTGTGACAGAATCACCATTTTTGTAGTAGGTTTTGATAATTTTTATGCGTTGTGTGATAGTTAAGCGATCCATTTTCGTCAATGTGAGACTTTCAACTGAAAAGAAAAAAATTGGTTTCACAACTTAGTTTGACAGATGTCGAATTCCAGTCCCATACTTTTGAAACCACGAAATAGTTGTGAAGAAGAAGAAACTGCAGCACTGGAAGCGTTTATGTTGTTCTTTTATAACTTTAATATATGGGACAGCCCAAAATTTACGTTAATTTTGTTTATTATAATTTTCTTAGAAAGAATTTTGGTGAAGTCGCCGTAGTCTAGTAGGTAGTGTGTTGGCTTATTAGACGTAAAGCCCGGGTTCGTATCCCAGGTCAGCCATCAAAAAAACGAAATATGAAAAAAATATTTCTTCGACGATTTCCTCTCAGCAGATTTCTGCCAAAAACTCTGAGAGTAAATAAACCTGCCATGAAAAAGTTTCTCGAAAAATCTGTCGTTCGGAGTCGACAGTAAACTGTAGGTCCCGCCACTCACGTATTAAATTAACTCACACAACATGAGTGGTGTGAGAAGCTAGACCGTAATCCTGACTGAAGGGTTGTAATGGCCAATTATGTATGTAAGTAGAAAGAATTTTACGTGATTTTTTTTTATCGGAGTTCTTACTGTTCAGCCAGTTCTTACTGTTTGTAAATTAATTTAGGTAAGGCGGCCTCGAAGGAGATGTCCCACTTAGGCCACCATTTAGGCCCATTGTGATATGTGAATTAATTAATTTTAATCAATTAAATAGTATACAAAAATTAGTTGAAATAAAGAAATAGAAAATTTGGCACTATAGACCAAGGTAGACCATTCAGGTAGTATTAACAATGCAGCTGAGAGTTTCTTTTTTATTTTTATACTATCACGGAATTTGCAAAAATAAAACAAAAAGTTTGGTATGTTTACTTTTTGGGTGTGTTTTTTGTTACTTTCAGCAAAGATTTGCCATTTTTAGCAGTCGAAATATGCAAGGAGAATAACATTTGACAGTCCCGTGGATTGAAAAGTGTAACAAATACATGTTGTTTTCAGCAAAATTTAAATCGAAACAAGTTGTTGTAATAGTGCCACTGCCTTTGTACATACATATGTATATATTCATATAGGCCAAGACGAATTCATATAAGGTGGTGATAGATTCTTTAAGTAAGAGAGATTGTCAAATGTTTTGTTTACGTACAGTGCGAAAAAAAACTTGTGCACTTACTACCTCGAAAAACATCTTTGAACAAAAAATTATATATAAAAGGAAATTTATTGTCATTAAGACCAAATAAAAGCTTAAAAACTATATTTTGATTATAAATTAAAATATTTCTCTATTGGTTACGTATATCGAAAATAATCGTCGAAACTAAGAAATTCAAAAATTTTTAGGCACAAAAAGTGGTGATTCTTTGACTACGGCGACCGGATTCTCTAGAAAGTCATCTTGAACAAAATCCTGTGGAATAATATTTGTTAGTTTTTTATAATAAGTGTACACATTTTTTTGCTTACTGTATATACATTCTTTTGTTTATTTATTTATTTTTTTTTTTTTTTTTGCTTTTATCCCTACCAGAACACTGATTGATGGACCGTCATTTGTGATGTGTAAACACATCACAAGTTCCCATCAAATTATTAAGGGCAACATGAAAAACTTGATGTAAACATTCGCCTACATGTGATTTTGCTTCTCTTTCTAACATATGAATTCTTTCGAGTGTAAAACATATATCTAACCTGCTCACTCTTTCGCTGTTTTTAAATCACAGATGATATAAATATTACAGTTGATTAGTCAAACTTGATTCACATATCAGTCAAAGATGACACATAAAAAGTGTTGAAAAAAAGGTCACTGTTGACTAGTCAAACTTGATGAATAAATTGATATACCTCCTTATAGAAGAAAAATGTTTTTTCTTTTGATATATTTTTATTATAAAAAATATAATTTATTTTATGATTAAAAAATAAAAAATTAATCAGAAAACATATAAAACAAAAAAAAAAAAAAAACAGTCAAATATAATACAATAAAAAAAAATAGTCGTAACTTCTTTGCCACTGGTATGGCTGACGCACTCCTCCTTTACTTTTTTCTTCACAGTTCTTGAATGCATCAGCTTTAGTTTCACAACGAGCTAGTAAAGAGATTTATTAAATACTAGTCATATGATTCACACAGAAGAGATACTTACATTTTCAGACACTTACTGGTCCTTTTATACTGCACTTCGATTTCTTGTTTCATTACATTCCTTATTTTAATTTTTTTTTTAAATGTTTATTTTAACTTACTCGTTATTTGTTTTTTAATCCAAATTTTTAAAATTTTTAACACTTTTAAAAGATTTTGCTGCAACATACGATTATTCATTTTAAAATTTGTCTTAAATGATTTTTTTTTTGGAAGATTTTGTCAAAAATATATTTGACGCCATCAAGATAATCAAAATGCCGGTCATTTTACCGTCATTAATGATGTATCAAAAGGCCGGTCATTTTACCGTCACTAATGATGTGTTGTTGAAAATTCAACTCTACAGCTGAAAAGTACTATAAAATGCTATGTATGTATTATTAAGTGATTCTTGTATGTGTTAGTTTCGGTCATTCATTTCTTGTAGGATATATTTGTGTTCTATAAATTTTTATAATTTTTTTAAATATTCTTAATTTACTGGCACTTTTTTTGTAGAATCTGCCCTTATGGTTCCCAGTATCCCCCTGAAGTATAACTACCTTAGCGGTAGCGCTAATCAGTCCATATTTCAAAAAAATTTAAAAAAAAAACAATTAAAAAGAAACAAAAGAGATATGTATAATGACATAAAATAACAACTTTATGTTATTATATCTGTGGCATTAAATAGTAATAGCTTAAGTCGAAATTTCGTGTTTAGAGATATTGAGGGGTTTGTCTAAAATTATCAATTACTAAAAAGACTTAAGTTAAAATATAAGTGCGTATAGTTTTATTAATAATGATATTTTATACATGAAATTTAGCTGAGTAATAGATCTTGAAGAAGAGAATAAGAATGTGTAATAAAATGAAAAAACACTTATTTCAACTTAAGCCATTATCATTTATTGCCACAGACATGGATTCGCCTTTGACATTTCTGTCATACGGCGAATTACATTTGACAATCTAGCTCCCCGAAAACAAGCAACAAATACATGTTCTTTTTGTCAAAAAACACTGCAAATTGAGTTGTTGTAATTTTGCTATCACCTTATTGAGTGCGCCCTGCTATCACTGTTGCCAACTTTTTTCCAAAAAATATCGCCAAAGTCGACTAAAAAATTGCTGGAAAATAGCTAAATTTTAAAATAAAATTAAAAATTTAGCGATAAATCGCCAAAACAATATATTTTAAAAAGTTTTTAAGAAAATTTACTTAAAACATAGCTAATTTTTTGGGAATTTTAATATTATGTAAAAAATTTATCGCTTAATTCTGAAAAAATACTTGCAATAAATTTAAATTATTTTTTTTTAAATTATGTACATATATTAATTGTATGGGGCTCTAAAACGTTTATAATTATTGCAGTGCATTTGATTCTATGAACACGGATTTTATTGGCACCATCAAAATTGTTTTTACACATATAACTAAGGTGATCAATAGCATTGTTCGATGTATGTTGACATACAAATATAGAATTTTCGGCTTCTTGCATTTTAACATTGTCAACAATATTTGCATTTGGGGAAAATTCCAATTTTTTCCAACAAGCGATGAGGCTGATTTGTGTTTTTTTATTTTCCGCGTGACTTAATACGTCGTAAAGTTTTCCAGACAAGGAGCATCTGCAATACTTACAGAATCCTTTTGTTTCGTCTTGAGCCACCCACGTTTTAAATTTTTCGTGATTCAGCCACTCACGGCGAAATTTTTGGTTTTATTTAGGCCCCATTCCTAAAGTTGATATAGTTTTTTATACTTTAATTTTCATTCACTTAAACACTTGTCACAAAAATACAGCGGAAAGAATTCGCGTTGTTTGTTTAAGTTTTTTTTTTCTTTAAAAACCGTTATTTGAGTGTTACTTTGTAGCAACATAAAAATCGCTAGATTTATAGCTAAATCATATTTTTACCCGCAAATTGGATTTAAAAATCGCTAGATTTGACGAGAAAATAGCTAAATTGGCAACAGTGGCTGCTATAGACGTTGTATAATTCCATCGTGTTTATAAAATAGTATTTTTTAGTGTTCGCATTGATTACCGCCTTTTTATAGATATTGACATCACTTATTGCCGGTGTTTTTGGATAGCTACGTGTCTTTTTAAGAACGCTGTTTTTAAAATACGGGTGTTGATTTCTATAGTTTAATTTGCAAAATTAATGCAATGAATCGTCCAATTTTTAATAGAAAAACGGCTGGTTATAGCAGCTTGATAACATTTGCCGTGTTATTAATAGCATGGATTGCAGGATTTTCTTCCCGTTTATTTGCCGTAATACGGTTTGAGTCAATTATTCACGAATTCGATCCATGGTTCAATTATCGCGCTACTGCCTATATGGTCCAACATGGATTTTATAAGTTTTTAAATTGGTTTGATGAACGAGCTTGGTACCCATTAGGGCGCATAGTAGGCGGTACAGTTTATCCAGGATTAATGATTACTTCAGGTGGTATACATTACTTACTACATGCGTTGAACATACCAGTCCATATACGTGATATATGCGTATTTTTGGCTCCTGTGTTTAGTGGTCTTACATCTATCTCAACCTATTTACTTACTAAAGAACTATGGAGCTCAGGCGCTGGCCTTTTTGCTGCAAGTTTTATAGCTATAGTACCTGGATACATAAGTCGGTCAGTGGCCGGTTCATATGATAACGAAGGCATTGCGATATTCGCTCTGCAGTTTACATATTTCTTATGGGTACGCGCTGTAAAAACTGGATCTGTATTTTGGTCATCTGGTGCTGCATTATCTTATTTTTACATGGTATCTGCTTGGGGTGGTTACGTCTTTATAATCAACTTAATACCGCTTCATGTGTTCGTTCTGTTGTTAATGGGACGATACTCTCCGCGCATCTTGACAAGTTATAGTACTTTTTATATATTAGGACTTCTGCTTTCTATGCAAATACCATTCGTCGGGTTTCAACCAATACGTACAAGTGAACATATGGCAGCTTTGGGAGTTTTTATTCTCCTGCTTGCAGTTGCTTTTCTTCGCTATCTGCAATCCATTTTGTCGAAAAACGAATTTAAAAAACTTTTTATTTTTGGAGGTTTATTTGCCGCTGTTATAGTATTTTTATCTGTTGTTACCTTAACAATTATGGGTGTAGTTGCACCTTGGAGTGGAAGATTTTACTCTTTATGGGATACTGGATATGCCAAAATACATATACCTATTATTGCCTCCGTATCAGAACATCAACCAACAACTTGGTTTTCATTCTTTTTTGACTTACATATTTTGATCTGCGCATTTCCAGTAGGAGTGTGGTATTGTATAAAGAAAATTAACGACGAGCTCGTATTTGTAATTCTTTACGCTATAAGTGCGGTGTATTTCGCTGGAGTTATGGTTCGGTTAATGCTAACATTAACTCCAGTCGTATGTATGCTCGCTGGTGTGGCATTTTCAAGTCTATTAGATGTGTATTTACGGGAAGAAAGTTCTCCCAAAACAGCAAACATAATTAAAAATGATGAAACAGATGAATCTACTACGGAAAAAAAAATGCTTTATGACAAGGTAATTTTTTAATATTTTAAGTATACTATACCTACATACGTTTTAATTTTCACCTTTTGTTCATAAAATAGAGTTTGAAATTCACAACAAAGCTTTAAAAAATAATTAGTATATGAAGCTTTATTTTCTGATTTTAATAATAAAATGAAATGAAATAATGTGCTACATGGTTTCAAACACTTGCTAAAGAATGATGATCCAAATCACATGCATAAAAAGTTATTGGCGGATAATTTTTACGATTAAAATTATATATGTCACTTACTTTTTTTATTTTTATTTATTTAATTAGTTGTATTTCTTAAAAACTAACTCCCATATTCACAAATTTTTTTTTCCATTTTTAACAGGTTTATTAAACATTATTTATATGAAAATTTGTTTCATAAATAAAGAATAATTTTTATGAATATCGAGTAAAATTTCCCAAATTGTAAATACATTAGTAAAGTCGCCGCAGTCTAGTGGGTAGTGTTTTGGCTTATTAGACGTGGCGCTATGGTTCAAACGCCAGGTCAGACATCTCCAACAAAGCGAATTATGAAAAAATATTTCTTCGGCAACTTCCTCTCAGCAGATTTCTGGCAAAAACTCTAAAAGTAAATAAAATTGCCAAAAAAAAACTGTAGCTCTCTACTCATGTATGAAGTTAACACAACAGAAGTGGTGTGAGAAGCTATGTCGTAATCATGACTGTAACAATTTCACATTATTCGACAGGAAGTTCTAAATCTGTAAGCCCTTACAGAAAGGAGATCGTTGCAGTCGTTGACTCACTTTCAGTTCTAAAATCATCCATGTTCCTAAGATTGTACGGTTGAGTGTCTCTGACATAAACTATTTGTTCGGTTAAGTATTCTGGTAGTTATCCGTTTTTAGTTTTCCGAATAAAGTTAATAGTGTTCAGTTTGAGACATTTTAACCTGTTAACCGAGGAAAAGACTTTTGTTCAACTCGTTTCACATTTTCATAATTCAAATTTCCATGACGAAAAATGTCTTCTTTCCCAGTTAATATCCTAAAGACTCCAGAATGAAATTAATCGATGTAAGTATGTCAGTTGCACTTCAGTATATTTCTCATTGGCTTATTTTGCGATTTCTGATGCGTTGTGCAGCAAGTGTTGTAAATATTAATTGCGTTTATAATTCATAGTTGTCTCTTAATTTGTTAAAAAACCATTTTTTTCTCAATCTTGTTACAAATGTAATCAATATGGAATTTTAATTTTAAACCCTTAACAATAAAGACAAAATATTTTATATCATCCAATTTCTCTATAATTTGATTATTTATATTAAAAATAATTTTGCTATTAGAATTTAGTTCCAATATTTCCTTTTTATTTTCATTTAATTTCAGTTTGCTCATGTCAAGCCATTTATTAACATTTTGAATATCTTGCGTAAGATCGTTGTAAAATTCGTGATCAGATTCTCCTTCAATGAAAATAAGTGTATCGTCAGTATGCAAAACTATTTCGCTGAATGTTAATGCGTAGGGAAAACATTTATGTACAGTATTTGACAATAAGTTTGCAACTAGACACTCCATGCTTTACGGTCTGAACACAAGTCTTTTTAAACTTGTTTTTCTTTTGTCTTTCTCACGTGTGTTATGCCATCAGTATATAATTAAACTGTGATTCATCGCTAAAAAGTACGTTCTTTCACCTTATCCGTTGTCGAATCATCTAACCCATTTTACACGACCACTTTTTTGTAGTAAGTCGAATTCTCCATAATGTGTTTTTGGAACTGAAGTCTGTAGCTGAAAGAGACTGTTGTCGTAGAGATTTAAAGAAATTGTTATAGTTATCCTCTGTAATCGAAAATCTAGAACGCCAGTTAATCGAGCATATAATAATGATTGTAGATAATCTTCATTTAGGTCACTCAATAGATATTTAGTGATTATATACCCAACTCTAGTTAGGTTGCCAACTGGCAAAACAGCCGAAATATAAATTTGTATTACTTAAGGCAACTGAATTCAGTTGCCATTTTGGCCAATAAATAACGGAGAAAAGTAATTGTTCTGATTATTGTGTTATTATTTTGTAGTTGTGTTGAGAATATTAGTATATAAAATATGATGAGATCGGTGGGTCTATTTTTTGATGATAATGAAGAGGAAGTGAATATAGTGTATGATAAGCGGCACTTAAGTAACACTTTTAAGTTAATTTGGTATATTTTGATGGAAGTTTATTGAATTTTAGTAGAATAATAGAGTATAATGAATAATATGATGATTCCTGTGTAGTGAAAGTAGTAATGAATAATTTTGAAAAAATTGGGCCAAAAAATTCGGCTTGTCTGTATCCGCAATTACTTCAACCTGGTTAAAATTGTTAATCAATCCTTGTACATTTGTATAAACTCCTTTTATGTTCTTTCGTTGTTAATCTATCAGTCCCATGGTTCTCTTTTTTAACTGTAACTTATTTCGATACACTGGACACCATTACAACTTTTTGAGCTAAAATTAAAAAAAGGGTATAATTTAAAAAACTAATTAAAAAACATACTTACATACATACATAATTGGTCATTCAATCCTTCAGTCAGGATTACGACCTAGCTTCTCACACTACTTATGTTGTGTGCGTTAATTTTATACATGAGTGGCGGGACCTACAGTTTAAAGTCGATTCCGAACGACAGTTTTTTGAGAAGATTTTCATGGCAATTTTATTTACTCTCAGAGTTTTTGCCAGAAATCTGCTGAGAGGAAGTCGCCGAAGAAATATTCTCATATTTTCGTCTTGATGTCTGACCTGGGATTCGGACTCGGGCCTTCAGTCTAATAAGCCAACACACTACCTACTAGACTACGGCGACTTCATACTTACTTTTTATTTATTGGCAGTTTATAAATGAAAAATAAATTACGCAATAACTACTAATTCATTGATGCAAAAGTATTTAGTATTTCGCCACAGAGTTGCTAGCTGTCAGTTGCCTGTGGCTATCTATAATACCAATTTGGCAACTGACAACCTAACTTAAGTTGAGTTGCCGTACATAATGGACACGTAAGTTTAAACTTAATTAGAATAGCTGAACCACCACAACTCTACTTCGAGAGTTCTTATAATTATATAAAGTGTAACGGGAAATTTTAAAGATTTGATGATATCAAATGAGCTTGATTTTCTAGAATTTTGATCATTTATTTTTTTTCCAAGTAGATTCGCAGGCGTTTCGTGGTGGTATATAAAACTGGTCATATTTTTCACAGCACCAATACAAGACTTGAGGTTGGCGAAAATTTTTTAAAAAAATGCTATGGAATGATATATTTGTTAGATTTTTGTAATAACAGTACACATTCTTTGCTCACTGTATATACATTTTTATAATTTATTTAAATATTTTTAATAAATTTGTACAGCTTTTATCGTAGAATCTGCTGTTATGACTCCAGTATCGTCCTAAAATATGACTACCTTAGTAGTGGCGCAAATCAGTCCGTATTAAAGAAAAATAAAATATATGAATTCGCCTTTGGCATTTCTGTCATACGGCGAATTTTATTGACAATCTAGTGCCCAGGAAACAAGCAACAAATATATGCTGGTTTTGCTAAAAAAAAACATTTAGAATTGAATTGTTGTAATTTTGCTATTACCTTATTAAGATCGCCCTGCACTACCTTATATTCGCCTTGCTAAGTTTTTATAACATACTAGCTGACCCGGCGAACTTCGTCCCGCCCAAAATTAATTTTTTTATGCAACTTATTTTATTCATCTACGATCAATATTTACCTAAATATTCATTAAATAATGATTTGCCACGCCCTCTTAACATTTAGGGATATGAAAAATAGATGTTGTCTGATTCTCAGACACATTCCAGGTGTTTCATTTTTGTACCTGAGTGCATTGCAATATTGGCAAACTTCATTCATGCCATATTCGATTACGATTTTGTTCTCGACGCAAATCATATTGCTCTATCCTCTCTGCTGCTCTTCTTGTTGATGTTCGAATCCGCTGACTTTCTACTCGTGATTCATGTTGGACTTCTGTTTCATTAGCTCGTGATGTTGTGGTACGATTTCGCTGGCTTTGTAGCCGACCTTCATGTTCCAACGGTGCCTCGGTAGCTCGTGCGGTTGTCGCATGTTGTCGAAGACCTAAAAGACGTCTTTCACGCTCTGAAGGCGTTTCTGTGGCTCGTGATGTTTCGGTATGATTTCGCTGGCTTTGTAGCCGACCTTCATGTTCCAACGGTGTCTCGGTAGCTCGTGCGGTTGTCGCATGTTGTCGAAGACCTTCAAGACGTCTTTCACGTTCTGAAGGCGTTTCTGTGGTCGTGATGTTTCGATACGATTTCGCTGGGTTTGTAGCCGACCTTCATGTTCCAACGATGTCTCGGTAGCCCGTGCGGCGCGTTCTGACGGCGTTTCAAAAGCTCGTGCTAAAGAGATAATATTTCGTTGACTTTCAAGGCGCTCTTGGTTTTCTGAAGGCGTTTCAGTAGCTCTTGATGTTGTGGCACGTTGTAGTAGGCCCTCAAGGCGTTCTTCATGTTGTGATGGCGTTTCGGCGGCTCTAGAGGTTGAAGCTCGACTCCTTTCAGTCCTGAGGCGAATTTCACGCTCTTTCGAACTTTCATTTGCTCTCTGGGATTGCAAACGCAATGCATTTTTGGTGCTTCTGGAAAGGGATGTTTTTTTGGGGGGCATTTTTATAAATTGTTGCAAAATAAATGTCACTCAAATAACGGAATTCCACACCCGTGGCATCACAACGGGCCGCTATCCGTGCTCAAGTGAGCTTTGTGACGTCAGAGCTACCACTCCGACCTCACCTAACTGAATTCCAAAACCGAATGCGTGTTATGTTTATTTCTTTATATTTTACCTAATATGAATAGGTAAAAAATCGGTTTAGGTCAAAAACCTTTTTAAAAAAAATTAAGGTTATTAAAATTTAACAAATAATTGTATTTGCATCGGTCACAGGTAATTTTTTTGATGAGTTTTGCAACTACTTATTTTATTTGGGAAAAATATTGACAGTTTACATTTTATTACTTAGGTAATTAATAGTAATGAATGAAAATATTACTGCCTATTGTTACATGCCCATTCATCGCCTAATAAAATGCTGATTATAAAATTTACTTAATGTATTTTTCAAGATATGCGACAAATAAAATTTTTATTAGTTACCCATTTTTAGAAGTAAACAATAACATAATTATTACATATGTATATGTTTTTCAAGATAAATATTTAAATAGTATGAATTTTAGTATTTACTATGTATATGAGTTGAAAATTTCAAATTCAATCATTTAAGGGTCATATACCTTACTATTGCATATTTTACTTCATATGGGAGGTGCCACGCCCGCTTTTGCTGAACTCCCTATTTTTGTCCAAAATATTTTTATTTAAACAAAAGTTACTTGTAATAAATTTGGGGACTCCAACTGTTAAAGTTTTCCAGTTATGCAGATTTTAGTATTTACTATATATTGAAGGTCGCCCATTTTTATCAAAAAAAAAAAATCATATTGAACCTAAAGATATTCGTATAAAATTTGAGTAGTTTAACTGTTCTGGTGTTCTAGATATGCAGATTTTATAAATTACTTTATATGGGAGGAGTCACGCCCACTTTTGCTAGATCGGCCATTTTTGTGCAAAATATTTATATTTAAACTAAAGTTACTTGTACAAACTTTGGGGACTCTAGCTGTTACAGTTTTTCAGATATACAGATTTTCGTATTTACTTTATATGGGAGGTGCCACACCCACTTTTCCAAGTTAGCCCATTTTTGTCCAAAATATTTATATCGAAACTGTAGTTACTTGTACAAAATTTGAGGTATCTTGCTGTTATAGTTTTTCCGATATACCCATTTTGTTATTAGCTTATTAGTAGGTAATGTAGTATATGAGGGCGTGGCACCTCGCGCATTTGAAATTTCAACATAAAAAGTAGCCTATAACTCCTTCCAGACATACAGGAAGATACTGTGAAAATTTCGAGAAAATCGGTTCAGCCGTTTAGTCGTCTATAAAGTTCAAACATACAAACAAACAAACATTCATTTATATATATATAAATTCTATTCTAAGGGCCATTATTACAACTTGCCATTAAAGTTGGGTTTAGTAAAAGATAACTTTAGCTAAAGTGAACTTTAAAGTCACCTTTAAATTTTTTTCGTCATTACAACCTTATGATAAAATAAAGTTAATTTTTTCAAAAATATGGCACTGCCAGAGCTATTTCGATAACATTTGCCAAATTAAACAAATTTTTAAAGCGCAGAAGCAACGATGAGCTTCTTTTTTTGTTATGTTTGCTCATTTTGTTTATATTTGAAGTTGGCGTATTGAAAATAATATATATTGGTAAGTTTAAAGATAAACTTAACTTTAAAAGTTACAGATAGGATGATCTTCCTTTTAACGCTTACATCTACCTTATTGTCCACTTATAATAATGAAAAACAAATTATCTGCCCGTTTAAATTTATCCTTTAGTGAAAGGCAAGTTGTAATAATGGGCCTAAAAGAAATTGTTATAGTAATAAATTATAAATAAATAAATTATGTATACATTTGTAATTTTTTAAGGCCGGTAAATTAAAACATCGTCCTAAGTTTGACACTCAGCTGAATGAAAACTGCACTGGAATTGGTTCGAATTTAAGAAGTATAGTCATTTTAGCAATTTTGATGATATTAATGATGTTTGCTGTTCATTGTACATGGGTTACTAGTAACGCCTATTCGAGCCCTTCAATAGTTTTAGCTTTTCACAACAGTCAAGACGGGTATATTATGTTTTTATTAATTGAATTTATGTTTACCTAATTTTATGAATTTTAATAAATGCATTTTATAGATCCCGTAATATCTTGGACGACTTTAGAGAAGCATATTATTGGTTATCTCAAAATACTAAAGACGATTCCAGAATAATGTCGTGGTGGGATTATGGATACCAAATAGCAGGGATGGCTAATAGAACTACACTTGTAGACAATAATACATGGAACAACAGCCATATAGCTCTGGTTGGAAAGGCGATGTCGTCTACAGAAGAAAAATCATACGAAATAATGACTTCATTAGATGTTGATTATGTACTTGTAATTTTTGGAGGTGTAATAGGATATTCCGGTGATGATATAAACAAATTTTTGTGGATGGTCAGAATTGCCGAAGGTGAACATCCCAAAGACATAAAGGAAAGCGATTACTTTACAGATCGCGGCGAATTCAGAGTAGATTCAGAAGGAGCTCCTGCACTATTAAACTGTTTAATGTATAAGCTAAGTTATTATAGATTTGGTGAATTGAAGCTAGATTACAGGTAAATAATTAAAAACATTTTATTCATTAAAAACTAATTTACAACTAATTACAACATAAAACACAAGGTTTTTGATAACATATTCATGTAAACAACGATTACCAAAGAAGATAAAGGCAAGCCTCAGTTAATACACATTTTGTTTTAAAAGTGTACAATTTCAAGCGAATTGTTTGCGTAATAATTTTACTATTACTTAAATTAATTTTTTACAATATTAACAATTTAAAATGTTTATCTATATTCCAAATATGTTACAGGAAATTTGGACCAAGAAAGTTAAGTTATATGAAATGAGGTAAAAGTTGATTATTTAAACCAATATCATATTATAAGAAAAAAATGAGCGTTACAATTAGGATATTTTTGTTCGTAATTTCGATTTTAACATTTTTAAATGTAAAAAAGTCTGCTCGAATTTTTAATATTTTCATTAATATTCTCATAGAGTGCGGTGTTTCCACCACACTCCAATGTCCACAATATTCATCATCCTTTCCAGACATTTTTAACATAGTGAGTTTTTCGATTTACCGAATATCAAAATTATTTGGGGTATACTACTACATTGGACCAACTATGTAAAGGGTCCGCCAAATAACTTTTTTTTTTTGAAAATGCTTTAAAAATGTCATTTGAATGAAATTATTTTCCATTATTAACCGGAAGGATTGTACTTTCAAATAAATAAAGAAATTTGAGAAAATATTCAGTAGTTTTTTTTTTAAAGCATTTTCAAAAAAAAAAAAAAATTATTTGGCGGACCCTTTATGTATGTATATTTCTACATAATTGAGTTTTATTTAGACCCCTTGGTATGATATTTCTCCAACGTAACATTTTTCCACAATATCCATCATAATTAAATTTAAAGATATACCACTAATGGTATTTTTTTTAGCGACCTCTTAGGCTAAAAATTGTATGTAATGGATTACCCCCAGCAAGCCCCATTTTTCAACAATATTGATCATTCTTTGCAAACATTCTTACAAAAAAGCGAATTTTTTGTCACAATTTCCACTGAGACTGAATGCAATCAAAACCTAGACCATACATACCCTAGGGTTTACTGGAACAGCCAGGCTGCATTTAGTCCCTTACGTACGTAGTTTCAAAGTCCGCCATTGTCCATGAATGCCAAAGATTTCTCAGATAGATATCAAATCATTCAAAGGTAACTCTTACATGTGTTCCGGGACATAGAGATATTGTTGGAAATTGCATTGCTGAAGAGCTGGCCAGAGTCGGTACGGAACTCGCAATCTCCGGCATGTTACAAGATATACGTATTCCAAGTGTTAATTTAGATTTTATCCACTCATTTTACAGGGAATCTCAATCTCATTAGCAGCAAGAAGGTACATGCAATATTACTAGACACGTATGGACAAGAAGAGGACAGACTCACTTCTGTCCCTAAATCGCTGCCCACTCATCGCACAATAGCGATTCTTACGTAACACTATTCTTTTGGTAGACGTGCCGAAAGAGCCGTCATTCCGGTTAGAACTGAATGTGGTATTACAATGGGCCTAAATGCTGGCTTAAGTGGGACTTCTTCCTTCAAGGTCGTACGCCATCTGATCTTACATAACCTTCTCAATTTCCACAAACATTTAAAAGGTACCAGTGAAACTGTTCCACTCAGAAATATATGGGCTATAATTTTTAAGGAGTGGAATACATATTCCATGTCCCGACTGAGTATATTTGCACGTTTTTTTTTTGTAAATTCTATTGAACAGTTCATAATTCTCTTTTAACCTTAACCTTTGTTCATAAAATTTTGGATTTTTTTATTTACCAGTTAAATTCGTATTTAGCTTCACCATTTGATTCTATTTCTTTTCTGATGTTATAGATAGCACTGGACGACTTAGGCTTTTAATAGGTATGGAAATAAATATACCATACAGTACTGTTTTGGTAAATTTTTAATACCGTCATATGTATATTATTAGTCTAATGTCGGCAATTTTTCAAATCAAAAATTTTGAATTAAAAACTCGCTTTAGAAATATTTATAGAGTACAACACAATCATACTTAAAAAGGTACTCCGTAAGCTTATGTATAACATTAATTTTTATAAATGAATAATCGGTATAACTTCCACTATTCTTTAATACTTCATTCAGTACTTAGGTTTCGGTACAGTTTTTTGCTTTTTAGGATTGAAATGTTCATTTAAAATTTAGTTAAATCGTCTAGCTATTACATTATATTTAATTTTGTTTGTATTTGCTTACTTATTTGTTGCCGCAAGGTGTTTTGTCGATCGTATATTACGTTCTGATACAATACATCGTCTTCCAGATCTCTTCTTAGAACAATATAATTTTGGAACGGCTAAATATTCAGTTTTATGGTCGATTTATTGACTGTGATCGCATATTTTCGCATTGAAGACCTCTCTCGTGGTATAAATCTGTTTGTGTATCCTCTTCAATTATTAATTAAATTCGACTTGGCAACTTTTACAACGGGATTTATTATAAAGTTAAATGCAAGTGTATTATAATTAAATTATTTTTCACTTAAATTTATGTGTTTTGCATATACTGCAAAACATTTGTTTTAATAAAAATAAACCTATAATTTAAGAAACTCCTGTATGTTTAACTCTGTTCCATATAGTTACTTCATATGAAGACAACGATATTAAAAATGTGCATTGAAAATAATCTCTATATTTAACCTCTATGTTTGGGATATTGAGTGCATATGTATGTCAAGATGTCATAAAACTTCTCAAGTTCATTTAAAACGATGAATAAAATTATGAAAATTTTTCTTTTCTAAATTTATTCGAGCCTTTTCCTTCTAAAAACTTATTTGAACGATTCTTAAATTTACAAATGTGAATATGCGTAAAGGGTATTAAAAATATTCTACCCTAACCACTATTAACTTGTACATGTGATATGTCTACATTTAAAACTACATATTTTGATAAATAAAAATGATTGCTCCACAAGAGTTATATTTTCTGTATGGTAATTCTATTTATAAGTACGAATAATACTGGAACTAATAGGTTAGGTTAGGTTAGAGGACGTGTACTTGTCAGTTAAGACAAGTACAGTACCCGGAGGTCGAATTGACCCATTGTACAACGTCCTTAGAGAGGGAAGTATGAAAGGAGGGTATGTAGGAAAGGAGGAATCACACAGAAAAAACAGACACAATAAAAAAGGGGGGAGAGCGCGACTACACGAATGAAGCCCTAGCACCTCTCAACCAGCCCAAGCTACTAATGAATCTGTGGAGAGCCTTGATGTCGGCTCTCGACACAGAATTCAAGCTCTCAAAGTAGGCCCTGCCAAGGGTCCTCAACCTCAACCTACCAAGGGCTGGGCAGTTACAGAGGAGGTGTTCGATAGTCTCCAACTCCTCCTCATCGCAACATGCCCTGCAATAGTCCGGCTGGGATCTGTTCCAGATCCCCGTCAGCGATCTAATCTCGCAGTGCCCCGTGATAAAACCGACAACCAACCTTAAGCTGGCCTTAAATAAGCCCAGCAGCCAATCTGTTCTCTTACTGTCCACAGCAGGCCATAGACATCTAGAAACAGAACAACCCCATCCGTTCCCCCAACGCCTCTGCTCTTCCTCCCTGACCCATGCATTGATAAGGCCGTAGAGATGGCAGACTGGGGGGTCAGTACCAACTATCAAATCGCCCCCTGAAAGCGAACCTAACCTAGCGAGGGCGTCCGCCGTCTCATTCCCAGTATTCCGCTATGACCCGGAACCCAGCATAGACGGATACGGTCTGTTCCAAAAGTCCTCAACAACTCTTTGCACTCGCGAACGAGCCGTGATTTGCACCAGACCGACGCAATGGCCCTAAGGGCAGCCTTGACTATCAACGAAGATCATGTAAGATTCCGAATCCGAAGATGGGCCACCAGCTATGGCCTCAATTGCCTTCAGTATTGCGAAAATCTCCGCCTGAAAAACGCTGCAGTCATCATTCAACCTGAAGTGGAGTTCATGACCGAGTTCCCTACAGAAAACCCCAGCACCTGTACATCCTCCTAACTTAGACCCATCTGTGAAGATGGGTATACCACTCTGCCCCTGGAGTACCCTGCCATTCCATTGTGCCCTATCCGGTATAAGTATCCTTAAACCAGGTAGGAACATAGTCTCAGGCACAATATAATCAATGGCTTTTTCCGAAAGTCCATACCTTTCGTCAGGAAAGACGATATTCAGAACTCTGGAGTGACCTATTGAGCGCTGTTTCCAGCAACCCGATTACCTCAGGCGTATGGCACTACGCGCTGCACACAGCTTGACATATAAGTCAACTGACATATAAGGCAACTCTTCCTCACTCCAGTGATACTCAAGGAGGCAATCCGCTGAACCTTATCTAAGATTTTCCGTTGAAACCTCTTAGCTAAGGCACACCACCAAACAACACAGCCATAAGTAATAACCGGTCTAACAATCGCCAGATATATACCGAATGGCCCTAGGCGGAAGACCCCAGTTTTTACCTATGGAGTTCCTACACTGGTAGAAAGCATTCAGTTCCTTCTTCATTCTTTCCTCGGTGTTTCGTTTCCCGTTCAGCTTGCTGTCCAGGACAACACCCAAGTACTAGACCTCAGAAGACAACGGCAGCTCCCTACCAGCTAACCTCGGCAACCTGAAGGTTTCAATTTTGTACCTACACGAGAACAAAACGAGGTTCGTCTTATTCGGATTTATACCTAGACCACAGTTCGTTGCCCAAGAGAATAAAATTCCAAGAGCAGACTCCATCAGTTCCCCCAGCGTCGGCAAACATTTTTCACCTACCAAAATAACTACATCGTCGGCATATGCCACAACCCTAAAGCCCCTACTTTCCAGAAGCCTCAGACCAACATTAGCAACCAAGAGCCACAAGAGAGGGGATAGGACACCCCCTGTGGTGTACCCCTGGTCGCACACTTGACGATAGAACAACCATCCAGATTCGATCGGATTATACTATTACCCAAAATGTGGGTGATAAACCGCACCAGAAAATCTGGGGCATGTATATCCCTTAGTGAATTCTCAATAGAAGAAGTGGTAACATTATTTGAAGGCCCCCTATATATCAAGGAAAGCCAACAGTGTTACTCACCCCTAGCAAAATTCGCCTCAACAAAACCTGTCACATCATGAAGGGCGCTCTCAACTGACACCCTTAATGTAAGTATGTTGCGACCTACTCGACAGAGACCGGTCCATGTTTGACCTCATATATAGATCGATAAGTCTCTCCAAAGCTTTCAAGAGAAAGGATGAGAGCGATATCGGTCTATAATCCTTAGGGCCGATGTGACTGGGTTTACCAGCTTTTGGTATAAACGCCACAAGCACATCTTTCCAACCATCAGGTATATCACACCACCGGAGACAGTCCCTATACACGTCCACCAGATATTCGTGTAATATATCACCAGCATGCTGAAGCAGAGCCGGAAAGATACCATCCGGACCAGGCGACTTAAAGTGCTCAAAGCTACTTATACCCCATTTGACCTTATCTCTGGTAATGATATCCTCCAAAACGGGCATCATGCCAGCATCACAGAATGGATCAGCTATACCCAACGGATAGCTTACTGGATCCACACAATCGGGAAAATGAGTGCTCAATAGAACCTCTAGGGTTTCTTTTCTCGAGGATGTCCACGTGCCATCGTTCTTTTTGACGAAGCCTAGGACTTTGTGGTCCTTCGACATCATCCTACGGAAACGAGCCACATCGGCAACATCCTCGATACTCGTGCAGAAACTCATCCAGGTGGTTCTCTTTTAGCGCTTTATTGCCCCTTTTTAACCATTAAAACTGGATCTATATGCAGACCAGTCAACATCCTTGCCCGACCTCTTAGCCTTATTAAAGAGTCTCCTAGTACAACAGCGGAGTCTTTGGAGTTCCGCATTCCACCAGGCAGGCTGTCTCCTCTTACCCGGGTAAGTGAGAGGACAAGCATCTCTATAACAAGACAAGCAAATATCCGTCAACGATCCAACTCGATCATTGATGCCAGGAGTGGAGCGTCCCCTAAGGGCCCGAAATTCCTTCTCCACAGCCCTCTCATATGTGATCCAGTCGGTTCTTCTTGGATTCCTTAAAGGCTTGTTAAAGCCCCCTGATAGATTAATACTGAAGGATATCAGTTGGTGATCAGAAAGAACACTCATCTGAAACCCTCCAGTCCCTAATCATAGACCTATCCATGTTAGAGAGCGTAATGTCAATTATCGCCTCCCTAACACGGTTCCTAAACGTTGGCGTGTTACCGACGTTACAAATGTTAAGCCTATTAAGAATAATAAAATTCAAAATCGACTCACCCCTAGTATTTATGTCAGCACTGCCCCATTGGGTGTGATGAGCATTGGCATCACAACCCAAGACAAGACGACATCTTTTCCTCTTCGCATGCTCCACCAGTAGTTCAATTAAGTCACCAGGAAGGGATGCAGCCTCATACGGCATGTACACAGATGACAGCATCAAATCGATCCCACGGTCATCTCTGTAGGCCACAGTTGTTACGTCACCTGTACAAAAGGAAGGAGTGATTAACAAGTCCAAACCAATTCTAGCTAAAATACAGGTTCTTACCTTCTCACTTGTTCCAGGAACAAGTAACCTATAATCAGGATCGCTCAGACCCAGAATCCTATCCCTAAGGATCCAAGGTTCCTGAATAAGAGGGATGTCAACTTCAAGGCGGCACAAGGTGATTAGCAGGTTGTGTTTGGCGGCTTCGCATTGATGCAGATTAATCTGCACCAATTTTAGCATCCTCTGGGTTCCTGACACCACCTATGTCTGGATGACGGAATTTTAGGCGTGCCAACCCACACAACACTACACCACCCTTTGCCCTTAGCCACTGAAGCGAATCCTGATCAATACCAGTCAGAGAGTTAACAACTACCCACGAGCTGGTGTTCAATCCGTCATTCTGCTTTCCAATAAGTTTGGGTATGATATTCACCTGCCTAAAAGTAGGCGGGACCCATACCGTCACTATTGCACGTAGAGGGAGGTCAGATTGAGGGACCACCTCCAAGCGAGCACCGGGCCAGAGTTCACCAAGGCGCTTCACTGATTGCACAATGAACTTTACAGTTTTCGTTTCACAGTCCACTACCTTGATGCCCTCGGACCAACCGATGGAAGATATGCGAGCATTCCTGCCATCACAACTCTCTTCCATCATAAACTTAATGAGCCTTTCTTCAACTAGATCCCACTTTTCAGGAGAGATTTTGCCATCTAAATCCGACCTGTCGATGAAAGCCAGCTGAAGGGAAGGGTTAATTCCTAGGCTACCTTGTTTCTTAGGACGCTTGAAGCCGGAGGAAGGCACATCGTCAGATCTGTTCCTCTTCATGCGATTTCCCTTGCGAGAATCCTGTATAGAAGACTTACCCACCGAAGTGTCCCCCCGCCTCCTTCGCCTCCAACCTCACATCCCTCTTCTGGGATAAAGGATTAGCGGTAGTTTTTACATCCTTTCCTTCATCCATTGTAGAAGGAACACCATCACCCTTTCTTTTCACCGGAGGTTTGAAAACCTGGGTGGTCTTTGCTCCAGTTGGGAGTAAGGGTGTGGAACCTTCATGCCCCTTGCTTGCGGCTTGAGAGGTAGAAGCAATTAGCTCTACGCTTCCGTCCGCACTCAAGGGTCAATCTTTCTTATCAGAGTCAGCGCCTCGTGAGAGGACACTGCCCTGGTATTTGGTCTCATACCGCGAAACAGTGCCTCTGTGTCGAGCCTGCATCTTCTGCTCCTTAACAGAGAGGGAATTCACATCACAGCTTGCAAATCTCTTCAAGCCCTGCGATATGAATTCCTCTCCTTATACATAGCGGCACGTTTCCGCCCAGTTTTACCCCCTTGTCAGACGAGCCACCTTTTCCCAAGCAGTCCGAATCTGTAAATGATTGCACTAGTTGGTCTGAAGCATCCTGTCTGACAAGTGGGTTCCTTAAAGGGGAAGTCACCACCTCATTGCTCTCAGTAGCAATTTGGATACGAGTGAAGGGGAGCCTTTCGATGACCGTATTGTCACCGTCTTCATATCTCACATATCTTCCGTTGAAGTGGGGATTGCCAAAGCAACCTCTACAGTCATAATCCTCATACCAGCTGGGACGAAATTCCTGACGATTTCGTTGTTGTCGTCAACAATACTCGCCTGGATTCGCGCAATGAGCTAGGACACGTCTAATCCAATATCAAAAGCCATTTTATCATGTTCTTCGTCCATACAAGTCCCACGAGTGAGGGGGAAAGGAGGTCAATCATGCCATAGCCCCCGCTAGCATGACAAGGACTTGGTAGAAAACCTAATACTCACTGAGGCGCCCAGGTATCAAAATATTATTTTCAAAAATATGTAATTTTGAATGTTGACCTATCAAAAAACGAGCGGTTTAGGAATTATTAGTGGTTAGGGAAGTATTTTTGAGGGTGGTGCTACTTTTTTCGCAGCTGTAAAATTTTATAATGTCAGAGTTTTTTTGCATTAGTATATAAGGTCAATGAAATCCGCCCTGGTAAAACGCTTTTAGGTATTTTATTTAACGACGTATGTTTGAATATGGGTGTTTACAGTTTATTTTCGGTCTGCCTATTCATTCAAGATTCCTGTTATAACCCCAGGCTTTTGGAGGTATTTCACGATGAGAGGGGGAGAGTTTATGCTTCTACAATCAACAAGCTAATGAGGAAAGTAGATGAGTAAGTAGTCTCGTACAGTTTTCAATCCAATCCTTGTTCCTCGGATCCATTATATAAGAATTTTATTACAGACCTCCTTGGGTAGTTCTTGGTTGTGCCGTGCAAGTTTATAAATAAATAACTATCACCGAAATGGTCCACATGGGTCAACGCATCCATATATAAGAATAGGTCTAACAAATCCACTCCTGAATATTCAGTCTCCATGACAACTTGGAGTGAAGTTTAACTCCCAAATACTTTGGCCTATTTTATAGTCTTATTGCCACTCCTTTAAAATCCAGCGGTCTAAACGCGCCTACTTTATAAAATGCCACTCGAGTTTTGTCCGGTCGCGCTTTTTGCATTTACCCATCATCTTTTGTAGGGGTAGTTCTATTTCGGCCGCATGTGGTAGGAATCTTCTGTAGAAATTTATGGCACGCAGTAGGCTTCGTAAATTAATTTTTCGATTAATGATGGCTTCGACTTTGCGATATACTGATTTAATGCCGTTTGCGGTTATCATATGTCCTAAAAATTCGACTTCGGATTGGCCCAACTGACATTTCTCTATATTAATAACCAGGCCTTTTTCCCTATAAATTTCAAAAAGTTGTCGTAAGTGGGATAAATGTTCCTCCACCGATGATGATGCCACGAGCACGTCATCTAAATATGGGAAAACGAAGTCGAGGGCCTTAACTGTATCGTCCATGAAGCGTTGGAATGTCTGCGCGGCGTTCCGTAACCCAAATACCATATATTTAAATTCGAATAAGCCGAAGGGCGTTATAACTGCCGTCTTCGCTACGTCACCAGGGTTAACGGGTATATGATGGTATGCTTTTTTGCAATCTATTACCGAAAATACTGTCTTACCATCGAGTTCACTCGTAAAATCTTGTATATGTCGTACCGGGTAATTGTCGTGTATTGTTCTGGCATTCAAAAGTCTGAAGTCGCCACAGGGCCGCCATGATCCATTAGGTTTTTTGGCCAAATGTAAGGGACTAGCCCATTGGCTCTTCGATCGTACACAGATGCCGCGGTCCAACATGTAGTCGAACTCTTTTCTCGCAACCTCCAATTTCTCGGGTGATAATCGTCTGACCTTCTGCGGTACCGGGGGCCCCTTTGTCTCAATATAATGTTTGACCTCCGAAGGTTTCTTGGACAAAGCATGAGAATCATCTGTGAGGTCGTTGTATTGTGTGGAAGATGCCATTTGTCTTACGTATCGTTACAACTGATGAATCGTTGTTGGTTATCCGGCACACTTGACGTAGTTGTGTCGTTGCGTTTACTAGGGACTTACCTTTCATGTCCACCAAAATGTTAAAATTCTGCAAAAAATCCGCGCCGATTATAGGGTGCGACACGTCGGCCACCGTAAAAAGCCATTTAAACTGACGTCGCAATCCGATGTCCAATGAAAGGAGTCTTTTACCATATGTGTTGATTTCCGTATTGTTCGCCGCAAGTAATTTTATTAAAGATGGTTGTAGATGAACGTTCGTTGGTTTGGGAATTACAGATAATTCCGTCCCTGTATCGATTAAAAACTGCAATTTCGAATTTTCATCCTTAATATAAAGACGGCGTGTGTTGTTGTTGTTCTGACCCTCTTCGTTTGCCGTCGAAAACGGAGGGCTTACGAGTTTTCCGAATGTCGTGGTCGAAAGCTGCAAGGTGATCGGCACTTTGTTGCCCTTTCCCCAAATATTCGGTGATACCAACACATTTCATTTGATGGTGAACGGGACGTGCGTGAGCGTGAAAGGTTACTGCGTCGTGGTGATCGTTGTCGTTGATGGGTCGTATGGTAGTTACGGCTGATCTTCTCTAGACGATCAAATTTCTCTGTCAATTCTGCTATGGCCTTGTGCAAATTTCCGCTTTCATCGATGTTGTTGACTTCCATTATACAATCGGCCTTTTTCGCCAGTACACTGACGTCACCCTCAACCGTTGCTAAAATTTGTTGAATTTGTATTGGCAATTGACGACTTATTGCCAGCCAGTTCTCTTATCTCACGTAGCAATATTGAAGGTTTTTTTCCTTCCATAGCCAAATTGTCGAATAAACGTTTAAATCGGCTGTCGTCGGATTCACAAAACTCGTCCTTTTGAGTGTTTCGTATTTCCCAATGGCCGGAGGCGTTGTTATTATATCAGATGCGCATTTCAATATAGATGAATCAATCTCTGACACCAGCATATAATATTTCGTGTCGTCTGTAGTAATATCAGCCCGCATGAACTGTGCTTCCACCTGCAGAAACCATAGCTTGGGGTCGGGTTTCCAAAAAGGTGGTGGTTTTACAGCTACTCGGGATACTTGTGAGGACGCTGCGATATCCTCCGTATTTACTGTAGCGTTTGCGTTAGTGTTGTGCATCGTAGCAGTCGGTGGTCACCACTTTAGTGTTCTCAATAAAAGTCTCTTGGAATTTTTATAAAGTTTATTTATCGATCAATATACACTAATTATTTTTGTAAGTAAAAGTACATGGTTCATTGAAAAACTAATGACGCCGTCAAAATATACGTTTCATTTAAACATGTGTCAGTGTATTAGTGAGATGTCAAATGTTAGAGTTGCCATGTCATATACAAGTGGGTGTGCACACTACAGGTGGTTGAAAATTTAACCTTCGTTACCGATCATAGAAAACATTAAGTTTGGCAATTTTGACACAATGTTGTATTTTGGTCTTTTTCCAAACGTTTTTGCACATAGAGTTAGCTTTGTTCGAACACATTTTTTTTTTAATTTTTAAAAAAATAAAAATAATTTCAAATTTATATTTTTGGACCAAAAAAAAACAGTAATTAAACAATACGGTTAGAATTAACCAAAAACGACAACGTCGTTTCTGATGGTCAATATTAAATTTTCAAGCTGCGTTAGATATCACTATATATTAATCCCTTTCAGTTATCCTAACAAATTTTAAACATTTTTGATATTTAATTTCAGAGGACCCGCTGGCTATGATAGAACAAGAAATGCTGTTATTGGTAATAAAGATTTTGATTTGACTTATCTTGAGGAGGCTTACACAACGGAACATTGGTTGGTTCGCATATACCGTGTGAAGAAACCTGAAGAATTCAATAGACCTGCTATTAAATCTATTAATCGCACAGTCACCTCAACAAATTTCGTAACTAGAAAGGTAAATAAAATATTAGTATGAATTTAAATCAAAAAAGTTATACCGGAAATGTAATGATTAATACATATTTGATTTGTTGAGTTACAAAAATAAGCAAACTTGACTTTGAAAAAAATATTTTAAGATTAATTACATTTGAAAAATTATTATTGTTCATTTCTTTTGTTCTGCTACGATATTAATTGTAGTTACGATTTTTTTAATGGAAGGAAGAGAAGAAAATTTTTTTTCAATAAGTTCTTATTAGCTAAAAACTAAGAATGGGGTAAAAATATAAATTTAATTACATTAGTTTTTTTAAACGGCAGTGTCTGAATGTTCACAGCTTCTGATAAAATCTTATATTTAATAGATTAATTTTCAATAATATAAGGAAATCTAACGAGTGTTGAATAGAATCACAGTAGGCCTAGAACTACAACCAACTGCTTCAGAATTTCGAATTTCGGACACAGTTTCCAGAAACTGAAACCGTGAAGTCAAAAAATTGTCCAAATCGTTCCATTTGGTAATCTCCACCTTGTTCTGGATTGTTTGTTCCCAGAGAGACAAAGTCAGCACTGGCAACTTGGTGGAACATAAATAAACAAAAATTGGACCCCAATTGGAGATATTAATATCGTGCATCCGAAGTTCCGATATCGGATTATTAATATCTCGTTGCAACCTTTTAATATCCTAGGCTGCCTCGGATTTAACCGGTGTAAGTGTGAACAAAACTTTCAGTTGAGAATTCACCAAAATCTTCTTATTCTCATCCTTCAAGTTTATCCACGCCTCCTGAAATCCATGGGTCATCAAAGATGATTTTTTGACAATTTCCAATGCCTCACCTCGCGTAAACTGCCGCAAATAAAATAATTGCTCGACAGGTGAAATATTGGCACCATTCACATACACCGCTGTGGACATATCCCGGAAAGATGGTCAGGATTTGTAGTCACCATGAATACCTACATGGTACATGATGGTAACTGTATGTGGTTCCGAAAGCGATTCTTGTCACCTTGACCATTTTGGCACTGGGTCGAGGACATCTCAGATCGACTGGCAAAAGTCTGAGAGAGCTCACTCATCAGGGCAGCTACTGAAATATATCCCAAACGACAATGGCCGAAAAGTTCCCGTGCTGCCTCTCGATCATCTTCTAAGTCCTCCTCATCTCCTGTGGCAAAAGCTTCATAAGCGTCCTCGACTTTTGCCCATAACAACTTACACTCCTCCCTCTGAATTTCGATAGAGAAGGCCGTATTACCTTCCTGAGTCGCATTAAATTCCCTTTCAAAATCTACAAACATTTGGGCAAATGTTTCAAAAGTCAATAATTTCCTTGACTTTGGCATATTGAATTCAAATCTCAAAAAAATTATACAATTTACAAATTCGGTATTATACGCCCCTAAATTTAATACCTCGCGTTCAAGTGTAACGAAAAACTTAAATCAGGAAATAAAGGAAGGCCAAAAATTTTATTTTAAACTAATCAAGTTTTCCCAACGAAGAAAAAGGCGAATTTTTACCGCGGCCTGCTTGGTTATAATATATAGATATATAATCGAATTGATACCGCGACCACCTTGACGGTCAACAACGAAATCGATATCGAAAAGATCGCTAATAGACGGACAATGTTACGCGCAATTCGAAATTGAGCCAAAAGAACTAGTTTCCAATGGCAAAAGCCCTGATAATCAAATATCAAAAAAGTACAAAAGTGAAAAAACATCCAATAGATCAGTATTTATTTATCGAGTCCAGTTTCATATAACTATCCTCACTTTGTTAAAAAAGTTTATAAATATGTAAACTTTCTTTATTTTAGTTTAATTTAGCTTAATAAATTTAATAAATTTTAATTTAATTGAAAGTTACAAATAATAAATGTAAATAGACCAAAATATCAGAAAACACGAAACGAAACCCATAAATAAATTTTGCTTGGTTATTCAATTCAAAAATTTAATAAAATTTTAAAATTTTCATTCAATTAAAAATCGATTAAAAAATTCGTATCTACAAATAATAGAAAAAAAATTAACATTTATTTTTGAGTATCTCTGTCATGTTAAAGGTGGATTTCAAGGATCGTTATTAATGGTAATAGACTTTGCTATTTATCCGACGCACTATTACCAATTATTACACAACATTGCACATAAATCAAATTGCGTTGTTGAACTCGATTTTCAACTATTTATCCTTACCCAAATTTGATCCTTTTATTTAAAAATTATTTCCTTATAACACAAGACAAGAGAGATTAACAGTGTAGATTAAAACCAGCTCGGTTTTAGTATGTCTGTGCTGTGGAAATTATAACACCAACTAGCTAAAACCCGGTGTGCTTCGCTAATCCTATCGATATAAAATATAAATATTCAAAATATATTGATAAACATTGCAGTTGCAGTTTATGAGATATGCGACATTAAATACTTATACTTATGGGTATGTGGGCGTGGCACCTATAGTTCCTTCCAGACATACAGGAAGGTACTGTTAAAATTTCAAGAAAATCGGTCCAGCCGTTTAGCCGTCTATAGACTTCAAACAAACCCACAAACAAATAAACACACATTCATTTTTATATACATATATAGATATATTCATATGGGAGGTGCCTCGCCCCCTATTGCTAGTCAGTCCATTTTTGTCTAAAATATTCATATTGATACTAAAGTGGTTTCGACAAAATGTTAGGAGTCTAACTGTTATATATTCTTAGATATACTAATTTAATATTTTTTATAAGGGAGGTGACACGCCCACTATAGCCAATTTGCCCATTTTCGTCGTCCAATATCCAAAATCGTCCATACACAATTTGAGGAATCTAGCTATCGCAGTTTATGAGATAAACGACATTAAATACTTATACTTATGGGTATGTGGGCGTGGCACCTATAGTTCCTTCCAGACATACAGGAAGGTACTGCTAAAATTTCAAGAAAATCGGTCCAGCCGTTTAGCCGTATATAGACTTCAAACAAACAAACCCACAAACAAATAAATACACATTCATTTTTATATATGTATGTACGGGTTATCCATTTCGTGGTTTCAAAAGTAAACGTAAATAAAACACATAAAATATTTTTTTCATCATATTTCTTTTTTATTGAAAAGTTTGAACGTTGACATTATGTGTGAAACACTACATCATTTAAATGACCTCCACGCAAGCATTGATTCTTTTGAGGTCATTTTCGACCACTTTTTGACACATATTGGGCGGTATCTCAGCCATAACTTGACGAATGTTGGTGCTCAAGAGTTGAAGGTTTATCTGCATAAACACGGTCTTTCGCGTAGCCCCACAAAAAAGTTTAATGGCTTCAAATCGCATGATCTTGGTGGCCAGTTGATATCGCCACGACGAGAAATTACGCGGCCAGGAAATGTCTCTTGCAATAAAGCCATATTCGCTCGAGTTGTGAGGCATGTGGCACCGTCTTGTTGAAACCACATATTCTCCAAGTCGTATTCTTCAATAGCAGGCAAAAAAAAGGCGGTTATCATATGACCATAACGCTCCGAATTGACGGTGACAGTCGTACCATCGTCGTTTTCGAAGAAGTAATGTCCAATCACACCTTCGGGCCAAAGAGCGCACCAAACAGTGACTTTTTCTGGATGTAATGGCCTCTCTTCAATTACTTGAGGATTCTCAGAACCCCAAATACGACAATTTTGTTTATTAACATACCCACCGAGTGTGAAATGTGCTTCATCGCTGAAGAAAATTTTGTACGTATCGAACATGCTGTGGAAGAATCACCATTTTTGTAGTAGGTTTTGATCATTTTTATGCGTTGTGTGATAGTTAAGCGATCCATTTTCGTCAATATCAGACTTTCAACTGAAAAGAAAAAAATTGGTTTCACAACTTAGTTTTATAGATACTTTAGTTTATATAGATACTTTACGAAACCATACACTGTTATATTATATACAAGTAAAGTTCTGTTAGACTAGACAACAAAACTTTACAAGTATGTGAATCATCACCAAATAGAAAATTAAAAAAAAGTAAAACAAAAACAACTTTACCTTGTTTAAATTGGTGGAATAAAAACAATAAAAAGGTTCCAAAATCCGGCTCGAAGGACCAAATGTTAAACCATGGACTGTACGAGTATGTGGGGATTGTTGTCTGTCACTGTTGGTCTTAATTTCGAGACACTATAAAAAGGAACCAAAATTAGAAGAATTCCAAATTCATTAACTGACCACAGAAAAAGACACTTTCCATTTTTTATGTTTCTGTTACATACACTTTTATTTATTTTTCACGACTTTTTAATTTCTTAGAATTTTAATTTGTTTTAAATTTAATTATTTCTATTTTTTTTAATATATTTTTTCGTTATGAAGTCGCCGTAGTCTAGTAGGTAGTGTGTTGGCTTATTAGACTGAAGGCCCGAGTTCGAATCCCAGGTCAGACATCAAAACGAAAATATGAAAATATTTCTTCGGCGACTTCCTCTCAGCAGATTTCTGGCAAAAACTCTGGGAGTAAATAAAATTGCCTTGAAAAGCTTCTCAAAAAACTGTCGTTCGGAGTCGACTTTAAACTGTATGTCCCGCCACTCATGTATAAAATTAACACACAACATAAGTGGTGTGAGAAGCTAGGTCGTAATCCTGACTGAAGGGTTGTAATGACCAATTATATGTATATGTAATTATTTCTCACAAAAAAAAGTAATGGCCGAATGCCTCAAAATAATATTTCAATTCAAATTTCTGGAGCTCTAATCCCTCCAGAGGATCAAAAAACGAACAAAAATTTAGTTACTAAACAAAAAAGTCTTAAGGCCAAAAAAAACAACATTAATGTTAAAATGTAAAAAAGCTTAATTCTACACGGCAGCGCCCTCTGTTGCCAATTTACCATCGTTTAAACAATCCTGTTTATGTCGCCAAGGATAGGAAGTTTGGACTGTCAGACATAAACAATTAATTTTACGTGATCATATGTTTTGGGGTATTATTTGTTTTTTTCTTTGAACTTATAGTTAGCATTTAATTTTCCATGGTTAAAATATAATTTTTTTCTTTTTAGAATGTTAAACGCCGGAAAGGTTTTATAAAAAATAGGCCGATCGTTGTGAAAGGAAAACGAACGGGCAAATAAATCACTAAACGAAATTTTTTAAAGAAAATACAATTTTTTTAAACAAAATGGAAATATTAATGCAATAAAATAAAAATAATGAACATTAAAAAATCAACTTTTGTTCTCTTCATTTTTCAAATATAATTGATTCTTGATTTTAAGTATAAATTGGTAAGTGTGATCTTTAACGATAAATGTGATTTTTGTAATTTTTTCGTTGATTTATATGTTAATCATTTAAGAAACAGATCGGTGTCACAAAGCATCTACCCTGCCGTCTTTATTGTTATTATTTTTTGTTTTATTTTAGTTTTATTAAAAAGTTTTTTCAGTACCTTGGTCTACTGAAGTCTTACCAATTTAAAAACAACGCCCTTTATGACAAATTTTGGATTGTCGTATTGGTTTCTTTTCTCAGGAAGTTTCGCTGTGTGACAGTCCTTTGGTAGATACCTGCTCTACACATATGTATTTCTCCACTAATGGTGTTTTCTTTTCTACCAAAAAATGTGCATTTTATTAACGCAAAATGCAATTTTGCGTTTGTTTCTTAAAAATGTTTCGCCCTCTAAAAGGGTGGTATGTTTTATTCTAAATAATTCGCACTTGCCAATGGTGGAGGGCATTGCATTTTATGCCCTGTATAAATCGAGAGTGCTGATAATGCCCTGTAAAGCAGATGACTTTTGTTTATTTATAGGGCTACCAGATGAAATTTAAAAAAAGTCGCCTGGTATTGTTATCCAATTTGAAGTAAATTTTTTCATTGTTTTGTGGAGTAATCTTAGGGAAATATTACATTATTAAAGCTACATGGTCAGCAATATAAAAAATTGCATTCAATGTTAGAACAGTATTAAAATATTTTTTTTTTTTTTGCTATAAAAAAATGAAGTCGAAAAATTAGCGATCTGGCAATACCTTTGAACAAATTGGCATTTCCTCATTCATTTTCTTAATAAGTGGTAAACACAGGGCATACCCTTTTTTAATATTTGTGTTATGTTCTTCTCAAATACAAAATGACATTACAACAGGGTTGGTCAAAAATTTTTTAATGCACCTTGTAAGAGGGTGACATTTTATTTGTAGAAAAGAAAACACCATATGTAGATGAAGAAATAAATTAATACGCCTGAAGATGATGAGGTTAGTGAAGCATGCCAATTGAATTAGTGACAAATATTTAAAGCAATTGTGCCACGTGGATTTGACTTAAGCACAGGTTAATAGCTGAAATATTGAACCCTGTTGTATGTGCTTTTATGACCGATCAAGCAATAGTTCAAGGATACTTGACCAACCAGACGTCATCTATGCCAAAATTTGTCGTATTCTCTGGTTAATTGCTTCTCTCTTTTCAATTGTGTGCCTTTAAAACTCTGTTGCTACGATAGTTATTTATAAATTTTAAGACCGCCTACAGACGCAACGCTAGCTACAAATTTAATACTGGCAAGCCAGGATAGTATATTATTTTTTCACTTTTGTCAACAATATCCACGTCCGATGAGTAGAAAATGCAATCATCGGCATATGTCACCATTGAGATGTTCTGTGGTGGACGGAAGAGAAGCCAGGTATATGTTGAAGAGAATGAGTGTCAATACTCCCTGTGGCGCGCCTATTTTTATCTTTCGGTACCTCCTGGTATTAAAATATCACTTATCAATGTAGGGAGATCAAAGCAGCAACAATTGTGTGTTGATACTAGTATTGCTGATGTAGACTATGGACTATGGGAGCAGTAATCTTACTCAATGCCGAGATTGAGCTGTATGCTTCGCTAAAACCATGTTTGTGCATGGCAAGCAGGAGTGCTCTTTCAGAAAATGAAAAAAAAATTGGGTTTCCAAAACCCTCACTACAGATAATAATAGGCCCTCCATTTGAAGCTGTATTATCCGTTTTAGAATAGTATCATTGCAATAGTGTTACATATCACTAAGTTATGCACAGGTGAGGAGTTGTGTGAGGAACTCAGACTAATAGAGATCGGCAGATCATGGTTTGCTGAGCTTGAGCATCTAGCACTGATTTATAGTGGCGAAATCAGACTCGTCAACCTGACCTGCTATGGCAATTATGCGTTTGTCACTTCAGAGAAGAGAGTACCACAATTCTTCGATTATCTAATTACTCACTTAAATTATCATTATAACATTTTAGTCAGGATTACAACCTAGTTTCTAATACCACACATGTTGGGTTAGGTTAGGTTAGCTATCTTGTCATATTTCGTTTTGTACGAGAAATCTGAGCTGGAATTTGAACGACGCGCTCTCGTCTAATACTAGGCTATGGCGACTATTGTTATAATTAAATTGCATGGCAATCATTTCCTGCTGGAGTCGATGACTGGGCGAAAACAATATAAGCGACTAAAATAGGCTGTTCACCTGCGTCGACAGTTGTTTTTGTCGACGTAAGGGCGATTTTCTTCAGCAGATTTCTGGCAAAAACTCTGAGAGAAAATAAAAATTGCCATGAAAAGTTTCTCAAAAATCTGTCGACTTTAAACTGTAGGTCCCGCCACTCGTATATAAAACTAGCGCACCCAACATAAATGGTGTGAGAAACTAAGTCGTAATCTTGACTAAAGGGTTGTAATGACCAATTATATATGTTACCTCGCACCGCCGATTAAGAAGTTGTTGCTATAGGAGTACCAGCGCAACAATTAGCTGTAAAGCTTTTGAGATCTGGGGCCAAATCATCGCATTCGAAATCGAGTACTTTATTATCGAAATGTGGTTAACGTGGATCACGGTATTTGTTATCGTAACGTATTTACTCGTAGTTGTACACGATTGGTAAACTGTCATCGAAAACAAACAAACAGTAGCTTTTTGGTACAAAACAAAAGAAACAACTGAAAACAACGAAGTACAATAATAAATAAGTAAGAATGAAAGTATTTTTCGAAAATTTTAATTGTTTTTAGAGAAACTGAACATCAAGGCCAAGAAAGCCCAATAATTAGTACAAAAACAAATAAATAATGAAAAAACGCTTCCAGAATAAATACAAATAAGGTAAATGGGAAACAAAAAAGGTACCGGCACAATTTATGATGGAATATCCCGATTTGGCCAAAAATAAGTTTCAAAAAGAGTTTTTTACTATTTTTTTTAAAAATTTAAGAATTTATCACGCACATTAATATCGTTGTTGTTTGTTTTGTTTCCTTATTCGTTTCGTTTTTCTTATTAGAATTTGCTACAGCAATGTAAAAAATAGTAGTAGAAAATATAAATCACGATCGAATACCATGATCCAAGAAATTTCGGCCATCGAAAATAGTGTCTACTCGAATGTGCATTCGATATCGAATGCGGTGATTTGGCCCCTGATCTTAACTTAACGTTAACTATTTTAAAATTTTTCTTAAGATTACATACATACATAATTGGTCATTACAATCCTTCAGTCAGGATTATTGACCTAGTTTCTCACTTTCTTAAGATTAATAATCCATTTATACGATAGCAGTTTGATTGTCATATTCTCCATATTCCAATCTAGTGGACAGAACAATTTAGAAACCAAGTTAAGAATTTTATTAAGATTAATATCGTTATTTATAAGATTTCTTAACATTTCTACTTACGTCGTTTCACTTTACGTTTTCATCATCTAAGAAATATTTCAGTTTTGTGTTCAAAATGTAGATGCAATGGCACAAACATGCTCTGGCTTACACTTACACACAAATCTTGGTTTATAGGGAAATGAGAACTTACAGTCAGGTGTAACGTTAAACAATAAAAAAAGACATTTTATTATTATAGTCAATTTATTTGAACAGCCGCTTGTGCGACTGTTCATCTTTATTGTTAATTTATGATTAATTCTACTTAATTACTTAAAACTAAACTTATGCTAAATATCTTACATTCTAACACTCCATGAGTGTGGGAATATGCTGAGATGACATAATACACGTCGTCCCAACATTTATGCAGTGTGGACAATATCAACAAGAATGTGTTGATATTAAGTTGCATACAAAAGGTATGACAACTTAGATTAGTCAAACACACTACACCTTCCCTCTTAATGAAGAACGATCAACATGAGTTGATTGGCTTTATCATTGGAAACCTTTTGCCTACTCAATTTAGCATTTTCCACGAAATTAGCAGCTCTACGGTGCGCAACTTGAAGTCTAAATTTGACCTCTTTTTCATAAGAGTCAATATTATATAAGGGGGCTATGCTGAGGTCCTTTGTAAAATCTAAGACGGGTGGAATTTTTCCAAAAACTAGTTCAAAGGGACAATAGTCATGAGCCGTGGAAGGCGTTGTATTATAACAATACACAAAAAATTTTAACCATATGTCCCAATCAGACCCGTCATTTGAAATATATGATCTTAGATACTCGTTGAATGTCCTGTGTGATCTCTCCACAGTACCAAGTGTTTCATGATGATATGGAGTAGAATTTACCTTCTCCACTTTCATGAGTTCACATAGCTCTTGTAATACTTGGTTTATATATTCCGTACCCATGTCCGTGACTATTTTAGTCATTGGACCATATATTAAAATGAATCCTTCCATGATCGCTTTCGCTACACTTCTGGTGGACTTGTTGCTAATGGGTATGGCAATTAAGTATTTTGTTAAGTCGCACATTATTGTTACCGCGTATTCGTTTTGAGAATCGGACCGTGGTAAAGGTCCAATAGTGTCTATAATCACTATCTCAAAAGGCTTCATTGGAGTAGGGGTTAAAATAAAGGGTTCTCTGCCCTTAATTGCAGGTTTATTCATTTGGCATGCTTTGCATTTCTTGACATATTTAGTAATGTCTTTAGTCATGCCTTTCCAATGATAACGAAGTCTTATTTTTCTGATCATGCGTGTAATCCCTGTATGACCTCCGTTAATAGGATCATCGTGATATTTTTGCATGATTTCTATCTTTCTAGCATCGGTTGTTACTTTTTCTGTTGCAGGTAGGAGCACTATGGTCAATCTTTTTAGTAGACCATTACCTTTATTTTTAAAGGTTTCAATACTTATCCCCGGGGTATTGAGCAGACAATCATTTATAGAAAGTCGCAAGGTTGTCAGACCCATGTTACCAGCTATTTTTTTAAGCTTTGGAAAGAGTAGATCTAGATCCACTATTCCATTAATAACAAAGTCATGCAACATAATTTGGGAAAGTTTTTTCTTTCCTTTTAGGATAATTAATTTATCCTGTGATAAATGCAACCATAGCATTTTCCAGTGCTCTAAGGCATTAATCCCTTCATATACTTTTAATTCAACCGATGGACTAGGCTGTGCTATTTTATCTGCACAGTTTGTTTTCTTCCTCGCCTGAAGTCTAGTTGTTACCTTCAGTATTGTTTGAGATTCCTTATTCATTATATCATTGAAATTTATACGCGACAGCGCATCTGCCGCGTGATGATCCCTACCCTTAATGAATTCAACGTCGAAGGCATATTCCTCCAAATCTAATCTCATTCGTATTAGTTTAGATGACGGGTTCTTCAGTGAGAATAAATAAGTGAGTGGCCTATGGTCACTTCTGATTAAAAATTTTTTTCCATATATATATGGTCTGAAGTATTGAATTGCCCAATGAATGGCAGTGAGTTCTTGCTCTATTGTGGATTTATTACTTTCACCTTTTGTGAAAGCTCTGGACGCGTAAGCAATTGGTAACTGAATACCTTGTTTTTATTGGCTTAGTACAGCTCCGCACGCCTTTTTGCTAGCGTCCGTCGTTATGCAAAACTCTTTACTGAAATCCGGATATTGTAGTATTTGTGGGCTCAGGAGTTGCGTTTTTAAATATTGAAAAGCATTTTCGCACTCCTGAGTCCATTCAAAAGGTATGTTTTTTCTAGATAATCTAGAAATGTGACGTGATGATTCAGCAAAATTAGGAATAAATCTTCTGTAATAATTGCAAAATGCAATAAAGCGTTTAGCTTCGTCCCCGTTTGTGGGTGTAGGGTAATTTTCGATTACAGAGAATTTGCTGTCATCAGATAATATACCTTTATCTGTACATTTGTGTCCTAAAAATGTCACTTCGTGACGAAAAAATGAACACTTATCCGGGTGTAGTTTGAGATTATGTTGTCTACACAAAGTAAACACATCTTTTAAGTTTTGTAACATATGTTTTTCAGAGCAACCGACGACTATTAAATCGTCCATATATACGAAAGCTTGGGATGGTTTTAATCCCGAAAAGGCAAGCGACATCATTCTTTGGAATGAATTTGGTGCTATTTTAATGCCATAAGGGAGTCTTTTGAATCTATAAGATCCTTTGTCAGTTGAAAAGGATGTGATGTCTCTAGATTCTTCTTCGAGCTCTATTTGATGGAAACCCGATATCAAATCGAGGCATGAGAAATATTTTGCTCTCCCTAACTGGTCTAATATGTCATCTATTCTGGGTAGAGGAAATTTATCGGCGACTAATTTCTTATTTATACCTCTGTAATCAATTACAAGTCTCCATCTCTTTTCTTTATGACCTGGTAATGATTTTTTAGGTACCAAGAGAATGGGACTGTTATATTCAGAGGTTGAGGGTTCTACAATATCATCGTTTATCAGTTTCATAACCTGTTTATTCACTTCTTCTTTATGTGAATGTGGTATTCTATAATTCTTTATATAAACTGGTTGATTATCTTTAAGTCTCAACCGTTGTTTATAGAAATTATTGGCGCTTATTTTATCCGATTCCAGGGCAAAGATATCGATGAATTCTGAACATAGACTATGTAGCTCATCGCTAACGAATTCTGGAAAGTTTGCGGATAACTTTCTCATCTTTTCCCTGTATGATTTCGGATTGCAGCTTGTTTGAACCATTTTATAGTCATTAAGATTTTCTGTTACTACTTGAACATTCTCAATGACGCGGTCCTTGTTGGTTGTGTTAATTATTCTGACTAGTGGTTGAGATTTTGATGTGATGGTGTTAGCTATGTATACGCCATTTTGGAGTATTTGCTGGGGAACCAAGACATCCTCAACGTCAGATTGAATATTAATTTGTCTGATTACTTCAGATCTTGCTGGTATTGAAATCGAGTTGATGTTTGGAGCACTCAACAGTGTTAGGCTTACATCGTATGGTAGGAATGGAGCTTTGAGAATTATTCTATCCTCCACACCTTGGAAATCAAGTATGCATTTGTGTCTTCTGATGAAGTCCATTCCCAATATTCCATCAACTGGTATTGGAAAATCATCATTCACAATATGCAACTCAGCAGGTATGGAGATATTTCCTACCTTAAGGTCTATGTCAACTAATCCGAGTGTTTGGATTAGACCTTGTCCAATACCATTAATGTTTGTTATTTTGCTGCTATCTATTGGTTCGTTTAGAACTTTATTGTGTTTAATCACAGAAATGTCTGCGCCTGTGTCTATTAGGAAAATAGAGGTGAGATTGTTCGTAGACAATCTACATTTTAGATAACTATATAAATTTAGGTTGATATTGTAGGTGGAAACATTAGGGGTTTTTATTAGTTTTCCGGGGGTTGTTCGGTAATGCAATGAATATTGCGATTACGAGAGGGATTGTTTCTATAACCCCCATTACCTCTACTGCGGTTAGAGTTACCTCTTGGATTATGGTTGTAACGGCTATTATTATTATTACTATTATTGCCGTTATTATTGTTATTGTTATTGAAATTGTTGAAATTGCGGTTTCTGTTGTATAATCCTCTATAACTACTACCGCGATTTCGTTGGTAAGTGTTCCTATTGTGGTTATACGTCAAAATTGAGTTAGATTGGCCATAGGCTTCTGTGCAGCTGCCTATGAATTTTGCAATAACCTCATTCAGGTTATTGAAGGTACCGGATTCCATAATAAGTTTAACTCTGTCATTAGAGGCATTATTTATAATAGCCTTAACAGCAGAGTTGGTTGCATATGTGGCTGCTACCATGTTTGGTAAGCCATCATTAATGTACGCGGTTTCGTGTTTCTTTGTTAAGTCCTCGATTTCTTTTGCGTATGTATTTGCTGGCTTCCCTTGTTGACGAATATTCATCAACTTTGCTGCCAGTACATCTACAGATTCTCCTTTCACTGTAGTTTTGAGTTTGTCAATTATTTCTCGGAGTGTAGTTTCCTGAGAAATAAGGTTACGTGCTGAACCTTTGAGTTTTGTTTTCACCAGAGTAATTGCCACTTCACTGTGTGTATCTTTTATTGAGTCCACCAGGCTTAGGGCGTCAAGAAAACTCTGTAGGTTCTCTGGTGTGCCGTCAAAGTCAGGTAAGAGCTTTGAGGCTAGACCAAGAAATTCAGTAACCGATTGAGGCATTGTATTATAATCTTTATGAGACTTTTGAGGAGTCTGTAATTGATTCGATTGTAATGCAAGGTCTTCTTGACCTGCTAGCGAATATTCGAGTTTTTCGTGAAATGTAACTGGTAATTTTGCCTCTATACCTCTACGTGACAGGATATTGGCAAGTTTATCTCTGACGTCAGAGAAGAAACTTTCAGCAGCAGATTTGTGCGCTTGTGTTAATCGTAAATGATTAACATTTATTATAATTCTAATTTGTTCGAAACAGTCGAAAAGATTTTTAATATGTTTTTCGACCGTTTCGTCCTTGGCAGGTCTGTCTGTGTTTAGACACTTATAGGACCTATCAAAATGTTCTTTTATCTGTCTTAATCTTATAAGGATCTGTTGCCAGTCCATAAGAACAGAATAATAAGAATGTTGCGCGCTGCTAAATTTAACCGAATTTATGCGAAAATAATTTTGTTTTTTTTTTTTTTTTAGAACTTAGCGCAGTTCCTATACTTTGTCAATATCAATTGCCATAGATGCTGCTCTTCTATAATTCTTTTTTAGCGATCTTTTGTGCAATTGATAGAGCGTAGTCAAGAACTGCAGAACTAAAACCGCGATAATGATTAATAGATATACAATGATTTCAATTATCACATTCGCATTTGGGTTCTCAATTTTTGAGTCTTTATTACCCATGATTGCAAGGATAAATGTCTATCGACTGTCGTATTGGAATATGAAATTGTATTTAATTACATATATTGATCCTTAGGGGGATCCGCGAAAATGTTTAGATCAAGGCTCGTGTACCTTGACAAACGTTTAAAAATGAAAGTAAAAATAATTGGGGCTTTATCCAAGTGATACACAAGGATAATTGTTCAATCATTCAATTGCTTGAATGATTGTAGCAGAAACATAACTGTCTCGTCAGTATTTTGTACAATTGTGCATAAAATGGGTTTATAATAATTTTACTTAAATCTAAATTTACACAATTGTACAAATGTTAGTAAGTCTGTCTTATTTGTGGTTAGTTAAAAAAAATATTACCATATATCATGGCGTTGGGATACCATACCACCAGATATAGGCTCCCAAGGCGATGGTATATAGCAGATATCGCCAATTGATATCTGAATAGGCCAATCACAAAAAATTTTTTTTTTTTTATACCACTGGAGGGACTCGTAAGTATCGCAGCAGTTTACAATTAAATTTATATTAAAAAAAATATTTGCTTAAGGTTATGAAAAAATAGGATATTAAATATAATTTATGTTTAAAAATTTATTTTAATTTTTTTTTTATTTTAATAGTGTTAAAATTTAATTTTTTATAATATTTGTTAAACAAAAATGTGTAAGTTAACAGAACTTTAAAAGGCTTATAAAATTATAAAAAGTTAAATTTATATATTTTTTTTTATTTATTATTGTTAAATTTAAGTTACCAGTGAGTTTACCAAGATTTTTTTTTTTTAGATTTTAAACTCACTAAATAACATGAAATTATTAAAAAATTTAAATCTAATTCATTAACTATTCATTAATATTCATTAACTAATATTCATTTTTATATTAAATATTATTCATTATAAAAGAGAAATAGACATACGTATGTTGTTGTTTATTTGTTAAGCGCCAGATGTCCCTTGCCATGCAGTAATGATGTCGGTGGTTTACTTCTCGGTTGCCTGGTTGTCTATGGTGTTGCCAGAGGATTTATAAAGTCAGAAGCTTGTGGAGGATCCGTTACGTTTTGCGATTTTGTTTGTTGATTATTGACTTCCTTCTACACACATGCACAATTTTATCAACAATTTTGGCAGCATCATTTTGATTAATAATTGTGTTTTTATTGGCGAGCATATTATAATGTTAGCAATTAATTTAATTTATTTTTTTTTTAAATTTTTCTCTGATTATTACGGGAATATTGCTTTTTTAGTGACAGTCAGGCATGCATAAGTACGACAATATGTAATCTGAAAAATTCCCTCTTTTTTTTAATTTTGTATATTTAATTAATTTTTAGTTTATTATTTATTCATATTAAAATAATTTGTATAATTTTTGTTTTTGGTTTATTGATTGATTAAACACGTTTTTATTTAACTACGCAAGTTTTTCTCTAAGTTTTTCGTTTACACCGTACACCATGCACTTGTATTTCAACAATATGGTTTTCAAGTATTTTTTTATATATATATATATATATATTTTGATGTAATCTTGAACTTATTAACTCTTTTAACTGCAACGTCCATAATCTTGTGTTAGTATTATTTATATTGCTGTTTTCATATTAGTTCGTTTATCTGTTCATTGCACTACAAGACTTTTCATCAAATGTTTTTAATTTATTACAAATATGATATTATTTATTATTAAATTCTAATTTAATTTTTTTTTTAATTATATATTTTTTTTTATATGTCACTTTAGTTCACTTTTAAAAAATTATGAAATTTTTTCTTCTTTTGTACTTTATTCTTACTTTATTTTATTTTTTTAGTAAAAACTTTAACTTAAGTAGCGGATATTATTGTATTTATAATTAATAATTATAATTTATAAAGAATTTATGAAATTTGTACTACGGGATATATGTAGGTTTAGCCCGTATTTTTTTGCTGTTTTTTTTTTTTGGTTTTTTGTTAATGACACGATATCTTTCTTTTTTTTTATTATTATTATTATTATTGTATTTATTGATGTTCTTTCGTTTCTAAATGTTAGGGCGCGTTTCAATAACTAGAGGTAATCCGATGTTCGTTTTTTTTCGTAATGTTTCATCACATACTCATACACCAAAAGCACTCTTTTTTTTTATTGTTATGAATTCATACATAAACACATATATATTTATATGCTTTTAAGTATATAATTTATTATAAATTGTAGTTCTTTTCTTTTCTTTGTTTTTTTTTTTTTTTTGTGTATATAATCAAGAAAAAATTTTTATTAAAAATATAAATTTCGTATGTTAATATTATTGTTGTTGTATTATTATAAACAAATTAAAATAATTGAAGCACGTTCTACGGATACGAACATCAACAAGAAGAGCAACAGAGAGGATAGAGCAATATGATTTGCGTCGAGAACAAAATCGTAATCGAATATGGCATGAATGAAGTTTGTCAATATTGCAATGCACTCAGGTACAAAAATGAAACACCTGGAATGTGTCTGAGAATCAGACAACATCTATTTTTCATATCCCTAAATGTTAAGAGGGCGTGGCAAATCGTTATTTAATGAATATTTAGGTACATATTGATCGTAGATGAATAAAATAAGTTGCATAAAAAAATCAATTTTGGGCGGGACGAAGTTCGCCGGGTCAGCTAGCGAACTATAAAGAAAAATAGAGACAAATGTATTAAAAACAATATTCGAAATTACGAAAAATAAAGAAAGGAGAAAACTATAAAAAAAATTAAAAGAGTTTAAAGAGAGGTACAAAATTTAAAAAAAGAAGTGTGAGTAAAATATAATATGTGTGTGAATATAAAATACTACAAAGGAAAAAAACTGGAAAAGAAATAATATGAAATAAATTTAAAATGAAAATACATATATATATAAAATAAAGTTATAATAAACTTGATACAAAAAAGAAGAAAATCAAAAACAAAATGACACTATTTAAAACAAAGAAACAAAGAAATACAATGTGATGTGATATAGACTTAAAAATAAACAAAATGAAAATGATTTAAGCAAAGCAAACAAAAACAAAACATTTTTATATTTTTTTTTGAAACTTTGAAAAAAAAAAGAAAAAAAGAGCTTTGTTAAAAAAAGACAACTATATAAAAGAAATAAAAAACAGTGTTTCTGAAATGAAATAAAGAAAACAGATTTTTACAAAAAAAAAAGTGAAGTGAAAAGAATAAATATATAAATAAAATTAGGGATCAAAAACAATTTGAAAAAAACAATATATATGTATATGACTGAAAAAAAAACAAACATTAAATTTTAACAAACAATTTTTTTGAAAATACGGGGTAATTAGTAGTGAATGACTAATAATAAAAAAAAAACAAATAAATGAAAATGAAAAAGAGAAATAATAAAAAAATTTTCCAAAAAAAAAAAAAAAAAACAATAATCTCAACGATGAAGAACAACAAATGAGAATTAAGAATCAAATCAAAACAAAACAAAATCAAGTTCAATTTTGACTACAAACAGCGTTGTTTCCTTTAGTCCTTTTTTTTATTTCATATTATTTCTTTTCCAGTTTTTTTCCTTTGTAGTATTTTATATTCACACACATATTATATTTTATTCACACTTCTTTTTTCAAATTTTGTACCTCTCTTTAAACTGTTTTAATTTTTTTATAGTTGTCTCCTTTCTTTTTTTTCAAAATTTGTTTTCGAAATTTCGAATATTTTTTTTATTACATTTGTCTCTATTTTTCTTTATAGTTCATACAGAAAACTAAATGTTTTTATTTTATCTTCACACACACACACTTCCAGTTCCACATTGTTCTTTTCGATATTATATGTTTCAAGGCTTGTGCCATTTTTTCTTATATAAAATTTTTGTTTGTTTTTTTTTATACAAAAACAAACTAATTGTTTTTCTTTTACACTAGTAATCCAAAATAGGGAACGCTTTGAATTTATTTCCTGGTGGTTTGAGTTTGTACCTTTTCTATATATTTTTCACATACGATTTTAATCCGTTTGTTTTTAAAATTCACAAGAATGCATGATGCAATAATAATTGATTTTATATCACTTGTATATCGTTAGTCTCATTCGCAAAGGTGTTAAGTCCACTTTTTTCCAAAATTGAGATTTTAATGCAAAACGGAAACATTATACATAATACATATTTTACAACAAAAAAACATGTCATTATATAGTTCAAAGTTGTTGTAATTTTGTGGTTTGCAAAAACGCTAAGTCCACAAAACTACGAAAAATATTAATATTAATATTATTAATTAATTAATAATAATAATAATTAACATTATTAGTTATTAATATTAGGGCAATTTCGTGTCAAGTGACCCAATTTTTAAAATCGATGTCTTCCGATTTGGATGAAATTTGCACCAAGGTTAGTACTATTGGATAGTTGGCCAGACACATTTTCAGCTCTATCAGTCAAGAACTGTCAGAGTTAGAGGGGGTCAAAGTTGGACATTTTGGTCATACAGGGTTTTTTTAAAATGTGTGTAACTTTTCACCTATTGGTCCTAGCAAAAATTTTCCAAAGGATATTAGATAGCTATTTCTTCAATCTTTCCAAAAATAATTTTTTTAATTTTAAAAAAAAAATTTTTTTATTTTTTTTTAAAAATTAATTTTTTTTTAATTTTTTTTTCAATTTGGGCCTTTTTTTTTTTTTTTTTTTTGCTTAAAAGAAAGCTTATAAAATTTCCTTTAAGACCTTCATAATCGCTGAATGGGATGCGAGTGGGATATCTATCAAAAAAATTATTTTTTAACTCAAGAATAAGATTTTTCAATATTTGGCACATGTACCATTTTCATTTTCCCCCATTTTTTTTCGAAATGGAGTTTTTTTTTTATTTTTCCTCAAAAGAAAACTTAGACCATTTCTTTTAAGGTCTTTGTGGGCACTTAGTAGCAAGAGCCATATCTATAAAAAAAATATTTTAACTCAAAATCCAAAGTTTTTAAATTTTACCATATGCACTATATTTTTTTTTTAATGGATGTTTTTTTTTGCTCAAAGAAAGCTTAGTTCTTTTCCTTTAAGAGCTTTGTGGTTACTTAAAGAGATGCGAGTGGAAAAACTTTAGCGTGCGAAACTGAATCTCTAGTAGCTCAATTTTATCAGCGAGATGATATGAGTCGAATGATGCCAGGAATGAAAGACTGGGTGTCTGTTCGAATCGATGGCCAGAAAGTCCAAATGCAGAAGAGGATGATGTTTTTCCACTCGCATCCCATTAAGTGACCACAAAGCTCTTAAAGGAAAAGAACTAGGCTTTCTTTGAGCAAAAAAAAAAACATCCATTAAAAAAAATATAGTGCATATGGTAAAATTTGAAAACTTTGGTTTTGTGTTAAAATATTTTTTTTTATAGATATGCCTCTTGCTACTAAGTGCCCACAAAGACCTTAAAAGAAATGGTCTAAGTTTTCTTTTGAGGAAAAATAAAAAAAAAAACTCCATTTCGAAAAAAAATGGGGGAAAATGAAAATGGTACATGTGCCAAATATTGAAAAATCTTATTCTTGAGTTAAAAAATAATTTTTTTGATAGATATCCCACTCGCATCCCATTCAGCGATTATGAAGGTCTTAAAGGAAATTTTATAAGCTTTCTTTTAAGCAAAAAAAAAAAAAAAAAGGGCCCAAATTGAAAAAAAAAATTAATTTAAAAAAAAAAATAAAAAAAAATTTTTTTTTTAAATTAAAAAAATTATTTTTGGAAAGATTGAAGAAATAGCTATCTAATATCCTTTGGAAAATTTTTGCTAGGACCAATAGGTGAAAAGTTACACACATTTTAAAAAACCCTGTATGACCAAAATGTCCAACTTTGACCCCCTCTAACTCCGACAGTTCTTGACTGATAAAGCTGAAAATTTGTGTCTGGCCAACTATCCAATAGTACTAACCTTGGTGCAAATTTCATCCAAATCGGAAGACATCGATTTTAAAAATTGGGTCACTTGACACGAAATTGCCCATTATTATTATTTTGTAAAAATAATTGCGTTTAAGCAGTTTAGAAATTTTAAAAACTGAAAAAGCTACAAAGTTTTTTGTGTCTCCTGTAAAATTTGAAAAAAGGGACTTAACACCTATGCGAATGAGACTAACGATATGAACAATTTTTATTTATTTCTTTAAATGAAACAATTTTTTTTCATATCCTTTTTTTGAATTTCCTTTTTTTTAAATATCCTTTTTTTAAAAAATTCTTTTTTTTAAATTTTTAGTCCTTTCTTTAAAAAAAAAATTTTGTAGTCCTTTTTTTTGGTTTTAAATTTTTCTGTCCTTTTTTGTTTTTAAGTTTTTAGTCCTTTTTTTAATTTTTTTAGAAGAATATTCCAAAAATTAGAACCGAAATAATTGATCAGAATAATTATAAAAAACTACGTATAAATATTCATAAAAAACTGCTATCTGTTGAAATCTTAATTGTGAACGAAACACTTAGTTTAGACTATATGTTTTCGAGGTTACAAACCAGAGATCAGCAACGAGTATTCAAAACGATGAGTAGATTCGAGTCATACTTATTATTTTTGATACTTATACGCATTCATACTTATTTTAATATCATACTCATACTACTCATACTCACAATTGGAAGTACTCGTCGTATTCGTACTTAACAATACGCATGATGTTATTAACTTCGACTCGTCTCTACTTAACATTTACACGAAGAACAAAATAATTATGATTCGCGTACGAACACTACTATACTCACAAGAAAATTGTGTGTATGCTTTGCTTTTTGTCTTTGTCTTTCCTTTCTTCTTTGTTTGTATATGCAACAATAACAAAGGCTGTAAATTTTGATGAATGATTCGAGCCACTCGAATCACTTATAAGTATTATAAGTATTTTTCTAAATTTATGAATCAGAATGAGTAGGCGTATGAATCAAACACATTTCGAATGTTGTGAGTTTGATGTCAATGTTGTAGTCATACTCATTGTAACCTATACTTATAAATCAATGATGTAGCGAGTACGAATGAATCAGAGTAGTTGAATTTCAATTCTGTTGATTCACTCATACTCAAAATTGCATGAGTGCTTATGAGTAGCGGAAAAACGATTCTTTGCTGATCTCTGTTACAAACTGAAGCCAACAATGGAAAAATTTACAGAGCAGAATGGCCAAAAAATTATGTAATTTTTACAATTTTCTCAATACAGGCATTTAAAAACCATGGTATAAAGATATTGAAAACTTTTGAAATTATTCTTACGGAACCGATTGAAATAATAATAGAAGAAGATAAAAAACAGAAATTAATGGAAATTTACCATAATGACCCAATTTTAGGAGGACATTGCGGTCAGAAAAGCGAAGCTTAAGACGAAATATTACTGTAAGAAAATGACTAGAGACATAGCAAAATTTGTTAGAAACTGTGAAAAATGTATATTGATTAAAGTTAAACTTCAAAATATAGAGAAACTTGTACTTACTCCAAAACCCACTAACGTTTTTGATATAGTTGTAATAGATACAATTTTCCCATTACCGGAATCGAATTTTGGTAATACCGGACAAATCAGCTCGAACAGTTGCGCGTGCTTTATTCGAAAATCTCATTCCTGTTTACGGAAAAATGAAAGTCATAAAATCTGATTTAGGTACAGAATTTAAGAATGAAGTTTTTTCGGAACTTTGTAAATTTTTGGAAATCGGTATAAAATTCTCGACTAGTTACCATCATCAAACATTAGGAACAATAGAACGGAATCATAGAGTTTTTAATGAATATCAGGGCATACATTGGTGAAAACTTGTCTGATTGGGATACATATTTAAAGTACTTCACATTTTATCATAATAGTTCTTCAAATACTGTTTTCGATAATAAATTCACTCCTTATGAATTAGTTTTTGGAAAAAAAAGTATCAATAATGAATGAAACAAATATAAATCTAGAACCAATTTATAATATTGATAATTATAAAACAGAAATTAAACACAGATTGCAAAAGACAAACATATTAGCTAGAACTTTAATAGAAAAACACAAAAAAAGAAATAAAAGTTTTTATGACAAACATGCTAAACCGATTGAATTAAAAATTGGTGATAATGTTTTGTTGAAAAAAGAACCTTATGACAAATTTAACAATATTAATGACGGTCCCTATATTGTAAAAAATGTAAATGATGTTAATGTTACGATTTATAATAATAAAGAAAATGAGAAAAAAACTGTTCATAAGAACAGATTGAGAAAAATGTAAAAAAAATTTAAAAAATATATACTCCATAAATATTTAAATATTATGTAAAAAAATTAAGTAAATTAATAAATAATTTATAATTTTTTATTTTCTCCAAAAGGGAATGAAATCCCTATAAATGTATTTATTTTAAGTATAGTTTTAAATTTAGTGATAAGATAGTTTTAAAAATATAATCATAAATTAATCCAATCCCTATAAATGTATTTATTTTTAAGTATAGTTTTAAATTTAGTGATAAGATAGTTTTAAAAAATATAATTATAAATTATTTTTTTTTTATAAAAAGGGAGGTATAGTGCAATCACTTATTTAGTGCCGTCACTGATAGTTTAAGTAGTTTATTCGTTAAGTTATTTAAGTTTATTCGATAAGTTTTATGTATAAAAGCAGAAATAAAATATTTATTAATTCAGTTCAATTTTGACTACAAACAACGTTGTTTCTTTTAAATCTTGGACTCTTTTGGCCCTAGGCGGAAGACCCCAGTTCTTACCTATGGAGTTCCTACACTGGTAGAAAGCATTCAGTCCCTTCTTCATTCTTTCCTCGGTGTTTCGTTTCCCGTTCAGCTTGCTGTCCAGGACAACATCCAAGTACTTGACCTCAGAAGACAACGGCAGCTCCCTACCAGCTAACCTCGGCAACCTGAAGGTTTCAATTTTGTACCTACACGAGAACAAAACGAGGTTCGTCTTATTCGCATTTATACCTAGACCACAGTTCGTTGCCCAAGAGGATAAAATTCCAAGAGCAGACTCCATCAGTTCCCCCAGCGTCGTCAAAAATTTTTCACCCACCAAAATAGCTACATCGTCGGCATATGCCATAACCCTAAAGCCCCTACTTTCCAGAAGCCTCAGACCAACATTAGCAACCAAGAGCCACAAGAGAGGGGATAGGACACCCCCTGTGTGGTGTACCCCTAGTCGCACGCTTGACGATAGAACATCCACCCAGATTCGATCGGATTAGTCGATTACCCAACATGTGGGTGATAAACCACACCAGAAAATCTGGGGCATGTATATCCCTTAGTGAATTCTCAATAGAAGAAGTGGTAACATTATTGAAGGCTCCCTCAATATCAACTCACCCCTAGCAAAATTCGCCTCAACAAAACCTGTCACATCATGAAGGGCGCTCTCAACTGACACCCTTAATGTAAGTATGTTGCGACCTACTCGACAGAGACCGGTCCATGTTTGACCTCATATATAGATCGATAAGTCTCTCCAAAGCTTTCAAGAGAAAGGATGAGAGCGATATCGGTCTATAATCCTTAGGGCCGATGTGACTGGGTTTACAAGCTTTTGGTATAAACGCCACAAGAACATCTTTCCAACCATCAGGTATATCACACCACCGGAGACAATCACGTCCACCAGATATTCGTGTAATATATCACCAGCATGCTGAAGCAGAGCCGGAAAGATACCATCCGGACCAGGCGACTTAAAGGGCTCAAAGCTACTTATAGCCCATTTGACCTTATCTCTGGTAATGATATCCTCCAAAACGGGCATCATGCCAGCATCTCAGAAGGGATCAGCTACCTCCAACGGAAAGCTTACTGGATCCACACAATCGGGAAAATGAGTGCTCAATAGAACCTCTAGGGTTTCTTTTCTCGAGGATGTCCACGTGCCATCGTTCTTTTGGACAAAGCCTAGGACTTCGGGGTCCTTCGACAGCATCCTACGGAAACGAGCCACATCGGCAACATCCTTGATACTCGTGCAGAAACTCATCCAGGTGGTTCTCTTTGAGCGCCCATTTATAATCATTAAAACTGAATCTATATGCAGACCAGTCAACATCCTTGCCCGATCTCTTAGCCTTATTAAAGAGTCTTCTAGTACAACAGCGGAGCCTCTGGAGTTCCGCATTCCACCAGGCAGGCTGTCTCCTCTTACCCGGGTAAGTGAGAGGACAAGCATCTCTATAACAAGACAATAAAATATCCGTCAAAGATCCAATTCAATCATTGATGCCAGGAGTGGAGTATGATATTCACCTGCCTAAAAGTAGGCGGGACCCATACCGTCACTATTGGACGTAGAGGGAGGCCGGATTGAGGGACCACCTCCAAGCGAGCACCGAGCCAGAGTTCACCAAGGCGCTTCACTGATTCCACAAGGAACTTTACAGTTCCCTCATTTTCACAGTCCACTACCTTGATGCCCTTGGACCAACCGATGCCATCACAACTCTCCTCCATCATAAACTCAATGAGCCTTTCTTCAACTAGATCCCACCTTTCAGGTGAGATTTTGCCATCTAAATCCGACCTGCCGATGAAAGCCAGCTGAAGGGAAGGGTTAGCTTCTAGGCTACCTTGTTTCTTAGGACGCTTGGAGCCGGAGGAAGGCACATCGTCAGATCTGTTTCTCTTCATGCGATTTCACTTGCGAGAATCCTGTACAGAAGACTTATCCACCGAAGTGTCCCCCCGCCTCCTTCGACAACAACCTTACATCCTTCTTCTGGGATAAAGGATTAGCGGTAGTTTCTACCTCCTTTCCTTCATCCATTGTAGAAATAACACCATCACCCATTCTCTTCACCGGAGGTTTGAAAACCTGGGTGGTCTTCTTTGCTCCAGTTGGGAATAAGGGTGTGAACCTTCATGCCCCTTGCATGCGGCTTGAGAGGTAGAAGCAATTGGCTCTACGCTCCCGTTCGCACTCAAGGGTCCATCCTTCTTACCAGAGTCAGCGCCTCGAGGGCAGTGTCCTCATACCGCGAAACAGTGCCTCTGTGTCGAGCCAGCATCTTCTGCTCCTTAACAGGAAGGGAATCCACATCACAGCTTGCAAATTTCTTCAAGACCGTGCAAGCCCTGCGATATGAATTCCTCTCCTTATACATTGCGGAACGTTTCCGCCCAGTTTTACCCCCCTTGTCAGACGAGCGACCTTTTCCCAAGCAGTCCGAATCTGTAGATGATTGCACTAGTTGTTCCGAAGCATCCTGTCTGACAAGTGGGTTCCTTAAAGGGGAAGTCACCACCTCATTGCTCCCATTAGCAATTTGGATACGAGTGAAGGGGAGCCTTTCGATGACCGTATTGTCACCGTCTTCATCCGATAGTGGGGAGACAGAGTCTGACTCCACTCACATATCATCCGTTGAAGTGGGGATTGCCAAAGCAGTCGCCTCACTAAAGGACTCCTCTACAGTCGTAATCCTCATACCAGCTGGGGCAGAATTCCTGACGATTTCGTTGTTGTTGCCAACAATACTCGCCTGAATTCGCGCAATGAGCTGGGACACGTATAGTCCAGTATCAATAGCCATTTCATCATCATCGTTCGTCATGTTCAAATCCTTGTTGTCATGTTCTCACGAGTATGGGGGAAAGGAGGTCGATCATGCCATAGCCCCCGCTAGCATGAAAGGACTTGGTAGAAAACCTAATACTCACTGAGGCACCCAGATATCTTTGGGGTCAAGCGGTTTCCGCAGGATAGGGATATGCGATCATAGCTCCCTCGGAGCCCCCAGCCTCTACCCTATCAAGACCGTTAGTGCGTGACATCGTCACATCCTGCTAGAGGTGGCCCTGCCCTTAACAAAACACTACGGATCTAGACTGGGGAGTCAATAAACACCTCCCTCTCAGCCGGGGTGACTATGGCTGACCCCTCCCCCCTTTTGGCACGACCCTTTTCTCTTCTTTCTGACCACTCCTACCCCCCCATTTCTGATTTTGATTGCTCTGAGCTGGTGGCTGTAGCTTTCTGGACCTAGTTGTGTACGCATGGTAGCACCGGGGTGAAACCCAGTGTGAACGGCTCCAGGCTAGGGCTACAGCTGCCCCCGTCCCGTTAAAACCCTGGCAGGCCTCAAAGTACGTTCCTTGTCCGTCGCCGTTAAGTTGGCGGTGTAGGTTCGGTTGAGAAGACTCCCGATTAGTACCCGGTCTGGCTCTGAGCAACTGTCCCCATAAGGGCTGATGCCAACCCTCGCGTGGCCTCCCTGCATGCATAGATAACCACGGGACCATTTAAGGGTAACTACACTTTGCGGGCAAGGATAGCGGCTTTGAGTGGGGACCCACTAGCAATGAACACCAACTCTAACAGACCACACAAACCAGCGCCAACTCAAAAGAGTGAGCGCAAAGTATCCACTGTTACAGGTGGACGCACAACCCTCCCTGGATAGGCACTTGTCAAAAAGGCTGTCCCAACCTCTAAAACCAAGACCCAAGCTTCCACTTCGGTGAAACCCCGCTTGGCACACAAGGCTCCGGCTGTGAAGCCGTTCCCTAGTGTCGCCACAACTTCGACCCTGGCACCTTCTACCGAGGCACCGTCTACCTCTAAGGCTGCTGCGAACATGTCCACGCACTCTTCGGCTGCCGCCAAGGCATTGGCAGACAAGTCTGGCGAGCAAGCCCCTGACACCAATCCATCTTTGGGTGTCAAAAATACCGTGAGTGCTAGCGTGAGGGCATATAGAACTCGCAGATCAGCCATGCGGATCATTGCGAGATTTGGCTCGACCGACCCGGCTCTCCTCTCAGAGGACGAGAAGGGTAGCCGTGCCTGGGCTAAGGCCCATCAAAATGATCGCCCCCCCGGCTCTCCGATTACGGCAGAGACGGCCCCAAAGAGGCAAAGATCAATCGAGCTTAACGCTCCACTCCAGCCTCCCAAACGCCCAAAGGTGACCAACCCTAACATCCCCCCCCCCTGCAAGACCCCGTCCCAGACGTCCCGACCCCAGCAAACCTCCAAAGCCTTTAAGTGAGGTATTAAAGGAAGGTTTGACCTGGGCAATCGTTGACCAGAGCCACCCTGATGGTTCCATTGCTCCCACCAAGTGGAAGCTGGTGGAACATGCGCTCTTGGACGTCTTCCTTGGAGTAATGGACTCCAACCCTGGCCCTTCACCCGGCTGTACTGATGCGGGGTGGTATCAAGGGCACATCAAGATGATAGCTTGCTCGGATCTCCGCTCTATGGAGCTCTACAAGGAGTCTATCAGTAGGATTGGTGAAGTCTGGCCAGGAGCTAAGCTTGCTGCCGTCCCTCCGGACCAGATCCCCAACCGCCCCCGATCCAAGGCGAGAATTCCGACCGGACCATCAGACCCGGAAACCATGCTGAGGATCCTCAAGGCCAGCAACACGGACCTGCCCACCCATAACTGGAGGGTGGCTAAAGTTTCTGACCAGTGGAGTGATTACCGCGAAGCGGTGATCATTCTGAATGAGGAGTCACTTCCGCTTATCAATGCCCGAGGGGGCGTGATAAAATATGGTTTTAGCTCAATCGAGCTAAGGGTCTATAAGTCGGATTCCCGCGTTGCCGCACATCCCCCAACAGATTCCATCCCCGTAGATCCCGTCCCATCCCAACCCATCCCACAGAAACCTACCCCATCGGATCCTGCCCCATCCGACCCTACCCCCGGACCCCTCGAACCCGTCGAAGACGTCGAGTGTAGAAGCGTGTGTAGTCATTCTTCTCGACGCTCCTCATCCAGCAAGAAGTCCAACTCTGAGCTGGTGGGGGAATTCTTCGACGGCATTGACATTGACGCGGGTGCAACCTCACCGTTGTCGGACGAAGAGGACGCTGACGTGACAGTGGTTGATTCTCTGACCAATGCTGAGAATCATCCAAATTAATCTACAGCACTCTAAAACAGCCTCCGCCGCTCTGCTCCTCCGACTGACAACCGAGGAAGCAGAGCTCGTTCTGGTCCAAGAACCCTGGATTGTAGACGGTAAGGTTTGCGGACTCAACATCAAAGGATATCGCTTAGCGTATATCCAGAACTCAGGTAAGCCTAGGGCTTGTGTCATGGTTAAGAATAGTATTAACGCTCTTCTCCTTCACAGGTTCAGCGATAAAGACACCGTCACCATGGTCGTCGAGATGAACTCGATGACCATCTGGATCACGTCATCGTATCTGGCGCATGACTATGGGCTCTCTCCCCCTCAGGAGCCCATCGGTCGACTAGTGGCAGATGCGAGACTGCGCGGAGTTCCGGTCATCATCGGTGCGGATGCCAACTCCCACCACACGATGTGGGGCAGCTCCGGTACCAACGAACGGGGTGAGTGCCTCTTTGATTTTATTATGAGTAATAACCTAGTCATAGCAAATCGGGGCGATGAACCAACCTTCCTTACTTCAAACAGAAAGGAGGTGTTGGACGTTACTCTGGTCAGCTCCGATTTCTCTACTAACCTTAAGGACTGGTTTGTATCTCAGGAATGCTCCTTTTCGGACCATAGATACATTACCTTCACTATCGACACGAACGAGTCTCCCCCTGCCATGACCCCTCCGGTCAACAGGAGGAACACGAATTGGACCATTTTTAGAGAGAAACTGCGTAGCAGCCTTCCCTCTACCCCCCCGACTATTACGACCCGTTTCGACGTGGATAGGGCTGCGGACACACTGTCAACCGCGCTTAGGGCGGCAGCCACATCCTCCGTCAAACCCGCTGCCCATAGGGGCAAACGAAAACCGCCCTGGTGGAGCCAAGAGATCGATGATCTACACCGATCTTGTGGCAGGCTCTTTAATAGGGCGAAGGCGACAGGCGAATGGTCAATCTACAAGGCCAAAAAGAGGGAACTTAAATACGCTATAAGGCGAGCGAAGAGGGCCTCGTGGAGGAACTACTGCGCCAGAGTAGAATCCTCTGCCGAAACGGGCCGTCTCCGTAAAATTCTAAGTTCCACTCACAAATCCCTTGACTGTATCCGACGGACTGACGGATGCTGGACTACGTCCAGTTTGGAGACGCTTGAGCTTCTCCTTGACACTCACTTTCCAGGTAGTGCCACCCTGGGTGGTCAGGCCTTTTATCAGGTCAACGAACCACTGTCTGGAAACTGTTCCCCCCTGACTCTCACCCTTGGCCAAGTGCAGTGGGCTGTTAGGTCTTTCGAACCATTCAAGTCACCAGGACCGGATGGTATTATCCCGGGTGACATTCAACATGGGGAGGAGATAATCCTCCCTTGGTTGCTTGCCATCTACAATGCTAGTCTTAGGCTCCTTTATATCCCTTGGAGCTGGAGAATATCTAGGGTGATTTTCATTCCCAAAGCTGGGAAACCGTCCCATACTGGGGCGAATGACTATAGACCCATAAGTCTGTGTTCCTTTCTTTTGAAGACACTGGAAAGAGTCCTTGATGTTCATATTAGGGCCGCGATTGATCCAGCGCTTCTATCCGCTTCCCAACATGCGTATACGAGAGGTAAATCAGTGGAGACTGCACTTCACTCCCTTATCTCTCGGGTGGAAAAGTCCATGCACGTTAAGGAATACACTTTGGCCATTTTTCTGGATATTGAGGGTGCATTTAATAACGTCGACCCGGACGCTATTCTTAGGGCTCTTGGTTCTCTGAACTTGGGACAGAATCTGGTCAGGTTCATCGAGCTTCTCCTCAAGTCGAGGATAGTAACCTCCACAGTGGGGGCCACTAATTGTCAGAGAATGGTTCGTAGGGGCACACCGCAAGGCGGTGTTCTATCACCACTTCTCTGGAACCTTGCAGTCAACTCTCTCTTGAGAGGGCTGGAACACTCTGGCAACGAAGTCATAGCTTACGCTGACGACATTGCCATTGCTGCGTCGGGAATTTGTCCGCAGACACTGTCGGATAAGTTGAACTTGGCGCTGTCAATCGTACTGGACTGGTGTAGGGATTTTGGACTGTCTATCAACCCCTCTAAGACCGACACGATCCTTTTTACGAGGAAATATAAAATTCCGACCTTCTCTCTTCCCATGATACGTGGGACCAGACTTACGTTGAGTCCCGAGGTTAAATATCTGGGCCTGATCCTCGATCCCAAACTCAACTGGAGGGCGAATCTGGCTGCTAGGGCACGCAAGGCGGCGTGTGCTGCTTACTCCTGCAGTAGAGCGGTCGGAACCAGATGGGGTCTTCGCCCAAGGATCATGCGTTGGATATATTCTACGGTCATCGAACCCAACCTCTTATACGGCGTTGCTTTCTGGTGGACTGCTCTGAACAGACAACACAACGTCAGACTCCTTGACAAGGTCAGAAGGTCTGCCGCCATTTACATAACTGGTGCTCTACGCACCACCCCCACGAAAGCCTTGTTCGCGATGCTCAACTGGCTTCCTACTGTGCTTCTCGCTAAGCAGGCGGCCAAGTTTACTGCGACTAGACTTAATGCTCTGTCTCGCTGGCACATTATACCTTCTGGACACTCCACTATTCTGGAGGTTGATCCGGTGGCCCCTGCGAACATGGACTATATCACTGCTGAATATTGTCTTGACAGATGTTTCCACTCTCTGATTCCGAATAGGAATGACTGGAATCCTAATACGGTCATCCCCCCGGAAGTCCTGGATATATATACCGACGGCTCTAAAATCGACAATGGTGTTGGAAGCGGTATCTACTCTGGGAAACTGAACCTGAATATTTCTCTCCGTCTGCCGGACTACTGCAGCGTGTTTCAGGCGGAGGTGATGGCGATCTACCGAGCCGCTCAATGGATCCTCGTCAACGATGCTCCTTTCACTCGCGTCTCGGTCTTCTCTGACAGTCAGGCCGCGATAAAGTCTCTATCGGGTTTCGTGATTAACTCTAGGATCGTTAGGGAATGTCGTCGCTGTCTAGACCTTCTTTCGGGGCGCTTCACCAGTGTCTCTTTGGTGTGGGTCCCCGGGCACAGTGAAATTCCGGGTAACTGCAGAGCTGACGAGCTCGCCAGAGCTGGTGCGCTCCTGCCGGAATCCTCTTCTGTTGAATTGGGTATACCACTTGCCTCGGTCAAATTGACCATTGCGCGAAAATTCTTTCGAGACGCCAACCTATCCTGGGTCAACGAGGAGTCCTGCTCCACCGCTAGGCTCACCTGGCCCTTGATGGATAAAAGGCGTACCAACCAATTACTTGGCCTTGGTCGTGATGTCATCTCGACTACGGTGGCCGTGCTTACGGGTCATTGCGTCATGGGCAGACACGCGGAAAGAATGAGGCTCCCTTTTAACGATTTCTGTCGTGGATGCAGGTCCTCTGAGGAGGAGGAGACTGTTATTCACTTTCTTTGTCAGTGCCCGTCTCTTGCTAGGTGTAGATATAGGTTATTTGGCTCCCCATTCCTTGTTAGCTTAACGGAGCTATCATCCATTGATATCAAGGATATAGCTTCGTTCATCAAACTTTCTGGCTGGTTTTCCAGTGCGGGGTAGTCGTGCTTCCGTTGTGCAGCCCTTGCGCTGACCAACTTCTTCCTTTTCCCTGATTGTGGAGGAACTTGGTCAGTACAGGGACTGCGTTCACCCGTGGCATCACAACGGGCCGCTATGCGTGCTCAAGTGAGCTTTGTGACATCAGAGCTACCACTCCGACCTAACCTAACCTAACCCAGATATCAGTGAGGCTCCGTTATAATACAGTCGGATTAGACCCCCGACTGCAGACCGTCCGATAAGCACGGGTCGCTTAACACTCCGGATTAGGGGTATGAAAGAAAATATACGTGATCCGACGGTTCGAAAAGCATGACGTCGATCCGAAACAGAGTCTTCCACGATATTAGGGTAACCTTTAATCATGCACTCCAACTCACTCTGGGTCGCAGAGTGAATCGAAGTACACTTAAGCCCCCACATCGCGACAAGATTGTTACCCAGGTGGAGGCACTAGATGTTAACTAATGCGTGCAGCGAAGTCCAAACTCTTAGACTTTAAATTTGGATTGTGCATAGGGCTTGGAACCACCATGTAAAAAAATTATGCAATGAAAATCAAAACACAAGCCTGGAAAAAGATCCCCTCAAAAGTTGACGATCACGGCAAAAGTTTAAAGGACTATGATTTAAGATTAGGCACATGGAACATCCGTCCACTTTACAGGGTAGCCGTTTCCGGCCAGCCGGCGGAAAAAAATGTACGACTGACTTCACTGCCAGACAGGAAATGCGATGGATAAGACAAGGGAGCCAAAGGCCTCGCATCTTGCGAGTTTGTGGTCAATAAGAGACTTGGCCATCTTGCCTCTAGGTTCACATCTGTGAACGGAAGAAAAGGATGATGTGGTTAAAGATGCCTTCTATGCTAATCTCGAGGATGTATATGATAAGTGCTCGGCTCTTGACGCCAAAATCGTCCTCGGAGATTTTAATGCGAGGACGAGAAGGTATCTCGGGCGAGAAGGTATCTTCGGCCCCACTGTCGGTCAGTTCAGCCTCCATACGGCCATTACCTCATACATTGTAGTATGTAGCACGAAGTTTCAGCACCTCGACATTTATAAGGCCACTTGTATGTTCTCCGATCGATCAACATCCAACCAGATTGATCACATTGTGATTGACGGAACACACGTCTCCATTGTACTAGATGTGCGCACATTCAGAGGTCCAAATATCGACTCGGACCACAATATTGTCGCAGCCAAGTTTCGATTGCACTTTAGCGCCTCGAGGTCTGCGCGTTTTAGTACGTTGCGAAAGCTGGACGTCAAGAAGCTGCGATCACAGAGGACAGCTAAGGCGCTCTCAGCTCAACTCTCGAATAAGGTCCGTCGTTTTCCATCTAATCTTAGCGACATTGGTGGACTTCCACTCCTTGCGCACTACAGCGGAATCAGTCCTTGGTTTCGATCGCCCACCTCAACGAAATTAACGGTACGATGAGGAGTATAACGAGGAAGCTGCAGCGAAAAAGGCCGCGTACAAGAAAACGTTGCAGTCAGCCGCTACGTGAGCCATTCTTGAAAACTATAGAGAGGAGAAGGGATGAGAGACGCCTTTTCAGACGCAAGAAGAGGGAGTCGGAAAGGCGAGAGCGTAAGAAAGTCGAGATGTATAGATGTAAGAATGACGCTCGAAACTTCTATCAAAATGTTAAGCGTCTTTCTGCAAAAATGAGAATGGAAAACTGGTAACAAATTCGATGGTGGAGATGGTGGCCAAAGTCACGATTATGCGTCTTAGAAACAATAAATCTGCAGGTCCTGATGGTCTCCCCGCTGAATTATTTAAAACCTAAACTTATTTAAAAAATATGGCTAGAAGAAAGTGTGCCCAAAGATTTGGAACTGGTCTCTGTCCTAAAAAAGGGAGATCCTACGATATGCGGCAACTACAAGGGTATAAACATTTTCCCGACTGAAGTCACTCGTCGAAACACTGATTTGCTTTCAGTGCAGCTTCCGACCTGGCATGTCCACCATCGACCAGATTTTCACACTGCGTTAAATCCTGGAGAAGACGCACGAAAAACAAGTCGACACACACCATCTTTTTGTCGACTATAAGGCATCCTTCGATAGCCCCATAAGGGAACGTGTTTTTGCCTCAATGTCTGAGCTCGGTATACCGGCAAAGCTGATAAGGCTATGCAGAATGACGTTGAGCAATTCCTGCAGCTGCGTCAAGCATATTAAAAAACATTAAAAAAAATCGTCAAAGACATTCATGGAATACGTAAAAAATCGTCAGAAAAAATTAATACTTAAATTAAATGTTAAAAAAATTGTTGTGAAACATATAAAGTTAAGTCAATGTACATATTTTAGTTCTAAAATAATAAAAAAAAAATTAACAGTAAACTTTAAAAACGATTGTTTTATACAATATATTTGTATGTAAGAAGCATATAGGTACTTAATATATATATTAGAATTAAACATTTTAATCAAATCAGATACAATATTAAGGTCGAAGCAGTTACGATTGCTAAGTTTTAAATAATCTTTTTATAGAACATTGCTTCTAAGGAATTTAGTTTAATTTAAATTAATTTGGCTTAATACTCTCTCTACATTAGTTGAAGAACATGATAATACTAATATTTTTTAATAAATTTAGTCAAGGTTGGAAATTAACCTCTTCAGGGACGATTTTTTTATGGTGACAAAAAAATGATTAAATTTTGTTTTCTTTTTAAATTAATTAACTTTATTTTAATAGGAATTCAAAAAGCAAAAAAAATGAAAATTCACAAAAAGGGATAACGTCCACATTTGTGGCCACTGAGCGTTAATGGTAATATACGTGTGAAATGCTTTCATACATTCCGGGCATATCAGGCATATATATTCTTAACATTTCTCACAAATGTAGAGAGTTCGTCTTATACAATTTTTGTCGTGACATCTGGGGGGATTTTTCAGTTCCTTGTATTTAGGACAATGACTTACACCGTCCAGCCTGATTCCAGGGTTAACTTTAGTGCAGCTGTTAGATTTTTTAGGTAGTGATGGTAAAACTTATTATATTAAATAAATCTGATATTATTTTTTTCAAATATTAACGATTTCTTAATATAACCAATAGAACAGATTGCCAAAGAATTATTTCACATTTTTTTTAAGTATCCAACTATGCATCGGAAATAATATCATCAGTGCAGACAAACGGTAAAATGTTTACTTCTCTTGTTAGAGGATTTGGTAGTCAATAAGTTATTATCAAGTTTTTGTTGTTTTTATTATTATTACAATTATAATTATAAAAAATTAAACGTCCACATATGTGGCCAAGGGCGTAAAGAGGTTAAAAGCTATCATCCCTCATTTTCATTTCTAATTTTTTTCCAAAAATCGAGAAATTAAGTAAGTTTCATGGTATCCGGCGGGCCAGATAACAATAAAATTCCGGATGAATCATAAATACTAACCTAACCTAACCATGTTTCACTCACTAAGACAGTATCAATATTTTCACGTAGCATAAAACCAAAAAATTCAAGAAGTTTGTTGCGAATTCCTCTAGAATTCCACATTATCTTCATTCCATATTATCATGGTATTATTTAAATTTACTTGTTCGTTAGGAATAACTTTTGCATAAGAATTTTTGGCATGTGGATTAGTATTACCATTATTAATGAAATTTGTATTGTTACTATAAGTATATGCATTATTACCATCAGTGTTGCCGATTTTGGTTATTTCTAACCAAAATTAGTTATTTTTTTGTTCAATGTGTAGATGTGTATATTTTTCCGGTTTTGGTTATTTTTTTCTTATAAAAATCTTAAAAAAATTTCTTTCATTTTTCTAACTCAGCTTGTAGTCTTATACGTTCTTATCTTGTGAACAGATCACAATGAGTTTACCTAAACGGAAACATCTCAAATTCGCTAGACGTCGGAAGAGGTATTCCTCAGGTATCAATATTAGGGCCTCTTTTATTCTGTATATACATTAACGACCTACCTGATGTCTTGGTAAATTGAAGCTTCACATGTACGCTGATGACGTTCAGCTTTATAGCAGTACTCGTATTGAGAACATTAATCTTTGTATAGGCCTGATTAACTATGATTTACGGAAAGTTTACGATATTTATTTATTTAATGTCAATAGATACAATATATCCTTACTGACTATATGCAACAAATACAATACAGATTTACATTAATTCAACAAGAACTTTATATTAACAATTCAAAAATATAGTTAGGGTATTCTTTAAAACTTCTTTACACTCCGAGAAATCAACTACTTGGTAGCATTCATTAAAGGTTTTACAGGCTCGTCTAAAGGAATCATTATTTTCATAGTCTTATCTGTAGTAATTCAGTGATTACAGTTGAAAATTGCGTGTAGGTCTCACAGGAACATTGAATTTCAATCGACTGAGCAGGAACTCTGAATCAACATCTCCTCGTATTAATACCAGAATAAAAAGAGTACTCATCATGGAACGACGACTTTTAATGGTGTTTTCTTTTCTACCAAAAAATGTGCATTGTGCATGTGCAAAATGCAATTTTGTGTTTGTTTCTTAAAAATGTTTCGCCCTCAAAAAGGGTGGTATGTTTTATTCTAAATAATTCGCACTTGACAATGGTGGAGGGCATTGCATTTTATGCCCTGTATAAATCGAGAGTGCTGATAATGCCCTGTAAAGCAGATGACTTTTGTTTATTTATAGGGCTACCAGATGAAATTTAAAAAAAGCCGCATGGTATCTTTATCCAATTTTGAAGTTAATTTTTTCATTGTTTTGTGGAGTAACCTTAAGGAAACATTACATTATTAAAGATACATGGTCAGTAATTTAAAAAAAATTACATTCAGTGTTAGAACAGTGTTAAAAAATTTTTTTTGGTTATAAAAAACAGCGCTCAAAAAATGAAGTCGAAAATTTAGCTATCTGGCAACACCTTTATCATATTTTCATATTTTATTGAAAACAAATCAAAAAATACAACATAATCTAAAACCTTAACGTTAATAAATATAAAACATTTAATACGTACAAAACACTTTTTTTAAATTAATTTTAAATATTATTATTTACATTGAACTGCTTTTGAACAAATTGGCATTTCCTCATTCATTTTCTTAATAAGTGGTAAACACAGGGCATACCCTTTTTTAATATTTGTGTTATGTTCTTCTCAAATAAAAAATTACATTATAACAGGGTTGGTCAGCAATTTTTTTAATGCACCTTGTAAGTGGTGACATTTTCCTTGTAGAAAAGAAAACACCATAAGAGTTGGCAGTTTAATCAAAGCTAATCTACTCCGATATGGCGGTAATTCATAGGAGTTCCAACCAAGACCTCGTAAACAGAAAATTAAAAACTGTTTTTGCACTGACTCAATGCTATTTATATGAACTGCATAACAAGGGTCCCCCGGACAAGAGATATAAATAACATTTTAGTTAAATAGGGTGTTCAAATAACAATTTGGACAATAAACTTTTTTTAAAATATTGTATTTTAAACTTTTTCCTTAAGATAAATTTATAAATGAATTGCAAACTTGTCTAAATTGCGTAACTAAATTAAAAATATTTGCATTTACCAACACTAGTTATTAAGGTCTAAAAGTATCTTTAACCGTATAGATAATTTATATCTGTAAATATAGATTTACAGATATAAACTTTTAATTTTCCTAAAGGATGAAATCATTTTTTACATTCACTTCTCATTTTACATTTGAACTAATAACTTATCCTTTTGCGCTTGAAATATTAACATTAACTTTTTTTGCACTTGAAGTATTAACATTAACTTTTCCTTTGCAGTTAAAACAAAGATCATTAAATCTCTCTCATCATCATTTATTGTAAAACCTACAAAAAAAATATTAAACTTAAAATACTAAATCAACACATCCTTCCCATTCTCATTGGTAATCTACAAACACAAAACATAAGGTAAGATTTTCCCATATTTTACTCTTATTAAAAGAAGAATTACTAATTCTTTACTTTTCTCTCCCATTTAACCCGAATTATAATTACATCGCGTAATGATAATCGCAACTCTCTCTGGAAGTTTGATACACTTGCTTTCAATCCCTATTTACCAATCTTCCACAAGAAAGTTAGCTTAAAATAACACTCGATATTTCATAGGGATCAACAAATTCCTAAGACCAGTGTTTCATATAACCAAGTATGCCATAAGCGATCATGGATATGTTATCCCGAAAGTTGAGTCTGTGATCCAATAGAATACCAAGGTCCAAAATAGTTTTAACTTTATCCAAAACAGCATTCTCAATGCAATAGAAGGTATCAATCTTTGAGTGTCTAAAAAATGTCATCAGCTTACATTTTTTAATTCCAACAAATTCAATTTGCACCACTTATAAAAACCGCAAAAGTCAGCACGAAGTAGATCGAATCCATAAACATTGTTAAAAGTGTTAAATATTTTAACGTCGTCAGCATACATCAGTACCTTAGAATGCAAAACAACTGAGGGAAGGTCATTAATAAACAAAGTGAATAAGATTGGGCCCAAATGACTGCCCTGAGGTACACCAGATTGCACTTTAATAATTTTAGGTGTGACATTTCTAAATTTGACTTGTTGAGTTTTTTGTGACACATACGAATTTAACCATTTTACAGCAGAATCACTAAAGCCCATAAGTGATAATTTGTGCAATAGAAGCTTATGATTCACTTTATCAAATGCTTTACTAAAATCAGTGTATATCACATCAGTCTGCATTTTATTTGAAAATCCTTCGTTTACAATTGTAGTGAGTTCTAAGATATTAGTTGTTGATGATCGAGATTTACGAAAGCCGTGTTGACATGGCGAAATTTTATGGTATAGGAGATCAGTTATCATTTCCTCAAGAAGTTTAGGAATAGCATTAATTTTGGCAATACCTCTGTAGTTTGATATATACGATCTAATGCCACTTTTATATAAAGGAATGATATATGATTTCTTCCAAATTAATAGCAAATAACACGATTTAAGAGACATGTTGAACATTGCAGTAAGAGGGGCGGCTAGTAATGATGCACAATTTTTTAGTATACAGCTCGGTATACCATCAGGACCTGGACTAAATGAGCTTTTTACATACATACATACATAATTGGCCATTACAACCCTTCAGTCATGATTACGGCCTAGCTTCTCACACCACTCATGTTGTGTGCGTTAATTTTATACGTGAGTGGCGGGACTTACAGTTTAACGTCGACTCGGAACGACAGATTTTTGAGAAACTTTTTCATGGCAGGTTTATTTACTTTCAGTAAATTTGCCACAAATTTGCTGAGAGGAAATCGCCGAAGAAATATTTTTTTCATATTTCATTTTGATGCCTGACCTGGGATACGAACCCGGGCTTTACGTATAATAAGCCAACAAACTACCTACTAGACTACGGCGACTTCAGAAAATGAGCTTTTTAGTGATGTTAAATTCGAAAAAACGGTGTCAATATTAATTAACGGAAAGGATATCCCACATGATTGATTTGTTGCATAAGGATAAGAAGTTCCAGTATCGTAAGACAAGAAGAATACGTGGTTGAGAAGAAATCACCAAATGCATTATTTATTGAAATATCATCATCAGTAACCATAGAGCCATATTTTAGAAGTTTGGGGTAACCAGAAGAACGACGCTTAGAATTTACGAACTTGTAAAAAGATTTAGGAATAGACTTTAAAGTAGATTTTATCCGACTTATATAATTTTTATAGGCAACTTTGTTAGTAATATTATATTCAGATCTTGCAAAAGCATAATTTCTATAGTCTACAGATAAGCCTGTTCTCTTATATTTCGTATAATAATTATTTTTTTTATTTTTAATATTTATTAAGAGCCGATTATTCCATGGTGGACCTTTATTGCAGCATAATTTAATTCTCGGAACAGTTAAACTAATAGCATTGTGTAAAATGGCATAGAAATTCGATACCATATTATCAAAGTTATTAATAGAATCCCAGTTGACATTATATAGTATACCATTAAGTTCAGTGTAATTAGTACGAGGAAAGCAATAATATTTATTCTGATTTGTAATATGTTTGTTTGCCGAAGTATGTGCAGTAGATACATCAATAATAATTTTCAGCGTATAATGATAACGATCCTCAGGGGAAGTTACAGGTTCTGAACGTATAACGGTGCACTTATTAACATCACTCACAAACACCAAGTCAAGTAATTTCCCAAAGCCATTACAAACGGAATTAATTTGATAAAAAAAATATTGTTCAAGAAATCATTGTTCTCAATTGGAATTAAGTTAGGTTCTTTAGATGTATCTACCCATGAAATTGAAGAAAGATTAAAGTCAACAACTACAAAAACAGAATCACTCTGATCTGCGAGTTTGGAAACCAACTTAATAGCATCAAAATATTTAGAATAAATAGTACAGTTAGAATTCGGAGGAACATAAAAGCAAGTTATGTAAACTTTTGAACTCCGCTGTTTGACAACCACAGCGACGAATTCAATATCAGAATGAGTTGCAATAATTGCAGATGGATGTGATGCAGAGACTGCAATTAGAACACCACCTCCTCTACGCGACTTGCGGTTGAATCGATATATCTGATAATTGTCACAAAGAATTTCAGCATTAAAAATATCGTCAGTAAGCCAGGTTTCAGTGAAGGTAATAACATCATATGTAAGATCATAGCTATTAATTAAGAGGTCAGTTAATTTAGTATTTAAGCCACGTACATTTTGGTATACAATATTCAGAAAATTATTGTAGGTTATTAGTTTTTTGACGTAGGTACATTACTTGATGGCAAACGAGCAATTCATAGTTGTTTTTGTCAAAAAGTATATTCACGAACATAAGTATTCACAGGCCAGAAGTTTAGATTAACAATGAGGTCGCAGTTATCATCAGCGATCGAAATTTTAATTGAAGAAATTGACCTTGGTGCAGAAAATTGGAATTGTGTTAATTCCTGTTCTTTTACACGGGTCTGAAATTTTCACTAACTGTGATGCTGATGATAGGCGGAAACTCAACTTGGCTTATAATAATAAAGCCGGATATGTATTTGTTAAGGGACGTCATGATCATATTTTGCAATTTTCTTACCAGATATTTGGAATTAACTTTAAATTATTAAATGCCTTATTCTCCTCCATAAGGTTATTACTTTAGAACAGCCAATATACTTATTTAGAAGGATTAGATTTGCAAGGTCCAATCGCGGTAGGATCATTATCCAGCCTAGATATAAGACTATTTTGTCTCAACGCCAGTTTCTTATATATACCATCAGTCTTTGAAATTGTTTACCTAATTATATTCAGAACATTGGCAATGCAATTAAGTTCAAAAAGGAGTTATACAATTTGTTTCAATAGTCTTTAGCATATTTCTACATTTTTACCTTTTATTTTTATTAGTGATTTTTTATTTTTCTAATTTAAATTTTATTGATTCTCTATGTATATTTTTCTTTGTGTATATTTCTTGATACTCGTATTTGTATACACTGTTATTCGTATATTTCCTACTTTATTTTTTACATATATTCATTTCTTTATCTTAATTCTTTGCATCGATTGCTATATTTACTAAGATTATAACATGTTCTTATTCATTTCATTCATTATATCGAGCCATAACCGCAAAAATATCTCAAGCGACATATATTTCGTTTTTATATATATCGTTTTTTGTAATAAATAAACTCATTGGCATCATTTGCATCATCTATAAAAATTTCAGGGTCACACTCTGTACCGTTATGAATTTATAACAAAAAAAGTTTAACTTTCTAACTTAATTTGCACAAGAAATAAATAATAAAAACCTTCCCCTGTAAAATATCGTTTTTTTCGCTTGAGTTATTTTTGCGGTTATGGCTGGATATACAGAAAGTGGAGGCTTTTGCTACTTAGAAAATGTTTTTACACCAAACAATTCTGTTTCTAGTATTGCCCCAGTTACAATTGACGGTGTGGTTCGTAGGCCGATCAAGTTCCAGCTGCGTGCAGTGTTGCCGTCACCCAGAGTCTAAAGCCGAACAAATCACCTGGTTCTGACAAAATAACTGCGACAATGATTAAAAATTTGCCTACATCGCACATTGGGGTTTTTGATGCCTAAAATGCGAATTAAATCGTGGGAGCTTTCCTGGTTGCTTATTTTAACTTTTTTTAGTTTATTTCACTTAAAGAAAATAAATCCATAATAAAAAAAATCGTGACCTGAAATGCATAAGGGCCTAACAACCAAAAATTCAAAATTGAGTTTTTGATTGATTCTGATGAACTGCTTCAAAATATATGTTCTGACAAAATTTTATAATCCTACTCTCAAAGATTATCTACCAACTAGATAAGAATAATAATATATATAAGAATCACTATCATCATCGCTGACATCGACTTCATCATCATCTAGATTTGAATCAGATATCAGTAAACACTTTGCCTCTAAGTTTCAATCTGTAAGTGAGCGCGATTAGACGTGTTCTTTGCTTAACCTCACTTCGATTGGCTTTTTTCGGTGAATCAAAACAAAGAAACAAAACAAAAACAAATAACATATTTACAATCTATTCAGTGATCTTCTTCTCATTTATTTTAAATATTTAAGAAAAGTTATAAAAGACTAAAAAAAAAATTAACTAGTGATCTAATGGGGGAAAAAAGTTCCGGCGACTCTCCGGATCGGTTGATCCCATTCAATCAACCCTTATTTACCATTGATGCGACAAAGAAGTTAACAATTGATACTAGCGGCCCTAAATACCTTGTTATGAGTAGAACCAAGGTCATTGACGATAATGTGCGGTCAAGCTCCAAAAATGTAACACGCAATACACTCTCGAATGTTTCCCCTTTTCTTATAAAAAAAAAGGTTATTGACGGCATCTGCGGTAGTGAAGTGGAAATGGGTAAAAAAATACGTGATAGTTCGGTGCTAATTAAAACAAAAAACACTTTACAAGCATCTAAACTCATTACCCTAACATCACTTTCCCCAACTATACGAGTAGAAGTTCGTGAACATTCTAGCCTTAATTTCTCAAAAGGTGTTATATATTCAAACGACCTAAGAGGCATAGATGAAAATGAAATTTTAATTGAGCTAAAAAGTCAAAATGTTTATGAGGTTAAAAAAATATTAAAAAAATTTGTAAATGATTTGATTGAGACAGGCCTTATAATTGTCACTCTTGCCACCCTTAACTTACCAGAATACATAAACATCGGCTATGAAAAAGTTAAATAGCGCCCCTACATCCCCTACCCACTAAGATGCCGTAAGTGTTTACGATTTGGACATACAACAAATTCTTGTAGGAATAACTCCATTCAACATTCACCTATATCTCTAAATAACGATTTTGAAGTAATTGGTTTAGAAATACATTCCAAAATTAAGTTTAAAATCTTATCAGCATATATATCTCCGACAGCTGATTTCAGTTACAGCAATCTCCAGAATGTTTTTAATGGTTGTCATTCCCCCACAATAGTAACAGGTGACTTTAATAGCTGGCACCAGAATTGGGGCTCTAGTAGAAACAATAAAAGAGGATCTATTTTAAACAATTTTTTAAATAACAATAATTTTATTTTGTTAAATAACAATTCTCCTACACATTTCTCGACACAAAACACTCTGACACACATTGATTTGACGTTTTGTACCCCTGATTTGTTTTTACAGTCCAATTGGAGTAAAGAGAATGACCTTTGGGGAAGTGATCACTTTCTAATCATAATATCGTTATTTAAAAATGACATTGATTGTTTTCACTCAGTCAAACCCCGCTTTAAAACTGATCTGGCTAATTGGGAACTTTATAGATGAAACTGCTCTTTATACGAATCCAATAGACCGATCGATATCAACGTTAATAGAGAAGCTGCAAATATTAGGAAAATTATTATTCAAACATCGAACGAATCTATACCACAATCAAAGCCACTAACTACCCGTACTCCAGTCCCATGGTGGAATCCCCAACTAACTCTTTTAAAAAAAGAAAAGAACAAATTGTTTAATAAACTCAAGAGAGATATTAATAATATCAATATTATAAATTATAAAAGAGCGAAAGCACGACTTAAGAGAGAAATTAAAGCATCGAAATCGAAATCTTTATATAACTTTACTTCAGAGATCCATAGCTCTACCCCTCCTAAAAGAATTTGGAACAATATTAGAAGACTTTCTGGTAACAAAACTTTCTTTAACATACATTGTGTATGTTATGTGTGTATGTGTGCACTTGGTGCACATCGGACAACCCCTAACAATAACATTATGTTTGAATCAAATGTTATGAGTTTAGAGAATTTATATCATTTTGAGTCTGGAAAACTAATAAAGCCTATTATTACTTGTTATGCCACTCCTCTTAGGAAAATTGTTGAAAATTACTTTAAATTGAAAAGATTACCGAGCTACTTATCGACACTACAAAAAAATATAAGAATAGCATTAGAATATGACTTTCCTACCAAAATATTAAAACATAACAATATAACCCATCCCCCATGGCTATTTCATCCTAATTCTATTGATTTAAGTTTATCTAGATACAGGAAAGATGAAACATCTGTATTACAATACTATTTATTATTTCGCGAAATATCAAACAAATACCAACAAAGAACCTTTATATTTACTGATGGATCCAAAACGGAAAATGCCATATCCTAGGCAGTCACCTCAGAGGACAAGGTAGTTTGTACTTCCGTTCTGCCGAACCATACCTCGGTATTTTCGGCAGAAATTATAGCCATATACGAGCTATTAAAAATTGTAATGCTAGTAGAGAATATGCCATATTTACTGATTCTTTATCGGCTTTACGAGCTATTTCTAATTTACACAGTAATGATTATTATGCTTTTAGCATTAGAAACTCCCTAATTAAATATTTCCCAAAGTTCATTATTATTTACACCAGGTCATGCATCTATAAAAGGAAATGAATTCGCAGACTATATTGCTGAACAAGCTCATAATTCTCCAATTTTAGGAAAAACCAACAAAAATTTTAACGATATTAGAAAACACATTAAAAGACGAATAATAGATAATAACTATTCCCTCTGGAACTTAACAAATTACTGGTACAAGACGATCAATCTTAATGAAAATAATATATACGACTGGATTCCAGCTAGTAATGAATTTAGTTGTAGAGACCTAACAAAAATTATTAGACTCAGGCTTGGTCATACGAAAATTACTCGTGATTACATTATGAACAGAACTGATCCTCCTATGTGCAGTTGTAACAACAACTCCCCCCTCAACATTACACACATTTTTACTAACTGTCCTTTATTTGAAAACTGTAGAATTAAGTTCTTTGGAAATTCTAATCCCCTTTCTATACTGTCGTCTCCAAGTAATCTTTCAATTAATAATTTTATTTTTGAAAAACACAAAACTTTATGATAAATTGTAATTAATAATCCTTTTATCTTTAATATTAAATTATATATGTATATAGAAGTAACGTATTCGCGTTATTCATACTCAAACACGGAGAATAAAACCACCCGGACGATTCGGTTGTTAGTTTATTTCTACTTTATTAAAATTTTAATATTCTTAAACTAAGGTACAAAATTAGACATAAAAGTGAGCATAATAAAGTATTTAGTTACGTCTGGGAATTTATTTAAAAAGGTAAAGAGTTTTGCAAATCTGCTGATTTGCAGTTTTTAATAAAGAAATATATCTTAGGCTAAGCTACGAAATATAAATGGAATATTTAATTACGTCTGGGAATTTATTTAAAAATTTAAATACACAAAAAGAGTTTTTGCAAATCTGCTGATTTGCTGTTTTTAATAACAGAAATAAATCTTATGCTAAACTATGGAAACAGGTTTCCTATGCTACTTCTCCCCCCTTCAAGATCGTTCGCGTCCTCGCGAATATCCTGACTATTTATGTGTTTTTTGTAGTATTGGAATATTATTGATAAAATTAGTATAACCATAATTGTCAAAATTACATAAATAATATTATTCCCAGTTTTCATTTTATGCAAGCTTAATTTTAATTCGCTAAATGTTAGGTAATTCTATTATTGTCTTTTTAGCAATATCATTAACAAATGGAACATACAAAAAATTATTATTATCATTGAAGGATTCAAAAACAATTTCATTTATAATAATTTTACAGTTCGAAAAGAAAATTAGATTATGATTTTTTATTCTTAGTTCTAGGTCATTACAAGTTTGTTTTAGAACTGTTTCATTAATATTTTTTGTTACAATAAAGCTAGGTTCAATAAATTTTATTTCTTTTTCATTTTTCATTATAAATTCACAATCAGTTTCATTTTTATTAAGTAAGTTTCTTATACACTTATTTTCTAGATATTTTATTTTTGGATCTTTTATTTCATATAGCAAATTATCAACATTTGTAAGTTTCCTATTCATATCAAAATTTAACTCGAGGTGATTTTCATGCGTAGGAAATGGAACTACTCTCAAAACAGGATAAGTTTTCATTGTATTTGGAATTTTAGCTATGAAATACAGCACAGCATTCGCTTGCCATACTGAAGTTTTAATATATTCTAATTGATTTGTATTTAATTTTGAAATTTTATCTGGGTCTATTAATTTTAGATTCAGAATACCCTGCTTACTTAAGGTCAGTGCTAATTGAATGTCCTTCAAATGTTCGTAATAGCTTTTGATGTTATCCAAAAATCCGTCCGATATTACCCTTCTAACAATCTGATTCTGCAATGTATTAGTGGCATTTTTCAAATCTTTAATAAGTTGAGTTTCGTTGTTAATATGATATAAAATATTGTTAATGTCGTCCTGTGTCAACGTGCTATTTTCTATTGTCTTCAACCGACTTTGAATTTCCTGCCTGTCCTCGTCATCAAGAGTGCCAAACAAAAATTTAATTCCACTGCCCAAAGCGTTGAAAAGTCTCCGCTTGTGTCTAATATTGAACAGTCTCCTTTCGGCGTTTGCTATTTTAAGGTATCTCTTAGTCATTGTTGTCTGTAAAAATTCATTTTCATTAAATTCCTTTTCTAACAATTCATATGCTAATTGAATTTCCGTTTTATTAATCTTTATTATTAGTTCATTATACTTATCAGGTATATCTATTGTTCCTTTCTGCAGTATTACATAACCCCTGTCACTGCTTACTTCCTGGTTTTGTATCGTCTGTGGCGCTACTACCGTCATTAATGCGAGGTATATCAGGATTATTAGTATCATCCTTGGTATTCTGGTTCCTGGAATTGTTATAAGAACATTTTTTCCTTTTAAAGCACGTTTTATATTTTCTAGTATTTCTATCTCTCAATTTAACTAAATAATGGTCATTGCTTTCCTTACGCAAGACTTGCGCATGCTTAAATGGGTTTGCTTTTTTGTCTAATCGTTTTCTTGAATTTTCTGCATCTAAATATCGTGTATCTATTTCATAATCTCTCCTATTTTTATTAGCACTATTTATTCTATTTTCCTTTACAGCTTGGGCGTCTTTTGTAAGGGGTTGATTATTAAAGAAAATATTGTAAGGAATTTCCCCAGTGGTTGAGTGTGTTATAATATGATTATAAGTAAAAACTGTTTGTTCAACTGCTACTTGCTTTAACTCCTGATCACTGCCAGTGTAAATAATTCTTAATTTCTCATTCAAAGTTTTATGTAGTCTTTAAATATCTGCTATTCCTGTTTTTCCTGATGTGATTTCGAGTCCTATATTTAAAGTCCTGTACCATTCTTGCAAACTCATATTAACTAGTCCTGCATCTTGGTCAGTTTTAATAACTCTTGGAGGACCCATGGAATTGAACACCTTCAATAAAGCTCTTTTCGCTTCCACCCAATTGGTGTGGTTTAGGCTTTCCACCATAGCATATTTAGAAAAAACATCAATACAGGTGAGGTATGAACAATTGTCCCACTTCCAAATATCAATAATATATTTTTCTCGAATATAATATGTAGGAGGTGTGACTTTAAAAGGCATTTTTGTAAGTCTGTGGTCGAATTTGCACTGATTGCATAAATCGCAATTATTTATTATATTTGATATCTCTGAAACATAATTGGGATAGTAATATTTACTCTTAAATTCAGCTTGCGTTTTTTCTATTCCTTGGTGCAACCCTTTTAAATGTATAGTCAGAATTATTTCTTTGAATCTATCATAGGATGTTATATCCTCTAACAACCTTGTAGCCCTTAAGATACGATTTTTTCTTGTCTGCCTTATAAGATTCGCATATACAGACTGAAACAGTACAAAATCGCTATGATTTTCAAAATACACTGTTGCTGTAATACCCGCAAGCTTCTCTAAAATAATTTGTTTCGCTAAGTCCTGCGTCATCTCAACATAGTCCACAATAGTTCTAGTATTTCTAAATATAATTTTTAGAGTCTGTTTTTCTACAGGAGCCTGCCTAAACAAAAACTGTCTGCGAAAAACACTCAATGGTCTCCCTGTTATGAATATAAAGTTAGAATTGTCTTCGTCTGCTGAGTGCATTGTTGCCATGTCAGAGGCTATATCATTCATGTTGCACTCGATATTATTCACACGCGATAGGGCATCAGCTACTCTTTTTCCTTTCCCGGGATATATTTCACATCAAAATCATACTCATTTAGTTTTATCTTCCACCTCTGTAATTTGGAGTTAGGCTCCTTCAAATTATGCAACCATTGCAAGGGTTTATGGTAACTGTTAATGATAAATTTCCTACCATATAGATAGTGCCGAAAATATTTGGTTGCCCAAACAATTGCTAGGAGCTCCTTTTCTGTGGCAGAGTAATTCGTCTCATGTTCATTGAGAGTTCTACTCGCAAAACAGATGGGGTGATTCCCTTGACTAAGTACTGCTCCTAGAGCTACATTAGAAGCATCAGTGGTAAGAGTGAATAACTTTGTAAAATCGGGACTTTTCAGTATAGGGTCACTTGTTATTAACAATTTCACTGTTTCGAATGCCTTAACATATACGCTGTTACAACAATCAACTTTGTGTCCTTTTTTCAAACAAGTGGTTAAGGGTTTGCATATTTTTGCAAAATCCTTTATAAATTTGCGGTAAAAACCGGCAAGTCGCAGAAATTGCTTGATTTGTTTCTCATTTTTTGGGATTCGGAAATTTTTTATTGCTTCAATCTTTTTCGGATTCGGTTTTATACCATACGGAGTCACTATATGTCCTAAGAATTCTGCCTCCGATCTCATAAATTCACATTTGTGAACCTGCAGTTTTAAATTTGCTTCCTTCAATCGCTTAACCCTTTCCGACCTAAAGCCGAACCAAGTGATAGATTTATCTAAATTTTTGAATACAGTTACTTCTGTGTACATAGATCATTTTAAGATATTAAGTTTTGCCAGTAAGACCCTTTATCCTTTTGTTTCAGGAACAGGCACAATTGTAGCACTTCAAAGAATTTTAACGTAAAAATATCAAAAATCACAAAATAATCATAAAATTACATTTTACATACCATATCTAATATTTTTTCTAATTGGAAACACTTGTTTGATAAAAAGATTTCACAATTTATAGAATTTTTATTTATATGCAACCTTACCCTTTCGCCCAATTTTCACAACTGGGAAAGGTACACAACTAAAACGACCAAAATAGTATGAAAAAACAAAAACTGATAACGGTTCTTCACAATGATCAACAAAGACAGAGCATACACAATTGTTTTTTGACGGTCATGTCGCATAAAGTCATATATTAAAGAAATTATAGAGACTTAAACGCACCCGCACAATTGTGCGTATACGGTCGGAAAGGGTTAAGCACCTTATCCAGTGAAACAATATGTTCCTGCAACGAGGTACCGAAAACAATGATGTCGTCCAAATAGACTAGACAATGAGTACCAACCAAATCGCCTAGTACTGAATTCATTAATCGTTGAAAGGTGGCAGGTGCATTTTTCAAGCCAATAGGCATTCTAAGAAATTCATAGCGACCGTCTTGTGTGGAAAAAGCGGTTATTGCACGACTTGCCTCATCGATTTCTACCTGATGGAAACCTTTCGCCAGATCAAGTGTAGAAAAATAAATACAACGACCCAATTTGTCTAAAATTTCATCCATGTTTGGAATTGGAAATGGATCATCAATTGTTATTTCATTTAGTTTCCTATAATCTATAACAATTCTCCACTTAGTCTCTCCAGAGGCGTCCATTTTCTTTGGGACAACCCATAAAGGAGCAGAATAGGGAGATTGACTATGTTTTATTATATTTTGGTCAAGCATTTCTTTAATCTGCCTGTTAACCTCTGCTTTATGCACTTGTGGGTATCGATATGACTTGACGTAAATTGGATTTTCATGCTTTGTCACAATTTTGTGTTTAATTCCGTTAGTAAATGTCAAGTTTTCATTCTGCGAATGGAAAAGCGATCTATATTTGTTTAAAAGCCCTTCTAATTCGGTCTTTTCTTCACTATTTAAATGATCGATCCTAAATTTGTCAGCCTGTTCCTCTTCCAAGTTATTCATGTCACACTCTCTTACTATATTGTTATAAACGTCCAATTCTCTATCAGCAAAGGTATAGAAACTGTCATTAAGTCCTATAGTTTGCTTTCCCAGGTCATTTACTACGTTTAATTTTCCCAAGTTATCACATCCCAACAGACCGTCATAATTATTTGAAAATTCGTAAACATAAAACTCTAATTGCTTCCCATATTTCTTATCAAATATGTCCTGTTTGACACCTAATACAATATTTCCCGTAACAGTAGTTACAGTTATCGGTGATACTATCCTAGTTTTGGTTCCTAATGCTCCAGGTCTAACTAAGCTTACAGATGAACCTGTATCTATTAAAAATGTATAAGGTATATTATTTATTATTAATTTTATTTTGGGTAATGTCCCGAGGCCCTTGCATGAAAATTTTCGGGGTCAACTTCCATAGGGGTAGGAAGACCATAGCGCCTAATTCTCGATTGGGTTGAATCATACCCCCCTTGTCCGCTTAAATTTCGATAGTTCACACTAGGACAGTTAAAATTGAATTGTGGGTGATTATTGGTATCTGGTCGGGCACCTCTCGTAAAAGGGTTAGTATAATTTCCTGAATAGCTTGGAGAATGGTTGTTACCCAAATAATTGTCCGAAAATTGTACCGTCTGAAATTGCTTTACTTGTGGTGTATTGTTTGGTCGATAACCATAGTTTTTATTTCTAATGTATGTCCTTTGTGGTATGACGGAATCTAGCTCATCGTTTTCCGCCAAGATCCTAATTGCAGATTTCAGATCTTTCGCTAAATTTGCGTTTACTAATGCCGTCAAGTGGTTTGGCAATTCTCTATTCAACTGTGCCAAACACACTCGATTAAGTTCAGCGTTCAAAAAATTCCTAGTGGAAATTTCCTCTGTTTTTAACCTAATTTCATCCTTAATTCTACACACTTCATTGTTTAACCTATCGCAAAATTCCCTAACATTCCTATTAAACTTAATATTACTTATTTCCAATATAAGCCTTGTAACAGGCATTCGCTCACCAAATTCTTCTATTAGTAGCTGTTTCAAAGTGATCCAATCCGTTGGTTGTTTTCTTCTCAATACATCTAAAGCGGGTCCCCTTAGAGTAGTTTTTATACAATTAAAATAGAATCTCCTTTCCTCAAGCTGTACGGCTTCTGATCGTATCATTGGGGAAACACTGTCCACAAATAGTGCCAAATAGCTCTTGTTCCCGTCAAATGGTTGCAGGAGTCTAATATTTTGCAAAAAGGTATCTCTTCTCTCTTTCGCTGCTTCCATTTAGGCTGATATCCTTACACTTTTAAGTCTTTCCGCCAAATCTTCCACTTCGCTCATAAATTCAATTCAACATTGTTTACAAAGGTCTCTGTTTCCACTTGTTCACTTGCACTCAATGTGTTTACGTGCGAAATGCCCCATATTTACGTTCAGTTAATGCACATCCTTTTTGACACTTTCTTTTAATATTTAATTTTTCTTATAATTGCTATTTTGGCGCCTAAATTTTTTTGTATATTTTTTTGTATGCATCTGCTTTTTTTAGTGTTACACAATCCACCAAACTGAACGTAAGTAGCGCACACCCCCGATTTAAAATAAAAGATTAACTTAACCCCAAATTTATTTTGTTCTTATTTTTCCCCCTAATTTTTACTATTCTTGTGAGGAATATTTCACATATACATTTTTTGGTCCATTCGATCCAGATATTTAAACCCCAGTGGAATATTTACAAAAAGAATAGTTTTGTGTTGCTACTAAATAAAACCCGAAGATCAACCCACATCTTTAATTTGGAATTAAAAATTAACATTCAATTGTAATACATCTATATATTCATCTATAAAGAAAAGGTAAGTCATTTGTGAGCTAACAAGTGATTTTATTTTGTTCGAAGTGTTTCTTTTTGTATATAAAAGCAAGTGATAAAGTGCATCTTTTTTACCAACAACAATTAAATTAATATTCGCTGCTTTGGTTTTGTTAAATAAATAAAAAGCTTTTATGTAAAACAAACCCAGTGCTTTCTAAACTGTGCTTTTATTTATTAAATTTTTAATATACTAAACGACAAATATTTTTATATACATAATTACATACATACCAAAGAAAAAAAAAATAAAAAGAAAAGGAAATGAAAGTAAATGAAACAGATTAGATATATAACATTGTTTGTGGTTTGAAATAAATAAAAGACAAAATTGAAATAAAAAAAGAAAAAGCTTTACTCTCTCGATCGTGGTGAAAAGTGTTGTTGTTAATTGAATATTTTGTTTCTTTATACTTTGCTTTTATATTGTAATACATACTACATTCGTGTTGCACTGGTTTCGAGTTAACGAATAAAAAAGTACTCGGTTATTTTTGGGAAACATTTCAAACTTTTACGCTTTAATACTCGTCTTGCCCGAGTAATAAGTTGAGGATTCAATTAATTTTGCGTATGGGAACATATGTATATGGAATGAAATTTGATACGGTAAAGCATTTACCCCGTTAATGAAAATAATCGTGCCTTTTGGATTTATATTAGATAATTTTTATTTTAATTTTTTTTCTTTTTCTCGCGCAACATTTTTGTAAATACCATTTTAAACCATTTTTTTTTTATTCCCCGATTACATTCAGTTTATATTTTGAGTGATCTCGCACTGTACGATTTTTGAGTACAATAATTATTAATTTTGGAAATTTATTATTTTGTGTACTTAATTCGGTTTTTGAGTAAACTCAGCATTAGGCAGTGTGAGAATATTTTTTGTACCTTGTTCGGAAATATTTCTAATTTCTCATTGCTTTTTATTAACCCTTCGCATCCCTTTATTATTATTCTTTTAAATCGTACATACCCAATTGGCATTGTTTTTGTTGAAAGTTTTTTTTTTTTCTCTCTTGGTATTTCACTCTGAAACTCTTTTAAAAATGTCCTCTGTAAATGATTTAATAAGGAACGGTGACCGTTTATCGGAGTTTGAGGCTTACGTTAGAGATATTCCTCCGGCGGATCATACTATTCGCTCTTTAGGTATGCACGAGAAGGAACTACACCGTTTGTGGGAGGCCATTAGAGAAACTTATGACTCTTTGTTAATTGTAGCTGAGGAGAATCCCAAGATGGATATTGTGGCGGTCAAATCAAAGTACAGGGGCTCCTATGATACCTATGTTCGTGGAGTTTCTCTCATTTCCGATCATTTGGAGCGTTTGGAGAAGACTCGGCAGGATCAGAAGGATCAGGAGCGTGATTTTATCCCATCGGTTCATTTGCCTCCGTGTGAGATCGAACCGTTCTATGGAGATTATTTGAAATGGCCCTCATTCCGTGAATCGTTTAGGGGCATGGTCGGGGAAAATCCCCGAATCGACCCTGTCTCGAAAATGTACTATCTTTTACAGTACACTAAGGGTGAACCCCATAAAATGATTCGAACATGTCCCTTAACCAAAAATGGTTTTCCTATTGCATGGAAAAATCTAATGGACAGATATGAGAACAAACGCGTTCTTATTAACGCTCAGCTGAAAATTCTTTTCAATATCAACCCTATTACCCGTGAAACCGGTCCCAGTATTAAAGAATTGCAGAGAACTATCAATGATTGTATTACCAACCTCTCATTGCTCGAAGTCGAAACTGATAGTTGGGATGTAATTTTTGTTTATATTGCTTCTACGAAACTTCCTGATACCACCCTAAATCTCTGGGAGCAGTCAGAAAAGCTTGATGCGGATAGGCCATTGTGGAAGGAAATGGATAAATTTCTGACTTTGCGTTACAAAACTTTGGAATCAGTCTATGACATTAAAGGTTCTCATTCCAACCCCCCTCAAAACCCAGTTAAAACCCACAGCTTTAACCACCCGGGAAAATCGACCGATTCCAGAAAGGTAAAAGCGTTTGTGACTAGGACCAATTCGAGTTCGAATATAACTCAATGTGTTTTATGTCCAGAGAAACACCCCCTTAGATTGTGTCCAGTATTTTTGGGACAGTCTGTTGATGATCGTTCATCAACTGTTGAGAGGATGAAATTTTGCTCTAACTGCTTGGCATCCTCCCACGTGTACAAAATGTGCAAAAGTGTTCACGTCTGTTTCATTTGCAAACAGAGACACCATTCGCTTCTGCACAAGAACCCTGGTCGGAGCTCGAGTAGCTCCGCGCCAAGAGAATCGGCTCAATCTAAACCCTCTCGTTTGAATCCTACTAATTCTCAGGCTAGTGAACATAACTCCCGAGGATCTGGTGCCCATGGTTCGAATTACAGTCCACACCCACACGGCTCTGAGGAAGGACCCTCTACCTCCAGCGCGAATAAATTATTTCACACGTATACCTCACAAATAGATTTTAACCCGCAATCTACAGTATTGCTGGGAACGGCAACTTGTGAAGTCGTGATCGGCGACATTAGATATGTGGCGCAGGCACTGATTGACCCTGCTTCACAGGCTACGTTTATTTCACGAAGACTGCAAAGAAAACTTTGTTTACCAACTCATTCGTCTCATATGGCGAAAATTACTGGCCTTAACGGCAATTTGGCAGCAACGGCTTCTAAGATTTGTTTCGTCACGATTGGGTCTAAAACGGACCCTGATTTTAGAATTGATTGTGAAGCATATGTGGTAGAAGAGTTGACTGGCCGATTGCCCACGTGCTCCATAGCTGATAGCCGATCCCCCGGTTTTATGGACATTGGTCAGACTAATGTTAAATTTGCCCGGATGGATCTTTTGCTGGGGGGAGACGTGTATCCACAGATATTATTACCCGAGGTTGAAAAGCATCCGAGTGGCAACCTCGTTGCTCAGAATACCATGTTCGGATGGATCGTCACTGGCAAGCTTCTCCACAGCAACCCAATACACTCGGTTGAATCTTACTTCAATCAAATCGATTTGAATAACCAGCTTTCTCGTTTCTGGGAACTTGAAGAAGTTCCGAAAGCAACTGAATTGTCTGACTCTGACAAGTTCTGCGAGCAACTGTATCAGTCGACAACCTCCAGAAACCCCGATGGGCGCTTTGTAGTTTCCCTGCCCTTTAAGCGTGAATATCCGGAAACCCTATCGTTGGGGGATTCTCGAAACCGCGCGTTGTCCCAGTTTAGAAGGAATGAGGCTCGACTTTTACGTAACCCTGAGTTAAAGTGCCAATACGATAGGGTAGTTAGCGAGTATATTGAATTGGGACATATGAAAGAGGTTCAACCGTGCACAGCGGAAAGTGCATCTTACTATTTACCACACCATGCGGTTATCAAACCTGACAGTGTAACTACCAAACTTCGTGTGGTCTTTAATGCTTCCTGTCAGTCGTCAAATGGAATGAGTTTGAATGACATCTTGTACCCTGGGCCTGTGTTACAAGCCGACCTTACGGTTCTGATGCTCCGTTGGCGACTTTATCGTTTCGTATTTAATGCTGACATTGAAAAGATGTATAGGCAAATACAGGTTCATCCTAATCATACCCCATTTCAGCGGATTCTATTCCGTGATAATCCCCATAGCGAAGTCAAGGATTTCGAACTTAATACGGTCACATTCGGAGTAAATTGTGCACCGTATCTCGCAATACGTACTCTTATGCAACTGGCCAGTGAATGTGAAGCTCGAAATCCTGCTGTATCCGAAATTTTGCGAACTCAGATGTACGTCGATGATGTTCTCGCTGGTTCTCATGAACTTGACGAGGCCATTAAGCGTCGTGACGATCTAACAAATGTTCTTTGCTCCGCTGGTTTTGTTCTCCGAAAATGGACTGCGAATCATAAACGTTTGTTAGAGGATTTACCCGAAGAGAATCTGTTAGCCGCAGACTTCTTGAAATTTTCGGATACGAGCACGACTAAGACGCTTGGCTTACGTTGGAATGCTAGTTCCGATAATTTCTACTTTCGGCTCGTAACGCCACCTAACAGAGATTTGGTTACCAAGCGAGCTGTCTTGTCAGAGATAGCAAAGCTATTTGATCCAGCCGGATGGCTTTCTCCTAAGATCGTTGTCGCTAAGATGATAATGCAGCAGATCTGGAGAGACAAGACAGACTGGGATGAGTGTCTTACCCCCCTAACACTTAATAAATGGCATACTTTCTTAGATGACTACCCACAGATTGAGGCAATTAACATTCCAAGATGGGTTAATTTCCACCCGGATTTCAACATAGAAATCCATGGCTTTTGCGACGCCTCAGAGAAGGCGTATGCAGCAACTTTGTATTTGCGTGCGGTCACCCCTGGTGGTGATATAACCTGCCATTTATTGACAGCGAAGACAAAAGTGGCGCCGGTGAAATGCGAGACTTTACCCCGTCTAGAGCTCTGCGGAGCTGCATTATTGGCAAATATGGTGGACTCATTGTGCAGTCAAATGAATCTGAATCAAAAGATTCATTTTTGGACTGATTCTACCATTGTTTTATCCTGGCTACAAAAACCCCCTTGCCATTGGCCTACTTTTGTCGCAAATAGAGTGGCATTAATTCTTAAAAAAGTTGGCACGGAGAATTGGTCTCACGTCGACTCTAGAAGTAATCCCGCCGATTTGGCAAGTCGTGGATCTCTAGCAAAAGATTTGATAGACAACACCTTATGGTGGCACGGCCCTGAGTGGCTGAGTCAGCCTGAGGAAAAATGGCCTCGGACCCAGATTGTCTATCACACGAACCTCGAGACGAAAAATGTAATGACTCATTTTACCCAGGCTGATAATTCAAATGATATACTTAGACGTTTTTCGAATTTACCCCGAGCTTTAAGAGTCATTGGCTATATTTTTCGATTCTACGATAGGTTACGGAAGCTTAATTCTGTTTTTGATTCCTACGAGTTATCCAGATCTGAGATAATTTTTGTGAAAACTCGTTTAACTCTCTTATCTCAGCAGTTGTATTTACCCGATTACGATAATTTACTGAAAGGCGGAAGTTTACCTAGGGGGAGTAAACTACTCTCCTTAAATCCTTTTCTCGATTCAAGTGGAATTATGAGAGTGAATGGTCGATTGGCACAGGCCGCAGGTCTGACCTATGATGAACGTTTTCCGAAAATTCTGCCTTATTGTGCTCCTTTTACTCGTTTGTATCTGAGCTATGTTCACAAATACTCACTTCATGGTGGAAGTTCGTTGCTTATACGTATTGTCAGACGTGAATTTTGGGTCCCCAGACTTCGGAATTTAGTACGCACTATTGTGAACAATTGCAAGGAGTGTGTCATCCAACGCAAGCAAACAAGCCGTCAAATTATGGCTGCTCTACCCCCGGAGAGGACTTCTATTGGCAAGCCTTTTGATCATACCGGTGTTGACTTCGCCGGCCCTTTTGATATCAAATCCTACAGTGGAAGGGGTTGCCGCATTTCAAAAGGCTACGTCGTTGTATTTGTTTGTTTTGGTACGAAAGCGATTCATTTGGAGGTGACTGAAGACATGTCCTCGGAAGCGTTTCTTGCAGCTTTTACCCGTTTTATATCTCGTCGCTCTGCGCCTCAGCACATGTACTCGGACAATGGCACAGCTTTCGTTGGCGCTGCGAAACTACTTGCTTGCGATCGAAGAAAGTTTATATTGGAATTACGGAGTAAAGTTCTTTCCCTGGATTGTGAAGAGCCCATGGAATGGCATTTTATTCCCCCAGGTGCACCGCATATGGGTGGTTTATGGGAAGCTGGGGTAAAAAGTTTCAAGACCCATTTGAAAAGAATTTCTTGTTCACAAAAATTCACATACCCTGAGTTTGAGACGATGTTGACTCGTATTGAAGCTTGTTTGAATTCTAGGCCCTTGTGTGCAATGTCTGATAACCCTACTGACTTGATTCCTCTCACCCCCGGCCATTTTCTTGTCGGGCGTCCAATACTCGGACGCGCCGAACCAGACCACTCAGGTTTGTCAATAAGCTTGGCTAACAGATGGCAGAAACTCAGAATTCTTCACCATCAATTTGCTATAAGGTGGAAGGAAGAATATTTGAAGGAACTCCACAAGCGCACGAAATGGAAGTTACCCGAGAAAGATCTGGCCGTTGGCGATCTGGTGGTCGTTCGACAGGACAATTTTCCCCCGAACTTATGGCGATTAGGTCGTATTGAAAAGGTTTATTATGGTCAGGACTCTAAAGTCAGAGTGGCTGATGTGAGAACAGCTTCAGGCATTATCTCCCGCCCGATTGTGAAGCTTGTTCTCCTCCCTAATTCAGAATCCAACTAATGTATTGTTCTTCTCTTGTTCCAAGTTTATCTCCTAGGTTCCATAATGTCGAAGGCTGTCGCTCGTTTTGAAGTGCACCGGACCGCTGAAAAGACACCCGAAACCACTTTGGAAACGAAGTTGGTGCCTCGTGAAGAGTCGTTGCGTGACTGTCGGTTGTGCAAAAGGGAGCACGCTATCCGGAAGTGCCCTAAGTTCCGAAAGATGTCGGTAGGGGAGCGTTGGAAAGCGATAACGAAATATCATTACTGTTTTAACTGCCTGGCACACTCCCATATGCGAGACAAGTGCACTAGCCGAGAAAGATGTCGAGAATGCGTAGGAGACCATCACACCCTCCTCCATCGTTTTAAAACTCATAAACCGAAGCTACGGTCCGAAGTTCACTCAACCAACCGAACAGGAGACAAACGGCAGAAGAACAACAAAAAAGGCAACAAAAGAACTCGACCCAACAAAAACAAGAATAACAATACCCAAAAACTAGAACAACAAGTAAAAGAATTAAAACAACAACTACAGAGACAGCAGCAACGAACACAGCAAATTCAGCCCTATACACCACAATTACAACAACGCGGCTTTCAACATGATACTGCAACCATCGTCATAAATGTCCAAAATGGACGTATTTATTAATTTTTTTTCTTTTTATATTATAAGTTTTTTATTGCTTATTATTTTACTCAATATTATATATTTTTTATTATTGCTTCCCTTTTTAAACAATGAATTGTTATTATATAAAACTGAATTTTTTATCAATGAATTTATGTAAACCCTAATCTATTTACTTTTTCCCTTATTTTCGCCTTAGCCTCCGCTGTTGCACTCGTGCAAGGGGGGCGGGATGTTTACGTGCGAAATGCCCCATATTTACGTTCAGTTAATGCACATCCTTTTTGACACTTTCTTTTAATATTTAATTTTTCTTATAATTGCTATTTTGGCGCCTAAATTTTTTTGTATATTTTTTTGTATGCATCTGCTTTTTTTAGTGTTACACAATCCACCAAACTGAACGTAAGTAGCGCACACCCCCGATTTAAAATAAAAGATTAACTTAACCCCAAATTTATTTTGTTCTTATTTTTCCCCCTAATTTTTACTATTCTTGTGAGGAATATTTCACATATACACAATGTTTAATTAGAGAGTTTTGAGTTACTTAAAATTTAACAGAAGTCACAATATTTTGTATGATTTTTTTTTTAAGCAATAAGGTTGTGTTTGTATCTTATTTATTGTAATTAGACTTTAGCAACTTTGTTATTCTTTATTAATTAATAATACTTGTGGCGTTTTTCTGACATACTTTTTATGAATCATTCAAAAGAATTTGACCTTATCCACACAAAACTTGTTAGTTTGGAAATATTAAAGGTTTAAACACAAAAATTCTCAATATATTTAATGATTTTTTAGTTTTTGCACTTATTGTTGTAAGGAAGCACTTTTCTGTCTTATATTTTATCCTTTTTTATTTTATTTCTTTGTTTTCAACACTGTTTTTGAAACATCTTTTTACCAAAATTCATAGTTTTAGTTTCACGTTAATAAGTATTTTTTCTTTTTCTTGATCGCCGTCACTTTTCACACTTATTAAATTTCCAATTTTTTTTTTTATTTTATTATTTTTTACTTGTATTCTCTTTTTTGTTAATGGATATCTTCTTTTTTTTTTAATCCAACATTATTCTATTTTTCATTTATTATTCTTTATTACAACGAGATTTGTACAGTTGCTGTATTTTTTCTTGCACTTTTATTTAGTTTTAAGTCGTTGTTTGTTGATTTGTTTAATTATTTTCTATTTTATCACTAACTTATAACTTAACTTATCGGTTCTTTTCATTCGACTGCGCCAGTAACGTATTCGCGTTATTCATACTCAAACACGGAGAATAAAACCACCCGGACGATTCGGTTGTTAGTTTATTTCTACTTTATTAAAATTTAAATATTCTTAAACTAAGGTACAAAATTAGACATAAAAGTGAGCATAATAAAGTATTTAGTTACGTCTGGGAATTTATTTAAAAAGGTAAATAGTTTTGCAAATCTACTGATTTGCAGTTTTTAATAAAGAAATATATCTTAGGCTAAGCTACGAAATATAAATGGAATATTTAATTACGTCTGGGAATTTATTTAAAAATTTAAATACACAAAAAGAGTTTTTGCAAATCTGCTGATTTGCTGTTTTTAATAACAGAAATAAATCTTATGCTAAACTATGGAAACAGGTTTCCTATGCTACTTCTCCCCCCTTCAAGATCGTTCGCGTCCTCGCGAATATCCTGACTATTTATGTGTTTTTTGTAGTATTGGAATATTATTGATAAAATTAGTATAACCATAATTGTCAAAATTACATAAATAATATTATTCCCAGTTTTCATTTTATGCAAGCTTAATTTTAATTCGCTAAATGTTAGGTAATTCTATTATTGTCTTTTTAGCAATATCATTAACAAATGGAACATACAAAAAATTATTATTATCATTGAAGGATTCAAAAACAATTTCATTTATAATAATTTTACAGTTCGAAAAGAAAATTAGATTATGATTTTTTATTCTTAGTTCTAGGTCATTACAAGTTTGTTTTAGAACTGTTTCATTAATATTTTTTGTTACAATAAAGCCAGGTTCAATAAATTTTATTTCTTTTTCATTTTTCATTATAAATTCACAATCAGTTTCATTTTTATTAAGTAAGTTTCTTATACACTTATTTTCTAGATATTTTATTTTTGGATCTTTTATTTCATATAGCAAATTATCAACATTTGTAAGTTTCCTATTCATATCAAAATTTAACTCGAGGTGATTTTCATGCGTAGGAAATGGAACTACTCTCAAAACAGGATAAGTTTTCATTGTATTTGGAATTTTAGCTATGAAATACAGCACAGCATTCGCTTGCCATACTGAAGTTTTAATATATTCTAATTCATTTGTATTTAATTTTGAAATTTTATCTGGGTCTATTAATTTTAGATTCAGAATACCCTGCTTACTTAAGGTCAGTGCTAATTGAATGTCCTTCAAATGTTCGTAATAGCTTTTGATGTTATCCAAAAATCCGTCCGATATTACCCTTCTAACAATCTGATTCTGCAATGTATTAGTGGCATTTTTCAAATCTTTAATAAGTTGAGTTTCGTTGTTAATATGATATAAAATATTGTTAATGTCGTCCTGTGTCAACGTGCTATTTTCTATTGTCTTCAACCGACTTTGAATTTCCTGCCTGTCCTCGTCATCAAGAGTGCCAAACAAAAATTTAATTCCACTGCCCAAAGCGTTGAAAAGTCTCCGCTTGTGTCTAATATTGAACAGTCTCCTTTCGGCGTTTGCTATTTTAAGGTATCTCTTAGTCATTGTTGTCTGTAAAAATTCATTTTCATTAAATTCCTTTTCTAACAATTCATATGCTAATTGAATTTCCGTTTTATTAATCTTTATTATTAGTTCATTATACTTATCAGGTATATCTATTGTTCCTTTCTGCAGTATTACATAACCCCTGTCACTGCTTACTTCCTGGTTTTGTATCGTCTGTGGCGCTACTACCGTCATTAATGCGAGGTATATCAGGATTATTAGTATCATCCTTGGTATTCTGGTTCCTGGAATTGTTATAAGAACATTTTTTCCTTTTAAAGCACGTTTTATATTTTCTAGTATTTCTATCTCTCAATTTAACTAAATAATGGTCATTGCTTTCCTTACGCAAGACTTGCGCATGCTTAAATGGGTTTGCTTTTTTGTCTAATCGTTTTCTTGAATTTTCTGCATCTAAATATCGTGTATCTATTTCATAATCTCTCCTATTTTTATTAGCACTATTTATTCTATTTTCCTTTACAGCTTGGGCGTCTTTTGTAAGGGGTTGATTATTAAAGAAAATATTGTAAGGAATTTCCCCAGTGGTTGAGTGTGTTATAATATGATTATAAGTAAAAACTGTTTGTTCAACTGCTACTTGCTTTAACTCCTGATCACTGCCAGTGTAAATAATTCTTAATTTCTCATTCAAAGTTTTATGTAGTCTTTAAATATCTGCTATTCCTGTTTTTCCTGATGTGATTTCGAGTCCTATATTTAAAGTCCTGTACCATTCTTGCAAACTCATATTAACTAGTCCTGCATCTTGGTCAGTTTTAATAACTCTTGGAGGACCCATGGAATTGAACACCTTCAATAAAGCTCTTTTCGCTTCCACCCAATTGGTGTGGTTTAGGCTTTCCACCATAGCATATTTAGAAAAAACATCAATACAGGTGAGGTATGAACAATTGTCCCACTTCCAAATATCAATAATATATTTTTCTCGAATATAATATGTAGGAGGTGTGACTTTAAAAGGCATTTTTGTAAGTCTGTGGTCGAATTTGCACTGATTGCATAAATCGCAATTATTTATTATATTTGATATCTCTGAAACATAATTGGGATAGTAATATTTACTCTTAAATTCAGCTTGCGTTTTTTCTATTCCTTGGTGCAACCCTTTTAAATGTATAGTCAGAATTATTTCTTTGAATCTATCATAGGATGTTATATCCTCTAACAACCTTGTAGCCCTTAAGATACGATTTTTTCTTGTCTGCCTTATAAGATTCGCATATACAGACTGAAACAGTACAAAATCGCTATGATTTTCAAAATACACTGTTGCTGTAATACCCGCAAGCTTCTCTAAAATAATTTGTTTCGCTAAGTCCTGCGTCATCTCAACATAGTCCACAATAGTTCTAGTATTTCTAAATATAATTTTTAGAGTCTGTTTTTCTACAGGAGCCTGCCTAAACAAAAACTGTCTGCGAAAAACACTCAATGGTCTCCCTGTTATGAATATAAAGTTAGAATTGTCTTCGTCTGCTGAGTGCATTGTTGCCATGTCAGAGGCTATATCATTCATGTTGCACTCGATATTATTCACACGCGATAGGGCATCAGCTACTCTTTTTCCTTTCCCGGGATATATTTCACATCAAAATCATACTCATTTAGTTTTATCTTCCACCTCTGTAATTTGGAGTTAGGCTCCTTCAAATTATGCAACCATTGCAAGGGTTTATGGTAACTGTTAATGATAAATTTCCTACCATATAGATAGTGCCGAAAATATTTGGTTGCCCAAACAATTGCTAGGAGCTCCTTTTCTGTGGCAGAGTAATTCGTCTCATGTTCATTGAGAGTTCTACTCGCAAAACAGATGGGGTGATTCCCTTGACTAAGTACTGCTCCTAGAGCTACATTAGAAGCATCAGTGGTAAGAGTGAATAACTTTGTAAAATCGGGACTTTTCAGTATAGGGTCACTTGTTATTAACAATTTCACTGTTTCGAATGCCTTAACATATACGCTGTTACAACAATCAACTTTGTGTCCTTTTTTCAAACAAGTGGTTAAGGGTTTGCATATTTTTGCAAAATCCTTTATAAATTTGCGGTAAAAACCGGCAAGTCGCAGAAATTGCTTGATTTGTTTCTCATTTTTTGGGATTCGGAAATTTTTTATTGCTTCAATCTTTTTCGGATTCGGTTTTATACCATACGGAGTCACTATATGTCCTAAGAATTCTGCCTCCGATCTCATAAATTCACATTTGTGAACCTGCAGTTTTAAATTTGCTTCCTTCAATCGCTTAACCCTTTCCGACCTAAAGCCGAACCAAGTGATAGATTTATCTAAATTTTTGAATACAGTTACTTCTGTGTACATAGATCATTTTAAGATATTAAGTTTTGCCAGTAAGACCCTTTATCCTTTTGTTTCAGGAACAGGCACAATTGTAGCACTTCAAAGAATTTTAACGTAAAAATATCAAAAATCACAAAATAATCATAAAATTACATTTTACATACCATATCTAATATTTTTTCTAATTGGAAACACTTGTTTGATAAAAAGATTTCACAATTTATAGAATTTTTATTTATATGCAACCTTACCCTTTCGCCCAATTTTCACAACTGGGAAAGGTACACAACTAAAACGACCAAAATAGTATGAAAAAACAAAAACTGATAACGGTTCTTCACAATGATCAACAAAGACAGAGCATACACAATTGTTTTTTGACGGTCATGTCGCATAAAGTCATATATTAAAGAAATTATAGAGACTTAAACGCACCCGCACAATTGTGCGTATACGGTCGGAAAGGGTTAAGCACCTTATCCAGTGAAACAATATGTTCCTGCAACGAGGTACCGAAAACAATGATGTCGTCCAAATAGACTAGACAATGAGTACCAACCAAATCGCCTAGTACTGAATTCATTAATCGTTGAAAGGTGGCAGGTGCATTTTTCAAGCCAATAGGCATTCTAAGAAATTCATAGCGACCGTCTTGTGTGGAAAAAGCGGTTATTGCACGACTTGCCTCATCGATTTCTACCTGATGGAAACCTTTCGCCAGATCAAGTGTAGAAAAATAAATACAACGACCCAATTTGTCTAAAATTTCATCCATGTTTGGAATTGGAAATGGATCATCAATTGTTATTTCATTTAGTTTCCTATAATCTATAACAATTCTCCACTTAGTCTCTCCAGAGGCGTCCATTTTCTTTGGGACAACCCATAAAGGAGCAGAATAGGGAGATTGACTATGTTTTATTATATTTTGGTCAAGCATTTCTTTAATCTGCCTGTTAACCTCTGCTTTATGCACTTGTGGGTATCGATATGACTTGACGTAAATTGGATTTTCATGCTTTGTCACAATTTTGTGTTTAATTCCGTTAGTAAATGTCAAGTTTTCATTCTGCGAATGGAAAAGCGATCTATATTTGTTTAAAAGCCCTTCTAATTCGGTCTTTTCTTCACTATTTAAATGATCGATCCTAAATTTGTCAGCCTGTTCCTCTTCCAAGTTATTCATGTCACACTCTCTTACTATATTGTTATAAACGTCCAATTCTCTATCAGCAAAGGTATAGAAACTGTCATTAAGTCCTATAGTTTGCTTTCCCAGGTCATTTACTACGTTTAATTTTCCCAAGTTATCACATCCCAACAGACCGTCATAATTATTTGAAAATTCGTAAACATAAAACTCTAATTGCTTCCCATATTTCTTATCAAATATGTCCTGTTTGACACCTAATACAATATTTCCCGTAACAGTAGTTACAGTTATCGGTGATACTATCCTAGTTTTGGTTCCTAATGCTCCAGGTCTAACTAAGCTTACAGATGAACCTGTATCTATTAAAAATGTATAAGGTATATTATTTATTATTAATTTTATTTTGGGTAATGTCCCGAGGCCCTTGCATGAAAATTTTCGGGGTCAACTTCCATAGGGGTAGGAAGACCATAGCGCCTAATTCTCGATTGGGTTGAATCATACCCCCCTTGTCCGCTTAAATTTCGATAGTTCACACTAGGACAGTTAAAATTGAATTGTGGGTGATTATTGGTATCTGGTCGGGCACCTCTCGTAAAAGGGTTAGTATAATTTCCTGAATAGCTTGGAGAATGGTTGTTACCCAAATAATTGTCCGAAAATTGTACCGTCTGAAATTGCTTTACTTGTGGTGTATTGTTTGGTCGATAACCATAGTTTTTATTTCTAATGTATGTCCTTTGTGGTATGACGGAATCTAGCTCATCGTTTTCCGCCAAGATCCTAATTGCAGATTTCAGATCTTTCGCTAAATTTGCGTTTACTAATGCCGTCAAGTGGTTTGGCAATTCTCTATTCAACTGTGCCAAACACACTCGATTAAGTTCAGCGTTCAAAAAATTCCTAGTGGAAATTTCCTCTGTTTTTAACCTAATTTCATCCTTAATTCTACACACTTCATTGTTTAACCTATCGCAAAATTCCCTAACATTCCTATTAAACTTAATATTACTTATTTCCAATATAAGCCTTGTAACAGGCATTCGCTCACCAAATTCTTCTATTAGTAGCTGTTTCAAAGTGATCCAATCCGTTGGTTGTTTTCTTCTCAATACATCTAAAGCGGGTCCCCTTAGAGTAGTTTTTATACAATTAAAATAGAATCTCCTTTCCTCAAGCTGTACGGCTTCTGATCGTATCATTGGGGAAACACTGTCCACAAATAGTGCCAAATAGCTCTTGTTCCCGTCAAATGGTTGCAGGAGTCTAATATTTTGCAAAAAGGTATCTCTTCTCTCTTTCGCTGCTTCCATTTAGGCTGATATCCTTACACTTTTAAGTCTTTCCGCCAAATCTTCCACTTCGCTCATAAATTCAATTCAACATTGTTTACAAAGGTCTCTGTTTCCACTTGTTCACTTGCACTCAATGTTTAATTAGAGAGTTTTGAGTTACTTAAAATTTAACAGAAGTCACAATATTTTGTATGATTTTTTTTTTTAAGCAATAAGGTTGTGTTTGTATCTTATTTATTGTAATTAGACTTTAGCAACTTTGTTATTCTTTATTAATTAATAATACTTGTGGCGTTTTTCTGACATACTTTTTATGAATCATTCAAAAGAATTTGACCTTATCCACACAAAACTTGTTAGTTTGGAAATATTAAAGGTTTAAACACAAAAATTCTCAATATATTTAATGATTTTTTAGTTTTTGCACTTATTGTTGTAAGGAAGCACTTTTCTGTCTTATATTTTATCCTTTTTTATTTTATTTCTTTGTTTTCAACACTGTTTTTGAAACATATTTTTACCAAAATTCATAGTTTTAGTTTCACGTTAATAAGTATTTTTTCTTTTTCTTGATCGCCGTCACTTTTCACACTTATTAAATTTCCAATTTTTTTTTTATTTTATTATTTTTTACTTGTATTCTCTTTTTTGTTAATGGATATCTTCTTTTTTTTTAATCCAACATTATTCTATTTTTCATTTATTATTCTTTATTACAACGAGATTTGTACAGTTGCTGTATTTTTTCTTGCACTTTTATTTAGTTTTAAGTCGTTGTTTGTTGATTTGTTTAATTATTTTCTATTTTATCACTAACTTATAACTTAACTTATCGGTTCTTTTCATTCGACTGCGCCAGTAACGTATTCGCGTTATTCATACTCAAACACGGAGAATAAAACCACCCGGACGATTCGGTTGTTAGTTTATTTCTACTTTATTAAAATTTAAATATTCTTAAACTAAGGTACAAAATTAGACATAAAAGTGAGCATAATAAAGTATTTAGTTACGTCTGGGAATTTATTTAAAAAGGTAAAGAGTTTTGCAAATCTGCTGATTTGCAGTTTTTAATAAAGAAATATATCTTAGGCTAAGCTACGAAATATAAATGAAATATTTAATTACGTCTGGGAATTTATTTAAAAATTTAAATACACAAAAAGAGTTTTTGCAAATCTGCTGATTTGCTGTTTTTAATAACAGAAATAAATCTTATGCTAAACTATGGAAACAGGTTTCCTATGCTACTTAGATACTCATTTGCTGTAAATATTTTAGCTTAAGGCCTAGTTGCTATTGCTTTATATATATTTAGTGTATACATTAATGTACTTACTAAATTTTAATAAATAAATAAATAAAAACTTTGCCTCTATAGGCAAATTACGAGGGTTTTTTCTTTAAATTTTCTCATATTTGATATGATAGGATCCGAAGTATTTAATAATATTTTAAAAATATCTTTATTAAATTTTTCTCATGAGCTTCTCCGAGAATAATTCTGCCTAAAATTTTTTAAGCCTTTGTTTCGGGCTACTTGCGCTTCCTCAGTTAACTGCCCTATTGGTATTAAAGATTGGTTTATTACTTTTGGGATTAGAAATTTGTGTATCGTTGGGGATATATAATAATACCAAGAATATAATTTTTGAAGTCGCTGTAGTCTAGTAGGTAGTGTGTTGGCTTATTAGACGTAAGGCCCAAGTTCAAATCCCAGGTCAGACATCAAAGCGAAAATATGAAAATATTTCTTCGGCGACTTCCGCTTAGCAGATTTCTGGCAAAAACTCTGAGAGTAAATAAAATTGCCATGAAAAGCTCCTCAAAAATCTGTCGTTCGGAGTCGACTTTAAACTGTAGGTCCCGCCACTTATGTATAAAATTAACGCACACAACATAAGTGGTGTGAGAAGCTAGGTCGTAATCCTGACTGAAGGGTTGTAATGACCAATTATGTATGTAAAGATATAATTTTACCAAATATTTTGCGGTATCTAGAGTATCTTACATGAATAAAAATTTACATACATATTTGTGTTCTAAAATATGATCCACAAAATAAATGCAAAAATCCATTGCACTGTGTTGCTTTTCATTAAAAATAGGTAATTAATGGATAAAAATTATATAGGTACACAAATATATTATCATTTTTTTTAATCAGGTGCAAGAAAGTGCAAAAAGTGCGGTCAGATATGGCAAATGTTTGCCACAATTTTTTTTCCCCTTGTTTGCCCAAAATATGACAGAAACAACTAAAATTTTGTTTTGTGGTCACACTACGCACATTTATTTTCCCATTTTTGTTTCTTCAAATCCCGGCAAACAAAAGTATGGGAAACATGTTTGCCATGTGGTCACACTTAAAAAATATTTGCCACAAAACAAATGTTCGACTAGTATACACATTTTCACACGTAATAGAAGGTGAATATTTTTTCGTTTTGTGCTGCGGAGCTGCTGTGATATTTTGCGAAGGGAAAAAAAAGAAAGACGACTATGGCTTTGCAAATGGGTTCAGCGCATAAAAAAAGAAATAAACAGACAAATTACGTTTTTAATCACAATAAAATTAACATAAACAAATGTTTACATTTTTCCAGCGTAGCCAATCACCATATTTGAAAATCGCTGAAATGATGTACATAACTTAAAATAGATGTTAAATCTAAAAATTGGAAATCGAATATATATAAATTGAATCATTTCTTTTGGGTCTAATTTGAAAATTATTTATAAATATTTTTGAGAAAGGTTTTAATGTCACTTTGGTTGAAAATTTATCTTCCAAAATGATTGAATTCCAAAATGTACTATACTTGTGCAAAAGGAAAATTGGAATTATGTTGCTGCGTTGAATTACAATTCTCCATTATAATGGCTCGTACAGTCCACTTCAAGAGTTCCATTCATAACATTGTACTTTGAATATTTTAACCTGCTTATTTTCAGGAACAAAATTTGTCGTGATAATTTGGAGAAAAAATCAAAATCATTGCAATAAAAATGAAAAATTTTCTATAACAAAAACAAGAACTCTTAATTTTTATGTACTGAAGAGTTAGGTCGTTTCAGAGATCTTTTTCTTTAATGAGATTTAAAAAAAAATTACCATTTTACTGAAAAAATCATTACAACCCCTGAATAGCTTTGATCTAGAAAGGTATAACAATTGATATATACATTAACGTGTATTTAAATTTCAGACTCTGAATGTATCTCTGTATATGCAGGCACTCAAATATTTATACGTATATAATGAATACATCTACAACGAATTAAAAGGTTTCCATAAAATAAATTATTTATTTTCTTCAAATTTGATTTCATACATTTTATGCGATTTTAGTGATGTTTTAGTTTTGCTAGTAGGCAACACAGCCTTAAACAGCTGTTATTTTCCACTGTTTGCCCTTACGAAAAATATGTAAGAGCAAACAAATATTTGCCAAAAAATCATGAAAATATTTGCCACAGGGTGGTCACATTACAAACATTTTTGTTTGCCGGCAAATAATTTTATTTGCCCAAAATGGAGGATTTTTCTGTTTGCCACGCAAAATTATTTTGTGGTCACTTTATGGCAAACAAATATTTTACGTTTTGTGGCAAATATTTTTTAGATATGACCGTACCTTTAGGTTTAAGAAACAAAAATTTTTTTTGCTTAACGCAACTATTAACTTAACTATTTTTCCATATATGCTACAAAATTTGCAAATTTATAGACTTTCGCAGAAAAATTTTTAAATATAGCAAAACTCTATAAACTTAAAAAACAACGAAGCAAATATAATCTCAATCACCTGTTTTGAAGGTTCCATATTTTTTTTTAATATTTTTAGTTAAAAACTTGCCGAAAACTAATTTTGAAAACACTGAAAATTTAGCTTTTTCACAAAATATTAAAAAATATCAAAAAACTCAAACTTCAAAAGGACGTAGTAATGTAACGGCACTTGCTAGAGACACATTTTTTTAAGATAGTGATGTAGAATTTTGTGTACTTTTAGCTCATGTTAAAAAATATTTGGTACTCAAGAATTTCATTTTCCAATTAATTCCCATTTTAGGTATCAAAAACCCCAATGTGCATAGGCTGAGCGTTTTATTTTGTTCATCTTTAACGCTATGCTGCGAAAAGGCTACTTTCCCGCAGCTTGGAAATTGTCTGATTTAGTGATGATACCCAAACCAGGCAAGGACATCACGCAAGTATCATTATATCGTCCTATAAGTTTACTGCCAATACCTTCTAAGATGGTCGAAAAAATGCTGCTTAATAGTTTAACACCGCATATGGATGCCAACGTCATAGTTCCCGACCATCGGTTTGGCTTTAGGCGAAAACATAGCACGATTCAGCAAGTGCACAGAATTACGAATTTAATTAGACGTGCTTTTGAGAACAAGCAGTATTGCTCTGCGCTATTTATTGATATATCTCAAGCCTTCGATAAGGTCTGGCATGAAGGACTTCTATTTAAGATCACGCAGTTTTTACCAACGAATGTGCATAAATTGCTAAAAAGTTATTTATGGGATAGACATTTCCAAATAAAATCAAAAGATGTCACCTCTTCCCGCAGAAAGATATCTGCTGGCGTACCTCAAGGAAGTATTCTTGGGCCGTTCCTATACTTATTGTTCACTGCAGATATGCCTACAAGTAGTGTCTGTAGTGACTCACACGTCTACTTTTGCGGATGATACGGCGTTTTTAAGTATTCATAGAGATTCTACCAGTGTAGGAACTCCATAGGTAAGAACTGGGGTCTTCCGCCTAGGGCCATTCGCTGGATATATCTGGCGATTGTTAGACCGGTTATTACTTATGGTTGTGTTGTCTGGTGGTGTGCCTTAGACAAGAGTTTTCAACGGAAAATCTTGGATAAGGTTCAGCGGATTGCCTCTTTGAGTATCACTGGAGTGAGAAAGAGTTGCCCTCAGGCTGCTCTTGATACTATGCTCTGTCTGACTCCGCTTGACTTATATGTCAAGAGCTGTGCAGCGCGTAGTGCCATACGCCTGAGGGAATCGGGTTGCTGGAAGCAGCTCTCGATAGGTCACTCCAGAGTTCTGAGTATCGTCTTTCCTGACGGAAGGTATGGACTTTCGGAAAAAGCCACTGATTACATTGTGCCCGAGGCTATTTTCCTACCTGGTTTAAGGACACTTATACCGGATAGGGCACAATGGAATGGTGGGATACTCCGGGGGCAGAGTGGTATACCCATTTTCACAGATGGGTCTAAGTTAGGTGGATGTACAGGTGCTGGGGTTTTCTGTAGGGAACTCGGTCTTGAACTCCACTTCAGGTTGAATGATGACTGCAGCGTTTTTCAGGCGGAGATTTTCGCAATACTGAAGGCTATTGAGGCCATAGCTGGTGGCCCATCTTCGGATTCGGAATCTTACATGATCTTCGTTGACAGTCAGGCTGCCCTTAAGGCCATTGCGTCGGTCTGGTGCAAATCACGACTGGTTCGCGAGTGCAAAGAGTCGTTGAGGTCTTTTGGACCGGACCGTATCCGTCTATGCTGGGTTCCGGGTCATAGCGGAATACTGGGCAATGAGACGGCGGATGCCCTCGCTAGGTTAGGTTCCCTTTCGGGGGGCGATTTAATAGTTGGTCCTGAACCCCCAGTCTGCCACCTCTATGGCCTCATCGATGGATGGGTCAGGGAGGAAGCGCAGAGGCGTTGGAGGAACGGATCAGGTTGTTCTGTCTCTAGACGTCTATGGCCTGCTGTGGACAGTAAGAGAACAGATTGGCTGCTGGGCTTGGTTAAGGCCAGCGTAAGGTTGGTTGTCGGTTTTATCACAGGGCACTGCGAGATTAGGTCGCTGACGGGGATCTGGAACAGATCCCAGCCGGACTATTGCAGGGTATGTTGCGATGAGGAGGAGTTAGAGACTATCGAACACCTCCTCTGTAACTGCCCAGCCCTTGGTAGGTTGAGGACCCTTGGCAGAGCCTTCTTTGAGAGCTTGAGTTCTGTGTCGAGAGCCGACATCAAGGCTCTCCACAGATTCATTAGCAGTTTGAGCTGGTTGAGAGGTGCTAGGGCTTCATAAGTGTAGTCGCGCTCTCAACCCTTGTTTTGTGTCTGTTTCTTTCTGTGTGATTCCCATCCTCCCCTTACCCTTATGCCCTCCTTTCATCCTATTCCCTCTATTTCCTTCCTTCTCCAAGGACGTTGTACAATGGGTCAATTTCGACCTCCGGGTATTGTACTTGTCTTAACGGACAAGTACACGTCCTCTAACCTAACCTAGAGATTCTACAGTTGCGTCACAAAGACTTCAATCTCACGTTAGTTTTCCAATTCACTTTGGCTGCTGAAATGGAAGATATAAGTCAACGTTTCTAAGTGCGTGCACATTACGTTTACACTGAGAAAGGGAAATTGTCCGCTCATCAAGATTAATGGTGTGACAGTACCAGAACATAATAGTGTACGATATCTGGGTATCCATCTTGACCGTCGTCTTACCTGGGCTCACCATATAGCTGCCAAAATTACCCAGATCAAACTCAGAACAGCACAGCTGTACTGGCTTATTGGACCTAAGTCAACCCTTGACTTAGAACTAAAACTACTTTTGTATCAGACAGTATGGAAACCTATGTGGCTTTATGGTATCCAACTGTGGGGAACAGCCTCACCATCCAATGTAGAGAAGCTTCAAAGGCGGCAATCTAAACTTCTTAGAATAATAACAGGTGCTCCTTGGTATATGAGAAACAGTAACATCCACAAAGATCTGAAGGTGCCCCTAGTTCGAGAGGAAATAAAAAAAGCAAGTGTCAACTATGTCTCTAGGATTACAGAACATCCCAACCGTATTGTAAGAGGCTTACTTGTATTCGAGGGTCACAGACGTCTCAAGAGGGTTCAAACAACTGATCTGGTTAGATAAATTCACTTTTGATGAGCACTTTTAGTTGTACATTGCAGTGGCAATAATTTATTTTTTTTTATTCTAGGTTAAGGTTTGAATACTTATTGTAAATTCCGAAAGGAAAGATACAATAAATAATATATGAAAGAAAAAAAAATTTTCTATACTATATGTTATATTTTGTTACTTATTTTATCAATTTTTATCTTTGCTGAACTCCCATAGCATTGTCATTTATAAGATTAATATCTCGTTGTTCTATGATCAATAATAAACAAATAAATTATATTCAATATTGTAGTGATCTATAAGATGACAACTCTTTAAGCCTAAGTTATTACAACTCTGTTAAATACAACTCTGTATAGGATAAGTATGTACTTAAAAATTGCAACCAAGGACTTTTGCATTTTCCGTTGCAAGCCATTCTTGGTTAGCGAGAAGAAAAAAGCACATGTTTAAGCAAACAAAAAAGTCTAAAAATGACATACATCTATAATAAAAAGAGATACTATTACTATAGTATTAGTAAGACTAAAATTTTATTTTGTTATTTTTTGTTTCTTTTTATATTAATTATAACTTAAATTTGAAAAAAAATTTTTTTTCGGGGCAACTGATTACCATTTCATCGACGCCTTTTGCACGTTCAAAGTACTTTGAAAATTAGTTTGAAAAATTTTTTGCATTTTCTTTTAAACTTTGTTTCGCTTTTGAACCTTCAAACTACTTTGAAAAGTAGTTTGTCAAACTCTTAATATTTTGTTGTTCTATTTACAACTATCGGTAGACGACGAACGAAGAACAAAGCAAGTTTGCGAGTACATCAAAGTCTGAACTCACCCCCGCTCATTTTTTCCCTCTCCTACAAACTGAAGGGTTTTCAAACTAGTTTGCAAACTAATTTGGACGTGCAAAAGGCGTCATAGCACAATTATGCAGAGAGAACTCACACACATTCTTGTGCATTTTGATCAGCGTTGCCACTTGCGAAGTTTTTCCTTTTTTTCCAAGTTTTTTGAGATGTGAAAAAGTTTTCATTAAATTTGTTTTCTAACAAAACAAGTTTTTTCGACAAAATTAAATTTAACACTCTTTTCGATAAATTCAATAATAATAACACGAAATATATTCATTTTTAAATAAAATATTGTGTATTTTATTAGTCCCGAGCAAGGAAACACCAACAGAGGCTCCAGTGTTTCCTTTAAAAATGTTGATATTTTTGTAAAAAAAAGTTTTTTTTCCTAGAAATAAAGTTTTCAAAAAAATTACTGGCAACGCTGATTTTGATTTAGTTTAGTGTTGTAAATTGTGGGTACTTTTGAAAACTCAATACATACTCAATATTTTTTTTTTGGGGTACTCAATACTACAACGTTTTTTTTTTAGTTCAAAAACTAGTACAAATGTTCAGATACTCCTTATATTTGAAATATAAATAGGGGTGCCAGACGTACTGTTTTTAACAGTACATGTACTGATTTTTTTCAATTGTACTGTTTTATTCACAACACCCAAATCAGTACGCAAATATACTGTTTTTTACAATTTGTACTGATTTTTCTTTCTTAAATGCTTTTTTATGCAACAATACAAAACATGTCTATTTTAATATTTTAGAACAAAAAATTTTTTCTGTGTACAAAAATCTCGAAAAAACTCGATATAGACAATATTGTAATAAAGGTTTTCATGAATTTAGCTCATCAACAAAGAAGACTTCAAGTCTAAAAGAAATGTTCGAGTTCTGTGAACTAGAATGGAGAGAAATGCTTCGTCACGTGCCGACACTATGGCTCAGTTTAACTCCAGCAGTTGAACGATTTCTCAAGAACTATCTAGCCATCAAAACGTATTTTATTTCTCAAGATAGTTGTCCAGCTGTTTTAAAACATTTTTTTGAACTTGAGACTTCTGAAGCTTATTTGGGATTTGTCCACCACACAGGTACTGCATTATTGTCATCAATTTAGAAATTAGAACAGGACAATTTAATTATAATCGACGTTTACAAAATAGTTAAAACGCTTCGTGACAAATTTGAAGAACAGAAAAATTAAAATTTATATGGTTACATATCTGAAACTGTTTGCAGCAATTGTAATAACTTACAAGAGGTTTCTTTATTTAAAAATGAGCCAACGCAGTTCCATCATATGTAATTAAATATATTGAAGATCGATTTGATTTAAATAATAACATATTTGAAAAACTAAGTATTTTTTTCAAACATTTTATTTCAAGATTTTACTAAAGTTGTTAAATTGTTTTTAATTAAAAATATTGATATGGATCTCCTATTTGATGAGTTTATTAGTTTGAAAAGTTTTGCTAAAAACGTACAAACAGAAAAAACTGTTGACCAAAAATGGTAAGACTTTTTAAACAGTGGTAGTTATCCAAATTTTGAAAAAATTTGCAATTTTATTTTTTCAATACCCCATTCATATGCCGCCACTGAAAGGATTTTCTGTCTGATGTTTTTATTTTGGAGAGGAGAGGAATAGACTATTGATTGAAAACATGGAAAGTGAATTAATTATAAAAACAAACTATGAATACAATTGTAATGAATTTTACAATTTTTAAAAACGGAAGATGGGAAGAATGGCATTTTAAAACTTATAAAAAAAAAGTGATAAATATATTTAAAAAGTAATATACAAAATTATTTTGTACTTTGAAAAGAAAAAAATATATAATATTGTAACTTTGTATATACATGTGTGTCACCCTGTGTTGGGAATACGACTCTGTTATTAGAATATTTTGTTTTTGAGTTAGTGAGTAGATGCATAGAAAACTGAATTCGCAAGAGAAGAGGCGCGTGCGCGACCGTATTTGTTTTATTAATATTCGTTTTGTTCATTTTAAATAAATAAATGTATTTTCTTTTGAATTAAATAAATCATCGTATATTTCTTTTATTGCTTACAAAAGGCGTCTTGACAATTTTCAGAAGTGGGATGAACAATTAATTTCGCGATATGAAAACGTGCGAAGGAGAATTTTAATTGCTTCATTGTTGCTGTTGTTTTGTTGTTGTTTGCAAAATTTCCGTTGAATTTTGTATATGCATGTCGCTGTTTGTATGTATTGTTCTTTTTGTCTCTATAGCGTACGTTTTCATTCGTTCTGCCGCAGTAGACGTCGTTTCGTGGAAAAACTGTAACGGACAATAAATTGGAAGCAGTTTTAAATTTCATTGGAAGAGAAAAACGAATCTATTGAATAAGTACAGTCCATGGCACCTGGTCGTAATATTGAAAAAATGAAAGTTGATGAACTGAGGAAACGGTGTAAACATATTTGTTTACCAACGTCTGGTAATAAACAACAGCTAATCGAACGTCTGGAGGAATATTACTCAGATGAACATTTTTCCAGTTTTACCAATGGATCGCAATTATTGGATAAATAAAATGCTTTGGAAAAGAGTTTAGTCGAACTACGTGATAAAGGTTTTTATCCTGCCATCCTATCATCGCCAAAGGCAACAACGACAGAAAATATTGATGTACAAACTACGTGTACAAATGTTTTTTTACCAATCAGCAGCATTACACATGTTACTCAACCACAGGTTAATGATAATGTGCACCCGACTGTTCCTTTTTCCTTGCCGTGTTCATTGGAATCACCAACTACTCTTGTATATGCTTCTAGAGTGCAGCGGTATAACCCGCTCACGAATGTTGCAACAACACAACCGTATAACCCGATTTCCTGTGTTTCTACAACACAAGCGTATAACCCGACTACGTCTGCTCCTTCAGCACAACCTTATAACCCGCTCGCAAGTGGTTTTACAACACAGCTGTATAATTCAACTACGACACAAATCTATAACCCGACTACTCGAGTTTTTACAACACAGACGTATAATCCGACAACTTGTGTTCCTTCGGCACAACCATATAACCCGCTCGCACAACCGCTAACACAACCGTATAATCCAACTACAACACAAACGTATAACCCACCGACTAATGCTGTGTTTATGGCACCTACATGTAATTCACCAAACTTGTTTACCGCACCACCGCCAGCACAATCGATCCGTTACTCGTCGTATAACCCGTATAACAATGAACACGAAATAATTGGTCTGTTACCAGATTTCAACCCATCTGTTGAAATTTCTTTGAACTCTCAACAGTTTATTAGACGAATTGACAGTCTTAAGCGAGCCTATAATTGGAATGACCAAATATTATTGTTTGCAGTGCAACAAAAGTTAAGTGGTTCTGCAAAATACTGGAGTGATTCTACAATGGAAATATTTGTTACGTGGGCCGATTTTTGTGCGAAATTTTTGAGAGATTTTCCAGTTGTTTCAAATGTTGCCGATGTTCATATCGAAATGGCAAACACCAAACGCGGAAATAATGAGTCTCCGCAGGACTATTTTTATAAAATGGTTGCTATAGGGTCTAAGGCATATCTTCCCGAATCTGCAATAATACGTCATATCATAAACGGTGTAAATGATCCCGATCTTAAGAGAAAAATATCCAACAACTATCCGACGTGCAACGATTTATTGAAGGATATAATTATTTATTGCAATTATAATGAAGTTAAACATGCAACTAATGTGCCAAGGAGGATTTTACCTGAGGTGGCCACACCAACCAATAAGAAGAATATCGATACTAAGGGCGAACAACGTGTGAAATGTTTCAATTGTTTTAAATTAGGCCACTACTCTATAAAGTGTCCTGAACCGCAACGTAAGCCCCGCTGTGAGAATTGCAAATGAACGACACATGCAATCGATAAGTGCCCTAAAAAAGCTAGACCAAAGGTAACGGTGAATAAAATTGATGATGTTACAGCAGAACTTGTGGGTGGTAAAAATAACGTATTTATTAAGAAAGTGAAGATCAATGGAAACACGACAAATGCTTTTGTTGATCCTAGTAGTAACCGATCGTTAGTTGGAGAATCCTATGCCACCATAGTGGGTAATATTGAGGATACCTACATTTTGCTGGGGGTCAATATGTATGTACCGGACAAATTGAGGCATCCGTTAAAATTGATTGGAATAGTGTTGTGAGTAAACTACTTGTTGTAGACGACAATTTTATAAATGAGAACGTGCTCTTGGGCTGTGACATATTGTGTGGAAAGGGGAAACGGTTGATTATAGAGGACGATGCTTGTCCATTGGAGAAGGTGGATAACGTCAACCACTCTCCTACACTATTACCGTCTGAGGTGGAAAAACTCAAACTCGTGCTTTTGAGATATCATAAATGTTTTGCTGGGAACACATCCGAAATTGGTAAGTGTAACGTGGCCAAGTTGGAAATTAACCTGAAATCTGATTCACCAATTCAAATGAAACCATACCGTGTTCCATTTGCTAAACGTGCCATATTAACCGATATAACGAATGACCTTCTACGACACGGGATAATACGACCGTCGGAATCAACTTACGCTTCACCTGTTGTTTTAGTGGCCAAAAGTAATGGAGAGCATCGCATGTGTGTCAATTACCGCCAACTCAACTCGATCACGAATAAGATGCCATACCCTATGCCTATCATGGATGAACAATTCGCCCAGCTGGCCAACAACAAATACTTTACAACTTTGGATATGAGGATGGGGTATCATCAAATTGAAGTTCACGAGGACTCAAACAAATTCACAGCGTTCGTTACGCACGACGGACATTTTGAGTATAATCGCATGCCGTTCGGGCTCGTCAATGCCCCGGCTGTTTTCCAGTCTATTATGGACAAACTTATTTCGAAAATGGGCAATGGGGAGATATTAGCGTACCTGGACGATGTGGTCATTCCAAGCAAAACCGTAGAAGAGGGTCTTTCTCGCCTTGAACGATTCTTTGAAATTCTAGTGGAAGCTGGTCTTACGCTTCGGTTTGATAAGTGCATTTTTCTGGCAACGAAAATTTCATACCTGGGACACTCAATCGATGAAAATGGTATCTAACCAGGCGACGTTAAAACAAGCGCCATCCGAAATTTTCCCGTACCGACGAATACCACAGAAGTTAGAAGATTCCTGGGCTTAACTGGGTTTTTCAGAAAGTTTGTCCAAGACTAGGCCGATCACGAAATTATTACGGAAAACCGAAACTATTTTCACCTGGGGCCCAGATCACCAAATGGCATTTGATAAACTCATCGGAATACTTACAAGTCAACCCGTACTAGCGTTATATAATACCAAAACCCAACACGAAGTTCACACCGATGCAAGCAGTTTGGGTCTCGCCGGTATTTTATTGCAGTCCGATGATAATATCAACTGGAAACCCGTTTTCTATTTTAGCCGACACTGTACCGATGCTGAAAGCCGCTATCATAGTTACGAACTTGAAGTCCTGGCTGTGGTAGAATCACTTGATCGTTTCCGTGTTTATCTGCTTGGCAAGCCATTCCGTCTCGTGACTGATTGTTCTGCTGTCGCGAAGGTGAAGAATGACAAGGAACTTAAACCCAAAATAGCTAGGTGGTGGTTAAGACTACAAGAGTACGATTTCACTCTAATACACCGTGAGGGCCGGCGCATGTTACATGTAGACGCCCTAAGCCGAGCTCCCGATATGCCACCAGTGGAAATGGAGCCAGACTATATAATGAAAATTGCTGCCGACTTGGATGATTGGATAGTCACAATGCAATTGGGTGATGAAAAACTACAGAAGATTATTTCCGTTTTACGTGGAGATCGGAAAACCGAACAGGATAAACAGATTAAGATGGAATTCTGCATGCGCAACGGTAGACTTTATCACAAAGAAGAAGATGGTCCAAAGTTGGTAGTGGCTAAGAGTATCCGTTGGAGAATTGTAAAGTTTTCGTACGACGATATGGGACATTTCGGCTTGGAGAAGACAATTCAAAGAATACGACAGAAGTTCTGGTTTCCTAAAATAAGAAAATACACCAAAGACTACATCGCCAGTTGTATAAATTGTTGCTATAATAAGGCTCACGCTGGGAAGTCAGAAGCCCGTTTACACTATGATGAAGTCGAACCACTTCCCTTCCAGACAATACACATTGACCATTTGGGTCCATTTAATAAAAGTAAACGGGGCCAATGTTACATAATTGCCATATCCGATGCATTCAGTAAATATCTAGTAGTCAAAGCCGTTCGTAGTACAAAATCGTTACCCGTTATCAACACCTTAAATGAAATGACGTCGTATTTTGGCCTTCCAAAACGTATAATTAGCGACCAAAGGTTTTTGAAGACTTTTGTGCTCACAACTGCATTAAACATGTAAAGACAGCCGTGCGAACACAGAGAGCGAATGGACAGGTTGGGCGTGCCAACCAATCAATACTCAACTACATCCGAACAACCATTGAAAACCCGAAGGACTGGGACTTAACACTACGAGAGCTCCAGTGGACTATAAAATCGCAAATAAATTCAACAACTGGATTCTCACCTAACGAATTAGTTTTCGACTTCAAGCTGCGGGATGTAGTGCAAAATTATCTGGTCGCAGCTATACATGGCGATATTGATGAGGATTCGTTGCCAATAACCGAGAAGCGAAATATTGCAGCTAAGAATATTCGACAAGAGCGCGAAAGGTGGGAGAAGCGTTTTAATGCGAAACACGCCGCCCCGAAGCAGTATGCCGAAAACGACATCATTGTATTGGAAAACGAAGCATCCGCCACAGGAGACTCACGTAAACTAGAGCCAAAATTTCGAGGCCCATATATTGTGGCTAAGGTCCTTGGAAATGACCGATATCTTATAGAGGACGTGCCAGGAATTCAGGTTACCAAACGAAAGTTTTCTTCTGTGTATCCAGCAGATAAAATGAAACCATGGTGTAATAGCTGTCCCACCTTGGATGAACCTTCCGAAGATGACGACAACGAAATCGAGGACGATTTGGTAGCAGGATAGGCCGAGCTGTCACCCTGTGTTGGGAATACGAATCTGTTATTAGAATATTTTGTTTTTGAGTTAGTGAGTAGATGCATAGAGAACTGAATTCGCAAGAGAAGAGACGCGTGCGCGACCGTATTTGTTTTATTAATATTCGTTTTGTTCATTTTAAATAAATAAATGTATTTTCTTTTGAATTAAATAAATCATCGTATATTTCTTTTATTGCTTACAAAAGCCGTCTTGACATGTGTATATCGTCGTCGAAAATCCAAAAGTACGTATCAGCAAAAAATCAAAATCGAGTTTTTGATTGATTATAATTCGTAAGGTTATCTAACATATCTCTACCAATTTTTAGATTTTTGCGACCAAAAATAACGTTTTTATATCAAAAATTCAAAATGACGTACTATATGAAGTATATTTTATTTTATAACGTTTTTTGATTCTCCTGTAAAATTCGAAAAAGTGATGTTACGTACTTTTGGATTTTCGACGACGATATGTAAATATATAAATAATTAATAATCTAAAAAGCATTTTAATTGTATGTACTTATATTTAAAAATATTTTAATATTTGTTTAAAAAAAAAGCATATACTTATGTACATTTGAAATTAATTTACTATATGATCTCATATTTTGTTTTTTTAATTAATCAGGTATTGGATGAAAAATGATCGTTTTGAAAAGTAAAATCAATTTCGAAAACGATAAAGTAGTGATGAATTTAGATTGATTTCATATTCCATTTTTGTTTCATACCACTTCATTCCTCTACAAAAATGCATAAGTATAACATGCAACCCTGTGTTTGTTTACTATAAAGTGAAAATAATTTTAAATTTATGTAAAAGAAAATTTTTAATATTAAAAATAAAATTCAATTGAAATAGTATGGCGTTCGTTACAGCAGCAACTTTAATTGTATTGAAAGAAGAAAATGGAGCTGAAAACTTAAGAAGGAAACAATTACGAGATGCTTCAAATCCGTTGGATTTACCAGAAGACATGTAGCTTTACGAGCTAAAGGTTGGGAATCTTCGATGACATTGGTAGCCCGGCCTACCAATGTGCACTATTCGCCGCAAGACTTACCCTCGGCTTGCTAAACGCATACGTACTAAATCCAACCTAGTTCGTCACACTTTCAACCATTTGCCCCCCTCGAGACCACAATCAAGTATAACTTCGGGGGGGTGGAGATTCAGCGAGTGCTGGCTTCAAATTCTGCTGACCTTGCTCTCTCAGCCAATCTTTGCTGCGTCAATACCTTTTTTGCGAAAACACATACTGCGTTCCAATTGTCACATGAGGGGGTAACATCAGGTTAACTATATTGTCGGGCGTTACCTGGAATCCTATTGTCCTCTCCAGGCAATTTCGTTGAACAACATATCGCGGGCAAGTGAAGAAAACATGCTCCGCCGTCTCCCTTTCATTACGGCATTCTGGGCATGCCTCGTCCACGTCATGACCATACTTATAGAGATATCCCCTATAACATCCATGGCCTGTTAGCAACTGTGTCAGGTGGAAGTTCACCTGACCGTGTCTCCTTTTGTTCCATACGCCTATGCTCGGTATGAGTCTGTGGGTCCATCTTCCCTTGGTGGAATTGGACCAGTCCTGCTGCCATCTAAACATAGCATCATCAGCTAATTAAACAGGTTTCGGAAAATCTATTCCCCTCCTTGTTTCATGTTTCCTCTTCTCTACGTCCACTACTATCTTCAGGGGCATCATCCCCGCAATCACAAACGCTGCATCAGTAGATACCGTGCGGAAGGCTGAGAGCTGATCTCCTGTAGGCCGCTTCTATTCCTGCTCTATAGGTTCTCTTCTCCATAGCCCCGGCCCATATAGGGGCTGAATATATAGTTATCGCTGTCACTACCTTCATCAGTAGCCGTCTCCTCTCCTGTTTTAGGCCTCCTAGGTTAGGCATTATTCGGGCAAGTGCACATGTCGTCGCCGCACATTTTCCACCGTTGTACGTCGGGTGTTCCCTAAACTTGAGCCTGTTGTCAATTATTACTCCCAGATATCTAATCGCCTGCTTTGATGTTATGCGCTGATCACCTACCGTTATGGTAATAAATTCCATCTTCTTCCTACTGCTTACAAGAAGTATATCCGTTTTGTGATCACCTAGTTTGAGTGTTACATGTTCTCATCAATTCATCCAAATGTTTTCCTCTTACCACCAGGGCAACATCGTCCGCAAAACCAATGATTTGTGTACCTCTAGGGAGTCTAAGCCTCAGTACATCATCATACATCACATTCCAAAGTAACGGGCCCAGCACGGAGCCTTGCGGGCCCCTGCCGATACCGCATATGTCTTCCTGCCATCATCCGTGTCATATACGAGTAAGAGCACTCTATCCTTAAAGTAGTCCTTAATGAGTTCCAATAAGTAGTTCGGTACGTCCTTTCCATCTAGGGCAGCTAGCGTGGCATCCCAATCCGCAGAGTTGAATGCATTTTTGACGTCCAAGGTGATGATAGCGCAGTATTCCTTATCGCCCTCCTGCCAGCGCTCACCGCTGATAGCATCCTTTGCTATAGTCATAACCATTTCTATTACGTCTATTATGGAACGTGCTTTCCGGAAACCAAATTGACGGCCCGACAAGCCTTCTTCCCCCAGAAATGCTTCTAATCTCCTACAAATTATCCTCTCCAAGAGTATTCCAGCCGTGTCAATCATACAGAGCGGGCGGTATCCCGATGCATCCTGCGCGTTGTTACCCTTCGAAATGAGAACCAGTCTCTGCCTTTTCCATATCCCAGGGAACGTCCTCTCTTGAATACAAGCAACAAAAACTTGTCTAAACAGCTCAGTGTTATTCTCAATAGCCACCTTAAGCGCGATGTTTGGGATCCCGTCGATCCCCGGTGCCTTATTAAGTTTAATTTCTCTACAGACTGATTCCAATTCCTGACTGCTTACTTCTGGGATTTCCTCCGGTGACCGCATGTCCCGCACGGAGTATGTAATTTCGGCCTTCCGTGGAAAAAGGTCCGCTACGATTGATTGCAGCTTAGCTGCACACGTTGTTGCTGGTGGTCGGAAGCAGTTCAGCTTTCTCATCACCACCTTATATCCAGTTCCCCAGGGATTCTCATCCACATCGGTACACATTTCCCTGTAGCATCTTCTCTTGCTATGCGCAATGGCTCCATTCAGACTGGTCCTAAGCCTTCTAAACCTTTCCCGTAGTTCGGCGAAGTCATCACGACCCCTGGCCCTTTGGAATAGCCGCCGTGCTCGGTTACATTCCCGCCTTAAATTCGCTATATCCGCGTTCCACCAGTAAACGTGTTTCTTCCCAGGCAGGTGGCGCCTCCTTGCCATAGATGCGTTGCAAGCCTCCGTTATGGAGCGCGTAAGTTCCGTCGCCTTGTCATTCGCGTTTCCGGATAACCGAATGCCCTCCAATGCGAGGACAAAGGTTTCCCTATCAAAGATGGAGTCTTTCCAAAGAGTGTTCGGCGGTGCAGAAGGAACGTTGCGTTCCGTAGAGCGTTTCCGGATCTCAAAAATTATAGCCTGGTGATCACTATGTGTATAGATGTCAGACACCATCCAGGTAGATGAGGTCGCCAGGGAGTCGCTGACGAATGTCAGGTCAATTTTAGAGCAGCGTCCATTTCTCGAAAATGTATCCTTGTCACCACGATTAAGTAAAACAATCTCTAACGTTGCAAATGCGTCAAGTAGGCATTCTCCTCTTAGGTTAGTGTATGCCGAGCCCCATTCAATAGCCCGGCAATTACCACAGGTCTAACGTTCCTTGCTTCCTTAACGATGTCATCTAGTCTGCGTTTAAAGTCCTCCATTGACAAGCTAGGGGGAAGATAACAGCTAAAGAAATGTACCCCATTAACGGCGCATTTCACAAAGCTGTCTCCCCTTTTGTCGAAGACATGTACATATGTCCAAATGTATTTTTTAGATGTGCCTGGATTTGTGTCAATTTCTTCTGGATCTGCCTTCTTTCTTTTATTTGTATTTGATTTGCTTGATCGACTTGGCTGTTCATCTTCGGAAAATGAAGTAGTGTAACTGTCGCTTTCATTTCCAGCAGCTTTTGCATTTTTTACACCGTCTACAAAAGAATAAAGGCCACATATCTGTCCTATAACCTCCTCTTTTTTGAATATGTAGATATGGTTGTACGGACCACCACCTGTTGCAACAACTTCTTTTTTGTTGCAGCTTTCCAGCATGTCCATATCTAAAAAATACGATATTTTAAAATAAAATATGTATGCATTAAGAAACATTTTTCTTTGAGTCATACCTTTTTCCATCCAGTTACGTCATGTACTGGAGGACCCAAACTATTTAAGTCTTTGACTAAATCCTTCCAAAGATTTTCTGAGTCAATTCTATCGCCTCTGGTGAAGCCTTTAGCCACATCAGTATGATTTTGCATAAAATCAATTAAAGCATGTTCCTGGCGTAAATTCTTGTGTCTTCCCCTTAATACAAATGAAAAATTATATTTTATCATATTTTTTTTTAGAACAAAAATTTACTTACATTTCCTTGACCTTTTCAAATGAATAACAAAATACAAAAAGACACAAGATACAACCTTGTTTTGAAAGCAATTTCAAACTGATATAGATTTGTATCACATAGCAAAACGATTGTTTTTATTTGAAGTGAAGTGATATGAAATCGATAAGACAAAATGAAAACAGAACTCACATCACATGTTTTGTAGTTTTCAAATTGTTTGTGTCTTAATTGAATTTCATCACATACCTGAATACCTCAAAAAGTTATGAATATGACAAATTGTTATGTTTTTGTAAAAGCGTACTGTTTTTTCATTAATTGTACTGGTTTCTTGTCCTCAGTGTACTGTTTTTCCGAATCTGGCTACCCTAAATATAAATAAATAAAACATATTTCTTATTATATACATAAATGTCTTAGAAACTAAGACAGTTTATTTAAAATGTTTTAAATTCATATTTATGTAAATATTTTTGAAAATTTTATTTAGAAAAATAAAAATATGTGTTAACCGGCATTTGTTCCTTAAAAGTCTCTTGTTTTCAAGTTTTTTAATGACATTTCAATTACAGCATATTTTACCTGTTGAATATTCCGTAAAAGTACAAATAAAAAATATTAATATGAATTTTAAACAAATGTATAATTGGAATAATTAGAAGTTCAAGCAAAAAAATAAAAAAAATAGAAAAAAACTTTTTAAATGAATACAAACCTTCATTATTCCCGCTGCATAGAGTCCAGGTGTTTTTTTAAATTAGAACTGCCATCTCCTATAAAATACAATTTTAAATAAAAATTAAAAAATAGTAAGAAATGTGCTATTTACCTTTGTAAGAAATAATAGATTTACGTACATATATTGCATTTTGCAGTTTCACCTTCTTTGGCATCTTTAAAGTGAAGCCAAATGTTGCTTCTCTTCCGCGACATTCTAGAATAGTACGTTACAGAAATATATTTATTAATTAAAATTAATAAAATTTAAGCTGATTGTAATTACTTTTTGGCCAAGAGTAGAATGGAAAGCTTTATTTTATAATATTTTATTTAATAACTTTTCTGCCACTCTTAAATAATTGTGACGCCACATTTTTTTCACCGTTATGTTTCTTTTTTGTTTGCAAATAGTGTTGTATTATTTGTGTATTTTTGTACTATAAAATACAACCCTGAAAGTATTGAGTATTACCAAAGAAAATAAAGTATAAAGAATGTGCATCTTAACGTATTTTGGAATATTTTTCAAAAATATTTCATGACGCGGGGGGAAAGATAGGAGGGAAGTAAACAGAAACGAAGAGCGTAACAATGCGTTGCTCTCATTCTTTGCTCTTATCGCGATGAGATCAAAGACTATAAATATATGAAGATGTTGCACTGCCATACATTGTACTGCCAGTGCCAAATTTGTCGATGGCAGTACGGCTACTGCCACTTATTGTACTCAAAGAACGTATTGTTCTCTTCTCTAATTTATTCTCATATGCGTGTATACGTGTGTGCTTGTACATTGCCAACTAAAATAATAAACAAACTGAAAGATGTCTTGTTTTCACAAAATGTATGTGCAAATAGCCTGTGGAAAAGAAATATTACTGTTTGTTTTATTGTAGGGTAAGAATATGTGTTTTATTGTTGTAGAAATGAAACTATATCGATTCGCACCGAAATAAAAAATCCACATTTTGTGTTGACATTTGAAACTGAAAAACTGAAAAATTGTTTTATAAAAAGTGTGAATTTAAAAATTGTAGTGCATGCTCAAACAAAACGTTTAATAAATATAATATATAATTAAAATCATAAATCATATTTTTAGAAGATATTGATAGGACTGGAAATATATCAGAAAGTACCCATACCCCTGATATAGATGTCGCAGATATATGTATACGATGAAAATAAAGAATATTTTAATGAAGGCACCGATTGTTTTACGTCCAACAATGTGCCAATTAGAGATGAGCGATATTTTCAAAACTGTGATTTAATCACGGTGATTGATAATTCACTAGTAACTACAGTGATTGAAATTGCCAAATAACAGGTACTAATAATGTCGTTCTTTCAAAATTGTTACATACTCAAATTTATTTCATTTTGTTTTGTTTACTAAAATATTTAGAGTGAGAAAAAAATGAATTATAAGTTTTGCAAAGCAAATGTGTTAGAAGCAACAGATATACAGACTGAAAACTGGCGGATAAAGTTGAAAAATTAAATGTAAACAAACATTGATTTTGTGTTAAAAAAGGGAAAATTTGGGATATTTTTTAATTTCTTCAATGAAAAGTTAAAAGATTCTTAAATATTTAATTATTAATCGAAATATATGTGGTCGTTGGTCGCAATGAATATAATTTCTTGTGCAAAAGGTAAGTAAGAAACTAAATATATCAAGATCAAATAAGACATATTGCTCAAAAAATTTTTTTCTTGCAGAACTTTGTCTATATTACTCGTATTTATTAATTTCTTGAATGAAAACATTAAAATTCGGCAATATTTTTATTATTAATCGAACTCTTAGCAATTTCTCTTCACAATGAAATAAGTTCCGTGTGTAAAAGATAAGTAAAAAGAAAAATATAACGAAATATATACTCATAACTTTTTGTTTCAGGAGTTTGTGAATATACCTCTCAATTGGTTAAATACTAAGTTAGTGACAATCGATGAAATGTGTCACCAAATACATTAGTTCCGTATTATGTTTCCCCAATACAACAGTTCATTTCCTTTCAAAACTATTCTATTATTCTACAAAAATATCATCAGATTCTAACAAAATAGAAAATAAAAACCCACCCTAAAATTTAACAAACATAAATAAACAAAAAAGAAAGAATCAGACAGGGACAGAAATACTTGTTGGTAATATTTGCTGTCCCTTTCACAAAATTTTAGTAAATGTCAAACTTTCGTTTCCCTTCACCAGTGTTGCCACGAAAAAAAATATTGTAACCAACATTTGTGAAAAAAATCACCAAATAAGAAAAAATATAACCAAAACTAAATTCGCAGTTTTTTTATTTTATTTTTTTCAAACATAAATTATAATTAATACAACAGAGTAAGAAAAGAAACAAAAAAAACCAAAATAAAATTTTAGTCTTACTAATTAATACATTTCTACAAACAAAACAAAAGCTCTATTTATAAGAAAAATAAATAACCAAACCCGGAGTAATCTACACATCTACACATTGAACAAAAAAATAACCAATTTTGGTTAGAAATAACCAAAAACAGCAACACTGATTTTGTTTAGTAGTCTTTTCGTAGTATGTATCTAGTTGTCTCTTTCTTACAACTTAATAAAATACGTTATTGTCATTATTGTATTATTGGAATACTGTGATCACAATCACTGTTTTAAAGAACAGTGATTAATAAATCACGTTCACTGAGAACAACGTTCTTCAAAAATCACTGGATCGCTCATCTCTAGTGCCAATTGAATTAACATCAAGTCGATATTTTGTTGGTTATATAGCTCAACGAATATCATGCGTTAAATGTCGTGTGGATATAATAAAACCAGCGCAAATTTTGTCATATCCTTCAGAAATGTTCGTTCATGCAAGTCCATCGCTCCATCTAATTTATTTTTTGAAGTTTTCAAAATTCATATAATGCAGACCCGCCACGATCAAACTGATTGGATCAAATTGCCATTTTTGTGATTGTATTGGTAAAACTGTACTCACACGTACAGAAAACTGACCTCACACGTACAGGCTGAGAAGAGTTTGAAGAATATCAAAATATTTTGATTTTCGCTATCTGCTCCGCAGAAAATTGAAGCAAATTTGATGTTTGTGCGGGCAATCACTTCAAATTTCATTTTTCTCTACATTTCGTATGAGTAACATCACACTTTGTTTCGCGGGTTTTTGAAAGTGTGTAGCAAAACAATTGTAAAAAAGTAGCTATTTTGATCTTTTTTATTTAGTTTTGTTTTTATTTATGAATTTTATGATATTGTTTATTTATTCTAGTTTTATGAACTTTGTTTTGTTTAACAAAATTATTAACGATTTTAATTATAAGCCGAAAAAATTAAGCCCATTAATAATTTGTTTTAATTGCCTTTATATTATATTTTAAAATTTTGTTTATTCCTCCACAAGTTTCCATAACAATGCGTTCTTTGAGAAGATTCTTGATTTTTTTGTTTTCACCCCTTTTCTTCAACCACTGTTTCATCCTTTTTTTGTTTTTTTTTTTAATTGCCTGCGACAGGGCAATGGCTATGAAATAATCATTTGCCATATTAAAAGAAAAAAACTCGATAATAAAAAACAAAAACAAATCTCCCAACCAAAAACCATATCTTCTTTGAGAAAACCTAAAAAAATATTTTCTAAAAAAGACAGAAAGCCATAAAAGAATTTTTTCCAATGAAAACCATATGATGTTTTCTTCTTCACGACATGTTTTAAATGAAATTTGAAGGCTTAAATTTGATGCGTTGCTGTGCTAAGTCAAACAAAAATTACCAACACATATGCAAAATTTGATCCAATCTGTTTGATCGTGGCCGGGCACTTAAGTCTTCTAAAATTTTTTTTAGAAAATAAATCTATAAAAAACATAAAAACATTTGTAATTGGCCAATGCGTAAGTTGCACAAAAAATACAATTTATTCCTTTTGGTTTGATGAAAATAACGAATGTTATAAACACAGAATGGATATGCTTAATTTACTAATTGTTGTTTTACTACGGAAGCATTCCACATGGGAAACATACAAATTCAAATTATCCAGTATGGAAAAAGTTAAAATTTTGAACCATTAAAATGAAATATAAATTTAATAAATACTAAACAAAAAAAGCATTCGTTTTATTACAACTTCATTCTATACAAAAATAGACACATATGGTAAATATGTACATACATAATTGAATAGTAATATATAATTCGGTGCGAATCGACATAATTTCATTTCTACAACAATAAAACACATATTCTTACCCTACAATAAAACAAACGGTAATATTTTTTTTCCACAGGCTATTTGCACATACATTTTGTGAAAACAAAAAATCTTTCAGTTTGTTTATTATTTTATTTGGCAATGTATGTATACGCATATGAGAATAAATTGCTTAAGTGCCTCGGCCACGATCAAACAGATTGGATCAAATTTTGCATATGTGTTGGTAAAAAACTCTTCTCAGCCTGTACGTGTGAGGTCAGTTTTCTGTACGTGTGAGTACAGTTTTACCAATACAATCACAAAAATGGCAATTTGATCCAATCAGTTTGATCGTGGCGGGTCTGCATTAGAGAAAAGAACAATACGTTCTCTAAGTGTAATAAGTTCTCTGAGTACAATAAGTGTACTGAGTCTTTTTTGTTTTCTTTCTCTCAGTTAACATGAGAGTGAGAACGACAATTTAGCTTTCCCTGTTACCTACCCCCTCATCATAAAGAAGCACAAAATTTTGTCAATTTTAAATACACTGTGTGCAACATCTTTACATATTTATAGTCTTTGGTCAAACAATAAAAACGATCATACATACATAATCGTACATACACATATACATACGTACGATGAGAGCAACACATTGTTACGCTCTTTGTTTGTGTTTATTTTTCTTGTCTTCCCTCCCTCATCAAGAAATGATTTTTAAAAAAGATTTTGGTGTGAGCGGGTCTTACTGGTACATCCCGCCATAAGAAATGTTACTTCTACATGATGCGCATTCTTTATATCCATATTCTTTGGTATTACCAAGTTGGTATTGAGTACTCCAAAAAACAGTCGGTATTGAGTACTGAGTACACAAATACTCAATACTTTTACACCACTAATTTAGTTGTCGATCAGACCACGGAATAGCACAAAAACGACTCGACACGAGGCTGTGAACACGGAAGCAACATTAAATCATTGCAAATTGGCTGGAAAAATTAATTTTTTTGCAATTAAAGTCAGCATTTTAAGTGATATCGCTAAAAACAACGTTACAATTAATTGAACCGCTAAAAAGAAGTGGAAATAAACTAATTAAGTAAAGTTTGTCTTAATTAAGGGTGTGAATTATATTTTGAGAGTGAAGATCGTGCGTTCGGATATTTGCTGAGCAACCGCATAAAATCGCCATCTTGAAAATATTTACAACAATTTTGAAGAAGACATATGCTAAGAATTTTCTGGATCTTTTGTTACTTTTTGTGAAGGTGAATTATTTTATTTTAAATTATAACTAAATTTTATTTTTTGTACTACGTGCTACAAATTCTGCATAATATCGCAACTTTATGCCTACATTTTGCCCCATGACATGGAATATGATGTCACAGAGGAGGAAGTGGTGACTTCTAACGTCCCATCGTCAGCTATTTCGAATGATAGCTGCCCAATCATAAAAGACACACTGAACGTATCAAATGATCGTAAACGTCAAAGAGTGGAAACCACTATACCGCCAATGAGTGTGACTTATCCAGAAGACTGGCTGAACATTCCCCCTGGACAAAAATAAATTTGGTATCCTCAGCGTTCTATCTGACATTGACCTGCAGGGAGCCCCGCCGTCAGTAAATCATCAAACACAAATAAATGACAACGATCAACAACCAGACACGAGAAATAAGTGGTGTCCGCCAATAATTGTCCACAACGTGAATATAAAGGCTTTGGTGGATACATTGAAATCTACAATCCCAGAATTTTCTTTTAAAGTGAAAAACGTTAATAAAAGTTAAAGTAAGCTATATTTCTCGGATCCCAAAGTACACACGTCTATGATGGCTATTCTTAGGACAAAGAATATCCATTCGTACTCGTTCACGCCGAAGGAACTCAAACAACAATCATTTATTCTACGGGGTCTGGTAGCTTATACTGAAGTTGAGGCAATTAAAAGGGAACTTGACACTCTTGTTCCTGACACAGTCGCTTCTGTAACTAAATTTAAAACACCGAGGTCAAATATCCATGCTCTACAAAATCAGATAATAAGCTGGGAAAAGCCAAAAAGTAAAGACAGTAATATTCAATGCCATAGATGTCAGCGCTGGGGCCATATCTCACGCAACTGCAACTCGGCCTATAATTGCGTAAAATGCGAACAGGAACATGCCCCTGGTGAATGCCAACGTACCCGTGAAGACTCGTCAGATCCATATTGTTCCAACTGTGAGAAGACTGGTCATCCCGCCAACTGAAGAGGTTGTCCGACTTATAAAAAATATCTAACGGTGAAAAAGATTGCGAAGGCAGTGGAGGAAAAAACAATCGCATCTGAAAATGTCAACAAAGCAGTGAACTTATTTGTGCGCTCGTCAGGTAAAACATACGCTAGTTTCTTTCAGAATGCTCCATCTCAGCAAAATTCACGACAACCTAAATCATCAGTGATTGATGATTTTCTGAAGCTAGCCAATTACTTTTTAGATCTAGAAGAACTGACTTTGGAACAGGAAATTAACATATTCCTAAATGAATACAGAAACATGCCAAAATCGGAAGCCAAAGCCGAATTTTTGCGCCTTCTTAACAAAGTTAGAGCTCAATATGGACCATAAATCCTTGAATATATTATCTTCAACGTACGATCTCTGATTGATAAAAGCCGACAAATTGATTTGTTTAATACACTCCATCGTAACAACATAGACATCGCATTCATTCAAGAGTGCCACCTGAGAAAAGGAAAGACAATAAAAATTGATGGTTATAACTTCATTTATGATAATTCTCCGCTTGGTGTAGCGGTGGTCATCAGGAATACTATACAATACAGTAAAGTTTCTATATCTAATGTAAATATAAATACTGCACTTATACAAATAAATTCTTCATATGCCACAGCAGTTAGAGTCGGACCTGGATACTGTTCTTCAAACTTGTGTAGGATCGGATGGTTTCATCCTTGGTGGTGACCTGAATTCAAAATGTCCATCCTGGGGAGACGTAATGCAAAATTCCAACGGAAAAATTCTTAGAAAGTGGTTGGACGATAATTCGTTAGAGGTTGTTCGCATTTGTGATTCTGTACCATCTCATCCAAATGGACCTCTTTCTTGGACCATTTTCTTGTTAGCACTCGACTCATCGATGAAAATAATCGAAATTTCTCCGTCTCCTCATTGCCAACTTTTTCAGATCATTTCCCAATCAAACTGAAATTGAAAATAAACTGCATAAACATAATATTGAATGCACCACAATCATTTACATCTTATAAAACCACCAATTGGAATCAATTTCGCAGTGATATGGGGAATATAAGTAGAGTCATTTTGCCACCAATAAACACCAACCTGAAGAATCAGGAAGTTGATGCATTGATCAAGGATTTCAATTCTGCGTTTAACACAATTCATGATTCCCATTGCCATAGGATGACGACTATTAACGGAAAACCCTCTCTTTCGGATAGAACCAAAAAACTCTTCAAAATGAAGTATCAATGGCAAAAGGAATTGAAGAATATCTTTCACCGCACCGGAAACAGACTCAGCAGTGAGTACAAATTATTGTCGAAGCAAATCCAGCTCTTAAAGGTCCGTCTGCATTTAAGGAAATTTATCAATTTACAGGAGGAAGGAAATCCCCTCTGTGTCGACAAATACCACATAATGATAATGTTATAACAAATCCCGCAGATGAATTCCGAACCTTTTATTCCTCAATTTTCCGCCGTACAACTCCGGCGAGGCCAGTGGATGATCGTGACTCAAGAACCTCAAGCTGTATAAATGCAATTCCAAATCATATTTTTAGATTCGACGACAGATTCAATGCACTCTCAAATCCGGATGGATACCATTTCACCGACTCTAAAAAAATTGGAAACGTAATTAAAAATATTAATAATAAAAAATCATGTGGCGTAGATGGCATATCTAACTACATCATCAAGAGTTTTCCCCAGTCGACGATTGAACTGCTTACCTGTATTATAAACCACTGTATTAACAATTGTTATTTTCCCACTGCATGGAAGCTGGCAAAAATAGTTCCAATAAAGAAGAAAAACGCCAGTGAGGAATTATCAGACTTTCGCCCTATATCCTTGCTATCTAATCTTGGAAAAATATTTGAACACATCTTGAAGGAAAAACTTGAAAATGAATTCATAATAAACCCCATATCGAATCTCCAATTTGGTTTCAGACAATTCCACTCTACACAACACGCACTACTGAAGTTCCACAACGACATATCCTCAAATTTGAGAAATCAAATTTGCACGGTGGCAATATCATTAGATATATAAAAAGCATTTGGTTCAGTATGTCATAGTGGTATTATTTATAAATTAATAGATTTGGGAATTGATCGTTACTTGGTCAAATTAATACACAGTTTTCTATCCGACCGTAAATTTACTGTCCAAATACAGAGTACGTCTTCGTCATTACGATATGTAAATAGTGGAGTCCCTCAGGGAAGCGTCCTAGCCCCATATTTATTTAACCTATTTCTTCATGATTTTTCACATACCGCACAAAACTCTAAGGCAATTTTATACGCAGATGACTGCCTAGTTTATGCTCACAGCGCATCGCCAGCCCAAGCTCTCCACAATGTAACAAATCATCTTGAACTGATAAATAATTTCTATAAAACTTGGGGAATAAAAATTAACGCTAATAAATCAGAAGCCATCTGCATCAGGAATGCGTGCGGAAAATGTTATCGGTACCACAAAGTAAAACACTACGTACAGTCCTTGATGGGGTAGAGATTCCATTTAAATCCTCAATTAAATATCTAGGCATTACTTTTAATAAGCTGTTAAAGTTTAACGAATATGCACGTTCAGCACTGCAGAAGGCAAAACGAATAGCTGGTATGTTTTCATATCTATTTAATAGCAAACATCTACCTCAGAAAACCAAGCTGCTACTATATAAGGTGACGATCAGATCTGTCTTGTTATATGGGTTCCCAATCTGGTTCACTATTTCACCAATAGTGACCAAAGAATTGGAAATATTTGAACGGAAAATTCTGCGGAAGTGTATCAACAAACATTACGTAAATAGCACAAGGAGATACTCAAATACTTACGTATATGATACTTCGGGAGTTCAAGCCTTCTGTAAATATGCACTTCATCACCTAAGGATATTTGTTGAAAAATTGGCCACTCACGAAAACCCCCTGATGAATGAAATTCATGAGCTGGAAAGAGATCTACAATGGTCAGGCTCAGCTTACCTATCCCCTGTTGGTATATTGAACGAGAACCTAGACAACGATCCTGACCCACATACATTGCCACAATTCTTCACCAAAATAGTGCCTAGCTCCCATAGGGGCTAAAAAGAAATATATTTAATATTACGAGCTCAGCTCACTCCATTTTAACTAGTATAAGTTCTTGATATATACCTGAACTTTCGTATTATATCGTTATTTAATATTATATATCTGTGATATCTACAGTCAACGTATGTTGCTTCGACATTTTGAATTCTGTAGCCATAATTAATTTTGTAACAGATTTTTTGTTGTTATCTCGTTTTAAGTGTTATGTATTTATTTTATTTATTTATTTGCTTATTTGACAGACTCTGTTGCTCTGTCTGTAAAAGTTAAAGGTCGTGAGCAAACCTTGTTCTCTTTTAATGTTATGTTGTTTAACATATCCTCTCAAAAAAAGAGAAGAAAATTAGCAAGTAGCGTTTTTTCCATAAAACATCGCATACTCGTAATAGAATAAGACAACAATAGTTCTATGTTATATACATACATGTTAATATTTAGTTAAGTAAACACATGTTATCGAAAAAAAAAGTCTCAATAAAAATTTACTTACTTTTTTATAGCACAGAAACGAAAACAATGAAATTTTAAAAAGGCTCATAACATAAACACACTGGCCCAACTAGAGGGAGAAAAAAAGTGTTATAAGTGTTGCGAACCAAATGTGTTAGAAGCAACAGATATACAGAGGGAAACTGGTGGATAAAGTAGAAAAATTAAATGTAAACAAACATTTATTTAGTGTTAAAAAAGGGAAAATTCGTAAATATTTAATTATTAATCGAAATTTGTGTGGTTTTTGGTCACAATGAATATAGTTTCTTGTGCAAAAGGTAAGTAAGAAGCTAAATATATCAAGATCAAATAAGACATATTGCTCATAAAATTTTTTCTTGCAGAACTTTGTGTATATTTATTAATTATTTATATTTATTAATTTCTTGAATGAAAAAGTTAAAATTCCGTAATTTTTTTATTATTAATCGAACTCTTAGCAATTTCCCTTCACAATGAAACAAGTTCCGTATGGAAAAGATAAGTAAAAAGAAAAATATAACAAAATATATACTCATAACTTTTTGTTTCAGGAGTTTGTGAATATACCTCTAAATTAGTTAAATACTAAGTTAGTGACAATCGATGAAAGGTGTCACCAAATATATTAGTTCCGTAATACGTTTCCCCAATAAAACAGTCCATTTCCTTTCAAAAATATTTCTATTATTCTACAAAAATATCATCAATTTCTACCAAAATAGAAAATAAAAACCCACCCTAAAAATTAACAAACCATAAATAAACAAAACTGAAAGAATCAGACAGGGACAGAAATACTTTTTGGCAATATTTGCTGTCTCTTTCACATTTGCTCCTGTCAAATTCGTTTCGTTACTGCTTATACTGTGGATCAGACTGCGACAAGAAGACGTGTGTGGCGGATGCTTTATCATTTTATTTCAGTATGACACTCAAAAAATATTTTATTTAAAAAAATTTTCTACGTTATTAGCTGTTATTTTTAAGCCAAAGATGGATGGCTTTATGTTCTTTTAATAAAAAATAAATTTTTCATTTTATTTATCTAAAATTATTAAGCCAGAGATAGATAGTTTTATGTATGTTGATGAAATGAAAATCAAAATAGCATATATTACTAACACTTTTCTATGGCTGTAAATAAATAAATTCTCTCAACTTATTTTCGCTCTCTTACTCACTAATACACAACCAAAAATGTTTTGGTAACCCCTGTATTAGTACGAATATTTACATAACGATAAGTGTGATGTTGACCAGAATTACGACTCTTCATTTCCATATACCAGGATCTCATACGACAAACGCACATTTAACAGTAGTCGAAGTGCAGCAAGAGTCCAGCAAATTTGGAACGGAATGTTTTAACTTTGCGGTTATTAGACCCATGACCAATCATTGGCAGTTATAACTTTGTTTTATTTTATTAGGAATCTTGGATTGGTAGTTCCATTTAACACGAATATAATTATACTTTTAAAGTTATTTCGTAAGCCCATTATTGTTTTCCTATTTTGTCTTAAAAATATTTTTAAATAAAAAATGCTAAGTATTATACCAAAGAAAATAAAGTATAAAGAATGTGCATTTTAACATATTTTGGAATATTTTTCAAAAATATTTCATGACGCGGGGGGAAAGATAGAAGAGAAGGAAACAGAAACCAAGAGCATAACAATGCGTTGTTCTCATCGTGCATTTTTGTTGTTTGACCACTTTTTCATTAATTTTTCTGAAATCACTTATGGTGTTTTCTTTTCTACAAAGAAAATGTCACCCTCTTACAAGGTGCATTAAAAAAATTTTTGACCAACCCTGTTGTAATGTCATTTTGTATTTGAGAAGAACATAACACTAATATTAAAAAAGGGTATGCCCTGTGTTTACCACTTATTAAGAAAATGAATGAGGAAACGCCAATTTGTTCAAAGGTATTGCCAGATCGCTAATTTTTCGACTTCATTTTTTTATAGCAAAAAAAAAAAATATTTTAATACTGTTCTAACATTGAATGCAATTTTTTATATTGCTGACCATGTAGCTTTAATAATGTAATATTTCCTTAAGATTACTCCACAAAACAATGCAAAAATTTACTTCAAATTGGATAACAATACCAGGCGACTTTTTTTAAATTTCATCTGGTAGCCCTATAAATAAACAAAAGTCATCTGCTTTACAGGGCATTATCAGCACTCTCGATTTATACAGGGCATAAAATGCAATGCCCTCCACCATTGGCAAGTGCGAATTATTTAGAATAAAACATACCACCCTTTTAGAGGGCGAAACATTTTTAAGAAACAAACGCAAAATTGCATTTTGCATTAATAAAATGCACATTTTTTGGTAGAAAAGAAAACACCATTATTCTGGTCAGTGTTGCCACGAAAAAAATATTGTATTTGTAAAAAAAAATCACCAAATAAGAAAAAATATAACCAAAATTAAATTCAGTTTTTTTTATTTTATTTTTTCAAATATAAATTACATTTAATGCAACATAGTAAGAAAAGAAACAAAAAATAACAAAATAAAATTTTAGTCTTACTAATTAATTCATTTCTACAAACAAAACAAAAGCTCTTTTTATAAGAAAAATAAAAAACCAAATCCGGAAATTTTGGTTAAAAATAGCTAAACGGCAACACTGGTTGTGATTAGTGAGTAAGAGAGAGAAAATAAGTTGAGAGAATTTATTTATTTACAGCCATAGAAGTGTCAATAATATACGATATTTTGATTTTCATTTCGTCAACATACATATGTAAAGCTATCCATCTTTGGCTTAAAAATTATACCTAGTTTTTTAGAGAAACAAAAATAAAAAAGATAAAAAACCCATTTTTTATTAGAAGAAAAAAGTGAGCGTTCCAAATCATTTAAAAAATTGTACTATGCGACAAAATAAAAAAAAAATTAAATACGGCCAGCTAATGACATAGAACATTTTTAACATAAAATATTTTTTGAGTGTTATTCTGAAATAAAATGATAACGCATCCGCTACACATGTGTTCTTGTCGCAGTCTGATCGACAACTAAATCAAAAAACACAAGAATGCGTGTGAGTTCTCTCTGCACAATTGTGCTTTTTAAAAAATATTATGCTGACAGCGGGTCGTAATGTAGATTTTGGTGAGAGCGGGTAGCAATGATACAACCCGCCATAAGAAATTTTACTTCTACATAATGCGCATTCTTTATTTATACATTGATTATACATTCTTTGATTATACATTGTTAAAAAGCTTTTTAATTATCTATTAATCCGCATCAAAATTTTTTTTCAAATATTTTCATTGAAGTGGAAAAATCAGCTTTTGAATAGTCTCATACTTAGTGTCCAATTATACGTTTGAGCCACTGTATGTCCAACTGAAATTTTTCTAATTGACTATTTACCTATATTGCTTTTTCTAAACAAATTATGTATACCATCGGTGTTGCTATTCCAAATAGTAATTGGTGGTAAATGTGCCTTAGCCATAGTTGTAGTGGAAGCACCCATATAACATCTTCTTTTCATTATCGAGTCATGCTGGCAACGTTGTCATCAGCTGTACGTCTCCTTTTCGAACTCATGTTCGAATGAGAGAGTTCAGCTTTAAATCTGTAAATGGCTCTTAAAAACACAAAAAGAATTTACACTAACAATAAAAAATAATTGTTATGCACTTTTATTTACTTTTGGAAATAATGATAGTTCACCAAATTTTAAATATATAAGTACGAATTCAGATCTTGTGTTATCTAACAATCAAGAGAGTCTGAAATTACTTTTAAGGCCATTTTTTGAGTGCAAGTTAAACTCAAGTTTAAGTTAATCTACAGTTAATTTTCGTATTCCGTTTTTGAGTTTACTTTACGGTTAATCTTAAGTTTAAGCCACCAACGTTGTGTTTTTGTTTTCCATGCAAACAAACAAGCAAGTGAAATAGCCTTTGTTACAAAAACATCACATAAATTTAACTAGAGGTTATCTTAAACTTGAGTTTAAACTCGCACTCAAAAAATGGCTCTTAAAGTTTTTTCTTTAAAAAAGTTACAAGTTAAGCTTATTAGTAAAAAATTTGTATATTACTTGTCTTATTGCTATTATAAACACAAAACTAAATAAAAAAATTAATTTATTACATACACAAAATATTATTTCCATCTGGCTAATGATAGTACACATAATCCAGCACCGATGAATGTTTGTGCATAGCAGACATTTTATGACATATATTATTCATAATGGGGAATGGCGACACATCAAGAGTGGTGTTGTGCTAATTTTTTTTTACCGGAACGCGTATATATAATTATATAGACAGGGCCGATCCTGGGTAGGCGGCCGCTCTGTCCGGTCTCATGTCCCAAATTTAACGACGGGGGTGATTTTCCATGATAATCCTAGCGGCGGCGTTTTTTTTTAAGGTCTCATGTCCCAAATTTGACGACGGGGGGAGGGAGATTTCCCCCAATTTTCGCCCGTCGCCAGGATCGGCCCTGTATATAGGAAAAAAAAGGAAAGGAAACGAAAATCATTTCCAATTCTCGTTATCAGAAATCATCTTTAGTTCCGGAACGCGTTCCTGTCCAAAAAGGAAGTACCGGAACGATGTTCCGGAGCGTTCCGGCTCGACAACACCACTGCACATCAAAGGTCGATAAGCTCGCAAGGAGATGAACTCCAATGGCGCCACATATTCTCTGTAGAACAGGAAAAATTTGGTAAGCCCTACTCCGGCAAAGAAATAAAATATAGAGGCAAAAACTCTTCTCAAGACAAACCAGTTTGAGACAATCTAAACTTTTTCTTGGTAATTCTAGTTTAAATATATTTGTATTAGATTATCCAGAGATAGTCTAAAAATATCAGCCATGTAGTTCAGTCCTATATGTACCAGTGAGAAACACTTAGGTTGGTCAAGTGCTAGCCAGGCTGACATTCTTACTGAAACCAAACAGCATCCTAAAGTATGTTAAGCAACAAAATTGGGGGAGATAAATAACGATTGAAAAAGTGCAACAAATCGTCAGGTCGTACTACTCTAGTACCTCCGGCAACAGTAAGTCCATTTCAGTTCCATTTTGAAACAAACATAAATCGATGCACTGAAAACATCGATGTACTTTGTGATAAATCGATATAACGGCTGACTTCATAAACGCAGTCAATGCAACACTGCTTTGTCAAATAATGAGATGACATTTTAATACTTTTATGAAAGAGAGAAATTCCTAAAAGTTTAAATTTTTGTAAAATTATCGCAAGCATGCAGGACGTGTCGTGTTTTATTCTCATTTTCGAATGAAGAAAAGTACATTTCAGGGATTTATTACCAAATGGTATAATTTGATAAATTTTGATTTGTTTCATCTTTGGTAAATGGAAAAGTGCTATCAATTTCCTTAATATCTCGCATTATTTGTTCCCAAATTGAGTTTCTGTTCTTTTTTTCGCTATGAAGTTTGGCTCGTGCCTCAAACGCACTTCTATGAGTAGCTTTTTCCCTTCATGATCCCATTTTTTTTACTATGTACAAAAAAATTAAATGTAAAATCACCTTTGCACTTACAATATAAAAAAATTTTAATTACCACAAATCTGACATTTCTACCACAAAATTTTTGCCGCCAATAAATGTAAATATTTACAAAGAATCACGAATAAAAACCATGCACGAAATTGATAAATAATGCGCACTGAAAAGCATTGCTATGCAATAATAAACATGAGGCATTACCAAAACAAATTTTACTGCTTTTATGAACACCAAGCATTGTAAGGTTACATTGCAAACTGCGTTTATGAAGTCAGCAAACGTAGTTTGCAATGCAACACTGCAAAGAAATTACAAGGCAAAGCAATGTTTTATTGTAACACTGCTTTGTCAAATAATGAGATGACATTTTAATACATTTATGAACGCGAAAACTTTTGATCCTTGTATGACTTAACATTTTTGTATACGCCCATGTTCTGGAAAACGCAGCGTTTTCAAATCGCTTACGATTTGAAAAACGCAAAACGCATTTCAGCATGTTCTGAAAACGAAGCGATTTGCTGGCGTTTTGCATTTTTCGAAGTTGCATTCGAACAATGAAAACATATGTTTTATTATAACAAAACATAAACAAATAAAAAAATTTTAAATTCCTACAGCGTATTTGCTTGCTATATTAGCTTTAAAAAACCAAAAAGCAAATGAAATGTTAATTAAAAACACTAAGGCACTTTTGAAATCCATTGGACAATCCAGATGATGCGTAATTTATATATAATTTACGTATTTTATTTGTGAGATGTCAGAAAAATTGTGGCAAATGCTTCTTTTCAGTTAGAGATGTTGCTTATAAGCACTCACGAATAATTTTTGCTTTTTTTGCTCTCATAAAAGTTTTAAAGTACTTTATACAGGTTTTAAATTATTTTTTAACTTTTATTAAGGGTTTATTTTTACGATTTAATATAGATATGTGAATTTAATAAATTGCAAATATTAATATCAAAAGTTTAAAAAGAAATAACCAAATAATTAGTTGTGAAACTAACACCACTAGCATTAAATTTTTTTCGAAGATCCATCTGATCAGCTGTTTCCATAAATCGCCAGTTGATAAGTAAACAAATGATACAGACAATACACAAACTCAAAGCAAATTTTTCTATTCAATATTTTTAATTTAAATCGTCAAAAAATGCTAAAAGTTTTCATTGAAATAAAAAGAAAACATATTAAATTTAAATTGTGTATAATTTTATTGTTAATTAAAGGTACAGTTTAAATAAAAAAGACCAGATCGCTTCAGTATACACTAGCGATTTGAAAATGCCAAATTTCTAGCGATTTCGTTTGTCAGAACACCTACTTGGCGTTTTGAAATCGAAAACGCGAACATTAAGCGATATGCGTTTTTCAGAACATGGGCGATAATTTAATTTTCTAAAATGAATATTCAGAAAAAATGCGGTTTATTTTTGAAAACCGCTTTCGATTTGGCTGATAATAAAAATTCAATCAGCAATTTGATCAAAAATATTTTAAACAAAAGAAAGCGTCGTCGTATAGCATTATTAACTAGCCAAGATTCAAAGAGAAAAATTCCTAACACTTTAAATTTTTGTAAAATTTTTGCAAGCATGCAGGACAATGTGAAGAATGAAGAAAAGTACATTCCAGGTATTTATTACCAAATGGAATAATTTGATAAAACTAATATTTTAAATTTTAAGAAGTTGTAGGTATATTGGAATAACGCTACAAAAAGCTTTACAAATAACAATTTGGAAACTGAGCAATAATTGTTCTTTCATTTGTACTTACAATATAAAAAAAATTTAATTACCACAAATTTGCCATTTCTACCACAAAATTTTTGCCGCCAATAAATGTAAATGTTTAAAAAGAATCACAAATAAAAACCATGCACGAAATTGACAAATAATTCGTACTGAAAAGAATTGTCATGCAATAATGAACATGAGGCATTGCCAAAAAAAATTTTACTGCTTTTATGAACACCATGCATTGTAAAGTTATATTGCAAACTGCGTTTATGAAAGTAGTTACTAGTATTTCTTCCTTATACGAGTAAAGCTCCTAACAATAAAATATATTGATATAATCATACTTTCATTAATTACTACATCCTACTTACCTTTTGGTCATAAAAATATATATATAAGTACATATATCTGTTTATTAATGAAAATACAATTTTAAAAAATTTATCAAATTATACACATACTATTTATTTTCCATTATATTTACTTGAAATATGTTCAATAAATTGTAATTATTAAATTAAAAGCGTTTCATCCAATTCCTCATCCTTTCCTGCGGGCTGAATGGCAGCTTTTCGTAAAACTTTACTAACAACTTCGAACAAAGAATCCCTGGCACCGACGTCCAAAACTTTACAAATATCGTGAAAAATCTGCTCGTCTTCTCTTAATCGTAATATAGATATTAATGCAATTTCTGAGTTAGATTTTACGTAACCATTTTTTTCTTTAGTTCCATTTACTAGCATTGGTATTAGGTATTTTATTAATTCTGGAGAAATTTGTTTAGCGGTCAGAGTTTTAGCTATATGGTTACAACTTTTAGCCACTAACTGTTTAATTTCATTGTTGTTATGATTCATAGCACGAACAAATGCATTAACTACTTGAGGTGATATAGATTTTTCTTTTGCCATCGAATATTCAATTAAATATGTTGCAGCACGTAGTCCATTACTAACTATTGAATTTTTTTCTGATGAAATATATGAAACAATCGATTTTAAAATTATTTCTTCGTAATCAATTTTCAAAATTGTATCGGCACTTTCCTTAAGAGCTACAAATAAAACAACTGTGCGACCGTGTTTTATTTGAGAGTCATCATGGTCTTCAACCAAAATATGATTTCGAAGAATGTCATCAACATGTTCCAATGGTAAATATTTCAACAAAGCTCCTAAGCATCCACCGGCAGAACTTCGAGTTATATCCTCTTGATGAGCAAGCAAGTTAATCAATGTAACGCAAATTTGTTTTTTTAAAATTTCTGACATTTTCTCTCCGGCTGGTGTTATAACATTTCGTAGAGCTTGAAGCATTGTCTCTCGAATAGAAGAGTCATCTCCAGATTTTATGCTGTTGTGTATTTCATTAAAAATAGGATCAGCACGGGTGTGTATTATTACCAATTCAGATAAGGCATACCCTGCTTTCATGCGTACTAATCTATTTTGATCATGCAAAGCTTTCAAAAATGTTGTTTGGAGTTGAGGAAGGAATTGCTTTAACATGACACCTACTTTGTGCAACAGTATTGCAAGAGTTTCTAAAACAGCAGCTTTCACACCAGCATTAAATCTGTCTCCTAAAATTCTAATTAAAGGACCTGTTATATGAACAACAGAAGGTTGCAATGATTGTGCACTTGTAATAGAAATTATTTCTCCTAGCCCTTGGGCTGCATTTTCTTTTTCTTCAGGAAGGCCATTTAAAATAGCTTCCCGAAATACAGGTAGTAATGGAGATATTCCCTTCGGAAGGCAAAAGCCTGGTAATTCTAATTGTTTAGAATCACTAGCAGCAAAACGGACAGCTTGTCTTACATCCGAAACATGCGCTATTTGTTGAGCTGAATCCAATCCTTTAACAACAGCATTTAACGCGTCCCAAGATCTTTGCAATATATCTCTATCAGTTTCTGCCATTAAAAGCAAGAGACATCGCAGCAATTGAGGTACATATTGTGTGAAATCGCCAGGTGTATGCATACAAAATGCTGCTAGCAAGCTTGCTGAAGATTTTCTGGTAGATATATTATCCGATTTTGCGGAGGACATTAATATATCCATAATCGTTCGAATACCAACATCATCAGAAACTGATAAAATTACAGCTTGACAATATTCTAGTTCCTGTGTTTCATTAACAGTTCCTTGTGCATCTGACAAAGCTTGAAGCAAGGCAAAAAGTATTTTCGGTAAATACTTTGTAAGAGCATCTCCAGCTACAGAAACTAAAATTGAAAGTGCCTTAGTATTTACAGGAGGTGCAGTCAACTGAGGAACTAAATAAGGCAAAACGACTTTTGGTTTTATTGTCATTACTTGGCGTAACCCGTCTAGAGTGTTTTCAGCAACTTCAGGATCTGGATCAGATAGTCCCTGCAGCATAGATGGTAATATATCGTCCAAAGCTCTTGATCCTACAGTAGAGTGAAGAGATTCGAATGTCTTTGCAGCTGCTGCTCTAACTTCTGGAAGCGGATCAGATAAAGCTTTTCTTACTGTGGGAACTAAGCTGTTAACAAATGATAAAACCATTTCTTTAGATGTAGATGTCATTATTTCAGAAAGTCCTATGCAAACACCTTGACGTTGATCAGCTTGATCAGAATTTAGCCCACGTTCCAAAATTGGTATAATTTCTGGTAAAACTCTTTCACCAAGTTTTCGAACTAAATCACCTAGAGTTCTAGCTGCAACTTGACGTTTGTCATAACTTGTACTGGCCAAGCATCCTAACAACAAACTAAAAAGTGTTGGCAGAATTTCTCTTAATGTGCGAGGGGTATTTGTAACGACTACCTTCCATACATGTAGAGCAGCTTGACGAACCATAAGGGATACGTCGCTTCGACCCATGTATAACCCTGATAGAACTCTGTTTCGTCTATCAGTGCCTAAAAATCTGATAATAGCTGCATGTGACTGCTCAGTACCAAAATTATCATCTTCACTGGCAGTTTCCGTTGTCATTTTTCCAGATACCCCAGATATGCGATACAATAAATCTCCTAATAACTGAACAGAGCTGAAACGGATCCGCCAATTGTCATCAAATAATCCTTTCTCTAATTCTGGTAATAGTAATGTAACTGCAGTCTCTGCATATAAATTAACAATACGTTGTCCTGCTTTTAGAGCAGTATCACGAACATATTCATTTTCATCCGCAAGTGCTTTCAGAATCGGATTAATAATCTGTCCAATGTAAGGCGTAAAATCCTGTGGAAAAGCACTTGGCATATATATAAACATCATAATATATCCATCCTTAACATGAGGCGCTATGTCATTTCTTTCGGCTGTAGATATTATTTCAGGCATTAATTTATGTAATTTCTCAATTCCAAGTCCGCCAACTACTTCCGACAAACCTTGGGCTGCGCCACTTCTGTCCACACTACTTGACTCTGATGTAAGAGTTTGCATAAGCCAAGGAAGTAAATCTTCAAAGGAAGATTCTCCCATTCCTCTTACCATGGCTCCTAAGGCGCGTGCAGATACTGCTCTTACTTCAGGAACGGGATCTAAAAGTGACATTTTAAGCCCTGGAATTATATTTGGAAGGTATGGTGTAAGATCTTTTTGATCGGTTAATGAATACATATTTCCTATAATTTGAGCCGCCATTTTTCGTGTTTCAGTAGAACGATCCATAAATGCTCTCTGTACAACTGGCATTATTAAAGCCAAAGAAGGAGCATCAATAAAATGTACAAATTTTGTTTGTAGCAGACTTTGTAGACAAGTTGAAGTATTCTTAGAAGGATCTTCCAAAGCTCTTAATAATATTGGAACAATTGCTTGAATTTCAGGATTTTTGATAACAGACCCAATAACTTTAAGTGCATCGGCACCTGCTTCTTGTACTTTTGTGTGTGAGTCACCCAAGACTTCTATTAGTTTCGGAACTATTGAAGGTAAACATGATGATAACTGCTTTGGAGCACAATATGCCATTGCTCCTAAAAGTTCGACAGAGGCTGTTTTCGTGCGCCATGAATCTTCGTCAAGAGCCTCAAGTAAAGACGGGAGTACTAATTTAACTCCGTGAGCAGATAGCTTTCCCATTACAACTTTAGCCGTATCATCTGCTGCCTGACGAACGTATTGGGAAGAATCACCAAAACATTGTAATAAGTGAGGAAGTACATGAACAATATACGGTTCGAATAGTCGACCAAGAGTAGTGCAAAGAATTTCAAATGCGAACAGGGCTCCTTCCCTTGATTTATAATTTTTTTTCTCTTGAATAAACATAGTAAGCTTAGACATAATATCAAACTGCTTTAAAGACAAAATACCAAGGCCTTTTACAATACCAGCAATACCATACGCAGCACCTCTACGTTCACCATATTTTTCAGATTTCACTAGCAACTGTAGTAAACGCTTTATCATTGCGGGAGCTTCTTCCTTTACTGAAGGCATTAAATGTGGCAAACAATTTGCTACTGCTTCTTGAACTTGTTGCGAAGGTGTAGAAAGAGCGGCTAATAACCTTTTCACTATGGGTTCTATTCGTTTATCATCTTTCTCAAGATGACGTGCTAACGATCCCATCAAAATAACGACAGCTTGCCTAATATTATCATAAGATTGAGATTTCGGTGCTTTATCTAAGAAATCTTCAAAAACTGGTAATAAAGTTATGATAGTGTCTTTGCCATGTAAATCAACAATAGTCAGAGCTGAAGCTAGCATCTCTTTATGAACAATTTCTTCACGATCTCCCAAACCAGCAGAGACCATAAACTGCATTACATGATTTACGTCGTCTATAGAAAAAAATTGTGAAATGCGTGATATTGCTATTGCTATTCCTCTGCGTGGTTTCCACTGATCAATCGCTGGTTCTATTTCGCGATCGAACTCGTCCAATTTTGGTGGTATCATAGTAAGTTTTTCGCTGTAAATAGTCAGAAGTTTTTTTAAAATGCGTTTCGCAACTGGAGGATCAACCGTAAGCAATGGTACTAACGATGATGCAGCTGCCTTTTGTATACAAATTTCAGAATGAATTACGTCAGACAGCAACTCCTCAACTACAGGATAATCTAATTTAACTATTTTCCACAGTTCCTCGGCAATGTTACGATTGCTATTCGAAATGTCAAACTGAGCTACCCAAAGTCGGCGAGTGATTACGTTACAAAAATGTGGATTACGTTTACTTTCAACGCATACCCTATTTGATAAAATTATTAAAACTCGTAACGCAACGTCGCGAATAGTGTCTTGGTTACTCTCTAGGGCATTTAGAAATATGTTTATATCGCAATATGACGCTAAGGAACAATATTTTTCCCCAGAACTACATTTTGCTACTTCCAATAGTGCCGCGACAGACTGAGTTTGTATACTACCAGAGTGAACATTTATCAGCTTAATTAAAAGTTTAAACATTTCTGTTATCGGCAAATATTTTGGATGTCTAAAATCCCATAGCTCACCGTCTGGAGTATCACCCCTAACCTGTGCTTGAAATTCGATTATTTTTAAACTTGTTATTATCAATTTTTCATCAGCGTGTTTTGACAATAGAGATCTCTTCAAAAACTCAAAGGCATAGGTAAAAGCTGGACTAGTCAGAGTTATTTTTTGTATAAGAATATATTCGGAAAGACACTGTATGGTGTCTGTAATAGCATCGTTTATTTCGTTTTTAATCCAATCACTTTTAATATCACATCGTGGTGATTGTAATCGAATTGTTGTCGTTGCCAATTTAAAGCCTAGCACTGAATCTTCAAACCAAATTTCGCGTAACTTATAATAAAGTTCTGATAACAGTTCAGCGGCTAACGGAGATTTCATTGCATTAAGAATAGAACTTAACAAATCAGGAAAATATAGAGAACAATGTTTCGCATTCCCACGACAACACGCTTCTATTATTTTAATTAAACAGATTAAATTTGTGTTCAATGCTTTAAGGCGTATTCTAATTGTTTGCTCTTTTTCAGTTTGACTTTTTATTGCTTCCTTTTGTTTAATAGATAGTTGGAGAGGCTTTAATTTTCCTTCTTTAAGTTTTTTTTCTTCAATTTCTCGGCGCAATTGAAGTTCTTCAATTTGCTCTTTATAGCTATATACCTTATTTTCTCTTTTTAATCCCACAGTTGTGTATATCTCTTCACGGTTAGGTATAACACTCTTATCATATAGTTCTCCTTCAGGAGTCAAAAAAATGAAATATTCGTCGTTAGTTATATTAGTTAAAGCAGAGTCATTGAGATCTGTTATAACCTTGGAAAATATGACTGGTATGAATTCTTCTGAACACAAATTTGATAAAGTTTCTATAATGTTTTCATTCGCTGTGCTTACGTCAAAATTATTTATTACAACTTCTTTTATTTTTTCTAAATGCAAGGATATCAATTGCTTCGGTTCCAAATTAAGCTGCTTCTTTAATGTGTTTTGCCATAGGAGGGGCTCCGCAGTAATTAACAAATTATAGTGGCATACCGTTAGTAATTGTAAAGCCACATTCTCTGCATCTGATTTTGTAATATTATTGAAACTACAAAGTAATCGAATGGCATCGATGACAGAAGAAGATGGCACATGACAGTCATCTTCACAATTGTTGTCTAAAGCTTTTAATTTACGCTCAAGTTCATTTATAATTATTTTAGCATACTCCACGCCGTTGTCCGAATTAATTAATTTAGGTAATAAAATTTTAACAAAATTGTTTACTTTCTCCGAAGGTGACGTAATTGATTGGACGAGTGGTTTATATAAAATTTCGACATTCCCTTTAATCGATTTATAATGTTCAGTCAATATATTTTCAGCAATTTGAGCAATATAGCACAAAGTATCTGCAGAAGCTGAATTAATAAATTTCTCAGTAAAAAAAAATGATTTATTCATATCGAGTACAACATTCCAAAAAATTGTTAAGCTTTTATCATGTATAGCTTGATCGATTTTTAATAGTAAACAAGCTGCACAAGCCGCTTCGGATATTATTTGCATTTGTGAAGAATTTTGCAGCGCTTTGTCGAATATATTTAATAATATTGTAGTTAGAATGCTATCATTTTTTATATTCGATTTATGAAAAGAGGCAAGTAACCATTGTAAATATGACAGACGAACATGCGGTGTAGTAGTTTTTAGAGAAAGCCCAGTTTTAAAAATTTCAATAAGATTTCCATTTAAAAGATCTGTACACTCCCTTGTCCAAAGCCCAAACATTTCTAGAGAGTGACAATTAACTTTTTCATTAACTTCTGTTTTTAATGAATTAGAAAATAAGTCCAACACCACGTTTAAGATGATTGCTTGATTTTTTGAAGAAATTGCGTTAAAACTTAAGTTGCCAGCTCCCTAAAAATGAAAAAGAAAGAGCTTTAATATCAAGAACATAGGTCTTAAATATTCTATCTAGTAATATATTTGCCTCTGTGTTCCTTATAGGAACGATGGGAATTATTTGCTACTTATGTATTATATACTTCTTAAACAAACTAAACTTAAACTCTAAGGGCCAGTTTTTGAATGCAAGTTTAAACTCGAGATTAAGTTAATCTCCAGTTAACCTTCGTTTTCAGTTTTTGAATTTACTTAATCTTAAGTTTAACCCTATGGTTAAACAGTTAATCTTAAGTTTAAACCACCAACGTTGGTGGTTTAAACTTAAGATTAACTATGAAAAGTAGTTGACAAATTTTATTTAAAAAAAAAAGCTTTTAAGTAAGAGAAAGCCGAATAAGACACATTTTTAAGTGATTATGAATTATATAAAACTCAAATTGACAATAGACAGTCTTAATTTATTTATTATTTTTCAAAAATTATTTTTTTTACTTAAAGATCAATAGTATTCAGCTTTTGTTTGTTTTTATTTGTTTTTGTTTGTTTGTTTTTCTTCTATACAAAAGCAAATTGTTGTGAAACACTTTGAAATTTTTTCATATAATTGTGGCAGCCCTACAAAGATTAAACTACTATTCAAAAACTGAAAATTAAGTTAACGAAAGATTAACTTTAACTGGAGATTAACTTAAACTCGAGTTTAAACTTGCATTCAAAAACTGGCCCTAAAGAGAACAATAAATGTATATTGTGTTATTCTTACTGTATATGTACAGTGTCGGACAATACTAACTGAACAAATCTTACTTTCGACGTTAAACCATACGAAAAAGAAGAAAAACTCGATATTTTCAAAATATTTACTATAATAAAATTGTTAAACATAGCAGGCGATAAAACCATTATTTTTCTTAAAAATCACACTCTTAATGTCTATAAATAAAATAAACAACTTGTAAACTCTACTCACAACGCGACAAAACAAACTGAACAAAGCTGGTCAGTAGCAAAACAAGCTACAAGCAGTTCATTCTGGAGGACGGCCAAAATGCACTACTTCAAGAGAGGATGCTCGTATAGTTCGAGAATTTAAAAAAGATCCATTCCAGTCCGCTCCCGGTGTTCTCAAGTCATTAGGTTTAAATATTAGCACGCGTACCATTCAAAGAAGAGCTGTGGCAGCAGGGTTGAAATCGTATAGATCAGCAAAAAAACCACTTATTTCACAAAAAAATAGAAAAGCTCGACTTAAATTTGCACAAAAACATATAAACTGGACTAGAGATCAGTGGAATAAGGTTTTGTTTTCCGACGAATCCAAATTTAATGTCGTAAGCTCAGATGGGATGAAAAGAGTACGTCGCCCACCTAACCAACGCTTGCATCCTCGATACTGTCGAGGTACTGTTAAGCATGGAGGTGACCACGTAATGGTGTGGGGCTGCTTTTCAGGGCAAGGCTTAGGACCGATCGATGGCATTATGGACAAGCATATGTACAGAGAAATTTTGCAGAACGTGAAGTTACCGCACGCTGAAGACAAAATGCCATGCTCCTGGATATTTCACCACGACAACGACCCAAAACACACCTCAAAAGTTGTACAAAATTGGTTGGAGCAACAAAAGGTCGTTGTCTTGGAGTGGCCTGCACAGTCCCCTGATCTTAACCCCATAGAAAATCTATGGGAAATAGTAAATCAAAAAATTAATCGGGGTGAGGTTGGGGGAAGACCAGAGAAACTATTTACTGCCATCAAAGATGCATGGTTAAATGTTCCAATGGAAATTATCGATAATCTTGTCGATTCAATGCCAAAAATGTGTCAAGAGGTTATCAAGAACAAAGGTTTTGCCACTAAGTACTGAAGTCGAAATGTTGTTCAGTTTGTTTTGACGCTTGAATATATAATCATCGATAATATTTTATTTTGTTATAAATTAAAAAAAAATAATTTTTAAAATACATATATGTTTTTGTTACAAGAGTTATTTAAGCCTTTTATTTTTATCTTTTTGTTGTATTTAATCGAGTAAAATTGCGTTAAAAATTTAATATATTATGTATTAGTATTTTGTTCAGTTAGTTTTGTCCGACACTGTATATAACCGCATAATATACATACATATATATATAAGATCCCAAAAAAAAACTCAATTGCAATTGATAGGTGTAGGTGGAAAAAAGACAACAACCGCAGCAAATAATACATTTAAGACATTATTATAATTTACGTTCACCGAAAATGGCCGTAGCTTCTAAAATGCTCTTAAACACCTTACCTATCAAATTGTACAAATCTCCTCCATTTATTGAGAGGAAAAAACGTGAACTTAAATTTTTAAGCAATTATTTTATTTACAATATGGAGGATTATGCTCATAAATTTTAGGAAACCCTGAAAAAAACTGGTCGTCTACCGTTATAAAAAACACTTGTTAATGAATTTTAATTTATTTAATTTTTTTAAGTAAATCATTTCTTTTATTATATGCGTATCCGCTCTAAATCATTTTTAGCAAAGTAAGCCTCTGCTTTAATAATTTAATAATATAATTCCAAAGAACATTATGCAAAGAATGCCAAGGAATAAGAATTGAGCAACACCAACAATAATAGTGATGACAACTGCATTAAGTGCAGCGACGGCGATGATACTAATATAAACTAAGGTATTGTTAAGAATTATTTTATTTTTAACTAGCAGTATGTTTTGTAGCTCATGTTAGAAGACTGGAATAGCCGGTAATAAACAATTATAAATAAATAAATCTGTTTTATTTAAACTAATAAAAAAGACCGGCATAGACGGAAATCCAACGAATAAAAGAAAGTAATATATATAAATCGTAACTTATATACTTCTGTTTAAATAAAATTACATATTTAAAAAATATATGCATCTGATTCAGTTTTTATTAATAATGTATAATATCTGAGTCAATTTTCGGAGGTTATGTTTCAAGAAAATTAGAAAATTTCTGTATAAAAATTATTTGATTGTAAAACATATTTGAGATAGAAATGATATCAAATAATAAGCAAGTTTGGATAATTTATATAGTGTACCAAAAAAAAAAATAAATAAAACCTAATTAAAAATGAAGAAGCAATATTGAAAAAACCATACGGAAACGTGAACAAAATCAAAACCCTGCAAAAATAAGTTCACGTTTCTGAGAGTTAAAAAAAATTTGTTCAGCCTGTTTTGTTGTAATCCCTTAAATTTTTTTTACAACTCTCTACATCCATTATGAAAAATGTTACTAAAGTCTCTATCATTTAACATATGCAAAATAATATTTGAACCAAAATTTATTAATTATTAAAATTTAACTCAAAAACATTAATAAAACTAAAATTTATACGTCACTAAATTATAAACAAAACCAACAAAATGTAAACATGACTAAAAACAATGCAAACATAACAAAGAAAGTCTAAACAAAACCTTAACAGCTGTTTCGCATATTGGTTTTGTTTATGTTCGAATCAAAACCAAGAAGAAACAAAACAAGAAGAAGATAAATTATAATTCTGACTTGGATTCTATAACACCCCTGATTATTAACACGTAATTCAATTGTTGACAATCAAGAAAGAATATATAAATATCTTAACAGGGTAAAGAACAATCCTCAACAATTCAGAAAATAAGATATGATGTAGAAAAACTTGATAAAGCTCTTCATATTGTTACGAAAGTGGAAATGGTGTTGTTAAAATAATAAACAAAAGCTCCAAAAACAACACAATGGACTTGATCACGCATAAAAACAAAAGCTCCAAAAACAAAACAATGCAGTTGTTCACGTGATCAACGAATGAGTAAGCATATAGCAACAAAAACAACAGGGTTTGTTTATAAGATCGATGAATAAACAAAAAAATATAGCAGAAAGACAAACAAACAAAACAACAACAACTCTGCCTGGACGAATGTAAATAAGATACACGAACAACAAAAATGGAAACAAGTTGTTTACATTTTTGGATTGTTCCCGAAGGTCGTCATCATCCTTCAAAGGCATTCATCACACTAATGATCCAGCGATATAAAAAGGCAAGACAAAGCGAGCAATGGTTGAGTTTGAATTTAATCGTGTAAGACGACGTCACGTCGGTGTGAGAATTTAATTTATCGAGCTTTAATTCAGTCAGACTTGTATGCAGACAAGTTGCGTTTGAGAACACAGTTGTTAGTGTGGTGCTTACAAAAAAGGTTGTGAGCAAAGAAGAATAACTAACAAGTGTTGTTGTTGCTTATAAAAAGGGTTATAAGCAGAGAAATAACACGAACAAGCACATATTGTGGAAAATTATCATTGTATGCGTAGAATAAGTTCGAACAGTGGCACGAAAGTTGTGCAGAAAATAAAGAATTGATTGAAAAAAATAAACACAGATTTATTTTTATTTTATTTGTAATCTACGAACTCATATTTTTAACGTTTTTAAAAGGTAAAAACGTAACAATTGGTGTCAGAAGTGGGATTGCAAAATTTAAAAATAAAAATAAATCAAGATGAAACTCGCCGAGTTAAGAGTGGAGCGGCTCAAACAAGAATTGGCTAAATTAGCGCTGCCAACAATGGGCACGAAGAATGAACTCCAAAGGCGGTTAAGGGAAGAACTGCGGAATCGTGGCATTGATATCGATACTTGCGACTTCGAAGACGAAGAGGAACGTGAGTTACAGGCTCCTGCAACCCCTAGCGGTCTTGACATGAGTTCGGTGCTAGCCGCACTAATGGAACAAATGCAAGTAATGCGGGAAGAGAACAAAAAGCTATTGGAAACCTCTAGAGCCGAAAACCAGAAAGCGCAGGAAGAGAACAAAAAGCTATTTTCAAAACTTGAGAAGAAACTAAAAGCGGACGCGGCGAAGCTACAATAAATGTATAGCTCGGTCAGCAAAAGGGTTACTAGTGTGGAGGAAAAGGTGACAAGCCTAGAGAAGACCGTTGACACGAAAGTAATTGATTTGGAGAAGTCCGTTGAGGGAAAACTAGTTAAAATGGAGGAAAAGATCAACAACCTCCAGAGTCAGCGACCGGAACCAGTGCGAATTACATCGGAAGGAACCAGCAGGATTAGAACTCCTTGTTTTGATGGTAGCACACCCCTGTCCGTATTCAAATTCCAATTCGAGACCGTAGCCAGCAGGAACGGATGGGACGATGAAGAAAAAGCTTTGGAACTAATCCTGGCGTTAAAAGGTCCTGCAGCCGAGGTTCTAGAGGTCATGCCAGTCAGCCGTAGAAACAACTACAATGATTTAATGGTGGCGTTACAGCGCAAATTCGGCGACGAGCATAAACGAGAACTGTACCGCATGGAGTTAAGGTGCCGAGTGCAAAAGGCTAATGAATCACTCCAAGCCTTTGCAATGGAGGTCGAGAGATTGATGCAGCTAACATACCCCGGTGAAAACCACCCGTTGATAGATAACTTCAAGACCGAGGCGTTTGTTAACGGAATACGCGACGCAGACATCAAATTGGCGGTATGTTCTGCACAAAAGACAACCTTTGCAGGCAGGTTTCGGCCACGGCCTTTGCATTAGCTCAGGAGACCGCTCGAACGATTTCTAGACCATCAGCAGGCAAGGTTCGAAAGATGGAAGTCGTGGATGAAGACGAAAGCCTTTTAAATAAATTCAGAGAAATGATTAAACAAGTTTTGGCAGAAACTGGACAAAAGCTAAGATTAAATGTTTCAACTGCGGAAGGGGCGGCCATTTCCAACGGAACTGCAAAGAGCCACGAAAAAGGTCAAGGTCCGTCTCGCCAGCAAGGAATGGTTAACGGGCGAACCACCAACAACCTACACAAGAGTCCCCGTTAAACTAAAACGAGCTAGCACTGAGGGGCAAGTGCTGGCTCCCACAAGCAAGGGCCCCACAATCTCCATATCAGTCATGCAGCAAGACAATAACAACCTTACGGCGTGCGGATACATAAACGGCAGAAAATACACCTTCACTATAGACACCGGAGCGACGCAGTCTATCATCAGACCAGATGTAGTGAAGGGAAAGTGTGAGGCACTTAGTAACGTAAGACTACGGACAGCTACTGGAGAGTCTGCCACCGTCCACGGAAAAACAGAGGCGAAGGTGACGATAGCCAACCTCAGCGTCAGCCATGTTTTTATTGTTGCCGATATTGTGGACGAGGTTATCATTGGTGCCGATTTCATGATAGCCCATGGCATCAATTTGAATATGGGGCAACAGATAATGAGTTGGCGGAATGTAGAGATACCTCTTGACGTGGGGTACAAACATCAAGTGCACGTCAGAAGGTTAGTTGCTGTCGAACCACAAAAATTACCACCACAGAGTGAAACGCCGATATGGGCACGCATGGAGGGAGATTGTGAGGAAAACCGCTTGTGGGTTGTGGAACCAGCGGAAATTCAGACGGACTTGTTATCCGGAAAAGCCCTCGTCAAATCCACCGAACAGAAAATAGTCCCGGTGAGGGTACTAAATCTATCAGGCCAAGAAAGAGTTATCTCTAAAAACTCCGAGATGGGTCAATGTGCGCCAGTAGAGGCGGTAATAAACAGTGAACCATCGCCGAAACCTGCCGAGATGTCAGCCAATGACCAACAGGAATTTGGTAAAAATGTGGAGAAATGGGTGGCAGGTCTAGCAGCTTCAGAAACAAATAAAGCCAAAAAGCTGCTAAAGAGGTACGCTTGCGCTTTCGCCACGAACAATAAAAGTCAAAGTAGGACAGCCATGGTCAAACATGAGATTGATACTGGCGAAGCAAGACCAATAAAACAGGCACCCAGAAGTATACCGCTAGCGAAGCGTAATGAGGTCAAAGAGCTAGTCGACGAAATGAAGAGGAGCGGTGTAATCGAACCATCATCTGGTCCATGGAGCTCACCTGTAGTCTTAGTTAAAAAGAAAGATGGCAGTACAAGATTCTGCGTAGACTACAGGAAGCTGAATGACGTCACTAAAAAGGACAGTTACCCGCTACCGAGAATTGACGACACGCTTGACACGCTAGCCGGAACAAAGTGGTTCTCCACATTGGATCTACAAAGCGGATATTGGCAGGTGGAGATTGTAGACAAGGACAAGGAAAAAACTGCATTCAGTGCGAATAGCGGCTTATGGCAGTTTAAAGTCATGCCATTTGGGCTCTGTAATGCTCCGGCCACGTTCGAGCGGCTTATGGAACGTGTACTAAAGGGACTGCATTGGAAGACTTGTCTGGGGTATCTCGATGTCATAATAGTGATGGGCAGAACTTTCAACGAACACCTCGAGAACCTGGCAGAAGTTCTGCGACGAATATCAATGGCTGGCCTAAAGTTGAGCGTTAAGAAATGTGCATTCTTTCAAAGACAAGTGAAGTATTTGGGGCATCTCGTTACAGCAGATGGCATATCCACGGATGAAGATAAAATACGAGCAGTAAAGGACTGGCCTCGTCCCCAGAGCCTTCATGAATTACGCAGTTTTTTGGGACTATGCACATATTATAGACGCTTTGTGCCTAATTTTGCCAGTGTGGCGGCAAGCCTACATGAGCTCACCAAGAAGTCAAAGGTGTACCAATGGGGTGAGGCACAGGAGAAGGCATTCCAGACATTAAAGGACTTATTATGTGCCGCACCAGTTTTGGCGTATCCAGTCCCAGGGGAAAAATTTATTTTAGACAGTAATGCTAGCGGATACGGTATTGGTGGTATACTGTCTCAAGTGGTCAATGGGACTGAGAAAGTCGTAGGGTATTATAGTCGCACACTGTCAAAGCCTGAACGGAACTACTGCGTGACCCGACGTGAGCTACTTGCAGTGCTGGAATGCATAAAACATTACCATAAGTACTTGTATGGCCAACATTTTCTACTAAGGACCGACCATTCCGCACTGCGATGGCTACTACAATTCAAGAACCCTGAAGGACAGTTAGCACGTTGGATTGAGCACCTCCAGACTTATGACTTCAGCATTGAACATCGAAGAGGTACGAAACATGGAAATGCTGATGCTCTCTCACGCCGACCATGCAATTTAGAGTGTAAACATTGCGCGGAGGCTGAGAAGAAGGAATCTATCATCGACATCCGGCTAACGCAAATCGATGCCGAAGAAGACTGGTCTGAAGCCCAAAGGAGTGACCCAGTATTGGAAAAAATTATAGCGGCTAAAGAACAGGACAAACGGCCTACCCGAAATGAAATAGCAGCAGAAGGTCCTCTTACAAAAGCATATTGGGCACAATGGGACAGCTTAAAAGTAATAGACGGGTGCTTATATCGACTTTGGGAAAGCGCTGATGGCAAGACCTCATCCAACCTAATAGTGGTGCCTTCCTCCAAAACGAAAGAAGTCTTAAATGAGTTCCATAATGGAGCCAGTGGAGGGCACCTTGGCGTAACAAAGACGCTGGAAAAACTAAAACAGCGTTTCTATTGGGTTGGATGTCAGCAAGCTGTGGCTGATTGGATTGCAAACTGCACCCAGTGTATGGCAGCTAAAGGTCCCGTAAGGAGAAGTAGAGGTCGACTGCAACAATATAACTCGGGCGAACCTTTCGAGCGGATAGCGATGGACGTAGCAGGCTCGTTTCCCGTCAGCAACGCCGGAAACCGCTATGTTCTCGTCGTGATGGATTACTTCAGTAAATGGCCGGAAGTGTATGCCATACCCAACCAAGAGGCGATCACTGTAGTAAATGTTTTTGTGAACAACTGGGTATGTCGCTATGGGGTTCCGATAGAACTACATTCCGATCAAGGCCGAAATTTCGAGTCAGCTGTATTCAAGGAAATGTGTGAAGTATACGGCATTAGAAAGACTCGAACGACGCCACTTCACCCTCACTCCGACGGAATGGTAGAACGATTTAATCGAACCCTGGACGAATACTTACGAAAAGTAGTGAGCGAGCAACAGAGGGATTGGGATGAACACATTCCGAGGTTCCTACTGGCGTACCGATCCGCGGTCCATGATTCCATATCTAGATCACCCGCCAAGGTTATTTTTGGGACTGAGTTAAAACTGCCCGGTGACTTGGAGTTTGGTTGTAAGCCCGCCACAGAGAGGGATGACGCACATACTGCAAAACAAGAAAGTTTAAATGAACTTCATGAATTTGTGCGCACCCGTATTAAAATGGTAAGCGATAGCATGAAAGCCAGATATGATCGTGCAGCAAATACCAAGGGCTTCCATGAGGGACAGCTGGTTCTATTTTACAACCCAAATCGGAGGAAAGGGTTGTCTCCCAAGCTACAAACCAGCTGGGAGGGACCTTATAAAATAATTAAAAGGTTAAATGACGTCGTATACAGGATACAAAAAGCCAACAGCCCCCGAGCCAAAATGAAGGTCGTGCACATAGAGCGACTGGCGAAATATGGGAGAGGAGATAATGAGCCTATTCGGGACTAACAGGCTTAAGTGGGCTGCAGTGTTACGAAAGTGGAAATGGTGTTGTTAAAATAATAAACAAAAGCTCCAAAAACAACACAATGGACTTGATCACGCATAAAAACAAAAGCTCCAAAAACAAAACAATGCAGTTGTTCACGTGATCAACGAATGAGTAAGCATATAGCAACAAAAACAACAGGGTTTGTTTATAAGATCGATGAATAAACAAAAAAATATAGCAGAAAGACAAACAAACAAAACAACAACAACTCTGCCTGGACGAAGGTAAATAAGATACACGAACGAAACAAGTTGTTTACATTTTTGGATTGTTCCCGAAGGTCGTCATCATCCTTCAAGGGCATTCATCACACTAATGATCCAGCGATATAAAAAGGCAAGACAAAGCGAGCAATGGTTGAGTTTGAATTTAATCGTGTAAGACGACGTCACGTCGGTGTGAGAATTAAATTTATCGAGCTTTAATTCAGTCAGACTTGTGTGCAGACAAGTTGCGTTTGAGAACGCAGTTGTTAGTGTGGTGCTTACAAAAGAGGTTGTGAGCAAAGAAGAATAACTAACAAGTGTTGTTGTTGCTTATAAAAAAAGGTTATAAGCAGAGAAATATCACGAACAAGCACATATTGTGAAAGTTATCATTGTATACGTGGAATAAGTACGAACAGTGGCACAAAAGTTGTGCAGATAATAAAGAATTGACTTAAAATTAAACACAGATTTATTTTTATTTTATTTGCAATCTACGAACTCATATTTTTAACGTTTTTAAAAGGTAAAAACGTAACAATATATATATTGATATTCGCTTTCAAGAATGAAATTGATAATGAAAATGTTGGATATAGTAACAGTATTTTAGAAAGAATTAATAAAATTTAAGTATGTATTTATTCATAAATGGGATGGAAGTAAAAAATTGAAAAAACACAATGGAATTAAAAATGATTTGAAAGTGTTTAAGGAAGCTTTAAAGAAAAGTGAAAACACCCATGCAAATAATGGGTGTCAAGGAAAAAAGCCTAAAAACTTTTCCAAAAAAGTACTGATACAGATTTAAATCAATTCAATCAATAAGAAACAAATAAGTAATTACAAAAACAAAAAAGTAAAAGTGAGGTAGTAAAGTAATCTGTGAAAAAAAAATTTACATACACCAATGAATGATATCCGCAATAGTCCCATTTTCACATTATACGCTTGCTTAAACAATATTATAATATTATAAAAAACACAAAAAAAATCAATGCCAATAGCGCACATACAGATTAAGAAACTGTTCACGGATGTAAGATATTCCTGCTCTTTCGGCAATGACTTCAGCTACCTCTGATTTCCTCCACCTGGGTAACAATCTTGTCGCGATGTGGAGACTTAAGTGTACTTCGATTCACTCTGCGACCCAGAGTGAGTTGGAGTGCATAACTAAAGGTTACCCTAATATCGTGGGAAGACACTGTTTTGGATCGACGTCATGCTTGATCTTTTCGAACCGTCGGATCACGTATCGCTTCATAGTCTTATCGGATGGTTTGCAGTCGGGGGTCTAATCCGACTGTATTATAACGGAGCCTCACTGATACCTGGGCGCCTCAGTGAGTATTAGGTTTTCTACCGAGTCCTTGTCATGCTAGCGGGGGCTATGGCATGATCGACCTCCTTTCTCCCTCACTCGTGGGACCTATATGGACAATAAACATGACGAATTGGTTTTTGATTTTGGACTAGACGTGTCCCAGCTCATTGCGCGAATCCAGGCGAGTATTGTTGACAACAACAACGAAATCGTCAGGAACTTCGCCCCAGCTGGTATGAGTATTACGACTATAGAGGAGTCCTTTAGTGAGGCGACTGCTTTGGCAATCCCCACTTCAACGGAAGATATGTGCATGGAGTCAGACTCTGTCTCCCCACTATCAGATGAAGACGGTGACAATACGGTCATCGAAAGGCTCCCCTTCACTCGTATCCAAATTGCTACTGGGAGCAATGAGGTGGTGACTTTCCCTTTAAGGAACCCACTTGTCAGACAGGATGCTTCGGACCCACTAGTGCAATAATCTACAGATTCGGACTGCATGGGAAAAGGTGACTCGTCTGACAAGGGGGGTAAAACTGGGCGGAAACGTTCCGCTATATATTTATAAGGAGGGGAAGTCATATCGCAGGGCTTGCACGGTCTTGAAGAAATTTGTAAGCTGTGATGCGGATTCCCTCTCTGTTAAGGAGCAGAAGGTGCTGGCTCGATACAGAGGCACTGTTTCGCGGTATGAGACCAAATACCCCGGCAGTGTCCTCTCACGAGGCGCTGACTCTGGTAAAAAGGATGGACCCTTGAGTGCCGACTGGGAGCGTAGAGCCAATTGCTTCTACCTCTCAAGCCGTAAGCAAGGGGCATGAAAGTTCTACACCCGTACTCCCAACTGGAGCAAAGAAGACCACCCAGGTTTTCAAACCTCCGGTGAAGAGAATGGTTGATGGTGTTCCTTCTACAATGGATGAAGGAAAGGAGGTAGAAACTACCGCTAATCCTTTATCCCAGAAAAAGGATGTAAGGTTGGAGGCGAAGGAGGTGGGGGCACACTTCGGTGGATAAGTCTCCTTTACAGGATTCTCGCAAGGGAAATGGCATGAAGAGAAACAGATCTGACGATGTGCCTTCCTCCGGCTCCAAGCGTCATAAGAAACAAGGTAGCCTAGGAACTAACCTTTCCCTTCAGCTGGCTTTCATCGACAGGTCGGATTTAGATGGCAAAATCCTCCTTAAAGGTGGGATCTAGTTGAGGAAAGGCTCATTGAGTTTATGATTGAGAAGAGTTGTGATGGCAGGAATGCTCCCTTATCTTCCATCGGTTGGTCCAAGGACATCAAGGTAGTGAACTGTGAAAACAAGGGAACTGTAAAGTTCTTTGTGGAATCAGTGAAGCGCCTTGGTGAACTCTGGCCCGGTGCTCGCTTGGAGGTGGTCCCTCAATCCGACCTCCCTCTACGTCCAATAGTGATGGTATGGGTGCCGGCTACTTTTAGGCAGGTGAATATCATACCCAAACTTATTGGAAAGCAGAATGACGGGTTGAACACCAGCTTGTGGGTAGTTGTCAACTCCCTGACTGGTAATGGTAAGAAAGGCTGCGATCTTCGGATCGCTATTGATCAGGATTCGCTTCAGTGGCTAAGGGCAAGGCATGGTGTAGTGTTATGTGGGTTGGCACGCCTAAAATTACGTGATCCGGCCATAGGTGGTGTCAGGAACCCAGAGGAGGCTAAAAGTGGTGCAGATTAATCTGCATCACTGCGAAGCCGCCTCACACAACCTGCTAACCAACCTGTGCCGCCTTGAAGTTGACATCGCTCTTATCCAGGAACCCTGGACCCTTAGGGATATGATTCTGGGTCTGAGCGATCCTGATTATAGGTTACTTGTTCCTGGAACAAGTGAGAAAGAAAGGACCTCTATTTAAGCTAGAAGTGGTTTGGACTTGTTAATCACTCCTTCCTTTTGTACAGGTGACGTAACAACTGTGGCCTACAGACATGACCGTGGGATCGATTTGATGCTGTCATCTGTGTACATGCCGTATGAGGCTGCATCCCCTCCTGGTGACTTAATTGAACTACTGGTGGAGCATGCGAAGAGGAAAAGATGTCGCCTTGTCTTGGGTTGTGATGCCAATGCTCATCACACCCAATGGGGCAGTGCTGACATAAATACTAGGGGTGAGTCGATTTTGAATTTTATTATTCTTAACAGGCTTAACATTTGTAACGTCGGTAACACGCCAACGTTTAGGAACCGTGTTAGGGAGGCGATAATTGACATTACGCTCTCTAACATGGATAGGTCTATGATTAGGGACTGGAGGGTTTCTCTGATCACCAACTGATATCATTCAGTATTAATCTGTCTGGTGGCTTTCATAAGCCTTTTAGGAATCCAAAAAGAACCGACTGGATCAGATATGAGAGGGCTATGGAGGGGAACTTAGGGCCCTTAGGGGACGCTCCACTCCTGGCATCAATGATCGAGTTGGATCTTTGACGGATATTTTGTTGTCTTGTTATAGAGATGCTTGTCCTCTCACTTACCCGGGTAAGAGGAGACAGCCTGCCTGGTGGAATGCGGAACTCCAGAGACTCCGCTGTTGTACTGGGAGACTCTTTAATAAGGCTAAGAGGTCGGGCAAGGATGTTGACTGGTCTGCATATAGATCCAGTTTTAATGATTATAAAGGGGCAATAAAGCGCTCAAAGAGAACCACCTGGATGAGTTTCTGCAAGAGTATCGAGGATGTTGCCGATGTGACTCGTTTCCGTAGGATGCTGTCGAAGGACCCCAAAGTCCTAGGCTTCGTCCAAAAGAACGATGGCACGTGGACATCCTCGAGAAAAGAAACCCTAGAGGTTCTATTGAGCACTCATATTCCCGATTGTGTGGATCCAGTAAGCTATCCGTTGTAGCTGATCCCTTCTGTGATGCTGGCATGATGCCCGTTTTGGAGGATATAATTACCAGAGATAAGGTCAAATGGGCTATTAGTAGCTTTGAGCCCTTTAAGTCGCCTGGTCCGGATGGTATCTTTCCGACTCTGCTTCAGCATGCTGGTGATATATTACACGAATATCTGGTGGACGTGTATAGGGACTGTCTCCGGTGGTGTGATATACCTGAGGGTTGGAAAGATGTGCTTGTGGCGTTTATACCAAAACTGGTAAACCCAGTCACATCGGCCCTAAGGATTATAGACCGATATCGCTCTCATCCTTTCTCTTGAAAGCTTTGCAGAGACTTATCGATCTATATTTGAGGTCAAACATGGACCGGTCTATGTTGAGTATGTCGCAACATGCTTACATTAAGGGTAAGTCAGTTGAGAGCGCTCTTCATGATGTGACAGGTTTTATTGAATTTGGCTAGGGGTGAGTACACACTGTCGGGTTCCTTCATATAGAGGGGGTCTTCAATAATTTTACCACTTCTATTGAGAATTGACTAAGGGGTATACATGCCCCAGATTTTTTGGTGCGATTTATCACCCACATGTTGGGTAATAGACTAATCCGATCGAATCTGGGTGGATGTTCTATCGTCAAGCGTGCGACCAGGGGTACACCACAGGGGGGTGTCCTATCCCCTCTCTTGTGGCTCTTGGTTACTAATGTTGGTCTGAGGCTTCTGGAAAGTAGGGGCTTTAGGGTTGTGGCATATGCCAACGATGTGGCTATTCTGGTGGGTGGTTTTTGCCGACGCTGGGGGATCTGATGGAGTCTGCTCTTGGAATTTTATCCTCTTGGGCAACGAACTGTGGTCTGGGTATAAATCCGAAAAAGACGGACCTCGTTTTGTTCTCGCGTAGGTACAAAATTGAAACCTTTAGGTTGCCGAGGTTACCTGCCGTTGTCTTCTAAGGTCAAGTACTTGGGTGTTGTCCTGGACAGCAAGCTGAACTGGAAACGAAACACCGAGGAAAGAATAAAGAAGGGACTGAATGCTTTCTACCAGTGTAGGAACTCCATAGGTACGAACTGGGGTCTTCCGCCTAGGGCCATTCGCTGGATTTATCTGGCGATTGTTAGCCGTTTATTACTTATGGCTGCGTTGTTTGGTGGTGTGCCGTAGATAAAAGTTTTCAACGGAAAATCTTAGATAAGGTACAACGGATTGCCTCCTTGAGTATCACTGGAGTGAGGAAGAGTTGCCCTCATGCTGCTCTTGACACTATGCTCTGCCTGACTCCGCTTGACTTATATGTCAAGTGGTGTTCAGCGCGTAGTGCCATATGCCTGAGTTAATCGGGTTGCTGGAAACAGCGCTCGATAGGTCACTCCAGAGTTCTGAATATCGTCTTTCCTGACGGAAGGTATGGACTTTCGGAAAAAGCCACTTATTATATTGTGCCTGAGGCTATGTTCCTACCTGGTTTAAGGATACTTATACCGGATAGGGCACAATGGAGTGGTGGGGTACTCCAGGGGCAGAGTGGTGTACCCATCTTCACAGATGGGTCTAAGTTAGGTGTACTATGTGCAGGTGCTGGGGTTTTCTGTAGGGAACTCGGTCTTCAACTCCACTTCAGGTTGAATGATGACTGCAGCTTTTTTCAGGCGGAGATTTTCGCAATACTGAAGGCTATTGAGGCCATAGCTGGTGGCCCATCTTCGGATTCGGAATTTTACATGATCTTCGTTGACAGTCAGGCTGCCCTTAGGACCATTGCGTCGGTCTGGTACAAGTTCACGTCCTCTAACCTAACCTACCTTTGATTTACCTGATTTTGGGTTTTCCCGCACTTCTTGAAGAATAAATCTGTGGTGTGTTACTAAACTTATGATAAATAAAAGTCGTTTTAAATATATTTTTAATATTTATTAATTAAAAATTATTAATTTAATTCGCTTTATGTATAAAGTCGGAGTCTGCGTGGAAAAAAAAAGAATGAGTGATAAAAATCAGTAAATGTCTGTTCTAAAGAATTCTAGAACACAGTGTTGGAATATGTTAACAAATGTATAAATACAAAAGCTAAAAAGTTTGTAAATACAGTGTCGTAAAAAATGCAAAAGAGAAATACACTGATAAAATATTTTTTTTTATATTTTTGCCACGCCTACAAATAGTATTTTGTGTAGCCATTTCTAGTTCGACATTTTGTATATCGGTGTTCATTTTTTAAATTTTTGTTGATTTCTCTTTAACTTTTTTGTTTCTGTAACTATTTTTTTTTTTGTTTTTTTTTATTGATTTGAATGAGTTCGAAGAAAATCGGACTGTACTATAACAGAGCCTCACTGATACCTCAGTGAGTAACAGATGATGAACTTTTTTTCCCCCCACTGGTGGGAAAAAAGGAACAAAAACAAAAAATAAAAAAAATAAAAAAGAAAAAAAAAATAAAAGGTAAGGAAAAGGAAAACATATACCATTCACATTGCGCGAATTCAGATGAGCATTGTTGAGGATAACAACGAGATCATTTGGAATTTCGTCCAAGTGCTATGAAGGTCACTTGAAGTCGCCGTAGTCTAGTAGGTAGTATGTTGGCTTATTAGACGTAAGGCCACGTTTCAAACCCCGGTCATACATCAAAACGAAAATATGAAAAAAAATATTTCTTCGGTGAATTCCTCTCAGCAGATTTCTGGCAAAAACTCTGAGATCAAATAAAATTGCCATGAAAAGTTTCTCAAAAATCTGTCGTTCAGAGAAGACTTTAAGCTGCAGGTCCCGCCACCCATGTATTAAATTAACTCACACAACATAAGTGGTGTGAGAAACTAGGTCCATAATCCTGACTGAAGGGTTGTAATGACCAATTATGTATGTATGCAATGAAGGTCACAACTGTGGAGGGGCCCTTTAGTGAGGCGAACACTTCGGCAATCCTCAGTTTGACTAAAGATACGTGCGTAGATTCAGACTCTGAAAGGCTCTCCTTCAGACGTATCCAGGTTTACCGCTAGGAGCAATGAGGAGACGACTTCCCCATCTAGAAATCCTCTACTCAATCAGAATGCATTCAACCCAATAGTGCAAATAGCTACCGATTTGGGCAGTGTGGGGAAAAGCATTCCGTAATATATGGAGAAATATCCGGGCGTATCGTACTACATAGGAAAAGAAATTCATATCACGGGGTTTGCACGGAAAACTATTTTTAATGTCTGCCACTGTACTTGCAATTTCAGAAAATCTTTTTTATTTCTGTACATATTTATTATAACTTTGCGAAACTTACGATGTAAAGAAAGATTTTTTTACCCAATTTAACAAAAAAAAAATCATATTTTCAGTTACGAAACCATGTAATCTTTAGCAATCAACAATTGGTGAATGGGTGTGCTAATTTGCTAATAATAAGGCCACCACTATATCTACACTATATATAATATATGTATGTTTTTTCTAATAATTTATACGTTATATTTTTTCATATTTGTTTTTTTTTTCCCCCTCAAACATTCTTAATTGTAAGTACTTTTACCAACGCTATAACATCTTTTTCAATTTGATAAAAATCAGAGGAAAAAAGTTTTCATACAGTGGTGTATGTATAAGTATACATATGTATATGTAGATATATATCAGAGATCAGCAACGAGTATTCAAAACGATGAGTAGATTCGAGTCATACTTATTATTTCTGATACTTATACGCATTCATACTTATTTTAATATGATACTCATACTACTCATACTCAAAGTTGGAAGTACTCGTCGTATTCACACTTAACAATACGCATGATGTTATTGACTTCGACTCGTCTCTACTTAACATTTACACGAAGCACAAAATAAGTATGATTCTCGTACGAACACTACTATACTCACAAGAAGATTGTGTGTATGCTTTGCTTGTTGTCTTTGTCTTTTCTTTCTTCTTTGTTTGTATATGCAACAATAACAAAGGCTGTAAATTATTATGAATGATTCGAGCCACTCGAATCACTTATAAGTATTATAAGTATTTTTCTAAATTTATGAATCAGAATGATGTCATACGTTTGATGTCAACGTTATACTCATACTCATTGTAATCTATACCAAAGAATATGGATATAAAGAATGCGCATCATGTAGAAGTAAAATTTCTTATGGCGGGTTGTAACATTACGACCCGCTCTCACCAAAAATTTGTTTAACCAAAGAATATGGATATAAAGAATGCGCATCATGTAGAAGTAAAATTTCTTATGGCGGGATGTACCAGTAAGACCCGCTCTCACCAAAATCTTTTTTAAAAATCATTTCTTGATGAGGGAGGGAAGACAGAAGAAAAATAAACACAAACAAAGAGCGTAACAATGTGTTGTTCTCATCGTACGTATGTATATGTGTATGTACGATTATGTACGTATGATCGTTTTTATTGTTTGACCAAAGACTATAAATAAGTAAAGATGTTGCACACAGTGTATTTAAAATTGACAAAATTTTATGCTTCTTAAGATGAAGGGGTAGGTAACAGGGAAAGCTAAATCGTCGTTCTCACTCTCATGTTAACTGAGAGAAAGAAAACAAAAAAGACTCAGTACACTTATTGTACTCAGAGAACTTATTATACTTAGAGAACGTATTGCTCTCTTTTCAAAGCTATTTATTCTCATAAGCGTGTATAAGTGTGTGAATGCATGTATACATACATTACCAAATAAAATAATAAACAAACTGAAAGAATTTTTGTTTTCACAAAATGTATGTGCAAATAGCCTGCGGAAAACAAATATTACCGTTTGTTTTATTGTAGGGTAAGAATATGTGTTTTATTGTTGTAGAAATGAAATTATATCGATTCGCACCGAATTATAATGTTATTTTTTAGACTATTCAATTATGTATGTATGTATTTACCATATGTGTCTATTTTTGTATAGAATGAAGTTGTAATAAAACGAATGCTTTTTTTGTTTAGTATTTATTAAATTTATTTATCATTTTAATGGTTAAAAATTTCAACTTTTTCCATACTGGATAATTTGAATTTGTATGTTTCCCATGTGGAATGCTTCCGTAGTAAAACAACAATTAGTAAATTAAGCATCTCCTTTCTGTGTTTATAACATTCGTTATTTTCATCAAACTAAAAGGAATAAATTGTATTTTTTGTGCAACTTACGCATTGGCCAACTACAAATGTTTTTATGTTTTTTATAGATTTATTTTCTAAAAAAAAATTTTTCGAAGACATATGAATTTTGCAAACTTCAAAAAATAAATCAGATGGAGCGATGGATTTGCATGAACGAACATTTCTGAAGGATATGACAAAATTTGCGCTGGTTTTATTATATCCACACGACATTTAACGCATGATATTCGTTGAGCTATGTAACCAACAAAATATCGACTTGATGTTAATTCAATTGGCACATTGTTGGACGTAAAACAATCGGTGCCTTCATTAAAATATTCTTTATTTTCATCGTATACATATATCTGCGACATCTATATCAGGGGTATGGGTACTTTCTGATATATTTCCAGTCCTATCAATATCTTCTAAAAATATAATTTATGATTTTAATTATATATTATATTTATTAAACGTTTTGTTTGAGCATGCACTACAATTTTTAAATTCACACTTTTTATAAAACAATTTTTCAGTTTTTCAGTTTCAAATGTCAACACAAAATGTGGATTTTTTATTTCGGTGCGAATCGATATAGTTTCATTTCTACAACAATAAAACACATATTCTTACCCTACAATAAAACAAACGGTAATATTTCTTTTCCACAGGCTATTTGCACATACATTTTGTGAAAACAAGACATCTTTCAGTTTGTTTATTATTTTATTTGGCAATGTAAAAGCACACACGTCTACACGCATATGAGAATAAATTAGAGAAGAGAACAATACGTTCTCTGAGTATAATAAGTTCCCTGAGTACAATAAGTGGCAGTAGCCGTACTGCCATCGACAAATTTGGCACTGGCAGTACAATGTATGGCAGTGCAACATCTTCATATATTTATAGTCTTTGATCTCATCGCGATGAGAGCAGAGAATGAGAGCAACGCATTGTTACGCTCTTCGTTTCTGTTTACTTCCCTCCTATCTTTCCCCCCGCGTCATGAAATATTTTTGAAAAATATTCCAAAATATGTTAAGATGCACATTCTTTATACTTTATTTTCTTTGGTTTAACATTACGACCCGCACAATTGTTCAGAGAGAACTCACACGCATTCTTGTGTTATTTGATTTAGTTGTCGATCAGACTGCGACAAGAACACGTGTGTAGCGGATGCGTTATCATTTTATTTCAGAATAACACTCAAAAAATATTTTATGTTAAAAATGTTCTATGTCATTAGCTGGCCGTATTTAATTTTTTTATTTTTTCTTCTAATAAAAAATGGGTTTTTTTATTTTTGTTTATCTAAAAAAAACTAGGTATAATTTTTAAGCCAAAGATGGATAGCTTTACATATGTATGTTGACGAAATGAAAATCAAAATATCGTATATTATTGACACTTCTATGGCTGTAAATAAATAAATTCTCTCAACTTATTTTCTCTCTCTTACTCACTAATCACAACCAGTGTTGCCGTTTAGCTATTTTTAACCAAAATTTCAGGATTTGGTTATTTATTTTTCTTATAAAAAGAGCTTTTGTTTGTAGAAATCAATTAATTTGTAAGACTAAAATTTTAGTTTGTTATTTTTTGTTTCTTTTCTTACTATGTTGTATTAATTATAATTTATATTTGAAAAAATAAAATAAAAAAACTGTGAATTTAATTTTGGTTATATTTTTTCTTATTTGGTAATTTTTTTCACAAATGTTGGTTACAATATTTTTTTTCTTGGCAACACTGACCAGAGTAAGTGATTTCAGAAAATTTAATAAAAAAGTGGTCAAACAACAAAAACGCACGATGAGAGCAACGCATTATTACGCTCTTCGTTTCTCTTTCCTTCCCTTCTATCTTTCCCCCCGCGTCATGAAGTATTTTTGAAAAATATTCCAAAATATGTTGAAATGCACATTCTTTATACTTTATTTTCTTTGCCTATACTTATAAAACAATGTTGTAGCGAGTACGAATGAATCAGAGTAGTTGAATTTCAATTCTGTTGATTCACTCATACTCAAAATTGCATGAGTGCTTATGAGTAGCGGAAAAACGATTCATTGCTGATCTCTGATATATATGTATATATAGTTTTAAGAGTATTATATATACTATATAAATATAAAATTTATATATATAGATATGAAATTTATGAATGAATTTATTTTGTTCATTTTGTTTTTCATTACACCTAAACTAATATTAAAAACATTTGTTTCTTATAGAGAATTGGTCAGACGGAATGAGCTGTGAATCACTGGATATATGTGTCAGGGAGTGGTGCTCAAAACATTTGCTATCTAAACCACATTTTAACTAAACGTTGATTTTTTAAACAAATACCATAAGTAGCTTTATAATTAATTTTTTTTTAATAAATTCAGCTATTTTCAACATTAAAAAAGAAAAATTATTCTTCATTCACTTCAAACAATAATAAAAAGAATAGTTTTAGCATGTTGAGTCGAAATTTAAGTGTTTAAAACATTTGCAACTCTTAAAAAGTTTATTTTGTTTTTTATTACTTCCAAATATATTTTAGGAATTGAGGAAATAAGCTTTTCAACGTAATCGTTTGGAATTGCATTCCACTGCTGTTCCAATTCGACGAAAAGTTCTTTTCCATTTCGGAATATTTTATTTCCGGTATTACGTTTTGCAATCATTCACATGTTCCAAATCGGGTTGAGATCGGGCTGTCACTGAACCAGTAATGCATGTCCCAAGAAACATCCTCATGATATTTCCCTCTGTGCTTAACTGTGACGGTTGTTTAAACTTTTCATCTAGAGATCGTTGTTGCCACCGGCATCCACTTGATAATGAAATTATTTTATTTTTTCTGATTTTATTAATTTATTCACATTTTTTGTTTACTTAAACGAAACTAATTTCTTAATTCATTATAATATTAAATATTGGTCAAATATTAATATTGTGATACTTCCCATTAAAAGACTTAAATTCACAAATTCTTAAAATAGCAAATATTCGCTAACTGTAATTATATTTTGTATTATACATTATTTTCTTCTTGATATATGTAAAAGAGAACTTCTCGTTGTTAATTATAACGGTACCTATTTATGTATCACATAGGCATCTGTAGTTACCAGTTATCAATTAGAAAATTTATTTGTCAGTCGGTAAAAGGCACGCAAGCGTACAAAATTGTTTTAAAGCGCTCAGCGCTCAAGCTAAAAATTAATAAATTGTTAAATTAATGCACCAGGAGTGCTCTTAAAAATTTTGTATTTCATTTAAAGCAGGCTCTTTTATATCGTGCCGTAATAATTCTTTAAAACAATTTTAGTGTTAAAAGGCAAAGTATATAAAATTAAAAAGAAAATAAACCTACGTGGTTACGCTTCACGCTAAAAATAAAAAGTAGTGGAAATAAAATGTCTGAAAACGAAGACTTAACAAGAGACCATAATTGTAAAAACTGCAATGCAGTGGATAATGATCGCATGGTACAGTGCGACAAATGTGATCAGTGGTATCATAATGATTGTGCCGCAGTGAACAGTGGAGTTGATGATGTCAGCTGGAATTGTAAAGGTTGTAATTCAAACAATGGCGAAGCAACGACAAGCACCACAAGTCGCTTAGGTAAAACTCCAGTTTCTATGGGTCTATCAAAGCAGCCGCAGGCAACGTCATCACCAACGACTTTAAGAGAGACGCGCCAACTGGCTAGTACGATCGCAGGAAAAACCGGCAATAGGATTTTACCATCAAGCAATGCAGTTTCAACATCGCCGGTACCTATGAGCACAAAAATAAATTTACCATTTTACAGCCAAGCGAACACCAACAACTCCTCTCCAGGAAGACCATCTTGTTCAAAGCCTTTTATTTCAACCGTTGCTACTAACTTATCATCATTTCCATATAATACGAATAAACAACAAGCAGCACCAAAGCAACAGAAAGAGATTTTTGCAATGCAAGTGGATTTACAGCTATACCAACTATTATCACAAATTGGTGAAAAAGGTGAGTTTGAGCAAAATCCTTCTAACATGACTTGTAATTGGAACTTTGTTTCTGGTCCGACTTCATCACAACTGGCCGCACGCCAAGCAATTCCCCGCGATTTACCGCATTTTAATGGGGATCCTGAGGAATGGCCGCTATTTATTAGCACCTTCAAATATAGTACAGAGTTAGCAGGTTATTCAAATGCAGAAAATTTGATACGGCTTCAAGCCTGCCTTAAAGGAAAGGCAAGGGACTTAGTAAAGAGAAGGCTCATGTTACCTAAAATGGTGCCTTCTAACATGACTTGTAATTGGAACTTTGTTTCTGGTCCGACTTCATCACAACTGGCCGCACGCCAAGCAATTCCCCGCGATTTACCGCATTTTAATGGGGATCCTGAGGAATGGCCGCTATTTATTAGCACCTTCAAATATAGTACAGAGTTAGCAGGTTATTCAAATGCAGAAAATTTGATACGGCTTCAAGCCTGCCTTAAAGGAAAGGCAAGGGACTTAGTAAAGAGAAGGCTCATGTTACCTAAAATGGTGCCAGAAATAATTTATACTTTAAAAATGTGTTTTGGACGACCGGAACATATTTTAGAGCGAGTAATTGAAAATGCGAGAAAAATACAAATACTTCCGCCGACGAAAATCCTCTACTGAATCCTCCACGTGGGTGTCGGCTGGTAATGGTGGTTGCCCGATGGGGTGTCCACCAGCCAAGGGGGGAGTCCACACTCATTTGATCGTAGGATCGGATGAATTGTGGCTCTCACCATAGGATAGAGGTATGGGCTGGACTAAGGTGTTACACGGCCCGTGCAGATAGTCAGCCTGGCTGGGGGCCCATCAAAAATATCCCAGTCGCTAACGGAGTATCCTGGATACCGTGCGACCTCCAGGATTAACCAACCTTACCTGGGCACAGCGGATCCCTGCTCAGGTGGACCTTCCCCTTATCCGCAACTCGTGGGACCAAAATATGAATAATGAAACAAATAAAATAAAGGAAAATCTGAAAAACTCCTCCACTAGGGAGGACGAGAACGGAACTCGTAATAATCCGCGTACGAGTGTTAAGCCGACGCCCTTCTCCACAAAAAAGGTAAAAGACTTGGTTGATGCTAAGGCAGACCAAGAACCCAGTACCTCAAAAGATAATAAACAACAAGCCAAAAGCGTCGGCCTTTCCAAAAGCAAGGTTGCTCCAAAATCCGGACCTTCGTCCAGCAAGAGTGGCCTTGGAATGTAAAGATTGACACGGCTCCAAGACTAAAAGAATCGAAGCAGCGGTACAGGGAGCGATTGAGCGCTAAGCAGGTTCTAGACAGGATCTCCAAGATCTCAATAGATAACCCACGCAGCGCGAAGTGCAGTCACTGGCCTGGGCCAAGGAAAAGCTCGATGAACTCGATAAAATGTCGGCCACGGAGGCGGCTGTCAAAAGACAGCGATCTTCTGAAGGCGACGCACCAGGCGCTAAAAAATCACGCAGCTCGCATCGCACCAATATCTTATACAGTGAGGTACTAAAAGACTGCATAGAGATGGCGGTTGTAGATCGCTCAGATCCAGACGGCAGTATTACTCCGTCGAATTGGAGACTTGTAGCAGACGCCTTTGCGGACGTCTTTCTAGAAGTAATGGAGGAGAATCCGGGACCAGTTCCAGTTTACCAGATCTGTGGCTGGCACCAAGGACACGTGAAGTTAGTAACGTGTGCCGATAAGAGAGCCCCGGATCTCTTCTCCATCGCCATAACGAGGGTAGGTGAAATCTGGAAGGGCGCCAAATTAAAAGTAGTGCCCAATGATGTCATACCTAGTAGACCCAGAACACGCTCTTGGATACCTTTAACTCCAAAGGAGCCGGAAAAAGTACTTAGGATAATAAAAACGTGTAATCCAAAGTTACCAACACACAATTGGAAGATTGCAAAGCTAGAGGAGCGCCATGGATCTTGCTGTGCGACCATCATAGTCAATCCGGAATTCCTGGAGCACCTAGCAAAATCCAATGGTGTGGTGGCCTTTGGATTTGAACACATTATCCTAAAGGTATACAAAAAGGCTAACCGCCCTATGGAGTCGGGTGACAACGCCCCTCAGGGGGACAAGCCACAAGACGAACACAAGGGCGGACCGGACGAAGAAGAAAAGGAGGGTGATAACCTTACAGCATCCTCAACACAGATCCATAGCCGATCCCGAGTTAGCACTTTCTCTTCCACTGGATCGGATATAGCATCTGTCTTTGATATGCTGCTAAGGGAATCTCAACTCCTAGACGAGGCTGATCAGAAAGATGATGGCGTGGATACAACAGTGGTGGAGAGGAAAGAGGATGAAACAGATCCAAGGCAGCATCTGCTGCACTGCTTCTCCGGCTGGCGGTTTATAGCCAACAAGGTATGTGGATTAGGGCTCAAAGATTATAGACTGGTTCACGCCAAACTTATAGGTAGGCCCAGATCCTGTATACTAATTGAGAATAACTTAATAGCATATTTGCTCCCTTCTTTTAGTAATGAAGACCTAACTACGATTGCAACAGAGATAAATGGAAGGCAGTATTGGATCTCCTCCAGTTATATGACACATCCAGCCGAAGATCCTCCACCAGATACAGTAAAAAGACTGGTCACCGAAGCCAAGCGCGCTAAAGTTGGCCTACTCATTGGATGCGACGCCAACTCTCACTATACCACGGACGTTAATGAACGGGGTGAGTCACTATTTGATTTTATAATCTCGAATAATTTAATAGTATGCAACGTGGGTAGCACGCCCACGTTTACAACCAAAAGTAGAAAAGAGGTACTGGATATAACAAGTGCCTCGAGAAGTAGTTCCGATGAGGTCAGAGATTAGAAAGTTTCTGAGGAGCACTCCTTCTCTGACCATAGATACATTGAATTCTCTCTAGATAGGGAGATCAAAAGTATGAGGACGGTTAGGAATCCCAGAAACACGAATTGGGATGTCTATGATCGTCTTGTCAATCTGGGCATGGGTCCACTTACGCAAAGTGGAATTGATAGTGTTTTGGAATTGGAAGCTACTGTGGCTGTTTTTACGAAGGTCATATTAGAGGCTTTTAAGAAAGCATGTCCAAAGAGGGTTAGCAGAGGGGGGCACAAACCTCCTTAGTGGTACCGGGATCTGGAGAGGCTCAGGAAAAAGTCGCGTAGACTTTTTAACGCGGCGAGGAAATCTGGTAATGCGGAACATTGGGAACAATATAAGGTGTCCCTAGGCGACTACAAGAAAAACTTGAGATGCACCAAGAGAGATTCGTGGAGAAGCTTCTGTAGTAATATGGAAACTATCAACGAAACCTCCAGACTAAGGAAGATTCTTGCGACAACGGCCTTCCTGCCGAGTGTGCTACAAAAGACGGATGGTTCGTGGACCAACTCGGAAAAGGAAACTTTAGAGCTTCTCGTGAATACGCACTTTCCACTAAGCCAAAACTTGGATGCAGGTGAGTCTTGGAAAGCGGTTCACAGGAAAACTACTATCAATCATGTCTGTAGGGGCAATCAAATGGGCAATAAATGGATTTAAACCGTTTAAATCCCCGGGTCCAGACGGAATATATCCAGTCCTACTACAACATCTGAAACTGGAACACATCGCGATACTTAGAGAGATGTTTTCCGCCAGTATTCGGCTAAACCACATACCGTCGGAATGGTGCAAAGTAGGAGTGGTCTTCATACCGAAGGCGGGGAGAAACTCTCACACCACACCTAAGGATTTTAGACCTTCTTCTTTCCTGCTGAAAACCATGGAGAGACTCATTGATGTTGAACTACGCCAGACCTTAGATGGAAATCTGCTATCTAGGCAACAGCATGCGTACAATAAGGGAAGGTCTGTTGACACTGCCTTAAGGTGTAAACACATAGACGACAGACGACAGATAACAGAAAGCAGAACAGAAAAAGCCAAGACAACAACCTAAGCAGCTCCTGCCCAAATTAAAATATTTTCTATTTTTGTGAGCAGCTAAAAGCAAATTAGTGATGCCAATACAACATAAAATAATAATTAAATAACAGCTTAAAATACTTATTGAAGAGAAACGTACAATCAAAAAATAAAAAAACAATCCATGTATTTATAAAAAGTTAAATTTAATTATAAAGGGTTTATTAATCTAATTTTGTATGCGAATTCGTTTGATAAGCCCGTTAACCAAAAATATTTTTTATGAATACAATCAATTGTGAAAGAAATAGTTTCTCAGAATGCGAGGATTAATTTAATAATTTTTGAAATTTTAGAAAAAAATACATAGTCCATTATTAAAGTAACATGAATTGTTTTTGTGTATGTAGAATCGAATCATACTCATAATTTCTGATACTTATACGCATTCATGCTTATTTGAATATCATGGAACCTCTACTCATAGTCAAAGTTTGAAGTACTCATCATATTCGTACTTAACAACACGTCTGATGTTGCTGATTTCGACTTTCCATAATTCAATATTTACAAGAATCACAAAATAAGTATAATTCGCATACGAATACTAAAATACTCACTAAATGGTTGTGTGTTTGCTCTACTTGCCGCTTTATCTGTTTTACTTATGTGTCTTTTTTTTAAATGCTACAACAACTAAGGCTGTAAATTTTGATGAATGATTCGAGTCCCACGAACCTCATTTATAAGAATTTTTCTAAAGCTATGAATATGAATTAGTAGGCTTATGAATCAAACATATTTCGAATGGTATGAGTTTGACGTCAACGATGAGTATGCGTAGAAACTCATTTGCAACCTGTACTAATAAATCAACGTTGTAAGAGTACGAATGAATCAGAGTAAATTTCAATATTGTTGACTCACTTATATTCAAAATTTCATGAGTGCTTATGAGTAGAGAAAAACGTTTCATTGAGGATCTCTGGCATATACATACATACATACATATGTGTGAATATGCGGTTTTTTATATTTGTGATTTTATTTTTGCGTACCTAAAAAATTCGATAGTGACACCACTGAAAGTTTTTATAATTTAAATTATTGTTTATTGTTTTGGTTTTTTATCAGCTGTTTTTTTTCTGCGCTGTTTTCAAAGAATTTAAGCAGCCGGCATACGGCAGAAAAAACAGTTGGCATAATTTTCTGTCGACCTGACGAGCTGTTCTCTGTCGTCTATGTGTTTATACCTTTACATAACCTAACGTGTACGATAGAGAAATCGCTGGCACGAAAGGATATACCTTGGCTGTTTTTCTGGATATAGAAGGAGCCTTCAATAACGTGGAACTGGGTGCTATTTCCGGTGCACTAACAAGACTGAATGTACAGGACACTCTGGTGAACTGGATATCCAGACTACTATGTGGGAGAACAATCTACCCGACAAGAAGGAGAACTCCACAGGGTGGAGTACTCTCCCCTCTCCTATGGAACCTTGTGATGAATGAGCTGCTAGTGATGTTCGAAAACGTGGGATGCGGGGCGATTGCCTATGCGGATGACGTTGTTCTCACTATTTCGGGCAGATTTGTCGACACCATCAGACAGGATGCAACTTGCCCTAGGAAAGGTTAGGGCGTGGGCATCTAGTCTTGGTTTGGATGTTAATCCCGGTAAAACGGAAGTTGTACTCTTCACGAGAAAATACAAGCCTCCACCTTTTCGTCCACTAGGATTGTATGGGGCGGAACTTGAACTCAAGCAGGTAGCGCGCTACTTGGGCCTTATCCTGGATAGGAAGCTATCGTGGAAACCAAATATCACTAACAGACTGAGGAAAGCCTCCATCGCCCTCTACGCCTGTAACAAGCTGTTGGGGAAGAAATGGGGCCTGAGACCTGGATGACTCACTGGATCTACACAACGGTGGTCAGACCTATCCTGACCTACGGATGCCTGGTGTGGTGGGAATCCCTGAATAGGACAATGAACTTAAACCTGATACGCAGGTTACAACGATCTGCTTGCATAATTATTAGTGGTGCCCTGCGCACTACTCCTACGATCGCTCTGGAGATGATCCTATACCTTCTACCGCTTGACCTATACTGCAGGGGTGTGGCGGCTAGGGTTAGTAGGCGTCTTTGGCCGACTGGACAACGGCATGCATCGTGCATTGGTCATACAAGGATACTTGAAGAAACTGATATTGTCGGAAGCATTGACTATATGACACCGCGATATGACTTCTCAATTAATTTTAGGACATCCATTCCGAAAAGAGAGGACTGGAGGAAGGCTGCGGCGCACCTCGCGGGGGATACCGCACAAATCTACACCGATGGCTCCAAATTGGAAGGAGCCGTTGGAATTGGTATCTATTCGAAATCAATCGGAATACCCAAGTCTATAAGGCTACCAGATCACTCCAGCGTCTTTCAGGCGGAATTCAGGCTGCGGTGAAAATTATTGTGGACAAAAATGTTCACAGGCGAAAAATCACCATACTTTCCAAGCGGCCATCAAAGTATTGGATTCCAGTGTAATAAACTCCAAGACGGTGTACGACTGTCGCAGATGTCTCAATGAGATGGCGAACCGATATGATGTTTGTATCACATGGGTACCGGGACATAGAGATATTCCCGGCAACTGCAGAGCGGATGATTTGGCCAGAAGGGGCACGACCATCGAATTCTCTAATGAATTCTCTACATTGGGAATCCCTTTGGGAACCTGCAGGCTTATAATTGACAATGCAATCGTAGACCTTGTCAACAGTAGGTGGGCAGCTTCGGATAAGGGCAGAACGGCGCAAAAAATCTGGCCAAGGCGTACGGCGACTTTGCTTAAACCCCAAAGAAGCAGGCTTAGCGCTATTATCGGGGTTATTACGGGGCATTGTATTATAGGAACGCATGCGAGGCGTATTGGTCTTGGACACCTCGCAAATGGTTTACAGAAGCTGTGGAGATGAGGAAGAGGATGAAACTATTCTTCACCTACTGTGCACATGCCCGGCACATGGTCAGAGGAGAAAGAGACACCTGGGTGCCTACTACATGGAGGACCTAGATGAACTGCCATGCATGGATATTGGCAGTCTGAGTCGCTTCATCGGAATCTCTAAGTGGTTCCTGGAATAGGGGAGAATGTGAAACTGTGGTACCACAATGGGCCCTGTGTGCGGCCTAAGTGTGTCCGCTCATCACTCCATCGAGGGGACAGCCACTTCTACATACCTCCACCAAAGGATAAGTTGGAGTCGATGATTGATTTTGCACTGTGTAAAAAATATATATTCCACCAAGGAGGTCTGCGAAATGAATGACTATATGAATAACCTCATGTTAGTTAAGGAACTAGTTGACAAGCTGTCTAGCCAATATAAATGAAGCCGGGCTACGTACCCAAAAGATAATAAGTTACCTATAATGAAAACTTTTAGTGATTGGATTTTTCAAATCGCTGATTCTGCGAGCACAGTTGTTTCAGTCGTACCTACAATCAAAAATGCTAATATAAATACACATACAGAAGAACGACAAGCATTTAAATTGAAGTGTTTTGTGTGCAACAGTGAGCATAATGTAGCAGTTTGCGAAGAATTCGAAAAGTTTTCTTTGGATAGAAAGGGGGATATAGTAAAGAAAAACAATTTGTGTCGTCATTGTTTGAATAAACACAAAGGTAAATGCTTTGCCAGAAAAGAATGCGGTATTGATGGCTGCAGTATTAAGCATTATAAATTGTTACATAAATATTCTAATGAATCTAACTCGTCTTCGCCACAGAACAACACTACCCAACCAAATACATAACACTATTAGTGAAACAATTAACTCGCATTCTATGACGGGCCAAAACCACAAGCAAATTTTCAGAATATTACCTATTCGGCTTTATAAAAGAAGTGGATATATCAATACATATGCAAGTTATGGAAACAGCATAAAAATGCTCTTATATGAATTTCCATAACTGTTCTAAATAAGTTTCATTCAACCTGAGAATTATTTGCTGACGGTTAATAAAATATTCATAAAAAATTGTTTTCGAATAAAACTGCTGAATGTTAGAAATAATTATGTTGCAATTTAATATTATGTTTTTTACTAAAAATACTTATTGTGCTTTTCACTAGGTATAATTATAACACCTAGAATAAATCTAAGTTTAATTTTATGTAAGACGTGTTTTGGGAATGTGAAGAAATGTGAAAAATAAAAATATAAATTAAAAATAAAAAAATAATTTTTTTTATTAAAAACTTTAACCGGGATCCTTTTTTTTAAAAAAAAGGGTCCAAAAATAAATAAGTATTCTTCAAAAAAAAAGGAGAAAAAATTCAATAAAAAAGTATCCTTCAAAAAAAGGAGAAAAAATTCAATAAATAAATATCCTTCATAAAGGAGAAAAAAAAACACACAAAAAATTTAAAATAGTGCATTGGTATTAATAAAAATTCTTTACAATTAAATAATGCAAATTTAAATAAAAAAAACTGTGAAACAAAGTAAATTAAAAGTATCTACAAAGCAAAGTAAACAAAAACAAGCAAATTTGTCACTTACTAAAGAACAACAAAGAATATAATTGAACAAAAAAAACTGCAAATAATGTGAACAATTTTTTACAAATAAAAAAAGATCCACAAATAAGGACAAAATCTGCAGATAAGGTGAACAAATTTTTACAAGTGGACTGAGAAAAAAATCTACAAATAAGGAGAAAAATTCCGCAAGGTGAAAAAATCCACAAATAAAGTAAAAAAAACTACAAACAAGGAGAAAAATTCTACATATAAGGTGAAAAAATCCACAAATAAAGTGAAAAAAACTACAAACAAGGAGGAAAATTCTACATATAAGGTGAAAAAATCTACAAATAGAGAGGAAAAATTCTACAGATAAGGAGGAAAATTCTACAGGAAAAAAAATTCTACAAGTGAATATTTCAACATCGGGAAGATAAGCATCCGGAGATTTTAAATGTAAGATTATCTTATATTCATGTTTATTATATTTGTTCTAAAATTGATTTAAATTTAAATATTTTTTTATTAATGTTAAATCTTGGTTGAAATGAAGAATTAAATTATATTTTATATATTTATCCAATTACGTTGCAAGATTTTATTATAAAAAACCAATATATGATTTTTAATTTTCTTGTGAAATAATATTATTTGAATCATATAATTTTGTATTTTGTTGTATTGATTAAAACTGGCTTATCCAATAGAAAGTGTAGTAGAAAATTTAAAGGACGAAGAATTTAAATATTTGACTGATAACAGGACACTAGATATAGTTGACGAGGAATTAGAAGAATTAGAAAGAAAATATAGTATAGACGACTCAGTTGACGAAATTACTGGACTGTTTAGGAATATGACAACAAACAATATGGATACAGAACAGGTTGTACGACTAGTTACACAATCTACAGCACCACTTTTAAGAGAGTTGGAATTGCTGAAGGAAAATTTTAACAGACTTACAGTCGCAAATACTGTTACTGAGTACAGACAGGAAACTATTGACGAAACCAAAAGATGTGACGAAAGTTTGGACATTATTAAATCCCTTCCAAGTTTTAATGGTAAGGATAATTCGTATGTGAGTTGGCGAGAAGCAGCAAACAATTCAATGAGTCTCTATGTTAGGGGTAGTCGTAGGTACTTCGCGGCATTGACCATTTTACGCAATAAAATATTAGATGATGCAAATGACGCTTTGACAAATCATGCTACTGTACTTAATTTTGATGCTATTATAGCTCGTTTAGATTTTGCCTATGCCGACAAAAGGCCAATTCATATTATTGAACAGGAATTAAGTATTATGAGGCAGGGTTCTTTGACTATATTAGATTATTATAACGAAGTGAACAAAAAACTGACCTTATTAATAAATAAGACGATAATGACACACGGTTCAAATTCTTCACTGACAAATGAATTAAATAATAAAAATCGGCAATATGCTCTCAGGGTTTTTATTACTGGATTAAACCCGCCATTGGCAAATATTCTAAAACTCCACAAAATGGACAAAGTCAAAATTACGCTCGAGGACCACAATTCGGTCAATGGCAACAGCGACCACAAAACTCCAATCAAGTTTTTCAAAAACCTCAATTTAATTATGGCTTAAAAAGACAGCTACCAAGCGGACAGTTTAGTTCTCAACCAAATAATAAGGCACAAAGAATAAATAATCTAAATGAAACTGCTTTTTTAGACGTGACCCCGGATTGCCCTATATCATCAGAACAGGAGCATCCGGAAAACCTCTCAGAATTTTAATTGACAGTGGGGCAACTAGTTGTTACTGTAGCCCAAATGTCCTTACCAACAGAAAAAAATTAGTAGTTAAAAAGAGAGTTAAAACTGTAAACGGATTCACTATCATTGAGCATTTCTACGATGCGATGCTTTTTGGCATAAGGGAAATGTTCTATGAAATTCCCAACCTAGAATCCGATTTACTAATAGGATATAATTTTTTGAAAAAAGCAAATATTAAACTTGACTTTGAGAATGGCACAATTACTTGTGGCAATAAAACAGATAAATTTTTGAATTTTAATAAACCTCCGTTAGTATCTGGTAGAACTGTTAATTATAATAAAGAGCAGCGTTTCCTGCTCCACCACCTTGATTAAAACATGGCTTCTTTTCAGCCGGTCCAATGGTGGTTTATTGAAGTTCTTATTACCGCCTTGATTTTCCTGTCTTTATGGCAGACTCCGCCACCATTGACCTCAGTTTTTACCCCAGCTTCCATTATTTTTTTTTCCAATTAACTTGTTTTCTTCAAAAAATTTCACACAATTTTCTCTTCACAGCAATTTTTTATTTGCTTCAATCCTAAAGAAAATACAGACTGAAGATGACTTTAGAAAGGAATTTGAACAAAATTTGATTTATAGATTAAAATTAATAAAAGAAGAAATATTAAACATTCAATATGCTCTACAATGGGCCAAAGCAGGAGTTATAAATACCTTTATATTATCCGAGCCAGAAATTGACGAAATAAAAAAGCAATTAGACCATGAACAATTCCCATATTCAAATATTGATGAAGCTTTAGAATTGTCTGACATTAGAATTGCCTCAAGCAATACAACAATTATTTACATAGTAAATTTGCCTACTATTAATAAACAAATTTGTGAAAATATTGTAATTAAACCGTTAAAAAGGCAAAAAACTATAATAAGAATTGGAAATGAAAATATTGTTAGATGTAAGAATGAAATTTTTGAAATGAAAACTAATTGTAAAACCTATAATAAGCTATCAATATGTAACAATAGAAATCTTTTAAATATTACAAACACAAATTGTATTCCAAAATTATTGTCTAGTGAAAATCACAATTGTACAAAGTCATTAGAACCTTAAAACAAATTCTCCAAAATGATTCAATCGGGACGATTAAACTAACAAAAGGGGGAGTTATGGAAACAGCATAAAAACGCTCTTATATGAATTTCCATAACTGTTCTAAATAAGTTTCATTCAACCTGAGAATTATTTGCTGACGGTTAATAAAATATTCATAAAAAATTGTTTTCGAATAAAACTGCTGAATGTTAGAAATAATTATGTTGCAATTTAATATTATGTTTTTTACTAAAAATACTGATTGTGCTTTTCACTAGGTATAATTATAACACCTAGAATAAATTTAAGTTTAGTTTTATGTAAGGGTGCGAACAGAGTGGACACTGATGCCGAGCGGATCCGAGCCGAGCTTATTGACGCTTATTTTCATGCGAGAAGAACATTTGGGTATAACACAGTGAATGCGAGAAATCGGCGCTGAAATTCTGTTTATTGCATGTGTTTTGCTTTTTTTATGTCATTTAGTCTTGTTGTTCATTTGTGTTTATAAAATTGCTGTACACTGTAATGGATTTCTCTGATGAAGAGTATTTTGCTTCTCCTAGTGTGATTAATAAAATTATTAAAAGAATTTGGAAAACATCTAATTACACTAAAAAGGAATGAATTTGGTGAATTTCATCATTTATATAATGATTTAAGAAAATTTCACTTATTATTTGTTCGATATCCATTTTTTTTTATTGTAAACCATAAAAAAACACGCCTGCACACTAAAAAGTAAACATCAACAATGCAAACAAGCGCGCAAAACGCTTTGAAACTGTTTTCTCGCACTCATCGGCTTTGATCTCTGCTTTTGTCGGCGTTCACTGTGTTATACACAAGCTTATTTGTATTGACTTGTATGTAACCAGTTTTATCGCATTGACAATCTTTATCGCACTGACAATCTCGGCTCGGCTTTCAGCGCGCACTCTGTACGCACCCTAAGACGTGTTTTGGGAATGTGAAGAAATGTGAAAAATAAAAATATAAATTAAAAATAAAAAAATAATTTTTTTTATTAAAAACTTAAACTAAAAACTTTAATTTGCATTTCTTGATGAAGGTTCTTCTGTGTCGTAAATCGAAAAGGAAGTTTTTGATCTACTTGATCTTGATGGTGAAGAGCAGTCGTTATGCTTAAGGTGGACGGGTAATACCACTCGCCAAGATAATGCATCTGTAAAAACGTCGCTAAATATTGCAAATATAAACAATGGTAACAAATTTACACTTCAGTGTGTGCATACGGTTGAAAATTTAGATCTACCCGAGCAGACATTATTATTTCTTTATTAGTATTAAAATACTTTTTAAAAGCAATTGTACTACAATTTCATCACATATAAAATTTTCTAATAATACATATTTTCAGATATTATATTTACAAAAAAAAAAAACAATGTTTCTTATATGTATATATTAAAATTACGTTCCATTTTCACATTATTTGGTATGGAGTTGTAAAGTTGAAAACCCTTATAAAATAGTGACCGCTGCATTGCAGATGATGACATTAAATATGAAAGATATGGTAAAAAACTATCCCTACTTAAGAGGACTTCCCATACAGTCTTTTGAAAAAGTGAGGCCGAGCATCTTAATTGGTTTAAATAACTGGAGTGTCGCAGTGCCGCTAAAGATCCGTGAAGGGCCGTGGAATCAACCAATTGCCACAAAAACGCGGTTAGGCTGGACAATTCAGGGCAATAGTGAACGCTCTAACCAAAGTGAGTGGCTAAACATTCATAGCTGTGAATGTGAAAAGCATTACAATGATTTGCGTAAAATGGTGAAAGATAGTTTCAATATAGAAGAATCACCAAAAGCGTCATTGCTATCTTTTGAAGATAATAAATCAATGGAGATCTTGAAGGCCACATGCAAGAAAGTTGTTGGACACTATGAAGTTGAGTTATTGTGGAAAAATGATGTTCGTGTGCTGCCTGAAAGCTACAATAACGCTTACAAGCGTCTCATGTGCCTAGAGAAAAAATTTCAAAAGGAGCCCGATTTAAAAATTATGTTACAAAATCAAACTGATAATTTGCTACAAAAAGGTAATGCCGTAAAGTTAAGTATAGAAGAGATAATGAAAACTGTGGAACGAGTGTGGTATCTCCCAATATTTATTATTAAAAATCCCAACAAGCCCGGTAAAATAAGAATGGTATAGGATGCCGCTGCCAAATCTAATGGATCATATCTTAATGACTTTGTAAGCAGGGGACCCGACCTGTTAAAATCATTATTTGATGTATTGCTGAGTTTTCGTGTAGGAACAGTTGCAGTTTGCGGTGCTATTGCCGAGATATTCCACCAGATAAATACTACAGAGTGATATGCACGCTCAGAGATTCCTATGGTGGGGAATAAATGATGACATTTATACGCCAAGCGTTTATGTAATGCGAGCATTAACATTTGGTATCTCGTGTGGTCCATGCATAGCACATTACGTACGCGACTTCAATGCTGAAAAATTCAAAGAAAAGTTTCCACGGGCAGTAGAATCCATTCAGCATAATCATTACGTAGACGACTTCATCGATAGTGTAGACAACGTTCAACAAGCCATCGAATTAGCATCGCAAGTAAAATCTATTTATGCTGCCGCAGGTTTCCATATTCGAAATTAGTCTTCAAAGGTCGTAAATAATCTACAGGATGTAGATTCCCAAGATCAGAAACCGAAAGATCTAGGAGATACAGAAAAGGTTTTGGGGATGTATTGGGACCCCAATAACGACTCGTTTTTCTATATCTTCAAATTTGTCAGACTTCGCCGTGAAGTATGTACTAAAGAAATTACCCCTACAAAAAGAGAACTACTTCAGGTGTTGATGTCAATTTTTGACCCTCTGGGTTTAATATCATGCTTTAAAAATTCTTCTACAAGAAGTCTGGCGATCTGGCATCGATTGGGATGAGGAGCTTTGTGTCTTTCTATTACCCAAATGGCAAAAATGGAAAACGGCTATTACACACATAACTTCTATTCGAATACCTCGATGCTACTCTCATTACATTAATGAGGCGACTCATATTGAACTACATACATTTACCGATGCTGGCGAAGAAGCTTATGCAGCAGTTTCTTATATTCGTATTGTGTACCAAGGACACTATGATGTGACTATCGCTGCAGGCAAATCGAAAGTTGCTCCATTAAATCCCATGTCCATACCAAGACTGGAGCTACAAGCTGCTGTTGTGGGTGTTAGGCTAGCCAAGAAGGTAGCAAATATTTCACGTATAAATTTCACCGCGAAGTATTCAAAGAACCGATTCTAAAACCGTACTACGGTGGCTAGGAATGGATCCCAAAAGGTTCCAATTATTTGTTATGCATCGTGTTGGCGAAATATTAGAAACAACAGAGGTAACGCAATGACGATGGGTACCCTCCAAAATGAACCCGGCGGATTTAGCAACAAAGGTTCTAACACGATGGGATGTCTCCTTATTCTGGTGCTGAATTTCTTCAGGAAGATATGTCAACATGGCCAACTTGCAACAATTTGGGCGAATGCAATCAAGAGGAAATTCGACATCGTTTACTACTCATTAATGGAGAAGAAATGAACGTATTACTTAACGTTAAGAATTTTTCCAACTGGAGAAGACTTTACCGAGCTGTAGCTACCTTTATACTCTACTTGGGTAAGCTTAAAGCACGATGTGAAAAAAGGAAGTTGCCAACAGAAGTTTCATTCGAAATGTTGCAACATGCAAGGTCCGTATTGTACCGAAAAGCACAGCACAGAGAATTTTATGAAGAAATATATTATTTAAAAGAGGGTAAGAGTATTGAAAAAACCAGTAAACTAATATCTTTAAATGTATACCTAGATGACAAGGGAGTATTAAGAGCTAAAGGTCGTGCATCATTCCTAAATTATGAAGATGCGATAATATTGCCTACCAATCACCATGTGACATTTCTAATAGTTCGCCATGAACATGAAACATTTCATCATACGTCACATGAGACCGTCATCAACAATATTAAAAGTAAATATTACATACCTAAGCTACGAGTACTCTATAAAAGCGTAAGGAAATCTTGTCAAATTTGCAAAAATGCAAATGCCGCACCAGTTATGCCACAAATGTCTTCACTACCGCCTGCTCCGTTAGCAAGTTTCGAAACCGATTAGATTAGGAATAGATTACTCTGGACCGCTTTATGTCACCGTGGGAAGAAGAAAGGAGAAGTGATGGGGTGTTTTATTTACCTGTTTAATTGTAACAGCAGTTCATCTTGAAATTGCTCACAATCTCGATACTAGTTCTTGTGTTATGTGCATTAAAAATTTTATAGCTCGAAGAGGAACCCCAAAAGAAATATACACCGATAATGGCACTAACTTTATAAGTGCATCTAAAATATTTAGCCCTCAAGTTGAGAGTACTGAGGAAATTCAACCCATCTGCCGCGCCCCAAATGGATGGAGCCTGGGAAAGACTTGTGCGTTCGGTAAAAACTGCATTATATTATATATATGTCCCCACATGAATTTTAATGATGAAACCCTAAAATGTGCTCTAGCTGAAGTAGAGTTCATTATTAATTCACGACCACTTACTTTTGTGTCACTGGAATCGTGCGACGATGAGGCACTTACACCAAACCATTTGTTTGTGTGGCCTCAAGCCCATTACTGCAAAGAAGTTGATTTACGACAACGATGGAATCAAACTAAGCTATTTTCAGATAAGTTTTGGCATTGCTGGATAAAGGAATATGCACCAACACTTATCAGAAGAGGTAAATGGCATGAAAAACAGTTCCACTACGAATCGGTGGTATCGTCATCATAATTGATGAAAACCTTCCGAGGCATTGTTGGCCAAAAGGCAAAATAATTGATACAATCATAGCAAAGGATGGCCAGGTACGTCAGGTGAAGGTTCAAACTAAAAATGGTAGTTTCCAACGACCAACGATGAAGATAGCAAGACTAGACGTCGACAATAATGAAGGGTAAACTCGCCCACGGACTCATTTACGAGGGGGAGAATGTTACCGCCGACATCCACCTGATAATGAAATTATTTTATTTTTTCTGATTTTAATAATTTATTCACATTTTTTGTTTATTTAAACGAAAATAATTTCTTTAATCATTATAATATTAAATGGTCAAATATTAATATTGGGATACTTCCCATTAAAAGTCTTAAATTCTCAAATTCTTAAAATAGCAAATATTCGCTAACTGTAATTATATTTTGTATTATACATTATTTTCTTCTTGAAATATGTAAAAGAGAACTTTTTGTTGCTAATTATAAAGCACTTATTATTATTAAATAATGAAATAACGGTACCTATTTATGTATCATATAGGCATCTGAAGTTACCAGTTATCAATTAGAAAATTTATTTGTCAGTCGGTAAAAATACAAAATTGTTTTAAAGCGCTCAGCGATCAATCTAAAAATGTATAAATTGTTAAATTAATGCACCAGGAGTGCTCTTAAAAATTTTGTATTTCATTTAAAGCCGTGCCGTAACAATCGTCGAACATAGTATCTTCCATCTGATCCTCGGAGATTAAACTCTCCGACCATATCACATTTTCCATTGCTATGCTGTCCAATTTAAATGTGTTCTAGCTAAATTTTTAAGAGCTGTACTGTTTTTTTTGACACGTAGGGTATTTTGGTGCATCTAAGACTGTAATCTCGGACTCTTCTTTTTATAGTGTATATACTAAAGTCTAGGTGAGTTTCTGTTTTTGCTTCCCTGGGGACAGCTTTTCGAAATTTTGTAAAAATATTCTTAATGTTTTGATCTACTCGTACTACAACTATATGTAGTGCTCGGATGTTTCCATTTTTAATAATGCGAAAAATTGTTGATTTATAAATATCATATTTTATAGAAATTTCTTTTTGAAAAAGTCTACTTTTAAAAATGTTGATTTTAATTGCGAACAGTGTTTGCTTTCAGCCATTTGCATCCAAAGTTGAGAAGTCAAGGTTAACCTTCTTTGCGCTAAATTTCAACTGCATAAACAATATAATTTTAATGAAAACGTAAAAATAAAATGATTAAAAACAATGCTTATATCTCTTAATTCGTTTGCGTTATCACAGTCAGGAATAAGAGAAGGGAGAGTTGCAAATGTTTTGAACATTTTAATTTTGACTCGCGCTGCCAACTTTGATTTTTTATTGTTGTAAAACAGTGGAATCAGTTTTAATTTGACGTGACCAATAAAACTGTGAATAGAATTAAGAAATAAACAAACCTCAATTTCGACTTAATTTTTTAAAACCATTCTTTTTTTTATTGTTTTAAGTGGATGAAGAATATGAAAAAGAACTGCATTTCATAAGAAATTAAATTAACAAGCTACTTTGAGTTTTGTTTTAAAAAAATCTATTTTTTTACGTTTAAACTATACATAGTTACAAATGTTTTGACCTCCACTGTATATACATATGTATATCCAGTGACTCCCAGCTTATTTCGTGTGACCAATTTTCTATATCAAATGAATCTCTATTATCATCTTTTTATAACGACTTATAGAAAACAGATGTTTTCGTTTTCAAAATTAGTTTAGTTGTAATGAAAATCAAAAATAAACTTTAACAAATTCATGAAAAAAAAAACTTTAATAATAATAAGTCTTTACTCGGCAATTGATTGAAAGAGACTGAACATTTTCATTATATAAAAAATTATATAATTAAATATATATGTATATAACTACTATTACACAGTATTGGGATCTACGTTAACTAAATAAAACATATACACATACATTTGAATACTATTGGCCAATTCACTTTGTTGATTAATAGTTTTTAATCAATTTGCAAAAAAAAATCAAGAACAAAGTTAAGCGCTATATATGCTGATGCGACTGCACAGGTTGATGGTTTTATTAAGACAAAATTATTTGTTACATTTGCTCACTTAAAACAAGTTGAGACCTATACTCTTACAATAAAGTCTGTAATTTAACATAATCTATTATAGCAAAATAACAGAATACACTGAGCGAAACATCTAGCGTTTATTTTTTTTTACTTCAATTATTTCAGTTAAAGAATATATGTACTATATACTTTACAAACCCTAATTATTTTCGAAATAAGGTATTAATTAATATATTTCATTAGATACTTAAAATTTATAGAATAAAAAAAATTGATTTTTCACTCAATCTTCTTTTGGTATCAATGCTAATTTATGAATTGCTCGCCTGAACAAACCCGATTTAGTCTGCACGTCAGCCACTCTTACATGTCCATCGGCACCAGCAATAACATTTTTTATACGACCCAGCAGCATCCATTTTTGAGGAGAAAGGTTATCCTCGTGTACCAATACTAAATCGTCAACTTGGATATTGAGTTGAGGTGTTGACCATTTGACCTTTCGCTGCTATCCAAGTATATAATCGCGCTGGAACATTCGCCAGAATTGTGCCTTTAAGTGGGAAATCAACTGATATCTTTTCAAATAGTTTACAACAGGGCTTTTTGCAATTTTTTCAGGGATGGTTCTGAGCGCTGACCCAATAAGTAGATGAGCCGGTGTAAGTGCCTCTCCGTCATTGGGATCCTCGGATAATGGCGCGATCGGTCGAGAATTTAATATAGCCTATATCTCAACAGTTGATAGCTCTTCAAATGTTAGATTTGCATTAGCGACAGTTCGTAACATCAAATTTTTTAAGGATTTAACTGCGGCCTCCCAGAGGCCACCAAAATGTGGAGCGCGAGAGGGAATAAACACAAATTCAGTACCACGCTCAGCAACGAAATTAAGCAGCTCTGTTTGATTATATTCATCGAAAAATTGTCGTTTCAGTTCTTGTAATTCAGAGTTAGCTCCCACAAAATTAGTTGCATTGTCGCAATACAACTTTTCTGGTACGCCGCGTCTACCAATAAACCTTTTAAAACAAGAAAGAAATGCATTAGATGATAAGTCTGAAACTGCTTCTATATGAACTGCTTTCGACGAAAAGCACGCAAACACCTCTATGTATGTTTTATATGGTGGTTTGCCACGTATGCGTAATGTAGTGTAGACGGGACCGCAAAAATCTACACCAGTTATAAAAAAGGGACGCATAGTTTTTAACCGATCGGCAGGCAAATTACCCATTATCTGCATTGCTAGTTTGGGTTTATATTTAAAGCAATGTGTACAGCTTCGCACAATTTTTCTTGCCAAGTTGCGAGCGTTAATGATCCATATTCGTTGTCTTAGCGAACCAATTAGAATTTTTGCACCACAATGATAATTCGATAAATGTAAATGTTTTATGTAAAGATATGCAAATCTTGTATTCGCTGGCAACAACAAAGGAAACTTCACATCATATTGCATGTCTGCATTTAGAAGTCGACCGCCAACTCGCAATAAACTTATTTTCCGATCATCCTGTACAAAGTCTTAAGCAATGGTTCTTAATATTTTTAAATACGATGAACACCGATTTATTAATTCAAGGATGCAGTGATTTGATGATTGTGAAACGGTGCCAACAACTTTTGATAATTTGAGTTCTGGCAAAACCGTTGCAGGACTTGTTTCAAAATGTGGATTTGTTGGCCAATTTTCTCTTGGCTGCTGTATAAAGCTTGGACCTTCAAACCAAAAGGACGATAGTAATTCAGCAATGGTACAACCTCTAGATACAATATCTGCAGGATTCAGCTTTGTTGGAACGTGACGCCATTCTGCTTTACCACTCCACTCTTGTATTTGTGACACACGATTACCAACAAGAATATTAAGAGAAGATCCATGCATTTTTAGCCAGTGTAGAACAATCTCTGAGTCTGTCCAAAATATAATTTCAGATATGTAAGGTAACAAAAGTACTTCGATTTGACACCATAATTTTGCCAACAGATGAGCAGCGCACAATTCGAGCCGCGGTAGTGTTAGTGTCTTTGTAGGTGCAACCTTAGATTTGGCAGTTAGTAAACGCGAAACTATTTTTCTATTATTAGCAGCAACGACATAAATACAACAACCATATGCACGAATTGAGGCGTCTGAAAACCCGTGAATTGCTATTTTACTCTTATTTGATGTATGAACATAACGAGATCTACTCTGAAACAACTCCACTGTGTATCTAAATTTTGGGGTATAGACTCATCCCAATCTAACTTTTTAATCCATAACTCCTGAAGTAATATTTTAAGTTTAGTGACTATTGGGCACACAAGTCCCAGCGGATCAAATAAGCGTGCAGTTGTCGATAAGATGTTTCGTTTTGTTGATTTGAGATTTACAAATTCTTTACGCAATTGAAACTTTAATATTGTTACGTTTTTACCTTTTAAAAACGTTAAAAATATGAGTTCGTAGATTGCAAATAAAATAAAAATAAATCTGTGTTTATTTTTTAATTAATTCTTTATTCTCTGCACAACTTTCGTGCCACTGTTCGAATTTATTCTACGCATACAATGATAATTTCCACAATATGTGCTTGTTCGCGATATTTCTCTGCTTATAACCTTTTTTTATAAGCAACAACAACACTTGTTAGTTATTCTTCTTTGCTCACAACCTTTTTTGTAAGCACCACACTAACACCTGTTTTCTCAAACGCAACTTGTCTGCTCACAAGTCTGACCGAATTAAAGCTCGATAGATTTAACTCACACCGACGTGACGTCGTCTTACACGATTAAATTCAAACTCAACCATTGCTCGCTTTGTCTTGCCTTTTTATATCGCTGGATCATTAGTGTGATGAATGCCCTTGAAGGATGATGACGACCTTCGGGAACAATCCAAAAATGTAAACAACTTGTTTCCATTTTTGTTGTTAGTGCATCTTATTTACTTTCGTCCAGGCAGAGTTGTTGTTGTTTTGTTTGTTTGTCTTTCTGCTATATCTTTTTTTATACGCAGTCGTTGTTGCTATATTTTTTTTTGTTTATTCATCGATCTTATAAACAAGCCCTGTTGTTTTTGTTGCTATATGCTTACTCATTCGTTGATCACGTGAACAACTGCATTGTTTTGTTTTTGGAGCTTTTGTTTTTATGCGTGATCAAGTCCATTGTGTTGTTTTTGGAGCTTTTGTTTATTATTTTAACAACACCATTTCCACTTTCGTAACAATATATTATTATCTGGAAACCATTTAAGCCTTAAAGTTTTTGTAGTTTCATCAAGGTTAAAATTCAAACATTTTTCATTTGACGCATTTTGATTTGCTAGCTTAAAGCCAGCGGAATTTAAAATATGTGTTGTCTCATTACGAATTATTTCCAATTGCTCTAAATCTTCAGCACCTGACAATAAATCGTCGACATAAAATTCTTGTTTAATGACCCTTGAGCCAACTAATAATGTATCGTTCAACGATAATTGAGACTAGGTTTTCGCAGATGCGTCGAAAACAACTCTTAGTTTTGTAGTCACGCTATCAGGTCTTAAAACAACTTGGTGTGGAATAACATAATGTGAGTTAGGCAGAGCTTTGTTATCAACGGGTGTCATGTGTTTTAAATGCAAATACTCTTTCATGAATTCTGTATACATTTGCTGTATTTCCGAATGTATCGACAGCTTTTTCTCAAGAGATAAAAACGACGTTTTGCGACATCAAACGAAGTGCCTAGCTGAGAAGGATCGGTTTTAAAAGGCAACCGTACTTGAAAACGACCTTCTGGTTACAATTTAACATTTTCTTTAAAATGATTTTCACAGGCATGATGTTCTTTTGAAAATTCACGTTTGTTATTTAGTAAATCATCAACTTGCCAAAATTTTTTCAAATTACAATCAATACTGTGCAATATATCTTCTTCTTGAATCAAATGACAAGTTTTTTGCCTGTTTTGAATTGATGGAATAAATCGACCGGAAACTACCCAACCAAGGAGAGTTTTTTGCAACAAAGGCATAGACTTACCTAATTTAATTTGGCCAACGCAAAGGAGATCGAAAAACACATCTGCACCTAGTAAAATATCAAATTTTTGTCGCTTATGAAACTGTGGATCGGCGAGAACGATATTGCTTGGTAACTTCCAATTTTGCGTGGCTATGTCGACATTTGATTGAAAATTTGAAATAGATTTCATGATATGAAAATCAGCAACGAACTCATGATTATTAATTCTTGACTTGATGACAGTAGAAATTTGTTGGTTTATGTCAGCACTTATTTCACCAATTCCAGTAATGTGAACAGCTGCAAAAGAGCGTTTAATTTTTAATCTATTAACGAATTCATCTGTTATAATATTTATTTGGAAGCCTGAGTCTAGCATTGCGCGAGCATTATGTAAATTTCCAAATATATCTTGTAGTTGGACTACAGCAGTAGCAAGCAAAACTACATTATTTTCAGAATTAGTTACCGTAGATGATGAGGTATTTAAAACAGCATTTTTTGAAGTTGATGGCGATTCAATAGACGTATTTACTGTTTGATTTTGTTGTCTATGTAATAACGTATGATGTGCACCTTTACAGATACGACAACGAGAGCTGTTGCAATGTGCAACTGAATGACCTTTTTTTAAACAATTTAAACATAGTGCATTTGATTTTGCAAAATTAAATCTTTGAGTGACATCAAGTGACCCGAACGTTTTACAATTATAAATGTGATGGTCGGTTGCAAGACAGTGAATGCATTTCGATGTATTGGTTTCTTGTGAGCAGGCATGTGACGTCTTATGCATTGCCCTTTTATTATTCCAGCTTGTTTTGCTATTTAAAGAATTACCATCGTTTTTACTTGCATTATCTTCACTTACTTCTAGCGTTTGACATCGTCTTATTAAAACCTTCGCGCAAGAGTCCCATGTAGGCAATTTTGTATAATCAAGCTGGTCGTTCCATTTAGCCTTAGTAGCCGAATCAACTTTCGAAAGCACGATGTGAATCAATAAAGCATTTGTTGTCTTTTTCATTGCCAATTGACAGCAATGAATCGTAAACTACAGAAACAGTATCTACTGCTTTACGAAGCAACGAGGCATTAGGTTTGTTTATTTTTTGAATATCAAAAATTTGTTCAATACTATCAAAGAAAATTAAGCATTTTTTGTCATATCGCTCTTCTAACCTTTTCAATGCTTTTGGATAGTTTTCGTCGGTGACTTGAAATGCTTTTACAGTACGCAGAGCATCTCCAGAAAGGCAAGAGAGTAAGTGGTTAAATTTTTCTATACGAGTTAGTGTTAAGTCATCATGAACTAAATTGTTGAAGGAAGTAATAAAATTTTCATATTCTGCATATTTACCATCGAACGCTGGTAATTTCAAATTTGGTAAACGATTTAATGGGCGTATTGAAAACCTATTATCGTGAATTGAATTGTCTCTATTTACATGAGGACCAAGTAACATTATTTTTGATTTAGCACTGATGCAGAGCTCTTCTATTTCAGGACGACGGTCGTCTTGAGGGCATAGTTTTTCTATTTCAGTTTGGTAAGTCATGATTTGCTTGATATAAGAATTTAAATATCCAGCCTACATTCTAGCTCAATAGCCGATCGTTCAGCACCGCCTATACTATTTTTAACACGAGTAATATTGCCCTTCGCGACACTTCTTTGCTGGCGCAATACGGCTACATTATCTGAAGCAGAAGTTTCAGTTGATTCAGAACCACCTGGCATTTTTAACTTTGTATATAGAAATTATTACTAACTACAACAGTCTATGTTAGCTTTATATGTTTAGCAACAAAGTTGGCTTTTCAACATAAGCCGCAAATTCTATAAAATGTTTGACCTGATTTGTTTGACGATCAACATTCACGTACGACCATGTATATCCTAGGCAACGACAAGTTCGAACAAAAATGTTTGATCGAACGTATGAATGTTTCAATCAGCCAAGTTGAAGATGCTTATGTTTATCCAAAATAATGTTTCTCAACGTAGCAAAATAATAGCAACACAAATTTGATAATAATTAACGAAAAATAGGCGATTGATAATCCAACAACAAATCCTTTTTCAGTAGCAACAACAACAACAATAACGAAATAGCGGTTCTCTCTTATGTATTTTACTTTTTAAATTTTTAGAATTTCGTGTAATTAGCAATTCTCTTTTCTTTTTTTTACGAAAGCAATTATGTAGGCATGAACAATTATTATATGTATGTATATATAAAATTATATGTTTGTTTGTATGTTAAATTGCGAGTGCAGTCCACTATGCGTTTATTCCAAGCTTTGCTTTTCTTTTCTTTTTACGTTTTATACACCTCGATGTTGTAGAAAACTGGCAAATGTGCATTTAAAAATTTATGCTATCGACTGCGCTTTTAATATGAACTTGTGTACAGTACTTTGATGTCCGTCCCTCTTTTACTTGTTTTCAATAAGATGAGAAATCCCTTGATGAAACCTCCAAAAAAAACAGCTTCTCGAGTAGTAGCGATAATCCAACAATGCTGGTCTGCGACTTCAACAACGATGACCATCAACCTTTCATACATCAACTACTATATGCAGCGCAAATTTTAATATAAAATATACTTTAAACTTTGTATCAGCAATCTGTTTAATCTTTGTTAAGCGGTCCCTGCTCGGGCTCCAAAAATGTTGATTAATAGTTTTTAATCAATTTGCAAAAAAAAAATCAAGAACAAAGTTAAGCGCTATATATGCTGATGCGACTGCACAGGTTGATGGTTTTATTAAGACAAAATTATTTGTTACATTTGCTCACTTAAAACAAGTTGAGACCTATACTCTTACAATAAAGTCTGTAATTTAACATAATCTATTATAGCAAAATAACAGAATACACTGAGCGAAACATCTAGCGTTAATTTTTTTTACTTCAATTATTTCAGTTAAAGAATATATGTGCTATATACTTTACAAACCCTAATTATTTTCGAAATTAGGTATTAATTAATATATTTCATTAGATATTTAAAATTTATAGAATAAAAAAATTGATTTTTCACAATAAAAATATTCAATAGCCCAATTCACAATCTCGTGTATTTTTGCAATTGTAAATATTTCCTATTAATTGTGAACAAATTTTACTGGTTGGATTTGCAACACTAATTGTAAAACACAAATACACTGCTGATTGTCAAAAATAAAAAATAAATAGATATATGATTTTAATTTTATGATATTTGTTAACAATTTATAAAAATGTCTAATGGAAGTTTGAAGGAACAAATATTGGACTCTTTAATAGACGAGGCTGCCGAAGAGATTATGTTCATCGAGGGTATGAACAATTCTATTTAAAATTTCATTCATTTTTATTCTTTTTTTATATATTGGGTCTCCATTTGCCAACGAAATTTATTATTTTAAATAAATAAATTGTCAGCTGTCAGTTTACTTAAGTGTTGCAAAATGTGGAGTAAATATAAACTATGGTTTTGAGTATTGTTTATTTTATAAACTGTAGCAAGAGTATTTCTGTATATTTTGTTATTGTAGTGTAAAAATATACTATACCATTTTGCAAATGCAATGATGCAAGACCATTCACACTAGATCGTGAATTGGGCTAATATGAATTTAGACCAAACACACTTTATGTTTGTGAACACTCAGTGTTATGCTGTAATATACATCCCCAGGTCATACATCTCCAATAAAACGAAATATGAAAAAATATTTCTTCGGCGATATCCTTTCAGCAGATTTCTGGCAAAACCTCTGAGTAAATCTAATTCACATGCAAAAGTTTTTCAAAAATCTGTAGTTCGGAGTCGACTTTAAACTGTAGGTCCCAGCCCTCATGTATGAAATTAACACACACAACAAAAGTGGTGAGAGAAGCTAGGTCGTAATCCTGACTAAAAGGTTGTAATGACCAATTATGTATGTATGTATGTGAATTAATTCTTTTTAAATTAAAAATTTTTTTAAAAAAATTATTTTTTTATGTTGTGTGGTTTAAGACACAACACGTCTTTATTTATTTAGGGTAAGAACAAACGTAAAGTTTTATTAAAACCACCCTAACTACCTAAACGTCGCTGCTTTGATCACATACCTTTGCTGCGTCGCTCGTGTTGTTTGTAGACATGGTGTCAGCATTTTCCCATCGTTCCACTAATGTTGAAATAGGAACCAAGCAAAGTTGTTGATTATGCAATATGCAACGTCAGCTTGGGAACTTTCATGTTTTTAATAATTATTTAAATATATTTTTCTTTAACTTGTACACCATATTCCAAACGTCCGTAAAAAGCGATAAGAAGAATAATATCAGTATTCGTAAATTGATTTTAAGCAATAAAATTAGAAGTACAAAAGAGTGTTCATGTTTTCGATTGGTTTTTGTTAAAATGAGGCAAAACAAGGGGGTGATAAGTTTTATGCGAGGATTTTCAAAAATTGACTTAATCATCCATATCGTAAATTATGATTTTAGACGAAAGTGTACTACTTTTGTATTATTTAATAATAATTTGTAATATATGCATTTATTGTAAATTTGTCGAAAATTTAAAGTATTTTTAATACTAATAATAATAAAAAAAAAAAAAAAGAATATTCCTGATAAATTAAAATTCACGTCTTAGAGCTTGCAGTTTTTATTCACGGTTTATAACAGTCAATGTAACAGAAAAGTGTTCATGTTTCTGGAGTTTTCACGCTTTTGGATACTCATGTTTTCGTATGTTCACTGTGTTAAGTACATTAACTAACTTATTAAAACTGTTCGAATTTTGTATTAGTTGAATTTACAACAAAAAAAGTTTAAAATAGATGAGCATTGTATGTATATGTAAACCTTATATATAGTATACTGAGAAACTTACTTGAATAAGACTAATTCTGTGCTCCGCAACAGTTATCTTTCCTTCGGCTCCATTCAACACCGAAAAAATGTGTCTAAGTAAATTAAGTATTATTTCACTATCGGAACATTTACTTGAAAGTTGTTTTAAACTTTCCACAGACTCTGATCTCGTCACTTCATCTTTTGAACACAAATTTTGAATAAATATTTTTCCCAATTGTAATGCATATGGACTCATATCTATATTTATCTGTTGAATTATAAGTCCTACCGCTTGCAGGATTACTTCCGGATTTCTAAGCATTGACCTTTGCATAGGTGGCAAAATCTTCTTTTCGAAATCTTCTGTAGTCAATAAATTCATTATATCTTTACATGCCACAATGCTACTTGGATGTGGTTTTGTTTTTGCGGTTATTATTCCTTTAACAAATATTTCGATTAAAGGATCTTTATAGGAAGATATTTCAATACCACTCTTCTTCTCCATTAAATTAATTATTGTGCAAACAAACACTACTGTATTACTTGCTGGGTCTTTTTTTAGTAGAATCGACATATAATTATTATATAAATCGTTCATTTCCAATATTTCCAACAAAACGCCATTTGACCATTCAATTAATCTTTCATTTTTGGAACTCAGAATAATTTGATATAACAGTGACTGATATTCAATTAAACGTGGTAATTCACATCGATACACATTTGAATTTTTATCGCTGTACTTATTAAACAAACAAGTCCAACCTAGGGCAATGAGAGCCGCATTTGAAGCCTTTTTTGGTGGAGCATTTGCAAGTTCTTTACAAGCCAAAATTTTAAATACTGCCAACATACTTTCAAAGACTGCATCATGATGATGTCTTATTAAACTTATAATAAGATTTCTTACTAATTGCTGCGAACTACTATCTTTGTATTTAGTTAAAGTTGTTGCTATTATTTTACATATATTACGTATATTGGCCAAGTTAACATCTAAAAACAAAATATTTAAGATTAAAAAAAAGGTGATAAAATCAACATACCGGAAGATGACAACGAAGCAGACAGTTCTTGGAAAAAATGCTGTCTTTCATCAAGAGGTGTACTGAAAAGGCGACTGGGCAATTCGCTAATAATTGTAGAAACCTAAAGAGAAACTGTAAATAAGAAAAATAGAAATAATAAAAAAGAAAGAAAAATTACCTCGTTTTCTGATGCCATTTTTTTAAACAACCTCAATTTTATTGGTTTAGTCCACAGTATAGGTAGATTAGATTTTAAACAGTGTTGTTAACTTTATGATTCAAAAACTTTGAAATTCAGTGATAACGCGTACCCTTCCAATGAAGAATACATACCCGATGTTAATCCATATGAATGCCCAGTTTATAAATAAATATTTATTGTATTAAGCTAGCTAGTATTAAGCTTTATATGTATTAAGCTAATTTTTATAAAAATTTATGTTGTATTTTACATTACAGTTACACCTTCAAGTTTTTCGATCAAGCTTTTCACACAAACTACTTGTCAAAATTCATTTGAAATTTCTTCTGTGACGTAGGCTGCAGGCAATTTTATTTTTATGTCACCTTCAAGAAAACAACTCAAAATGGTTATTTCACTAAAAATTATTCAAGAAATTAACAATTTAATAAAACAAAATGCGAAGAAAAGGATGGTAGTGAGAAAATATTGGATGAAGCCATTATTAGTTACAAGGTTAGTAAATTTTTATATGTGTATATATATAATACTTCTTGATTTGGGATGGAACACGATTTGGAGGCACATTTGTTAAAAGATCTTCACAAATTTTACTCGTATCGATGTAAATAAGTTTGAAGAACTATTGAAAATGGTACAATGTACAATGGATAAAATTAACTGAAATGCAATAAATAAAACTGATTACATGTTTTATCTACAAACAGGTGCACAATCGCCTGAAGAAGAATGACACAATAATTAGACCTGCAATAACATAACGACTGAAATTGTATGTCACTTTACGGTTCTTAGCTACTGGAGACTCTTACAAGTCATTGGAGTTTTTGTCAAGGGTTTCAAGGACCACGATAGGCGTCTTTGTACCTGTAGTTTTAGATGCCATCTATGAAAGTCTTCAAGTTAAGTATTTAAAAGTAAGTTTATAATTAAATTTTTGTAAATATGTATGTATGTAATTTTTCTAAATAATATGATGCATATATGTTAGTGCTTATGATTATATCACCAATATTTTCATATTTTTATTTTTATTGATGAATCTATGAATCATCAGTTACAAACCGTTAAGTTTAAATTCAATTTAGTAATAATATTTAAATTTTTGTCATATAAATAAGAGTTTGGCAATTCTTTAGTACTACTCAAATTCATTGGAACGCATAATAGTTCAGAAACTTTGAGTAAAAACTTTAATTGTATTTTGTTTTTGCTACAATAACAAAAAACAAGTGAAAATTTTACTCAAAGTTTTCGCACGTAATTCTTGGGACCATAAAAACTTCAAAAAAATAAATTGCATAAAAATTAAATATATTTATTTAATGGAATTCGTGATATGAGACAAATAAAATATAAAAAACAAATATTTAGTCGTTTTCTTGAAAGATTTCGCTGGACAAGATGTCGCTCGACGTCAGTAAACTCGAGTTGCGCTGGTTGGGTCGCGTCACAATTCTGAACTAAAGTTTGGGTTTCTGATCCCTTATGTAACAAAGTGTTGTGTCTTTGCTTACATAATTTACAACTGAATTTACTTTTACAGTCCTTAACACTGTGGTCAATAGAGAGGCAATTGTAACATGAATTTGTGACCTTTACAATGTGAATTCTGTCGTTAACATTCTTCTCCAAGAATTTGGGGCAAGAAAACAATTGGTGAGACTCCTTACAATGTTGGCATTTGCGATTTGAGTCATTTTTCTGTGCCCTATTTGTCTTCAAAGATTTTATATTGTTCGACCCAGTTGCATTTTGGGTCGTGTTTATGTGAAAAGTGATAACTCGTTTTGGCCTAGATTTTAAATTGTCCTTTACTGGTTGTTCCAATTTCGAATTTGATTGTGTGATGGCCGCTATGGATTCTAGAGTCTTAGAACTGTTCGTCAAGAAAGTGTTGAATTGTTCCCACGTCGGAACTTTTGTAATTTCCTGAAGTGAATTTTCAAATTCCTTTAAAAGATTCCGAGGGAGCTTTGTTGAGCAAATGTATACCAGAAATGGGTCCCATTTTGGCGGTTTCTACACCAGAGATCAGCAACGAGTATTCAAAACGATGAGTAGATTCAAGTCATACTTATAATATCAGAGATTATGAAAAGGAAAGTCGGACGACGAGGCTGTGAACACGGAAGCAACATTGCAAATTGGCTGGAAAAATAAATATTTTTTTTTGCAATTAAAGTCAGCATTTTAAGTGATATCGCTAAAAACAACGCTACAATTAATTGAACCGCTAAAAAGAAGTGGAAATGATCTAATTAAATAAAGTTTGCCTTAATTAAGGGTGTTGAATTATATTTTGAGAGTGAAGATCGTGCGTTCGGATATTTGCTGAGCAACCGCATAAAATCGCCATCTTGAAAATATTTACAACAATTTTGAAGAAGACATATGCTAGGAATTTTCTGGATCTTTTGTTACTTTACGTGAGGGTGAATTATTTTATTTTAAATTATAACTAAATTTTATTTTTTGTACTACGTGCTACAATTTCTGCATAATATCGCAACTTTATGCCTACATTTTGCCCCATGACATGGAATATGATGTCATGGAGGAGGAAGTGGTGACTTCTAACGTCCCATCGTCAGCTATTTCGAATGATAGCTGCCCAATCATAAAAGATACACTGAACGTATCAAATGATCGTAAACGTCAAAGAGTGGAAACCACTATACCGCCAATGAGTGTGGATATCTCTGACTTATCCAGAAGACTGGCTGAACATGTCCCCCTGAACAAAAATAAATTTGGTATCCTCAGTGTTCTAGCTGACATTGACCTGCAGGGAGCCCCGCCGGCAGTAAATCATCAAACACAAATAAATGACAACGATCAACAACCAGACACGAGAAATAAGTGGTGTCCGCCAATAATTGTCTACAACGTAAATATAAAGGTTTTGGTGGATACTTTGAAATCTACAATCCCAGAATTTTCTTTTAAAGTGAAAAACGTTAATAAAAGTAAAAGTAAGCTATATTTCTCGGATCCCAAAGTACACACGTCTATGATGGCTATTCTTAGAACAAAGAATATTCATTCCTACTCGTTCACGCCGAAGGAACTCAAACAACAATCATTTATTCTACGGGGTCTGGTAGCTGATACTGAAGTTGAGGCAATTAAAAGGAAACTTGACACTCTTGTTCCTGACACAGTCGCTTCTGTAACTAAATTTAAAACACCGAGGTCTGTTAAACAAAACGTTGACACGGTTCTCTTCCTGGTCTCACTCCTTCCAGGGAAATCATTGAGCAATGTCTCAAATATCCATGGTCTACAAAATCAGATAATAAGCTGGGAAAAGCCAAAAAGTAAAGACAGTAATATTCAATGCACATAGATGTCAGCGCTGGGGCCATATCTCACGCAACTGCAACTCGGCGTATAATTGCGTGAAATGCGAACAGGAGCATGCCCCTGGTGAATGCCAACGTACCTGAGAAGACCCGTCAGATCCATATTGTTCCAACTGTGAGAAGACTGGTCATCCCGCCAACTGGAGAGGTTGTCCGACTTATAAAAAATATCTAACGGTGAAAAAGAAAAAGATGGCAAAGGCAGTGGAGGAAAAAACAATCGCATCTGAAAATGTCAACAAAGCAGTGAACTTATCTGTGCGCTCGTCAGGTAAAACATACGACAACCTAAATCATCAGTGATTGATGATTTTCTGAAGCTAGCCAATTACTTTTTAGATTCAGAAGAACTGACTCTGGAACAGGAAATTAACATATTCCTAAATGAATACAGAAACATGCCAAAATCGGAAGCCAAAGCCGAATTTTTACGCCTTCTTAACAAAGTTAGAGCTCAATATGGACCATAAATCCTTGAATATATTATCTTTCAACGTACGATCTCTGATTGATAAAAGCCGACAAATTTATTTGTTTAATACACTCCATCCCAACAACATAGACATCGCATTCATTCAAGAGTGCCACCTGAGAAAAGGAAAGACAATAAAAATTGATGGTTATAACTTCGTTTATGATAATTCTCCGCTTGGTGTAGCGGTGGTCATCAGGAATACTATACAATATAGTAAAGTTTCTATATCTAATGTAAATATAAATACTGTACTTATACAAATAAATTCTTCATATGGTAATGCACATAAGAAATATATACTTGGATCAATTTATATTCCTTTCAACTTTCAGCCACAGCAGTTAGAGTCGGACCTGGATACTGTTCTTCAAACTTGTGTAGGATCGGATGGTTTCATCCTTGGTGGTGACCTCAATTCAAAATGTCCATCCTGGGGAGACGTAATGCCAAATTCGAACGGAAAAATTCTTAGAAAGTGGTTGGACGATAATTCGTTAGAGGTTTTTCGCATCTGCGATTCTGTACCATCTCATCCAAATGGACCTTCTTTCTTGGACCATTTTCTTGTTAGCACTCGACTCATCGATGGAAATAATCGAAATTTCACAGTCTCCTCATTGCCAACTTTTTCAGATCATTTCCCAATCAAACTGAAATTGAAAATAAACTGCATAAACATAATATTGAACACACCTCAATCATTTATATCCTATAAAACCACCAATTGGAATCAATTTCGCAGTGATATGGGGAATTTAAGTAGAGTCATGTTTCCACCAATAAACACCAACCTGAAGAAACAGGAAGTTGATGCATTGATCAAGGAGTTCAACACTGCGTTTAGCACAATTCATGATTCCCATTGCCAGAGGTTGACGACTAAAGACGGGAAACAATCCCTTTCGGATAGAATCAAAAAACATTTCAAAATGAAATATCAATGGCAAAAGGAATTGAAAAATATCTTTCACCGCACCGGAAACAGACTCAGCAGTGAGTACAAAATATTATCGAAACAAATCCAGCTCTTAAAGATAATTATTAAAGAATCTGTTGGAATAGAACACGCGGAAAAAATTAATAATAAACTGAAAAATATCAAACCAAGTCCGTCTGCATTTAAGGAAATTTATCAATTTACAGGACGAAGGAAATCCCCCCTGTGCCGACAAATACGACATAATGGTAATGTCATAACAAATCCCGCAGAAATCGCAGATGAATTCAGAACATTTTATTACTCAATTTTCCGCCGTACAATTCCGGTGAGACCAGTGGATGATCTTGACTCAAAAACCTCAAGTTGTATAAATGCAATCCCAAATCTTATTTTAGGATTCGACGACAGATTCAATGCACTCTCAAATCCAGATGGATACCATTTCACCGACTCTACAAAAATTGAAAACATAATTAAAAATATTAATAATAAAAAATCATGCGGCGTAGATGGCATATCTAACTTCATCATCAAGAGGTTTCCCCAGACGACGATTCAACTGCTTACCTGTATTATAAATCACTGTATTAACAATTGTTATTTTCCCACTGCATGGAAGCTGGCAAAAATAATTCCAATAAAGAAGAAAAACGCCAGTGAGGAATTATCAGACTTTCGCCCTATATCCTTGCTATCTAATCTTGGAAAAGTATTTGAACACATCTTGAAGGAAAAACTTGAAAATGAATTCATAATAAACCCCATATCGAATCTCCAATTTGGTTTCAGACAATTCCACTCTACACAACACGCACTACTGAAGTTCCACAACGACATATCCTCAAACTTGAGAAATCAAATTTGCACGGTGGCAATATCATTAGATATAGAAAAAGCGTTTGATTCAGTATGTCATAGTGGTATTATTTATAAATTAATAGATTTGGGAATTGATCCTTACTTGGTCAAATTAATACACAGTTTTCTATCCGACCGTAAATTTACTGTTCAAATACAGAGTACGTCCTCGTCATTAGGATATGTAAATAGCGGAGTCCCTCAGGGAAGCGTCCTAGCCCCATATTTATTTAACCTATTTCTTCATGATTTCCCACATACCGCACAAAAGGCAATTTTATACGCAGATGACTGCCTAGTTTATGCTCACAGCGAATCGCCAGCCCAAGCTCTCCAAAATGTAACAAATCATCTTGAACTGATAAATGATTTCTATAAAACTTGGGGAATAAAAATTAATGCTAATAAATCAGAAGCCATCTGCATCAGGAATGCGTCCGGAAAATGTCATCGGTCAGTGGTACCACAAAGTAAAACACTACGTACAGTCCTTGATGGGGTAGAGATTCCATTTAAATCCTCAATTAAATATCTAGGCATTACTTTTAATAAGCTGTTAAAGTTTAACGAATATGCACGTTCAGCACTGCAGAAGGCAAAACGAATAGCTGGTATGTTTTCATATCTATTTAATAGCAAACATCTACCTCAGAAAACCAAGCTGCTACTATATAAGGTGACGATCAGATCTGTCTTGTTATATGGGTTCCAATCTGGTTCACTATTTCACCAATAGTGGCCAAAGATTTGGAAATATTTGAACGGAAAATTCTGCGGAAGTGTATCAACAAACATTACGTAAATCGCACAAGGAGATACTCAAATACTTACGTATATGATAATTCAGGAGTTCAAGCCTTCTGTAAATATGCACTTCATCACCTAAGGACATTTGTTGAAAAATTGGCCACTCACGAAAACCCCCTGATGAATGAAATTCATGAGCTGGAAAGAGATCTACAATGGTCAGGCTCAGCTTACCTATCGCCTGTTGGTATATTGAACGAGAACCTAGACAACGATCCTGACCCACATACAATGCCACAATTCTTCACCAAAATAGTGCCTGGCTCCCATAGGGGCTAAAAAGAAAAATATCTAATATTACGAGCTCAGCTCACTCCATTTTAACTAGTATAAGTTCTTGATATATACCTGAACTTTCGTATTATATCGTTATTTAATATTATATATCTGTGATATCTACAGTCAACGTATGTTGCTTCGACATTTTGAATTCTGTAGCCATAATTAATTTTGTAACAGATTTTTTGTTGTTATCTCGTTTTAAGTGTTATGTATTTATTTTATTTATTTATTTGCTTATTTGACAGACTCTGTTGCTCTGTCTGTAAAAGTTAAAGGCCGTGAGCAAACCTTGTTCTCTTTTAATGTTATGTTGTTTAACATATCCTCTCAAGAAAAGAAAATTAGCAAGTAGCATTTTTTCCATAAAACATCGCATAACAGAATAAGACAACAATAGTTCTATGTTATATACATACATGTTAATATTTAGTTAAGTAAACACATGTTATCGAAAAAGAAAAAGTCTCAATAAAAATTTACTTACTTATAATTTCAGATACTTATACATATTCATACTTATTTTAATATCATACTCATACTACTCATTTTCAAAGTTAGAAATAGGGTACGTTTGTAAATGCAGTAGTTGTGCAACAATGCAGCATAATAAAAATCAAATGTTCAAAAATGCAATACTTGCCAGCACTGACTTGCGTCGAACGTTTTTTTTGCAGACAAATGGCAATGTAGTCGCAAATTTTTGCAAATATTGCAACAGTTTGATTTCAGTTGCAATAGTTCGCGGTAAACCATTTCTTCGACAACATTGTAGTTTCGTGAAATAAAAGCTTTTAAACAAAAGAAAATTTTGCTTTATTTGTAGAAAAATGGAAATGTAATAAAATTTAACCGATATTGTTATAGAAAATGTTAATTATTCATATTTTTATTTCCGATAAAGATCTCACATTTAACATACAAAAGTTTATAATACGAACTAGACTGGATATTGGGTCGGACTTTCAACAAGGGACAAAGAAGAAGTCAGTATTGTGGGGAAAAGTTTTATTAAAAATTAAAAAAATCAAAGAAATTTTTGCAGAACGTTCTAAAAAGCATATTCTGTTTAGTTATTGTGCAGTAGCAAAGCATCTGCAACAGCTGATCACGCATCAGCAACAAAACTTGGCATAACTGCCGCAGTCGTGCACAAATTTGCTGAATTTACGAACGCACCCATACTCATCGTACTCATACTTAACAATACGCATGATGTTGTTGATTTCGACTCTCCATGATTCAACATATACACGAAGCACAAAATAAGTATTATTCGAGTACGAACACCACAATACTCGCTAGAAGGTTGTGTGTGTGCTTTGCTTGCTGTCTTTGTCTTTTCTTTTTTCTTCTTTTGTAAATGCAACAATAACTACTACTGTAAATTTTGATGAATGATTCGAGTGACTCAAATCATGCCTAAGTATTATAAGTATTTTTCTAAATTTATGAATCTGAATGAGTAGGCGTATGAATCAAACAATGAATCGAATGTTGTGAGTTTGATGTCAACGTTGTACTCATACTCATTGCAACCTATACTTATAAATCAATGTTGAAGCGAGTACGAATGAATCAGAGTAGTTGAATTTCAATACTCTTGACTCACTCATACTCAAAATTTCATGAGTACTTATGAGTAGCGAAAATACGATTCATTGCTGATCTCTGTTCTACACCTAAAGCATTTAACGCCTGAATACATCCATTAACTGTTCGCCGAAGTTTTTTAATCGATGAGCCTGAGTCTTCAGCTACGTTCGGAAGGTCAAATAAAATTTTTAATTGTTCATTTACTTGGATCCGATTATTTTCGTATTGGGCTACAAGGTTTTTCCAGGCTATGTCGAAAACTTGATTTGTCAATGGGGCATTTGAAACTATTTTTCTAGCATCTCCTCCATCTTTTGTATCAGATGAAAAAGTTTCTCAATTTTACTAAGTCTAGAATTATTTATGTATAATGCCGTAAAAAAATCGCGGAAAGTAGGCCATGTCACGAAATCTCCATAAAATGTGTCCGTATCGCAAGGTGGTAGCCGCACAAATGAGATGTTATGATTTTCCTGTGGTTGATTTTCAACAGCAGAAATCCGCTCTTCTTTCTTTGGATTCGATAAGGCTTGAATTTCTGCATTAATTGACCCTAAACACGTTTTGGAGGCAGAAAAACCTTTTTTATAACGACCACGAAGCTTATCTTTATCGATGGGTTTTGCTTTAGAATCTTCTTTTGTGTCCCTACACTCTCCATACGCCCTTTTGACTTGTGTTCATAGAGAATCAAGTTCGACCCGAAGTACCTCAAGAGAGTGAATGTTGTTTTCGGCCGCACTTTGTGTATACTCTATTTCAAAATCCAAAAGGTCATTTGTACAATTTACAAATTTATCAAGTGCCATTGTTTAATGATGGGTTAAAATTCAAATCAATAAAAATAAGGGTTAAATTGAGTCAAAAAAAAGTCCCTGCTAGCGATTTTACAAGAAGAATTATCAAAAATAATAATTAATTTCAAGATTAAGTATTAATATGGATGTATTTTATTTCCTCAGAAATTTATCAAAAGAAGTATGGCTGGTAACCCTTTTTTTTCTACTTCTTTAACAGCGACAAAAAAATTTAAGAGAGAACTCCCGCACTAAACGGTTTGTGTTTCTCTTTATTGTTTTTGATTTTTTGTACTTACTCGTTGTTGTTGGGTCTTCTTTATTTAAGTTTTTGTTTTTGTAAAATGCACTGCACTTCACTACACTATATTCGGATCGAAGTGGCCAAATGTTTGTTGATGGAGTTGAGCTGGTTCTTTTAATTTTGTTTTTATTTCAAATAAAATGCTTTTGTTTTTGTAATTTTTATTTGTTTAATTTATTAAATTCAATGTTTGTTTCTTATGTATTTTTTATGTTGTTTTATTTACAAAATTATTTTGTTTTATTTTGATTATGTTTAAATTCAATTTATGACTTTATTATATTGTTTTTGTTCACAATCTCTATTAAATTCACAGTTTACAAAAGGTCACCAAGTGTGAAAACTAGTGTGATCATAAGCAAAATACTTTAATGCTAGTTAGCAATGTTAATGTAAAAATTTAAAGAATACAAAACAAAAGTGAAGGGAGTAAATATATAAATAAAGGACCGTTAATATATTAAAGGGTGTTCCATTAAAATGTGTTAACGTTGAACAATATCTATATTCTTTTTTGAAATTATTGCTTGAACGTCCGCCATTACCTGTTACGCCTCCTCTTCGGGATAATCTTTGATTTGCCTGCCAACACTTTCCCCAAAAGCCTCGAATGCACTTACATCTTTATTAATAGCAATTAGTTTTTCTAAAGCGTCATCTAATTTTGATCTAGGCTCTGGGGAATGCTTTCGTTTCTTTGAGCATGACGAATTCGATTCTGAAAAAGAAAAATCGGTCGTCTCAGAGTCCAACGATGTTTCTAACAATTTATCAATATCTCCCTTTAAGTATTAAAAAATATTTGTATCCATGTCAATTATTTTAATGCAAATTTTTAATTTATTTTTTAACAGATACCCAATACTGAAAGTAAATGGCAAAAAATAGCTGACGATTTTCAAAAATTGTGGCAATTCCCACATGCATTAGGTGCACTGGATGGTAAACATATCCGGATAAAGGCACCGGCACATACAGGCTACCAATTTTACAATTTTAAAGGATATTTTAGCATAGTTCTGTTTGCTGCTGTTGACGCACGTGGCAGATTTATTTATATAAACGTCGGTTGCAATGGCAAGTCGTCGGATAATACCATCTTTAGTGACAGCTATCTGTACCAGTCTTTACAAAATGGGAATTTAAATATTCCACACAAATGGGAATTTAAATATTCCCAAATGATTAATGGTGACGGCATTAAAATTCCTTATTTCTTTGTTGGCGACGATGCTTTTGCGCTGGACAAACATATAATGAAGCCACATAGCAAAAGCATGAAATTAAGCGTGCCACAAGAAATTTTTAATTACAGACTATGCCTTCGCTTTCGGAAGGCTGTATAGTAGGTTCCGCATATTTCACACACCCATTGAAGTTAAACCACAAACTGTGGACGGTATAGTGAAGGCTTGTTGTGTCCTTCACAATTTTTTAGAAAGAAAGCGGCAACAACAACAGAACCGGCAGAAAATGCAATTGTGGAGGCGTTTTACGCTATTGGAAGTCAAACCAACTGTTGGGCCACATCCACAATACTTATAAATAAATAACCCTTAATATAATATAATAATAAATAACAAAAATAAAGTGAATTTATAACATAACAATTGTTGATGATGTTTTGCTATTCAAACTTAATTTATTTAATTAAATGTAATTTTCATTTATTTTTATTATCTTTTACATATCAAATCTAATTACCACCCTAATGTTTCTTAAAATTTTCTTATTTCTCAATTTTTTAAGTTAACCAAAAATTAACAGTTATATCATACGATACTACAATGTGTTCTCTATTGTTTTTGTAAACAGCACTCTCTTGAGTGATTTTGCTTTGTTATTGATGTTGTTGTTTACAATGTCTACCTTTAACAGGTAGAAGAAGTTTGTTATATTTTTCAATAAAGAATTTTGTCATTCTCTGTTCAGCAACGAAAGCATACGGTCGTTTTCCTTTTTTTCGCGTAAATTTTTTGGTGACCCCGACGTGATAGAGAAAAGTACAGTTTATTCAAAATAATTAAAAGTTTAACTACGAATTCTTGTGTTAAAATTTAAAATTTTCTTTGGGAATTAAAAAAGTAATTCGCAATGAGCCTCAATGTTACTCACAACAACAACTGTTTGGCTGCTTCACAAAAATTTCAATATTTGAAAGGTCTGTTAAAGGACGATCCTGCCAATCTTATACGCCATTTGCAGGTAACGGACCAAAATTACGAAGAAGCGTTAAAAAAATTGCAGCAACGGTACGACAAACCGGTAGTTGACTCTTTAATTGAGACTTTCCTTCAAATTCCGAAGGCTGTTGATTCAAAGGAATTACGTAAGCTTTCTAACTTTGCTGATGAAGTAATCCGAGGCCCCTGAAACCCTGATGCTGAAAAGAGAGATCCCTGGCTGATCCATCTATTATGTAAGAAATTAGATCGACTCACTCTACAAGCTTGGGCTGAAGACTGTGGTAAGCTAACCTTCCCCTCGCTGCAAAGTTTTTTCGTATTTATAAACGAACGTTGTGACGCCTTGGAGCGTTTGCCATCACCGGAGGAAAAGCATAGCAAGCCCCTCCAAAAAACTGTGAAGTCTGCTCGTACTTATACTAGTGAAGAAAGCCTGCGCTGCTTGTGGAGATAATCATCACCTCTCCTATTGTCCGACGTTCAACAGACTTGAAGTCACTAAACGCATTGACTTTGTAAAAGAGAAACACCTATGTTTTAACTGTTTGAAGCCTAACCACGCTGTACAGGGTTGTCCTTCGAAACATGTGTGTGAATCATGTCGAGGAAAACATCATTTATTAATCCATATTAACCGTAAGCCGTTAGCATCTTCAAAGGAACTAAATAAAAACTTAAATGAGACTTTTACTGTTACTAGTGACACAAAGATGTATTTAGCTGATTCTTCAGAGAAAAATGTGCACAGAGGTTGATGCTAGCACGAAAGTAGGGTTGCCAATCTGGCTGGACTTGGCTGGATTGTCCAGCTTTTTTGATACTTGTCCAGTTTCAAGATAAAATTTAATTTGTCCAGCTAAATAGAAATTTTTTTAGTACACTGCAATAACTTGGGCAATAATTTTCATGTTATCTTTGTCAAATCATGTTAGCCAACATTGATTGTCCATTTGTTATACAACTAAGTTATGATTTTCCTATTCTATCATCACTGACAACATGTCTCAACACTTGAACAGCTGATGTCATAATAAATATTATTGCGAGCGATAGTCAATTTCTTTACGTACAGCTTTTATTTTTTTGTACATGAAAATAATAAAAATTATTTGCAGAAAATCTTGAAATGGATATTGATGAAGAAGCTGGTCCATCAAAAAGACGACTCACAACTTTCTGCGATAGATGGAAAATATGCTAATTGGATAAGAAAAAGAGATAATTACACGGCAGAGTGTAAATTGTGCCAAACAGACATTATAATCAAATATGAAGGCAGTATTTCTCAGTATTTTTTATGTCCAGCTTTTTAAAATCCAATGTCCAGCTTTTTGCGAATCGGAATCTGGCAACCCTACACGAAAGCCAACAAGATTCTTTGTAAGTGGACTGGCTAACATCAAGGCTGGAGCTACACGAGGAGTTGTCCAATTACAAATCAAATCCACCCATGAAAATGAAATAATTTATATATTCGCACATATTTTTAATAAATTAACATCAAAATTACCTTACACAAAATTGACAATTACTTGCTGGGATGAGATTAAATCTCTCCCCCTGGCTGATAACAAATTTTATTATCCTAAGGACATAGATATCATAATTGGTTTTGATTATTTCTTTTTGTTAATTAGAGAAGGTAGGATTTTAAAGGAAGGCAACTTGTTGGCTCAAAACTCTGCATTTGGTTGGGTTATTTGCAGTGGTTGTGCTATGGACAAAATGGTCACAGTGTGTAACATCACGAGTCAAATTAGTGAAGAAGAAGATCTTAACAAAGCCTTACGATTATTTTGGGAAGTTGAGAGCCTTAATATAAAAGAGCCGTCTTTAACTGCGGAGGATCGAATGGCAGAAGATTTGTACTTTTCGACCACAACCCGTTCTGAAAGATATGCTGTTAGATTACCTTTTAAGCTTACCCCTGAGCTGGGAGAATCCTATACTGGAGCCTTAAGAAGACTAAATTCTATGGAACGTAAGTTTAAATCCAATAGTAACTTAAAAAATGCATATTGTGAATTTATGAATGAATACATTACATTGGGGCATATCGTTGGTCTCATGTAGAAAGGCCCTAACCCGCATTTTGATAAAATCGCATTAAATTTTGTGAGGAGGTGTATTTATGTTAAATGCATTGGAATCACAAAAAAAAAAAAATCAATTTCGAAAAAGATGTGAGTTAGGGCCTTTCTACATGAGACCAACGATATGGAACTTGTGCCTCAAAATGAAATTAAACTCCCCGCTGCCACAGTGTATTATTTGCCACACTACGCTGTGTTAAAGGATACAAGCCTCACCACAAAACTTCGAGTAGTGTTTGATAGTTCTAGCAAATCATCCAATGGACAATCTCTAAATGATAATTTGCTTAGAGGTCTAGTATTACAGCAAGATCTTATGGCAGTCTTACTACGATACAGGTGTAAGAAATTTTGTTTTGCGGCTGATATTAAACAAATGTTTCGCACGATCGAAGTATAAGAGTGCGATCGTGATTTTCAAAGAATTTTGTGGAGGGATAGTTCTAGTGAAGAGTTAAGGCACTATAGACTCACTACTGTCACCTACGGTACCACCTCTGCTCCATATCTGTCAATACGTAAACTTTTACAATTAAGTGAAGATGAGAGTGACCGCTTTCCACTAGCATGTGAGACCTTAAAAACCTGTTTTTACGTTGATGATTGTATGGCTGGCTCCAACACTATAGCAGATGCTCAAAAATTAGCCGAAGATTTAAACCAGGTTCTTACGGCTGGCGGCTTTCGGTTAAGAAACTGGGCAACTAATGAGAGTAAAATTTTAACTAATATTCCTGAAAATGATAGGATTGAGAGTATAGTGAATATTTCTCGGTGTTATATGGAATCCTATAGCCGATTCTTTTTCTTACAATGTTAAAACTAAAGATTACTGCATTGATACTAAAAGACAACTATTATCAGAAATTTCAAAAATCTTTGATCCTCTTATATGGATTTCACCTGTCATTATAGCCCTTAAAATCATTATGCAAAAACTATGGTTAATCAGTTTGGATTGGGGCGATCAGCTTCCAAGTGAAATTAAAACCATGGCTAAACAACTGTTTTCTGAATTTAATTTACTGAATAATATTAATATTCCCAGAATTATTTTCTCTACAGAAACCAACGTTACTTATCATGGGTTTTGTGATGCGTCCAGTGCAGCCTATGCAGCTGTAGTCTATTGTTGCAAAACATCAGCAGATGGTGCAGTATCTACCAATATAGTGATGGCTAAAACAAAGGTGGCCCCATTAACTTTAGTGTCGATTCCCCGGCAGAAACTGTGTGCTGCCTATCTATTGGCACAACTTTTTGGATATTTGATGCCTGTGCTGCGTATAGACAAAACCAAAATTGTGTGCTGGTCAGACAGTAAAACTGTATTGGCATGGCTCTCATCACATCCTACTAAATGGAAAACTTTTATCGGTCATCGAACTGGGTATATTCTTGACACCCTTCCTGATGTCAAATGGAGGTATGTGCCAACTAAATTAAATCCAGCAGATTGTGATAGTAGAGGTGTTAGATCCAGCTATCTAATTGATAATCCAATGTGGTTTCAAGGGCCATCTTTCCTATTTAAGGACCCAACTGAATGGCCAATTCCTGTTAAAGAATTAAAAACTAATGAAGAATTACGTTTAGAAGAGCAAGTTGTTTTAATTCCCACATTTTCTACCGATATTATTGATGAATTAAATAATCGAATTTCACGTTTCACTCGTATGGTCAGAGCACTTGTTTATTTCTATAGAGCATACAACAATTTTCGGTTTAAAACCAAAATTAAATTGCCACTCCAGGTGAATGAAATAAGAGACGCTGAAAATGAAATCTTCCAATATTCTCAAGAATCTGAATTTGCTGATGTTATATCATCCATTAAAAAAGGGGCACCTTTTACCAGTAAAAAACTAAAACGATTGTCACCCTTTTAGATGACCATGGTATTTTACGAGTAGGTGGCAGACTCAAACAAGCTAGTTTGCCATATGATAGCCAACATCAAATTAAGCAAATAGCCAACATCAAAGACAGTCCTATTACGTATAAAATTGTTCATGATTGGCATCTGAAAAATTTGCATGCTGGAATCACCCTTCTAATTGCTACACTGAGTCAGCGATATTGGATTATAGGTGCACGTGAATTAGCTAAACGAGTATGTGACAAATGTTCAGTCTGTCAACGCTATAACGCAAAGGCCAACTATCAACTTATGGGTGATCTTCCTAAATTTAGAGTCAATACAGCGTACCCTTTTTATGAAGTTGGTTGCGACTATGCAGGTCCCATAATGTATGAACAACATAATGGACGCAAGTCTCCTATCGTCAAATCATACATCGCTGTATTTATTTGTTTAGTCACCAAAGTTGTGCATCTCGAACTTGTCACGGATTTAAGCTCTGATGCCTTTCTAGCTGCTTTAGACAGATTCGTGGCCCGAAGAGGTCTTTGTGGTCACATACACAGTGACAACGGGACTAACTTTCAAGGCGCTGCCAAGAAACTAGGAGAAATCTACAAACTGGTAAAAAATTCAGAATTTAATAACAATGTTTCAAATTCTCTAGCTACAAAGGGCATTCAGTGGCACTTTATTCCACATGCGGCACCACATTTTGGCGGTGCATGGGAGTCCACGGTAAAAAGTATAAAATATCACCTTCGGAGAACTATTGGTCAAGCTACCCTTAACTATGAGGAACTAACTACGCTATCAACAAGAATCGAAGCTATACTGAACTCACGACCGTTGGTCCAAGCTGACTCAGATGACCTGCCATATCTCAGTCCAGGTCACTTTTTAATTGGTCGACCCTTAAATGCTTTACCCGAGGTTGATGTCACTCATTTAAAAACATCAGCTATTTCTAAGTGGAGACTTATTCAACAACTGTCCCAATACTTTTGGTTGCGCTGGTCAAATGATTATCTACTGTCTCTTCAACCTAAGGCAAAATGACTAAAAGATAAGCCAAATATACAAATAGATGATATTGTTCTCCTTCGAGAAGAAAATGTCAACTTGGTCGTGTGATAGAAACCCACGCTGGTTCTGATGATCGAGTTAGAGTGGCTACTATAAAGACTGCAACCTCAACGCTACAAAGACCTGTGACAAAATTGTACCCCTTGCCGAAGGATGATTGAACTTCATAAATTCTGTTTAAGGCTGGCGGAATGTTGACGATGTTTTGCTGTTCAAACTTAATTTATTTAATTAAATGTAATTTTCATTTATTTTTATTATCTTTTACATATCAAATCTAATTACCACCCTAATGTTTCTTAAAATTTTCTTATTTCTCAATTTTTTAAGTTCTCTATTGTTTTTGTAAACGCACTCTCTTGAGTGATTTTGCTTTGTTATTGATGTTGTTGTTTACAATGTGTACCTTTAACAGGTAGAAGAAGTTTGTTATATTTTTCAATAAAGAATTTTGTCATTCTCTGTTCAGCAACGAAAGCATACGGTCGTTTTCCTTTTTTTTCGCGTACATTTTTTGGTGACCCCGACGTGATAGAGAAAAGTACAGTTTATTCAAAATAATTAAAAGTTTAACTACGAATTCTTGTGTTAAAATTTAAAATTTTCTTTGGGAATTAAAAAAGTAATTCGCAATGAGCAACATTGAGACTTTAAAAAATAAACGGTTTCAACTAAAGCGTACTGCTACCAGAATTGAAAACTTCCTTAGCCAAGTTAATGATCAAACCTCTTTGTTTGACTTACGTGCTCGTCTGGAGAAATTGGAGGCACTTTATGATCAGTTCCAGTCCTTGGATATAGAAATGGGGCCACAGAGTGATCAATTTCCTGATCGTGGAGCAGAATTTGAGGAATTCGAAGCAAAGTACTATCGTGTTAAGACACAATACAATGAGCTTATTGATGCCAAGGTACGTTCTACTAATGATGACACCATGAATTCAACAACTATTCAGCATGATGCAATGCAAACATTTTTGGAGACGCAGACTGCGGTTTTGGAAAAATTGTCTAGCCTTCAAATAACAGTACCTAGAAATTCTACAGCAACATTTTCTCAATCGATGAATGCCTCAGCAAAAGTGACTGATATACGATTGCCAAAAATTAATGTTCCTGTATTTGATGGCAAATACTCAGAATTTAAATCATTTTTTGATTTGTTCAAGAGTTCTATCCACAACAACAACGGTTTGGCTGCTTCACAAAAATTTCAATATTTGAAAGATCTGTTAAAGGACGATCCTGCCAATCTTATACGCCATTTGCAGGTAACGGACCAAAATTACGAAGAAGCGTTAAAAAAATTGCAGGAACGGTACGACAAACCGGTAGTTGACTATTTAATTGAGACTTTCCTTCAAATTCCGAAGGCTGTTGATTCAAAGGAATTACGTAAGCTTTCTAACGTTGCTGATGAAGTAATCCGAGGCCTTCGAGCTCAAGGCCCTGATGCTGAAAAGAGAGATCCCTGGCTGATCCATCTATTATGTAAGAAATTAGATCGACTCACCCTACAAGCTTGGGCTGAACACTGTGGTAAGCTAACCTTCCCCTCGCTGCAAAGTGTTTTCGTATTTATAAACGAACGTTGTGACGCCTTGGAGCGTTTGCCATCACCGGAGGAAAAGCATAGCAGGTAGAAGAAGTTTGTTATATTTTTCAACAAAGAATTTTGTTATTCTCTGTTCAGCAACGAAAGCATACGGTCGTTTTCCTTTTTTTCGCTTACAATAATAATGAATTACTAAAACTAATTTTAGAAATATAAACCACCCTAATAGAACATAATGAATAATATAATTAAGATCAATGAATAAATAATACAATATCTATTACAAGGACAGATAAAGCAACGGAGTTGCTGAATGTCCTTGAACCATTAGGAGTAAGAATAGAATGTTAAGAAAATAAAGAAGTTAATTGCTATAGAAACTTAATCGTCATCGGTCCTATTATTTTAAAATCGAATATTTTTGGTCTTTATTCGCGAGTGTTTATAAATTTAGCCAGTGTTCATTTCCTTTTATTAAATTATAAATTATTTAATTTAATATTATAATAATATTCCCCTTAAAAAATATTAAGGGATAACACCAACAAAACTTACAAGTACACGTGTAGAACTAGGGATGAGCTTTCACGATATTTAACCACATATGGCAATGTGAATTTTCAATGGGAAAAAATAAATATAAAATAAACTGTATTTGTATCCATTAAAAAATAAATTGTTGTTTATTTTATTTATACTTTTACCTGATTGGAAATGTCAACGGTTTTTCTACGAATTAGAGATGCGTCAAGAAATTTAATCTCGTTGTACCAAAACAAACTTGGACTGTATAAAGATTCTGTGTCCCAACCAGATTTTTTGCTTTGTTCGGCTTTATTTTTCACAGCGCTGTAGGCTGTTCGAAGAGACTTTATTTTTTTCTTGACTTCTTCCACAGATATTTTAGTTTCAGCAGCAATAGATTCATAGGCCTTCATTTTCAAATCATTTCGTCTGTATGAGGAAAGATTCATATTCCACAGAATTTCATGGCTTCTGTATAGTTCTATGAACCGCAACACTTCATATTGTTTATTAATTTTATTATTAAACATAATTTTAATTTATTAAAAAAAGAAACAAAAACGTATGACGGATAACTAAAGGGTAATTTTTTAGCTATTATACTTTTGGCAACACTGGTTTAAACAGCTCACGCACGTTTCGTGTTTAGTTTCACTGTCAAACATCTTCAGTTTGGTCTATAATTTAACCATGAACCGTCTTACAAACGAACAACTCTTACAAATCATTGAATTTGGCATCATTGGACCGTACTTCTTCAAAGATGCTGCGAATCGTAACGTAACTGTGAATGGTGAGCGCTACTGTGAGATGATATCCAACTTTTTTTTTGCCCAAAATGCAAGGGCTTGACTTGCATGACATGTGGTTTCAACAAGACGGTGCCACATGCCACACAGCACGCGTAACAATGGACTTATTGAGAGGCGAGTTCGGTGAACATGCCGCCTAGATCGTGCGATTTAACGCCTTTAGACTATTTTTTGTGGGGCTATGTTAAAGGTCATGTCTATACAGACAAGCCCGCTACAATTGACGCATTGGAAGACAACATTGAAGCATTTATTCGTGAGATACCGGCCGAAATGTTGGCAAGAGTATGCCAAAACTGGACTAAGCGGATGGGCCATTTGAGGCGCAGTCGCGGTCAACATTTGGATGAAATAATCTTCAGACATTAAATTATATGGACCGTACTCTCGATTCAAATAAAGATTTCATGCATTTTTCTGAATTTTATGTGTTTTTTTTTGACAAATTTTCCTATAGCTCTTGAACAAATAACGAAAAAATATTTCAAAACATTCAAATCGATGACATATTGATTCCAAAATGGAAACAGTAGATGAAAAGAGAAATTGAAAAGCAAGTTTGTTTCCATTTTAAAAAGTGTAAGTGTATTAGTAAAAAAAAATGAAACTTTAAGCCAAAACTTGCTGGTGTAATGTCATATTTATAAAAGGCTTCACTTTTTCTGTTTACAATTGTTTTTGGTATATATTTGTGAGCAAGATATGGTAGCACCATGAAACAAAGAAATTGTAGCGGTCTTTGATATGGCAACACTCATCCCAGAGGTTCCATCTATAATCAAATACAACTATGCTTGAATACAACTCTATAATTAATGTAACTCTGAATTAATGTAACTATGAATTAATGTAACTCTGTATTTTTCATTTCCGCGTTATGGCGGCACTTTTGTGTAAAACCCTGAAAGTGTAATCACCAATAAATAAAGATAAAAATCACTAAACATCAGGTGTGGGGTAAAAGAAAAAATTTAAATTATACTCGTGTTGCAAAGTAGAGTCGTGAAGCGTTATCTTTTGAAGTATATTGAGAAAATGGATTTACGACCGGGGCGACAAACCCTAATAAAGGCGTTGACGGATGCTGGGGTGGAATTCCCAGAATCCGCAACTTTGAAACAACTGAAAACGCTATATGCATCGTTGAATTCTGGCAAGGAGTGGGAAGACGACATGACTTCGGCCTCCTATAGGTCAGAAGCCGCTCGATATGTATCAAATGACAGGGAGGCAAGCGCCGCAGTTCCTGCCACATTACCTGCGGCCACGATGTCATCTGCTATGATGCAAACACCCAACGCGCCTATTGGCGCTGTGCCTGCAGTTACTGTGCCTGATCTTACCGTGCCTGCCGATACCATTCCGCCTGACGCTGTGCCTGCCGTTGATGTGCCTGCTGCTACTGTGCCATTGACCACCGTGCCTGTAGTCCCTGTGCCTGCTGTTACCATGCCTGCCGAAACCATTCCGCCTGACGCTGTGCCTGCCGCTACTGTGCCATCGGCCACCGTGCCTGCTGTTATTGTGCCTGCCGATACGTCTCCTTATGCCTCCGTGAGTCCTGTTACTGTGCCTGCCGTCAACACACCGGCTATTAATGTACCTGCTGCTATGGTGCCTGCCGCTGATGGACCTGCTGCCACTGTACCCCCTTTGTCGAGGAATTCAATTGGAGAAGAAGAGCAGATTAGAAAACTCCAAATGCAGTTGGAAATACTGAAATTACGCCAACAAATCCGTAGCCTAGAAAGTGAGGGTACAATGAGACAAGCCAACAAAATCGACATGACGGAACTAGATTCGGCAGTGCCCACATTCAGTGGAGACGACAAATATGATGTAACCAAGTGGCTAATGATATTCGATGACTATACAGATATGTACGGGTACACGGGTAAGGAAAAGTGTGTGGCGATTCGTAGGCGCTTGACGGGCACTGCTAAGCAGCACGTCATCAACTTGGGGATGGTAGACTACGAGGTGCTAAGAGAAAGTTTACACTCAGTTTTTAAAAGGACAATAACGCGCCAGGAGGTATACCGCCAGCTGCGTGCAAGGACCTTAAGACCTAATGAGTCCTGTCTGAGCTATTTGGTGTCCATGCAGGCAATAGCCGCACAGACGGATATCGATGAGGAGGAGATTATAGAACTGGTGATCGACGGAATACAGGACCGTACCACTGATATCGCCAGGTTGTATGGGGCCAGGTCAATCAGTGAGTTAATTAGGCGGATGGACGGATACGAACAAAAGAGGCAGGCGCGTATGGGTCCCATGAAGGATGCAGTGTATCCCAGGGGAAGACCCGGCGGCGAGGAAAGGGGACTGGAAGAAGCCGAAGTAAGGTGTTACAATTGTTCTGGATTCGGGCATTATCAAAGCAAATGCCCGAAGCCGAAGCGTCCTCCAAATTCGTGTTTTACGTGCGGAGAAGTCGGCCACATTCGCCGAGAGTGCCCGAAGAGGAGGGGAGTTGCTGTAGTTTGTAAGAACGAGTTCGATGAGACAGTAGGAGCTTTTCAGAAGGTAAGTGTTGCTTTTATTGAGAGAGGTAAGCGCACCAAAATGACTGACTATTTTTCTTTATTTGATACGGGTAGCCCTATTAGCTGCGTCAAAAAATCACTGGTACCATTCGCTCTGAAGGAAAATAAAATTGTAACACCATACCGAAGCATCGGGAAGAATAAAATTAGCTCATATGGACAGGTAGAATGTAAGATATTGTATAATGATAAGATAATAGAACACTCGTTTTTTGTATTACCAGATGATGAAGCGGTGGTGCCAGTGCTGATCGGACGCGATTTACTATTGAAGTTTGGAATGAAGCTTTGTCAAATAAGAATAAAATACACAATAAATGAATTAAAGAAAATGAATTGTAATAAAATGAAATTATCAGAAGAAGTTATTGGTGCGCTTATGTCACTCAAGTTATGTGGGGTTTCTAATGAAATTGCAAAGATTCCGAAGCCAATCGAAAATGAAATTAATAATCACGGGCCGGTAACGAAGAAAGTTAGTAAAGTAAATTTGTCAAAAGAGAGTTCGGGCGTGAATGTGCCAGTTGCTTCCGGATCAGTTTACGGTTATGAGGGATCGGGAATTTTTGGTTGGAATGAGGGATTCGGGGAATTAGGGGAAGTTGTGTGTGTGGTCGAGGATGAGAGTGACATAGATATTGACTGCAGTCTGAGCCGGTCGGATCATATGAGGCTGAAGTCAATCGTGGAGGAGAACTATTTGAGGAAAGTGGGTAAAATTTTAGGGCCGGATGATTATTGTATGCGAATGAAATTGTCTAGTGATGAGCCGATGTTTTGTGGACCTAGGCGCCTGTCGTATCGTGAGCGGTGTGAAGTGAGGAAGAAGTTGGACGAACTATTGGGGGCGGGGATAATCCGCCCAAGTGATTCACCTTATGCTTCTCCTGTCGTGTTGGTAAGGAAGAAGAATGGGGAGTTGAGAATGTGTGTTGATTATAGGTCAATAAATAGGATAACATTGAAGGACAATTACCCTATGCCCATAATAGAGGATTGTCTGGATTATTTGGGTAACAAGAGGTATTTTTCGACGCTGGATATGAGGAACGGTTTCCACCAGATACCAATGCATGAGGACTCCATAAAGTATACCGCGTTTGTGACTCCACTGGGACAATTTGAGTACTGTTACATGCCTTTTGGCCTCAAGAATGCGGGCGCCGTGTTCCAGCGATATATTAACAAAGTGCTGAGGGAATTCATAGACGCGGGAAAGATTGTGGTGTATTTGGATGACGTTAGTATCGCCACGGGAACTTTTGAGGAGCATTTGGAAATATTGGCGGAAGTGTTGCGTGTCCTACGACAGGGTGGGTTGGAATTGAATCTTAGGAAATGCAAGTTTGCGTATAGGGAGATGGATTACTTGGGATACAGGGTGAACAGCAGCGGAATAAGGCCTAATGACGACCATATTAGAACGATTCAGGATTACCCGAGGCCGCTAGACTGTGAGGGGCTGGAGAGATGCGTGGGGCTTTTTTCATACTTTAGGCGATTTGTTCGTGATTTTTCGAGAATTGCGAAACCATTAACGGACTTGAAGAGGAAGAAGGACTTCGTCTGGTCGGACGAGTGCGAGAGGGCCTTTCTGACGCTGAAGGATAGACTTATTAATAGCCCTGTACTGGCGGTTTATAACCCTAACTACGAGACGGAGTTACACACTGATGCGAGTGCGAAGGGATACGGTTCAGTGTTATTGCAGAAGCAGGAGGATGGTAAATTCCACCCAGTTGCATATTACTCGAAGTGTACGACTGCATCGGAATCCAGGTATCATAGTTTTGAGTTGGAAACACTGGCGATCATCTATGCACTGAGGCGATTCAGGGTGTACTTGGAGGGCATATCATTTACTATAGTTACTGATTGCAACTCCTTGGCCCTAACACTGAATAGGAAGCTGATAAACCCGAGAATAGCAAGGTGGGCCTTGGAGTTAGAGAACTACAGTTATGCAGTTAAACACCGTAAGGGAGATCTAATGCCTCACGTGGACGCCTTGAGCCGAACACACATAGCGACAGTTGTCGACGGAGGTGATATGGATGTTATGATACAGGTGACTCAAACTAGGGATAACAATATTCGGAATATTAGGACGAAGCTAGAGGAAGGGGACATAGAGGGGTATGTAATGGAGAATGGACTTGTTTTTAGAGTGGCGTCAAATGGTCGGAAACAACTGTACGTACCGGCCGAATTGGAGGAGAATGTGATAAGGACGATTCATGAAAAGTATGGGCACGTTGGAATAGGGAAATGTATAGATCGAATTCAGAGATGTTATTGGTTCCCGGATATGAGGAGGAAGGTGAATAGGTTTATAAGGAATTGTCTTAAATGCATATTCAATTCGATGCCGCAGAGAAGGAATGAGAGGAACTTGTATAATATAGATAAGAGACCAGTCCCATTCGATACACTTCACATTGACCATTTTGGCCCCTTACCGTCGATAAATTCTAGGAGGAAATACATATTGGTAGTTATAGATGCATTTACGAAATTCACTAAACTATACGCAGTGAATACACCGGGAACGAAGGAAGTGTGCTGTGCATTGAGGAAGTACTTTGAAAATTATAGCAGACCACGTCGGATAATAAGTGACAGGGGATCGTGCTTCACGTCCAATGAATTTGGCTCGTTCGTGTCCGAGAGGAATATTGTGCATGTGAAAACGTCGGTAGCATCACCTCAGTCGAACGGACAAGTGGAAAGAATGAACAGGGATTTAAGGAGTATGTTGGCGAAGCTGGCTGAGCCAATGGAACATTCGGACTGGGTCGATAAATTGAGTAGAGTGGAGTTCGCGATCAATAATACCGTTCAAAGGGCAACGGGCTACTCTCCAAGCGAGATGTTATTTGGTGTGGAGCAAAGAGGAGAGGTAATTGATGAATTTACAGAGCAGTTGTTAGAGGATTATATGGGGGAGGGAGAGGGCAATTTGTCATTGATTAGGCAGAATGCTATGAGGAACATAGAGAAGTCACAGGCGGATAATTTGAGGTATTTTAACGATCGTCACACGCCGGCTAGGATATTTGAGGTAGGTGATTTAGTGGTAGTTAGGAATGTCGATACCTCACCGGGAGGCAGTAAGAAGTTGATCCCGAAATATCGTGGCCCGTATGTGATTCGGAGGCAACTGGGTAACGACCGCTATGAAATATCGGATGTCGAAAATTGCCAGATAACTCAAATACCCTATAGAGGTATAGTAGACTCGAGTCGCTTAAAAAAGTGGCTAGAACGGAAGAACTGCAGCAATTTAGAAGACCCTAACGATAGCAGCACTTACCAATTTGAGGATTATGAGGTTCTAGATGAGGAGCTTTTGGGAGAGGAGTGACAATCGAGGGCGATTGTATGTCAGGTCGGCCGAATTGTAGCGGTCTTTGATATGGCAACACTCATCCCAGAGGTTCCATCTATAATCAAATACAACTATGCTTGAATACAACTCTATAATTAATGTAACTCTGAATTAATGTAACTATGAATTAATGTAACTCTGTATTTTTCATTTCCGCGTTATGGCGGCACTTTTGTGTAAAACCCTGAAAGTGTAATCACCAATAAATAAAGATAAAAATCACTAAAAAATATAGATAATGCATTGCGCATGTCCGTTAGATTTGTTTGTTGATCAGCTGTTTTCGTGTGACGTCACTGTAGCAGAAAATTTGTGTAGAGACATTTTGTGTATTTCAATTAAAAGCATTTAAAATTTAAATCAAAAATTAATAAAAATGAAGTGCGCTGTTGTAAATTGCAATAAAAGCAATGACGGAAAAGCTTCTGAATGCAGTTTTTTCCGTTTTCCAAAAAATTTAACGCTTCTGCGGCCGGAGAAAGTTTAATCCAGGCACTTCTTTTGTTTGTATGGACCATTTTAAAACAGAAGATTTTGCCAATAATCTCCACTATGAAATGGGTAAGTAATTAAAAATGAATAATATATTTATTTTTAATTGTCAATATATATTTATATAAAATTCCTGATGAAATGTCGGCATTAATGATGAACATGAGGGCTATAGGAAGACGAAGTTTGTTGCCATTCCAAAAAGGTAAAGGTTTTAGAATTGAGGTAACAGATTATCATAAAACGCATATATTTACAGGTATTTTACAATCAAATAACGCTTTGAAAGGTCAATACGCTGATTTAAAGGAGTGATATGCTCTCAAATATGTTCTTACATATCGTCTTAATCAAGACGTATTAGAAAACTTTTTCGGAGTTATCAGCGCTAAAGGTAGTCTGCGTGGCCATCCTGATCAGCAGGAGTTTAAATATCGTTTAAGATCATATTTACTTGAGCGCAATAATGAAGTATTATCAGATGCAGCAAATGTTGAGGTAGACGATAACCCTGACCTCGAAGCATCTGGCAAATCTCTTACTGGTAATTAAAAATGAAGAACAAAATTGTTCAATATATTTTAAAGAAATATCTAAAAAAAATAGTATTTTATAAAATAAATATACACATTAACATTTGAGTTTGTGTTTCATTATAATTATTGGAACTTAAATCAATGTTGTTAACAAACTGCTTAAAAATTAAATAAATCCAAATATTTTAAAGTAAAGTTGTTAAAAAATCTAACAAATTTAGTAAAAAGGGTTTAATAATAAATAATAAACAATTTTGTGTTAGTTATAATACAAAAATAACAACATTTTCATTAAAATATAAATGTAAACAAAATTTCCCCATATTAAAGACATGTGTTCGTGTGATTGTGTTTTTGTTTATTTGCTACTGTGACGTAGATGCGCAGAACAATAAAATTTTGACAACGTGAATGCGCTATCTTGTATTCTTTGTTTCATGTGGTAGCACAATTAAATGCCAAAAAAATATTTATAACTGTTTTAAAAAACAGCTGTTAAAAAGCGTTGAAAATCACAGGGTACATTGAAAATATTATTGTTGGTTACTTTTTATAGTTTTAACTGTCATCTTGTGTTGACAACACTGCAACTCAATTGCATCTTTGTTTTTCTTCTTCAATTCCTTTTTGTACTTTTATACTTCTTTTTATTGTTCAGTTGAATAAACGTTTGAGTTGAAAACGGTCGTGTTTTAACTAACAAAGGTTATGGGCCCAGACCCGCTTGTTTGAAGGAAATTTCTGGAATAAATTTTTAATTAATATAATAAAAGGAAAAATGAATTCTGTGGCCAGCGTATAAAAACTCAATGGAGAAAATTACGCGACATGGTCTATACAGGTGAAAAGCCTCTTAATCACATTAGACTTGTGGGACGTTGTCCAAAGTACATGTCCTACGGAAGCTGACAAGCAGGCAAGTTGGAAAAGTTTAGACCAGAAGGCTCTCGCGATGATCAATTTGAGTGTAAGGCCCGGTGAACTCATTCATATTAAGGACTGCAAAACATCAAAAGGTGCATGGGATTCCTTAAGCGGGCTCTATAAGGCCAATACAGCGTGTAGGAAGGTGAATCTCTTCAAGAATTTGGTACGATTCAAAGTAAACCCTGGTGAAAAGATTTCAGCACAAATTGGAGATTTTCGTGGGATAATAGATGACTTGAAAAGCATTGGTGTTGAGTTAAACGAAGATTTTGTTGCCGTGTTGTTGCTGTGTGCTTTACCAGAGGAGATGGAAAGCTTTGTTGTTGCTGTAGAAAGCAGAGACGATTTGCCTTGCATCGAGCAGTTGATTTCAAAAGTGTTGGAAGAGGAACGGCGGCAGAGAGACAAAAATAATTATAACGGTGATCGAGTTTTTTCTGCTAGTGAGAGACACAAACATGAAACAAAAGGAAACAACAATAAATTCAACAGAAAGAATAATCGTGTAGAGAAAGACAGCAAACGCAGTAACATCAAATGTTACAAATGCGGACAGAAAGGGCACATTCGTTCTCAGTGCAAATCTGATGGTGGTGAGTCTGTCGCGTCGGTGCTTTGCGCTGCAAATAAACAAGTGGTAAATAGTGAGCAGTGGATTTTAGACAGCGGCGCATCGTTGCACATGTGCCGTAGCAGAAATTTGTTTTCTTCATTTCAACTGCATAAACAGAGAATTATTCTGGCGTCTGGCGAAACTGTGTATGCTGAGGGGAAGGGAACAGTGAAGTTGAAGTCGACGTTTATGAATATAAAACTTATTAATGTACTCTATGTTCCTTGTCTTCATTCAAATTTTCTGTCTATAAGCAAATTCATTGAATTTGAACACACGGTGAGTTTTTCTGGAAAAGAATGTTTTTTGCTGTAAAAGAGAACGGTATATTTTTTGCTAAATTGAAAAATGCAGCAGCTGCAGAGTATGGGTGTGGTGCAGCAGCAGAAAGTGATTTTATTAAATGGCATGCTAGATTCGGCCACTTAAACAGCAAAGACTTGAATATGTTAAGCAGCAAAGGTATGGTACGAGGGTTGAATTTGAAGTTACCGGAAAATTTTAAGTGTGTAACTTGTGCTGTTGGAAAAATTTCCTCAAAACCATTCAACTCATATTCAAGAGTAAATACGAATGCAGTGTTGGAGTTGGTGCACACCGATTTATGTGGGCCATTTAGGATGAAATCACAAGGCGGTGCGGTATATGTAATGACGTTTATAGATGACTTCTCGCGATATGTTCTCACATATTTTTTGAAACAAATCTGATGCGTTTGATGTTTTCATACAGTTTATTGCTATGGTGGAGAAGCAGAGTGGCCGCAAATTGTTGCAGATCCGAAGTGATAATGGTAAGGAATATTTGAATTCCAAATTTAAAGATTATTTTCAGAAAAATGGTATACTGCATCAAACGACTGTGAGTCATACACCACAGCAGAATGGTGTGGCTGAAAGGGCAAACCGCACTCTTGTCGAAATGTCTGGCTGTATGCTGCAGGAATCTGGTCTACCTCAGAATTTATGGGCAGAAGCCATAAGCACGTCTACATATATAAGGAACAGAAGTCCAACGAAAATTCTTGGTGAAGTGACTCCATATGAAAAATGGCACAACAGAAAGCCATCTGTCGCACAATTTAGAACATTTGGATGGTAAACTCATGCCAAAAGGTGTAAAAATGAAACTGGTTGGTAATCAAAGTCTGACGAAAGGGTACCGGTTGTATAATTCAGAAAAACGTGAAATAGTGAAGGCCAGAGATGTCATTTTCTTTGAAAATTCTTTTGAGAAAATACAAGATGAAGAAGAATGTCCAGAAGAGTTTTATGCCAATGTCTTCATCAACAAGGTGAGGCCGACAATACAATTGAGGTTAAAGTTGATAAGTCTCAGTCTCCGAACCAATCATTTGAAACTGCAAGCGAAGATGAAGCCTTGGATGAAGACGTGAAAGAAAAAGCAGCAGAAATTGAAAATGTAAAGTCTGAGGAAAATGAAAAAAGGGGACGAGGAAGGCCAAAGTTAATTTTGACCGGACAACCAGGTCGTCCAAAGAAGGTATATGCGTCAACAACCGAATTACTAAATTCTCTAATTGAGGACCCCAAAATCTTATCAGATGCACTAAATTCCGATGATGCACCAGAATGGAAATGAGCTATGAAGCTGGAGTACGATTCCCTGATTAAAAACAATACGTGGGTACTTGTCGATAGGCCAAAGTCTAAGAACATCATCGGGTCAAAGTGGGTTTTTGCTATTAAGCGAAAACCAGATGGTTCTGTCGAAAGGTATAAGGCTCGATTGGTGGCGCAAGGATGCTCCCAGAAATTTAATATAGATTATCATGAAACATTTGCACCGGTTATACGCCACTCAACCATAAGAATTATCCTGGCACTAGCAGTTCAGTACGAGTTATTGGTGAGGCATGTAGATATTGTGGCAGCATATTTAAATGGCGAACTCGAGGATGAGGTATTTATGGAGCAACCACCAATGTTTAAGAGCTCAACTCACCCCAATAAAGTCTGCAAATTAGTGAAGGCTTTGTATGGCTTACGTCAGGCAGGAAGAGAGTGGAATAAGAAAGTTTCACGTATTCTTTTGGAGATGAAATTCCAGCGATGTAATACTGACAACTGTGTATATTTTTGCAGAGATGGTGATTCTATTAGTATCATTGCGTTGTATGTTGACGATATGATGGCGGCGTCTTCTACGGAAACAAAAATGAACCGGATAATTGCAAATCTTAAGCAGTATGTGGAAGCTGACGATCGAGGACCAATTTCGTTTTATTTGGGATTAGAAATTGAACGTGAGGGCCAAAGAGGTCCAATAAGAATTCACCAAAAGCAATACACACTCGAATTACTCAAGTCCTGGAACATGATCAACTCTAAACCTGCATCAACCCCATGGGCTAATGGAACTATTTTGAAAAAATGTGATGGTGAAAATTGTGAATCGTATCTTAGAGAGTACCAAAGTTTGATAGGAAGCTTGAATTACCTAGCAGTTATTTCTAGACCGGACATTGCACATGTGGTCTCGAAGCTATCCCAGTTTAACTCTCACCCTCATCTGGAACACATGCAGGCGGCCAGGTATTTGTTAAGATATCTTGTAAAACATCCCGATGTCTACATAACGTATTCCACAAAGCATCCTAGTATTTCGTGCTTTACAGATGCCGATTGGGGGTGTGACTCGTGCGACCGTAAATCATATTCTGGTTTTGTAATGTTCAATGGTGCTGTCGCGTGGGAGTCTAAAAAACAGACTGTTGTCGCTCTTAGTTCAATGGAGGCTGAACCACCTGTGCCAAGGTGGTAAGGAGGTTGTGTTCACCCGAAGCCTGCTTCGTGAGATTGGCTTTGAAGAATTTACCAAAGAGCCAACGTTCATTTACTGCGACAATCAAGGAGCGAACTTTATGGTAAAAAAACCCAGCAGTACACAAACGCAGTAAACACATTGATATTAAATTCCACTATATAAGAGATCGATATAATGATGATACGATTGATGCCCACTATGTGCCGTCGGAGCAGAATACATCGGACATCTTTACAAAATCCCTGTCCAAACAGAAACATGTCCAAGCATGTGAACTTTTGAAAATTGAAATGTAAATTTTTTGTAAATGAAATGAGATTTTTTTATAATTTAAGTTTGTAAATGCACTTGAGTTGAGCTGGGGTATGTTGGTTACTTTTTATAGTTTTAACTGTCATCTTGTGTTGACAACACTGCAACTCAATTGCATCTTTGTTTTTCTTCTTCAATTCCTTTTTGTACTTTTATACTTCTTTTTATTGTTCAGTTGAATAAACGTTTGAGTTGAAAACGGTCGTGTTTTATTTAACTAACAATTATCGTTCCAACAATTATAGAATTTATATTTTTTATTTACAAAATGGACAAGAGAAGTCCAAATTTTCTGTTTCTGAAACGAACTATTTGCTGGAAATAGAATTTGTTTATTGATATAGAATTTTTTATTATATATTTGTATATTTTTAACAAATGACAAAATTTTTCAATACTGGATATATTTTAGGAAATTTGAGGAAAGATAACAGGCCATATCAAAAAGAGTAATTCCGTTTTGAAACGCTCCATTTTCAGTTTTAGCTCCCGTAGACTGTATCTATCTTTAAGCTTCTCCATCTTTAGCTACTTTGCTTTTTAGTTTTTTATTCACAGGCCTCTTAAGTATATTGGACGTGTATTTCGCTCAAGATGATTCAACTGTATATACGAAAAACCACACAGTCATTGTAAAAATATTTTTCTTTTAATTCTAGTATATTGTGAGCAACAGAAACTCACAATCATTTTCTTTTTAACGTCGCCTTCTTCTTCCTCTCTTTTATCATCCGTTGGAACATACTCTTCATCCTCTATATCAGTTAATTCTAAATTTAGTACAAAGGATATAGAATTATACAAGCAATAATTAAAATAAAATATCTCACTATTTTCATTTGCCTTACAATCATAGTCATCATTCCTAACATTTGTGACTCCTGGTAAATTTTCGACATTGCGTGGTCCGTTTTGATGGTCGCCGTTTGCTGAAGAGCCCTACCACCGGCCTATAGTTGCGTATGTTTGGCAATTGCGGTAATTTCCGTACTTTATTTTAAGGACTTGCCGAAAGTGTGGGTAAAGTTACTATTAAACTCACACACTACATTTTTCCAAGCGTTAAGTTTCCTATTCTGTTCATATTTTTATTTTCTATTATGATGTTGTATTTATTAACAGCTTCAAACAAAAAATCATGTTCAATTTGGGCTGCTTTATTCCGTTTGAAAAAAATTTAACATATTTTACACACTTTATTTATTTTTGTATCGCGTATAGCTAGGTACTCTGTTCAAAATTTCGTGCGAAATGCTGTCAAACTACATATAAAATATTTCGTATAAAATATTTGCGAAATAATTTCGCAAAAGCAGTACTCTGTTCTTTTTGTGAAAAACGCTGTGAAATTTATCTGGCAACTTTGTTTCCAACTTACGAAATAACATTAGCTGCACTTCTTTCGCACGAAATTAATACAAACAGCTGATCACATTTCATTTGTTTTTCATAAATTCATAAATTATTATTTGTTGAGCCAGAAAAATGGAAAACATTTTAAAATTATTAAAAAATGAAAAATTTGACGGCACAGATAAGCGGTTACTGATAATAACTGTAGAAAAACAAAAACTTTTTTGGGATAAGTGCCATAAGCTGCAAAGTAACCGCAACGCTGAATAGTTTATATTATTAAAATTTGTTATTGAATTTTTATTTTATTTTCATCTTTCAAAAACATATGGTTTTTGCTTACACATTTATAGCAATGATGCATACTTTCAAGCAATAAAACCGACAAATTTTCCAAAATCGCGAGATAGACTACATTGGTTGCGCATCAAAATTTTCGCATGAAAAAACCATAATTTTTCGCAAATATGAACAGAGTACCTACCTTATGTTGTATTGAATACACTTTTTGATTGTAATGTAGCATGCATGGCGTAATCATTCAATAGGTGACCTTATGTCTACAACAAGTACAACAATGCAAAAAACAACAGGCATTTTGTTTTTGTAAAAACTTCTTCGATTGTCAGAAACAGCTGACTGAAGAATGACAATAGGAAGAAAAATGAAAAAAAAGTTGTTAAAGTACACGCGGAATGTCAAAAAAATTAACCCTCAAACCTCCATAGGAAATTAATAAAAGCAATTAAAAAACAAAATAAATTTTATATATTGAAATTTCTTTTGATTTTTATGTCATGCTTAATTACGCCAAAGTGGGGCAACTATAAATTAAAAAAAAAATTATTCCATGCAGTCAATAACATTTCCACTTTATGTAAATAACATGTTTTTTATGGCCATCGAGAAAAATGGCAGATGCAAACGTTATTTGTTATTGCTCATAGTTTAGGCACCTAGTTGGAGAGACCGAAATCTTTTTTTGGGCAATTCATCACTCTCGTCTAAATAAATATAAATATAGTAAATCTAGGTTGTAGTTTAAAAGATATATGTATTTAGTGTTAAAGACTTAAATACTATTAATCATCTTGCAAAAATTTTAATAAAATTGGCTTTGAAATAGTAATCCTGAAGAATTTCTAGAGTGCGTATCGTTAAGGATACATCCGGTACATATGAGGGTTTATAAATACGAAAATGATTATCGAAACAAAACACAAAAAAAAAACAACACAATTTTGACATTCGAAAGATAGTCAGCTGTTTAGATACTCCCATCTGTTAAATGATTATGCCATGGTAGCATGTTTATTGCCGACTCATGTTTAAAACAATTCTTTTGTTATAAAAATACAAACTATCAATAACGTACATACATACACACACATTGTTACTAACACTTCTGTTTGGTAAATTCAAGCAACGATCAATTGCTTGCGTTTGCAATTCAGCATTGACCTGTCGACACTGTTAATGTTGGATATGTTCGTCCTTTCATTGATTGAAATTCTTACTATTAAACCGCTGTACCTTCCACTGTAAACATAATGCTTGTTCAACATTATTTATGTATAAATTCTGAGTAATTTTAGGGATAAGAATCAATTAATAAACTATAGCCAAACCGTGCGCTTCTGGCGCACATGGCAATAAGAACAAATAAACTTGTTTTCTTATTTTACAGTAAACGCTCAGTGTTATACTGTATTGTGTATTTTGTATTCCAAACGCCAAAAGCGATAAGAAGAAGAATACCAGATATTCATAATTTGATTTTCAAGCAAAAGAATAAAAAATATTACAGAAACAAGTAAATTAAATTAAACAAGTAAAATGAGAGTAAAACAAAAAACGCTCTCATAAAGAATTTACCAGAAATATCACGAAAGCGAAATATCGAATTTTGTGCCCAAAAATAAACCTCAATAATCACAAAAGCAAAACAGATGTTAGATGTTGAAGGAATAAAAATGATTTTATTAAAAATTAAAATTTTAAATAAGATTTGCGTATAAATATAAAGAGGTAGAAATGTAATATAATATTTATTGGTCAAAAGGCTATGTTTAAATAAATAAGATTTGCTTTAGAAAAACTTATATACAATGAAAAGTTTTTTGGAAATTGAAGAAAAAAAAGAAGAAATAAGACTAATCTTTTTTAATCGTTATTTAAACCTAAACCGCACAAAAAATTAAAATCGCTTTGACTATTTAATTTTTTTGTACATCAACTGTCAAAGCGAAACACGATTGTTCTGTGTGAACGGGGTGATTCACAAGCAGGATTAAAAAACGAACCAAGTGTTTCATATTGCCGTCTGAAACCAAGAAAACATTCGTGTTTGCTCAACATTTAAGAATTGCTTTTGCCAAGCATTCATACAACATCACGATATACTGATATTGCTATTTTATTGTTTTCAGGTAACAATTGATCTCATATTAAAAAAGTAATCGGTACATTTTTTCGGTTGTTAATATATACACTTAAAAGTCATGAAACAAAAAGGAAAAAGAAAACGCAATCAGTTGTTCAAAAAATTTCTTTTCTGCGCATCTACGGCACAATGGTTCAAACAAACAAACACAATCAAACAAAAAATGTGTATTCGGTAAAGGGCAATATAGTTTTTATTTAAATTTTATGTGAAAATTGTTAAGTTTTTATTGGAACTGGCACAAAATTGTTTTCATTTATTTATTATTTTATTTATTTATTACATAATAATATGGTTTATTTTCCATTGTGCTTGTGCTAACGTACCAGTGTGACTTCACATAAAAACAGCTCAAGAGAGAACGAAGTTAACGGACCTTTGAATGATAGATGACTTTAGAAGAAGACGTGTTAAAATAGAATACTGAGAATAGACAATATACTCTATTCTTGTGAATGTATTCAAAGCTCCTAATAAGGCATTCAAAAAGTTAATATATTTTCAAATTGTATTTTAAATGACAATGAGTAATTAGAACTCAAATTATGTGTGATCAAAAGAAATAAATTCGTTTTTCGTTGTTACTAACTTAATGCATCGTATATGGAGATGAGAGCGGCGATGTTCTCTTCTTATACGATTGTGACCACGATGGTTCATGTGAATATGAAGATTTTTATACCGAGTGCTGAGACGCAACTTTATCATTTATTTGACCTATTCCATGGAAAGTGAATGTTACGTGAATACATTTTTGTTTATTCACTTTAGTTCTCCAGAGTTTTAACCATTTCTCCGAGTTACTTCAGTTCTCTACAAATACTACTGTTAATTCTTTATTTTTTGTTCCCACAGTTTGCTCAAGCAAAGCGTGAGAATACATACGTCAGCAGATGTAGCTCAAAGAGACTGGCGAAAATATTGCCACTGTAATCCTGAACTTCACTGACTCCAGAAGCCGCAAAACCTCAGACTATTACCAAGAGCGACTGAAGCGTCTTCAGGAAGCATGGGCTGAGTTTGATGACTTGTACAACAAGTTGCAGAGTCTAAAGGACCTCGACAAATTTGATGAGTATTTTACATCAGACTATTATTCCAAAATTCAAGCCATGGCGTTCAAATATATCTCGTTAATGGAACGTGAGCTTGAAACCCAAAAACAAGCGTCAGACGACAAAGGACTCCTTCAGCCTAGAAACAAGTCACCAGCAAGTGGAACTGGTGGGCACGATGGTCTTATTAGCCGTTCTCTTGGCAAACTGACGGCAATTTCCCGCCAACTAGAAGATCTTCAACTGGAACCAGGTCAAGAAGAATCTTATGATATGAAAAGGGCTACAATCTCCCAGATATGGCAGCAATTAGAACATCTTAATGATGAGGTGTTGGACAAATATCCTGATCCAGACCGAGCTGGTTACGACTCAAAGAGATATGTTCACCTCGAGCAAAACGCCCAGTCAGCGATCATCCAGCTCACAAGTGCCAACAAAAAATTATCCCATTAAGCCAAAGATCTAATTACTCAGGCACCATGGTACATAACTAACGAAGCAATACATAGCGACCTTCGAATACCCACAATAAAAGAGGTTATAAGAACATCTAGTGACAGATATTTATCTAGATTGAACAACCACGTCAATACGTTAGCTATTTGTTTATTAGACGACACATACGAAATAAAAAGACTTAAGAGACACCACGTCTTAGACCTACCATTCCGAAGATAACGACTAACATTTAAATTATTTATAGATGTATTTTATGTAAATCTTACTTTTTGCGCGTAATTAAATACGAGTATATGTGTATACATATGTATATATGAACCTATTTTTCCATATTACTATGTTAATATTATAATAATATTTTCAAAATATTACTTAAAAATATTTAAATTATTGTTAAATAATAATGTAAGTCTGTTCGTTAAAAAAAAAAAAAAAAAAATTTTGTAATACTATAAACCTGCTAGTAAGTTATTTGTATACCTGTTATTATATTGTTAGTTATCTATTGTGAAACAAAAGATATTTCTGAACTTATATTTGTACTTATTAGAGTACATCTATTAACGTCAATTTATATATTTCTTCAAAATTGCTTATTATCTTAGGATAGATTGTAATTTAAATAAATGTAAATAAAAAAAAAAAAAAAAATTCAGCCAAAGAAGCATTAACGAGGCAAAATACATTACCCTTGCCTACGGTCAGCGTTACCGCTGGAAATTTTTAAGAAGTCGCACAAAAAGGGGATTTTTGAAAAAAAGTCGAACATAAAGGGTATTTTGGCAGTAAAAAGGGGCAACATTTTTAAAAGAAAAGAAAATGAACTAATGCAGATAAAAAAATAAATTTTTATTGGATTTTGTATTGTACATTAACAAACATATCGTTAGTCTCATTCGCAAAGGTCTTAAGTCCACTTTTTTCCAAAATTGAGATTTTAATGCAAAACGGTAACATTATACATAATACATATTTTACAACAAAAAAACATGTCATTATATAGTTCAAAGTTGTTGTAATTTTGTGGTTTGCAAAAACGCTAAGTCCACAAAATAATTAATAATAATAATAATAATTAACATTATTAGTTATTAATATTAATATTATTATTTTGTAAAAATAATTGCGTTTAAACAGTTTAGAAATTTTAAAAACTGAAAAAGCTACAATGTTTTTTGTGTCTCTTGTAAAATTTGAAAAAAGGGACTTAACACCTTTGCGAATGAGACTAATAAGTTTATTTTTTAATAACTTTTCCAATTTTTTATAAAAGAAAAAAATTTTTAGCCAAAAATTAATAAGCCTAAACAAAAATTTTAATTTTTTTAAAATTATTTGTTCTGTTTTATTTCTAGCTTGAAAATGTAATTTCATTCAAATTTATGAACGTTAGGACATTTAAATTTCAAAAATAAAAAATGCATTTTTAAATTTATAAAAATTCCATTAAATAAAACTTTTTTTGCTAACCCACTATATAATAATACAAAACGCAAAACAAAACTATTATTATAACTAAAAAACAGTTCATTAAAAATAAATAAAATTTTATACAAAATTTTAAAAAAAATATAAGGAGTGCGCACAAAAAAATGAGCCTACTTTTAAGCTTATAACTTTCATCATAATTGAAAAAAATGAATACCGTTACATTGTTTTTGTTAGTCATCTGTTTCAAAATTCACGTGCTAAATGTCATTGCAATAGCAAAATTAGTTTTTTGAAAATGGGCACCCAACAAGAATGTCGTAAAAAAATAATTGATATTTTCAATGAAAAAACGCGCCGCTTACGAAAAAACGATTGCTAGGCTCGCAGGTGTTAACCAAAAAACAGTTTCTAAGGTAATAAATAAATATAAGGAGTCTTTGAGTATTGAGAGAAAGCGTGGAAGTGGAAGAAAAAACGGATCTGTCGACCAAAACAAAGCAAGTAAAATAATACGTATTTTTCAAAAAACACCCTAACATGTCTGGAAGAAAAGTGGCTCAAAAAGTTGGATGCTCTGAGACCTTTGTCAGAAAAAAATTTTATACACAAAAGAATTCAAATATTATTTACTTTAATTGAAATATAAAACGGAAAAAAATCCGCCACTTAGTTTTTTTTCAATAACGAAAAGTGTAAGTCCAGATTTTTTTGTGCGTATATTTTAAAATAAAAAAACAATTCAAAAGCTGATTGTTCCGAAAAATGTAAATAAAAGAAAGAAAAAAAATGTAAATAAAAGAAAAAATACTTTTTCTAAAAAAGGGGAAAAAAGGGTCAAAAATCTTGAAAAGTGTCAGATTTAGTTCATTTTAGTAAGGGGTCACAAAAAGTGGCGGGGTCGCTGAAAAAGTGTCAAATTGCGACTTTAGTCGCTCAACGGTAACGCTGCCTACGGTCACAAAATTTGACGGCGATTACATAAAGTAGTCATCATTGTCAGACTTATTTAAAAGGATTGTCAATGAACAGCAGATGTCTGACGCTTATAAAATGTGATATCTGAAGACTAACGTGATTGACGAAGCAGAAAATCTCATCAACCATTTTGCTATAACTTTATTTTAATTTTATTATTATTATTACGGTCTCGTAGACCCAGATACAAAATTTTCCTTATAATACATTATACATACATTGATTATATAATAAAACTACAAACAGTTATCAATTTATAATAAATAATATTTTACAATGTATTTTTAATAGTCTTTTCAAAATATCTTCACTCTGACATTCCTTAAGTTCAGCTGGTAACTCATTAAACATTTTAAACTCTTCAAAAAATACACTTCTCCTTTGAAGATCAGCCTTCATTTTCTAGTATTATAATCATGTACCCCAAAATTATATTGAATACTTTCATATAAATAACTTCATAATTGACCTAACCTTAATTTGTTAATAAATTTCAAAGTGTGGTACGTTATTAATTGTTTTACATTTAGCCAATCCAAACTTTCAATCATTTCGGCAACCGGAATATCGTACCCCTTATTCAGTATAAATCTCATAATTTTATTTTGTTGTACTTGAAACCTCTTCATTTGGGCATTATTAAGAGTAAATAAAATTGTAGGACTATAAACAAAATAAGGTTCAATTATCGACCTATAAATAGTTAATTTATGCCGTTTGCTAACATATTTACATGATTGATACATAAACCCTATCTTCCTAGCGATGTTACTTTCAGCATAATCAACATGATCGTCCCATTTAAGTTTCCTATCAATAATGATGCCTAAATATTTCATTTTATCAACCTTTTCAATTTCATGTTCCTTAATTTTTAGCCTTATATTATTACATCCTTCATAATTTCTATTAAATATCATATACTTAGTTTTATCACAGTTTAATTTTAGCTTATTTTGACATAACCATCTATATAATTTATTTAAGTCAGCTTGAACATGATTTACAGCATCAATAAGATTCAACTGACTAATATATAAAAGAGCATCATCAGCAAACAAAACAATTTTACAATTACTTAAACATTTCGGTATATCGTTAATATATATCAAAAAAAGTAATGGTGCAAGAACCGACCAATATCTACCATCTGTGGCGATGATGTCACATTTCCTATTGCCGTCCGTTGTTTTCTATTGGTTAAGTAGCTCTCGAACCATTTTAGTGCTTGGCCTCTTATACCGATCCGCTTCAATTTTATCAACAATATACGCCTATCTACAGTTTCAAATGCTCGTTTCAAATCTAAGAAAACTGCTACCACAGCATGTTTATCTGCTATTAAATCTTTCCAATCCGCTACAACCATATTCAACGCAGTTTCGCAAGAGTGTTTAGCTCGAAAACCAGACTGTTGATTAATAATGATATCGTGTTGGTTTAGGTACTCTAACAATCGTTCTTTCAATATGCTCTCTAAAATTTATTCATCTGATGGTAATGTATTTATCGGTAGCAATTCTTCTGAACGTGTTGTATTTTTAATTTTTTCTTTAGGATATAGATATCTACAGTGGTAGATATCTTCCATATTTCGGGAACGTAAGCAATCATTTACAATTCCGGCAAAAAAGTATGCCGTATACTTCATTGACTCTTTTATGACACCTTCAGAAAGCAATTTTTTTCCTCCAGTCTTGTTTTTAAAAGCCTTTACAATATTTAATATGTTTGTAGTATCTACTTGTTTAAATTTAATTCGTTGCCATATGTATTTATTTCAGATTCTTCAAAATCTATGTTCTCAATTTCATTATTGATTTTAATGATACTGTTCAACGAGTTCAAGTTCAAGTTGATTTTCCATCCACCGATTATTTATATAAATTTTCCTTATTGGCTGGTTTATTTGTATCATGTTAACTGTTTCTTTTAAATATTTCCACATAAGTTTTTGATCGGCCCCCACCAAGTTGTTTTTACTTTTTAAATATTGTTTCTTTTTGATTTTTATTAGTTTTTTGTACGCCTTTTTTGTTACATTATACTCAGTCCATTCACCTGTTCTTTTGTCTATGTGAAGGAGTTCATATTTTTTTCTATTCAGATGCGTTAGTTCGTGATCATACCATTTATTAATAAGTTTCTTGTGCACATATTTATTAAAGGTTAGGGTATTCATTATATTTACTATCACAGCGTTATAATTTTCCACTCTTTCATCCAAATTACCATAATTTAGCTCGTTTAAATTAATGTCTTAACAATGCCATTAAATTGTCTTCCTTATAATTTTCCCAACACGTAATGTTTATTGTAAGTCTCATCCTTACTTCTTTTTCCACCGGCACAGAGAATTCTATAGTCTCATGGTCCGTTATTTTACAACTATTTATGCATTTAGTTTTCACTTGATCAGATGTTGAATAAAGAAGGTCTATTTTAGTATTGGAAAATTCCGTAACGCGAGTATCAAATCATATAAGCTGTTTCATGGTCATGGATGAGAAGATATTAGGTAGGTAGGTAGAAGTGGCTGTCCACCCGATGAGCGGACACACTTAGGCCTCATACAGGGCCCATTGTGATACCACAGTTTCATCTTTCCCCTATTCTAGGAACCACTCGGAGCTGCCGATGAAGCGACTTAGACTGCCAATATCCACGCATGACAGTTCATCTACGTCCTCCATGTAGTAGGCACCCAGGTGTTTCTTTCTCCTCCGACCAAGTGCCGGACATGTGCAAAGTAGGTGAAGAATAGTTTCATCCTCCTCTTCATCTCCACAGCTTCTGAAGAAATCATTCGCCAGGTGTCCAAGACCAATACGCCTCGCATGTGTTCCTATAATACAATGCCCCGTAATAACCCCGATAACAGCTTTGAGCCTGCTTCTTTGGAGCTTAAGCAGGGTCGTCGTGCGCCTTCTATCCAGCTTTGGCCAGATTTTTTGCGCCTCTCTGCCTTTATCCGAAGCTGCCCATCTACTGTTGGCAAGGTCCACGATTGCATTGTCAATCATAAGCCCACTGGTACTTAAAGGGATCCCCAATGTAGAGAATTCATCAGGGAGCTCGACGGTCGTGCACCTTCTGGCCAATTCATCCGCTCTGCAGTTACCGGGAATGTCCTTATGTCCCGGTACCCATGTGATACAAACATCACATCGGTTCGCCATCTCATTGAGACATCTGCGACAGTCGTATACTGTCTTGGAGTTTATCACACTAGAATCCAGCGCCTTGATGGCCGCTTGGCTATCGGAAAGTATAATGATCCTTCGATTGCGAACATTTTTGTCCGCAACAGTTTTCACCGGAGCTTGAATTGCCGACACTTCCGCCTCAAAGACACTGCAGTGATCTGGTAGTCTCATAGACTTGGATATTCCGATTGATCTCGAATAGATGCCAATACCAACGGCTTCTTCTAATTTGGAGCCATCGGTGTAGATTTCTGCGGCATTTCTCGTTAGGTGCGCCACACCCTAGTCCTCCCTTTTCGGCATGGATGTCCTGAAATTCATTGAGAAGTCATATCGCGATGTCATATAGTCTATGCTTCCGACAATATCTGCTCCCTCAAGTATCCTTGTATGACCAATGCTCGATGCATGCCATTGTCCAATCGCCCAGAGACGCCTACTGATCCTAGCCGCCACACCCCTGCAGTATAGGTCAAGCGGTAGAAGGTATAAGATCATCTCCAGAGCGATCGTAGGAGTAGTGCGCAGGGCCCCACTAATAATTATGCAAGCAGATCGTTGTAGCTTGCGTATCAGGTTCAAGTTCGTTGTCCTATTCAGGGATTCCCACCACACCAGGCATCCGTAGGTCAGGATAGGTCTGACCACCGCTGTATAGATCCAGTGAGTCATCCTAGGTTTCAGGCCCCATTTCTTCCCCAACACCTTGTTACAGGCGTAGAGGGCGATGGAGGCTTTTCTTAGTCCGTTAGTGATGTTCGGTTTCCACGATAGTTTCCTATCCAGGATAAGGCCCAAGAAGCGCGCCTCCTCCTTGAGTTCCAGTTCCGACCCATACAATCTGAGTGGACGAAAAGGTGGAGGTTTGTTTTTCCTCGTGAAGAGTACAACCTCCGTTTTACCGGGATTAACACCCAAACCACGACCAGATGCCCACTCCCTAACCTTCCCTAGGGCAAGTTGCACCCTGTCTCTTATAGTGTCAACAAATCTACCCGAAATAGTGAGAACAACGTCATCCGCATAGGCAATCGCCCGGCATCCCACGTTTTCCAACATCAGTAGCAGCTCATTCATCACAAGGTTCCAAGGCAGTGTCAACAGATCTACCCTTATTGTACGCATGCTGTTGCTCAGATAGCATATTACCATGTAAGGTCTGGCGTAGTTCAACATCGATGAGTCTCTCCATGGTCTTTAACAGGAATGAAGAGACTTATAGGTCTAAAATCTTTAGGTGTGGTGTAAGTGTTTCTTCCTGCCTTTGGTATGAAGACCACTCCCACTTTACACCATTCCGACGGTATGTGTTTTAGCCGAATACTAGCGGAAAACATCACAAAAAGTATCGCGATGTGTTCCAGTTTCAAGCGTTGTAGTAGGGCTGGGTATATTCCGTCTGGACACGGAGATTTGAACGGTTTAAACCATTTATTGCCCATTTGATTGCCTCTACCGACAAGATTGAGTAGTAGTCTTCATGTGAATCGCTTTCCAAGACTCTCACCTGCATATCCAAGTTTTGTCCCAGTGGAAAGTGCGTATTCACGAGAAGCTCTAAAGTTTCCTTCTCTGAGTTGGTCCATGAACCATCCGTCCTCTGTAGTACACTCGGCACGAAGGCCGTATTCGCAAGAATCTTTCTTAGCCTGGAGGTTTCGTTGATAGTCTCCATATTACTACAGAAACTTCTCCACGAATCTCTCTTGGCTCGTCTCAAGTTCTTCTTGTAGTTGCCCAGGAACACTTTATATTGTTCCCAATGCTCCGCCTTTCCGGATTTTCTCGCCGCGTTAAAAAGTCTACGCGACTCTTTCCTGAGCCTGTCCAGATCCCGGTTCCACCAGGGAGGTTTGTGCCCCCCTCTGCTGACTCTCTTCGGACAAGCTTTCTCAAAGGCCCCTAATATGGCCTTCGTAAAAACAGCCACAGTAGCTTCCAGTTGCAAAACACTATCAATTCTACTGTGCGTAAGTGGACCCATGCCCAGATTGACAAGACGATCATAGATATCCCAATTCGTGTTCCTGGGATTCCTAACCTTTTTCACACTTTCGATCTCCCTATCTAGAGAGAATTCAATGTATCTATGGTCAGAGAAGGAGTGTTCCTCAGAAACTTTCCAATCTCTGACCTCATCAGAACTACTTCTCGAGGCAATGGTTATATCCAGTACCTCTTTTCTACTCTTAGTTAAAAAAGTGGGCGTGCTACCCACGTTGCATACTATTAAATCATTAGAGATTATAAAATCAAAAAGTGACTCACCCCGTTCATTAACGTCCGTGCTACCCCATATGGTATGGTGAGAGTTGGCGTCGCATCCAATGAGCAGGCCAATTTTTGCGCGCTTTTCTTCGGTGACCAGTCTTCTTACTGCATCTGGTGGAGGATCTTCGGCTGGATGTGGCATATAATTGGATGAAATCCAATACTGCCTTCCATTTATCTCCGTCGCAATCGTAGTGAGGTCTTCGTTACTGTAAGAAGGGAGCAAATATGCTATTAAGTTTTTCTTAATTAGTATACAGGATCTGGGCCTACCCGTAAGTTTGGCGTGAACCAGCCTGTAGTCCTTGAGCCCTAATCCACAAACTTTATTGGCCATAGACCATGGTTCTTGGATTAGGGCGATATCTTCTCCTCTGTTTATCAGCCGGAGAAGTAGTGCAGCCGATGCTGCCTTAGAGTGGTGGAGATTTATTTGGACCATGGTCTGTTCATCCTCTTTCCTCTCCACCATCGTTGTGTCCAGGCTATCATCTACCTGATATGAGAAGATATTAGTTAATTCTGTTGTATAAGCTGTGTCATTATTAATATTGATGTTGAAATCCCCAATAATTATATTATTATCACAGCCTTCAAAATATGTCTCTACAGTGCTTTTTAAGTACGTTAAAAATACTGAATTGTTCGCACTTGTTTCGTTTGAAAATCCTTCAATTTAATTATAATAAACCACATATTTTGATGTAATGTTTTATTACAAATTAAGTTGTATTTAATAGATTTTTTTATATATATTAATACACCACCAGTATGACGAGAGTGTGAATCACAACGAAACATATTGAATGTATCAATGCTAATTTCAGCGTCGTCTATGTTAGTAGGTGTGCATGTTTCGGAACAAAGTACGATATTTGCTTCTTGGAGTTCAATAATTCTTTCTAACTCCTCTTTATTCGCTACTATACTGCTTATATTAACATATATATACTTGATCTCATTGCTGTTATATTTTCTAATATTTTCCGTATTATCTTTTGCTTTGGCATTGTCATAATTCTGTAATTGTTAGTATCCAATTCTATTTTTAAATTAAGTTTTCTATTCGCACGTATACAATTGATACACTTACTTAATTGGCTTTCATTACATTCGGAATTTCTATGTTGACCATGACATTCAACACAAACTTCATCGCTTGTACAATTTGCTGCCTTATGATTAAACCCTTTACATCTAAAACATCGTAGTACCCTGATTCCGTCGTACACCTTACAACGTTCCCAGCCAATGTTAATTTTTTCCGCTGCCAATATATTGGTAAATGCGTTCGGTTCAACTTCTGCAATCGCATTATAATAAATTCTGTTATTTTTCCATATTTCATATTGTTTGATAATCTTCACATTGGTATTGTTCATGCATTGATTTTGTTTCTTGATTAACTCCACTAGTCGCGTATCATCATATTCAAAACTAATTCCAGTTATTAAAATATTAGGATTTAAAGAGGTAGGAAATCTTATTTCGTATTCTTCACCTAATTTTTCTTTAATTAAATTTTTTGCTTTCTTTCTTTCCGTGCTGTTTTCTACTTCAATAACGACTGTTCCATTATTTTTTGTAATAACATTAGATAATTTTAAATTTTCCGGATTAACTTTATTTAAATCTTTTTTAGTTTTTTCCCCATTTTGAGTAACTTTTGGTTTAACAATTAATGGCACTGAGTTTTTTATTTCTGGCAACTTTTTGTTATTGACATTTTGCTTTAGTACATCGGCGAATGACATTTGATTTTTATTGTTTTTTTTTAATTACTGCCTTTTTTTAATTCGTTACACATTCTTTGATTTTCTTTCCTTTTTTTTCATTTCCAGTACTTCTTTGTTTTCATTTTTATTTTGTTCCAATTCACCACAAACTTTTCGCTTTTCTCTTTTATTATATCTGCTATTTCCTGAATTTTTCTAATTTCTATTACACTATTTACACAAATTTCTTGCGCGCCTTTTATTTCTTCCATTTTTTTGTAAACACTCCTTCCATAACCTTTAGCAGAAAATTACCAAGCGGCATGGCGATTGCTGAAGAACCGCTACAACAAACGTGTTATGGTGGGTACGGCAATTCAGAGGCTTCTCGACCAGCCATCTGGAGTTTGCACATTGAGTAGCATTAAGAGGTTGCACGATACAACAAAGAAGTACCTGGCAGCTCTCTCCAATATGGGACTCTAGATTACGTCATGGGAACCACTCCAATTACATGTCTTAGTCAAAAAACTAGACAAAACAGTTCATACTCAGAATGAACAATCTATCTCTAACCCCAAAGAGTTACAATCGATCAACCAATTCCTCACTTTCCTCGAGAACTCTTTCCTCACTCTTGAGGCAATGGGATATAAGGAGCGAATGTCTCCCAACAATAACAAAACTTGCACTCTTGCAGCACATGAGCTCGCCCGATGTTTTATGTGTAAGCGGGATTCTCATCCCTTACATCGCTGCAAGGACTTCATGCTACTCAGCCCTACAAAGCGGCTCAACCTTGTGCAGAAATAGAAATTATGTGTCAACTGTTTCAATAGTAACCACTCAGCCAAAAGATGTACCATTTTAACCCGCTGCCAAACTCAACTACTCAATAACATCCCCGAAACTGATCAAGAAGTCAGCCTCGACTTCTCTACAGATAAGACCGAGTACACAAAAACATTAGGATTAGCTTGGCTACCCAAATGTGACCAACTTAAGATTAAAGTCAACATTCAACCAATAAAGGCTGTAACTAAAAGAACAGTCAGTCACTTCAGGTTAAGCACGCATTTTTGATCCGTTGGGTCTCTTATCACCTGTAGTCGTCAGGGCTAAAATGTTTGTCCAGGAGTTATGGACCTTGAACATCTCTTGGGATGAAGCTGTACCTTCAGAATTCGATTCTCGCTGGCGAAATTTTCGAAGTAATCTTAAAGAACTCGAAAGCTTTCAAGTTCATCGGCATGTTTTCAAGGGTGAGATTTCCAACAACACCCAACTTCACGTCTTTACAGATGCATCAGAGAAGGCATATGGGGCAGCAGTTTATGTCAGAATGATTCTATCTTATAAGACTATAATTGTATAATTGTTGTGTGCAAAATCTCGTATAGCTCCACTTAAACAGCAAACCCTTCCAAGGCTGGAATTATGTACTGCTCAGCTAGGACCTACCTTAGCTGCAAGAGTTAAACAAGATTTGGACATGAATAGCGTACCATCGTTCTATTGGACTGACTCAAAAATCGTGTTAACATGGATAAACTTCAGGTCATCTTCTTTTCATACATTTGTGGCAAATCGAATAGCTTCAATTCAAGATAATACGGTACCCGAAAAATGGCGGCATGAAAGATCCAAAGATAATCCAGCGGACATCATATCTAGAGGATTAGAACCCCATCAATTACAACAAGCACCGCAATGGATGTACGGTCCGTTTTTCCTTCATGGAAACGAAAAACATTGGCCTTCAACTATTTGTCAAGCTTCTGACGCAATAATTTGTGAAATGAAACAGAGCCCTAAAAGTTTGCTGGTATCAGTCGAGAGTGGAAACCCGTTGCACAGCATAAACCACCGAAATTAGTTTAAAACGCTTCAACGAATTATGGGATATGTTTTAAGATTCATAAAAAACGCCAAAACTATCAAGGCAGATCGAGAAAAACCGGCCAACTCTTACACCTTTCGAGCTCCACGATGTGCTGGCCATCATTGTCCGAACTACACAGAAGTCAATCTTCAAGGAAGATATTCAACAATTGCAAAGGCAAAAAGAACTCAAAGCATCAAGTCAAATTAAAAGCCTAGCACCATTTTTGGATAAAAATAATATCTTAAGAGTCGGAGGCAGATTAGAAGCATATACGTTGAGCTTTGATGCAAAACACCCAATGCTCTTGGCGTATAACGACATAATTAGCAGACTAATATTCGATTCAATACACAAGGAAAACAAACATTGTGGTCCTACAGCACTCCTTGCAACCGTGAGACAACGCTTTTGGCCCATCAAAGGTAAATACTTAGCAAGTTTCTCGTGCTCGTGTTCATCGATGTGTATACTGCGCAAAATCAAAACTTCTTCAGCAAATAATGGGAAATTTACCTGAAACAAGCGTGACTCCAGCAAGACCCTTCATCAATGCAGGAGTGCATTATTGTGGCCCAATATGACTTCACTTTAAAACTAGAGGAAAACAACCCCAAAAGGCGTATATTGCGGTCTTTTGTTGTTTTTCTACGAAGGCAGTTCATTTAGAACTAGTAACGGACCTTACAACCAATGCTTTCATTGGGGCACTTAAAAGGTTCATAAGTCGTAGAGGTCACTGTCAGAATCTTTATTGCGACAACGCAACAAACTTTGTGGGAGCCCGCAATCAACTAGCAGAATTGTCAACTGCCTTATTTTCTACACCAGCTCAAGAAAAAATTCAACGGGAATGCGCAGATAGAAACATTAATTTCCATTTCATTCCTCCACGATCCCCGCACTTCGGTGGACTATGGGAAGCCGCAGTCAAGTCCTCTAAAAGGCTTCTGGTTAAAGAAATCGCATCCTTGACCTATGAGGAAATGGAAACAGTAATTATAGAGGTTGAAGTGATTCTCAACTCGAGACCAATTGCACCATTGTCTAGTGATCCTAGTGATGAGGTGGCCTTAACTCCTGGCTATTTCTTAATTGGAGAACCTTTGACTGCTCAAGTTGATGCTACAGCACAATCAACATCAACCTCTTTAGTAAAACGATGGGAATTGGTGTCTCGAATAAAACATCAATTCTGGAATCGATGGTCGGTGGAAAATCTCAATGAACTTCAGCAGCGGAACAAGTGGCAAACCAAGTCTCAAAATTTGCCAATTGGCACCATAGTCGTAATCAAAGATAACCTGTCACATGTCATGACATGGCGGCTCGGTAAAGTAATCGAAACATACCCCGGGCCAGATGGATTCATCAGGACAGCTGCTATTAAAACATCTACCGGTGTCATTAAGCGAGCAATTCATTCACTAGCTCCGCTTCCTCTAGAACCACCGAAAAAAACAATCAAAATAAACCGCCACTCGTTAAAAGAAGCAGGGCATCCAACGACAACGATAAAAATTTGCAACCTCCAACACGCTCCAATTTGACCACTACAAGCATGCTAATGCTCTTAGCATTGTTCGTTCCTTTGGTAATGTGCTCTCATGTTACTTACACAAATCGCTAGTAATCCTGGGTTACATTTTGAACATATTGTTCAAATCAAGCCGATTATATCAGAATAGGAACTTCATATATACTTTGAATTGGCACCATTCTATAATGAGTTGCAGCTTTTGGTTAACGGAACATCTGCTTTGGTGGAAGCCTGCAACCATTCGACATTCCTCAACACTCAATGTACCGGATTAATTAACCATTTTCACAATCTCAAGGACGAAATGGATGCCGGTTTAAATAATCTAAAAACTGAAAAAACGCAGGGCAATAGATATCGTTGGCAATGTGGCGAATTCCTTATTCGAGGTACTTGATTCAAAATATGATGAACAAATGACCGACACCATTAACACTATAGAAACCAATGAGGCCCACTTGCAAACAGCATTTCTCGACTCTACCCTTAATCTTATGAAGCAGACCGAAGCCCGCACTAAAGCCAATTTTGAAATACTTAATTTTAAAATCAGTAGACACAGAAACCTTACAAACATTGATACCAACCATCAATCGCAACTAATCTTGTCCCTCAACATGCAGCATACAATTTACAACGAATGCACGCGTCCATGATTAATTTATTAGCGGATACTTATCATGGTCGAATCAGCCCCGTGATGTTGACCCCACACCAATTTTCAACTGAAGTTGATAATATAAAAGCAAATCTTCCAGCAGATGTAACACTACCGGTGGTGGATATCATTCATCTATACGGCATAGTGAGGACTCATGCATCAATTTCACACCAGCACATTATGTGCACATTGCGCATCCCCTTGACGCATCAAAATGAATATGATCTATTTTACCTTACTCCAGTTCCACAGCTAGTAAATAATACCTTAGTAGCCATTATACCGACCACAAAAATGATGGCTCTCAACGCTCACCGTGATGAATATTTTCCCATGGATAATACCAAAGAATATGGATATAAAGAATGTGCATCACGAAGAAGTAAAATTTCTTATGGCGGGATGTACCAGTAAGACCCGCTCTCACCAAAATCTTTTTTAAAAATCATTTCTTGATGAGCGAGGGAAGACAGAAGAAAAATAAACACAAACAAAGAGCGTAACAATGTGTTGCTCTCATCGTACGTATGTATATGCGTATGTACGATTATGTTTTTATTGTTTGACCAAAGACTATAAATATGTAAAGATGTTGCACACAGTGTATTTAAAATTGACAAAATTTTGTGCTTCTTTCTTATGAGGGGGGTAGGTAACAGAGAAAGCTGAATCGTCGTTCTCACTGTCATGTTAACTGAGAGAAAGAAAACAAAAAAGACTGAGTACACTTATTGTACTCAGAGAACTTATTATGCTTAGAGAACGTATTGTTCTTTTCTCTAAGCAATTTATTCTCATATGCGTGTATACGTATGTGCATGTATGTATACATACATTGCCAAATAAAATAATAAACAAACTGAAAGATTTTTTGTTTTCACAAAATGTATGTGCAAATAGCCTGTGGAAAACAAATATTACCGTTTGTTTTATTGTAAGGTAAGAATATGTGTTTTATTGTTGTAGAAATGAAATTATATCGATTCGCACCGAATTATAATGTTAGTTTTTAGACTATTCAATTATGTATGTATGTATTTACCATATGTGTCTATTTTTGTATAGAATGAAGTTGTAATAAAACGAATGCTTTTTTTGTTTAGTATTTTTTAAATTTATTTATCATTTTAATGGTTCAAAATTTTAACTTTTTCCATACTGGATAATTTGAATTTGTATGTTTCCCATGTGGAATGCTTCTGTAGTAAAACAAGAATTAGTAAATTAAGCATCTCCATTCTGTGTTTATAACATTCGTTATTTTCATCAAACCAAGGAATAAATTGTATTTTTTGGCCAACTACAAATGTTTTTTTGTTTTTTATAGATTTATTTTCTAAAAAAAATTTTTCGAAGACTTATATGAATTTTGCAAACTTTAAAAAATAAATCAGATGACATCTATATCAGGGGTATGTGTACTTTCTGATATATTTCCAGTCCTATCAATATCTTCTAAAAATATGATTTATGATTTTAATTATATATTATATTTATTAAACGTTTTGTTTGAGCATGCACTACAATTTTTAAATTCACACATTTTATAAAACAATTTTTCAGTTTCAAATATCCACATAAAATGTGGATTTATTATTTCGGTGCGAATCGATATAGTTTCATTTCTACAACAATAAAACACATATTCTTACCCTACAATAAAACAAACGGTAATATTTCTTTTCCACAGGCTATTTGCACATACATTTTGTGAAAACAAGACATCTTTCAGTTTGTTTATTATTTTATTTGGCAATGTACAAGCACACACGTATACACGCATATGAGAATAAATTAGAGAAGAGAACAATATGTTCTCTGAGTATAATAAATTCTCTGAGTACAATAAGTGGCAGTAGCCGTACTGCCATCGACAAATTTGGCACTGGCAGTGCAACATCTTCATATATTTATAGTCTTTGATCTCATCGCGATGAGAGCAAAGAATGAGAGCAACGCATTGTTACGCTCTTCGTTTCTGTTTACTTCCCTCCTATCTTTCCCCCCGCGTCATGAAATATTTTTGAAAAATATTCCAAAATATGTTAAGATGCACATTCTTTATACTTTATTTTCTTTGATAATACTAAACTCCTTGAATGCTGTAGTATTGTTTAAGATTTAATACCTTTAAAATCATGTTTTTGTTGATTTGCATTCTTCTTTGGATTGTAGTCTTGTTTAAGATTCAATACCTTTAAAGTCATGTTTTTGTGTTTTGCATTCTTCTTTGCTCGCTTTTTTACATAGTACACACGCAAAGAATAAAATAATAATGGTTAAACACCAAGAACAAATAGAATACAAATTATGTTATACAGAAAATAAACGCATTCACAAGAAAGAAGGCAAAACAACTAGACGTTCACGCACAAATTAAAATTGATAAACTTAAAACTAAATTATAAGTAAACTTAAGAAAACTTAAAACTAAGTAACAATTAAAAATTAAACTTAAAAAGTAAAATAAATAAAAAGTTGTAAAATAAAGAAATATTTTTACATTAAATAAAATAAACTGAATTCAACTGTGAGTTCACTACAGTGGCGACGAGGATTAAAAAACAACAAGTCTTATTAACAAAGTGAAATAGTGGTAAAGCCATGGCTACGGCGATAATTAGGAAAGTTCCGTATTTTGAACATACGCAAAATAATTGGTTGGTGTTCAAAAACCAATTGGAACAATTTTTAATTGCGAACGAGATAAAGGATACAGCAAAGAAAAAAGCAATTCTTCTGACATCGTTGTACGAAACGTCGTATATGTTATTGCAAAACCTGGTAAGTCCAGCAAAAGTGGAAGAGGCTGTAACCACATTTGAGGTATGTTTGGCAGCGATGGGCCGTCATTTTAAGCCAGCAACAACTGGGTTTGCAGAGCGCTTTAAATTTTATAACGCTTATAAATCACCCACTGAAAAGGTAAATGAATGGGCCGTTAGAGTGCGATCGTTAGATGTGTACTGTGAGTTCGGTGCAAATTTAGAAACCGCTATTCGTGACAAGTTTGTTTTGGAAAAAGGTCCGGCCAGAGATAAAATTTTTTTTGAATCAATACACAGCACTTTTGATAAAGTGGTAGAAATTGCCAATAATGTGGAGTAAACCAAGCGCCAGTACGAAGTCACAGAGGTTAAAGAAGAGTCCCTAAATTTTATTAAAAGAAAAGATGGATGGAAGAAAAAGCAACAACAACAGCAGCAGTATAAAGCAACACAACAACAACAACAGAAAACAACACAACAACAGCCGCAAAAGACATCACATCAGCAGTGCAAGGTTTGTGGATACAGTGACCATAGAAGCGAGAACTGTAAGTTTAAAAATTATAAATGTAATCAGTGTAGGCAAAAAGGTCATTTAAAAAAGATGTGTAAATCATATAATTTTAATTATATTGAAAATAGTGATTTAAGTATATTTTCCATCACTAGTAACAATGATGAGCCGATAAAAGTTAAAATTTTTGTACATAAATACAAATAGAATTAGATACGGGGTCGGAAAATAATGTCATTTCGGATGACTTTTATACAAAATTTTTTAGAAATTACAAACTGGAGAAAGTGAACATGTTGTTATATATAATGTGCCAACATATCTCCAATTGGATCGTGTAACATTGCGGTTGAATATGGCAATAAAGTTAGGGTAATTCCCATATTAGTTATTAAAAATGGTGGTCCTCCGTTATTGGGTAGGAAGTTTTTGAAAATATTTGAAATTGAAATTTGTAGATTGAATTATTCGGATCAAGTGACATCAGGTTGTTCATTGGAAATGGAAAGTTTAGGAATTTTTTTGATGGTGGTTTAGGACTTGTTTAGGAAAAGTAAGGCGGTATTGAGAGTGAAAGTAGGGGCCGTACCAAAATTTTGTAGACCACGTCCATTGCCATTGGCTATTAGGGAAAAAGTTGAGTGCGAAATAGATAAATTGGTAAAGTTGAAAATATTGCAGCCTGTGGATTATTGTGAGTGGGGGACACTTATTGTCCCGATTGTGAAGAAAAATGTTAGCATTAGGATCTGAGGCGATTTCAAAGTAACGCTCAATCCTTATTTATATGTTGAAAAATATCCTTTACCCCGAATTGAGGACATTTTTTCAAAATTACATGTGGGGAGGAGTTTTTGAAATTGAATTAGATGAGGATTCCAGGAAATATACTACAATTTCTACATCGAAGGGTTTGTTTCAGTACACAAGACTTATTTATGGGTTAGCTTCAGCGCCTGCAATTTTTCGAAGGATTATGGATTCTCTTCTAACCGGATTAGACGGCGTTGTAGTCTTTTTAGATGATATTTTAATTAGTGCGCCTAATCGGAAATTACATATTAAACGACTCGAACGAGTGCTTGATATTTTAGATGACGCTGGTTTTAAATTGTCTGCTGACAAATGTGAATTTTTTTCTAAGAAAATCAAATATTTGGGTCATATAATAGACAAAAATGGATTACATATGAATCCTGAAAAGATTCGTGAGGTCAATTGTATTCCATATCCTAAAAATGTAAAGGAGCTACAGGGATTTTTACGAGTTGTAAATTTGACGTGTCCACATTGTTGCACCCTTTACACAATTTGCTTAGAGCAGATACAAAATTTATATGGGACGACAGTTGCTCAACAGCTGTCGATCAATTAAAATCTCTATTACTGGCTGATAAGTGTTTGGCTCATTTTAATCCAAATTTAAAGACCAAATTGACAGTGGATGCTAGTCCAGTTGAAGTAGGGGCTGTTTTGTCATAAATAGATGAAAGTGGTTTGGAAAAACCGATTGAATTTGCATCTAGATCCTTATCGGATACAGAAAAAAGGTATTCGCAGTTGGACAATACAAATGCAATACCCTCGAAGACAACACATTCTTATGCTCAAATACCCAAGCAATATACTCTAAAGGTGCACTAATATATAGCTGCGAAATACACTTATTTAATAATGAATCTGACTCAAGTTGCAATATAGAGTTGATAGTCAATAACAACGTGTGGTACCAATTATATAAAATTATATAAAGAATCAGTGGCTGGTGGCAACTAAACAACAACTCAAATTAAGTTCAGTGTGCTAAAGAAAAAGTAGTTACAATCTGTTGCAAGGGATTGGGGTACTCACAATACCAACAGGATGCACCATGAAAAACAATGTGATCACGATCCACGGGCACCAAACTATCACATCAAGTCTGCACCAATCCCATACAAGCAACGGGATGTCATTCTCCCAATTACGCCAGAATGAAAATAACTTGACACAACCCTTACAATACCGTTCGAGTATTGAAGACATAAACCGATTGCAGGAAGAAGTAAAGGCGCAGCTACACGATCTACCAACAACAATAGCCTATCGTAAAGTACACGGCTTGGAGGTCAGTTATACGGGCTGGTTCTCATTTTCACAATCATCATTATCCTTCTGATAAAAACATTATTGAAGAGAAGAACTAACTCTCCCCATGGAGTACCAGAGTGAAATATGAATTGCCTGATAGAGTTCATGGTCCGCAGGGGGTCGCAATATGTTAATTCTTTAGAATTCTTTTATTTTGGCAACAAAATAAAAGAATCTCAAATAGAATTAATATAATAATATATCATTATTTTTTGTTCCCACAGTTTGGTCAAGCAAAGCGTGAGAATACATACGTCAGCAGATGTAGCATATATTTTTGTCTACACGCGCCAGTATGTAATTCAATATGCGTTTTGCATTGAACAAACTGTGGGAATATGTTTTTATTATTTTATTTTTGCATTTTAAGTTTTGTATTACTTACTATTCTTTTTTGTATTTTTTATTGTATTAACTTTATACAAATAGATTAACTAACAATAATAAATGTGTAGTGTCTTACAATCATTCAAATAATTAAGTTGTTTAATTCAAAACTTCTCTTGGTGTACCACCTAGACGAAGCTAAAAACCAAAATTTATCCTTGGGTATCACTCGGATAACTACCCATTCTCTTTATTATTTTTGATTGTTCATCAGAGCAAACGAGCTCTGATTTGAACAACTACAGAATAGAGCATTAAAGACTGTTGCAAATCTGCCAATGAGACATTCAACAAGATCTTTGTATACTAAACGTTTTTCATCAATTCTACCAATATGTGGTACTAACAAGTTACAAATACTTTTGTGTGTATACAAATGCCTCCACAATATTGGCCACCATACAATGCCATGAAACAAAGATAGCGCATTCACGTTGTCAAAATTTTATTGTTTTGCGCATGTACGTCACAGTAGTAAATAAACAAAAACATAATCACACGAACACATGTCTTTAATATGGGGAAATTTTGTTTACATTTATATTTTAATAAAAATGTTGTTATTTTTGTATTATAACTAATACAAAATTGTTTTTTATTTATTATTAAACCCTTTTTACTAAATTTGTTAGATTTTTAACAACTTTACTTTAATATATTTGCATTTATATAATTTTTAAGCAGTTTGTTAACAACTTTTTTACCCCCATTGATTTAAGTTCCAATAATTATAATGAAACACAAACTCAAATCTTAATATGTATATTTATTTTATAAAATACTATTCTTTTTTAGATATTTATCGTAGGTACATTGTAGTTTTAAGTATAAAAAAATATGTTTAAAGTATACAAATATATATAAATTTTAATTTAAAGTTTTGTTCCATTTTCTTTTTCTATTTGATAATTTGTTGGTTATTTCACGATTTAAATTTCTTATTTTAAAATACATTCGGGCACGGAAGAATAATTTTTTCTCTGCACTTTATGTGTTGTGCTTGTTGCAGATGAAATTTTAAGAAATTATTTGTTATTAACAAATCGTTTTCATTAATTGAATTAAAAACTGATACTACTCCTTTCATATATGTCATCATTTCCGGCGTTGGCTTAGACAATCCACCTTCGCTAAGATGGTCTACCCATGTAAAAGAAGGGGCGTCTGTATTTCTAGGCTCAACTAGGAACAACACCATCCATGAGTAGCCTTTTTAAAACAAAACCTATAAATATATATTGACAATTTAAAATAAATATATTATTCATTCTTAATTACTTACCCATTTCATATTGAAGATTATTGGCAAAATCTTCTCTTTTAAAATGATCCATGCAAACAATCCATGTGTCTGGATTAAACTATCTCCGGCCGCAGAAGCTAATCCACTTCTTTCGAAGCGTTACATTTGTTGGAAAACGGAAAAAACTGCATAGAGAACCTTTTCCCTCATTGCTTTTATTGCAATTTACAACAGCGCACTTCATTTTTATTAATTTTTGATTTAAACTTTAAATGTTTTTAATTAAAATACACAAAATGTCTCTTTACACAACAAAATTTTCTACTACAGTGACGTCACACAAAAACAGCAGATCAACGAATAACGAATAAACTAAATTAACGAATAAACTTAACTATCAGTGACGGCACTATACCTTCCTTTTATAATAAAAAAAATTAATTTATAATTATATTTTTTTTCTAAAACTATCTTATCACTAAATTTAAAACTATGCTTAAAAAAATACATTTCTAGGGATTTCCTTCCCTTTTGGAGAAATAATAAAAAAATTATAAATTATTACAAAAGTTATTAATTATTACAAATTTATTAATTTACTTATAATTTTTTGTTTTTAACACAATATTTAAGTATTTATAAAGTACTTTTTTTAATTTTACATTTTTCCCAATCTGTTCTTATGAACAGTTTTTTCTTCATTTCTTTTCTTATTATAAATGATTACATTAACATCATTTATATTTTTTACAATATAGGGACCATCATAAATATTGTTAAATTTGTCATAAGGTTCTTTTTTCAACAAAACATTATCATTAATTTTTAATTCAATAGGTTTAGCATGTTTGTCATAAAAACTTTTATTTCTTTCTTTGTGTTTTTCTATTACATTTCTAGCTAATATGTTAATTTCTGTTTTATAGTTATCAATATTATAGATTGGTTCTAGATTCATATTTGTTTCATTCATTATTGATACTTTTTTTTCAAAAACTAGTTCAAAAGGAGTGAATTTATTATATACTTGATGAAGTGTTATGATAAAATGTGAAGTACTTTAAATATGTATCCCAATCAGATAAGTTTTCACCAATGTATGCTCTGATATATTCATTAAAAACTCTATGATTCCGTTCTATTGTTCCTAATGTTTGATGATGGTAACTAGTCGAGAATTTTATATCGATTTCCAAAAATTTACAAAGTTCCGAAAAAACTTCATTCTTAAATTCCGTACCTAAATCAGATTTTATGACTTTCATTTTTCCATAAACAAGAATGAAATTTTCGAATAAATCACGCGCAACTGTTCGATCTGATTTGTCCGGTATGGCTATTGTCACTAAATATTTAGAAAGATCACACATTAAAGTCAAAGCGTATTTGTTACCAATGTTCGATTCTGGTAAAGGACCAATTGTATCAATTACCACTATATCAAAAACGTTAATGGGTGTTGGAGTAAGTACGAATTTCTCTGTATTTTGAGGTTTCACTTTATTTAATGTACAAATTTTATTTTCTAACAAATTTTGCTGTCTCTAGTCATTTTCTTCCAGTAATATTTCGTCCTAAGCTACGCATATAATTTCTTCTGACCGCAATGTCCTCCTAAAATAGGGTCATTATGGTAAATTTCCATTAATTTCTGTTTTTTATCTTCTTCTTTTATTATTTCAATCGGTTCCGTAAGAATAATTTCAAAAGTTTTCAATATCTTTATACCATGGTATTCAAATTCCTGTATTAAGAAAATTGTAAAAATTACATAATTTTTTGGCCATTCTGCTCTCTAAATTTTTCCATTGTTGGCATCAGTTTGTAACCTTGAAAGCCTATAGTCTAAACTAAGTGTTTCGTTCATAATTTCGAATTCAACAGATAGCAGTTTCTTAAATTTTTTATAAATATTTATACGTAGTTTTTTATAATTATTCTGATCAATTATTTCGGTTCTAATTTTTGGAATATTCTTACTGAATTCCTGAGAAAATTTATCATAAATTTTTAGTTCAATGTCTTCATTATTGAAAGATTGGTTAAATTTAATTTTTTCATTATTTTGTCCTTTTGACATAGCTCGGGTCGTAACTAGTACTTGATTATTATCATTATTCTTTAACTCGTCTATTGATATTCTAGATAGGGCATCTGCTCCCACATTCGATTTTCCTTTAATGTATTCGACAGTGAAATTATATTCTGACAGCTGAAGTCTAATATGTGTTAATTTAGAAGAATGGTCTTTAATATTGAAGAGGTAAACTAAAGGTCTGTGATCTGATCTGCCAATAAATGAAGTTCCATAGACATAGGGTCTAAACTGAGTTATAACAAAATGAATAGCAAGAAGTTCAAGTTCAATTATAGGTCTTTTCTGTTCAGAATGTGAAAAAGATTTTGAAGCAAAATATATAGGTAAATCATTACCATTAAAATTTTGGCTTAATATGGCACCACAACCTAGTTTTGATGCAGGTAATTTAATGATGCTGCTATTGTTGCAAAATTTGGAATAAAACGTCGATAATAATTAACAAATGCTACAAAACGTCTAACTGCGTCTTTATCAGATGGTGTTGAGTAATTTTTCACTGCTTTTATTTTCGAATCATCTGGCAAAATGCCATTAGCGGTACATTCATGCCCTAAAAAGGTAACTTCAGATCGGAAAAATCAAAATCGGAAAGAATCAAAAACGTCTTTCAGATTATTCAAGTGATGTTGTTTACTACAACCGATAATAATAATGTCATCAACGTATAAAAATGCTTTATTGGGCGTAAGGCCAGAAAATGCAATGGACATCATTCGTGAAAAAGAATTAGGTGCTATGTTAAGACCAAAAGGTAAAACTTTCCATCTAAAAGATCCTTTATCAGTGTTAAATGATGTAACGTCCCTTGATTCTGGGTGTAATGGAATTTGATGGAATCCAGAGAACAGATCAATTACTGAAAAATGTTTCGCACGTCCTAAATTGTCTAAAATATCGTCAATACGAGGCAAGGGAAACTTATCCGCAATAAGTTTTTTATTCACTGCACGGTAATCTACACACATTCTATAAGACTTCTGATTATTTGTGCTCTTCTTAGGAACAAGAATTAGTGGACTATTGAAATTTGAGCTAATTGGTTCGATTAAATCATTATCTAATAAATGCTTAACCTGTCTATTTATTTCCTCTCTTTGAGACATGGCAAGTCTGTAATTCTTAATATAGACTGGTGATGAATCAACTAATCTGAGTTTCTGCTCATAAAAATTGTTTATTGTCATTTTGTCCTCTTTGAGTGCAAAAATGTCCGAATAAAATTTACATAGTGGCATTAAATCATTTTGGATGTGTTTTGGCATTTGATTCTCTAGAATGTCCTTTAATTTCTGAATACGTTGGTTATTTATGTCCTGCTTGTTAATTGAATATATGTAATAATTTTGTAATTTTTCCATCTTTACTTTATCACTTTTAACATATTTGATATATGATTTTATTAGTTTACAGTCAAAACTGAACTGCTTTTTAAAAATATTTTATTCTCTTTTTATATAAAAAACTTACCGAATAAACTTAACTATCTTAACGAATAAACTTAACTATCAGTGACGGCACTATAATACAATACGTATCGCTCAAGGTCAAAATCTCTAAAATACTCGAAATAGTCGACAATTGAGAGTAGCTTTTTGCCGTACAGAGACAACAAAACAACGAATTGAGTACTCTGGCAGTAAAGAGTTTAACAATTTACCGCAATTTATAAAATCTTGTTCTACACTTTCGAATTTTAAAAGATTATTAAAAGAATTTTAAAAATCAAATATCGAAAATATGATATGTCTTCATAAACGCAGTTTGCAATGCAACACTGCAAAGAAATTAATTTACAAGGCAAAGCAATGTTTTATTGTAACACTGCTTTGTCAAATAATGAGATGACATTTTAATACATTTCTGAACGCGAAAACTTTTGATCTTGTATGACTTAAAATTTTTGTATAATTAAATTTTTTAAAATGAATATTCAAAAAAAATGGGTTTTTTTTTGAAAACCGCTTTCGATTGGCTGATAATAAAAATTCAATCAGTAATTTGATCAAAAATATTTTAAACAAAAGAAAGCGTCGTCGTATAGCATTATTAACTAGCCAAGATTCAAAGAGAAAAATTCCTAACACTTTAAATTTTTGGTAAAATTATTGCAAGCATGCAGGACAATGTGTTTTATTCTCATTTTTGAATGAAGAAAAGTACATTTCAGGTATGTATTACCAAATGGAATAATTTGATAAAACTAATATTTTAAATTTTAAGAAGTTGTAGGTATATTGGAATAACGCTACAAAAAGCATTACAAATAACAATAATTGTTCTTTCATTTGTACTTACAAAGAATCACAAATAAAAACCATGTACGAAATTGACAAATAATGCGCACTGAAAAGAATTGTCATGCAATAATGAACATGAGGCATTGCCAAAACAAATTTTACTGCTTTTATGAACACCATGCATTGTAAAGTTACATTGCAAACTGCGTTTATGAAGTCAGCCCATAACTACAGCTTTTGTCATAAATATTTTATTTTCAAGTAAATGTTTATATGTTTTTGTTTTCATTTTATTCTCAAAGTTAACACGCTCTACCCATTGTGTGACATACCATTTATCCATGCTGACACAACGATCATTGAACTTATTTCGTTTTTGTCAAGCAAGAACTGGTCAAGAACACACAACAGATAGTTTGCGAGAATAGGATTCTTTTTCTTTTGTTTTTGGGACACAGGTAAGAAAAACAAACAGAGTCCTTCGGCATTTTATAACAAGGGCCAAGGGTTGGCCCCAACTTTAATTTTCAAGCGTTCCCTTTGGAAAACGCTTTAACTGGCGCCCGAGCAGGGACCCGCATAAAAAATGCGGGAACCTAAAATCCTGACTTGGATGATAAAATATTAAGTTCTGCGATTCCTACGGAATCGTCCAGAACATTATAATAAATTAAGTGATGTGCTGCGATTCCTACGGGACCCTCCAGTACATCCTATAAATAATAAAGGATATTGAGATTCCTACGGTATGCTCCAATAATCCTTCAATAATTTAAAAAACAAGAAACTATAACTGTTTATAAGTTCCTGTGAATCCAATGGGATCACATGGACAAATATAATAAAATAAAAAATCATCCAGGTGACAATAATTCTGACGAAATATAGAGGACGTACTCGTTAAGAGTCGTCAAGGTTCAACTCCTTGTCAGAATTATTCAAAATTATTGGTTAGCAATATTTATCCTGTGCGATAGTTGCACTAGGTAACTTCCTGCATTCACATGGGAACATGCAAGGAGATCACGTAAGGAAAATATTGTTGTGAAGCCAGTCGTGCCTTAGTAGGTTGAATGCAGTTGATCTGCTGCCAACTGAAAAGGACAACACGACCCTTCCTTGACCATGAAAGTAAATACAAAAAGGCTAGTATTGGAATACCAATTTGGTACCGCCGCCATATTCATAAGGAATATGGTTTAAATTTCCAAAAAAGAATTAAGTGAGAAATCCTTAAAAATCTAAATGTTGAAAAATTAATATTTTTTAAACAAGATATGTTGGAAATGAAAAAGAAATTGTAAATTATATATTGAAATTTAAATAAAAATATGAAAATTTATGATACAAAAAGCAAAGAAAATTTTTCGCAAAAATATAAAAAATTAATTCAAAATTTATGAGAAAAGTTGAAATTTGTAAAATTTGTGAAATTGAGAAAATCAAAAATCGAAAATATATGAAAATAAATAAAAGTGAAATGAAAAAATGAAATAATGAAATGCTTAAAATAAAAAATATAAGATAAAAAGTTAATTTAAAAAAAAATACGAAAAAAAAGTTTAAATGAAAATTCTCACGAAGTGTTTTTTTTGTTTTAGAGTAATGCTATTGCTGTAAGTGACAACAGTGAAACCAAATATACAAGATCAAATTAAATATTCAAGGAAACTAGAAACCAACAAACAACGTTCCTGAATCAACAACTTTACCAAGTGGTGAGTTTAAATACTTTTTTAATAATATTTTTTGATATGGATTCTCTGACCCAATGTGTTACTGAATTGTCAGGCTCGGTAGCAGCCCTCATGAATGAATTAAGAAAGGCGGATAACCGTATCCGTGCTTTAGAAGGGTTAAACGTCTAACCCGCGGTTTCTCAGTCTATTTCTTTATGTGCTCCTACTTCGGAGGACGACTTAAAAGAAATAAATAGACTTCCTGATTCGGTAAAGGAAATTCAAGTTTTCGAGGGAGATCCTTTGCAGTATGTATCTTGGATACATACCGTCGAGGGTATCCTGAGCGATTACGAAATCGTGCGCGGAAAACCAATTTTAAGGGCAATTTTGAAAAGTATTCGCGGAAAAATTAGGGGTAGTGCAGACAGTACTTTAATTTCGTACAACATTTTTGACGATGATTGGCCGGCAATCAAGTCATGTCTGTCACTCCATTACGCGGACAAAAGAGACATTAGGACGTTAGAGCATCAGCTTGGACAATTGACTCAAGGAACCTCTAAATTAGACGAATTTTGTGCAAAGGTTAACAATAAATTTTCGTTAATCATCAATAAGGTAAAAACTGAATCTTATTCGAAGGAAACGATAGACGCTTTAATGGAGCCTTACAGAAATAGGGCACTGGACGTTTTTATCAGGGGTTTGAATGCTGACCTTTCTCGAATGATAATTGTGCAGAAACCAAAGAGCCTGCCGGAAGCGTGTACGGCGTGCCTAGATATACAAAACCTTAACTACAGAAATCATCCTATACACCACGCAAGTATGAAGAATTTTGTTACAGTGCCAACTAACGCAATGAATCATAGAAGTAGCCCTCCGAGATTGCCACCGAGAGGTTCAAATACATTTGAAGGCAGAAACAGTCGATTCGGACCAAAACCATGGAACCGTTCACCGCCTACTGAGAAAATGGACGTCGACTCGTCCGTGCAAACTCGTCAAGTCAATTATATGAATCGACCCCAAAATACTAAGTCCTTCAAAAGGAAATATGAATCGGACAATTTCCGCCTGAAGCACCAGCGAATGTTTAACATCGGACCTTGGAGGGACGATTATGAACCCAGGAGAAATGGTGATGACGGAAAATATTATTCAGCCAACCATTCAGAACAGAATGTAAATTTTATGGACCGAGCCTATCCAGCGTACCTTACATAGAGTACGTTGGTAGCGATGGATTAACATTAAAATTTCTGATTGATACCGGCGCGAATAAAAATTTTGTAAACCCTTCCCTTTCAAAAAATTCAATAAAATTGTCTAAACCGTTTCCTGTTCAATCTGCTGGGGGTGAGATTATGATAACAGAAAAAGTAGAGGGGCAATTTTTTTCATATGTAGAGAACAATACTGTTTTAACCTTTTATGTGCTACAAGGATTAGAGTCATTTGATGGGATCATTGGTGATGATACCCTTAAGGAATTAGAAGCCGTAATCGATAGCAAAAAAATCATGTACTTACATTTAAACCCAACGTAAAACTTCCGTTATTTGAAAAGGTTTCAAAACAGGTTTATCCGATAACTGAAAAACACCTTTCTGAAAACACCAAATATAAATTAAAATGCCTAATTGAGAAATATAAGCTGCTATTTGGACCAATTGATAATAGAGAGGTTGCCGGAACGAATGTAAGAGCTGAAATAAGAACATCAACTAACGAGCCAATTTATACCAAGAGTTATCCCTATCCATCTTGTATGCGGGAAGAAGTGGACCGGCAAGTGAATGAATTACTTTCGGGAGGAATTATTCGCCCATCAAGGAGTCCTTACAACTCTCCAGTGTGGATTGTGCCGAAGAAACCAAAACCAAATGGCGAGAAGCAATATAGAATGGTTATAGACTTCAAACGTTTGAACGCTATGACAATACCGGATGCCTATCCCATACCAGATATTAATTCTACCCTTGCTAGTTTAGGAGCTGCTAAGTTCTTTACGACTATAGATCTGACCTCTGGGTTCCATCAAGTTCCCATGAGAGATAGAGACATTCCTAAAACAGCCTTCTCCACGATGAATGGAAAATATGAATTTTTGAGACTTCCATTTGGTCTTAAGAACGCACCAGCGATATTTCAGCGCATGATAGATGACGTTCTCAAAGACTACATCGGAAGAATATGCTACGTGTATATCGACGATATAATAGTATTCGGTAAGAATGAAGAAGAGCATTTGGGAAATGTGGATACGATTTTTGGTAAGCTTAGCGAAACTAGGCTGAAAGTGAATCTAGAAAAAACAAAGTTCATGAAAACTAGCGTGGAGTTCCTGGGGTACATCATTACCCCTGAGGGTATTAAACCTGACATGAAAAAAGTTGATGCAATCATGAACATGATGCCTCCGGAAAACTTGAAGGAGTTGAAAAGTTTTCTTGGAATGACTTCGTACTATCGGAAGTTCATACGGGACTATGCTCAAGTTGCCAAACCTCTAACCAATCTGACGAGAGGTGAAAATGCACAAATAAAGGCAAATCAATCCAGGAAAGTAAAAATTAAGCTCGACGATGCCGCCATGGAAGCCTTTACCCATTTAAAATAACTTCTAGTTTCACCAGACGTTTTTGCCTTCCCTGACTTTGATAAACCATTTAATCTCACGACTGATGCGTCTGACTCCGCTATAGGAGCAGTATTGTCTCAGGGCGAAAATGGTAAAGATCGACCTATATCCTTCATTTCGCGATCTCTTAGTAAAACTGAAGAAAACTACGCGACAAATGAGAAAGAGATGTTAGCGATCGTCTGGGCTTTAGATAATTTGAGATCTTATCTTTACGGTGCAAAACAAATTCGCATTTATACCTACCATCAACCTCTAACCTTTACTTTGGGATCCAGGAATTACAACGCCAAGCTCAAGAGATGGAAAGCTAGGATTGAGGAGTATAACCACGAGCTAGTCTATAAGCCAGGAAAATCCAACATTGTCGCGGACGCCTTATCAAGATTAAGGACTGAAGTCAACATCCTTTCCAATGCTGGGACGGATGATCCAACTAGAGAAGACTCCGCCACAGATACGGCCAGTGAGGCCAATTCCAGAACAATAACTGCGAGTGGAGTAGGTACATCTTCAGGTACAATGCATAGCGCGGAACAAGATGCTACGGATCTTATACCACATGTTGAAGCCCCTTTAAATGTCTTTAAAAACCAACTTGTTATAAAAGAGGGCAAGGAACTGCACTGCTTTGAAAATCCCCATGGAGGATATTTCCGTCATTATATTACTTTGGACAATATAAGAAAGGAAAACTTGGTAGAAGTTCTAAAATCACATCTGAATCCTTCAGTGATTAATGGAATTAAGATTCCTGAAAATCATCTCGCTCTACTACAGGAAGTTTATTGCGAGCATTATCTGTATTACTAAATAAGAATTACTCAGCGGTTAGTTGAAGATGTTGTCAATGAAGATAGGATATGCAATATAGTAGAAACAACGCATAAAGGAGCTCACAGAAATCCTGTCGAAAATAAGCAGCAAATATTAGAAAGTTATTATTTCCCTCGAATGACAAGCAGAATAAAAGAATACACTAAGGCTTGCGAAACATGTCGATTGAACAAATATGATAGACATCCATTTAATCCAAAAATCAGGGATACCCCTATGCCTAAGTACCCTTGTGAAATCCTTCATTTGGATATATTCGAAATCCAAGGGCACAAATTTTTGAGTTGTGTTGACAAATTTTCAAAATTTGCCAAGTTCTTTTCCATTAAAAACAAATCAGCAGTGCATTTAAGGCACAAAATTGCGAAATTACTGCATTACTTCACTGTTCCTAAAATCATTGTTACAGACAACGAAAAAGGATTCTTAAGCCGACTGGTCTCCAACTATATCAGAAGTTTTGGAGTACAAATATACCAAACACCATCTCAGAGAAGCGAAGTAAATGGTCAAATCGAAAGACTGCACTCTACTATCATAGAAATTTTTAGATGCTTGCTGAAAGAAGTTAGAAACGCACATACTAAGGACATGGTTTACGATGCGATGTTTTCTTCAATAGAGGACAAAGAATAAACTATCAAAATGTTTTGAACTTCCAAAATAAGCTGTTCCATGATATCGGAGAAATAATTAAAAATGATCAAGATAAGAGAAATCAGAGAATGAATAAGAAAAGGCACGACCCAAGGCAATATGAAAGTGGTAACGTAGTTTATGTTCGTGATAAACAAATTAAAGCAAAGCAAAAACCTCTGTACAAACGCGAAGTAGTGAACCGAGACAATAGGGTAACAGTAGCGATTGACACAGGTAAAAAAATACACAAGGTCCATATCAAAAATATTAGATCGTAACTCATCCACTTGGTAAGTGCAAATTGGAATCTGATTTTAATTTAATGAAACCATGAAGTATTATACAAATTGAATTAAATAAGCATGAAATTGATTTCTATATTAATTAATTGAATTTGATAACTAATATTTAATATTCAAATTAAATTAAAATTTTGAAAATTAAAAAATATCTTGCCCTGTAATATCAAGAAAAAAAGTTAATACCTTTGTAAAATTGTAGCACTTACACCATGAAGTATTATACAAATTGAATTAAATAAGCATGAAATTGATTTCTATATTAATTAATTGAATTTGATAACTAATATTTAATATTCAAATTGAATTAAAATTAAAATTTTGAAAATTAAAAAATATCTTGCCCTGTAATATCAAGAAAAAAAGTTAATACCTTTGTAAAATTGCAGCACTTACTTTATTATATTAAAAATCAAGTTAAGTAGGTAATTGTTAAAAATTTTCTAGTTTGAAAATTGTACTAAAATATTACTTATACTATTATATCAATAAAATTATTTAAACCTTTAAAAAAAAAATGACTTAACTTATTGGTGAAATGGTGGGTAACAGGAATTGTTATCGAGGTTCGACTCCTTGCCAAATATAAAAAATAAGACTTAATTGTCAAAATTTTAAATTAATTTAATTTTTACTTTTTTTTGAACTGTGAGATAGACTTATACTAATCCCCACTGCAGTCGAAGCCATTGTGTTGGTAATTTTGGCCATAACGTGTTACAAACTATGGAAGAAAATTACAACCGTAATAAGCATTCCCAATCCTGATTTTTCGGGACGAAAATCTTTGAAGGGGGGGGGCAGTTAACACGCTCTACCCATTGTGTGACATACCATTTATCCAACATGCTGACACAACGATCATTGAACTTAAACTTGGATATGTAAGTATAAATAGTGTAGTGTATGTACTTGTTCCAATTATACTTGTTAAGATTCAGAAATTATAAATCATAGTTACCTTTGTTTTATGTATTAAAAATATAATAATTTATTTCGTTTTTGTCAAGCAAGAACTGGTCAAGAACACACAACAGATAATTTGCGAGAATAGGATTGTTTTTCTTCTGTATTTGGGACACAGGTAAGAAAAACAAACAGAGTCCTTCGGCATTTTATAACAAGGGCCAAAGATTGGCCCCAACTTTAATTTTCAAGCGTTCCCTTTGGGAAACGCTTTAACTTCAATATAATTTATTTATTTATTTTTTTGAAGCAGCCCATTATTTAATTATCTTATTTTTATTATTATTTTTCAATATAACAACACTTTTATCACCAATTAACCATTTTATTATTATTGAATTTAACAACACTGGGTCGTGTACATATACCAGCTGCGGTTGTCTACCACTCTAACATTGCTGTCATGTCCTGGATAGGTTTTGATGACTCGACCTAATTTCCACTCATTGAAAGACAAGTTATCGTCTTTTAGGACTACTAGGTCATTGACTTTTATATTTTCTTTTGGAAATTTCCATTTGTATCTGCGATGTAGTTCGGCCAGATATTCGGACTTCCATCTTCGGCAAAACGTTTGGGAAATGATTTTTATGCGTTTCCAACGGTTCGCTAGAGTCACATTTTCTTCTGTAAGATCTCTTTCAGGTGGAGTTATTATTGGAGTACCGATAAGGAAATGTCCAGGGGTTAATGGGGTCAAATCATTAGGGTCATCGCTAGCAGGACTTAAGGGTCTAGAATTGAGGCATGCTTCGATGCGGGCAAGAATTGTCGATAGTTCTTCGAATGTAAATTTCATATTGGGGATCATTTTCTTTAAGTGAGTTTTAAATGACTTTACTCCAGCTTCCCAGAGTCCTCCCATATGTGGGGCACCGGGTGGTATGAATTTCCATTCGATGGATTGATGACTTTGTTGCTGAAGAACTTTATTTTGTAGAATTTTCATGAATTCTAGACGCTCTTTTTTGATAAGTTCTGCTGCTCCGACGAAATTTCTTCCATTATCTGAATAGATACAGGCAGGGCATCCACGTCTTCCAATAAAGCGTGAAAATGCTGCTAGAAACGCTTGGGTCGTCAAATCGCTTGCTGCTTCTAAATGTATGGCTTTTGTTGCAAAACATACAAAAACACAGACGTAGCCTTTTGTGATGAGGCAAGCACGCCCTGTGAAGTTACGGATATCAAAGGGTCCGGCGTAATCGACACCAGTTATTGTGAAGGGTCTAGAAATTTTCGTGCGCTCAGGTGGCAGGGACGCGATTATTTGAATTTGTGTCCGTTTTCTGTAAAGTATGCAAGTTTTACAGTTAGAAATTGTTGTTTTTACCAGTTGTTTTAATTTAAAGATCCAGAATTCTGATCTGATACTGCGAACCACGAGTTGGTTTCCTCCATGTAGCGTTATTCGATGTGTAAATTCAGTAATCAGTTTTGCCATTCTTGATTCATAGGGTAACAATATCGGACAGCGTTCGTTATATGTAAGTGCTGTCGATTTTGACAATCTGCCATTTGCTCTTATGACTCCACATTTGTCCAAAAAGGGTGTTAGGGTTAACAATTTGCTTCTAGAAGATATGGGCAATTTTCTTTCCAATTCTCTATATTCGTCGGGAAAAAATGTTTTCTGTGTCCAAATTATGAGTTGTGTCTTTGTATATTGGATTTCATCAGGGTTAATATCAAGAGACGAGATTCTTAGATGTCTTCGACTAGTACCTGTATTTCGCCAAAATCGTAAAACGTATGAGATAACTCGAAAAGCTCGGGGTAATGATGAAAATCTGCTTAAAGGGTCTTCTTCAATGCTAAAAGTTTTGATGGTTTTTGATTCTAACTTTGTGTCTTGGACCTCATTTGATGAAGGCCATAAGTTTTGAGGTAGTTCTAACCATGGGGGTCCTGTCCACCACATAGTGTTTTTTTGTAGTTCGGTAGGTGAGCATCCTCTGCTAGCAATGTCAGCAGGGTTAAATTTGGATTCTACGTGTCTCCAATTTTTTGTACCCACTTTTCGAAGAATCTCTGACACTCGATTTCCAACAAATATATTCCATGTACAAGGAGGTTTGTTGAGCCATGATAAGACGATTGTGGAGTCGGTCCAAAAATGAGTTTTTAAATTTGGGATTTTAAGTTTTTCCAATACACTTGCTGATAAGTGTGCTAACAATACAGCTCCACAGAGCTCAAGACGGGGAAGAGATAGCTGCTTTAGCGGGGCCACACGAGTCTTAGATGCCAGTAAAGAAGTTTTGGCTGGGCTGTGTCCATCGCATACTCTTATGTATAGTACTGCTGCGTATGCTTTCTCAGACGCGTCGCTAAATCCATGTATTTCAGCAACGCAGTGAATCCAACGTGGAATTTTTATAGTGTCGACTTGGGGACAGTTTTTCACAAAGTCTTTCCATTTTTTGTGCCTTAATGGTTTTAAAGGATCATCCCAACCTATTTTGTCTAACCATATTTGTTGCATAATGAGCTTGGCGTCAATGATGATGGGCGCAAGCCAACCGCATGGGTCGAAAAATCTGGCAATGATGGACAAAACTTCTCGTTTTGTATAGACTTCCCTTAATTTGACATCTGGGTCAGTAAATGTGAAAGAGTCTGACGAAATATTCCATTTGATCCCAAGAGTTTTAGTGCTGTCGTCTTCTGAAAATTTTAACCAATCTAGGGGCAATAGTTTTTCCTTGGGTAAATCCTAAATGATTCTTGGATCGTTGGATGTCCATTTCATAAGGTCAAATCCTGCCGATGCTAGGACATTAGTTAGTTCTTCTCGGGATTTAATAGTTTCTTCGAAAGTATGGCCGCCAGCTAAAACGTCGTCTACATACTTGTGTTGTTGTAGTATTTTTGACGCTAACGGGTTTGTTGTTTTTACTTCTTCAGCCAAGTGTAGAAGTATCCTTATGGCTAAGAATGGTGCGCAGTTAACTCCAAACGTGACGGTTAAGAGCTCATAATCCTCTATAGGATCTTTCGGTGTTTTGCGAAACAATATTCGTTGATAAGGGGTTTGAGATGGGTCGATGAGTATTTGCCGGTACATTTTGGTAATGTCCGCGTTGAATACAAATCGGAAGAATCTCCATTTGGCAATCAGAAGAACAAGATCTTGCTGAAGAATGGGTCCTGGATATAAAATGTCGTTAAGACTATTCTTATTCGACGTCGGGCTTGAGGCATTGAAAACTACCCTGAGTTTAGTAGTAAGCCGGTCTGGTTTTATTACTGCGTGATGCGGCAGGTAATAATTTGGAGCCTTATTTATATCCGAGGGGGAGATCTTTCTCATGTGTCCCAACTCTAGATATTCGAGTATTACTTGACTGTATAGCTTTTCCACTTCGGGTTTTTTGCTAAGCATCTTCTCCATTCTTAAATATTGAGCCATAGCTATGTTGCGGGAGGATCCTATTTCCTCCTCTTTTTTGAAGGGTAGGGTAACGATATACCTCCCTGTGTCGTTTCTACGCGTAGTAGATTTAAAGTTTTCTTCACACAGCGTGTCCTCGTCTGACCTCAAAATCTGTTTTGGGGTTTCCTCCACCTCCCAAAAGCGTGTGAGGATTTGGTCAAGGGACGTAGTGTTGTGTAGCGACATCGTTGTTCGCGTCTGCGTTTCCTTCGTAATTGGTCCCCCCACAATCCAGCCAAATGCTGTCTTTTGTGCCAAAAGGGATCCATATGAGCGCATTGGTGTTTCCATACAATAAATGGACGGGCCCAGGTCAAGACCTATTAGTATTAGATCGATGGGCCGGCTTTTATAAAAGTGAGGGTCTGCTAAGTCCAATTTAGCTGCCTCGTTAAAAATGTCTGAAGGTAAAGTTTGTGCGGGTAAGCTTGATGGAAGAGACTTGAGTACTGGTGCCCAGACTTCAAGTTTGTAAGCAGGGTCCACGCGGGAGCACAGTTTGAACAAGCACGCTTTGATTGATGTTTCAGAAACTGTCTGACTTAACCCTGTCACGTGCACTAGGTTTCTTTTAGTGGTCAAATTCAATCGTTTCTGCAATTTGTCCGATATGAATGTGGATTGTGATCCAGGGTCGATGATAGCTCTCGCCTGGTATCGTATACCTTTGACTTCGATTTGGACTACAGCGGTAAACAGTAAAGTATCTTTGACTTGTAATTCTGTAGGGTCAGAATTCCTTTGAAGGGTCAAAGACGTATAGTTTGGAATGTGTGAAGTAGGAGTGGACTTTATTCTAGAGGTTAAAGCTGTGGGACTCGTAGATGGTTCTTCCTCAGTATTTACCTGAGTAAAGTTTGCAGATTGAGTCACAGTTACCTTATGCAGCAAAGTGTTATGTTTTTGCTTACATAACCTACAACTATATTTACTAGGGCAATTTTTGACACTGTGGGCTTCTGATAAGCAGTTGTAGCAAGAATTTGTGGTCCTTACTATGTGAATTCGATCATTGACATTTTTTTCTAAAAATAAGGGACAGGATCGTAGTGAGTGTGTGTCGTTGCAGTACTGACATTTCTCTCTCGTTGTGGATAAGTTTCTGTTTTTTCTGTTATCAACTGGTTTCGATATATTCGTTTGTAGTGAGTTGATATTTCTTCTGACAGTGGGCAATTTTGTGACCTCAGGGACAATTTGGGTAAATTTATTTCTCGAAACAATATTTTCTACGGACTCTAAAATTTTGAACTTGTGGGTCAGAAATTTGTCGAATTCCGTCCAGGTGGGTATTTCCGCACAGTCTTCCCGAGAATTCTCAAACTCCTGCACCAAACTTCTCGGAAGTTTTTGAGAGCAAATATAAATCAGGAATGACTCCCATGTTACTGTGTCTACGTCTAACATTTTAAGGGTCTGTCTGCAATCATTTATAGTGCGCTGTAGTTTTTTAATTGAGGATCCTGCACTTACAGTTGCATGAGGGAGGTCTAAAATAATTTTATATTGCTCATTAACCTGCATCCATTTGTTCTCGTAACGGTCTACTAAATTCTTCCAAGCTAGGATGAAGCCATCATTTGTCAAGGGCGCGTGAGCAATTATCTCCCTTGCCTCGCCGCCAGTTTTTTGGGTCAAGTAGAATAATCTCTCGACATTACTGAGCCTTGAGTTTTTGATGTATATGGCCGTAAATAAATCACGAAAACTGGGCCACAATTTATAATCGCCAAAAAATATATCGGTGTCGCAGGGAGGGAGTCTTATTGACAAACTTTCATTCTCCTGTGGGATGGTCGACTGACGTTCTGTTTTCCCTACGGAGTCAGCGCCTGAATTTCCGCGTTAATAGACGACAGACACCTTTTGTATGCCAATAGAGTCTGTTGGTATCTTTCCCTAAGTCTTTTGCTATCAATTGGTTTATCATCTTCCATTTCCATATCTCTACATTCCTCATAGGACCTTTTCACCTGGGTCCAGAGCGAGTCTAATTCTACACGTAAGACTTGTAATGCGTGAACATTATCCTCCGCATGACTCGCAGAAAAAACTTTCTCGAATTCGATTAAATCGTTAGTGCAATTATAAAATTTCTTAAAGGCCATATTAAAATATTTATTTAAGGAGAGGTGATTAAATTTCGGAATAATTGGGTCAAAAAATGCCTGCTAGCGATTTAACAGCCAGTAATAAAGAAACAAAATATTATTTATTAATTCCTAATTTGAAATTAATTTTCCTCGGAATTAATTTCTTTTGGGCTCGTTGGTAACCCTTTTTTGTTATTCTCTCGTTGTCTTCTTTAACCCTTTTTAAATGTTTGTTGTTGTTCATAAATATTCAATATATATATATTTTGTAAATGTTTTCTTTAGTTACTGTTGTTGTCGGTTTTTTATTACTTGCTGTTGTTGTTAATTTTTTTTCTGTTACTTGCTGATGTTGTTGATGATGGGTCTGTGTCAGAATTATTTTAAAAAAACTCCACTGATGTTCTTTTCCTTATTTTGTTTGTCCCGTTAGTAATTTTAATTTGTTTTTGTTTTATTTAAAAAAAATTTTCTTTTACAAATCCGGCTCGAAGGACCAAAAATGTTTAAGGGTCTGCCTTAAATATTAATAAATAACACGGTTCTTTAATTTTTGTTAAGTTCAAAATATATGTCTTTTATTTTGTTTTCAATTCACTTTTTTCTTTTCTTTTATTTAATAAAATATGTATAATGTATTTCTCTTCTTTTTTTGTCTTTTAATTTTTGTTCACCTTTTTTTGTATTTAACTTATAATTTTAATTTTACAAATTTTAATTTTGCCGCTGTTGGTTGTTCTACTTATAAGTCACAAATCACGTGAAATGTCATATAAGAAAGAAAATAAGAGTGCGAAATGTACAAACAATATTGCCACTTTGGCGTGTTTCTAAACAAACACTTTTGAATACAACCTTATGTAAATATTAACACTTTCAAATACATTCCTATGTAAATATTAAAACTTTCGAATACAACTCTGTGTAAATTTAGTATAAAAGAGGCGACATTTTCATGAAAAAATCGCAAAAGTTTAGGAGACAAGGGTTGACACAATGTTTTAACTGTCAACGTTTTGGACACGTGTCCTCTAATTGTAACATGCCATACAGGTGTGTTAAGTGTGGTGGTCCACATGGACCTGGAAAGTGCGAAGTCCCCAAAAAGGGGGAGAATAATGAGGGTCGGTGGATGTCCGACCCTAAAACGGGTCAAGCCAGTCTCAGGATTGGCTTACCCGTCAAATGCATCAATTGCAACGTGGAGGGTCACGTCGCCAGTTCGAAAGAATGCCCGAGACGAAGGGCGCTCCTCCAAAAGATTGAGGAGAAAAAGGCCTCCATGAAGGGCAGGCCGATAACTGAGCCGGGAAATGTCCGTCCTGGAATATCATATGCAGCTGCTGCAAAAGCTGCAATGCCTGCAAAAACGATGTCATCACCTAAGACATCGGTTCCCGCAGTGACTGGTGTCACTATGACGACTGAAGTGTCAAATTTTGACAAAATCGACAGTGACTGCAATCGCTTCTTCGGGGGTGGTTTACTTAGGTGCTTAGAGAAGATGGGAGACTCAGGAATGACGAACAGAGATCCAGAGCTTTACTTGGAATGTTAATGTCGATTAGACATGGTTCGTCTACTTAAATGTATATTCGCGAATGTGAACTCTTTGGAGTCTAGACACAAGAGGCATTATTTGAATTTATTTCTGAGGGAGCATAGACCTGATGTGGTTTTACTGGCCGAATATAAACTTAGCCCAGGCACATTCTTAACCTTGCGGGATACAGGATCTTTAGACAGGACAGATCGGCCGGACGTGGTGGGGGAACCGCTGTTATGGTCCAGGATAATTTGAGCTGCGATAGGATGCACCTCGAACTGGCTGGTATAGAGAGTACTGCAGTGAAGATCTGGCGCGAGGACGGCTCGGTTTTCCATGTCATTGCCATGTATCTCAGACCTACACTTCCATTGAGAGTATCCGATCTCGATCAACTTCTGGACCTGTCATCCAAAGGATCTATACTGATTGGAGCAGATCTGAATGATAAACAACCAGACTGGGGAGGAACTGTTTGTAATAGCAGAGGCCTCCAACTTAGGGACTTTCGACGTACTGACGGACCTACGCGAATTTTTGGGGAAACCTAATCTCACATCGATATCATTTTGACAACACCTGATATCGGACCTGAGCCGGAACCTACTAACGGACTACGGATACCCGACTATGAATCGGACAACAGGGCGGTGGAAATTGTTTTGGGTACGGGCGAATTTCGCAACAGAGAGCGACCGGTCTTGTTCGACTACAACAGGATCAACACAAGGCGATTGAATGGCTTTTTATCCAGGGTTCTGCCTGAATGCACACTAACCTCGGATAGGAACGTGTCGACTTCGGAAATTGATCAGTGCATTGTTGACATGACTGAGATTTTCGACTCGACTATGGGGGAAGTAATACCCAAAGTTCCTGCGGGAAATCGGGGACTTCTGAAGGTTCCCCCGAATATCCTACATTTCATAGCGGAGAAGAAACGACTCCGTAGGATTCTGAATAGAACAGGGGATCTGACAAGGGTACCTATACTGAAGGCGGATATTAAGAACCTGGACAGGATCATTCAAGGGGCAATTGCACTTCTTGAAAAGGAACATTGGACGAGGTATTTGGAAAATATCAGGATTAATCACACAACATTCCGTAGGGTCAAGAGAGGAGCAGGTATTAGACGCAGGGCAACGATACCAGACCTCTTGGGGGCTAATGACACCCCTATTAGGGACGAAATGGGTAAGGCTAATCTTCCGGCTGAGCATTTTGTCGGAGCGCACCTGAGGGAGGGGAGTATTCTATCCCCTGCCTATGAGAATGTGGTGAGGAACAGGGTGGCTTCCCTGGAAAACCACATCCCTATTGTACGGTTTGACCGGCACTTTAGGGCTGATGGGACTACGATGGGGGTGGCCCCTTTGAACGGTTTACGGTTACTGAATCCAACGGATATTGGATGTAGCCTACGGAGTAGGCGAAATAAGAGGTCATCTGGTCCAGATGGGATACCCGATATTGTTTTAAGAAAAACAGGGATGGTTGTTTGGCGATCCTTGGCCATACTTTTCAACCACTGTTTCAATATTGGCTACTTTCCAAATACGTGGAAGAAGGGGCTGGTTGTACCAATACCCAAACCTGGCTCTAGTCCTAATCGGGCTAGTGGTTATAGACCAATCTCCGTGCTGTCTAGCCTGGGAAAATTGATGGAACGCTTCATTCTGGATAGAATGAAGGTGACAATGCAGGATATGGGCGTGCTGCGTGAGTGCCAATTTGGTTTCAGAGGGGGACACTCCACTTCTCACGCACTTATGGTACTCTCAGATTATGTTTCAAGAGGACTCAATAGGAGATGCCCCACAAAAGCGGTGAGCCTGGACTTTGCGAAGGCCTTCGACACTGTTTGGCAAGATGCCATATTCTATAAGATGATGTCCTTCGGCTTCGATAGGGAATTATGTAGAATTACGGCTAATTTTTTGCGGAATCGTATATTTAATGTAAGAGTGTGCGACTTGCTATCGGAGCAGAGGACTGTAGAGGCAGGAGTCCCACAGGGATCATTACTGGGGCCTGTGCTCTATAATATATTTTTGGCGGACATTCCACCTCCGACCGAAGGTGATCTCTTACTGATCTATGCTGACGATATTTTGATTGCGGCAACTGGACCGAGAGCGTTGACGGTGAATTCGAGACTCAACGAATATTTAGGAAGGCTTTTTGACTTCTTCTGTAAATGGGACATGAGATTGAACATGGACAAGACGAAGTGCATAGTATTTAAGGGAAGGCGCGTGGGATTATACCCGAATGCGAGGAAATTTTTCCGACCCTTAGCATGGGTGGGGTGGCCATCAGGACAACGGACAGCTTCAGGCATCTTGGAGTTATTTTTCATGAAAATTTCGAGTACTACAGACATATTGATTCCATTTTGACCAAAGTAAATAAGGTTTTTTTCTCGTACTGCAATCTGCTGCGCAGTAGGGGAGGTCTTAGTAGTAATATTAGACTGCTTGTTTATAGGCAGATTGGGTGTATTTCTGATGAGGACGGCCATTACTTTCCTTGAGCAGGCATCCAACTTGCGGAATGGCATGGTAGGGAACTGTTTTGCCAATCCCTCTAATCTTGAAGGGGTTAGGGGCCATAGGTATCTATTGCCAGTTGACTTATTGACCTTGAGGGACGCTGTACTAATTTACAGGGACGATCAGCTGTTATTTTACCATAGAAGGGTGAACACTTTGGACATACAGGACCTAGTGTACAATACTGCACAGTGATAATGATTGGTATTGGCTTAACCTAACCCAATTTATAAAATATTGTGATAAATATGTACCTTTTATTTTATTTTGTTAACTAGTTTTAAGTTAGATTTTAAGTTAGGATGTAGATTAGTAAATAAGTGTTGATTAGTGTTTAAGTGTGAAAACCTAAAAGAATGTTTCATTGTGGCATTGTGGTTAGATTGTTGAGTGTCTGCCCGTAAGGAAATTATTTTCTAATTTTTTTGCATTGTTCTCCATGAACAATTATAATCTTAGGAAGAAGATTATTTCATTGGCGCCCAACTCAGTGGCTTCGGATAACACACCAAGGGACAACCGAGCTGACGAGGAAAATACAACACATTTAAAGATGGCTACCTTTTCGACGGAGCAGTTTCAGCAAATTTTGGCTGCGATGAAAGGTAAAGGTAAAGGTGGCTCGCTTCAAGGGATCCCTGCCAGCTGCCGTAGAGAAATTTGTATCAGCGATAAACTGATGCCTTGAAGGGTATGCCGCTGCTATTGGAAGAATATGCTGCTTCATGGTGGATCGGCATTAAGGACGGAGTAAGTACGTTTGAGCAGGCTGTTTCCCTCATTCGGACTATATTCACTCCTCCCGTCCCCGATTGGCGCATATTTGCCAATATATTTGAGGAAAAGCAGCAGAAAAAGGAGCACACAGATAGTTTTATCTGTAAGAAGAGACTTCTTTTCTCTCAATTGAAGCTGCCTCCAGGTGAAGCCATCCAGCTGAATATAGTATACAGTCTCCTAAACATAGGAATAAGAGAGCGAGTTCGACGTGAGAATATAAAGACATTTGAAGAGCTAATTTCTGCCAGCAGAGAGGCTGAGATGCTGATTTTGGAAACCCAACCTGCAATAACGACGAACGGACGGACGAAGAGGCCAACATGGCCCAGAAGTATTGGTATTTTGAGGATGAACTAAGACGAAAAATCAATTTTACAACAAGTTCAACTGATGCAGCCATTTGCTCCTTACAACTTGGTGAAGCAGTTTCACCGTGTAGAAGAGCTGTAAAAGAGATGTCGCCATTTATTAAATTTGCTGAAGGAATAAAAGCTGTGTCACCTTTACAAAGAACCCTAAAAGCTACAACTAAAAGTACCTCCCCGACATTACCGAAGACGCCAGTAGTAATGAGACATTGGACCCCTGTTTGGAACATCGGTTGCTGCCCGGAGCAGTTGCCACATCTGAGCAAGAATGGCTCGATAAATTGTTTTCATCACCCGGGGCCCGCTCAACATCTACTAACTACTCTCCACATTACATCCAATCGATATTTAAGGAAACGAAGAAGGCAACCGATAATTCAACTACACCTCAACCACCACCAGCCAAAACCACAAAAATTACTGAAACACCAGATGACTACCTCATCCCGTTATTTTCATTGGATCTCAAAATATTGAAAGAGTCTGATGGTATTAGTCTGACCGATGACGAAAGGATGAAACTGGATGCATTACTTGTTGAAAATGGAACAATATTCGGTGAACTTAAGAGTGTTACACCTTACGCTATCCATCGAATCCACACTGGGGACCATGAACCAATTGCTTTACCCCCATATCGTTTATCGCCGACAATGAAGACTACTCTGAAGAATGAGATAAGAAAAATGATTGATTCCGGGATCATTGTGGAATGTCAGTCCGCTTGGGCCGCTCCTGTAGTTATTGTTACTAAGAAGACCGGTGGGATACATTGCATTGATTGTCGACAACTTAATGCCAGTGGTAGGGGCAGTATTACTCCAGGGGGAGGGCAAGGATGAACACCCTATTGAATACGCCAGCAGGCTTTATCTGATGCAGAACGCAACTATTCCACGATTGAGTGTGAGGCCCTTGCCATTGTCTGGGCTGTCGAAAAATATCGTGCACATATTGAAGGTGCTTCTGTGAAATTGGTCACTGACCATCAGCCTTTAAAATGGCTAATGAAAATCAAAAATCCGATTAGGAAGATGAGACCTAGAGGACGCTTAAGAAAATGAAGTTTTGTTGATGCCTCACCGGGTAGTTTTCAGCATCAAAGGGGGAGACTGAAGCAACCCATTATTTAATTATCTTATTTTTATTATTATTTTTCAATATAACAACACTTTTATTACCAAATAACCATTAACCATTTTATTATTATTGAATTTAACAACACTTTTGAATGCAACCTTATGTAAATATTAACACTTTCAAATACAACCGTATGTAAATATTAATACTTTCGAATACAACTGTGTAAATTTAGTATAAAAGAGGCGACATTTTCATGAATAAATCGCATTCTGCCTTCTACCTTCAAAGCCAACACAGCTTAGTTTAGTACATTACAGGACGGGCTATTGGCATTGTGGTTAGATTGTTGAGTGTCTGCCTATAAGGAAATTATTTTCGTATTTTTTTGCATTGTTCTCCATGAACAATTATAACTTAGGAAGAAGATTATTTCATTTCTAATTTTTTTTTATTGTTAAATTTAATATGCTATTTTTTTAATTACTATGTATTTATTAATTTGAATTAAATGTTGCCAACTAGCCTCTACAATACCTATTGGCGCTGAGGCATAATTAGATTTTGTATACATTTTTAATTGAATTAAATGAAATAAATAATAAAAAAATCCATATTGTGGGAAAACAGGACTGAGAGGGCGGACAAAGTAAATTGTTTTTAAAGCATTTTACGTCCCTTTAACTAACCCAATCGCCAGAACCCTAACCCTTAACAAGGCGAGTTTTCATAATAGATTTTGATATTTTCTGAGATTTTAGATTTTAAAATCCACTGTATGTCCTTTTGTGGGAAAACAGGACTAAGTGGGCGGAAAAAGTAAATGCAGTGGATTCTATTAAGAAAACTCGCTCTATTAACGGTTGTGGCGATTGATTTAGTTAAAGGGACGTAATTTCTTTAAAAACAATTCACTTTGTCCCCCATTCAGTCCTGTTTTCAGACAAAAGGACATACAGTGGATTTTAAAATCTAAAAACTCAGAAAATTTCAAAATCTACTATGAAAACTCGCTCCGTCAAGGGTTCTGGCGATTGGGTCAGTTAAAGGGACGTAAGATGCTTTAAAAACAATTTACTTTGTACGCCCACTCAATCCTGTTTTCCCACAAGAGACGATACAGTGAATTTAAAATCTGAAATCTCAGAAAATTTCAAAATCTACTATGAAAACTCTCTCTGTTAAGGGTTCTGGCGACTGGGTTAGTTAAAGGGACGTAAGATGCTTTAAAAACAAGTTACTCAGTCCTGTTTTCCCACAATATTGATTTATTTATGGGATTACAATAGCTCTCGGAAATGTGTTTATTGTAGTTTTTGTTACGCAATATTTTGTAACAGTGATTAACTATTACAACTTATTTTAGTCGCCGTGGTCTAGTAGGTAGTGTGTTGGCTTATTAGACGAAAGGCCCGAGTTCAAATCCCAGGTCAGACATCAAAACGAAAATATGAAAATATTTCTTCGGCGACTTCCTCTTAGCAGATTTCTGGCAAAAAAAAACTCTCGAGAGTAAAAATTGCCATGAAAAGCTTCTCAAAAATCTGTCGTTCGGAGTCGACTTTAAACTGTAGGTTCCGCCACTCATGTGTAAAATTAACTCACACAACAAGAGTGGTGTGAGAAGCTAAGACATTGTACAATGGGTCAATTCGACCTCCGGGTACTGTACTTGTCACAGTTGACAAGTACACGTCCTCTAACCTAACCTATTTTTATCAACTTTTGCTTTTTTCTTATTTTACCCAGAAATTTAATTAATTTTCCCTGTTTTTCTTTCCCAGCCTTAAATTAAAGGTTTAACAGAGTTCTGTTAGTAACATAATAGAGCTCTGTTAACTGACTTGGTTTGCGTCTGGGGAGATAGATTTTAAAATCTATCTCTACACACATTGCGAATTGGGCCTCCGCCTGTAAAAAGCATAGCTTTTGGTCGGGTTTCCCGAAAGGTAGTGGTTTAACAGCTACTTTGCATAAATATGCTGCTGCATCGATTCCATTTGCATCACCCATTTTTAACGTCGCGGTCACCAATTTTAGTATACGAAATAAAACAATCGCCGATTTCTATTAAATTTCAAGTTTTTATTTTATTAGTTTGAATTATTTGTTCTATAAAAATAGATGCTCTTACGCACACTAACCAACTAAAAACGTTTTATTTAAAAACTAACAGGGATGTGTTTTCTGCCGAAACAAATGATATACGAGTACGTATATGGGTTACACGACTGTTAGCATACATTGTACAGTACATATGTATATATATATGATATAACTGAACTTAAATTTCAACTGGCAATGCTAAAATAAACGTACATAAAGTTGATGCAAGGTTAAAAATTGTCTAGTAATTGAGCGCTCAGACTGAAAATTTCCAAAATTCAACCAACTAAAATTTTGAAATACACAAAAATTTATTTTGGTAGTTCTTCTCCTTCTTCTTTTCATTTTTTTTTTATTTTTACATTATTATTAATTTTTATAACAATACTAAAGCAAAATTTTAATTTTTTAAACAGGTTCTTTGGATAAAAAACTTTTAAGCTCATTATAATTTACAAGCATGTTAATTCTGACTTTATCTTGATTCCTTAGGTGTTCATTTTTCTTACAATACAAATTAAAACCGGTAGTATTCGTGTAAAATGGAGTTATCTTTGATTTCTTTAAAACTATTTTATTTCCCAAAATGTACTGTGTGAAATCCATGACTTCATCTTTAGTAATGCTCTTCGATTGTCGGCATATGTCTGGAGATGCGACTATATAAGGCAACCCTTCTTGCTCTCTTCTGAACTCAACCAAATGTAGTTGTTTTTCATCAGCTATTTGTTTGTGGGTTTTTTGTTTTAGAATTCCAATAAAAAAAGCCTTTACTATATGCTGTAAATTGGTGGACCCTTCTATTTTTGCATGTAAATCGCGAATACCAATAACCTTACAAATCGTTTGAATTGCACGATGACAAACCAAACCATATCCTTCTGGTTTTTTAGACACAAAAATTTTGGTTTTTCCAAAAGCACAATAAAAGTCGTGAAACACTGTGCGGTTTTCACATAGTTCAATTTTCATTAATTTTTGACCAGCTCTATTTTTGGATTTTCTCAAGGCAGTGCGAGCTTCCGGGGCTTTCGCTGTAGCAAATCCTCCTAATCCATTGCCATTGCCTGTAACACTCATTACTGAGAATCTTCTTTTTCTTCCCATATTTCCTTTCATAATAAAAACAATTTTGTTTTCTAAGACTCTTGTATCGAATCCATTAAATGTGTCTTCACCAATCGAATCGGGAGGTCCAATACTTCTACCCGGCATTTTTGATCCTGACCAACCCCTATCAATAGGATCTATTTTCATTACTCTAAATCCAGCAACGGAATCACGTAGTTTTAAAAGAGTTTTTTCCCTGTCATTGTCACTAGGAAGAATTTGTTGTTGTACGATTTCCTTTCCTTTTATTATAGGTGAGTTCAATCCCGGCCAAAGTATATTTTTATTTCCAACACCAATTATTTGTCCTCTATTAAGGTCCTTAGCAACTTTTTTACCTGTGCCTTTACCTCTGCCTCTCTTTCTGCCAGCATTACTTACAGCTGTAACTCCCTTCCATAAATCAGAAGCAGGAACTGAAAATTAGTAACAATATTGAGTTATTATTCAAATGAAACAATTAAATATTTACAATGATAAGATTTATTTTTTGATTTTACATTTTTTCTTAAAAACGTTTTCATAATATTTTACATAAAAGCATTACTGCTTCGTTATTTTTAAACAGACTGTAGTCTAGGTGTAGTTTATATAACACCTCTTGTGATGAATATAGTGGTTTTAGCTTTTTCCTTCAATATTAATAAAGAGTTGCCCCGTTGCACAATAATGTTCAACCATCTTCTTCCATATTGAATTTTAATTTATTTTAATTAACGTATGTATTAATTTATATTATATTTTTTTTCCTGAAGTAACAAATTTTTGTTTATGACAAAACTAATTTTAATATTTTGACAGTTTTACCAAATAAATTGCTGCAAATTGCGCAAATATTTCCTTCAGTGTGACGGCAGGAAAAACGGGCCTGTTCGTAAATGCATCACTGCGCTGCATATTATGCGCATTATGTTCATAAATGCAAACCTTGGCAGCACTGCAGCTGTCAAATGTTCGTAAATGCAACTTTAAAGCATATTGTGCGCAAATAAACCAAGGTTGGCAACCGATACCGTTATAATACCGATACCGATTAAATACCGTTTAAAATTAAGTACCGGTATTTATACCGAAACCGAAATAAGTTTTTCGGTACAAATACCGGTATTCATATACCGGTACAATACCGTTATCAATTGCAATTGACCACATCGTAAAAATAAGTGTTAAAATGGACATACTTTCCCAAAACTGCTGCACACCCGTTGATGATAATATGAGTTGTAGCTCGAGTTCATCCTCTGACAGCGTAGAAGCTATTCTTAGAAATATGGAGAAAGAAAGTTCCTATACAACACCAAATAGCAATAAAATACGTGAATTGCTAAGTGCTTTTAGAAATGAAAAACGAGTAAAAAGACATGTGAATGTTCTCAATTGGTGGAAAGAAAAAAGTACAGCCAAACCAGAGCTATATGCCATTTCTAAAGTTATATTAGCTGTACCTGCCACACAAGTAAGTGTGGAACGGTTATTTTCAGGAGTAAAGTATACAATGAACTCAAGTCGGAATAGGTTGGGTGATGACAGTTTAAATGTAGTTGTAGTCATTCGATCTAATGAGGAATTATTTTAAAATTTTAAGTTTATGTGTATTCATTCAATTAAATTGAATTAACATTTAACTTTTCTTTTTGAGGATGTAATCTAAAATGTTAGTCTAATGTTTTTATATTCTAAAGTATTTATTTATGAATTGAATTATTTTTTCTTTACAAAAATTTAATTTTGTATGGTCTCCTAATATAAATATTTAATATTTGTAAACTTGTGTGTTCTTAGATTTAAGGAGAATGTTATTTCTTATTGTTTGTTTTTGAATTAATAAATCTGTTATTTATATAAAAATTTTTTAAATTTTGTTTCTATTTTTTTGCTTTTTTAGGTTTGATACATTTAATATAAATACCGGTATAAATACCGATATATTACTTTTATACCGGTATACCGAAACCGATATAATTTAAATACCGTTACCGAAATAATAATAAATTGATTACCGATACCGTTACCGGCACCGTTATTCGTTTCGGTTGCCAACCTTGAAATAAACAGAAAACACTAATCATAAAAATGGCTGATGCATTGAATGAGTTTTTTTTATTATTTATTCTTATTTATTTTACTCTTTTTTTTTCGCCTTTTGTCATTTGTTTTATCGTCCAGTTAAAAAATCAAATTTATTAATAATTTTTCCTTTTCTGCAGTGTTTGTTCTTTCGTAAATGCAAACAAATAAATCAGCAAAAAGAAGCATCAATTCGAGACATAAAATACATGTAAAACTCACTTTTGGTACTTAAAAATCGTGTAAAAAAACACACCAAATTATTTTTTATTATTAAACTTCTATTATTTAATTTGTACTTTTCATTTATTAAAAATAAATTTCTGTGATATCTTAAATACTATAGTTATCAAAAATAAAAATAATATAAAACAAAGAACATAACGTCAAAAATAAATTCAGTTTCATATTTTTTTCATATTCTTTTTTTAAGTTTTAAAAATTGATAAACGAAAATAAAAAAATAACAATATTTAAAAAAGAATAAAAGATATTTCTACTCTTGGCCAAGTGTGAAGAAATCTGTTATCCGTAAAAAATTCTGCGCTGGAATCATTTCTAAATAATATTAAAATATACTCAATCTTTTTGTACTTGCACTTTTACATACATAGTTGTACATTATAATTTTAGAAAATTAACTTAACTTTTGGAAAAAAATTAACTTTTTTTACAACGCAGTGCTGCATTTCATGTAAATCGAGGTTTGCTACTATTTTTTAAACGCGTTATATCAAAATCGCGTAAAAAAAGTTGCGTAATTATAAAAATGGATGTTATTTTTGAATCGCGTAAATGAAGTATCGCGTAAATCGAGGGTTACCTGTATATTAAATTAATTTATTCACTTAGTTCATCAGCGTCAAAAATATAAAAAAACTAAAATCTTATTTTTTTAAGAATTAAAAAAAAAATATTCAATATAATAAAAAAAATTTAAATGAATGTGTTAACCAATTGCAAATTAGTTTATGCGAAAGAGATTAAAAATAGAAAAATAAAACATAACAAAAAGAAAAAAACCCATAACGAAAACATTGACTTTTTTACTAAATAAATTGTGGAAGTGTCAAAAAATGTAAAAAGTAATATAAAATTGCAATTACTAAAAACTATTAAGAGATACGTAATAAATTAATGAAATAGTTTTCTGATTAATGTCATTAATTTTTATTATCATCATTTGCATGATCGTTCTATAAAAAGTTAAAAAAAGAATTTTTACTTGAAATAAAACTTAATTATTAGATATTACAGACATATACCAATACTTGGAGGGTTCAGTTTTTCTTTGGTTCTCTACTTAACGCTTTATGTCGAGTGTGAATCTTTAATTTTCTTTTATTTGTTGTGAATTTTAAGAAGAAAAAAATTAAATAGAATACCTTAAATTTAAAATGGCTTCAGATCTCTTGAATATTGATAAACCACCCCGAGACAGTTTTCATTTTCTCTCAAATGCTCAACCTTACCGGTCAAATTATCCTAAATACTTACTAAGTGTCAAATCAGGAAAATAAATTACGCGAAGCTGTTTTGTAAGACACACAATTAACCACCAAAGAGATGGAAAAATTTTTTTGTTGGTACAAAATCAAATCGTTGCATACAAATTTCTTAAAGCAAAAACATTTTTGAACATCTGTTAAATAAGAGGTCTGTTCACTATATTTGGTGAATTTTCAAATTTCGCCAGATACATACATTCGTCTTTTAATTATTTAATTTTTTTAACTTCTCGAATATATGTTCACAGCTTAAACTATGTAACATGTTTAGTTTGTTTGTGAGAAGCATACGGTAAGAGTATTCTATGTCGAAAAATGTTTACAAATTGTACAACCCTTTCATAGAATGTCGAAAAGATGTGAATTACGACGCTCAGCCTGGACGCCTCAGCACTTCAATAACCGATGAAAATGTTGAAAAAGTGAAGAAAATAATAATTTAATTTTTTTATTTATTTAGTAGTATTCATAATAATTTTTTTAATTTGGGCCATGAAGGTTCTGCACCCTTACTCCCAACTGGAGTAAAGAAGACCTCTCGAGTCTTCAAACCTCCAGTGAAGAGTAAAGGTGTTGGTGTTCCTTCCTCAATGGATAAAGGAAAGGGGGTAGAAACTACCGCTAATCCTTTATCCCAGAAGAAGGATGTAAGGTTGGAGACGAAGGGGGGCACTTCAGCAGATGATCACAGATCTGACGAGGTGCCTCCCTCCGGCTCTAAGCGCCCTAAAAAGGGGAGCCTCGATGAATAATTGGAAAGCAGAATGACGGATTGATCACCAGCTCGTGGGTAGTTGTCAACTCCCTGACTGGTGATGGTAGGAAAGGCTGCGATCTTCGGATCGCTATTGCTCAGACTCCTCTTCAGTGGCTAGGGGCAAGGGGGGCGTAGTGTTGTGTGGGTTGGCACGCCTAAAATTCCGTCATCCGGAAATAGGTAATGCCAGGAACTCGGAGGAGGCTAAAAGTGGTGCAGATTAATCTGCATCACTGCGAAGCCACCTCACACAACCTGCCAACCACCCTGCGCCGCCTTGAAGTTGATATCGCTCTCATCCAGGAACCTTGGATCCTTAGGGATAGGATTCTGGGTTTGAGCGATGCTGATTACAGGTTACTTGTTCCCAAAACAAGTGAGAAGGAAGGAACCTGTATTTTAGCCAGAAATGATTTGGACTTGATAATCACTCCTTCCTTTTGTACAGGTGACGTAACAACTGTGGCTTACAGAGATGACCTTGAGATCGATCTGATGCTGTTTTCTGTGTATATGAAGTATGAGGCTGCATATCCTCCTGATGAGTTAATTGGACTACTCGTGGAGCATGCGAACAGGAAAAGATGTCGCCTTGTCTTGGGTTGCGATGACAATGCTCATCACACCCAATGGGGCAGTGCTGACATAAATACTAGGGGTGAGTCGATTTTGAATTTTATTATTCTTAATAGGCTCAACATTTGTAACGTTGGTAACACGCCGACCTTTAAAAATCGTGTTAGGGAAGCTGTAATTGACATTACGCTCTCTAACATGGATAAGTCTATGATTAGGGACTAGAGTGTTTCAGATGAGTGTTCTTTCTCTGATTACCAACTGATATCCTTCAGTATTAATCTGTCTGGTGGCTTTCATAAGCCTTTTAGGAATCCAAAAAGAACCGACTGGATCAGATATGAGAAGGCTGTGGAGGAGGAACTTAGGGCCCTCAGGGGTCATTCCACTCCTGGGATCAATGATCGAGTTGGATCTTTGACGGATATTTTGTTGTCTTGTTATAGAGATAATTGTCCTCTTACTTACCCGGGTAAGAGGAGCCAGCCAGCCTGGTGGCATGCGGAACTCCAGAGACTCCGCTGTTGCACTAGGAGACTCTTTAATAAGGCTAAGAGGTCGGGTAAGGATGTTGACTGGTCTGCATATAGATCCAGTTTTAATGATTATAAGGGGAAATAAAGCGCTCAAAGAGAACCACCTGGATGAGTTTCTGCGCGAGTATCGAGGATGTTACCGAAGTGGCTCGTTTCCGTAGGATGCTGTTTAGGGACCCCAAAATCTTAGGCTTCGTTCAAAAGAACGATGGCACGTGGACAGCTTCGAGAAAAGAAACCATAGAGGTTCTATTGAGCACTTATTTTCTCAATTGTGTGGATTCAGATAGCTATCCGTTGGGTGTAGCTGATCCCTTCTGTAATGCTGGTATGATGCCCGACTTGGAGGATATTATCACCAGGGATAAGGTCAAATGGGCTATAAGTAGCTTTGAGCTTTTTAAGTCGCCTGGTCCGGATGGTATCTTTCCGGTTCTGCTTCAGCATGCTGGTGATATATTACTCGAATATCTGGTAGACGTGTATAAGGACTGTCTCCGGTGGTGTAATATACCTGACGGTTGGAAAGATATGCTTGTGATTTTTATACCAAAAGCTGGTAAACCCAGTCACATTGGCCCTAAGGATTATAGACCGATATCGCTCTCATCCTTTCTTTTGAAAGCTTTGGAGAGACTTATCGATCTATATTTGAGGTCAAACATAGACCGGTCTCTGTTGAGTAGGTCGCAACATGCTTACATTAAGGGTAAGTCGGTTGAGAGCGCTCTTCATGATGTGACAGGTTTTGTTGAGGCGAATTTGCCTAGGGGTGAGTACACACTGGCGGCTTTCCTAGATATTGAGGGAGCCTTCAATAATGTTACCATTTCTTTTATTGACTTAGGGATATACATGCCCCATATTTTCTGGTGCGGTTTATCACCCACATGTTGGGCAATAGACTAATCCGATCGAATCTGGATGGATGTACTATCGTCAAGTGTGAAACAGGGGGGTGCTATCCCATCTTTTGTGGCTCTTGGTTGGTAACGTTGGTTTGAGGCTTCTGGAAAGTAGAGGCTTTAAGGTCGTGGCATACGCCAATGATGTGGTTATTATTATTATATTTATATAGATTCAATCCTTTACTGAATAAAGACCTCTGCATTGCATTTGTGTCTGCTCTTGGTGGTCTGAAATCTAAAGCATTCCGGAGGTTGTAGCGTTGAACTTCTCCAACATAGCTTATTTGCTCGGTCAAGTGCACATCCCATTTTCATTTTCTGAATAAAAAGTGTTGTATTTAGCTGCAATCTTTGTTTTACATTTAACCATTTCAATGTGTCTAACATATATTTAATCGATGTAAACCGGTTACATTTTAAAATTGAGCGCATAGCCTTATTTTGTAATTTGATAGTCTGAACAGCAAGTGAATAATATTGTTGAACCATGTTCAAAGTGTGGTTTTATCATAGTGTTATAAATGTTAATTGCCGTTAATATTGACACTTTGTTTCTTACTCGCTTAAAAACCCCAATTTTTTTTTACCAATTTTTTTGCAGATATATTCAATATGTTCCTTAAAATTTAAACATTTATCTATTAAGAAACCCAGATATTTAATTGTATTGACTTTTTCTATAATTACAATATATATCTTGATTAATTTGTCAGTATTCATATTAATTTCCATTAATTATTGTTTTCATTCAATTTTAGTTTGTTCATTTTTAGCCATTTATTTATATTATCGATATCTTTATCTAAGTTTTCATAACATAATTATTCTGTCGCCGCTTCAGTAAAAATCAAGGTATCATCAGCATATAGAACAATCTCACAATTCTCCAAGATTCTTTCAATGTCATTAATATATATGATAAAAAGAAGAGCTCCCAACACAGAACCCTGTGGTACTCCAAAATCGTTTTCAATTGGATCAGATATTATATTATTGACATTAGTATATTGTCTGCGATTCGTTAGATAGGATTTGAACCATTTTATCCGTATCTCGAATTCCATATTTATAGTTTTTTCAACAATATATCTCTATCTATAGTTTAAAACGCTCTTTTGAAATCGAGAAAAATCGCCAATATTTTGTTCTTGTTTTGTCTACTCTTCCATCTATTTACAACATAATTTACAGCAATTTCGCAGGAGAAGCGCTTTCTGAATCCTGATTGATATTTTGACAAGAAGCCATATTGTTCTATATAATCTTCAAGTTGATTTTTCAGTATTATTTCAATAACTTTCTCACACGTTTTCAAAGTATTCATCGGTCGGTGCTCTTCACATTTTACCGTATTTTTTACCTTTTCGATTGGGAGTATCATTGACTCTTTCCAATTACTTGGAAATACTCCAGTCATTAATCTGTTTATAATCTTAATAAAATATTGCCTAGTATACCCCAATTGTCAAGAATTATGTTGCTAAACTTAAACTTGGAATTTATCACAGATATTTGATTTTCATATTGCACATCATCAATGGAAGATCTAATTTCCTTAATACGATTTACAAAATACTTGTTAAACATAATGGCTATTTGCATTTTTTCTTTATATTTATGTTTTCATGTATCACAGTTTTTACCACATTTTTTGGTTTCCTTAAGACTAGTTCCTTAATCTTGCACCACATTTCCTTCTGGTTATACGCATTATTTATTTTATTGGTAATGTATCTATTTTTTTCTCGTTCAATTTTAACTTGATATATATTTCTTATTGCTTTATAATTATTCCAAGCTTCACTCGTGTTTTCATTGACTGCACTTTGATATTTAAAAACTTTTTCTCTTTATAATAATCTGAGTTCATTATTGAACCATAGTTTATATTTTCTTTCATTCATTTGAATGTGAATTTCTCTATCGCGCTTTCTAGGCATCGGTCAAAATTTAACACATCCAAATTGAGATCATCTGTTTCACTATTATTTAATATTGCACTTATTTCATTTTTGAAGCTGTTTGATTTGATTTTCTTTAGCATCACAATTATTCTCAATAAAAATGTCTATAGATTCATGATCAGATATTCTATTACTCATATTATTTTTCGCCGTATTCGATCTATTATTTGTTATTATATAGTCTATTAAAGTTTTTGAGTTTTCCGTTATTCTTGTGTATTCATTACATTACATGTTTTAGTCCATTATCATTAATTACACTTTCCAGTTTACTTGCATAGAAATCGTTCTTTCGGTCAATATTAAAATCTCCAGCAATTAAAATATCACTACTCCTCTCACATATTTCTTCTACAATATCTTGAAAATTATCACAAAATTCAGATTTTGAACCACTTGGTGATCTATATATTGCCATAATTATAAGAGATGTTTTTTTTAAAATTTCGCCATATATACACTAATTCAATGTTTATTGTCTTTAATATTTTCTTTAATTTTTTTTCGCAATCCAATGTTTTTTAAAATAAATTATTACACCACTAGAGGAATTTGACAGAGAATAACAATGGTTATATTTTTCTATTTCAATTTTATCTATTTCTTCAGTTTGATGCGTTTCAGAAAGTATTATGAACTCAGGTTTATCAATTTCTGCTATAATTTCTAGTTGATTGAAGTTATTAATTAATCCTTGTATACTAGTATGTATTCCACGACATGACAACTAGTCATGGTTGTTATGTTGACAGACCTATTCTTCTCTTTTTAAGATTTAACTTATTCTGATACACCGGACACTCACAGCTATTAGTTACGTGATTTTCATCTAGTCCTAAATTTAGTCTTTTATTTTCCTTTACACAATTCACACATTTCAACAAAATTTCTTTATTACATCCTTTACTATCGTGATTTCCACGACATTTGAAGCCATCACTTTCAATCTTGCATTCAGACGATTTATGATTGTAACTTCGACATTTAAAACATTGCATAACATATGTACCATCAAAGACCCTACATCTCTCCCATCCAACATTAAGTTTCTGGCCTGTTAACACTTTTGTGTAGGACTCAAGGTCTATTTTCAAATTTGCATTAAAAATTGATTTATTATTTCTTTTCGTTTCGAAAATTTTTACAACATCTATGTATATCACTGATTTTTAATATTTCATTTTGTTTCTTTAATTTTTCCACTAGTTCTTTATTAGATACTTTAAAGCTCATATCAGTTATCAAGATGTGCATATTTATATCTTTAGGAATTTTCACTTCATATTCTTTACTAATTTCACTTTGAATTGCCTCTTTTATTTTTTCGCGTTCCTTAACATTTTTACTCTGAATCACAAGTGTACCATTTTTTCTATTTTCAACATTAGTAATTTTAAAATTAATTGGATCAACTTTTTTATTTAAATCAGCTTTGGTTTTCTGCACACTTTGTTTCGCCCTTGGTTTAATAATTAAGGGGACATTTTTTGAAAGATCAGGCATCATATTATTTTTTAAGGTTTGTGCACATGAAATTTTTGTTGTTTTTTCGTTTGTGTCTTTCATAACCTTTTTTATTTCATTACATACTTTAACATTGCTCTTTTCAATTGTATCACAAATATCTTTGTTTTTGCTTTCTATTTGGTTAATGTTTCCATACAAATTTTTCACTTCTTGAATATTTTTCTCACAAAGTTTTTGTATATTATCTATTTTCCGGAATCTTTCATCATAACGTCTTTCTATAGCTTCCAATAAGGCCTTAGGTTAGAGGACGTGTACTTGTCCGTTAAGACAAGTACAATACCCGGAGGTCGAAATTGACCCATTGTAAGGCCTTAATTTCATATTCATTTTGTTTCAGTGATCTTTCGAATTCACACTTGTAGTCTAATAATGATTGTTTATTTTTATCAACACTAACTTGAATTTCTCTTATAACAAGATCTAAATTTTGAATATAAAGCATACAGTCATTACAAATATACCGCAACGAATGCCATTTTCACCTCTTATTGCCGACTTGCATTCAGCCATATTACTTCAATTTTTTTCTTCTTCGTCTCTTAATGTACTTTTTATTTTCTATTAAGCTTGAAAAAAAAACACTTTTTGTTAAGTATTTTATTTTTAAATGATAAAATCATATATATTTTATGTTTTTAATAGTCACTATCTATTTTTAAAACACTTTATTTTATTTATTTAATCAGAGCTTTGATATTTTCCTTGTTCGCTAAAACAGAGTTGCCACTGTGATATTCTGATAGGTGAAAAATTTTTGTCGACGTTGGGGGAACTAATGGAGTCTGCTCTTGGAATTTTATCCTCTTGGGCTACGAACTGTGATCTGGGTTTAAATCCCAATAAGACAGACCTTGTTTTGTTCTCGCGTAGATACAAAATTGAAACCTTCAGGTTGCCGAGGCTAGGTGGTAGGGAACTTCCGTTGTCTTCTGAGGTCAAGTACTTGGGTGTTGTCCTGGACAGCAAGCTGAACTGGAAACGAAACACCGAAGAAAAAATGAAGAAGGGACTGAATGCTCTCTACCAGTGTAGGAACTCCATAGGTAAGAGCTGGGGTCTTCCGCCTAGGACCATTCGCTGGATATATCTGGCGATTGTTAGACCGGTTATTACTTATGGTTGCGTTGTTTGGTGGTGTGCCTTGGATAAGAGTTTTCGACGAAAAATCTTAGATAAGGTTCAGAGGATTGCCTCCTTGAGTATCACTGGAGTGAGGAAGAGTTACCCCCAGGCGTCTCTTGACACTATACTCTGCCTGACTCCGCTTGATTTGTATGTCAAGAGGTGTGCGGCGCGAAGTGCCATACGTCTGAGGGAATCGGGCTGCTGGAAACAGCGCTCGATAGGTCACTCCAGAGTTCTGAATGTCGTCTTTCCTGATGGGAGGTATGGACTTTCGGAAAAAACCATCATTATATTGTGCCTGAGGCTATATTCCTGCCTGATTTAAGAATGCTTATACCAGAAAGGGCACAATCCAGGGGCAGAGAAGTATACCCATTTTCACAGATGGGTCTAAGTTAGGTGGAGGTACAGGTGCTGGGGTTTTCTGTAGGGAAATCGGTCTTGAAAATCACTTCAGGTTGAATGATGACTGCAGCGTGTTTCAGGCGGAGATTTTCTCAATCTTGAAGGCTATTGAGGCCATAGCTGGTGGCCCCGTTTCGGATTCGGAATCTTACATTATCTTCGTTGACAGTCAGGCTGCCCTAAGGGCCATTGCTTCGGTCTGGTGCAAATGACGGCTCGTTCGTGAGTGCAAGGAGTCGTTGAGGACTTTTGGACCGGACCGTATATGCTGGGTTCCGGGTCATAGCGGAATACTGGGCAATGACACGGCGGATGCTCTCGCTAGGCTAGGTTCGCTTTCTTTGAGCGATTTAGTAGTGGGTCCTGACCCCCCAATCTGCCACCTCTACGGCCTCATCAATGGATGGGTCAGAAGGGAAGAGCAGAGGCGTTGGGGGAACGGATCGGGCTGTTGTGTTTCTAGATGTCTATGGCCTGCTATAGACAGTATGAGAACAAGTTGGCTGCTGGGCTTGGATAAGGCCAGTTTAAGTTTAGTTACCGGTTTTATCACGGGGCACTGCGAGATTAGGTCGCTGACTGGGAGCTGGAACAGATCCCAGCCGGACTATTGCAGGCTATGTTGCGATGAGGAGGAGTTGGAGACTATCGAGCACGTCCTCTGTAACTGCCCAGCCCTTAGCAAGTGGAGGTTGCGGACCCTTGGCAGGGGCTTCTTTGAGGGTTTAAATTCTGTGTCGAGAGCCGACATCAGGGCTCTCCACAGATTCATTAGTAACTTGAGCTGGTTAAGAAGTGCTAGGGCTTCATCAGTGTAGCCGCGTTCTCACTTTTTTTTTGGTCTATGTGAGTCCTTCGCTTCCCATTCCCCCTTCCTCTCCTTTTCTCCTATCCCCTCTTGTATCCTTTCTTCTTAAGGACGTTGTGTACAATGGGTCAAATCGACCTCCGGGTACTGTACTTGTCTCAGGTGACAGGTACACGTCCTCTAACCTAACCTAATTCCTCCGCTTCTCATTCTCCCTTTCCTACTTCCTCTCCTATCCTCCCCTCTGTTATCCTTCCTCTTAAGGACATTGTACAATGAGTCAATTCGACCTCCGGGTACTGTACTTGTCTCAGTCGAGAAGTACACGTCCTCTAACCTAACCTTACATTTTTTATTTTAATTTCTATTACTTACTGGTCAGATATTTTATTTGTACTGCTAATGTTTCAACTAATATTTTTTATATTTGTTTTAGACTCTTTCGTTATTCTAGTGTAATCATTTATTAATTGTTTAGTCCATTGTCATTAATTATGCATTCAATTTTTTTCTTATAAACACTCTCTTTTGACCAATCAATATTAAAGTCTCAAACAATAACAATGTCTTTGTCTTTTTAAATAAGTTTTTCAAATATTTCCTCGAATAAATCATAAAATTCAGTTTCTTGACATCTTGGTGACCGATAAACTCCTACAATTATCATCGAGTAATTGTTATATTTTACGCTATAAGCACCAACCCAGTGATTGAAATCACTAAATTTTTCAAATATCATTTTCACCTCCCAACATTTGTTGTAGAACATGCAATAACATACGGTTCTCGTTGAATTGGAAAATGTTACCATTTGAAAGTATTCTGGTATCACTATTTCTGATTTATCCACATTGTCTGTTATAGTGTTTTCACACTGAGTGGTTTTAATGTAAAAATTGGTTTTAACGTTAAAACCATAATTAAAACCTGGTTTTACCATACAAAATTATTGTGTTAAAACTATCTTAAAACTATTTTGAATTGGTTTTAAGTAGGTTTTATAAATAGAACATTGTTTTCGATGTACTAAATCAGAGCTACCAACATTGAAATGTTGGTTTTTTTTTAGCAAAATAGATTTATCGCGAAGCTTTTTTACAGTTAATTTTGTTTGTGGAATTTCCTACATATAATTTTGAAACTAAACAAGTTTGTAAATTACGACTTAGTTTTTTTTTTTTTTTACTTTTTTTTCTTCCTTTTTATTTCACTGTTGAGAAATTAAATTCTTTGTTGCGTGTTGGAAAAATCTAGAGGATGGGGGACGACGGCTCGTCCCCTTTTGCTCACACATCACCGCAGCCGGACTTCGAGAAATTTTTTAGGCCAATTTAAAGGCTGATTCGAGTAAATCGCGTAATGTGAAGAGGACTAATTCCGATCCGGATATTTCTGCCCCTTTGGCTAAGAATAATAAAATTAATAAAGGTGTATCCGAGCTCAGTTCGTCCTTACTGGATTTGAATAACTCTGTACCCGAACTTTTGGAGAATGTGAAATTGAGAATGGCAGCTTCCAGGGCTACGTCTATGGTTGTAGTGCCTGTGGTTTCTAAGGAGGTTAATGTTGTGAGAAGTGGACCGCCAGGGGAACCTGCAGCTGTCACCAGTGCACAGTCCATAAATTTGTATCCTGAAAATCATAAAGGTGAGTTTTTAGTCTTGGTTGATTCATCCAACGCTGATCCCAACAATGGGAAAATTCGTAATTCCCTTTTTTTGTATCAGAGGATACGGAAAGTTAAGGTTTATGGTATTCGACTGATTACCCCTATAGGAAGGACACTTTATCGTATCAAGTTTGACTCGGCTTTTAGTGCCAATGAATTTGTTGGTAAGGACCTGACTTCTATGGATCTTAGGGCTTTCATTCCGGACACTTTTATTTATTCGTATGGAGTAATTCACGGCATTCCACTAGACTTATCGGATGAGTACATTAGGAATACTTCAACTTCGGATGTTGAAATTGTTTCGGTTAGGCGCTTTTTTAGAAAGGATAAGCAGAGTGGTGTTGAGACTCCTACCTTTTCGGTCAAGATAGGTTTTCGGTCCGGTAATATTCCGGAACATATTATTTTGGATTTTTCACAGGTTAGGGTTAATATTTACTACCCACCTCTTAGACAATGTCATAATTGTGGCCGCCTTGGCCATACAGTAAAGGGCTGCCGGTCAAAGAAAAGAAGTTTGAACTGTTCGAATGAGATTTGTGATGGAAATTGTATCAAGAAGTGTTTGTTATGTGGTAGTTTATCGCACTCCAGTCGTGATAGAAAGTTATGCCCCAAATGGTGTGAGGAGGATGACATTTTGAAGATAATGACTATTAAACGTCTCTCAAGGACTGAAGTTATGAAATCGTATTCTACGAACCGTTTTGATATTTTCAACAAGTATGACGACAATTTCCCGGCTCTTCCAGCGGCCAAGCCCACTCCTGTGAAGGACAGGGACAACGAGGTTAATAAGATTCTTACCAAGCGCAGATACAATCGTGTAATTTATGCGAAGCCCCCTCCCCCCAGGCCTGTTCCTAACTTTGTTCCCCTTCAGCCGACCATTACTGAACCCACAATCTCTACGATATATAGGGAGAATAATGTCAAGGTTTCTGAATTTGAGAGAATTTTTGCCGAATTCTCCTCCTTTATCAAGGATTTCTTTACCAAGGAGGGAACTGGTTCTCACCTTCGTGTATTGAATGATTTCTACAACAAAATATCTAATGCTCTTTCTGAATTACGTGTTCCTGGTGATCCTTTGTCATCTCTTTCCCTTAAATAATGAAGATTATACAGCGCAATGTCCAGAGTTTAAGATCAAATAAGTCTTCAATTGAGTTTTACATCAACAATTATAATGTTGATGTTTGTTTATTTTCTGAAATTTTTAACGTTGACGATACAGATCCTGACTGCAAATTACTTAATTTTAATATGTTTTCCAGAACTCGTCCTGATAAATATGGTGGCTGTTTCTTTGAAACTGCAACCTGATGTGGACTCTTTCGGCAGGGAGATTTCTAGTGCAACCTTTAAATCTAGTAATTTTGTTCCCAAGTCCTGGTTGAATGATGGTTTGCTTAGTCTTTTTAGGAAACACGTTGCTGCGAGGAGGAAAGCTACGAAATATCCAACTCAGGTTAATTTGGAGGATTCTGTAAATGCTTCTGAAGCCTGGAAAATGGCTGCGCGGAAAGCGAGAAGTGAGGACTACAAGAGGAAAATAGGGGAAATTGATGATCTACCGAACACGGCGGTGGCATGGCGTTTTGTTAATAGTCTAAAGGATGGCAATATTAATGGACCTTCGAACTGGGATTCTGACAACAATGGTTCCTTTTTGGAACACTTGGCTGATCAGGTTCCCGCTAATATCCAAATAGTTTTTCCCAGATTGACAAATGGCAACACTACGCCCTTCTCTTTTAGGGAGTTTTGTGATGTTCTCAACTCAAGAAAACGGGCCTCTGCTGGAGGTCTGGATCGTGTAACCTATGATATGGTTAGGGCGTTGCCTGTTTCATCTAAGGAATTTCTTTTACAGGTCTTTAATTAACAATTTTCTGCTTGTTCCATCCCATGGATTGGAGGAGAATTAGGATTGTTCCTATTCCCAAAAGGAATATTTTACTTGATGATTTTAGGAACTTCAGACCTATTGCTCTTATTTCTGTCTTTTTAAAGTTGCTGAATATGATGGTTAAAAGTAGGCTGACTGCGGAGGTGGATAATTTTGGAATCTTACCTGCACGTTCCTTTGCTTATAGGGGAAAAATGTCAACGACCACCTGTTTGAATGAGTTTCTTTTTAGGGTCTCATATCTCAAATCCTTGGGTTTGAGAATTGTCGTGGCAGCGATTAATATAAGTAGTGCCTACGACTGTTTGAATGTTTCCACTCTGAGAAACGTTCTGGTCAGTCAGGGTATTTCGTTGGATTTGATTGACTGGATTACATGTTTTCTCTCTGATAGGGAGCTGTGCATGAAAAATTTGTCCGTCCGTGTTTTTAATGGTCTTCCTCAGGGAAGTTGTCTCAGTCCGATACTGTTTAATTTATATACCGCCGGTATACATTCTCTTGAGGATGAAAGAACGCTGATTTTTCAGTATGCTGATGATTTTATGGTTCTCTCCTTTGACAATTTTTTTGATCCGGCGGTAGATAATCTTAATAATAAGATTATTCAGTTTCGTTCCATATGCTCTTCTCTAAATTTGCGATTCAATCCATCCAAAACCAAATGTATGTTCTTTGGTAGGCGTGCTAATTTTGACATGAATCTTGCCTTAGACGGCTGCCCTATTACCCAAGTTGACTCTCTCAAGTTCCTTGGCCTGACTATTAAAAATACCTTGTCTGTTGATGAGCACTACACTCGTATTTTGAGGGAGTCCTCGTCTGCTACGAATCTCCTCAAACGACTGTCCAGTATCCGGGGTGGTCTAAGACCATAGAATGGACTGAAATTTTATCGTTCTTTCATTAGGAGTAAGACAGAATATGCAAAATCTACCTCAGCCCATGCTCCAGTGTATGTGGATAGGAAGATTCAGACCTTTCAAAAAGCTAGTTTAAGACGCTGTCTCGGTTTATGTCCCTCCACTCCTGTCCAGGCTATTTATGTTTTGGCAAATGAAATGCCACCTCACCTCAGGTCTATTTATCTGGCATCCAAGGAGCTTCTTAAAATTGCGTGTTATAATCGGTCTCTAATGGATTTAATGAGGTCTGCACCCTCTCATATTATTAGTAGTTACTCCTTCGTATATCGTAAGTTCAAGGAAATATTTGATTCAGTTCCGTCTCTCAGAGAATGTGAGCCCACTGATAGGATTAGAGTCGTTATTGAGTCTTCTTTCAGCAAAAATTGTGGTTTGTCTAAGGATGTTGTTGGGCCTCACTATCGTGCTTCGGTCGATTTTTACAGGTCGAGAAATTTTACTTTGGTGGCTACTGATGCCTCGGTCATGGATTCTGGTACTGGGTGTGCTGTTCTTAATATTCCCTGCAGCTAAATTTTAAACTAGTTACGTTTTGGGACAGTCATATAACTAGTTGTAAAAAGACTGTAGACAAAGAGATAGATACGTTCTAGTGAAAATAGAACAAAAATAAGACAAATAAAATTTCGACTGAACTGCTTTGAAACATGTTGTCAACTTATTACTTTTATCACTGTTTTTAGTGATTTTCAAAAATATAGACGCTTTTAAAAATTGAAAAGTTGACAACATTGTTTTTGCATGTGTTTTCCCTTATTTTAATGTCACTTTCTTATGAAGAAAATACATTTTTGCAAACAGAACAACAAGCAACAATAGTGAAATAAATATTATAAACCAAATAATTTTCCATTTAAATTCAAATCAAATCAATTCAAATCAAATAAGTGCGTAAATTAATAAGTAAGTGCGTAAAATAAATTCATTGTTATTTAAAATGAGTAAACGTAATATGGCCCGTTTAATAAAAAAACAACGTGATATTTATATTAGTAGATTAAGGGAAAGATCTGATATACAAAGTATTAACATCCGTGGTGGGCATGTTGTTATAACTCCCGATTTGTTAGAAAATGAGTGTGAATTTACAGACGGCCATCTCAATATTCCAACTGATACATTTTCTATCAAATTGGGTGAATGGTACATAAGAAATAAAATTTCTAGGAATGCTTTTGAAGAACTTTTATCTATCCTAAGGGAAAATAATATTAATGTTCCAAAGAAAGCAGATACAATATTACCTAAAATTATTGAGAAACCCATTATTAAAAATGTTTTGATAAAAAAGTAGTCATGGACTACAACATAGATGGCACGCATGGAAAGCTCGGTTTAAAGCAGCATACAAACTTTTATAAAGCATTGATTGGTAAATATACATTTTCAGTGTAAAATTTATATCATTTACAAATTTATTAAAATTTAAAAATTATTTTCAGATTCCATCATAAGTTTGCCCAGTGTAGGACAGAAGGATCCAGAAGTAGTTCTTCGACAGGCAATGCAGTTATGCAAAAAAAAAACAGTTTAGGCATCAATCAATCCTGAAGAAGAAAGATGATTCTACGATCAATCCAACTAGCTTCTAAGATACATAATATATTAACTTTCCATTTATGTGAATTTATTGAATTTTACCTTTATTTTTTTTTTAATTTTATAATACTGAATTAATAAAACTACACAATACTATACAAATAATTAGTAAACAACTAGATCTGGTCTGAAACTGGTATAGAATGGGGTAGTATGCAATACTAAAGATTAGATTAGTTTAAAACTACTTTGAAAAATACTAGTAAAAAACTATAAATAAAAAACTATTAAGTACACTAGTGTACTGGTGTTCTGGTTATTTAACTAGTATATAACTATATACAAATGAACTAGTTGGCCTCCTATGACAACCCAATGTTAAAATCGATAGTTCGATATATGTAAAAAGGACAGATATGTTACTAGTCTAAAGTTATAAGCAACTAGTATATGTCTAACCTTATACTAGTTATTTTGTCTGCAGGGTTATTACTGGTCGTTTTTTTTTATTCAGGTTACCTCGAAGTGTTTCGTCGTTGTCTGGAGAGTTGATTGCCATTAAAAAGGCTGTCACGACGGCCATTGAGGACAATCTCTCTCGTCTTGTGATTTATACTGATAACAGGAATGCTTGTGTCCTTCTGAAACATGCTGTTTTTAAAAATTTTCTAGTTTCTGATATTGTGAACTCTATAGTCAATTCTCAAATCCTTGAGGTACATATAGTCTGGGTTCCGTCCCATGTTGGAGTTAACTTTAATGAAAGAGTGGATTACTTGGCCAAACGAACTGTGTCGCTGGGAGCCCCTTTGGAGGTTAAACTTCCGTATGGGGATGCACTTGGCGAAATAGGAAATTCTCTCCGACGAGAATGGTTGCATTTCTACTGTACTAGATCGCAGGTGTCTGGTAGATTTTTCTTCTCTCTTTTTCCTGTAATACCTACGAAACCGTGGTTCACGAACTGTAGCTTGGATCCAACTGGTATCAAAATTATCAACAGAATTTTATGCGGCCACTGTTATAGTGGTGTATATCTTCACATGGTACGAAGGAGACCATCGGATGTTTGTGATTTTTGCAACATGATCGACAATTCGGAACATCTTATTTTTCACTGTTCAGAATTTGATAGTATTAGAAATAAACACCAATTATTTCGTGATTTTACAAACTTATTTGATTTATTGAATTCGCATGATATCCGTATATACTCTCAACTAATTAGTTTCATTAACGAAGCTGATATTCGGGATCGTTTTTAATTTATTTATGACCAACCGTTAACCACTTTAGCGTTTATCTCAGAGCAAGTAGGCATTTCTGAATGCCCATCTTATCCCATTTTTATACTTTTGTGTGGGAAACCCTGGCCTTTTGCGCATTGCTTGGCCATTTGCAGCTGTGTTTATTATTAAACCAGCTGTTGTCGAAATCAAAAAAAAAAAAAAATAAATAAATGCCATGAATGTTAAAACCAGATTTAAGGAATCTTATAGTGTCAGCTGATTATGGTTTTAATGTTAAAAGCCTGTTTTATCTTTAGGTGTGAAAACACTATTAGGTGTGTTTCCGATAATATTATAAAATGTGGTTTCTCCATATCTGCAATTGCTCCTATCTGATTAAAGTTCTTAATTAATCCTTGAACATTAGTATACATGCCATATAAACCATTTGTTATTCGTTTATGCCCATTATTCACCTTTTCAACTTCAATTTGTTTTTATAAACAGGACATTCTCTATCTGTAGTCGCATGATTTTCGTCCAAACCGAGATTCAGTTTTTTATTGCTTCTTACCCAGTTGATACATTTTTTTATTTGTTCTTCCTAACATTGCTTTGTATTATGGTTTCTGTGACATTTGAGATATATTTCATTGTTTTTGAAGTTTACCGACTTATGGTTGAATCCATTACATCTATAACACCTCGTTACTTCCGTTCCCACCCAACATTTAATGAACAATCGTCGACAATTAGAGAAGTTGCTGAGGATGACGGCATATCGCTCGGCTCATTCCAAGCAATTTTTCGGAAATATTCGGCTTGAAGAGTGTGGCAGCGAAATTCGTTCCTAAATTGCCGAATTTAATTCTATTTTTTACACAAAATTTGATGCAACACCTTTGAACCGTCTTTTTCGACAGCAGAAATTCGCCAAACAATCTAAACACGTTGTTTTATTTATGCCTCTCACAAATAAACTAAACATACTATAAATCTAGCTAAAACTGTGAACATATGTACGAAACGAGTATATCAACATCAAACGAGTATACCGTCAAGTTTCTAAGTTCACCTTATCTTTTGAAGAGACCTAGTACATGACACGCTCAATTGCATTAATATATGTATATATATTATTTGTCTTCCTGATGCATCAAACTCATTCTCAGGGAGTCTGTCTAAAAAATTACAAAGGTATTGGGTAATCGTCAGAAAGAGAACAAATGTACAATTGCAACAACAATTCAATATTTTTAATATGGTTTTAATGTTTAATTTATACAATTTACTAAAATAATTGTATTTTCAAAATTCAATGCGGAATTAAAATTGTCAACTACTCAATACACAAAAAGTCAATTTTAAAAACCTTAAAACAATACCAATATACCAGAATTCAATTTTCTAATTATTTTGAAAACACTCTTAATCTCACAGCAATTGGACCAGATACAAAAAATAAAAAATTCAATAAAAATCATCTCCGACGTGAATCACCTGACATGCCATGTTGCAACTCATCAGCAAGAGTTTACATACATCTACTATAAAAAAAGTAATGTCAGCCGTTAACCGTTTGAGTGCTATGGGTTTGGGGTAAATTAACTGAAAATTGCTATGAGAAATTGAGAAAAAATATTTTTTTACTCATAACATTACAAATATAAGCATAAAAACTAAAAAAGTGACATATTTCATTAATTCTTTTTGATTTTTGTAGACAAAATTAAAAATTAAATTTTTTTTGTCAAACTCCGTTAATTTTTACTGTTAATTACAATGTCAATTTTAGATAAAACTTGCAAAACAGTACGCACCGCGCAGCAGTCCTCACTAACTGAACGCCAAACTCTGACTGACGAAATCGTCGCTAAATCGACGAAACACGATTTTGGCGCATTAACTATTCGTCGCTATAACGACGATTCGCACTCAAACGGTTAAATTCCAATATAATTCCTTCCACATGTAAAAATATAAAACAGAAAATACGAAGTTATAAATAAATTTAGAATAAATTTGAAATAAAAAATAATATTAAAAACTATTAGATGGGCCGCGGACAACATTGCAGTGTAGAAGGAAGAAGACTTGTGTGGGAGCTTCGAAAGTAAAAAAACTTATAAATTCACTGCCACATCGTTAGGGCGATCTCAGAACTTTGTAACTAATACAGCACTAAAGCCAGCAAAAGGTATTGAAAAAGGGGTCAATAAAAAAACATCCAAAAGCACTGATAATCGTATAGTCACTTTAGCAAAACGAGATCCTTTCATGACATCGAAAGTGATTGCAAATGAAATTGGGGACGTTGTGTTATCTAGAACGGTCCGACGCAGATTGGTAGACGCAAATCTACCAGGTAGAATAGCTCGTAAGGACCCTAAGCGACGAACCAAAGATTAATTTTTTTTGGTAACGATGTCGAAAGAAATGTACGTCGCCCGAAAGGAAAGGAATTTTACAAAAAATTTACTAAAAATGCAGTTAAACATTGAAGGGGAAATGTTATGGGGCTGTTTTTCCTGGGAAGGTGTAGGAACAATACACCTCATAGAAAACACCATGGATAGATTTTTCTGCAGATTTTTTGGAAACGGTTATGCTGAGGAAAATATGCCTCTCGTTTGAAAGTTTCAGCAGGACAATGATCAAAAAACTCGTCGCAGTTAGTAAAGGAATGCTTCCGGGAACATAAAGTAGACGTTGTTGATTAGCCCGACCTCAACCCAATAGAACATGTTTGGGGGAGCTAAAACGAACTGTTGTTAAGCTTCCTTGCAGAATTAAGGAGTTGTGAAAAAATATTAAAAGAGAATGGTACAATATATAGGTTGATACTTGTCGCAAATTAATTTCATCTATGTCTAGAAGAATAGAAGCTGTTTTCCTTATATGATATTTGTTTAAAAGACTGAGTTATATCAGTAAAATTCTAATTTTTTCATTAAGCACCTATTATATTTACTGTCCTCTTAAAACCCAAATATCTTCATGAATTTGCATAATCCTAAGTTTGTTTTTAGTTACTTCTTATAACTACAATATAAAATGAATTCACTATATAGTATTAATTTAGAAAATAAGAATTATTAACAATAAATGTATTCCTCTTCCTACCAAAGGGGGTCAAATGACCCGTCTGCAAAATGTTATATATATTACATACTATGTCTTGTGAGAAATATATCAATTAGGTCAATTTGGTACATGAATAAAACATTTTTTTTTAAATAACGACTCAAAATAGTTTGTATATTAAGCAAACAAACATAATACAATACAATACATTAAACAAAAATAATACAAGAAAAAAATTAAATATTCTTCAATTAAATCTGAAATTTAGAAAATAATTAAATAATATGCTAACTTTATTCATGTTCACCGCATTTTTTTATATCACGGAATAGCAAAAATTTTCAATGTATAATCAGGAAACGGAATCTTTGCATGGGTCAAATGACCCCTTGCGGTATTTAAGGTAGAATACATATATTTCTCGGTAAAAAAATTAACAAGAGAGGAGTAAATCTTGGAAAACACATTCGATGTATTTTGTAATAAAATGGCGATGTGATAATGTTATTTTCAAGAAATTCTGACAAAAAGTTCAAAATGGGTCATTTGACCCGTCATGGTAGGTTTAGTGTTAAATAAAAGTACAAAAATATAATATATTGCAGAATTCCTGTGTCAGAAATTTGTGCACCTATTTTTCTGTCCAGGTGTGTATTAGCATTGTATCATTAATAATAACACGATTCTTTTTTCTTATGAAATTCTTTTTCCATTACCGTCCTTGCATTAATAAATAGCGCTTTATAATTAAGTGTCCATTGTTTACTCCAAAGCCGTTTACTAATCTTCCTGCGTCGCCATTATGATGCGTATTGTATTTATTTTGCATCTAAATTTATCTGGATACCTTTCTTGCGGATTAACTACAACGGTGTTGCAAATAGGCAGAAAAGACATTGTCCAGCTTTGTATTTACTGCAATGTATTACTACAAAGCAACATGCGTTTCGGAAGTCATTAATTTATATTTTACTTTTTTATTAATATTTTACTCCAAATTTCTCAACTATAACAGTTCTATTAATATGTATATTGTATGTATTGTTACGTATAATAACAATTAGACAGAAGGAACAATTAATAGCTTTACAGTATTGCAATAAAATATAACATTTTTTGAACATTTTCAACATATAACTGTATATACAGGTGCACAACCCTGCTTACATATCACTACAAAAAACCTACTGTCAACATACCACAGTTTTACTCCTACATCTACTAAAGCAAATAACTTTTTCAAGACAGGATTTATCTGATATACTTGTGTCTCTCTCTAAGCGCCGCACATTGCGGACTCAGGAAGTACAAAGTGTGAAGAGTATCTTCCTCACTTCGGCGATACTCAAGTAGGAAATCCGTCTTATTGAACAAAATAGTGTAAATAAGAATAAAGAGAACTTAGTTGAATATAAGAGAGAATTCGAAACGGCACTTAAACAGAATGAAAACGAGATAAAACAACTGTTACATGCGATCGAAAAAAGATATGAAGAAAGATTAAAGAAAATAGATGAAGCACAAAAATATTGTGATAAAAATGTTAAAGAAGTAAAAAAACTGTATGGAGTGATAACGGAACATGAAAACAAAAATAAAGAAATATGTAACACAATAAAAGTGAGCAACAAGGATATGTGTGAGAAAATTAAGACAACAAATACGAAAATGTGCAACGAAATAAAGAAAATAGTGAAGGAGACAAATGTCAAAACTGATATGTCATATGCTCAAGTTGCTGCCAGGAATGTAGTGATGCCAGATGTGTCAAAAAATGTCCTACTAATAATCAAACCGAAGGAGAAGCAGAGTATTGAGAAAACTAAAGCTGAATTGAATAAGAAGGTCGACCCGATTAATTTTAAAATAACTAATGTTGAGAATAAGAGGAATGGTACTGTAGTTATACGGAGTGAGAATGTCGCTGAGAGGGAGAAAATTAAGGAAGCAATAGAAAATGAGATAAGTAGGGACTATGAGATAAAAGTCCCAAAACAGGTAGAGAAGCAGATTATTATAACGGATATGAATTTTAAATTGCCAGAGAAGGATTTGATAGATAAGCTGAAGAGGCAGAATGGAGTTCAGAAAAATAGTGCAATGGAAATAATAAAAATATTTGAAACGAGGTGAAAAAGTAGGACTATTTTTAATGCAAGAATCAAAATAGATCAAGAGTCATATAATAGAGTTATTTCATGTCAGAGAGTTAATATTGGATGGGAAAGATGCAGGGTTTATGATGACACGGCGGTGACGCAATGTTATAAGTGTCTAGGTTACAACCACAGGGCAGCTACACTCCGTTATTTTAAAATTAATTGGGTCGAAATTCTTATTCAATTCAGCTTTAGTTTTCTCAATACTCTGCTCCTCCTTCGGTTTGATTATTAGTGGGACATTTTTTGACGCATCTGGCATCACTACATTCCTGGCAGCAACTTGAGCATATATATATGATAAATGCTTTAATTGCATAAGGGAAAATAAGAGACTGAATTTAGGTCTAGATGAAAACCATAATACGAATCATAGGGATTGTCAAGTATATCTGAATAAACTTAATTTGAAGAAAAGGAGAATAGGAATAGCTGTTTAGCAACCAAGCTGCATAAGGGGTATACAGACTAATATTCAAGGATTGTTGAATAATTTTAATCAGTTGGAGATAGTGATGCATGCAGTAAGACCAGATTTTATAGTTCTATTGGAAACTCACCAAACAGAGGCAGTAAGTGATGAAGAAATAGAAATAGTGGATTATGACCATTACTATTTACTATCGGGTTCGTCTAGAACCGGGGGGCTCATATTATATTTTAGAAAGCATTGGCAGATAAGTAAAATTCGAGAATCTATAAGGGAACGTGAATTTTGGATGGGTACATTTATGGCTAAATATGGAAAAATTTCAATAGTTATAATAGCAGTTTACAGAACACCAATTGGCCAAAAAGCTGAATTTTGTGAGGCGTTAAATGAGTTTTTAGATATAGCGGGTCCGCCAAATAACTTTTGTTTTTGAAAATGCTTTAAAAAAAACTACTGAAGATTTTCTCAAATATTTTTTTTTATTTGAAAGTACAATCCTTCCGGTTAATAATGGAAAACAATTTCATCAAAATGGCTGCCTCGGCTGGCCATGCAGTAGCCTACACGATCGGTCCAATTTTTAAGCACATTATCGATTGTGTGCAGCTGTATTTCACCAATGGCTTCACGAATATTGTCCTTTAAAGCGTCTATTGTCTCTGGCTTGTCGGCGTAACACTTATCTTTGACGGCACCAAACAAATAATAGTCCAACGGTGTCAAATGGCCAAACGACATCAGCTCTGCGGCTGATCATGCGATCTTCAAAAACAGGGCGCAAAACATCGAGTGTAGCTTCGGCTGTGTGGCACGTAGCGCCGTCCTGTTGAAACCAAATGTTGCCAATATCCTCCTCTTCAATTTTTGTGAACAAAAATTCGTTCAACATGGCCCGATCATTTTCTCATTTTCGAAGAAAAATGGCCCAATTATGCCTCTGGACCAAAATCCGCACCAAACAGTGACTCGTTTTGGGTGCGTCGGCTTTTCAATGTATGCGTGCGGGTTTTCTGTGCCCCAAATGCGACAATTTTGCTTGTTTACATACCCGCCAAGATCAAAATGAGCTTCATCTGAAAAGATGATTTTTTGCCAAAATCGGCATCTTCTGTAAGTCGATCGCAGGCTCACTTAGCGAAGCGAAAACGCATTGGATGGTAAATTGGCTTCAACTCCTGAACCAATTGGACTTTGTGCGGCGTCATACCAAGGTCTTTATGCAAAATTCGTCTCAATGATGTCTCCGAAATGTTCAATTGTTGAGAACGACGGTGAATTGATGTTGGCGCTTCACGCACACTTTCTGCCACAGCAGCAATATTCTCGGGTGTACGCACTGTTTTTAGCTTTTCACGCTTTGGTTTATCGATGAGGATGCCAGTTTCTTTCACTTTTTTCACAAGATAACGAACATACGGAGCTGACGGTGCATCTCTTCTTCCAAAATCCGTACGCAATTTTCGCACACATTCTGCAACATTACCATGATTTTCAAAGTAATGTCGCAATATTTTCCAGCGTTGTTCAAGCGTATACACAACTATATTCGTTCAGCGGAAGGATAATACTAATTATCTGTCAAATCAGACATGAGCTAAGTGTTACCATTCACGAAATAAGCACTAGTTGAAAAAAAAACGTTAGATGGCGGACCCGATAGTATGCGAAGGGAATTATGTGATTTTAATAGCAGGGGACTTTAATATTGACTGGTGTAGGGACTATTACAGAGCTATATTAGTCAGCCTACTTCATGATAATGGCTTAAAACAGATAGTAAATGAATTTACTAGGATTACACAGAGCTCTAAAACGTTGATAGATTATATTATTACCAATACGGAGAATATTACGGCAAAGACTAATGTGGATAATAAAATAGCAGATCATGAGTTGATTGATATATTAATAGAAGTAGGAAATGAATGTCATGCGCTTGAAAATAAGGAATGTTATGTCTTCAGATATAACAAGAATAGATTTAAAAGCAAACTGGGATCGATGTTGGAATTTGAGAAAATGGATGATTTAAATGAATATGTGAGCAAATTTGACTGGTGTTTGGATAATACTGTGGAACATTTTACTGTTAGATCGAGAATGAACAGGGAGAAAAGGAATGGTTTAATAGCGAAATCAGGGTCTTGAGAAGGGATAAAATTATAAAATACAGAAAAGCCATTATGGAGAACAGTATTGAAGCATGGTGAAGCTATAAGACAGCGAGGAACTTAAGTTAAAGTAGTAAATTCAAAAAACCAGTATATAAATAGCAAACTAAACACGGCAAAAGATCAGAAGGAGATGTGGAATAGGATTAAGAATTTAGTATTAAGAAAACCAAGGAATGTGATAAAAAATTTGATATTTGAGGGCATAGAATATACGGAGAATGTGGAAATTGCAGAAAGGTTCTATGAATATTTCATAATAGCATTAGGGATATACGTATTTCAATTGAGAATGTACATTATGAGAATAATGTGCGGACTTCAAACTATAGATTTAATTTTCGTGCAATATCTTTAATGGAATTAGAGAATATATGTAGGAATATGAGGAACAAGAAAGACTACAGGAGAATATCAACTGGCATATTATTGGACAATTGGAACACAGTTGGTAATATTTTGCTCAGAATTATAAATAGATCGTTGGAAACTGGAACTTTCCCAGAGGACTGGAAGGAATCGATGGTTACGCCTGTTGAGAAGATTAGAAATACTATTAAATGTGAGGAATATCGCCCGATAAATACCTTAAGAACATGTGAGAAGATTATTGAGAAGATAGTTAAGAACCAATTGGAGGAATATTTTGAGAAACATAACCGACTATTGAAATATCAGTCAGGCTTTAGAAAGAGGTATTCATGTTACACAGCAATTAACTATGTAATAGATGGAAATTTATAGGAAATGATCGCAAAGTTCTGGCAATTTTTTTGGATTTCAAAAGAGCTTTCGAAACAATAGATAGGGATATTTTGCTTAGGAAACTTTCATGTTATGGAATTAAGGATAAAGAATTAAAGTGGTTTAGTTCATATCTCACGAGACGTAGACAGATAACAAGGGTAAATGATATTGAGTCATGTATGAGGGAAAATGGTGTCCCACAGGGTTTGATATTACGAGCTTTATTGTTCACAATATACATCAACGATATTGAAAATGTAATGGAGCAATTCGAGATAGTTTTATATGCAGATGATACTCTCATTTTTACTGAGTGTACGACGTGTGAGGAATGTTATGAAAGGATTGAAAAAGATATGGATAATATAAATAAATGGTTAAAGATAAACAAATTGAAATTAAATGAAAATAAAACGAAGTTAATGGAGATTAATATGCACACTAATAGATCATTTGGAATAAATAACGTAGTAATTGAAAAGGTCAACAGTATTAAGTATCTAGGTTTCATAATTGATAGGAATTTAAAACTAAAGGAACATTTAGAGTATATATGCAGGAAAATAGGGAAAAAGATAGGTTTCTTTAAACGGCTGAGAAATAAGGTCTCAATGTTAACATCGATTAATAAGTACTTAGTTACCCCGCTTGTAATAATTCGAATTTAATTCGTGGGTAGGACAACATCTCTGTGAAGTAATAGAAATGTTTATAAAAAGCTCTTGAAAATTTAAAAAATAAAATAATTATTGGATACATATAAAAATAGATAGGACTATTTAAAAACCATAAAAAAAATAAAAAGCAATTCGTAGAAATTGAACTTTATTAAAGATAATAATTTTAAATTTAAAATACATACAATAATTTTATTAAAAACTAAAAACATTGAAAGAAAAAATGGCTGACTGCAGTAAATGCAGAGCAGCAATTAGAGGAGAAAGTAGAATCAGGTGCAGTGGAGTGTGTGAGAAGGTGTATCACCTGTCAAAGAAATGTGCAGGAATAGACCAATATTCCGCTAAAATATTGGATGAAAATAATTTTATTACATTCATGTGCGACGACTGCCTGATGTACATATATACAGAACATTGATTTGGTGTTAAAAGGAGTTCAAGATGAGGTATACAAGAATAAACAAAACTTAGTTGAATACAAACACGAATTTAAAGCCACGCTTAGGGAAAACAAAAATGAAATTAAACATTTGTTAGAGGCAATTGAGAAAAGATATGTGGAAAGAATTAATAAAATGAATAAGATTCAGAAATCGAGTGAGAAAAATGTTGAGGAAATTAAAAAATTAATTGGTAATATTAATGAGTTTGAAAACAAAATAGACAATTTTGTAAATCAATAGAAGAACAAAACGAAAACATATGTAAAGAAATAAAGAAAGTGATAAATGAAAACAAAGTATAAAAACAAGTTATGCAGACACAGTAAAAAATAAAGGGTTGCCGAGTGCGAATAAGAATTTACCGATAATTGTGAAACCCAAGGAGAAACAATCGATTATAAAAACTAGAGAGGAATTAAATAAAGTAAGCCCGGATAGAAGAAGTAGTCTAGTAGTAGCGTAGTCTAGTAGGTAGTGTGTTGGCTTATTAGATGAAAGGCCCGAGTTCAAATTCCAGGTCAGACATCAAAACGAAAATATTTCTTCGGCGAATTCCTCTCAGCAGATTTCTGGCAAAAACTCTGAGAGTAAAAATTGCCATGAAAAGCTTCTCAAAACTCTGTCGTTCGGAGTCGACTTTAAACTGTAGGTCCCGCCAGTCATGTATAAAATTAACGCACACAACACGAGTGGTGTGAGAAGCTTAGGACGTTGTACAATGGGTCAATTCGACCTCCGGGTACTGTACTTGTCACAGTTGACAAGTACACGTCCTCTAACCTAAACTAACCTAAGCCCGGATAATTTGAAAATAATAAATGTGGAAGGTAGAAGAAGTGGAACAATAGTTATTCAAAGTGAGAATTGTGAGGAAAGGGAAAAGATTAAAAATGCAGTTCAGGAGAAAATATCTACACAGTACGAGGTCAAAATCCTAAACCAAAATGCGTTGAATATAAAGATTATTGGTATGTCATTTGACTATGAGGAAAATTAATTAATGGAAAAACTAAGGAAACAGAATCATAAATTAGCTACGGCTAACATTAAATACGTAGGGAAATATGAAACAAGGAGAGGTAATAAAACAATTTTTAATGTGAAATTGAGAATAGATAATGAGGCCTATGGGAAAATTATGGAAGACGGAAAATTAAATATTGATGGGAAAGATGTAGAGAGTATAATGGGACTGAAATTGTTCAATGCATGAAACGCAGAGGATATAATCATTTAGCGAGAGATTGTAAGAACCAGGAGATAAGTCTAAAATGTCATGGTCAACATAGGACAATAAACTGCGAGAGTCAGGGAAAAATAATGAAATGTATTAATTGTTCCAATGTAAATAGTAGGTTTGGATGAAAATCATTTTACGAATGATAAAATATGTCCCGTATGTCAGCATAAGTTAAAGATTAAAATGAGAAATATAGGCTTAACGATATAACAGTTAAAAGAAATACGTGCAATTTATACGAATGTACAAGGTCTTATTAATAATTATAATCAAGTAGAGGTGATTGCGTTGACAGAATATCCTGATTTTTTAATATTGTCCGAAACACACTTGACAAAAAATATAGAAGAAAAGGAAATTTCATTACATGGTTACGAGAACATCTGTTCGTTATCAACGTCACCCAGAACAGGAGGAGTTATTTTATATTTTAAAAGGCACTGGAATGTTACAAAAGCTATTGAAAAGAATGACGATTTAAAGTATTGGATGTTATTCTGCAATGCTACTTATAACGGGTACGATATTTTAATTGGTACAATATATAGATCGCCCAGCTATAGCGAGTCTGAATTCTGTGATATATTTGAGCAAACAATTGAGGAAATCTGTGATATTTTGATTGCCGGAGATTTTAATATTGACTGGAAAAGAAACTCCTTATATAGAAATATAATTAGAAGTATAATTAATAATAATGGTCTTAGACAAGTAGTTAACGAATACACTCGTGCGACGAAAAATTCGAGCACTATAATAGATTACGTGATAACTAATAATTATGAAATAACATCGGACAACTGTAGGACAAACAAAATTTCTGGTCATGAGGTTATTAACATATGTACATATCTTTAGCGAGATTGGGCAACATGAACAACGAGGCGAAAATCATAAGGGTATTTCAGCATTTAATGCAATGCTGAAAGACGACAATATGACGATAGCAAAGATTTGAATCAAAATGTTAATATATTTGATAACGGCCTGAAAAGTGCCATACAGAGATTAATAATTAGAAAGCGGACACATTTGAATACTAAAGTTAGGAAATGGTATAACTCAGAGTTGCAGGCGATGAAAAGAGAGAAGATAAGAAAATATTTGAAAGCTAAAATTGAGAATTCTATTCAGTCTTGGGATGAATATAAAATAATTAGAAATCGATACAAAGTACAGATTGAAAATAGTAAGAACAATTACATAAATACAAAAATTGAGAATGCATGTACTCAGAGACAAATGTGGAAACAGATTAAAACCCTGGCACTTAATAAGGGGGAAAATTTAACTAAGTCTGTGATATTTGACCAGGTAGAATATAGTGATAACTGTGATATAGTAAATAAGTTTTTATACATTTTCTATTGATAGTATAAGTAGCATAAGGCAGTCAATCGATGAAGTGCAATATGTTAGTCAAGTAACATGCGAACCGAGTAATTTATTTAAATTCCGTAAGATAGAAATTACGGAACTTGAGAACATTGTGAAACAGATGAAGAATAAGCCTGACCATGAACGTGTCTGAAATGAAATTATAATTGATAATTGGAATGTGTTAGGAAATGTTTTGCTGAGAATAATTAATACGTCATTGGAGACTGGTATATTTCCGGAAAATTGGAAAAGATCAATGATAACACCGATCGAAAAAGTGCCCAAGACAAGAAAATGTGAGGAATTTCGACCTATAAATACACTTAAGGTATGTAAAAAAATAATAGAGAAAGTAGTCAAGACACAACTTGAGCAGTTTATTGAGGATCACGGTATATTATCTGAGCAACAATCAGGTTTCCGAACGAAGCATTCATGTGAAACTACAGTGAATTATGTTATAAGTGAATGGAAGGCCGTAGAAAAGGAAAATGGAATGATGTCAATATTTCTTGATTTTAAGAGCTTTTGAGACTATTGAAAGGGATATCATGCTAATACTATGTTCAGATAGTAAATCGAGTAAATTGAGTAAATCGCAATAAACGGCATTATTGATCTCAATATTTCATATAAAATGTCAATTAATTATTGCTCAATAAATTCATAAATTGTTATAATATTGATTAAAACTTGAAATACAGCACTGTCATAAGTACGTTCAGTGAGCATATTACAATTTTCCGAACACTTTCTATTGATATTTGACAACTCAAATATCAACAACGACAAACAAAAAAACAAAACAAAACAAAAAACAACGAACAAAACAAAAACAATATTGTTGAAACAACCAGCTGTTTTGTTTACCTTTGCTTTATTGTTTATAGTATATATAAATGACATGCCAAGAATATTGGGAAGATGCAAAATTGTATTGTACGCTGATGATACCCTTATATATACAGTGGCAAAAAGTGATAAGGAATGCCAGGATAACATGAAATACGATGTTCAAAGCATAAATGATTGGCTTAAGATGAATAAATTGAAATCAAATTAAAACAAAAATTATGGAGATGAACATGAATTCTGACGAAGTATTCAAAATAAATGATTCTGTAATAGAAAAGGTTGAGCATATAAAATAACTAGGTTTTATTATTGACAGAAAACTGAACTTAAATGAACACATCGATTATACATGTAGGAAAATTGGCACGAAAATAGGTTTCTTGAGGAGAATTAGGAAGAGAATTTCAAAATCTACAGCGGTAACTATAACACCATAATTAAACCGCACTTCGAATACGGTTCCACTATATTGTACACATGCAGTACCGCAAATCAATTGACAAGAATGCAGAAACTTCAAAATAAGACTATGAGAGTAATATTGAAATGCGATCGGTATACCCATATAAATACAATGCTATACGGTTTGAAATGGATGAATGTAAAACAAAGATTACAGTTCAATACCTTAATGTTTGTTAGAAAAATGAAGAAAGGTGACGCGCCTAAATACCTATGCGAGTAGATTAAATATGTGGGTGAAAGCCAACCATATATGCTGAGGAATGCAGACGACTTTCGAATTCTAAGAGTGAAGTCAACCCTGATGCAGAAAACGTTGTTTTATAAGGGTCTACAGCTATACAATTTATTACCAACAAATATTAAAAATGAATTGAATGAAAATATTTTTAAACGAAAATGTATTAATTTTGTATTGTTTCATGATTTGTAATGATTTTTGTATAATTTGATAATTGAAAGTATTTCTAATACTTATAAATAAAATAAAAAAAATAATAAAGGACACATTTACGCTAGATTGTTGAAGAATGAATAATAAATATTGTTTTCCGATAAGCCCAAATTTAACTCGAAAATGCCTGACTAAAAATGCGTTCCAAAACCTCCGAATAAACGGTTAACTCTAAGTATTGTAAGGAAAATGTTAAGGTTGTTGGTGGGAATGAAATGGCGTGAGGCTGTTTTTCAGTCAACGGAATCGGGTACCCGTATTAGATTAGTGGAACTATGAACAGCTACCTCTACAAAAATATTTTGGAAACTGTTATGCTAATGTTTGTAAAAGATAATATAAAATCTGCTTTATGGATTTTTCAGCACAATAACAATCCAAAGCACAAATCAATATACTTAAGTGGTCGGCCCAGTTGCCCGTCCTAAATTCTGCAGAGAATCTCTGTGACTATGGGTGGACAGAAAAACAAAATAGTATCAGGAGTCAGATTAACAAAATTTTTTTCTATATAAAGCAAGGGAAAACAACTCAGAAAGCGAAATTGATAAATTAATACCTCCAATGTCTGGCAGGGATATCCTAGTTTACAAAATAAAGTGCGTCCCACATTTAAAAGGTCACTTCTATTTTCCAAATATCTCTTAATATATAAATTAAATCGATTGGGTTCCTTTTGAAACTTTTATAATTTCATGTACTTTCAGGAAGTAATATTTTCACATACTTTATTATTGCAGTCTGATTTATGTTATATAATCCATATTTCAATGTTTCATAATTATAAGGTCATTTCATTTATTTTCGTTATAAGTGAAAACAAATATTCTAATAAAAATTTTTAATTTGTTAGGTTCAGCTAAAATTAAACAAAATATCCTATTTTTTATACTACTGATAAGCTTTTTGTTAGAATTTTCTTCAAGTTCCCCCATTCTTCTAAAATTTTATGTTTTAGTGAACACAAGTCATAAAAACGGTATTTTTCGGTGAAAACCCACTTAGATAGTATCTCTCAATCGATTAAAATCTGGGGAATATTCTAGCCAATCTACTATATCAATAATTTTTTCAAATAAGAAACCGATTCTTTGAGTAAGAATTCTAGGAAATTACTACGTTGTGCACCTGAAATATAATTTTTTCTGTGGAGATTTGTGATAATACTCGCGCTACTCTGATATCCAGAAATGAGGATTTTTCGGGGCTTTTCAATCGACATGAAACAAACTGAATTGAAAGGAATCTGTGCACACAATATACTCTTCTTCATCATAAAGAATTTATCAGTTCCTCTTCATTCCATGAGAATCAAGATTTTTTTTTTTTTTTATTGGAATACTTATTTTCGCTTATTTATAACGAAAATAAATGAAATGATCTTATAATAGAATTTCTTTAAAGTACATGAAAAGATAAATAAATGTTGAAAAAAAAACCTAATCGATTAAAGTTATATTTTAAGAGATATTTGGAAAATAGAAGTGACCTAATTAATGTGAGACGCACTATATAGGATATTTTATTAATTATTAAGATATGTAATAAAATAAATATTTAAACTTTCCTTATATTTTTTTCGAACTGAAAATTTTTTTTCAATAATTTTTTTTTAATAAAAAAACTAACAGATTTTTTTTTTATCAGATTGCCATGGAGATGTTAAAATATTAATTTGCAAAGACTGGAAATGAATACAATTCAATCTATAAAAAAATGAAAATTAGAGATGCCCCTAAATACCTTATCGATCAACATAGATATGTTGGAGAGACACAACCATATCGCCTGAGAAACGAAAACAACTTTAGACTACCAAGAACAGCCACAACAAATATGTAAATGTCCTTACTATATAAAGGATTACATCTTTACAATATTCTACCAAATGAAATTAAATATGAAACAAACATTAATGTATTTAAAAGAAAAATTGTATATTTCATTAAAAGTAATGTTTTAAATTGAGATTTGTGTAAAAAAATCATAATTGTAAATTTTAAAGTATTTTAAAATACTACTAAATATATAAACAGCAGACTAAGGACAATTTTTTTCGGTGCGAGTTTAAACTCAAGATTAAGTTAATCTCCAGTTAAATTTAATCTTTAGTTAACTGAGTTTTCATTTTTTGAGTGAGAGCTGCCGCACTTATAAACAAAGAACGCCGCACCCTGAAAAATGCACTCTTTGTAGGCCGTCGGTACCACTGAGCCTTACTCCCACAAGAATGTTGAAAATCGTATTAGTCAATGAAAAAAAAGCACCGTGTGATGATCGGTAACATCTTGTCGAAAGTACACCTATCCCCCGATTTACACGGTACTTTTTTACACGATTTCGCTTTTACACAAGGATTTGAACAAAAACCAAATGCTAATTACAGATTTCATTACGAAGTCTCGCCAATATAAAATCGTTCCTAATCCATCTAACACCGAAACAGAATCGCTTAAAGTATTATCGAGTGATGAAAGTGACATCATATCAATCAGGAAGAAAAGATTATACATATCCTATGACAGTGATAACAGTACATAATTAAATTTTTGGTAAAACTTTTTTAATATTTATATGTCTGGTTTCTGTATGTAAAATGAATAACATATCCATAAACAGGAGTACACTTTTATATATTTGTATTTTAATGAATAGATAGCTACTTTTATGTTTTTCAAAATAAACATACATATGTGCTATTTACTTTTATTTTACGTTGAGATAAATGACTGAGTTATGTTTTCGATTTACACGGTTTTACATAGCGAAATCTATGATTTCGGTTTACACGGTTTTCTAAGGAACCTATCCTCAGTGTAAATCGGGGGATAGGTGTATAACCTATAATTCAATAAGCAATTAATCTGAAGTTATGCAACAGTCCACTGGCTCCAAGATCATGCAATTTGATCCGTGAAATCCCCTACCAAAACACCTGGTTACTGGCGGACAAGCTGTGATGTAGAGGACATTTAATTGAAATATATTTAAGATGTAAACGGCTGGCATTCACACATCGTCTCAAATGAGTACGTTAATCACTACTCAATATTTGCTGTTTTTTTTAATTTTCAAACCCCAAAAGTTGAATAAATAACCCATCAGAAGCCGATTCAGGCTACATAATCCAGACAATCACAGTATGTTAATATTTGAGGCATCTTAATATTAATTTATAGTCGGCGACTTAATTAAAATGCAACCTATTATGTCGAAACTTTTTCATCGCAGAATTAGTGCAATCCAAACGCATGAAATTCTTCGAATACTCAAAACAAAAATTTTGTATTAAACTTTTTCACAGTACTTACGTTTATTAAAAAAACTTGTGTAGCGGATTGAATAACGTACAAAAGGATTTTTTGCATTGAGAATGTTGGTAAAATTTAATTCTTGGTTAAAATTTCTGAACATTGAAGTAAATCTTATTGCCATTATTATCATTAAAAGAGAAAATTTGTTATTTAATTTGTTACGACAAGGAAAGCATGTTCAATTTTCAATGATGTCAAATAAGAAATATTCTTCGCGACGACAAATGCCTCCTTAAAAATTTAGCGTTTTCATATAGATAGATTTTACATCTAACATTACAATCACCGAGTAATCCATGTAGTACACCTTGTGATTACGATATCTATTCTAACAAATTTTTCACTAATCCATCCACACTGTTTTCGATTCTTTTGCGACCCCCTACTAGATCAAGTGGATTAACATGCTGTAACGTTAGAAGGCTGTTTGGTCGTCATTAAAAGTTTTTTATTATCATTCAACCGACGATCAAATTGAACAACCAAATTGATAGGTGTGAAGGCAATTTTTTTATTTTGTTAGCTACTTTTATTTTGTTGCCGCAAGTGAAGCATAACAGGTAGACAACATTTCAAACAAAAAAGGGGCTAACGTTTAAAAATTAATGTGTACGTAATTTCATTTAAGCGTACAGAAACATACCGGAATGCTAAAAGCAGTCTTCATAAAAATATTGGATCATTAATGACGCCTTTTTCATGTTCAAAGTAGTTTGACAAACTCTTTTGCATTTTCTTTTAAACTTTGTTTCGCTTTTGCACGTTCAAAGTACTTTGAAAAGTAGTTTGACAAACTATTAATATTTTGTTGTTGTGTCTACAACTATCGTTAGGCGACGAACGAAGAACAAAGCAACTTTGCGAGTACAGCAAAGTGAGACCTCACCCCCGCTCGTTTTTCCCCTTTCTCCTACATACTCAACACTTTTCAAACTACTTTGAACGAGCAAAAGGCGTCAATACAAATTTTCGAAGTCATTTTTAGTATACCCTGTGATTTTTAGTACTGATGTCACAAAAAAAAAGTAAAGTGGGCCCTACAAGAAATGAATGACTGAAACTAACACATTTGCATTTTCTTTTATAGAATTGTTTGAAAAAAAAATGTAATGAATGTTTTCATCAATAATGACTGGTAAAATGTCCGTCACTGTTGTGGTAGCGTTGCATTTTCTGCCGTTAAAAATTATTGTTTTTGCCATTGTTAGAAAAATTTGTAAACTGGTAAAGAGTGCATATGCAAGAGTGAAACAACTACATTTTGATTAATATTTTATTAAAATGGTTATTTCCATCACAAATGACAGACATATGACAGGTAAAATGACTGTCACTGTTGTAGTTTGTGTTACAGTGTTGTATTTTCTGTCGTTACAAAATAATTATTTCTGCAAAAGTGAAAAGACGAAAGTGAAAATTTTAAAACTAAACAAAAATTAAACTAAATTGAAAGATTAAAGTGAAAAATTAAATTGAAAATAATAAAAAACAAGAAAATAAATTAAGAAGAAAGAAAACACACTAAAAAAAATTAAGAAAAAAATAAAGATAAAATAAAATTTTTTTAAACAAATTTAATTGTGGAAAAAAGGCAATTGCAAAAACGCCTTAGCATTGAAAAAAGGACATTTAAGTCCAAAGTAAAAAAATATAAAAGTTTTATTCAAAATAATGCAAATAACTCAATGAAAAGTAAAAAAATAAAAATTGAACAAGTGAAGAAAATTAGTGAAAGAATTGTTTGTGATGATTTTGTAGGAATAGATAGTTTAGATTTTAAGCCAGGTTGTAGTGTATCCGCAATTGTAGAAGAAATTGGTAATGTAGATTCTGAGGCATGTTGTAGGTTATCCGCTATGGTAGGAGAAACTGATAAAGAAAATTCTGAGACGGAATTTATAGGAATTGATAGCGTAGATTCAGAGCCAGAGCCATCTGAAATTATAGGAAACAATTCTAATTTTCTGGGAAATTCGGACATTAAAGGCAAGAGTGAGGAGATTAAATCGTGGGCTGTTAGGAATAAAATTTCTCAGACTGCTGTGGAGGATTTATTGCATACGCTAAATAGGGTAGGAGTGGAAGATTTGCCATTGTCGGCAAAAACTCTTTTTAGTACAAGTAGGGAAAATATTCAAATTTCAACAATAGCAAATGGTGAATTTTTATATTTAGGTATTCAGAAATTTTTTCTATCCGATTCTTTTGAATATTTATGTGGTAAAGATGAAGTTTTGATTGATGTAGGCGTTGACGGTCTTAAACTTTTCAAGAGTTCAAATAGAGTTTTGTGGCCCATTTTAGGAAAAATTGTAGGCTTTGATAGCGTTAATCCTTTCATGATTGGTTGTTTTTCAGGTTTTAAGAAGCCACAGAATTCGGATAGCTTTATGACAGATTTCTGTACAGAAGTAAAGTTGCTTAGAGAACAAGGTTTAAAGGTAGGCCATAGCGAAAAGTTGTTTAGATTTGATGTTCGCTTGTCTATTTGTGATTCTCCAGCTAGGGCTTTTGTTACAGGTGTAATGTCCCACAATAGCAAAAATGGTTGCTCCAAATGTTGTCAGGTAGGGTTATATAAGGAGAATTTAAAAACATACTTTATCAACTTAAAATGAAAAACAAAAACCAAACAAACCTATAAAACAACATAAAAATATACCAACAATTTTATACTATCTTATACATATTATCAATATAATCAAGTACTAGTTATGACCTGAGCTATGTCAAAAGGACAAAATAATGAAAAAATTAAATTTAACCAATCTTCCAATAATGAAGACATTGAACTAAAAATTTATTATAAATTATCTCAGGAATTCAGTAAGAATATTTCAATAATTAGAACCGAAATAATTGATCAGAATAATTATAAAAAACTACGTATAAATATTTATAAAAAATTTAAGAAACTGCTATCTGTTGAATTCGAAATTGTGAACGAAACACTTAGTTTAGACTACATGCTTTCGAGGTTACAAACTGAAGCCAACAATGGAAAAATTTACAGAACAGAATGGCCAAAAAATTATGTAATTTTTACTATTTTCTCAATACAGGAATTTAAAAACCATGGTATAAAGATATTGAAAACTTTTGAAATTATTCTTACGGAACCGATTGAAATAATAATAGAAGAAGAAAAAAAACGGAAATTAATGGAAATTTACCAGAATTACCCTATTTTAGGAGGACATTGCGGTCAGAAAGGATTATATGCGAAGCTTAAGACGAAATATTACTGGAAGAAAATGACTAGAGACATAGCAAAATTTGTTAGAAACTGTGAAAAATGTATATTGAATAAAGTTAAACCTCAAAATATGGAGAAACTCGTACTTACTCCAACACCCACTAACGTTTTTGATATAGTGGTAATTGATACAATTGGTCCTTTACCAGAATCGAACATTGGTAACAAATACGCTTTGACTTTAATGTGTGATCTTTCTAAATATTTAGTGACAATAGCCATACCGGACAAATCAGATCGAACAGTTGCGCGTGCTTTATTCGAAAATTTCATTCTTGTTTATGGAAAAATGAAAGTCATAAAATCTGATTTAGGTACGGAATTTAAGAATGAAGTTTTTTTCGGAAATTTGTAAATTTTTGGAAATCGATATAAAATTCTCGACTAGTTACCATCATTAAACATTAGGAACAATAGAACGGAATCATAGAGCTTTTAATGAATATATCAGAGCATACATTGGTGAAAACTTATCTTACATATTTAAAGTACTTCACATTTTATCATAACACTTCATCAAACACTGTTTTCGATAATAAATTCACTCCTTTTGAACTAGTTTTTGGAAAAAAAGTATCAATAATGAATGAAACAAATATGAATCTAGAACCAATCTATAATATTGATAACTATAAAACAGAAATTAACATATTAGCTAGAACTGTAATAGAAAAACACAAAGAAAGAAATAAAAGTTTTTATGACAAACATGCTAAACCGATTGAATTAAAAATTGGTGATAATGTTTTGTTACAAAAAGAACCTTATGACAAATTTAACAATATTTATGATGGTCCCTATATTGTAAAAAATATAAATGATGTTAATGTTACAATTTATAATAAAAAAAAAATGAGAAAAAAACTGTTCATAAGAACAGATTGAGAAAAATGTAAAAAATATACTCCATAAATATTTAAATATTATGTAAAAAAAATTAAGTAAATTAATAAATAATTCATAACTTTTTTTTAATTTCTCCAAAAGGGAAGGAAATCCCTAGAAATGTATTTATTTTTAAGTATAGTTTTAAATTTAGTGATAAGATAGTTTTAAAAAAATATAATTATAAATTAATTTTGTTTTTATATTTTTTATAAAAAGGGAGGTATAGAGCCATCACTTTTATAGTGTCGTCACTGATAGTTTAAGTAGTTTATTCGTTAAGTTTATTCGATAAGTTTTATGTATATAAGCAGAAATAAAATATTTATTAATTCGGTTCAATTTTGACTATAAACAAAATAAAATCGTTGTTTCCTTTTAAAATTGTTCGCATAATTCCGTGTGCCACCTTTCACGATTTGACTTAAACAACAACAATTTGCTTTAATTGTTATTATTCCTTACACTTCTTCCGCGTACACAATAACAATTGTTCAATAGATCTTTATAACAGAGATCTTCAAACCACAATTATTCTCTTCACACGCAACCAGCGTTGCCATTTGCCAAGTTTTCCCTTTTTTCAAGTTTTTGGAGATGCGAAAAAGTTTTCATTAAATTTGTTTTCTAGCAAAACAAGTTTTTTCGACAAAATTAAATTTAAAAATTTTTTTCAATAAATTCAGTATTAAAACAGGAAATATTTACATTTTTAAATAAAATATTGTGTATTTTATTGGTCCCGGACAAAAAACGCAAGAAAACACCAACAGAGGGTACTGGGCTCCGGAATTTCCTTTAAAAATGTTGGTACTTTTGTAGAAAACAAGTTTTCTTTTGTAAAAAAAATTTTTTTTTTCCCGAAATAAAGTTTAAAAAAAAAATCTGGCAACGCTGCGCGCAACGTATCTTCACTCAAAATTGACTGAATTCTTTCTGAATTACCGTTGCCTGCTCTGTCTTGCCTTTTATATCGCAGGGTAAGCAGCACAATATAAGCAGTAACGAATCGAATTTGACAGGAGCATAGGCCAAATTTGAAAGAGACAGCAAATATTACCAAAAAGTATTTCTGTCTCTGTCTAATTCTCTCTGTTTTGTTTATTTATGTTTGTTAATTTTTAGGGTGGGTTTTTATTTTCTATTTTGGTAGAAATTGATGATATTTTTGTAGAATAATTGAATAGTTTTGAAAGGAAATGAACTGTTTTATTGGGGAAACGTAATACGGAACTAATGTATTTGGTGACACCTTTCATCGATTGTCACTAACTTAGTATTTAACCAATTTAGAGGTATATTCACAAGCTCCTGAAAAAAAGTTATGAGTATATATTTTGTTATATTTTTCTTTTTACTTATCTTTTACACACGGAACTTGTTTCATCTTAAAGAGAAATTGCTAAGAGTTCGATTAATAATGACAAAATTACCGAATTTTAACTTTTTCATTCAAGAAATTAATAAATACTGGTAATACACACAAAGTTCTGCAAGAAAAAAATTTTATGAAGAATGTGTCTTATTTGATCTATGATATTTAGCTTCTTACTTACCTTTTGCACAAGAAACTATATTCATTGTGACCAAAAACCATACAAATTTCGATTAATGATTAAATATTTACGAATTTTTAAAATTTTCATTGAAGAAATTAAAAAAATTCTAAATTTTCCCTTTTTTAACACAAAATAAATGTTTATTTACATTTAATTTTTCCACTTTATCCGCCAGTTTTCACTACGTATATCTGTTGCTTCTAACACACTTGCTTCGCACAAACTTTTAACATTTTTTTTCTCCCTCTAGTTTAGCCTATGCATTTATGTTAAGAGCCTTTTTCAAATGTCATTGCTTTCGTTTCTGTTTGTTTTGTGGTAAGCAGTCTGATGCATGTACTTGAAGGAGAATGTCTTTGCTTTCGCGAAATCTCTATAAATGTAAACAAATTGTTTATTGTTATTTGTGAATTTTGTTTACGTTTGTCCTTACAGAGTTGTTGTTGCCTGTTTACTTGTTAATCCGTTTTTTTATACTGCACTGTTGTTGTTGCTTGTTTACTTCTTTATCCCCTTTTTATACTGATGTTGTTGCTGTATTTTTGTTTATTCGTTGATCATGTAAACAAGTCCATTATTTTTGTTTTTGGAGCTTTTGTTTATTATATTAAGAACACCATTTCCATTTTCGTAACAATATTATGTTATATTCACCGCAATTTACAAACCTATTCCTTAGCATAAGATCAAACAGCGCTGATCCACCTGACACTCAATACACTGATGATTGTATCGGATTAAACGTTATTGAAGGCTTCCTCAATGGCAATGCATATTATTAAAGAACGTACTTTATCACCTCAAATCGCTTTATGTAGTGGGTAACTTAGTGTAACGCGGTCTCCATTGATCTTCCTTTGATATAGACTTGTTGTCATAATCTCAGCCTTTCAGCAAATATAGTAACTTATATACATTTCTAGGAAGAGGAATAAACTAACAATGGATTTAAAACCTATCAGTTAGAAAACTGTTGAACAAATAAAGGGTGATTCTTTAGCTATTATCTTTTTGGCAACACTGGTTTAAACAGCTCACACACGATTCGTGTTTTGTTTCACTGTCAAACATCTTCAGTTTGGTCTATAATTTAACCATGAATCGTCTTACAAACGAACAACGCTTGCAAATCATTGAATTTGGCATCATTGGACCGTACTTCTTCAAAGATGATGAGAATCGTAACGTAACTGTGAATGGTGAGCGCTACCGTGAGATGATATCCAACTTTTTTTTCCCCAAAATGCAAGAGCTTGACTTGCATGACATGTGGTTTCAACAAGAAGGTGCCACATGCCACACAACACGCGTAACAATGGACTTATTGAGAGGCGAGTTCGGTGAACATTTTATTTCTCGTTCGGGACCGGTCAATTGGCCGCCTAGATCGTGCGATTTAACGCCTTTAGACTATTTTTTGTGGGGCTATGTTAAAGCTCATGTCTATACCGACAAGCCCGCTTCAATTGGCGCATTGGAAGACAACATTGAAGCATTTATTCGTGAGATAAGCGGATGGACCATTTGAGGCGCAGTCGCGGTCAACATTTGCATGAAATAATCTTCAAACATTAAATTATATGGACCGTACTATCGATTCAAATAAAGATTTCATGTATTTTTCTGAATTTTATGTGTTTTTTTTTTTTTAAATTTTCCTATAGCTCTTAAAAAATCACCCCTTACAAGTAGATTTTTCATTCATACAATGACAACACTATGCGACAAAATACGAAAAATTAAATGCACCCGAGTAACAACCTAGTCCAAGTTGTTCAGTTAGTTGAGTAGAACTCAAAAATACTTTTTTTATTTTTCTCAAACCCACCAAACTTGTTTCATTTAACAAGAACGGTTTTTCTGATTTTTTTACACAAAATTATTGATTAGCCAAATATATTTGAATCTATTTTAAAAATCCAAAGTGTTTTAGAAAGGGAAGAGATTACCCTTTCAAATGGTATACATAAACATTTTGTTCAAACTTATATGTTATGAGTTTTGATGGGGTAAACTTGGAAAATATTTTTTTTCTTATTTTTTCAAGTTTGGCCGTTCCTAACTAGAAAATTTAATTAAAAACTATAAAACAAGTGGTGATATTTTTAAAGTCCATTCTCTTGTGAAGAGATTGACACTTTGTTTTATAAAATCGCACAGAACTTACAGTACATAGGTATTATTTAAAGAGTATAACATCTGAGTCATATTTTTTATATATGTTGTCTTATCAAATGAACTTTAAGTTAAAAATTTTCAAAATTTTTGATTTGAATTCTTTCGTGGAAGACGACATTCAGAGTGGCCTGTCGATTTTTGTTTCGAGCAGCCCGAATTCTCAGCTTTTGCGAGTGCAATTTCCAAATTGATGAGAAGCATTCAAGTCATTCTCCATTATTTTCTAGAAGTTTGCTTGCTGCTGTTTAAAATAACTCCAAGATTCCTGACTTCAGGAGATAATGGAAGCTTTCTACCTAAACGTTTTGTTGGGATTTATACACAGGCCACAATATGCAGCCCATATGTATGAAACTCTAAGCCAACCAAATTGTCGGCATATATCACAACCTTAAAGCCTTTCTACGCTCTTTAAACCGATATTTAAAACCAGGAGGCATAGGAGAGGGGAAAGTTCCAAGATCCCCTTGGAGAGTATCCCTGGTTGCACGCTTAATGATAAATAAACATTTTGATTTTTATGAAATAGTAAGTTTCGAATACAACTTTACACGTTCTATACAATAGTTTGTTTTTCAAAAGAAACTATGTTAAAATAACAAAAAGGTAGTAATCAATTTTTCAAGAAGTTTAGCAGCACACGATGCCAGAGATATAGGATGGTATTCTTTTTTAGTGTAATGATAGAGGGTTTCCATTGATGGGGAATGCTACCTATGGAAAATATTGTGTTAATAATTTAAGTGTTAATAAGGTAGTGTGTTGGCTTATTAGACGTGAGGCCACGGTTCAAAACTTCAACAAAATGAAATATAAAAAATATTTCCTCTGTGATTTCCTTTCAGCAGATTTCTGGCAAAATAAATAAAATATAATTGCCATGAAAAGTTTATCGAAAACCTATCGTTCGGAGTCGATTTAAACTGCTCGTCCCGCCACTCATGTATAAAATTAACGCACACAACATAAGTGATGTCAGGATCAAAAAGCCATATGCTTTCTAAACTAACACCACGGTTCCATAGAAGAACTGTTATATTTAGCTTTTTGTTTCAGATCCAGAATTAGGCATGGAAAGAGATATCAAATCAATATATATTAGATTTGTGATTCGTGTGTATATAGAAAGAATTGCTGGTTAATTAAGCCAGTTTACTTTTTTGGCACTCTTCTCAATTGAACTCTATCGGGCATGTTCTGAAAAACGCAAATCGCCTAAATTTTGCGTTTTCGTTTTGAAAACGCCAAGTGGATGTTCTGCCGAACGCAAAACGCTAAAAAAAATTTTTTTTTTATTATGTAAGATTATTATCGGCCAAATGAAGTTTTTATATTCAATATGTCGTCTTTGAATTATTTAGCTAATATGGCCCAATTTTCTTATATGCAAATAAAAATAAAAACAACTTTTTATTTCATATTTTTTCCAACGTTTCGTGAATTCTTTGTTCACTTTATCAAGGGAGATTTTATATGTAATATTAATTTTATTTTACATATATAAAATTAATTAAAAAAACAAAAAATTTTTTAAAATTGAAAAACTTAAAAATTTAACTTAACTTGAAAGACTTAGAAAAGCAACAGTTGCTTTATTTGCATATAAGAAAATTGGGCCATATTAGCTAAATAATTCAAAGACGACATATTGAATATAAAAAAATTTTATTCGATTCGAAATCGCCAAATAGGTGTTCTGGTAAACGCTTAACGCTAAAAATTTTCGACTTCAAATCACAAGAGTATATTGCAGTGAACTGGTAAAATATGTCTAAGCAAAATTTTAAATTTAGAACTTTTAAATCTGTAGAGAATGAAAATAAACATACGAGACGATGAGCATTGTTCTTTTAAGATTTTTTTTCATCATATGAAAATTTTGACCATATTTTGTCGCTTTTGTTTTGTATTCTGTATTTGTTAAATTTTGTTAGTTATATGAAACAATATTGAATTTTTTAAGTTTTATGTTAAGTTGCCGTCTATCGATCCAATTCCCCCTGGAATTTTAAACTTTTGATAGAGATGCATTTTTTATGCTTTCGTTTCTTCATCTGTAATGTTCAAATTGATCCAAAGAAGTCATAGTCTTTCTCCAAAAACATTACGTACATCCCATAACATTTCACACAATGTAGAACGTCCCATTCGCCAGAAATCTTAAAGCGCTCAGCAAACATCTCGTATCTGAAATAGTAATTTTATATACTATATGCGCAGCAGTTTCTTCAGAAACCATCCTAAATGTAGTTTTATTCACGTCTTTTTAATTTTTATTTTCTGGATTGCAGTTTTTTTAAACAAATTATGCTTAATAAAAAACCTGAAAGCATTTTTTATTTTTATTTTTTAGTTTTGATGTTTTGATTTTTATTAGTAATCCTAAAAAATATGCTTTATGCAAAACGCGTGAGTTTCAGAACACCCTGAAATAAATTTAGCGTTTTTAAAATCACTTGCGATTTCAAATCGTGCGATGCCAGAACATGCCTGTATGTAAGTAGTTCCTTGCGATGCCATCTTGGCTGCAATACCATTTTCTTTTCTGTGGTGTGCTTCGTTTTACTCTGGACGCAAAACTTACAGGCACAGAAATTTTTAAAACATCACTTTCCGTTTAATAATTATTTTTTCACTTATATTAAAAAATTCTAAATAACTTTTTCTCTTATAGGCCATTTACACTACATCGAAATCTAGTACTTATGAGATTTCGAGCGAAATCTAGTTGATTTCAACTAGATTTCCCATACAAAACGAAATCTACAAATCTAGTAGATTTCGGCAAAATCTACTCAAAATCTAGCAAAAATAGAAATGCAGCTATGTGTTTTGCCAAATAGTACTTAAAAATACAACGCTGCGCAGGAAAAAAATGACAGTTCAATTTAAATTCATTCATTCTGCTAAAGGGTCCGCCAAATAACTTTTTTTTATTTATTTTTTATTTTCTCAAATTTCTTTTTTTATTTGAAAGTACAATCCTTCCGGTTAATAATGGAAAATAAATGATTATGCGTTTTCGCTTCGCTAAGTGGGCCTGCGATCGACTTACAGAAGATGCCGATTTTGGCAAAAAAAAAATCATCTTTCCAGATGAAGCTCATTTTGATCTTGGCGGGGATGTAAATAAGCAAAATTGTCGCATTTGGGGCACAGAAAACCCGCATGCATACATTGAAAAGCCGACGCACCTAAAACGAGTCACTGTTTGGTGGGATTTTGGTCCAGAGGCATAATTGAGCCTCCTCGGAGCTGCGATTTGACACCGTTGGACTATTATTTGTGGGCTGCCGTCGAAGATAAGTGTTACGCCGACAAGCCAGAGACAATATTCGTGAAGCCATTGGTGAAATACAGTTGCACACAATCGATAATTTGCTTAAAAATTGGACCGATCATGTAGGCTACTGCATGGCCAGCCGAGGCAGCCATTTGAATGAAATTATTTTCCATTATTAACCGGAAAGATTTTGCTTTCAAATAAAAAAAGAAATTTGAGAAAATAATCAGTATTTTTTTTTAAAGCATTTTCAAAAAAAAAAGTTATTTGGCGGACTCTTTGTTTAGCAATTGTATGTAGCAATACATTTACATTATTTTTTAAATCTTATATTCTACAAATGCTGACGTTTTTTTTGCACCAATATTATTTCTGTTTGAATCTTATTTGCTCTTGATGAAAACAATAGTAAATGTCCCATATTTTTCATTTTTATTTTGTATTTGGAAATATTATTATTATTTGGAAATATTGTTATTTTCTTTTAAATTTCAGTCAGCTGTTTTTATTATTAAAATGAAATCTTGCTACTGTCAAAAAAATCAAGTGTAAACGGTTTGGATTTTGAGCTAGATTTGAAATCTAATCTACTAGATTTCGGTGTAGTGTAAATGGCCTATTAGAAAACAGTTTACAAAATAATCATTTGTATAAGTATATATTCATTTTTGTTATTATTTTCAACTTCATAAAAAATATACTAAAGTTAAATGAATTATAATATTACAAAAAAAAAATTAAAATGTTATTTTTGTCCATCAATTTTAATTTAATGTTAATTTTTGTAATGAATAATAAAATCAAAATTTTAGCTTAAGTTGAATAGATAAAATAATTGATAAAATTAAACTAACTAAAATTAAACTACTAACCTGATTAGTATCAACCACCATCACTCGAAAACTACAGGCATTCATCAATAACATGGATCTCTGGAACTTTACCAACGAGAATATCACTTGAATGGAAGAAGCCGTGAGCGGCCAAAGAAAAAATGGAGACGGTTGATGCTTCAAGATCTATGGCAAGATGCAAAAACAACAGCAGCCAACCGTATAAGATGAAAATGCTTTGTGGAAGTCATATGCAACAAGTAGGGTAATGAAAAAAAATTAAAAAAAAAATAAAGTTAAACATTTAGGGCCAGTTTTTGAATGCAAGTTTAAACTCGAGATTAAGTTAATCTTCGTTTTCAGTTTTTGAATTTATTTAATCTTAAATTAATCTTAAGTTTAAACCACCCAAGAATGATAAACTAAAGATTACGCCATCACGCACACAAAATTAAAACTTTCTGCGCATGTTGAATCAATGACGTCACGCAACTTTGTTCCTATTGGCTAATGATAATGTGAGTTATATTGCAGGGCTGCCAACTACTTTCACGTAGTGCAAACATTTTTCAGAAGAAATGTTAATTTTCACATATGAAAAAGATTTGGAAACCTTTAAAATAGCGCAACTACGCCATCTAACGGGAAAACATGCGCAAGGCGTAATCTTTAGTTTATCATTCTTGAAACCACCAACGTTGCTGGTTTAAACTTAGGATTAACTGTGAAGAGTAGTTGACAAATTTTTATTAAAAAAGCTTTTAAGTGAGAGAAAGCCGAATAAGACACATTTTTAAGTGATTATGAATTATATAAAACACAAATTGACAATAAACAGTCTTAATTTATTTATTATTTTTCAAAAATTATTTTTTTACTTAAAGATCAATAGTACATATTCAGCTTTTGTTTGTTTTTATTTGTTTTTGCTTGTTTGTTTGTTTTTGTTCTATACAAAAGCAAATTGTTGTGAAACAACAATGGCCTTAGGGCCATTTTTTGGGTGCGAGTTTAAACTCAAGATTAAGTTAATCTCTGTTGGAGTGAGAAAATCTGGCATCACTACCTTTTATAATGCATTTTTGTGCAACTCTTACTATAACTTTATTTGCATTCCCTTTTTTGTAACTCTTACTTCCTTTTTGATCTCTTACTTTAATAAAACGTGTGTTTCACATCTTTAAACATATTGTTCTGAAATCAGTATTTTAATTAAGCATCCCAACAGGTTATGGGCGCAGCCACTGTTTAAACAATATGTCAATAGCTAGTTTTAATATTGAAAAATTAATTGGTCGTGAAAATTAATCCACATGGGCTTTTGCTGTTAAGAACTTATTACAGCATGAAGAACTGTGGGATACAGTAGAAGGAATATATCCAACGACTGGAATTGATGTGAAGCTTGACACCAAAGCCAATACAAAGATTATTTTGCTCATCGACAAAATAAATTATGTCCACATAGAAGACGCCAATACATCTCACGAGGTTTGGAACAAACTAAAAGCGGCTTTTCAGGATTCAGGGCTCACAAGGAGAGTTGGATTGTTGCGTCAATTGATCACAACTAGTTATTCTACTTCCGATAGCATAGAAGATTATGTAAGTAGAATTGTATCAACGGCTCACAAATTGAAAGAGGTGGACATGCCGGTCAGCGATGAATGAATTGGAACGTTGATCATGGGCATTGAAAGCTCAGGCGTCAAAACCACATGCGATTCAATTAAAACGAAACTTCTACAAGATATTAAGAAATCAACGACAGGCGGAGCTTTGTTTTCTAAAGCAAAAAAGAAGTTTGAGGTTAAAAAGGGCTTTCGTTGTTTTAATTGTAGTCAATATGGACACAAAGCAGCTGACTGCCGAGTGAATGCTAAGAAAAAGAGTCAAAACAGAGAAGTTGGGTTTTGTACTGTGTTTACAGCAGGTTCTATTAATACAACAGATTGGTTTGTTGACTCTGGTGCCAGCTTGCACATGTCGATGCGCAAGGATTGGTTTGGCAAAATAAGAGATTCACATGTAAAGGAAATATTTGTCGCAAACAAACAAAAGCTCAATGTTGAAGGAGTTGGCGATATTTCAATGGTTATTGAAGATAAAAATGGTGATAAAGTGAATATCACAATCCACGATGTGTTATACATTCCAGACTTGACAGTAAATCTTCTATCAGTAAGTCAAATGATGAAGAGAGGTTTGTCTGTCAAATTTGTTGGTGAAAAATGCACAATTGCAAAAGATGGGTTAATTGTTGCAACAGCGTACCTTCAGGAGAACATGTTTAAGTTGAACAGTGTAAAACAAATGTGTATGATGGCAATGCAGGGTGACATTAAGTTGTGGCATGCACGCATGGGTCATCTCAACTACAGTGACTTGGCAAAAACAAGAGATTTGGTAAATGGAATGCAATTCTCCAAAAAAAATACTGATAGTTGCATAGCATGTCTAAAAGGTAAAATGGCGAAAAAACCATATCGTGCTTCCGAAACTCGCTCTAAGGATTTGCTACAACTCATCCACTCTGACATTTCCGGTCCTATGGAAGAAACTTCAATAGGAGGTGCTAAGTATTTTCTTTCTTTTATTGACGATTTTTCGCGTAAAGTTTTTATTTATATTTTACAGAACAAAACGGATGTGCCAGCATTTTTTGAACAATTTAAGGCCAGAGTAGAGAACGAAACTGGTCGGAAGATAAAATGCTTGCGTTCAGATAACGGCACCGAATATTGTAACAAAAGGCTTATACAAATTCTTACGGCAAGTGGCATTCAGCATCAAACGACTGTGCCATACAACCCGCAACTGAACGGCGTTGCTGAGCGAATGAATCGCACCATAGTCGAGCGCGCACGATGCATGTTAATAAACGCTGGTTTGCCAAAGAAATTTTGGGCTGAAGCCGTTACCAATGCCACATATGTCATCAATAGATAAGTTTGTTCTGCTATAAATGGAAGCATACCCGAAGAAGTTTGGTCGGGACTGAAACTATGATTTAAGTCACCTACCTATATTTGGTTCACGTGCTATTGCTCATATACCTGATGAGAAACGTAGAAAGTGGGACCCTAAGTCGCAAGATTTAATATTTGTCGGCTATTGTGAAGATACAAAGGGTTATCGGCTATTGAACCCTAATGGTTGGCGAGTGGTTAAAAGCCTTGATGTGTCTTTTTTTGAAAATGATTTCCTCCACAACTTTAAAAATCAAAGCAATGAGCAATTACTAAACATAGATTTAGTAAAGGCTAGTTACAACAACGTTACTAATAATCTAAGTGAATTATTATTTTGAAGCCGACGATGATGATTTTTCTGATGGTCAACTGGATGATGATGTTACCCCAGACTACATACCCGATGATAATATTGAACAAAATATTCCACAATCCACGGAAAATAATTAAGTTCGTCGTTCCGAGTGGCTCCGTAGACCAGTTAATATGACGGACTTTCATACTTATACAGTGCAGGCAAATGTAAGTGATGATCCGATAACAGTACAGGACGCCCTAAATCGAAGTGATGCTACCCAATAGAAAGAAGCCATGGAGAGTGAACTGAAGTCGTTGACAGATAATCGAACTTGGACACTGGTAGACTTGCCCATTGGAGCTAAGCCTTTGAAATGCAAATGGGTATTCAAAACCAAGCGCAACGAAAATGGTGAAACGGTACGACACAAAGCGCGACTGGTTATAAAAGCTTGTTCAATAAGGTATTTGTTATCTGTTGCAGCCCATTTTGATCTCGACATCGAACAAATGGACGCTGTAACTGCTTTTTTACAAGGTGATTTGTCTGAGGAAATTTTTATGGAACCCCCAGAAGGAGTTAAAGTCAACACAATGGGTAAAGTCTGCAAACTTAACAGAGCAATCTACGGATTAAAGCAGGCAAGTCGTGAGTGGAACCGGAAACTAGACCAGGCTTTAAATGAAATTAATTTACAACGCTCGAAGCTTGAACCATGTATCTATTTTCACGTTGCCGGAACCCAAATGATTTTTATCGCAGTGTATGTTGACGATATTTTAATTTTCTCAAATGACAACGAATTGAAGTCCAAAGGTAAAAATGAGCTACAGAACCGGTTTTTAATGAAGGATTTGGGGGAGCTAGTAGCTGTGTTGATATTCGAATTTCAAGAAATCGTGAGAAAGAAGAAATATTTATTGACCAATCTACATATACAGCAGAAATTTTAAGAAAATTTAACATGTCAGATTGCAATCCCATATCAACACCCTTTGATGTCAACACAAAGTTAACAAATCCTTCAATTACAAGAGATGCCAAGAGGTTTGAAAATATACCATACCAAGAGGCAGTTGGAAGTTTACTTTTTTGGTACAGGGCACTCGACCCGATATTGCTTATGCCGTTAATTACCTCAGCAAATTCAACAACAACTTCGACAACTGACATTGGATGGCAGTAAAACGAGTTTTTCGTTATCTCAAGGGCACAGTCGATTTGGGACTTAAGTATTCAAATCGTGCTGATTTTAGAATTTTTGGTTTTTGTGATGCCGATTACGCTAGTTATCCAACAGATAGGCGATCTTGCTCGGGCTATGTTTTTTACAAAAAGGCGCAATAAGTTGGTGTAGTAAACGGCAATCAACTGTGGCTCTATCTACAACCGAAGCCGAGTATATGGCTATGTCCACAGCCGTCCAAGAGGCAGAATGGTTACGTCAATTGCACAGTGATTTGTGGAATGATACACGAAACAACATAAATCTCTTCTGCGACAACAAAAGCGCTTTGAGTTTGGCAAGTGATGCTTTCCATGGACGGTCTAAACACATTGATGTTCGCCACCATTTTCTTCGAGAAAAAGTTAGCTGTGGCCAATTAATATTGGAATATAAAAAGTCTGAAGAAATGGCTGCTGATTACCTGACTAAACCTGTAACCAAGGAAAAACACCTGAAATGCGCCAGGATGTTGGGCCTTTCCAAAGTTTAGCCAGCTTTTAGTGGAGGTTTCTACCTTTTATAATGCATTTTTGTCCAACTCTTACTATAACTTTATTTGCATTCTCTTTTTTGTAACTCTTACTTCCTTTTTGATCTCTTACTTTAATAAAGCGTGTGCTTCACATCTTTAAACATATTGTTCTGAAATCAGTATTTTAATTAAGCTTCCCAACAATCTCCAGTTAAACTTAATCTTCAGTTAATTTAGTTTTAATTTTTTGAGTGGGAGTTCAAACCTTGTAGAGCTGCCACGCTTATAAGCAAAAATTGCAAAGTGTTTCATAACAATTGGCTTTTGTATAGAACAAAATGAATACTATTAATCTTTATGTAAAAAAAATTATTTTTGAAAAATAATAAATAAATTAAGACTGTCTATTGTCCATTTGTGTTTTATATAATTCATAACCGCTTAAAAATTTGTCTTATTCGGCTTTCTCTCACTTAAAAGCTTTTTTTAAATAAAATTTGTCAACTACTTTTGATAGTTAATCTTAAGCCGGAAGTACATACCATCCGTTTCATGCGTGCTTGCGTTACATGCGAGTACCGAAAAAGTAGAATCAGTGTAGTTGTTTGTGACAAGTTACAGAAGAAACGCATAGAATGCATAGACGCATAGAAAAGTAGGATTCCTTTCTACTTTTCTATGCGACTCATGCAGTGTTGGAAAATGTCAGCAGTTTTATAAACTTGGTATGCCAAATTATATACTATTTTGAATGGTTTCGATTAATATGTTTAAATAGTTCATTACTATTTTCGCATTTTTCTTTTTGCATTACAAAAATATTAATAAAAACATATTTCATAATAAAGTTTATTACTAATTTAAGAGGAAAATACATTAAAATGAATTTTTTAAACACATTTCTTTCATGAACAAAATATGTATATGATGATTGTTTATATGTACATATATATGATTGTTTTTACGTACTGAGTGTCATCTATTTTGAATTTATTAATTTGTAAACAAGAAAAATGGAGGATAAATTAACTGAAAACACTCGTCTTGTGTTCATTTGAGGATTTTCGTAGGCCTTAACAGCACAAAATATCACATATGTGTAAAATAATAATAATAACTGGGCAAAATAATGTTTCAAAGTTTATTTATTGATTTCATTAATTTTCAAATTCAAATTAAATTAATGAAAGTTTTGTGTAGAATAAAAATTAATTTAAGATAAAAAAATAGCAATTATACAAAAACGACTTGACGACCGATTACTTCTATTGACGACTGAGCGGCTCAACTGACTACTGACGACTGACTGACTGTTTCGCAACTTCCTTATTTGCACTTAGCATTTACATATCCACACCTGACTCCAGCTTTACATTCGGCCATCCTGCTCATCATCTGATCCAGATGACAATGAATCATTATTATTTTCAGCAAATCTCCACAACTTCATATTGTCACAACTTGTCGATGTGTGTTTAGGGCCATCAAAATCTCCTGTTTTCTCAACATCATATCGATTGTTCCTCTTGACTTTAATAACCTTATATGGGCCTAAAAATTCACTGGCAAGTTTTTTCCCAGTAACAAACTGCGTTCGTTTTATAGCGACCAAATCATTAATTTTGTAATCATTTTGTTGTTTACATTTTTTATCATAATTCATCTTATATTGTTGTTGGGCTTTCATAATTTGTTGTTTTACGTCTTCTCTTAATGTCTCTCTTTCTTTTTGAAATTCGGTTATTAACTCTTGTTCCAACATTCTGAGAATATTATCACTAACATCTGACTTCATTTTTACACCAAACATAATTTCGAAAGGTGACGATTTTGTTGTACTGTGAACACAAGAATTTACAGCTTTTTGCACCTCACCAACATATTTGTACCACTCTGACGACAGCTTTGCAATTATAGAAATTATGGAACGGTTAACTCTTTCTATCTGACCGTTACCACGGGCAACACCAGTTGTAGTTAAAATGTGTTCTATGTCGTTATTTTTACAGAATTCATTGAAAACATTCGAGGTAAATGCCGACCCTTTATCGCTTATTATTCTCGATGGATAACCAAAAATGTCTGACCAAACTTTTAGATTTCTTACTACCTCCTCAGCACCAGTCGACTTCGTGGGAAATAACCACACGAATTTTGAAAAGGCATCTACTGCAGCGAAAATATATTTGTAAAATTTTGTTGTTGCATCCATTGGGCCTAAGTGGTCGACGTGAATTGTGTGTAGTGGTACTTCTCCTTTATAAATACAATTGGATATGAGCTGATTAACTTTTTTCTCCAAATAAGGTATGAAATACTGCTGTTGGATACGATGTACGGTTTTTTGCACTGAGAAATGACCTTGTTCATGCGCGTTTTTGATTATTTCTAATTCCATTGACTTCGGAACCACAAGTAAATCATTCCCAGCAACACTCTTATAAATCAAATTGCCTTTCATTTTATAGTCGTTATAAGTTCCAGCTTTTAGAATTATGGAAATAGCTCTTACTCCATCGTCTTCTTGTTGGAGCTTACCAATTCTAGCTGAAATATCTGATATAACCATAACGTCTACAGGGTAACGACTGAGACCATCAACATGTTTTAACCTGTTTCCTGCACGATGTTCAATTGTAAATGTAAAATCTTGAATATACATTATCCACTGTGCTATATCTCTTGGTACGTCTTTTTTTTGATGTCGTTTGTTTAAAAGCAGCGCAGTCAGTAACTAATTTAAATTGTATGCCAAGAAGATAATGACGAAACTTTTTCATTGCAAGATATGCAGCTTTTACTTCTAATATATAACTATGCTGATTTTGTTCTTGTGATGATGTTTTTTTACTCCAATAGTAAACTGGATGCAACTGATTCTCAGAAGTTTGTAAAAGTGCTGCACCAAAACCATATTTAGAAGCATCTGTATGCAACTCGGTTATAGCTGATCTATCCTAGATTTTAAGTACTGGTTCTTTAGTTAATATAATTTTTAATTTGTTAATTGCTTTTAATTCTTCTTCACCAATAATAAATTTTATATCATTTTTAAGCAAATTTGTAAGCGGACGAGCAATATGAGCATAACCTTGAACAAATTTTCGAAAATAACCGGTTATCCCTAAAAATTACTGAACATCTCTAATATTTTTCAGCTCAGGAAATTTCTCGATCGCTTTCGTTTTGTTTTTATCTGGCCAAATCTTCCCGTTTTGTACTGTATGGCCCAGAAAATCAATTTTGGATTGAAGAAACGAACATTTTGACCATTTAACTTTTAAATTAAAACGTGATGCGGTATCCAATACTATTTTCAGTTTAGATAAACTGCTTTCGGGGGTATCTGCAAAAATTACGATATCATCCATATACAGCTCCATTATATTTTTATTTATTAGTGGTTGAAAAATATGGCTTACGTATCTTATAAAGTTCGCAGGCGAATTACAAAAACCAAACGGTGCTTTATTAAATTCGAATGAGCCTTCCTTTGTTACAAACGCTGTATAATGTTTACTACTCTCCTCTATGGGCACATGAAAAAACCCATTTTCAAGGTCCATCACAGTAAAAAATTTTGAATTCTGGAGTTTCTCTAATACTTCATCAATTAATGGCACTGGGAAACAATCTTTCAGTACCATATTATTTAACTGGCGAAAATCAACACAAACTCTGTAATCCCGCATTTTTTTTAACCACTACGACTCTACTAGCTATTGGTGAGGTTGATTTTCTGATAATACCCTTTGCCAACCACTCTTTAACTTGTTCACGTACAGCTTCTTGCTCATTCATTGGTAATCTAGATGGCGAATGACGGAATGGTCTTATTACTCCATCAGGCACAATTTTCATGATAACCGGACACTCTTCTATAACAGACGGCTTATAACTAGATACTAATTTAGTCACTTCTGCTCTGTATTTTGGTGGAACATCTAACTCAGCTGCTGTTATATTATACACCGAAAAATCGTTATCTTGTATATTATTTTGATATTCGAATTTATACTCGTTACCGTCCGACACAAACTTAAATTTTCTTATAAAATCATAACCGAGAATGGCGTTATATTTTAATGCATTGTCAGGAACAACGAGGAAATCGTGTTTTGATATTACCGAGTCTACACGAACCGTACCGTTCATACAACCAAGCGGCTCTGTCGGAAAGTTTCCAAGACCGAAAAGCATGGACGAACTTTGTTTTAAATCAAGGTGTTTAAAATATTGTTTATACACACTTTCTTTCACAAGGGCAACATCGGACCCGGTGTCAATTAAACAATCAATTTGTTGATTTCTTAAAACACAATTTTTTGAAATATGTCCCGTACTATTGCACACAAAACATTTTGTTAGTTCTTTACAATCTTTTTTTTGTGATCAGTCGATCCACAATTAAAGCAATGTTCTTTTTTCATAAACGGCTTATATTTGTTTGTTTGGTTAAAGGTTCCACTATGTGCTGGCTCATTAGACTTCACACGTTCATACACCGAATATTGCTCCCGAAGCTCTCTAAATATTTTGCATTGTATAACGAATATTTAAACTCTGCTTTTATTCGTAACCTATCTACGATATATCTTATTACCGAGATATCTTCTATATGCCCTGCTGCAGCTAGCTTTCTCATATGTAAGACATATTCATGAAATGATTCACTCTCCAATTTTTTGCGGATCGATAATGATCTGTGTATTTCCGCACTGCTGTACGACTTATGAAACTCATCCATTAAAACTTTCTTTAAAGTAGCATAATCACATACACTTACAGCTTCTAAGAACAATTTTGCTGCTCCACTCATTTTGTTCCTGGCATGTACATATTTCTGCTTTTCGTTTAGGTCATAAGCATCAGCATTTTTATCAAAATTTTCAAACCATTGTTCTACCGCCGTCGAGATGCCATCAAAATCAGGAACAATTTTCGCAAAAGACTCAATAGAAACGTTTGTTTTATTTTTATCTTCATCTTCTTTCATGATTTTCAATGTTAAAAGTTTTATCAATTCGTTTAGCTGTGTATTTTCAACACAAAAGCTTTCTTCTTTCTTTGACATTTTAAATGATTCTATGTTTTCTTTTGATTTGTTCTTTAAATTTTCATCTTCTCTTTGTCTCTGGAGTTGTGCATATGCTCTCGTGTTATATTTTTTAAGACTCACAGGTTTTTGTTTTTTAACATTAGCTCTCATTAAAATATCGTATCATAAAAAAAATTTTTTTTTTTTAAATAATTTAACAAACCGTTTCTTTATAATTTTGTTTTTGTTAAGAAAAACAACACTAAGTATTAATTTTCAGTCTTTTTTTAATTTCGGTTTTATTAGCGGTTTTAGTTTTTATAAAAAAAATCAGAATTTAGTTATTTTTATAGGTTGAGCCCCCAAATGTAAAATAATAATAATAACTGGGCAAAATAATGTTTCAAAGTTTATTTATTGATTTCATTAATTTTCAAATTCAAATTAAATTAATGAAAGTTTTATGTAGAATAAAAATTAATTTAAGATAAAAAAAAATAGCAATTATACAAAAACGACTTGACGACCGATTACTTCTATTGACGACTGAGCGGCTCAACCACAATATAAGCAGTAACGAAACGAATTTGACAGGAGCACTGTTCGAATGTAAAAGAGACAGCAAATATTACCAAAAAGTATTTCTGTCTCTGTCTAAAAGTAACTCTGTTTTGTTTATGTTTGTTTTCGGGGAGGATTTTTATTATTGGATAGAAATTGATGATATTGTGGTAGAATAATAGAATAATTATGCACATAATACGGGTTCTTGGTTGAAAGGAGACGTACCATTTTATTGGAGAAACGTAATTTGGAACTAGCGTATTTGGTGACACCTTTTATCGATCGTCACTAACTTAGTATTTAACCAATTGAGAGGTATATTCACAAATTCCTGAAACAAAAAGTTATGAGTATATATTTTGTTATATTTTTATTTTTACTTACCTTTTGCACACGGAACTTGTTTCATTATGTAGAGAAATTGCTAAGAGTTCAATTAATAATGAAAAAATTACCGAATTTTAACTTTTTCATTCAAGAAATTAATAAATACTGGTAATATACACAAAGTTCTACAAGAAAAAAATTTTATGAGCAATATGTGTTATTTGATCTTGATATATTTAGCTTCTTACTTATCTTTTGCACAAGAAACTATATTCGTTGTGACCAAAAACCACACAAAATTCTATTAATAATTAAATATTTACGAATTTTTAAAATTTTCATTGAAGAAATTAAAAAATATTCTAAATTTTCCCTTTTTTAACACAATATAAATGTTTGTTTACATTTAATTTTTCTGCTTTATCCATCAGTTTTCCCTCTGTATATCTGTTGCTTCTAACACATTTGGTTCGCAACACTTATAACATTTTTTTTCTCCCTCTAGTTGGACCAGTGTTTTTACGCAAAAAGCCTTTTTCAAATGTCATTGCTTTCGTTACTGCTTAACTGTGGGCTCAACTGACTACTGACGACTGACTGACTGTTTCGCAACTTCCTTATTTGCACTTAGCATTTACATATCCACACCTGACTCCAGCTTTACATAAGTATGTAAACTCATAAATTTGTAATTAATGTCATAAATTCTTTTAAAATCAAAATTTGATTTTATATTTTTCCCAAAAGTGTTCTTGTTTGTTGTTTACCACAACAGCTGATCAAAACAAAAAACCAGTCGCATAAAACGCATTGTGTGTAACTTGCAATAAAAACCGCATAGAATGCAAGAATCGCATGTAACGCAAACACGCATGAAACGGATGGTATGTACTTTCCGCTTTAAGTTTAAACAAAGAAAATTGTTTATTAGTGTACACTATTGAAATTAAAACTAAACTATAATAAACAATAGTTATTTATAATTATTTACAATATATACAAAGCCCCATTGCTGGGTTCTCAAGTATAATTTCGAAGCATAACTTAATGTATTTTTGTTCAATAAATTATATATAGCTTTCTTGTAAACGAAGAATATGTATTATTATATGTAAATTGTAATGAAAAAATTTTCTTAAAAACACTACATATATATTTGATTAAAAGAAAAAAGAGTCAGATAAATAAAAGCAAGAGAAGAATGTGAATTAATTACTTATTGTATTTGCCGCCAAAAGTGGTTGCTGTTGGTTCCTCGGACAAGATTATTTTCATTTTTGGAAATACTGGTTTCATACCTTAAATCATTTTGTTCAACATTGCAGTTTACTGCTTTTATATTCGCTCTTCTAAAATTATAATAGAAGATAGGAATACCAATTTCATTCTGAATGAATTTAATCTTGTCCAGATACAAAAATGCCTCTGGGGGTACATATCCCTTCTGCAAAGTATTTAATATATATTTCTCGTTTATATAATATGATGCCATAATTATGTTATTCTCAGTACATGACATACATCTTAAAATATGATTTCTTATCAAATTTATTATGAAATTATCGATTCTAATAATGTTCCCTTTGTTATACTACTGTTTGTTAGAAATGTATTTTTTAAAATTGCTTTCCTTTGATCTAAAAAGTAATGTACAAGATCTTAAGCATTTTCGTTCGAAGAGATGAATTTTTTCCATATAAGAAGGTGAGATGTTAAACCAAATTTGACATCCATATGAAATTATTGGTCTTATCAGAGTTTGATACATAACGATCTTTACTTTAGTATTAATATGTTTTGAATAAAACAAACATTTATATAAAAAGAACGCTTTTGTTGCCTTCCTAATTGTTTCCATTACATGTACATTAAAGTATAAAAATTTGTCCAGGTAAATTCCTAAATATTTAACAGTTTGTTTAATTGGTATCCTAGTTTGGGTCACTCTACACTGAATTCCGAAAGAGTTCCACTTCCTTCTAATGCCACTGTTGCATCTTGCCACCGGAGGTCTAAATAATATTGACTCACATTTTCCTATATTTATCCTCATAATCCAATCTACAGTATAATCCTCAACTATATTGAACAAATTCTGTAGATTCCTATTAATTCCATCAATTGTCTTGTCTGCATGATAAATAATAATATCATCAGCAAAAGCAATTATATTATACACTCTATTAAGCAAATCTAAAGTAAATAGATTAAAAAGAATGGGTGAGTTCACTGTCCCCTGTTGAAGACCATTAACAATTCTAAAAGTTTTTGTACTATCCTGACCTTTATGAGATATTATGAAGGTTCTGTCAGTTATCATATTATATATCAATACAGTTAAATGAAATGGAAATTGGTATTCAATTAGCTTAAATATTAGTCCTGGAATCCAAATACTCTCGAATGCTTTCTCTAAGTCTATCAGGCATGCGCCAGTACATAATCCTCTATTCCAGTTCCAGTTAATATTAGATGTAAAATAATGAACAGCATTCAAGGCCGTGTCAGATAAAACTTTGTAGCTTTGCGTGACGTTTTTTTTTTTTTTTTTTTTTTTTTTTTTTTTTTTTTTTAACTTTGACAGAAAAGCGTAAAGCAAAAGGTGTATGTCACAACAAAAACTTTGACAACACTCGCGTTGTTTGTTTATCTTTTAAAAGTGGTTGGCGCGTAAGTTTTGCTTTTAATATTTTGTGTTTAAATAAGGACTAAAAATGGATTTGGAGGATTTATCGGACATACTTATAATTGTACTGCTAAAAAAAAAAACTAAAAAACATAAAATTTAAGGACAAATATTAAAAAAATAAAATTTGCGCGCAAATTTGCCAAAAATATTTACAGAATAATCAACAGCTGATTGTCAAAGCGCGCAAAAAGATGAGAGATGCCCAACTTTTCGCTTTGCGTTGCGTTAAAAGCTGTTTATGAGACAAGTGCCATATAAACATGTACATTTATCTTAAATGTCAAAGCGAATTTGTAACGCAACGCGAAGCAAAAGTTCTATGTGACACGGCCTTCACCGTTGCATGTTTATGCTTGAAACCAAATTGTCTCTCATTAACTAATTCTTTCTCCTTGCAGAAGCTGCTAATGTTGTTGTTGACACACATTTCAAAAACCTTACTAATATTCGGAAGTAAGCTGATTGCCCTCAAATTTTCGGGATACGTAATATCCTTTTTTCCCTTCCTTAATATCACAACTTTTGCCATTTCCCAATCTCCCGGGAAATACGAATTATTTAACATATTATTAAATAAATTGCAATAGTTGAAAACTAGTTTCATAGGTATTCTCCTCAATATTATATTCGGAATCCTGTCAATACCAAAAGATGTCTTACTTCTCAGATTCGTAAAAATATAGATTATAACATTCCTCGTAATAAAATAGTTCGCTGCCTGTGATTCGCTCAAGTTATCCGATCTCATCTCCAAATTAAAGTTTGTAACTGTTCCGTGTTGTAGGCTACTGCATGGCCAGCCGAGGCAGCCATTTGAATGAAATTATTTTCCATTATTAACCGGAAGGATTGTGCTTTCAAATAAAAAAATAAATTTGAGAAATTTGATTCAGTAGTTTTTTTTAAAGCATTTTCAAAAAAAAAGTTATTTGGCGGTCCCTTTATTTAGCAATTGTATGTACATAGTAATACATTATTTTTTAAATCTTATATTCCACAAATGCTGACGTTATTTTTTTCAACCAACATTATTTCTGATTGGAAAAATTAAAATGAAATCTTGCTACTGTCAAATAAATCCAATGTAAACGATCTAGATTTTGAGCAAGATTTGAAATCTAATCTACTAGATTTCGCTGTAGTGTAAATGGGCTATTATTCTTTTCAGTGTTGCCACGAAAAAAAAATATTGTAACCAACATTTGTGAAAAAATTACCAAATAAGAAAAATTATATAATAAATTATAACCAAAATTAAATTCACAGTTTTTTTATTTTATTTTTTACAAATATAAATTATAATTAATACAACATAGTAAGAAAAGAAACAAAAAATAACAAAATAAAATTTTAGTCTTACTAATTAATTCATTTCTACAAACAAAATAAAAGCTCTTTTTATAAGAAAAATAAATAAAAAATCCGGAAATTTTGGTTAAAAATAGCTAAACGGCAACACTGATTGTGATTAGTGAGTAAGTGAGAGAAAATAAGTTGAGAGAATTTATTTATTTACAGCCATCGAAAACTGTCAATAATATACGATATTTTGTTTTTCATTTCATCCTAATATATATTATAAATCTTTCTGTAAGTCTGTTTTTTTGTTTGTTTGTTAGCCAATCACGCCTAAACGCCTGGACCGATTTTCTTGAAATTTGGGATATAGATCGTGCTTTCGTCGGTGCAGGTTATAGGCTATAAATCTTTTCAAAATTTTGACCAAAAGGGGAAAAAGGGAGAAAAAATGGGCAAACAATTAGTACTTTTATGCATAAATGCTGTATTTTATCTGTTTTATAGGTAATTTTTTACGATTTAGCTTGGTAAAGTTTCCCAAATAGCTATTGGAGGTGTTCCGTTTCTAAAGTTGAACCAAAAGGGGTCCAAAAAGGGGGAAAGGGGCCAAAAACGGGCAAATTGAGTGCATAGTCAATCATGCCTGAACGCCTGTACCGATTTTCTTGAAATTTGGGATCTTGATCCAGCTTTTGTCGATGCAGGATATAGGCAATAAATCTTTTCAAAATATTGACCCAAAGGGGAAAAAATGTGACAAAGGGAGAAAGTTGGACCAAAAGGGGTCCAAAAAGGGGAAAGGGGGGAAAAACGGGCAAATTGAGCGCATTTATATTTAGGACCTAGAGTATTCAAAAAACTGGGTTGTTTGTTAATCCGGTTTCAAATAATCACAGTTTTTTTTTTAATTTAAAAACATTTTTCATTTTTTAAACTAATCCAAATTACATAACCCGCGCAACGCCGGGTACAATCTGCTAGTCAACATATATATGTAAAGCTATCTATCAGGCAAGTCAGAGAAACCAATTCCGATCGAAAGTGGAATTAATTCCGTATTTAGCTTCTCCAAATGTAAAACGAAAATTTTTATCGGAATGAAACCACTTTTGTCTTTGTAAGTGGAATTGCCTTTTTTATAAAATTTTCACCATATAACATATATAAAGCGTATTTATATTAACAAAAATATTGTTTTTTAAATAAATTTTTCATTTAAACTTATTTTTTAATGTTTTAATTTATTAAAATTCGTAAATTTTTATCACTTTTCTCTACACAAACACATTTTTTAAGAAAGTGTTGCTATCCATATTACTTTTTGTTGAGAGCGCCCTGGTAGTCTAGTGGGTAGTGTGCTAGACTATTAGCGTGAGGGTCGTGGGTTCGATTCCCACCAGAGGCTCTGGTCTGTGACACTACACCGAGCACATGGTCTAAGTTACTCAGCTCGTATATAATTAGAATATAATTTGTAATTGTATTGTAATTAATAAATAAATAAATATTTTTTGTGGAAACCACTTTTTCATTCAAGCAAAAATTAAACATTTTAAAAAAATTTACGATCTGGCATTACGAACGATAAATCAAAACAACAGATAAAAAACAAAAAGTATTCAGGCCAAGGGTTTGTACAAAATGTAAGTATTTGAAAATATTATGAATTATTTGAAAATAAACTTTTTATTATTTAGGGGCAAGCACAAAATTATTTCACAAGAAAAAATTTTTATAGATTTAATGGAGAGCCACCATGATTTAGCCAGGGATATGTGAAGGGTGCCAGAGTTGTTGCCGAAACATATTGGTCACAACTTATCGAAAAACTTAATGGAAAAAGACGTGGGCAGACTGGAAGGTCTACGTAAAAAAGAAGTTGTGCCACAACAAAAAAGAAAATGCTAAAACTGGGGTGGTGTTCTCACTGAAGTTGAGGAATCATTTGCAAGATTATGTGGACTACATAGAAGCGTTGACGGTGTTACTGGAGCAAAAACTTTTGGAGAGGTGAATGTCGAGGTACTTTTTAGCGAGCTAGAAAAAGATGATCAGCTTGTTGTGACTCCATCCACTTCAAAAGGCCTAAACCGAATAACAGTATCAAATAAGGAAAATAGTAACTCGGATACCATCTTGTCACCATCCCGTAATGTATGTCATTTTCGAACACCGTCTCCAGACCCAAAGAGATTTAAAGCACGTACTCCGTGTACTCCGAAAACAGACTTAAATAACCTTTTGAAGGAGGAGAACAACTATATGAAAAGGATTGCCGAGGTTATGGAGAAACAGGAAATAAACACAAAATTAGAAAAAATCCTTAATGTAAAGGAAGAGCAACGAGAAGAATTGAAAATACAAAATCAAAAACTAGATAGATTGTGCAACATTTTAGAAGGCCATTATAAAATAAGACAGATGAACGATATTGCAGTGCAAAAAACTTTAAAAGAAAAAAATGAGTTAAAATTGAAGCTGATCGAAATTGAATCATTGAAGTTGAAAGTTGAGCAACAAAAGGCAAAGCAATATTAGTTTTTTTTTTAGCCAAGATATGTTGATCTCAAAATATAGCACAAATTGTTTAAGTTTCTTTTTTTTAAGTAAATATGAATTCCCAAAGAAAAAGTTCCTTGTTTATGTAGTATTAATAATATTTTAATAAAAAATGAATTTAAACATTGTAAACATTTTTATGTTGAATTTAATTCTCTCAAACGTTTAGCGGCATTAAACATACTCCTCTGTGACTGATCTTCCACATCGCCTACGTTGAAGTTATCAGGAAAATTTTCGTCGATTATTGGATCTCCTTCCCAGTCCACATTAAAATCCCTGCATATATTATTGAGGGCACAACAAACATTTATAATTTTAACCACTTTTTTGGGGGTATATATTAATGTGCCGAGTAAACATCGGAAACGACTTTTTAAGACGCCAATTGTTCTTTCAACAATGTTACGGCCGGACGAATGATATTTATTAAATGTATGATGTACTGTTCCAGCAGCAACATCTTTATATGGAGTCAGTAGGAAGGGCTCCAACCCATAGCCAGAATCGCCGAGTAACCAAGAATTCTTATCACCCTGGTTATACTGATTTAGGAAGTATTCTCTGGCACTACTCATGTTCCATATAAAGGAATCATGACAAGACCCAGGCCTGGAAGCGTCCACAGCAATCACTTTCATTTTATAATTGCAAATCTAAAAAAGAAAAAATATGAAAACATGTATATTTATTTAAACTACAGTACTTACAACCATTAAGTCGCCGTAGTCTAGTAGGTAGTGTGTTGGCTTGTTAGACGTAAAACCAGGGTTCGAGCCCCAGGCCAGACATCAAAACAAAATACAAAAAGTATTTCTTCGGCGATTTCCTCTCAGCAGATTTCTGGCAAAAACTCTGAGAGTAAATAAAACTGCCATGAAAAGTTTCTCAAAATGTATCAATGCATCCTATAATTCCCGGAATTCCACATTTTTGGAAAAAATACGCTTTGGAATCACTTTTTTCACTTGCAGTCATTTGTGGACAAATAACATTTTCGATGGCATTCAGAACTCTCCACATAATTGTGGAAACTGTGCTTCTTCCCAAGGAGATGTCAACATCCTTACCTATAATTCTGTGTAGTTAGTAATTTGTAAGTTATTCTTACAAATTACACCTTGAAACGCACCAGTTGCTAAAAACCGGAGTGTGGTCGACAATTGTAATACTGGATGTATGGATGAACTGGGAAGATATTTGCTTATTTTGTCCATTACCATAATGAATGCCTCCTTGTTCAGTCGGTAATGGCTAATAAAACTAAAAGCCACAAAATTTAGTTCACTGAAAAAATATTGTAGATGAAAATACTCACACTGCATTGGGATATGACAACGGGTCCGAAACATCCCTTAAATTTCTGCGACGTAATTTTTCAGTAATTTGTTGGTCACTTTCAGCCTCAATCACCGCAACTATGGAAACTCCCGGCATTGTTTAAAAATTAGTCTTTTACTTATTAAATTTTATTTAACATTTCTTCAATTTTCTCTTCTATTTCGTTTCTTAAATCATATGGTTTTTGTTTTGATACGTGTGTAATATTGCCACATCAAGCTAAATAAAGGGATTTCTACAAATTTTCGGAATTCATGAAATCGATCGGAATCTGAAGAAGCTAAAACAAAAACGATCGGAATGTAACTACGGAATTGAAACCATTCCGATCGGAATTTGTGACATGCCTGATAATATACAATTTGAATACGAAAAATTGCAACTGGTGAAAATACTGACCTCCACAAAAACCATTTAAATTTTTTCAATTTGCTTTCTTTATTTCAATTATATTTCCTTAATCATATTGTATAATATATAGTTTACTTGATTCTAACTGTTAAAGGCGATTCAGAAACTCTGTTGCTTATTTACTCAATTAATCTTCGTTGCAATTAATATTACTGGAAATAAATAAATATTAAATTAAACATTAAATAAAAATCATAATTAAATGATAATAAAATATAAGCAGTGACCCAACAGACACAAAGTTTTTTATGTAGTTAAACTGTTGTAAATACTTGAATAATCTATTTGTACAAAGTAGTCACTGAGTTTATATCAATATGTCATGTAATGAATTATTTGAAGTTTTTAATAAAATTCAGTTCTTTTCTAATACTCAATACAACAGGTTATGGGCCTCGTGACGCGCAAAAATTAAAAAGAAAATTCTAAGAAAATCGATTTGAAATTTTTTTTAAGTACGTTTATTTTTTGATTTAATCGTCGGATAATCTGATTGGACAATGGCTGCAAATAATTTGTCGTTCCCTTTTGATAAATTGCGTGGTCGGGAAAACTTCGACGTATGGAAGCGACATGCAAAATCATATTTGGTGTTAAAGGGCTGTTGGCAGATGATAGATGCAGGTCTTGGCGAAATCCCTACAGTCAACGATCTTGAAAAAAATGAACGCGCTTTGGCCGAAATCACGCTCATGATAGAGCCATCAAATTTTGTTCACAATGCAACAGCGGAGACTGCAAAGGATACTTGGAACGCACTTTTAAACGTTTTCTCAAACGTTTGGTTCAGATGAAGCTATCGGACTTTGGCAGTGTTCAAGAATATGTTAGCGAAATGGTAATGATGTCACTGAAAGTTCAACAAAGTGGACTGAAACTCGATGATGATTTAGTGGCTTCATTTATGCTAGCCGGCTTGCCGGATGAATTTGCATCACTCGTGATGGCAGTGGAGAACTCCAAATCTAAGTTAACCGTTGACATGGTGAAATATTTGCTGCTTCAAGACGCTAAATTTGATTGCCCAAAAGTGGAGGAAAAAGCCTTGGTTTCTAATAAGAAACAAAACACTCGCAAATTCAAATGCTATGCGTGCAAAAGAGAAAGACATATAGCGAAAAATTGTCCACAAAAAGCCAAGCCAAATTCAACGAAAAATAGATATGTAGAAAAAAGTTCGTTAGCAACTTCGTTATTTTCATCATCTTGTTTATTTACCGCGAAAAGCAACAACATTGGAGAGTGGTTTATAGACTCTGGGGCGACTTCACACCTGACAAACACAAGAAGTATTTTGCACAATACAAAGAAAGTCGACGATAAACATGTGGTAGTTGCAAACAATGATAAAATGCTGATCGAGTGTGCGGGAGACGTTAGCGTTGTTTTACAGGCAGGAGAGAAAGAGACGAACGCACTTTTTAGAGAGGTTGAATATGTTCCAGGAATGTCTGTTAATTTATTGTCTGTAAGACAAATGACGTCAAAAGGCAACAAAGTACTCTTTGAAGCTGACAAGTGCAAGATTTTTGACAAAGGTGGTGAACGGTGGTGGCAACGGCAGAAGTTTATGAAAACTTACATAAATTAAATTGCGGCGTAAATTTTGAAAACTGTGAGAGCGCTTTAATTGCATCAAACGATTTCGAATTGTGGCACAGAAGGCTTGGGCATATATGTGACTCAAATCTTAGAAAAGTGAGGGGTACATCTAATGGTATAGAGTGTATTAATGGTGATTTAAGCCGAAAATGTGAAAAATGCATAAAAGGCAAACAGACTCGTATGCCGTTTAAAGATATTGGTCACCGTGTAACAAATCTATTGGAAATCGTGCATTCCGATGTAATGGATCCTATCAGTACAGAATCTTTTTCTGGAAATCGTTTTATTTTGACCTTTGTCGATGGCTTTTCGAGAAAAGTATTCGTTGTGCCAATAAAGCGTAAGTCAGATGTTTTGGACGAATTTATACGTTTTAAAAAGCTTGCTGAAAATCAATGTAATGCCAAAATCAAGATTTTACGCACCGATAATGGTACCGAGTATACTAATAAAAAATTTGAGGAGTACCTGGCAGATGGTGGTATACAGCATCAGAAAACAGCACCATATACGCCAGAGCAGAACGGCGTGGCAGAACGCATCAACCGTACTATTATAGAGCGGGTAAGATGTATGTTGTTGGACGCAGGTTTAGATGATGCTTATTGGGCAGAAGCTGCGATGACAGCAGTATATTTGATCAATCTTGTACCTTGCTGTGGTAAGGACATATGTCCTGAGGAAATATTTTCGGGTAGAAAACCATAACTTAAACATTTACGTGTTTTTGGAAGTAAGGCTTTCGAGCATGTACCAAGACAAAAGCGTACGAAGCTGAATACAAAATCTACGGAATGTATTTTAATGGTGTACAGCAATGAAAGTAAGGCGTACAGATTGCAAGATCCAACTACTCGTGACATTATAATTAGTCGAGATGTCGTTTTCATTGAGAACGATAGGAAGGTATGTGTCACTGAAAATATTTCTACTAACATTAGTTCCCCCGTAGTTGATATTGGCAATGAACATGAGGTTGTAAATCCAGGGGAGGAAAGTAATGAAGAATTGCCAACTGGTGTACAGGAAGACATCATCGTTTTTGAGAGTGACGAATATGAAGATGCAATTGACATTAACGGCGCCACTGGCGGCGACAGTATAGGTGATGAACTGTATAGTGATGAACTGAGCAGCGATGATACTGAAAATAAGCCCAACGTCCGACGTTCAGACCGTATTGCAAGTAAACCTCGACGCAGATATAATTTATGTGTTACTAATTGTGATGGCGAACAAGGAGATCCCGAAACTTTCGATGAAGCTGTTTCATCTTCAAATGCTGATTTGTGGAAAGCAGCGATGGTTTCTGAAATGGAATCCCTGACAGCTAATAATACATGGTATTTGACTGATTTGCCTCAAGGAAAAAAGCCCATAAAGTGCAAGTGGGTGTTTAAAACAAAATGCAACGCAAATGGTGACGAGATATGTAATAAGGCCAAACTGGTTGCGAAAGCCTGTAGTCAGCAGAAAGGTGTCGACTATGAGAAGACGTTTGCACCTGTAGTGCAATACGCATCATTACGTTTTATATTTGCATTGGCAGCGAAACAAAAGCTAATAGTTCATCAGCTAGATGCAGTAACAGCGTTTCTTAATGGGGACCTAGAAGAGCAAATTTTTATGGTTCAGCCGGAAGGTTTTGATGACGGCAGTAATCGTGTTTGTTGTTTAAAGAAATCGCTCTATGGCTTAAAGCAGTCGAGCCGAGTGTGGAATAAGAAGCTTAATGAGGTACTACTGAAATTTGGTTTACAACGTAGCGATGTCGATCAATGTGTTTATTATCGGATCGAAGGTTCAATCATCTTATATGTTGCGATTTACGTTGACGATGTCTTGGTGTTTTGTAACGACATTAACTTGATCAATCGACTAAAACATGATTTGGCCACAAACTTCAAGATAAAGGATCTTGGTGAAGCTTTTTCTGTTTTGGGTGTAAGAATTTCCCGTGATTATGAAGAAGGCACAATTAGAATTGGCCAGACAAAATACATTGAGGAAATATTAAAACGTTTCTCTATGAGTGAATGTATCTACACCTATGGATGTTGGTCAAAAGTTGTGATCGGAAATGTGTCCCTCCAATGAAATTGAGAGAAAGGAAATGGAAAATGTGCCGTATATGCAGGCTGTCGGTAGTCTTTTATTCGCAGCGCAAATCACTCGCCCCGACATCAGTTATGCAGTGAATTTGTTAAGCCGCTTTAGTACGAACCCCGGCAAAACTCATTGGGCTGCAGTTAAAAGAGTTATGAGGTATCTGAAAGGTACAATGGATAAAGGTATTACATATCAGTGTGCTCAAGGTGATCTGGTTGGTTTCTGTGATGCAGACTGGGCAAGTAACGTGGATGACAGACGGTCCACCACAGGATATTTATTTACATTACAAGGTGGAGCAATATCTTGGTCTAAAAGACGACAACGTACCGTCGCACTCTCATCAACAGAGGCAGAATATATGTCAATGGTCTCAGCCTTTCAGGAGTGTATTTGGTTACAACGTTTACAACGAGAATTGACTCAAGAACGGCAAGGGCAAATAATAATTTATTGCGATAACAAAAGTGTGATAAATATAGCTCAGAACAACTCATTCTCAAACAGGACTAAACATGTTGACCTGAAGACAAAATTTATTAAAGAAAAGCTTGACAAGATGGATGTTATTTTGAAGTATATGGACACTAGTAATATAGTAGCTAATTTTTGGAGGATCCGCCATTTTTAATTTTTAAAATCTGAATGAAGATCTGTAATCAGCGACCCCAAAAACCCCCGAGTAACAATTTTCAAGTAAATCTGATTAATTTTTAAGGACCTCCGTAATATGTTTCTTTTTCTCTTGCACCCCTTGACATAAACCCACCCCCTACTTTAAGGGTGCATGCAATCAATTTGGCTTTGGGTACTTTGGGCTCATTTTAAAGACCAAAGATCAATCGTCAATTTCTGACAATAGCGATGGTCCTAGCACGTCAGTGTTTAGCTCTACAATTTTTCCAAAATGGCCAAAAACGCTATTTTTAGGGGTTTCAACCCCCTTTTTCTAGAAAACCTGACGTGATGGAAAGTTTTTGAAAAATGAAAGCGAAAAATGCCTTCGAAAACACCTGGAGCCATCTTATTTGCAAAACCCATGCAGGGCTGTGGTATTAGTACGTCAGAAACTCAAACTAACATAAAGATTTTTATTTAATTATTTATTTTATTAATTACAATACAATTACGTTACGAGCTGAGTAACATAGACCTTATGCTCAATGTAACAGACCACTCACTCTCTTGTGGGAATCGAAACAACGACCCTTACGCTAATAGTCTAGCATACTACCCACTAGACTACCAAGGTACCCGAGATTAAATAATATTCGCATTATATGTGAAGAAGCTTGAATTCAACTTTTGTGGCCATATTTATTCATAATACACCTATTCCCCGCTTTACACGGAAGATAGGTTCCATAAAAACCGTGTAACTCGAAAAATTCACTCTTATATGGAAAAACCGTGCTAAACGAAAATCACTATAAAAAAGCACTTTTTGACAGATTTTAATATGATGAATAACAAACACATTTTTATAAATTATAGATTTTGTAAAAAATAATTCTGTTATTTGCTCACCTTGAATAAATTTACGCTATCAATTATATATAATAGAGGTCTGCAACGAATAACTTTTTTGCTTCATGTGTGCAACTCGTTGTCGGATAAATAGAGTACTTACTCTCTCTCTAACAGCGCAAGCAGTGAAGAGAAGAGAATGTGTGCAAGACAAATACGAGTAAGTATTTATCCGAAGCTGTTTATGTTCCGTAAAAAGAGTACTCATTGAAAAATATATCCGCAAAAACAAGTACTCCTAAAATTATGTTCACTTCATGTGGTACTTCAAATACTCGCAGCATAAAACACCACATAACTGATGTTTTTTATATATAAATGCTTATGTGTATGAACAAACGACATGTTAGGCATATATTTATTAATCATTGAAATAAAAAAATAGAAATCGAAAATAGTCAATTTTTTTGGAAAATATTTTTTTTTCGCTTTTTGATTTAAAAAATTCTTTATTTTCAATGAACTAAAAACAATTAAAATAACAAAAAAATCACTTAAAATTACTAAAACGTAAAAAAACATAGTTTATATTTCATATTTTCAGAGATCATTTAAAATGATAAAAGTATGTAAGAAGTAATAAGTGTAACAAATAAAGTTAAGTATATGTATATAGAATAGAAGGAACTTTAAAAACTTAAATATTTGCGAATTTATTTAAAAAGAAAAACAAAACATAAAAACATTAATCCTTAAATAAAAAAAAACTAAAAATTCATGTCCATAAAACTTAAAACTATAGATCACTTTCTATTCTTTCTATTTCTTCGTATATTTTTGTTTAATTCATATTAGAGTGTAAAAACATTTTGTTTATTGTAGCTCCGTTAGTTCCAAGAGCAGACCTCTTCTCAGAAATAAGATTTCTTGCCTTCGAAAAATACCGACATACATAAATACATGTGTACATACATAATTGAACAGTCTAAAGCCCCAGTTATGCATCCGTAACGGAACGTAACCGCAACAGTAAGAAACAGCTGATCGTTTTTGTTATGTATAAAGCAATACGAATGGTTATAGAAATGTAATGTAACGTAACCGGAACGTAAGAATCTGTAAAAAATAGAATTTTCTTACATTTTTACGTGACATCTGTTTAGCAGTGTTAACAACATGTCAATATAAAAAACCACCAAAACTGAAAATTGAAATTATAAACAGAATTTAAATTTTCTACTTACTATGTTATGTTTGTCTGTATGTGGTATTCACTTGAAATAAAACTTCACATATTTTAAAAACCCAAATTATAATTTATTTCATTATTAACTTTTATAATTTGAAATAAAAATAAACACTATTTGACTATTACATTATGTAAGTGGTGTTTATTTTTATTTTAAATTAGAAAAATATAGTTATCGATTTTTAACTAATTAAACTAATTATTTAATTTGCATTTAACTTTTACTAGAGAAGATAAAAATGTTTTAACATTCCTACAAATTTGGTTTCCGAAATACCTGACCTGTTTCTGTAGAATAAACAATTTCACTTGCTCGTCTATTTATATGCAAAATATTAACAAAATCACTAAATTTTGTGTTTGTATTTTCCTCAACAAACAAACACAAACTAAATTGAGTGTGTTTGTGTGTAAGTGAAATTGCTTGGCTTACAGAAACAGTACATAAAACTTTTAATAAGTACCTTTAAATAAATAAAAAATCGTTAAATTGAACCTAAAAAGTCTGTAGTGATAACACTGGTTAATAGCAGAATTAAAGCAAAACAAAAGGCGCCATATTGAAAGTGATAAAAGAGTGAAAACAAAGTTTTTTAAATCTGAAATTAATATTAAATTTGTATAAAAAACAATAATAAAATAAAAACTCAAACCCAAAAACATGACCTCTATATCCATATCTGAATTTTTGTCTTTTAGTTTTTGCAATTTTTATTTCTTTATTTCTTTTTTTTACATAAGAACATATGACACGTTTTTACGATCTATAATTGCACTTAAATTTTTACGTTCCGTACACGTTACATTACGTTACTGTTACATTCCGTTACGGTAGCATAACTAGGGCTTAAAAAATAACATTATAATTCGGTGCGAATCGATATAATTTCATTTCTACAACTATTTGCACATACATTTTGTGAAAACAAGACATCTTTCAGTTTATTTATTATTTTATTTGGCAATGCATGTATACATACATGCACACACGTATACACGCATATGAGAATAAATTACATAGAGAAGAGAACAATACGTTCTCTGAGTATAATAAGTTCTCTGAGTACATGTTACTTTTTACCACCGAATAACCAGAAGGGAAACGAAAAGTTTGACGTTTACATAACTTTTATGAAAGGGACAGCAATATTACCAAAAAGTATTTCTGTCTCTGTCTGATTATTTTTGTTTTGTTTATTTATGTTTGTTAATTTTTAGGGTGGGTTTTTATTTTCTATTTTGGTAGAAATTGATGATATTTTTGTAGAATAATAGAATAGTTTTGAAAGGAAATGAACTGTTTTATTGGGGAAACGTAATACAGAACTAATGGATTTTTTTGACACCTTTCATCGATTGTCACTAACTTAGTATTTAATCAATTTAGAGGTATATTCACAAACTCCTGAAACAAAAAGTTATGAGTATATATTTTGTTATATTTTTCTTTTTACTTATCTTTTACACACGGAACTTGTTTCATTGTGAAGAGAAATTGCTAAGAGTTCGATTAATAATAAAAAAAATTACCGAATTTTAACTTTTTCATTCAAGAAATTAATAAATACTGATAATATACACAAAGTTCTGCAAGGAAAAAATTTTATGAGCAATATGTCTTATTTCATCTTGATGTATTTAACTTCTTACATATCTTTTGCACAAGAAACTATATTCATTATGACCAAAAACCAGTCACTTTTCGATTAATATTTAAATATTTTAGAACTTTTAAGATTTTCATTGAAGAAATTAAAAAATATTCCAAATTTGCTCTTTTTTAACACAAAATCAATGTTTGTTTACATTTAATTTTTGAACTTATCCGCCAGTTTTCACTCTGTATATCTGTTGCTTCTAACACATTAGCTTTGCAAAACTTATAATTCATTTTTTTCTCCCTCTAAAAACTTATGTAAAATAATGTTATGAGAGTTTGTCAAACGTCATTGCTTTCAATTCTGGTTATTCGGTGCATTTTACACTGTGTGTAACATCTTTATGTATTTATAGTCTTTGGTATAGATCTTTTCTTTGCCAAACTTCTTTGTAGTATTTGCAGTACTCATTGGTATTTGAAGTACTACGTGAAGTTTGGTGGTACTCATTGTACTCGACATGTTTTGTGCCGGTATTTTCGAGTTAGAAGGAAAGTTGAACATGTATTTATATGAAGCGAACGCAGTCAAATAACAACAAGAAGTTATTCGATAATTTTGTTGTTCTCAGAAAAAGTACTTTTCTTCTTCGGATACTTCGGATAAGTGTACATGTATGCTAGATTTTATGTATTTTTTGAAGTCAAATACATTTGTGCAGACCTTTAATATATAAACACTAATTAAAAACAATGATGCTCTTTGATTTGGTATTTCAAACAAACTAACTTATACACACATAAAAGTTAGTTTTGTTCATAAAACGGGGAGTTCCCATCTTATCTATTTCCATCATAGACATAGACGCCTTTTACACGTTCAAATTAGTTTGAAAATTAGATTGAGAAACTCTTTTGCATTTTCTTTTAAACTTTGTTTCGTTTTTGCACGTAAAAAATTACTTTGAGAAATTTTGTTTTCTTTTATCGCTGTTTTTGACAGTTGTAACTTTATTTGGCATTGTGATTTAGGTTCAAACACAAGACATGAATATTATATGAATATTATATTTGTTATTATATTATAATATATTAAATATAATATTTATTTATTTATTATATTTTTATATATAATATATTATATTTCACTTTTTTTAATTAATTGTTTGGCACTAAAATTTTTCTTTTGCAAATGTTTTGATTTCAAACACAAAATAAACAAAAAGTATTTTATTTTAAATAAGGGAGCTTTGACTGCAAACTACGAGTTATCTCATACTCACTAAACCACTTTTTCTTCTAAAAAACATCATTTTTGCTTTTTGATGATACCTACGATCTAAAAATAGAGTTTTTAGTAATATAATGTAAAAAAATCAAATTGTCATTTTTGGCCAGTTTTCTGAAAGTTGCAGCGGCAGTCAACATGTTAACTTCACTATGCGAAACAAAAAATAAAAGAAAATGTGAAATCAAATACAGCTATGTGTATAACGAATAAAGAACAAAGCAAGTTTGCGAGTACATGAAATTGTGAACTCACCCCCGCTCGTTTTCCCTTCACTCCAACAAACTCAAGAGTTTTCAAACTAGTTTGCAAACTAATTTGAACGTGCAAAAGGCGTCATAGACTACTAAGAATTCGTAACTGTAACATACATTTTGTAGTGTTGTATTTTGACAGTAAAACAATGAAAATGTTATTGTAGATATAAGATAAATTAAAAAATTTCGTTAAAATTTTTTTACGAAAACGTGTATAACGAATACCGTGTAAAACGGGGGATAGGTGTAAATACCAGCACATATAAAGCCCACTTCACACGGTAATACTTTACGTACGTAAAGTCTAATGAAAGAGTAAAATGAAATTCCATCCGTATGACAAAAAAGAGAATAAAAATCGTATAATTTATATTTTTGCGTTTACATGATCGGTATAAGACAATAACAAAGTAAAATAAAAACAGCTGTTACCCTTTTTTTCTATGTGTTTACATAAAAATACATCCCTGATCTAATGTTTTTTGAATCATTTCAAAAAAATGAAGAGAGCCATACGACTGTCAAACTTTTCATCTGTATTTTCTCTCAGTGTGTGATGGTTTCATTACATAGTACGTTTAGACGATCACATCCGTACTCTTCTACACAAAATTTTGACAGATCATATTACTTGTGGGACCGTGTAAAGTAGGCTTAAATAGTATTGAATACGAAAATCAAATTTATTCTCAATCCGGTATAAATCATTTATTACATATAAATTTCAATAATATATCATATAAAAAATTTATAATAATAGGCCATTTACACTACATCGAAATCTAGTACTTATGAGATTTCGAGCGAATTCCCATACAAAACGAAATCTACAAATCTAGTAGATTTCGGCAAAATCTACTCAAAATCTAGCAAAAATAAAAATGCAACTATGTGTTTTGCCAAATAGTATTTAAAAATACAACGCTGCGCAGGAAAAAAATGACAGTTCAATTTAAATTCATTTATTCTGCTAAAGGGTCCGCCAAATAATTTTTTTTTTATTTATTTTTTATTTTCTCAAATTTTTTTTTTTATTTGAAAGTACAATCCTCCCGGTTAATAATGGAAAATAAATGATTATGCGTTTTCGCGTCGCTAAGTGGGCCTGCGATCGACTTACAGAAGATGCCGATTTTGGCAAAAAAAATCATCTTTCCAGATGAAGCTCATTTTGATCTTGGCGGGTATGTAAACAAGCAAAATTGTCGCATTTGGGGCACAGAAAACCCGCATGCATACATTGAAAAGCCGACGCACCTAAAACGAGTCACTGTTTGGTGTGGATTTTGGTCCAGAGGCATAATTGGGCCACCTCGGAGCTGCGATTTGACACCGTTGGACTATTATTTGTGGGATGCCGTCGAAGATAAGTGTTACGCCGACAAGAAAGAGACAATATTCGTGAAGCCATTGGTGAAATACAGCTGCACACAATCGATAATTTGCTTAAAAATTGGACCGATCATGTAGGCTACTGCATGGCCAGCCGAGGCAGCCATTTGAATGAAATTATTTTCCATTATTAACCGGAAAGATTTTGCTTTCAAATAAAAAAAGAAATTTGAGAAAATATTCAGTACTTTTTTTAAAGCATTTTCAAAAAAAAAAAGTTATATGGCGGACCCTTTATTTAGCAATTGTATGTAGTAATACATTTACATTATTTTTTAAATCTTAGATTCTACAAATGCTGACGTTTTTTTTGCACCAACATTATTTCTGTTTGAATCTTATTTGCTCTTGATGAAAACAATAGTAAATGTCCCATATTTTTCATTTTTATTTTGTATTTGTAAACATTATTATTATTTGGAAATATTATTATTTTCTTTTAAATTTCAGTCAGCTGTTTTTGTTATTAAAATGAAATCTTGCTACTATCAAAAAAATCAAGTGTAAACGGTCTAGATTTTGAGCTAGATGTGAAATCTAATCTACTAGATTTCGGTGTAGTGTAAATGGCCTATAAATAAATTTCAGGATAATAAATTCTAATGGAGTCTGTCTGAAATGTTTTATATTTTTACCGGGTTCTTTTTTTGACATTTGAACATGAGTGATGGGGCTATTGAATGCAGAGTTTCATTTCGACACAAATGCCCTCTTTAGTACATTCATGTTTATTTATATAAAAACTTTAAATTGTTACATGTATATAATGAAATTTTTAATTTTAGATTAAAATAGTAATAAAAAAATTATTTTATAAGAAATAAATACTTATTGTTATGTTTCTATTGTGCTCACAATACAATTTTAACAAAATAAATAAATACTATGTATGTATTTTGAGTGACGAAGTGGTACGAATTCTCCTTTTTGGTAATTTAATATTGAAGCAGCCCACTATTTTAATTATTTTTATTACTATTTTTCAATATAATATTTTTATTATCAATTACCAATTAACCATTAACCATTTTATTATTATTGAAGCAGCCCATTATTTTAATTATCTTATTTTTATTACTATTTTTCAATATAACATTTTTATTATCAATTACCAATTAACCATTAACCATTTTATTAAATACAACCCTATGTAAATATTAACACATTTAAATACAAATCTATGTAAATATTAATACTTTCAAATACAACTCTATGTAAAATTTAGTATATAAGAGGCGGCATTTTCATGAATAAATCGCATTCTGCCTTCTACCCACAGGTAGGAAGGATTGTACTTTCAAATAAAAAAAGAAATTTGAGAAAATATTCAGTAGTTTTTTTTTAAAGCATTTTCAAAAAAAAATTTATTTGGCGGACCCTTTAGCAGAATGGAATGGGTACATATTTTTAAATTGAACTGTCATTTTTTTCCTGCGCAGCGTTGTATTTTTAAGTACTATTTGGGAAAACACATAGTTGTATTTCTATTTTTACTCGATTTTGAGTAGATTTTGCCGAAATCTACTAAATAAGTAGATTTTGTTTTGTATGGGAAATCTAGTTAAAATCAACTAGATTTGGCTCGAAATCTCATAAGTACTAGATTTCGCTGTAGTGTAAATGGGGTATAATTATTATTATGATTGTCTGTACACATAACAATCATAAAAATTCTGAAATATAATAAATAAATAATATGTATTTTTAGTGGCAATGTAACGCAAATGCCCTTTTTGTACTTTCCTATTTGTATATAAATGTTTTTAATCTTTAATATTTTTAAATGCATATTCCTGATTCTAATGTGTAAATAACGCGGTGCGACAGTGAAAATACACCCGAGTAACTACATAGTCTACGTTGTTCAGTTAGTTGAGTAGAATTCAAAAATACCTTCTTATTTTTCTCGAACCCTCCAAACTTGTTTTATTTGACAAAAACTGTTTTTTTTTACCTTACGTACAAATTTTTGGATTACTCAAACATTTCCGACCCGATTTCTAAAATTTAAATCTTGTTAGAAAGGGGAGAGATGGACCTTAAAAACGGTATACACGTATCTATTATTCGACTTAATATGCTATGAGATTTGATAAGGCGAACGTGGAAAATTCAAATTTTTTTCATATTTTTTCAAGTTTGTCTATTCATAGTAGCAAACTTTAATAAAAAAAATATAAGATAAGTGATAATATTCTTAAAGTCTATTCTCTTGTGAAGAGATTGAGTCATCATTTGATAAAATTGTATAAAAATTACCATAGTTATTACTTAAAGAGTCTAACAGCCGAATGATATTTTTTATAGATGTCATCTCATCAAATGAACTTTTAGTTCAAAAATTTTCAGAATTTTTGATGGATCCTGATTGTTTATCACAAAATGTGTCAATTTCACGTTTGCACGACTTCCGGAAGTCGGCTAATATTTGTGTTTTTTGCAAATATTATTATTTCTCTTTGCGCAAACATTGGCCAACTTCTGGTGGTCGCTCAAACGTGAAATTGACATATTTTCCGATAAACAGTCAAGATCCATTAAAAATTCTGAAAATTTTTGAACTAAAAGTTCATTTGATGAGGTGACATATATAAAAAATATAATGATCAAACGAAATGCCAATCTCTTCACAAGATAATGCACTTTCAGAATGTCATCACTTATTTCATATTCTTTATCTAAAGTTTGCTACTATGAACGGACAAACTTGAAAAAATATGATAAAAATTCGCATTTTCCAAGTTTACCTCATCAAAACTCATAGCATATTAAGTCAAATAATAGATGTATGTATACCGTTTTAAAGGTCCATTTCTCCTCTTTAAATTTTAGAAATCGGGTCGGAAATGTTTGAGTAATCCAGAAATTTGTACGTAAAGTCAAAAAAACAGTTTTTGTCAAATAAAACAAGTTTAGAGGGTTCGAGAAAAATAAAAAAAATATTTTTGAGATCTACTCAACAAAACTCACAACCTACACTATGTCATTAGCCGGGTGTATTTAATTTTTTTTATTTTGTCGCATAGTGTAATTATAAGAGTATTTTTTATTATTACTATTCTATCTAGAGGTATTGTTTTGAAATTTAATGAAAAAAAACAAAAAATTTATTTTGAATAAAACAAAATTCGACTGTACTTATATCTAAATTCCGTAAATATTGACTCAGATTAAGTCAACAATGTAATATTCTATAATATTACAAGAATAAATATTTGTAATAACATAAAACTTAAGAAGCAAATATAGCTTCTTCCAAATAAAAGTATCCAATTGGTATTTTTGAATTTTGCTTTATCTTAACAACACTCATCACTGTTCTGAACAACAGACTTCGTGAAATGTATGTATACCAATTTCTTTGCATTGTGTTGTGTTCGTTTGTGTGTTGCTTTGTGTTTTCTTTCGTTTTTATTTCCATTCTTCGTTGACATATGTCCCGTTTTTAACGTTTCTATAACTACACAAACGTTCTTAAGTCTACGTACGTTACGATTTTACGTTTCTTACTTATGCATAACCAGCCCATATGCTAAAAAGAGAACATTCGGTACGTTACGTTCCTTTCGGCTCACTGGCACTTAACACACGACCGTTTTTGTCGACGATTATTTATATGAATTTGTATGAAAAAAATCGTAAAGAAGCAATTCTGTTTCATCTCTAACTTTTATAAATGATGTATTACTTTGCACAGTACGAAATGCAACTCCACTGCAAAGAAAACCCTGAAAAATGTTACTCTACAAGAAATGAATGACCGAAACTAACACATACACAACTTACTTACTACTTACTACACATGTAATTTTTATTTGACTTTTTATGCTTCAGAGTTGTATTTGTTAATACACCTGTACCTCGGTTTACGCGGAACTCGGATTACGCGGTTTAGAATTTACCGTTTTTTAAAATGAAGAAAAAATTTTTTTTTACTTATATTCTATTCAAACTAAAACTAATTCAACTATTGCACAATCTAATGAGATGACTTTATCCAGTGATGAGTCGGAAATCATAGAAATTCGTAAAAAAAGACTTGTTGTTGAAAATGATAGCGGTTAAGTTAGCTTAAAAATTTTATGTTTTGTGTAATGAGGTACATAGTATATGTATGTGTATTTTTTAATGAAATAAATGGTTATGTTTTTTTTACTTATGTAAATCGTACTTTAATAAATTATTAAGAGTATAAAACTATATATTTTTTTTCAATGAAAAAGGTTTTTTACAGTAGGTATTCGCTTTACGCGGTTTTTCCATACAAAAATGTAAATTTCGATTTATGCGAATTGGCCAGGAACGTATCTACCGCGTAAATCGAGGTACAGATGTACATCAAAAACACATCACTGTTGACTGTCAAATGACCTGTAAATTTATTAAGATGCCTTTTGCACGTCGAAATTAGTTTCGAAACAAGTTTGAAAAACCTCTGCATTTTCTTTTAAACTTTCTTTCGCTTTTGCACGTAAAAAATTAATTTGAGAAATTTTGTTTTCTTTTATCTCGTCGTTCTGCTGTTTTTGACAGTTGTAACTTTAATTGGCATTGTGATTTAGGTTCAAACACAAGACATGAATATTAAATGAATATTATATTTGTTATTATATTATAATATATTATATATTTATGTATTACTAGCAGATTGTACCCGGCGTTGCGTGGGTTATGGAGTTTGGATTAGTCTAAAAATGAAAAATGTTTTTAAATTAAAAAAAAACAGTGATTATTTGAAACCGGTTTTGAAACCGGTTTCTTAAAAAATGCAATTTTTCAAATTATTCGGAAACCGGTTTAACAAACAACCCAGTTTTTTGAATACTCGAAGTCCTAAATATAAATGCACTCAATTTGCCCGTTTTTGGTCCCTTTCCCCCTTTTTGGACCTCTTTTGGTTCAACTTTAGAAACGGAACACCTCCAGTAGCTATTTGGGAAACTTAACCAAGCTAAATCGTAAAAAATTTCCTATAAAACAGATAAAATACAGCATTTATGCATAAAAGTATTAATTTGTACCCATTTTTCTCCCTTTGTCCCATTTTTTTCCCCTTTGGGTCAAAATTTTGAAAAGATTTATTACCTATAACCTGCACCGACAAAAGCTCGATCAATATCCCAAATTTCAAGAAAATCGGTTCAGGCGTTCAGGAGTTAGTGGCTATGCACTCAATTTGCCCGTTTTGGCCCCTTTCCCCCTTTTTGGACCTCTTTTGGTTTAACTTTAAAAACGGAACACCTCCAATAGCTATTGGGAAACTTAACCAAGCTAAATCGTAAAAAATTACCTTTAAAACAGATAAAATACAGCATTTATGCATAAAAGTACTAATTTTTGCCCATTTATTCTTCCTTTGTCCCATTTTTTCCCCTTTTTTGTCAAAATTTTATAGCCTATAACCTGCACCGACAAAAGCTCGATCCATATCCCAAATTTCAAGAAAATCGGTTCAGGCGCTCAGGCGTGATTTGCTAACAAACAAACCAACAAACAAACAGACTTACAGACAGATTTATAATATATATTATACCCCATTTACACTACAGCGAAATCTAGTACTTATGAGATTTTGAGCCAAATCTACTTGATTTTAACTAGATTTCCCATATAAAACAAAATCTACTTATTTAGTAGATTTCGGCAAAATCTACTCAAAATCTAGTAAAAATAGAAATACAACTATGTGTTTTGCCAAATAGTACTTAAAAATACAACGCTGCGCAGGAAAAAAATGACAGTTCAATTTAAAAACATGTACCCATTCTGGGGTATGGGTCCGCCAAAAAACTTTTTTTTTTTTGAAAATGCTTTAAAAAACTACTGAATAATTTCTCAAATTTCTTCTTTTATTTTTATTAATCCTTCCGGTTAATAATGGAAAATAAATGATTATGCGTTTTCGCTTCGCTAAGTGGGCCTGCGGTCCACTTACAGAAGATGCCGATTTTGGCAAAAAAAATCATCTTTTCAGATTAAGCTCATTTTGATCTTGGCGGGTATGTAAACAAGCAAAATTGTCGCATTTGGGGCACAGAAAACCCGCACGCATACATTGAAAAGCCGACGCACTCAAAACGAGTCACTGTTTGGTGCGGATTTTGGTACAGAGGCATAATTGGGCCACCTCGGAGCTGCGATTTGACACCGTTGGATTATTATTTGTGGGGTGCCGTCAAAGATAAGTGTTACGCCGACAAGCCAGAGACAATTGACGCTTTAAAGGACAATATTCGTGAAGCCATTGGTGAAATACAGCTGCACATAATCGATAATGTGGTTAAAAATTGGACCGATAGTGTAGGCTACTGCATGGCCAGCCGAGGCAGCCATTTGAATGAAATTATTTTCCATTATAAACCGGAAGGATTGTACTTTCAAATAAAAAAAGAAATTTGAGAATATATTCAGTAGTTTTTTAAAGCATTTAAAAAAAAAAAGTTATTTGGCGGACTCTTTATTTAGCAATTGTATGTAGTAATACATTTGCATTATTTTTTAAATCTTATATTCTACAAATGCTGACGTTTTTTTTTTGCACCAACATTATTTCTGATTGGATCTTATTTGGTCTTGATGAAAACGATACTAAATGTCCTATATTTTTCATTTTTGTTTCGTATTAAACTAAATTTGGAAATATATTATTTTCTTTTAAATTTCAGTCAGCTGTTTTTGTTATTAAAATGAAATCTTGCTACTGTCAAATAAATCCAGTGTAAACGATCTAGATTTTGAGCAAGATTTGAAATCTAATCTACTAGATTTCGCTGTAGTGTAAATGGGCTATTAGGATTATTTTTTGTAGTATCTAAAATTAATTACAGTGTAGATTAAATCCAATCTGGCATCACTGTTATTACAGCTGTCAATGTGGATGATCACGTTTTTTCGATCATTCTAGATTCTTCCTTTTTTAAAGCTGGTTGTTGATTCTTACATTTTTAAGAGAATACAATTTTATACTTACTGAACTATTCAATGACTTTTATTTTGGCTAATATATACAACGGTTACAAGAGTTGGCGACGAGAGTAAAGCAGTAATAATAAATAAGGAATACAATCGACTAACACAAGATGGATGCAGCGCAATTTACCGAATTTATGAACGTTCAAAGGCAGATGATGACGCAATTAATGCAAATGAATAGGCGGGCTCCTGAACCAGTGCAGGGAGGCAACATCAACACTGCAATTGTGCCAAATTTTGAAATGTTCGATGCTGCAAAAGAAAACTATAAAAATTATATTGATAGATTCACAAATTACGTGAAAATGAAAAACGTCGATGGAGATAAAGAATATTGCAAAAAATTATTATTGAATTCAATCGGAGCGAAAAACTTCAATCTGCTGTCAGCATTGTCAGTGCCTAAAACACCAACAGAGCTGGAGTATGACGAATTGCTGAGAATTCTAGGTGAACATTTAGCTCCAAAGAAGAATATTCTTGTGGCAAAACATAAATTTTTAATAAAATATCAAAGTGAAATACAATCGATAGCCGAATATGTCGCTTCACTACGCATGGAAATGAATGAGTGCGATTTTATTTCACCATATGAGTGCAAGGTTTCTTTGGCTGATATATTCCTGACGGCACAATTTATTAGAGGCATCCGTGACAACAGTATTCGTGAACAACTCTTACAATCTGGTTCCTTAAAATTTGAGGATATTTTGTCGAAAGCAGTGGCGCTGGAAGCCGCAAAAATGGACGCCAGAGAGTTAGCTACTCATTCAACAGGTAATACACAAGAAGTTAATAAAATTTCTGGTAATGGGAAAATGATTAAACCATTCCATAAGGGTGAACAGAAAAAATTTCAGCAAAAATCATCGAAGATAAATTATGAAAAATTAGGTATTGCAGGCCTATGTCTCCGTTGCGGTAAAAACAATCATTTTGCATCTGATTGTAATTCGAAAAAATATAATTTGAAATGCACTTTATGCAATAAAAAAGGTCATGTAGCAAAGGTTTGCATAACCTCTCTTTTGGCGAATGGTCCTAATGCCGGTCTTAAAAACAAACCCTATTCAAAGGGAAATTATACAAATCAAATTCAAAACTACGATTCACAGTACGGAATCTATAGAGTAGTCGACGTAGTATATCGAAATGATTATGCACAATCAAATTCTGAACGTTATTATGCGAAAATTTATATTGAAGGTAGAATGATGAAATTTGAAGTGGATTCTGGGTCTGGTTACTCGTTCTTACCCAGAAGCCAATTCAATGAACTTAAGTTGTTGGACAGGCTAACACCAACAAATATCGTGTTTAGATCGTACACTCGAAATAAATTTGTTCTGGATGGCAAAGTGCGAGTTACCGTTAAGTACAATGAAACATCAATCACTGATGATATACAGTATTTCCCGGATATATGCACTTTCAAAAATGCTTACAAGACGGTGCTTATAAGCGGGTGATTCTTATATCGAAATCTCGCATAGTGGACATCAAATGCATTAATACAAGTCTGTGTTAAAATTCCATTTTATTATTTTTTATTAAACAAAAGCAAAAAACAACTCATTTATAACACAATATAAAAAAAAAAAACAAAACAAAAAATCTGTTGACAAAAAAACATTACATATGTTTATAAATCGTCGTTGAAAATCCAAAAGTACATAACATCAGTTTTTAAAACTTTATAGGAGAAAAAAAAACACGATACGTTATTATTATTATTGATAAGTTACTTTGAATAATGGATATAAAAACGTAATTTTTTACAAAGAGTTCTAAAATTTTTTAGAGGTATGTAGTTTTGTCTAACAAATCAGAATCAATAAAAGCCACGATTACGATTTTTTGATGGTACGTACTTTTGGGTTTTCAACGACGATATGTAGATATACTTAAGTCTAAGGAACTGAAATCGATTACATACATACATGTACCGATTATGTTTTTAAGAAAGTGTTGCCATAACAAATTTTAATGCCGCTGAATAATTTTATTGCCATTCAAAATAATTGTGACCGGGTGCATATAAACGAATTTTTTTTAGAGAAAATTTAAATTATGAGGTAAAATTATTTGTGTTTATAAGCGGGGAGTGCTTATAAGCGGGATGCATATATCGAAATATTTTCAGTCTATTGTTAAACAAAAATCAAGTTTGCATAAATTTTGGTGCTATTAAGCGGGGAGTTCTTATATCCGGGGTGCTTATATCCGGGGAATACTGTATATGTGGTTCCAGATTGGTGTACACCACTAATAGGTCGCACGTGGATACGCCGACTTGGCATTAATTTAAAAGACTTGGATGAACCAACTTTTAATCAGATAGAGGTGAATTCTGTTAAAGTGTCTGATGACGTACAACAATTAATACCCGAGTTTCCAAGTGTTTTTGAACAAAGGATTGGGTGCATTCCTAACTACAAAATATCATTAAAATTACGTGATAATGCTACACCAGTCTACACAAAGGAACGTCAAATTCCGTAGAAAAATCCGGAATTATAACAAAAACGGCACATAGTGATTGGGGTTCGCCATTAGTAGTAATTCCAAAGGCTGATGGAGGAGTGCGCTTATGCGTTGACTATAAAGTCGGCATTAATGGGAGACTCGTAGATGCACACTACCCCATCAGGAAAATAGATGAGATTCTAAATAGTCTTAGAGACTCTAAATATTTCTGTTTGGACCTATACAAGGCATACTTACATGTTCCGGTCGATGAGAAGTCCAGCGTAATTCAAATCATTTCTACACGGAAAATCTAGAGCCGAGTGCATGGCCAATTTAAAATCATGTTTAGTTCAATTGCAAAAATACGATTTACATTTAAACGTTTCGAAATGTTCGTTTTTCGAAAGTCGAATAGAAATTTTGGGTCATACCATACAATTCAACAAGATTCAAAAATCTCCTTCAAAGGTAACCGCTATTTTAAAAATGCTAATACCCAAATGCGCAGATGATGTCCGTAGTTTCCTTGGTATGGTTACGTACTATTCAAGATTCATACACAATGCTTCAACAATAACAACCCCTTTAAGACAATTATTGCAAAAAAAGACAACTTTTAAATGGACGGCTGATTGTCAAAATTCATTCAACAGACTGAAAAATGAAATTGCAAGCGACCGTGTACTTATGCCTTATAATCCAGAACTGATGGTCCAACTTGCGTGTGATGCTAATCCCACAGGGATAGCGGGAGTCTTATCACATATCTTAGGTGGTGAGGAAAGGCCTATTGCATTCGCCTCGAGGTCTTTAACGCAGGCTGTACAAAATTATTCGCAATTAGACCGCCAAGCTTTGGCGATCATATATGCCGTTCAACATTTCCATCAGTACCTTTTTGGCCGATTCTTTAAACTGGTAACAGACAACAAACCTTTGGCGCGAATTTTCCATCAGGACTCAAAGCTTCCTTTGATAACATCAGCACGTCTTCAACGTTACGCTGCTTTTTTATCTGGTTATAATTATGACGTAGTTACGAAAACGAGTGAAGAAAACATCAGTGCCGATTGCTTTTCGAGAGCACCTATAGATACAGGTATGAATAATCAAAACTTTATCCTTATCCTTACCTTATCGATCGTATTTGCACATCAACTATAAATCAAATTAATTCAAATAAATTAAACTTTAATTCAATTCAATTCGATTCGAAACAGAAAAAGATGCCGATCTTGCAAAAATTTTGAGAAATTTAAAAAATTCTAACATTATTGATTCCGAATATACAATTGATTGCGACATATTGTTCAGAGGAAAAAGGGTAATGGTTCCAACTACGTTACAACAAGCTGTATTAGAGAAACTACACCATACACATATTGGTAGAACCAAAATGAAACAGCTGGCGAGATGTTATGTGTATTGAAAATCAATTGAAAAGGATATAGAAAAGTACGTACGCTCCTGTTCCGCATGTGCATCCGTAGGAAAGATCCTCCAAAAGCAGTACTTCATCCGTGGGAGGAACCGGAACATAATTGGCAACGTATACATATCGACTACGCAGGTCCTTATCAGGGACACCATTTCCTCGTTGTTATTGATTCAAAGTAGAGGTGGGGGTGACCACATCTGCACCAACATCAAATTCGACCATAGAAATTCTAAATAATATTTTTGCGAGAAATGGGTAACCTGACGTCATGGTTTCGGACAATGCAACCATTTTTAAAAGTGAGGAATTCACAACATTTTGTAACGATTCCGGTATATATCAGAAATTTATAGCTCTAGGCCATCCAGCCACAAATGGATTGGCTGAGAGAAACGTCCAGACACTCAAACAACGCTTAGCTGCAATGGTCAACGATTCATCACCAATTTCGAAGAAAATTCGATAAATTTTATTCAGATACAGAGCAACACCTCTTCGTAATGGTAAAACACCTTCAGAAATGTACCTCGGAGGACAAATCAGGATTAAATTGGATGCATTGAAACCGTCAAATTCGGGTAAAAGTTCTCTACTTCAAGGTAAAGTCCGAAGTTTAAGTGAGGGAGACCGAGTTCATGCCCGATATTACTCCTCTAATAAACCTTTATGGAAACTGGGTGTCATTCTAAAAAAAATAGGTCTTCTACATTACATCGTCAAACTGGATGATGGGTTCGTTTTTAAGCGTCATATAAATCAGCTTCGTTTAACCGATATTAAAATTAAAGATACATTAGATAGTCAACATTCAGATTCAAATACATCAAATGGAGGCCAAGAAGTTGAGGAACAAATGCAATATTATCCATTTATATTGCCAACGACTAAAGCAACTGTACCAATTACTAAGGAAGTACCAAGCAGTTCAAGAACTCCAACAGAAACTTGTGAGTCTACTGAGAACAACCAAAACCCAATTTCAAGTCATAATCCGGAAACACAACAAAGTCAACGGTCCAGCCGACCCGTACGAAGATGCCGTAAACCACCTCAGTATTTAGATGACTATATAATGGACTGATTATGGATCTCAAAATAAGTGAGGGAGAATTGTAGTATCTAAAATTAATTACAGTGTAGTTGATTAAATCCAATCTGGCATCACTGTTATTACAGCTGTCAATGTGGATGATCACGTTTTTTCGATCATTCTAGATTCTTCCTTTTTTAAAGCTGGTTGTTGATTCTTACATTTTTAAGAGAATAAAATTTTATACTTACTGAACTATTCAATGACTTTTATTTTGGCTAATACATACAACAGTTACAACATTTTTTAATATATTTACCTTATTTAAATTATATTCTTTTTGATATATAAGAAAATTTACGATTACGAGAACAATAAATGAAAAAGATAATGTAAACCAATAGTTTAATGGAGAACTGAGACGATTAAAAACAGAAAAGGTAATTAAATATCAGATTGCAAAAATGGAAAATACGGAAGTAGCATGGGCTAATTACAAAATAATTAGAAATATATATAAAACTAAAATTGAGTTCGAAAAGAACAATTTTGTTAATAAGAAAATAAGTAATGCCAAAGACCAGAAACAAATGTGGAAGGAGATAAAAAACTTAGTCCTTGAGAAAAATAAAACTGTGATAAAAAATGTGATATTTTATGGAATAGAATATAAGAATGACGACCACCAAATAGCAACTCAATTTAATAATTACTTTGTAGATAGTATTAAGTCAATTAACAATACAATGGAAGATGTGCAATATGTAAACAATTTACCTGTGATAACAAATAGATTTAAATTCCGTGCAATAACAACTCAAGAAATTAAAAATATCTGCAAGAGTATGAAAAATAAGCCAGACTACAACAATGTTGCAATTAAAATTATATTGGATAACTGGAATATATTGGGGACAAAAATACGTGATATTAGAAATATGTCAATGTGGACAGGAGTATTTCCAAATAACTGGAAAATCTCTATGATATCCCCGGTAGAAAAAATTTTAAAATACAACAAATGTGATGAGTTCCGCCCAATAAATACACTAAAAACCTGCAAAAAAATAATGGAAAAGTAATTAAGGAACAACTAGAAGCATATATGGAGCGACATAATTTATTCACAAAATATCAGGCAGGGTTTAGAAGAAATTCCTCATGCGAAACAACGGTAAATTATTTGATAAACAAATGGAAATTTATAGGAAGAAAGAAAAAAATATTGGCAATATTTTTAGATTTCAAAAGAGCACTTGAAACAATTGACAGAGGAATACTTATTCAAAAATTAAATATGTATGGCATTAAGGAAAGTGAACTTGAGTGGTTTAGATCATACCTTACAGATAGAAAGCAAATGACAAAACTAAATGTTACAAAATCTGGTGAAGTGAATAATGGATTTGGAGTACCTCAAGGTTCTATATTGGGAGCTTTGCTATTTATAGTCTACATAAATGATATGCCACGAATACTCAAAAGATGTAAAATTATACTATATGCAGCAGACACCTTAATATATGCGGAAGGAGAAACGGATGAGCAATGCAAACAATATTTACTACACGACATAAATAACATAAATTATTGTCTAAAGATGAATAAACTGAAGCTAAATGAAAGCAAAACTAAGTTACTTCAAATAAACATGAATGATGATTCAGTAATTAAAATAAATAATGAAACGATTGAAAAAGTTAATAGAATAAAATACCTCGGGTTTATAATAGATAAGGACTTAAAATTAAATGAACACATTGATTACATATGCAAAAAAATTGGATTCCTAAAACGAATTAGAAATAAAATATCGATATTGACTGCAATTAATATATATAACACAATGATAAAACCGCATTTTGAATTTGGATCTACAATTTTATATACCTGCTGCTCAACAACACAAATAGAAAAACTGCAAAAATTGCAAAATGAGATCAATACTTAAATATAACCGACACACTCCAATTCAACTTATGCTAGACACACTAAAATGGTTAAATATCCAACAGAGACTGGTCCTTAACACCTTACAATTTATTCAAAGAATGAAAATGGCAACTTGGATAGGTAAGAGATGTTCAACCGTATCACCTGCGAAACACTGGAGATTTTCGTCTATCAATGGCGACAACAACATCCATGCTGAGGTCACTTTTTTTCAAAGGACTTAAACTTTTCAATGTGCTACCGGAATTCATAAAGGCAGAAAGAAATTTTAATTTATACAAAAGAAATATTGTTCAATTTGTAAGGAATAACGAGATTAATAATATTTAGTAAAATAATTTTGTTTTTCAAAATGTTTAAAGTATTATGAATACTACTAAATAAATAAATAATAATAATATATATATGTAAATTAAAAAATTAAATTATGTTCTTTTTTATTTTTTCACTTTTATTAATTAATTGTTTAGCACTAAAATTTTTCTTTTGCAAATGTTTTGATTTCAAACATAATAAATAAATAAAGTTTGCTACTATGAACGGACAAACTCGAAAAAAAGTAATGTTATTTTAAATAAGGGATCTTTATATTAACACCTTGACTGCCAACTGCGAGTTATCTCATACTCACTAAACCACTTTTTCTCCTAAAAACATAATTTTTGCTTTTTGATGATACCTACGATCTAAAAATAGAGTTTTTAATAATAAAGGGTGATTTTTTAGCTATTATCTTTTTGGCAACACTGGTTTAAACAGCTCACACACGTTTCGTATTTTGTTTCACTGTCAAACATCTTCAGTTTGGTCTATAATTTAACCATGAATCGTCTTACAAACGAACAACGCTTGCAAATCATTGAATTTGGCATCATTGGACCGTACTTCTTCAAAGATGCTGCAAATCGTAACGTAACTGTGAATGGTGAGCGCTACCGTGAGATGATATCCAACTTTTTTTGACCATAATGCAAGAGCTTGACTTGCATGACATGTGGTTCCAACAAGACGGTGCCACATGCCACACAGCATGCGTAACAATGGCCTTATTGAGAGGCGAGTTCGGTGAACATTTTATTTCACGTTCGGGACCGGTCAATTGGCCGCTTAGATCGTGCGATTTAACGCCTTTAGACTATTTTTTGTGGGGCTATGTTAAAGCTCATGTCTATACAGACAAGCCCGCTTCAATTGACGCATTGGAAGACAACATTGAAGCATTTATTCGTGAGATACCGGTCGAAATGTTGGAAAGAGTATGCCAAAATTGGACTAAGCGGATAGACCATTTGAGGCGCAGTCGCGGTCAACATTTGCATGAAATAATCTTCACACATTAAATTATATTGACCGTACTATCGATTCAAATAAAGATTTCATGCATTTTTCTGAATTTTATGTGTTTTTTTTAATTTTCTATAGCTATTAAAAAATCACCCCTTATAATGTGAGAAAATCAAATTGTCATTTTTGGCCAGTTTTCTGAAAGTTGCAGCAGCAGTCAACGCGTTAACTTCACTATGCGAAACAAAAAATAAAAGAAAATGTCAAATAAAATGTGAAATCAAATACAACTCTGTGAATATACGAATAAAGAACAAAGCAAGTTTGCGAGTACATGAAATTGTGAAATCCCCCCTGCTCGTTTTTCCCCTCTCTCTCACAAACTCAAAAGTTTTCATTCTTGTTTCGAAACTAATTTCGACGTGCAAAAGGCGTCTAATTTCAAAAATTCAATCGTAATAGGCTTTGAAATCAAAAATTTATAGCGTCTTATGACGAAAATTTTAATTGTGATCTTTGTTCTTCTTTCAAACAAATCGAACAACACTGCTGCGAAGTTTTCTTCATTCATTGTGAAAAAATATAAATGAAATAATTTCTTATAGGCCATTTACACTACACCGAAATCTAGTAGATTAGATTTCAAATCTAGCTCAAAATCTAGACCGTTTACACTTGATTTTTTTGACAGTAGCAAGATTTCATTTTAATAACAAAAACAGCTGACTGAAATTTAAAAGAAAATAATAATATTTCCAAATAATAATAATATTTCCAAATACAAAATAAAAATGAAAAATATGGGACATTTACTATTGTTTTCATCAAGAGCAAATAAGATTCAAACAGAAATAATGTTGGTGCAAAAAAAACGTCAGCATTTGTAGAATATAAGATTTAAAAAATAATGTAAATGTATTACTACATACAATTGCTAAATAAAGGGTCCGCCAAATAACTTTTTTTTTTTTGAAAATGCTTTAAAAAAAAGTTCTGAATATTTTCTCAAATTTCTTTTTTTATTTGAAAGCAAAATCTTTCCGGTTAATAATGGAAAATAATTTCATTCAAATGGCTGCCTCGGCTGGCCATGCAGTAGCCTAAATGATCGGTCCAATTTTTAAGCAAATTATCGATTGTATGCAGCTGTATTTCACCAATGGCTTCACGAATATTGTCTCTGGCTTGTCGGCGTAACACTTATCTTCGACGGCACCCCACAAATAATAGTCCAACGGTGTCAAATCGCAGCTCCGAGGTGGCCGAATTATGCCTCTGGACCAAAATCCGCACCAAACAGTGACTCGTTTTAGGTGCGTCGGCTTTTCATTGTATGCGTGCGGGTTTTCTGTGCCCCAAATGCGACAATTTTGCTTGTTTACATACCCGCCAAGATCAAAATGAGCTTCATCTGGAAAGATGATTTTTTTTGCCAAAATCGGCATCTTCTGTAAGTCGATCGCAGGCCCACTTAGCGAAGCGAAAACGCATAATCATTTATTTTCCATTATTAACCGGAAGGATTGTACTTTCAAATAAAAAAAGAAATTTGAGAAAATAAAAAATAAATAAAAAAAAGTTATTTGGCGGACCCTTTAGCAGAATGAATGAATTTAAATTGAACTGTCATTTTTTTTCCTGCGCAGCGTTGTATTTTTAAGTACTATTTGGCAAAACACATAGTTGCATTTCTATTTTTGCTAGATTTTGAGTAGATTTTTCCGAAATCTACTAGATTTGTAGATTTCGTTTTGTATGGGAAATCTAGTTGAAATCAACTGGATTTCGCTCGAAATCTCATAAGTACTAGATTTCGATGTAGTGTAAATGGCCTATTAACAAAATTAAAAAAACGTTTAAATTTTATTGGAAAAATGTCGCTTGTGAAAATAAAAACAGAGCCTATAGGAGCTAATGATGGAAATTCGGTAAGAACTTTCTCACAAGAGAGATGAATGCAGAAGAGAGAAGCAGCGAAGTCTCGGCCATTATCTGCAGAGCAAAATTAATTATAAGCATTCATGTTTTTAAACAAAAGTATATTTCATTTATTCCAGAATGAAACTAATACTGAAACTCCTTCCTCCTCGGGAGAAACCGGGGAGGAATTTGACAATAAAATGCAAATAGATCGCACTAAGCGTTTTGAATTTTTGTTCAAACAAATTGAAATTTTTACACATTTAATCAACAACAGCATTAAATCGAGTCCTACAAAACCCAAGGGAAGACCTAATACTGAGTAAGTGTCTTTATAATATTATTTAACCTATGTGGAGACGTTTAATGTTTTGTTATAGTTTCAGCCGCCACCATAGAAAAACGGAAGGAGAAGAAGACGAAGAACTTTTGGTTGCCTATGCTCAGGATAATGAAATCTTTCGTTTTGAAAGTTCACCCAGTTATATTAAGAATGGCGAATTACGTGACTATCAGATACGTGGATTAAATCGGATGATATCGTTGCATGAGAATGGCATTATTATTATTATTTATTATTATTATATTTAGTATTATTATTAGTATTATTATTATTATTACAATTCTTATAATTTTATTATTTATTATATACTATTACTATTATTATATACCATTATTATTTTTATTTTGTTTTATATTGTTTTTTTTTTATTTATTTTTGAATTATAAAATAAAATATATTTGTTGTAATAAAAATTAATGAAAACAAAAAAACATTTTTCTTTTGCAAAGAGGTATATCAATTTATTCACCAAGTTTGACTAGTCAAATGAGTAGTCAACAGTGACCTAGTTTTCAACACTTTTGATGAGTCAACTTTGACTGGTATGTGCATCAAGTTTGACTAGTCAACTGTGACTACTCAACTAGTCATTTGTGACTTAAAAACAGCGAAGGAGTGAGCAGGTTAGATATATGTTTTACAGTCGAAAGAATTCATATGTTAGAAAGAGAAGCAAAATCACATGTACACGAATGTTTACGTCAAGTTCAAGGTAAATTCATAAAAGGTAGGAGCATTTCTACTTCTTTTGATTTTTATGTCATGCTTAATTATGCAATAGTGGGGCACCTAAAAATTAAAAAAAAATTATTCCATGCAGTCAATAACATTTCCACTTTATGTAAAGAACATGTTTTTATATGGCCATCGAGAAAAATGGCAGATGCAAACGTTATTTGTTATTGGTCATATTTTGGCACCTAGTTGGAGAGACCGAAATCTTTTTTTGGGTAATTCATCAGTCTCGTCTAAATAAATATAAATATAGTAAATCTATGCTGTAGTTTAAAAGATATATGTATTTAGTGTTAAAGGCTTAAATATTATTAATCATCTTGCAAAAATTTTAATAAAATTGGCTTTGAAATAGTAATCCTGATGAATTTCTAGAGTGCGTATCGTTAAGGATACATCCGGTACATATAAGGGTTTATAAATGCGAAAATGATTATCGAAACAAAACACACAAAAAAACAACAAAATTTTGACATTCCAAATATCGTTAGCTGTTGAGATAAGGCTACCTTCTATGAATATGCCTTGGTCAAGTTTTTTACATTGCCCTTAATAACTTGATGGGAACTTGTGACTAGTTTATACGTCACAATTGCCGGTCAAATGACTAGTCATGTTCTGGTAGGGTTACATACTCAAAAACATGAAAATCTTATGCATCATGTTAGTTTTTCGTTTATTGTCGACTACTTATTCTAACCAATTTTTTTTTTTTTGCAATAAATTAAAAAAATAATTACAAATTATATTATAAGCAACATAAACTATAATTATCATGTTTCATGTATATAAAACTTCTTTTGAAAAAATACTACGTTTGCAACAACTCTGTAGAATCTAACAAATTTTAAGTTTGCGTTTTTGTTACGCACTAATGCGCTTAATTAAGAAAGCGTTTTTCCGCTTATTTCTTTTGTGATCTTAGCATTATGCCTAAACCTTGGCATGTGTAGATTTTAGTTCTTGTATTGCGAATTATTTTTTGCCTAAATTTTTAAAATTGTAAGTTAATCTACATATGTATATATTTGTAACGAATTATATTACAACTTATATAACAGAAAAAAAAAAATCGTTCATAGCTTAAAATGGAAGAGTATGCCAGGGAGCCCTGTCCGTTTCGAATTGTAGATGACTGTGGTGGAGCTTTTGCAATGGGTTGCATCGGAGGCGGTATATTTCAAGCTATAAAAGGATTTCGAAATGCTCCTTCAGGTGTAAACAAAAGAATAGTAAGTATTTTTTAGAATTTTTCAACCACAAATATATTCAGAATAGCCATGTTTGACATGGTTTTAATGGTTAAACTCAGGGCGAACTCAATAAGGTGGTAGCAATATTGCAACAACTCAATTCGCAATGTTTTTTTTTAACAAAAACAACATTTATTTGTTGCTTTTTTTGGGGGGGCTAGATTGTCAAATGATATTCGCCATATGGCTGATGTTACGGCACGGTATGAATGAGCCGGCTTTTTTAAACACAAAATTTTTAAGAGCACTCCTGGTGCATTAATTTAACAATTTATTAATTCTTAGCTTGAGAACTGAAGGATGAGCGATGAGCGCTTTAAAACAATTTTGTAGGCTTGCGTGCCTTTAACCGACTGAAACATAAATTTTCCAATAGATAATTGGTAACTTCAAATGCATATGTGATACGTAAATAGGCACCGTTATAATTGACAACAAGAAGTTCTCTTTAGTTCTCTTTTACATTTCTTCAAGAAGAAGTAAATAATGTATAATACAAAATATAATTACAGTTAGCGAATATTTGATATTTTAAGAATTTATGAATTTAAGACTTATGGGAAGTATCCCAATATTAATATTTGACCAACAATATTTAATATTATAATGGTTTATGAAATTAGTTTTGTTTAAATAAATGTGAATAGATTAATAAATTAGGAAAAATAAAATATTTTTATAATCAAGTAGATGTCGGCGGCAACATTCTCCCCCTCGTAAATGAGTCCGTGGACGAGTTTACCCCTCATTATGGCCACGTCCAGTCTTGCTATCTTCACCGTTGGTCGTTGGAAAGTACCACTTTTTGTCTGAACCTTCACCTGACGTACTTGACCATCCTTTGATATAACGCAGTTTTTACCGAACGTACAAGTCTTTCCCAGGCGCCACCCATGTGGGGCCCGGCAGGTGGGTTGAATTTCCATCTGATGCTTTCAAAAGGTTTTGAGACCTCAGTATAGTCAATTTGAGGACTAAATATTTTAGAAGCACTTACAAAGTTTGTGCCATTATCGGAGTATATTTCTCTTGGAGTTCCTCTTCGAGCCATAAAATTTTTAATACACATAACACAGGAACTAGTATCGAGACTGTGAGCAATTTCAAGATGAACTGCTCTTACAGTTAAGCAGGTAAATAAAACACCCCATCTTTTCTCCTTTCTTCTTCCTACGGTGACGTAGAGCGGTCCAAAGTAATCTATTCCCACAAATGTAAACGGTCTTTCGAAACTTGCTAACCGAGCAGGCGGCAGTGAAGCCATTTGTGGCATAACTGGTGCGGCATTTGCATTTTTGCAAATTTGACAAGATTTCCTTACGCTTTTATAGAGTACTCGTAGCTTGGGTATGTAATATTTACTTTTAATATTGTTAATGACGGTCTCATGTGACATATGATGAAATGTTTCATGTTCATGGCGAACTATTAGAAATGTCACATGGTGATTGGTAGGCAATATTATCGCATCTTCATAATTTAGTAATGACGCACGACCTTTAGCTCTTAATACTCCCTTGTCATCTAGGAATACATTTAAAGATATTAGTTTACTGGTTTTTTCAATACTCTTACCCTCTTTTAAATAATATATTTCTTCATGAAATTCGCTGTGCTGTGCTCTTCGGTACAATACGGACCTTGAATGTTGTAACATTTCGAATGAAACTTCTGTTGGCAGCTTCCTTTTTTCACATCGTGCTTTAAGCTTACCCAAGTAGAGTATAAAGGTAGCTACAGCTCGGTAAAGCCTTTTCCAGTTGGAAAAATTCTTAACGTTAGGTAATATGTTCATTTCTTCTCCATTAATGAGTAGTAAACGATGTCGAATTTCCTCTTTATTGCATTCGCCCAAATTGTTGCAAGTTGGCCATGTTGACATATCTTCCTGAAGAATTTCAGGACCAGAAAGCCATAAGGAGACATCCCATCGTGTTAGATCCTTTGTTGCTAGATCCGCCGGATTCATTTTGGAGGGTACCCATCGCCATTGCGTTACCTCTGTTGTTTCTAATATTTCGCCAACACGATTCATAACAAATAATTGGAACCTTTTGGGATCCATTCCTAGCCAGCGTAGTACAGTTTTAGAATCGGTCCAAAAATACTTCGCGGTGAAATTTATACGTGAAATATTTGCTACCTTCTTGGCTAGCCTAACACCCACAACAGCAGCTTGTAGCTCCAGTCTTGGTATGGACATCGGATTCAATGGAGCCACTTTTGACTTGCCTGCAGCGATAGTCACATCATAGTTTCCTTGGTACACAATACGAATATAAGAAACTGCTGCATAAGCGTCTTCGCCAGCATCCGTAAATGTATGTAGTTCAATATGACTTGCCTCGTTAATGTATTGAGAGTAGCATCGAGGTATTCGAATAGAAGTTATGTGTGTAATAGCCGTTTTCCATTTTTGCCATTTGGGTAATAGAAAGTCACAAAGATCCTCATCCTAATCGATGCCAGCTCGCCAGACTTCTTGTAGAAGAATTTTTAAAGCAGTAGTGTAGCATGATATTAAACCCAGGGGGTCAAAAATTGACATCAGCACCTGAAGTAGTTCTCTTTTTGTAGGAGTAATTTCTTTAGTACATACTTCACGGCGAAGTCTGACAAATTTGAAGATATAGACATTGTTCTTAACAAGTATTACAACATTTTTCCTAAATCCGCTATTGTTGTGTTCATTTTTCACATAATCAGGTAGTTGGTTATATAATTGCAATCCCTTATAGAAAAGCGAACGCTGCATCGCCACCGTTTCTGCCCGTTCAATACGAAAATCGGTATTATTTCTCAAATGGTATGGTTGCATTTCTCCGACGTAGGCTATTTGATCTTTTATATATTGTGGTACATTTCCATTTTTTATTTTTTTAATAAAGTTTAGGGTATTTAGTTTTAGACGCTGTTTAACATTAAGCCATTTTAGTGATTCAAGCATATATTCTATTGACGTGTATCTATTGCATCTTAGTATGACACGCATTGCCTTATTTTGAAGCCTCTGCAGTCTTTCAATTTGTTGATTTGTGCAACATGAGTACATAATTGTCGACCCAAACTCAAAATGAGGCTTAATCATCGTGTTGTAAATATTTATTGCTGTCAGCGCAGTTGTATTTTTTCTTAATCTCTTAAAAAAACCAATTTTTTTCCCCAATTTTTTTCATATGTAATCGATGTGACTCTTTAAGTTTAGGTTGCTGTCTATGATAAATCCTAGGTACTTAATTTGGTTAACTTTTTCAATTTCTTCGTCATTAATTTCAAAAATTATATCGCTGTTCGTCTTTATTTCCATAATTTTAGTTTTACTTTCATTTAATTTTAGTTTATTAATTTTCAGCCATGTATTCACATTATCAATATCTGTCTTAAGTCTATCATAATATTGCTCTACCGTATCAGCTTCTATGTATATAAGTGCATCATCCGCATATAATATTATCGCACAATCGTTTAATACGTTTGGCATATCGTTGATATATATAATAAAAAGTAGAGCTCCTAAGATTGAACCTTGAGACGCGCCATATTCATTATTTGCTGTTGACGATATAACATTGTTTACTTTTGTAACTTGTCTTCTATTTGTCAGATATGACTCAAACCACTTTAATTCAGTCCCCTGAATGCCGTAATTATAAAGTTTCTGTAGCAGTATACATCTGTCAACCGTTTCGAACGCCCTTTTAAAATCCAAGAAGATTGCTATTACTTTCTTACTTTTTTCGGTTTTTTTCCATCTGTTGATAATATAATTGACAGCTGTCTCACATGAAAATGTCTTTCTAAATCCAGATTGGTATTTATGCAGTAAGGCGTTTGATTCCATGTACTTTTCTAATTGGCTTTTTATTACTTTCTCAATTATTCTCTCGCATGTTTTCAGTGTATTTACTGGACGAAATTCTTCACATAGTTTTGTCTTTGCGATCTTTTGAATTGGAGTTATCATTGACTCTTTACAATTGTCTGGAAAGCTTCCCGTTGTTAATGATTTATTTACTATGTCGAACAATGTTCTTCCTATCACGTTCCAGCCATTAAGTATAATCTTACTCGATATTCTATTGAAGTCTGGCTTGTTGTTCAAATCCTTACATACTATCCTTAATTCATCTATTGTTATTTCACGAAACTTAAATCTAGAGCTTATCACAGGTATGTAGTTGAAATATTGCACATTTGGTATCGTGTCTCTTATGGCTCTAATACTTTCAATAAAAAATTTATTAAATTTATCCGCTATTTGTAAATTTTCCTTACATTCTAGTTGGTTAAATATCACAGATTTGATTGCAGTTCGGTCTCTTTTCAGTATTAGATTCTTTATCTCTCTCCACATCTCCTTTTGATCTTTTGCTCTATTAATTCTGTTATTTATAAACTTTTTTTCTCATGTTCAATTCGAACTTTATAATAATTCCTAATGGTCCTGTATCTTGTCCACGCAACGTAGCTATTTTCCAAGATTGCTGTTTGATACATATTAATCTTTTTTCTTTTTATTCTTCTCAATTCATTATTAAACCATCTATTACAATTGGTGTCCAATATATATTTCTTAAAAGTCATGCTTCTAACTGCACTTTCCAAAAAATTATCGAAAAATATAACATTGTTATTCAGGTCATTATTTCTGTCAATCGCTGTTATTCCATATATTCTCCTATTGAAATGAGTTTTATTGTATTTAAATAATTCAATTTCCTTTGTTTCTTTACTAGCCTTTATGGTCGTGCCATTGCTTCTGATTATTATCTGGATTGCTTCATGATCTGATATTTTATTCGTGTTATTGATTCCGGCTGTAATATTTTCATTATTAGTAATTATGTAATCAATTATCGTCTTTGAATTTATTGTTATCCTGGTGAATTCTGTCATTATTTGCTCAAGTCCATAATCATTTATAACACATTGTATCTTATCCTTATAAAAACCATTTCTTCCCCAGTCTATATTAATGTCACCTGCTATAACTATATCACAGTTTCTTTCAGTTATCTCTTCTAGAATTTCCTCAAATTTTACGATAAATTCAGATTCTGCACTGCTTGGCGATCTGTATATTGCCGCTACAGCAAATCCATAATTTTTGTATCTTGCTTCGTAGGCGCTTATCCAAATTTTTGATTCAATAATTTTCTCTGATATTTTTTTAACCTCCCACCTTTTTTCAAAATATACTATTACTCCTCCAGTTCTTTTTGAGTTTGATAACGTTGCGTAATGATTATAATTTTCAAGCATTATTTCTCGTTCTTCAATTTCACACGTTAAATGGGTTTCCGCAAGAATAATAAATTCAGGTTTTTCATCCACCGCTATTGTCTCTAATTGATCAAAATTGTTAATTAGTCCCTGTATGTTCGTGTATATTCCATATATTTGCTCTAGTTGTTATGCCACTAGACCTACACTTCTCTTTTTGGCATTCAATTTGTTTATATAGACTGGACATTCTTTACTTAAAGTCGCATGGTTTTCATCCAATTCCAGGTTCAATCTTTTATTCATATGGATACAATTTATACATTTGTTTATGATATCCTTATTGCACTTATCTGATCTGTGTTCACCGTGACATTTATAGCATATATCTTTATTTCTACATTCTGCCGATTTGTGATTATATCCTCTGCATTTAAAACACTGTATAATATCAGTGCCGTCGAATATTCTGCATTTTTCCCATCCAATATTAACTTTTTCTTCATTCATTATTTTGGTATATGATTCATTATCTATTTTCAATATTGCATTATAAAATACATGACCGTTTCTTTTATATTCATAAGTTTTTACTACATTTAGCACACTATTTTTCAAAATTTCATTTTGCTTTCTTAGTTTCTCAATAATTTCTTCTTCCGAAAACTTAAATGACATGCCAATGACTTTTATTTTCAATTCTGGTTGATTCAGTGCCTTAATTTCGTATTTTTCATTCATTTCATTTTGTACCGCTTGTCTAATTTTTTCTCGTTCTTCATTGCTCTCACTTTGTATAACCACAGCTCCATTTTTTCTTTTTTCAACATCAATAATTTTAAACTTGGTTGGATCTACTTTTTTATTAAGATCTTCTTTAGTTTTATCAATACCTTGTTTTTGTTTAGGTTTGATTATTAGCGGGTTTTGTTTCGTTTTATCTGGCATCCCAGTTGCATATGTTATTTGTTTATGTACATTAGATGTTTTGACATTCGCTTCTGTAATTGTTTTTTTTTATTTCATTGCACATCACTTTGTTTTTCTCCTCTATTATGTTACATATTTCTTTATTTTTGTTTTCGTGATCGTTTATTGCACCATAAAGTTTTTTTATTTCTTTTACGTTTGTTTCGCATGATTTTTGTGCTTCATCTATCTTTTTCAGTCTCTCCTCATATCTCTTTTCTATTGCTTGCAGTAGTTGTTTAATTTCGTTTTCATTTTGTTTTAATGCAGCTTCGAATTCGCCTTTATATTCTACCAAATTTTCTTTATTTTTTAATACACTGCTCTGAATTTCTCCAAGTGCCAAATCAACATTGTGTATGTATTGAAGGCAATCGTCACACATAAATCTTATAAAACCACATGAATCCAAAATACCAATCGAATATTGGTCTATTCCCGAGCACTTTTTAGCGCTATGGAAAATTTTTTTGCAAACACCTGCACACATTATGCCCGATTCGCCGCGTATTGTTGTTTTACAATGATGGCATTCAGCCATTTTTGTATTTTTTTTCCACCTTTGCACACTGTTTAAAGATTTTTATTCTTTTATTTACATATAACACCCCAGTGGGCACTTTATTATATGTTTCTAATAGTCCTGTCTATTTAAATTGTTTGTTTATTATTTTCTCTTTAATCAGACTTTTATGCTTTGTCGCACCGCTCAAACACGTCCGCACACTTCCGCACTCGTTTTCTAGTACATCCCCAAAACCTTTTCTGTATCTCCTAGATCTTTCGGCTTCTGATCTTGGGAATCTCCATACTGTAGATTATTGATGACCTCGCGGCTATTTGAAGACCAATTTCGAATATGGAAACCTGCGGCAGCATGAATAGATTTTACTTGCGATGCTAATTCGATGGCTTGTTGAACGTTGTCTACACTATCAATGAAGTCGTCTACATAATGATTATGCTGAATGGATTCTACTGCCCGCGGAAACTTTTCTTTGAATTTTTCAGCATTGAAGTCGCGTACGTAATGGGCTATGCATGGAGCACATGAGATACCAAATGTCAAAGCTCTCATTACATAAACGCTTGGCGTATAAATATCATCATTTGTTTCCCACCATAGGAATCTCTGAGCGTGCATATCGCTGTGTCGTACGTTTATCTGGTGGAACATCTCGGCAATATCACCGCAAACTGCAACTTTTCCTACACGAAAACTCAGTAATACCTCAAATAACGATTTTAACAAATCGGGTCCCCTGCTCACAAAGTCATTAAGAGATGATCCATTAGATTTGGCAGCGGCATCCCACACCATTCTTATCTTACCGGGCTTGTTGGGATTTTTAATAATGAATATTGGGAGATACCACACTCGTTCCACAGTTTTCATTATTTCTTCTTTACTTAACTTTACGGCATAACCTTTTTGTAGCAAATTATCAATTTGATTTTGTAACATAATTTTTAAATCGGGCTCCTTTTGAAATTTTTTATTTAGGCACATGAGGCGCTTGTAAGCGTTATTGTAGCTTTCAGGTAGCACACGAACATCATTTTTCCACAATAACCCAACTTCATAATGTCCATCAACTTTCTTGCAGGTGGCCTTCAAAATCTCCATTGATTTATTATCTTTTAAAGATAGCAATGACGCTTTTGGTGATTCTTCTATACTGAAACTATCTTTCACCATTTTATGCAAATCATTGTAATGCTTTTCACATTCACAGCGATGAATGTTTAGCCACTCACCATGGCTAGAGCGTCCACTATAGCCCTGAATTGTCCAGCCTAACCGCGTTTTTATGGCAATTGGTTGATTCCACGGTCCTTCACGGATCTTTAGCGGCACTGCGACACTCCAGTTATTTAAACCAATTAAGATACTCGGCCTCACTCTTTCAAAGGACTGTATGGGAAGTCCTCTTAAGTAGGGATAGTTTTTAACCATATCTGTCATATTTAATGTCTGCTGGGGTAGATCTAAATTTTCAACCGTATGCACACACTGAAGTGTAAATTTGTTACCATTGTTTATATTTGCTATATTTAGCGACGTTTTTACAGATGCATTTTCTTGGCGAGTGGTATTACCCGTCCACCTTAAGCATAAGGACTGCTCTTCACCATCAAGATCAAGTAGATCAAAAACTTCTTTTTCGATTAACGACACAGAAGAACCTTCTTCAAGAAATGCGTATGTATTGATATATCCACTTCTTTTATTAAGACGAATAGGCAATATTCTGAAAATTTGCTTTAGATTTTGGCCCTTCGTAGAGTGCGAATTAATAGTTTCACTTATAGTGTTATTTGGTCGGGTAGTGTTGTTCTGTCGCGAAGACGAGTTAGAATCATTGGAATATTTATGTAGCAATTTATGATGCTTAATACTGCAGCCATGATGCTTAATACTGTGTTTATTCAAACAATGGCGACACAAATTGTTTTTCTTTACTACATCCCACTTTCTATCCAATGAAAACCTTTTGAATTCTTCACACACTGCTACTTTATGCTCACTATTGCACACGAAACACTTCAATTTAAATGTTTGTCGTTCTTCGGTATGTGTATTTATATTAGCATTTTTAATTGTAGGTACGACTGAAACAACTGTGCTCGCAGCATTAGCGATTTGATAAATCCAATCACTAAATGTTTTCATTATAGGTGACTAATTATCTTTTGGGTACGTAGCTCAGCTTAATTTATATTGGCTAGACAGCTTCTCAACTAGTTCCTTCACTAACATGGGGTTATTCATATAGTCATTCATTTCGCAGACCTCCATGGTGGAATATATATTTTTTACACACAGTGCAAAATCAATCATCGACTCCAACTTATCCTTTGGTGGGGGTATTTTTCTTGCCTTTCAATTACTCGCTCTAAAATATGTTCCGGTCGTCCAAAACACATTTTTAAAGTATAAATTATTTCTGGCACCATTTTAGGTAACATGAGCCTAATTTTTACTAGATCCCTTGCCTTTCCTTTCAGACAGGCTTGAAGCCGTATCAAATTTTCTGCATTTGAATAACCTGCTAATTCTGTACTATTTTTGAAGGTGCTAATAAATAGCGGCCATTCCTCAGGATCCCCATTAAAATGCGGTAAATCGCGGGGAATTGCTTGACGTGCGTCCAGTTGTGATGGAGTAGGACCAGAAGCAAAGTTCCAATTACAAGTCATGTTAGAAGGATTTTGATCAAACTCACCTTTTTCACCAATTTGTGATAATAGTTGGTATTTTCTTTCGAGAAATTCTTGTAAACGCTGCTGCTCCTCCAAAAATTTTAGCTGTAAATCCACTTGCGTTGCGAAAGTCTCATTCTGTTGCTTTGGTGCTGCCTTTTGTTTATTCGCATTAAATGGGAATGATGATAAGTTAGTAGCAACGGTTGAAATAAAAGGCTTTGAACAAGAGGGTCTTCCTTGAGAAAAGTTGTCGGTGTTCGCTTGGCTGTAAAATGTAAGGTTTGTTTTTGTGCTCATAGGTACCGGCGATGTTGAAACTGCATTGCTTGATGGTAAAATCCTATTGCCGATTTCTCCTGCGATCGTACTAGCCCGTTGCCGCGTCTCTCTTAAAGTCGTTGGTGATGACGTTGCCTGCGGCTGCTTTGATAGTCCCATAGAATTGGCTGTAGCTGGATTTTTACCTAAGCGACTTGTGGTGCTTGTGGTTGCTTCGCCATTGTTGGAATTACAACCTTCACAATTCCAGCTGACATCAGCAACTCCACTGTTCACTGCGGCACAATCATAATGATACCACTGATCACATTTGTCGCACTGTACCATGCGATCATTATCCACTGCACTGCATTTTTTACAATTATGATCTGTTGTTAAGTCTTCGTTTTCAGACATTTTATTTCCACTACGTTTTATATTTAGCGTGAAGCGTAACCACGTAGGTTTATTATCTTTTTAATTTTATGTCCTTTGCCTTTTAATACTAAAATTGTTTTAAAGAATTGTTACGGCACGGTATGAATGAGCCGGCTTTAAAATTAAACACAAATTTTTAAGAGCACTCCTGGTGCATTAATTTAACAATTTATTAATTCTTAGCTTGAGAACTGAACGATGAGCGCTTTAAAACAATTTTGTAGGCTTGCGTGCCCTTAACCGACTGAAACATAAATTTTCCAATTGGTAACTTCAAATGCATATGTGATACGTAAATAGACACCGTTATAATTGACAACAAGAAGTTCTCTTTAGTTCTCTTTCACATTTCTTCAAGAAGAAGTAAATAATGTATAATACAAAATATAATTACAGTTAGCGAATATTTGATATTTTAAGAATTTATGAATTTAAGACTTATGGGAAGTATCCCAATATTAATATTTGACCAACAATATTTAATATTATAATGTTTATGAAATTAGTTTTGTTTAAATAAATGTGAATAGATTAATAAATTAGGAAAAATAAAATATTTTTATAATCAAGTAGATGTCGGCGGCAACAGCTGAAATGATACAGGCGAATTCATATAATGACATTGAAATTGCTATAATCTATCATTTATTCCCTCGTTTCTTATATAGGGCATTTTTAAAATACAACATTTATTTACATTCATAAAATTTTATTAGAAACAAAAATTAATGTAAATAAGTAGTTAAACATGATTTCAGTGATTTTACTTATAAAGTTGGAAATTTCAAAGAAAAGTGTGCAGATTGTCGTTAACTTTGGCCACTTTTGATGGTTTGAGGCGCCAGTTTGTGTGCCGGCCCAGCTGAAGAAGAGTGCAATACATCGCAAACTCAAGTTAAATTACAGTTTCATTTCATGTTTGGCATGGAACATTAATATCTATAAAGAAATTAGGAAAAATGTAGATAAATAAAGAATTAGAGTTAGTGCGAAGGTGTGGGTGTTATTTTTTTTTTCGATATAAGAGGCACTCGGTGTATACGTACGTATACCACTCAAAGTTCGTTAACATCATGGTTAACAGATCATACTTACATAGACCAAAAAGTAGCTTGGAAACCCACAGGAACAAAAACAACAATAAGTTCACATACAATGAGTAGTATTTTATTAATTAATTAAACTTTTGTTATAAGTGTTTATATTAGAATCAAATTTTATCTCTTTTAACATATATTTAGTGGTCCTGATAAGGACCGATTGTTAAAAGAACCAGTTGACCAACAGAATAAATTGTTTTTAAATATCTCATCTCTTCCGATAGATATTTGATTGTTAAAATAACCAGTTGATCGAATAAATAAAGAATAAATTGTTTTTACATATCTCATCTCTTCCGATTCGGTGGTCCTGAAAAGGACCTTGTATGTAGGAAAAGTGGAACTGCACTTCTGTGAAAAAATATTACAATTATTTACTTTATATATATTAATATATACAGAGGTAGTCATAAGTATTTACACAAAAGAGCATTTTTACGTTTTTCTTAAAAAAGGTCTCAGTACTTTTTACTTGGAAGTAAATTTTGGAAAAAAAATTTTACTATTGCCTAGCCTGGAATATGCAGAAGCAAATAAAATAAAATTGGAAAAGATAACGGTTCTTAGTACTAAATAAAAAACAAATAACCATATGCTTATTAGTTGTCAAAATTATTTACACACGATTTATTCTTTTCAAAAGTATTTGCACAAGACTTACATAAGTCCGGTCGCAATCTTTCCCAAAACATCACCGTGCCGCCACCAAATCTGTTAAGTTGTTGATGCATAAAGCGCTTACAGAACGAGTTCTGGAATTGAAATGCAGCCTCATCCGTCCACAATACACGGTGATGTTTTGGGGATGTCTATCATATTACGGTTTTGGCAATTTGGTACCGATAGACGGGACTTTAAAGCAGTCTGGTTATCTTGAAATTATAAACAACCATGCCTTTGAGTCCGCAAACAACCTTTTTCCAACCATTGAATGGATTTTACAGCACGATAATGCCCATTGCCACAAAGGATGGTTACCTACCACATTCTTAGAAAACGTAGGTCAGGCTGTTCTTACATGGCCTCCTCAGATCCCTGACCTAAACGTTATTGAAAATGTTTGGGCTTTCATAAAATATCATAGAACTATAGATAAAAGTCGAAAACGCGAAGAGGATATACAAGAAATTAGTGAAATTTGGTCTAAATTGACTCCCGAATTTGCCCAAAACTTAATTAACTCAATTCCAGAAAGATTACAGGCGGTCATTGATTCAAAAGGCAGTATTACAAAGTACTAGTTAAGTTTATTAATAAACTATGTAAAAATAAAAAAAATAATTTGTGTAAATAATTTTGACAACTTATAAGCATATGGTTATTTGTTTTTTATTTAGTGCTAAGAACCGTTATCTTTTCCAATTTTATTTTATTTGCTTCTGCATATTCCAGGCTAGACAATAGTAAAATTTTTTTCCAAAATTTTCTTCCAGTATAAAGTACTGAGACCTTTTTTAAGAAAAACGTAAAAATGCTCTTTTGTGTAAATACTTATGACTACCTCTGTATATATACAATATAAAATATATATATATATACAATATAATACAATATATATATATTTTATTTTAAGCATTTTTTTTGTAGCCCATTGCACTCTGCTTGGCTTTCTGCGCCCTCAATCTTGTATTCAAATGACACACACGAAAGTAAATTCGGCATTTGAAAAACAATTTCTGTACGCAGTCGGGCAGTTTTACTGATTAAGAATTTTCAATCAGGTGGTTGTGAAGGTTTCTCTTATGGGATATTTCCATTCCATTTACCTTATTAAATATTAATTCCAGAGATTTGCGAATACCGTTTTAAGTCAAACGCGTTTTATAATAAGCTCCGTAAATTTATGAAAAATAAAATATTTATTGGATAAAAAATAGAAAAAGGACTATTTAAATCAATAGAGAAATAATTTCTTAATACGGGGAAGTAAAAATAATAATAAAAACTTTTGAAATAAAAAATTTTTAAGATGGCTGAATGCCATCAGTGTAAAACTGCAATTCGCGGTGAATCTGGACTAATGTGCGAAGGAGTGTGTCAGAAAGTATTCCATTGTACAAAAAAATATTCTGGAATAGACCAATATTCTCGGGGAATATTAGAATGTGGAGGATTTATTCGATTTATGTGCGATGACTGCCTCCAATATATCCACAATGTTGATTTGGTACTTAGTGATGTGCAAGAAAATGTTAAGCGTAATAAAGAGAATTTGGCTGAATATAGAGATGAATTTAAAGAAACTTAAAACAAATGAACGTGAAATTAAGCAACTGCTTGAAGCAATTGTGAAGAGATATACTGAGAGCAGGGATGGGAAATTGATCTTAACAAATTGTACTAACTTTCAAAAAAAATTTTACTTTTTTCGGCCCGATTGTACTAAATTCACTTAACACAAAAAATAAATCTGTGTTTAATTTTAAGTCAATTCTTTATTTTCTGCACAACTTTCGTGCCACTGTTCGAACTTATTCTACGCATACAATGATAATTTCCACAATATGTGCTTGTTCGCGATATTTCTCTGCTTATAACCTTTTTTTATAAGCAACAACAACACTTGTTAGTTATTCTTCTTTGCTCACAACCTTTTTTGTAAGCACCACACTAACAACTGTTTTCTTCACGCAACTTGTCTGCACACAAGTCTGACTGGATTATTACTCGATCTCGTATCTTCACACCACTGGTTGAATTTCTCACTCAATTCAACGCGACGTCGTCACACGACTAACTTAACTCGTACTCCGAGAATAACGTGTCTTCATACACGACTGACTGAATTCTAACTGAATCATCGTTGCTCGCTTTATCTTGCCTTTTATATCACTCGATCAACAGTGTGATGAATGCCCTTGAAGGATGATGACGACCTTCGGGAACAATCCAAAAATGTAAACAACTTGTTTCCATTTTTGTTGTTCGTGTATCTTATTTACTTTCGTCCAGGCAGAGTTGTTGTTGTTTTGTTTGTTTGTCTTTCTGCTATATTTCTTTTATACGCGGTCGTTGTTGCTATATTTGTTTATTCATCGAACTTGTAAACAAGCCCTGTTGTTTTTGTTGCTATAAGCTTACTCATTCGTTGATCACGTGAACAACTGCACTGTTTTGTTTTTGGAGCTTTTATTTTTATGCGTGATCAAGTCCATTGTGTTGTTTTTGGAGTTTTTGCTTATTATTTTAACAACACCATTTCCATTTTCGTAACAATATTTAGATATAACAAAAATGCATTCCATTTAAACATGGTGATAGACCGTGAACAATTGAACAATATAAGCGAAAATGCTTTAATGATAAACGAAAATGCTTTAATGTTAGATAAAAGATTTGAAGACACCATTAATAGGTTTACAAGAAAGATAAAAACTAAAACAGAAAATAACATTAATAAATGGTTTAATAACGAACTACGCGAACTAAAACGAATAAAAATTAATAAATACAAAAAAGCAACAATCGAGAACACCGATGAAGCATGGTTAAATTACAGATCGATAAGAAATCTATATAAAGTGAAGATTGAGAACGAAAAAAATAGATACAGTGAGCGTCAAAAGAAAGTGTACACTATGGATAAAATTCTAACAATCTCAACTCAAGTTTTCCACTTAAGGAGAGTGCCCGAAAAAATTTTACAATATTTCCAAATTTTTTCTAATTCTTTTCTTCTTGTTTCAATTTTAAAAACTGGCAATAAAATACTTTGAAAAAAAATTAACGGTAATTTATTAATGTATATTTTTTTGAATTGTACACTTTCTTTTGACGCTCACAGTATATTAATAACAGAATAAGTAATGCCAAAGACCAGAAAGAGATGTGGAGAGAAATTAAAAACTTAGTCCTAAAAAAGAACCAAACTGTGATAAGAAATGTGATATTTAATGCTGTAGAATATAAGAGTAATATAGAGATAGCTAGTCATTTTAATAATTATTTTGTAGATAGTATTAAGGAAATAAGAAACTCGATCGAGAATGTGCAATGCATAAATAATGTAATAATAGTAAATCAAAAATTTAAATTCCGTGCAATATCTATGTTAGAGCTTAAGGAGATTGTAAAGAGTCTGAATGATAAACCGGATTATTCTAAGATATCGAAGAAAATGATTATTGATAACTGGAATATAATTGGAACAATTTTATTACGTATAATCAACAAATCTCTTGAAAATGGCGTGTTTCCGGACAACTGGAAAGAAACAGTAGTAACACCAATAAAAAAAGTAGCCAACACCATTAAATGTGAAGAATTTCGACCGATTAACTCCTTAAAAACATGTGAAAAAATTTTGGAGTAAGTTGTGAAGGAACAATTAGAAGATTATCTTGAAAAATATTCATTCCTTTCGAAGTTCCAATCTGGATATAGAAAGGGGTTTTCATGTGAAACTGCAGTCAACTTTGTAATTGGTCGATGGAGGAAGATAGGAAAAAGTAAGAAAATAATGGCAATATTTTTAGATTTTAAGAGAGCGTTTGAGACAATCGACAGAAAAATCATGATTGAAAAATTGTATTTATATGGAGTGCAAGGTGCTGAGCTCGAACGGTTTAAATCATACTTGAGCAATAGAAATCAAATAACGAGTATAAACGGAGTAAGATCGCAGCCTATTGAAAATGAACACGGTGTTCCACAGGGATCCATTCTGGGTGCTTTACTATTTAGCATTTATATAAATGATATGCCCCAAATTTTAACTGGAAGCGAAATTACTTTGTATGCGGATGTATAATGTATTTTCAAAGTTCAAAGGAGAAGGACAGGATTTAAAATTGGTTTTGTGCTAGTTTAGTTTTGAATGCTATGTCTAGCCACAGCAGTTTTACTTCTTCCCTGCACTGTTTAAGGTGCTGGGTTAGAAAATGAGAAATGATAATGATTTCTTTTGACTTCAAGATCTTTTCTGAATTTTTATTTAAATTCTTCTACTATTTATACTAATTTCTAATTTTTACAATATTTCTTAATAATCTATCATTTGCTCTTTCTATTACATAGTAACTTTCATTTACTTTAACATACTGAATTTTGATTGGTCAAGACCTCACTCAATATTTTTCATATTTCCACTCATTACTTTAAAATGAGTAATTTGAAGTCATAAATTTCTTTCATAAGTGCTTTGACCCATGTCAGTTGTTCTAATTGTATTTCCCTTAAAGTGTGTCACTTTGTTTACTTTGTTTTTATTTTAAAGGTTTAGAATTACAATTAATGTGTTATACAAATATAGAGCAAATGTAATTTAAATCTTATAGTGTAATATATGTGGTGTGTTGTTTACGTTTGTTATGATACACTACATTATGCTAAATACACTACACCTTCCCCCTTAAGATTAAATTTATAATTTTTAATGAAATAAATTGAATCTTATAAATATATGTATGTAATGTGAGTAGTGTTAATAAAAATATTAATAATAATAATATGAAACTTATAAATAATTTTAATAAGTGAATATATTTTTTTTACAATTATAATTAAAATAAAGTATAAGTAAAAGTAAATGTGAAATGTTTATATTTAATTTGCTATATATAATTTTAGAAGATTATTATGGTAAATTTTCTCTTTAGTGCCTACTTTTAATAATGAATTTACTCCTAGTCTTTTAATTATTTGATACGGTCCTTTGTATGGGCTTTGATTCTTCTTTCTTGACTCTAGCTTTACTAATACTAGGTCTCCTTCTTTAAAATTACTATCATAAATTATTTTTGACTTTTGCTTAGCTATCTCTAATAACTTTTTGGCATTTTCTAAAGATTTTCTTAATCTTATTTTGATTTCATTGGCATAATTGTCTATGTCATAGCATTTGTTTGTATTTTTCAATTTGTCTGTTGGTAGTGTTGCTAACTTGCCAAATATTAACTCGTATGGTGAGTAGTTTGTGTCAATATGTGGCACTGTATTGTATGCAAATGTATAGTATGGTATCCATTTGTCCCATTCGTGATCATCTACAAAGTTTAACAAATATTCATTTAATACACGATGATTACGTTCGATAGAACCTATTGATTGGTGGTGATAAGGTGCTGAAAATTTCTGGTTTATATTAAGTAAATTACAAACATCTTTTAACAATTCATTTTTAATTCAGTACCTCTATCAGATTTTAATGTTTTAAAGAATCCTTTTTTTAAAATAAACTGTTCTACTAATGTTTTGGCAATACTTTTAGCATCTTTCGTTTCAATTGGATGTGCTACAACATATTTTGTTAATTCACACTGCATCGTTAGAATGTACCTGTATCCATTTGATATTCGTAAAGGTCCTACGGTGTCTATTTCTATTGTCTCAAAACTATTATTAGGAGTTTCAGTTATAACCATTTTTTCTTTAACGTACTTTGTTTGTTTGTTTCTCATACATTTGTCACATTTGTTAATATAATCTCTAACCATCTTTCGCATGTTTTTCCATACGTAACGTTGTTTTAGTTTCAGTACGGTCTTTCTGATACCAAAGTGTCCTGAAAGTGGAGAATCGTGGAATTCTTTTATAATGTTCATTTGTAATTTTTTATCTTTTATATGTTGTAATGGTTTATATAATATAATATTCAATTCATAGTTTTTGTATTTGTTTGCTTTCAATATTTTCCGGTGCACCTCATTATAACTTTTATTTAAATATTCAATTGATATGAGCTCAAAAATTTTATCTTCGCATGACAAAGCGAGATTCTTTATATTCTGCTTATGCATATAAATAATTAACTTCTCTAGCGACAAAACGTATTTTGCTAGATCTTCATTAACATTTAATACAAAGCTATTATCTTTACATTCTATGGTACCATCTTTTGGTCCATCCTTTTTATTTATACCGGTTCTAATAATATTAAATTTCAATTCGCGTGTATTCTTTATATCTCTTAAAGATGTACATTCCCACATATGATTTATATGCTTTCCTTGGGATATGATACTCTTGTTATTTTCCATTACTCTATTACTAATTTCTTTTTCTTTCATTCCACGTGTCGTTACTAAGATTTTAGATGGTTTTTTAATGTCGTCTTCTACAGGGATCATATTCTTCAACATGTTGCAGTCCAATTTTATTCTGGATAGGGCGTCTGCATTTGTGTTGTTATATTTTGTATTTTTCTTTAATTTTTGTGTTAAAATATATCTTGTCAAATGAAAACTTTTTTTCTTAAAAATAAATTACATATCATATAATTAAAAAGAAATAAAAGATATTTCTTTACATAAAATTTTATAATTAAAAAATTTAAAGATTTTTTTTTTCTATTATTAATTTAAGAGTTTTTGAGTACTACATTATCGTTATGCCCGATCATCTTATCTTCTCAGCGACAATTTCGTGGCAATCGGAGTCAACTTCAGCGGCTTTTTCTTTCTTGGCTTTCTTAGATTCTGCATTTTTGGCTGGGAAAAATAGTTTTTTACTATCGGACGGCTGTTTTGTACCTTTTGCATTTTCTTTAACGGGTGCGGTGTCGGTGGCATCTTCTTCTTGGGATTCAGTCATCAGGATTTGTTTTTTGTTTAGAGTGGCAGGAATTTTTTTTTAACTGGATTGGAGGGTAAAAATTTTAACAGGCAAGAGGTTTTAACAGGTAAGTGGCAGGATCAAATTCTGCAGGATCGAAATCGCAGGATCGCCATATAATGTATTTTCAAAGTTCAAAGGAGAAGGACAGGATTTAAAATTGGTTTTGTGCTAGTTTAGTTTTGAATGCTATGTCTAGCCACAGCAGTTTTACTTCTTCCCTGCACTGTTTAAGGTGCTGGGTTAGAAAATGAGAAATGATAATGATTTCTTTTGACTTCAAGATCTTTTCTGAATTTTTATTTAAATTCTTCTACTATTTATACTAATTTCTAATTTTTACAATATTTCTTAATAATCTATCATTTGCTCTTTCTATTACATAGTAACTTTCATTTACTTTAACATACTGAATTTTGATTGGTCAAGACCTCACTCAATATTTTTCATATTTCCACTCCATGAAACAAAGAATACAAGATAGCGCATTCACGTTGTCAAAATTTTATTGTTCTGCGCATCTACGTCACAGTAGCAAATAAACAAAAACACAATCACACGAACACATGTCTTTAATATGGGGAAATTTTGTTTACATTTATATTTTAATGAAAATGTTGTTATTTTTGTATTATAACTAATACAAAATTGTTTATTATTTATTATTAAACCCTTTTTACTAAATTTGTTAGATTTTTTAACAACTTTACTTTAAAATATTTGGATTTATTTAATTTTTAAGCAGTTTGTTAACAACATTGATTTAAGTTCCAATAATTATAATGAAACACAAACTTAAATGTTAATGTGTATATTTATTTTATAAAATACTATTTTTTTTAGATATTTCTTTAAAATATATTGAACAATTTTGTTCTTCATTTTTAATTACCAGTAAGAGATTTGCCAGATGCTTCGAGGTCAGGGTTATCGTCTACCTCAACATTTGCTGCATCTGATAATACTTCATTATTGCGCTCAAGTAAATATGATCTTAAACGATATTTAAACTCCTGCTGATCAGGATGGCCACGCAGACTACCTTTAGCGCTGATAACTCCGAAAAAGTTTTCTAATACGTCTTGATAAGACGATATGTAAGAACATATTTGAGAGCATATCACTCCTTTAAATCAGCGTATTGACCTTTCAAAGCGTTATTTGATTGTAAAATACCTGTAAATATATGCGTTTTATGATAATCTGTTACCTCAATTCTAAAACCTTTACCTTTTTGGAATGGCAACAAACTTCGTCTTCCTATAGCCCTCATGTTCATCATTAATGCCGACATTTCATCAGGAATTTTATATAAATATATATTGACAATTAAAAATAAATATATTATTCATTTTTAATTACTTACCCATTTCATAGTGGAGATTATTGGCAAAATCTTCTGTTTTAAAATGGTCCATACAAACAAAAGAAGTGCCTGGATTAAACTTTCTCCGGCCGCAGAAGCTTTAAATTTTTTGGAAAACGGAAAAAACTGCATTCAGAAGCTTTTCCGTCATTGCTTTTATTGCAATTTACAACAGCGCACTTCATTTTTATTAATTTTTGATTTAAATTTTAAATGCTTTTAATTGAAATACACAAAATGTCTCTACACAAATTTTCTGCTACAGTGACGTCACACGAAAACAGCTGATCAACAAACAAATCTAACGGACATGCGCAATGCATTATCTATATTTCTTTGTTTCATGTTTCCACTCATTACTTTAAAATGAGTAATTTGAAGTCATAAATTTCTTTCATAAGTGCTTTGACCCATGTCAGTTGTTCTAATTGTATTTCCCTTAAAGTGTGTCACTTTGTTTACTTTGTTTTTATTTTAAAGGTTTAGAATTACAATTAATGTGTTATACAAATATAGAGCAAATGTAATTTAAATCTTATGGTGTTTTCTTTTCTACCAAAAAATGTGCATTCTGCATGTGCAAAATGCAATTTAGTGTTTGTTTCTTAAAAATGTTTCGCCCTCAAAAAGGGTGGTATGTTTTATTCTAAATAAATCGCACTTGTCAATGGTGGAGGGCATTGCATTTTATGCCCTGTATAAATCGAGCATGCTGGTAATGCCCTGTAAAGCAGATGACTTTTGTTTATTTATAGAGCTGCCAGATGAAATTTAAAAAAAGCCGCATGGTATCTTTATCCAATTTTGAAGTTAATTTTTTCATTGTTTTGTGGAGTAAGCTTAAGGAAACATTACATTATTAAAGATACATGGTCAGTAATGTAAAGAAATTGCATTCAGTGTTAGAACAGTGCTAAAAAAATTTTTTTTTGGTTATAAAAAACAGCGCTCAAAAAATGAAATCGAAAATTTAGCTATCTGGCAACACCTTTTTCATATTTACATATTTTATTGAAAACAAATCGAAAAATACAACATATTTTTAAATCTAAAACCTTAACGTTAATAAATATAAAACATTTAATACGTACAAAACACTTTTTTTAAATTAATTTTAAATATTATTATTTACATTGAACGACTTTTGAACAAATTGCCATTTCCTCATCCATTTTCTTAATAAGTGGTGAACACAGGGCATACCCTTTTTTAATATTTGTGTTATTTTATTTATTTTTATTTATTTATTTTATTTTAAAATTTAGCACAACAAGATAGAAATCTTATAAATTAAAGTGCTAATGATTACATACAAACATTAAATTTTAGCATAATGTAATAATTAAATATAAATACAAATTAATCTAATAAAAGAAAATTAAAAAATTAAAAGAAAAAAATTTAAAAATTGAAAAAGATTACAAATAATTTAAAGCATTAATTTGATTTTACACAATACTTCAACTGGTCATTAACGGAAATATTTCAAAAGTTCAATTTTAAATCGGTTTGCGTTGCTAATTAATTGAATTCTTTTCGGTAATTGGTTCCAAAGTCGAGTGCAATAAATAAAGAACTGACGTTCAGAAAAGGCAGTTTTATATTTTCGTTGAATCAATACTAGTCCTCTAGCCGATCTGCCGAAATTTATTGTACCATACAGGTACGTCGGTTGTGCAGTATAAATTATTTTGTGTAAAAATAGCAAACTTTTAAACTTCAAAAGATTTTCAAAACACATATTGCAGATTTGGTATGAGAACACAGATATGGAATCACGTATTCCTCGATTGAAGATATATCTTGCAATATTATTATAAGCAACCTTCAATTTCCGCAGATCATTTGCATCACAGTTCGCATAGATTTCACATCCATATAAAAGGACTGGTATCAAGTAAGTTTTAGCAAGCAGCATTCGTATTTTAAAAGGTGTTGAACATTTTACAGCCCAAAGATTTCTCAACATACCAATAATTTCTTCTCAAATAAATTTCTTCTCAAATAAAAAATGACATTACAACAGGGTTGGTCAGAAATTTTTTTAATGCACCTTGTAAGAGGGTGACATTTTCTTTGTAGAAAAGAAAACACCATTATAGTGTAATATATGTGGTGTGTTGTTTACGTTTGTTATGATACACTACATTATGCTAAATACACTACATGACACACTGATATACACAATAGGAGACACTAAAGAACAATGCACAAATAAATTGATGAATTATATGAATAATATTAATGTTTGGCTGAAAATGAATAAATTAAAATTAAATGAAATCAAAACAAAAATCATAGAAATTAACATGACTAGTGAAATAGAATTTAAAATAAATGAGAAAATTATAGAAAAAGTTAATGAAATTAAGTACCTGGGATTTATAATGGATAAAGAACTTAAATTTAAAGAGCACATACAGTACATCTGCAAAAAAAATTGGTAAGAAGATAGGATTTTTCAAAAGAATCCGAAAGAATATCTCTACACTAACGGCAATTAATATATACAATACAGTGGTAAAACCACATTTTGAGTTTGGGTCAACAATCCTCTACACATGCTGTAATGAATCTCAAATCGAAAGCTACAGAAGTTACAAAACAAGGCAATGAGAACAATATGTACCAAAATGTACCAGATACACGTCTGTTCGACTCATGTTGAATATACTAAAGTGGTTGAGCATAAAACAAAGGTTAAAATTAAACACACTTATATTTATTCGAAAACTTAAACGAGGAAAGGCGCCAGAATACTTATGCGAACAAATAAGATATGTTGGAGATGTTCAACCCTATAGATTGAGGAATGCGGAAGACTTCAGATTGCAACAAGTTAATACAACGGCAATGCAACTATCACTCTTTTACAAAGGACTAAAACTATATAACTCCCTGTCAAATAATATTAAAAATGAACTGAATGATCATGAATTTAAAAGACAATGTGTAAATTTTGTTGAAAATGATGTAAATTAGAGAAATATTTTATGTAAATTCTATATTTATATTATTGTGATATTTCAAAGTATTCAAGAATACTAATAAAGATAATAATAATAATAAAGATTTAATTGTTTCGAGGAAACTATTTGATGGTTATTTTAGAGAATCCTTCGTCACCTGATCAACCCATGTAAACTAACAATCGTGATATTCGTATTCTTCAAGATTCAGCTTCCGTATAATATATCTCGATATTTACTCTAAAGCATCTTCTTGAGGAATACCAATGTCATCAAAACGTGTTTCCAAAAGGTCACTAAACTCCTTACCTTTGTCTTCCTTGTATGTATGTTCAAACGTATACTTCGGAGCTATAAAATTTTAAGTTTTGTGATAATCTCCTATTTAATAGTAAAGCATTTTGGTTTTGTGCATACATATTTATATATTTTATATACCCATACGTATGTATGTATGTAAATAGGATAACTTTTGCTTTGATCTTATTTGCATATTTTTTACAGTAGCATAACGTTATTTAATAAAATTAAAATGCCTCGCCATATCACCTTGACCGGCAGAGTTGAAAGAAGAAGAACCAGGCAATCTTCAAGAGTGCTAAGAAGACGGGTACGAGATCAAGTTGACCACAACATTGATATTTTAGATGATTCGTATAAGTGTGCGCTAAATATAGTACCACGTAACTTTCAATCCTTTTGCCTTGGATCATTGGAAATGTGTTGCCTCTTCTGCTCTGCAAAACATTTCAGATCAGAAGTTACTTTGCGTAATACACAAACATTTACACTATGTTGTCATAAGGGAAAAGTCGCCTTGCCTTCACTAACACAAAATACTTTTTTTAAAAATTTATGGGAAGGACTTTCTTCTAATGATATAACCGTTAAAAACCGCTCAAAAAACTATTTTCAAAATAAATAAAAATTGGCTTTTCAATAAAAAAAAAAATTGCGTATTTCTAGAACGCGGTCGATTGTGTCGACCGCTGGCTACACTAGTATTTTATAAATGTATTGAAAACACAAACTAATGGTGTTTTCTTTTCTACAAAGGAAATGTCACCCTCTTACAAGGTGCATTAAAAAAATTTCTGACCAACCCTGTTGTAATGTAATTTTTTATTTGAGAAGAACATAACACAAATATTAAAAAAGGGTATGCCATGTGTTTACCACTTATTAAGAAAATGAATGAGGAAATGGCAATTTGTTCAAAAGTCGTTCAATGTAAATAATAATATTTAAAATTAATTAAAAAAAAAGTGTTTTGTACGTATTAAATGTTTTATATTTATTAACGTTAAGGTTTTAGATTTAAAAATATGTTGTATTTTTCGATTTGTTTTCAATAAAATATGTAAATATGAGAAAGGTGTTGCCAGATAGCTAAATTTTCGATTTCATTTTTTGAGCGCTGTGTTTTATAACAAAAAAATTTTTTTTAGCACTGTTCTAATACTGAATGCAATTTCTTTAAATTACTGACCATGTATCTTTAATAATGTAATGTTTCCTTAAGGTTACTCCACAAAACAATGAAAAAATTAACTTCAAAATTGGATAAAGATACCATGCGGCTTTTTTTAAATTTCATCTGGCAGCTCTATAAATAAACAAAAGTCATCTGCTTTACAGGGCATTACCAGCACTCTCGATTTATACAGGGCATAAAATGCAATGCCCTCCACCATTGACAAGTGCGATTTATTTAGAATAAAACATACCACCCTTTTTGAGGGCGAAACATTTTTAAGAAACAAACACAAAATTGCATTTTGCACATGCAGAATGCACATTTTTTGGTAGAAAAGAAAACACCATAAAGCAAAATTTCATTGTTTTTAGACCAAAACTATCTGACCACATCAATTTAGTAGGGTGTACAAATTCTTGCCAAAGTGGCACGAAAAATTAAATTAGAAATAAATGAGAGTGTACCATTATAATAAAATTTTAAAAATATTAGAAAACAAAAAAAAAAATTCAAAATAATTTATTTAAGAGATTAATAATGACTGCGCCTTAAGAGTCACTGTTTCTGAAAGGTAATTCTACAATCTTTAAATGAATAGAAATATATTTGTACATATTGGGGTAAATATTTTGAAAACACCTCCTGAAACAAAAGTCCATTACTTTCATATAAAACTGTTTGACCACTATTAATTCGTGCAGTGTATAATTTAATTCTAAGTTAATTTTTGTGGTACTTTCGCTAAATTATAAATTTATAAAATTTACCATTATAATAAAAATAAAAAAATGTTAGATGATTAAAGAAAATAGTGAGTTAGCAATGGTCAGATAATTTTGGTCTAAAAACAATGAAATTTTGCTTTAGTTTGTATTTTCAATAAATTTATAAATTCAAATTATATATATTATTTTGACCTGTTCCCTTGATAATCCAATCAATAAAATATTCTAGCTCGAGGTCAATTTCTTAATTATCAATTTTCTTTCTTAATCATCAATTTTCTTTTTCTGCTCGCTATCACATCTAATATTGCGAGCAGTGACAATGTTTATATTTTAGATATTGCTACTCTCTTTTTGGAATCCTGAAGATGATATCCGATGGATATCGAAATATTGATATATAATAAAGAAAATTGATAATTAAGAAATTGACCTCGAGCTAGAATATTTTATTGATTGGATTTCAATAAATTTATCCAAACGTGTATAACTTATTTTATGCAGAATTAAAGATTATAAAATTTGCTTTCAGAATATGTAACTCTCAAGGCTTTGTCATTATTATTATCCAAAATATGGAACTTTAAATATTGGTGTATCAAACAAAAATGCGTGGTGTATGAATTAATAGTGGTTAGGGCTCGTAGCTATTTTGAATTAAAAAGTTATGTTATATAAAAATATCAATACATTTTCAATTTATTTATCCAAGATATACTTCCTCAATCTGAATTCAAATTCAATGGGTGATGGGTGATCATTCAATCCTCCTTTGCTGCGTATGGCTCCAAAGAGGTGTTCCAGGATATCTTGGTTGAGCCTACTCGTCACCACGAACCTCATATCGTACCTTTTGACGTACATATTCGTTCTTCGTGGCAAAATCGGTTTGGACATAATATTTGTCATTTGAGACAAAATGTCTGCTTGCCTACCAAGCGCTATCCCGTATGGTTCCTTTAAACAAATTACTGCATTATTTAATGTGAAAATAAAAACTAATGTAAAAAATTTTTTACTTTGTCAGGATACGAACTCAAATTAGAATTGAGTACGTCAAACCAATCATTTACATACATACATACATAATTGGTCATTACAACCCTTCAGTCAGGATTTCGACCTAGCTTCTCACACCACTTATGTTGTGTGTGTTAATTTTATACATGAGTGGCTGGACCTATAGTTTAAAGTCGACTCCGAACGACAGATTTTTGAAAGTAACACCTTCGGATAGCATTGACCGTCGTATTTGAAAAAAGTTGGGCCGCCAATTTCTCTTTTTGCCTTCCTGTATTTAAAATAAACTTGGTTATAAGTTAAAAGCATAAAAAAATAAATGTTACCTACGCCTTTCACGGATATATTTTCCGTGCTTAACTTAAATGCAATTGGAGTACATATTATTTCTTGAAGTGTACTTCAATACTTTTGAAATTGTGGCTGCAGTCAGTATTTTCTTATTGTACAACAAGCCAGTCTCAATGAAATGGTTTCGTATTAGTTTTAGAAGATGGGAAGCATCGACAAACGTAAATACTTCATCTTTTTCCGGACTTGGGAACCAAAATCTAATAATATATGAAAAATATAGTTAAATATATAGATATATAGGATATAAAATAGACATGATTTAGTGTTAGTTGAAAGGTTTATGTATTAGATTTTTTAATTATTTTTTCTTTATGTACCTGATTTCTAGTTACATCCTTCCTTTTCAAGCCATTAATATGTAGTCGTCATTGGAGGAATAAGAAAAATATGTTCAGTGTAGTGGTTGTGTTGTAAACATATTGCGTATATGCCACTTACCTGAGGAAACTCCTAAGTCCTTTCACAACTTACGGTTAGACGGGGTCATATCCTAGTCAATTGCCACTACCGGAAATCCAACTGTGGACAATCGACTTATAATGTTGTATATAATGTCTGTTGACATTTTGCAGTCGGAGTCATAAAAGACCGGCTGCTTCCATGACTTCTTTAAGCCACGTGCCATAACCACCTCCACGTAGTTACTTGGCTTCCTCACTTTGTCCAGGCTGGTGTCGTATTCGAAAGTCTCCATTACTTTCATTTCATCAAAGGCGGGTACATATACCTTGTAACGACACGTTTCCGCTCGGGTGCTGGGGTAGTTCAGCGGCGTCCAGTGGTTACATAAAGAAAAGATATTTCTTTGAAAGTTCTAATCTATTTATTGACAGTAAGTGAAATAACTTACTAAACTACGTTAGGGCTACATAGAATGAGAAATTAAGTTTGATATTAGTTAAGCCCTAGGCCGGCCAAACAACGGTTCGCCAAGTAGCAGTGTCAGTCATGTCAACCATAGGGGGATTTCAGAGCCACAATCAAATGGCCTACGCCCAGGATGATTGTGGTTCTGAGACATCTGGTGTCTGACAAGTGACAGTGGTTCGTCAAGTAACAGTGCCGAAGCGTCAAGGGGGTTGAGTCAGAACAACAGACAAACGGCATGCGCTCCGGATGACTGTGGTTTCTACTGGTCCTTGCTATTACCCAAGGAGGGGTGAGTTAGAACAACAGTCAAACGGCTTGTGCTCCGGATGACCGCGGTTTCTGCTGGCCCTTGCTATTAGTCAGTCAAGTCAAACAAAGGGGAATGTCAGAGCAACAATCAAACGGCTTGCGCTCTGGATGTTTGTGGCCCTGAGACCTCTGGTGTCTGTCCAGTCACAGTTGCCAACGTTTTACTGGCTGTAAATATCTCACTAGTGGGGACAACCACATCACTTGTGATTTATTTATATTTTCAGCGATAGTCGATGTCACAAGATCGACCTGCCTTACCAGCAACACGTCACCAACTGCCCCGACCGCTGAAGTCATGCTCGCTTTTATTCACAAAAGTAACGAATAACTGATCAAACATGATCGAACATCAAGCATGTTGTGTCCTACTCTACAACTTACCAATGTGAGAGCAAGCACCAATTGAATTCAGCAGAGAGGTTTTTGTAGGTCAAATGTGAGTCGTATGACAACCGTTATCTAGAATAATAATATTTCTAAAAATAGATCCTAAGAGCTTAGCAAAAATTAATTTAAAATATTTTAAGCACAGTGGGGCTTGTTATGAACTTATACTAAAATAATTACAATAATTTCATTTTAATAATAACTGCAGGTTAGGATTTAATATACATATAAATAATTATAAGTATATAATATTAGTTATTAGTAAATACTATACAATGATGATTTGGTTGAACCGGTGGACATATGTAAGTAGGTATGGTGTGGGCAAAAACAAGGTCTCCGACTTTTGTCGTCACAACCTTTTCATCATCATAAATTGGTGTGTGCCTCGTGAAATCAACTGATGAGTCGATAAAACCTTCCTCTACCCGCACTTTTCGTCACCAACGCTGCAAAGTGGACACATGTGGTAATGGAAAGCCTTTCACGTACAGGCGGTTATAGGCCCTCGGTCCTGAAGCATGCAGACACAATGCATTGGAAATATCTGCCTATTGCCAATGCATTGTGCCTAATGTCATCAGTTTTCTAGCTTGGCCTTCCGTAAATATTCTCCTCACGTTATCTAAGGCCTTAATAGATTGAGCAAGTTCGTACTGTAGAGTTTTTATTTGTGACTCTAATAATTTGATTTTATTAGAGTACTCCTCTCGGTGAATATAAAGCTGAAAACGTATTAAAAAAAATACTTGTTTTTTTAATTACACTTTAATATACATACATACATACAAATGTATGTATATTAATGAATATATATGTATACAATTTATTAAATATCATAAAAAAATTCTTAACTTACCTTGTCTGCGTTTCTTTCTCTAAAAAGTTTGGGAGGGCGGAGTCAGGTGATAGTAGGTGTTTGGTAGTGGTAGGTGGTACGTATGATCCAGCAGTGGAGGCGGAGTTACAATTTTTATCCTGAAAATTAAAAAGTATGCAAAGTATTAAATTATTTTATATTTAAAATGACACTCCGTTTGTGTCCCCTGATCTACAAACTTTGGTAGCTCTATGTTGTCGCTAATATCCATGTGATGGACTTGTTCAGGTAAAATTAATCTGAATGAATTAATAATAAAATATATACTTCCATAAATATATAAAACTTTATGTACTTACGGTGTTGAAGGCTTGGGAATTATTGGGATAGCCTTGGGTAATAATATTTTTCTTTGAGCACTTATTATAAAGTCAGAGGGAAAAAAATGGTCAGCACACACTCGGTCATTTGGTTTAAAATTGGCCTTATGCAACTGACCCCACTTATGTCTCCTCTCACCGTCTTTGGGCGCATTAAAAAAAGATCCTTTGCCAGGCTTATTTCTCTTCCCACATAACTTGCACTTACGCATTTTTTAAAATTCTCAAATGAAGACGGCACAAAACTAAAAATTGGTTAATAAATTATTAACTAAACACAAACTTACAAATTTCAATATAAAACTTACTAGAGTAATAGGTAATTATTTATAACACTCTTAAATATTTATGTTTTTAACGATTTATTAAAAAAACACAATTTAAGAAAAAAAAACACAAATTTAAATTTAAATGAAAAAAAATGTATAACGTAAATATGTGACAATCTCGTGTACTTAAAAAAGCACTCACCTGGGCTGATAACACCACCTTATATTAATTCGCTTTGGTTAAACTATTATCATATTCTGTATACTTAAGGCCTTTTTTGAGCTTGAGATCAACGATTAAATTAACTTTAATCTTCGTATTGCGTTTTTGAGTTTATTTAATCTTACTTTTATATGCTGGTTTTAACGGCCAAGTTGGTGCTTTAAACTTTCTCAAGAACTGCCAAAAGTAGTTGACAAATCTTATTAAAAAAAAAAAAAAAAAAAAAAAAAAAAACAATTGGGAGAAAGACGAATAAGACAAATATTTAAGTTGTTATGAATTATATCAGGACGAACTCAATAAGGTGAGAATTGACAATATTTTCAGCTCCAATCAGGTAACTCTAGCGTATGTTCACGAGGGGCAGACTCTTTTAAAGTTGACTGTAGCACGCGTTTGACACACTGGACCATACGTTCCCATATACCACCTTCTGCAGGATTATGTGGACAATTGAACTGCCAGTCAATACCTTTCGTCGACAGTTCATCTTCAATTCGGGCCACATCAAACACTTCACTGAACCTCTTCGTAACTTGATCGGCACCAACAAAATTTTTTCCATTGTCGCTTCTGAGCCTTGTAGGGACGCCACGTCTATTTATAAAATTACGTATGGCAAGGATGCACGCATCTGTGGACAAATCAAAGGCAACTTCTAAGTGGATGGCTCTCACGGTTAGGCATGTAAATAGAGCAACCCATCTCTTTTCATGGCGTCGGCCAATGGTAATGGTTAGTGGCCCAAAATAATCCAAACCAGTGTAAGTAAAGGGCCGAATATATGGCGTCAGTCTGTCTTCTGGCAATGAACCCATAAGTGGTGGCACCGGCAACGTACTTCGAAATCTGCAAATGAGACATTTAGAAATACACTTACGTAAAATTCTTCTAAGGCATGGTATCCAAAATGATCTTCTGATTTCACATATCGTGGCTTCGAAATTCTGGTGCTTCATCTTTTCGTGTACATGAGCCACAAACAACTCGGTAACGGGATGAGATGACGGCAATATAATCGGACGTCTCGTTTCAATGGGCAACCAACTAGCTGCGTCCACGCGACCATAAACTCGAAGTAGTGAACTTTCATCCAAATATGGAGTCAACGTAAACAATTCACTACTTTTCGGCAAGCTTTCCCCAGATTTCAGAATTTCAATTTCCGCATTAAACTTCTCCCTCTGTATTTGGCGGCAAAGACATGTCTCGGCAGTTTTTAGATCAGCAGCGGTCAGACCATTTTGTTTTTCAGGTTTAAATTTCCTTTGGCATCGATTTATAAAACGTAACATCAAGGCAACTGTACGTTTCAGTCTTAGATAGGACGAAAATCTGCCGAATTCAATAAGGGCAAATTTTGGACGCAGTTCCTCAGTTTCAAGGCAGGGCCACTCATCTTCACCATGATAAAGGAAACTAGGGCCACTAAACCAGCTAGATTCATTTGAAAAGCTGACTTGAGATTTCATCCGAGTGGTTTCATCAGCAACATTCAGATTGGTGGGCAGCCATCTCCAATTTGCTGGGCTAGTGGAATCTAGAATTTCTGTAATACGATGGGCTACAAGGGGCTTGTACCTACGGCTCTCTGAGCCAATCCAATTAATCACTGTCGTCGAATCGCTCCAACAAATGGTTCGAGACACCTTCATGGGTTGCTCCTTCAAAATTGTATCCATCAATCGAGTGCCCAAAACAGCAGCCTGAAGTTCAAGCCTCGGGATACTCATCGTCTTTAGAGGGGCACATCTTGTTTTTGGAGCTAGAAAGGACACTTCAATTTTTTCATCAGCGATAATGGACCACCAATATGACACGGCACCAAATGCATCCTCACTAGCGTCGACAAAAACATGTAGCTCCAGGCGGTTAGGAACACCATTTCCAAAATAATTTCGAGGCACTTTCACTTCAATAACATTTTTCAGCTCCTGGCGCCAATTATTCCACACATCAAATATTTCATCGGGTAAGGCGTCATCCCATCGTATATTGTACCTCCATACCTCACGCATCAACAGTTTAGCTGTAATCATAAAGTTGCTTAAAAAACCAAGTGGGTCGAAGACAGACATGACCACACTAAGCAGCTCTCGCTTTGTAGGGGACCTCAGACCATCTATGACATCAGCGTTCACGTTGTGGAACTTCAGCCTAAACCTGAACGTATCATCCTTAGGTTGCCAGTAAATACCTAAGATCTTTTCCGATTGCAGCTAGTTAGTATCGCTGGAAAAGTTCACTGGATTCTCCACTGTACCTTTAAGGGCCGCAACTACTTCAGAGGAGTTTGATGAGAAGCGCCGCAGCTCGCACCCAGCAGATTTATGGATGTCACGAACTTTTTGGGCAACCTCAATAGCTCTTTCAGGGGTTGGAAAGCTGTCGACAAAATCATCCACATAATGATGATCTACTATGGACTTAACTGCGCGAGGATATTCTTCGCGATAGCTTAGGGCGTTCGTTTCCTTGACATAGTGGGCTACGCAGGGCGAGCAAGCAGCTCCAAATGTCAACGCCAGCATCTCATACGTATCGGGTGGCTTCGTATCATCTTCACGCCAAAGGAACCGTTGGGAACATCTATCTTCAGGAGCCACGAGGATCTGGTGGAACATCTCTTTAATGTCTTCACAAACTGCAACAGCACCGACTCGGAAATTAAACAAATTTGACGGCAATGGTTTATATTTCTGAGGACCCTTTAACAGCTTGGAGTTCAACGAGACTCCAACAGTTGCGGCAGCATCAAAAACCAAACGGAGCAACCCATGCTTGTTATGGTTGACGACTCCAAAGTGGGGAAGATACCAAGTCCATCAAACCAATACCAAGTCAAGCAAACATCAGAAGCTTCATTGGGCGACAATTTTCGTGCATACCCCTTTGACACATAATTCTCGATGTTAGACTTATATGCTTCACCAAATTCTGGAAACCTCTTCATCTTCCTTTCAATACCATTGTGTCTATTTAGAGCCATGGAGTAACTGGCAGGCAAGACAACATCATCAGCACACCACAAGAGCCGAGTTTGGAACCTCCCTTCAACCTTCACTGTAGTATCCTTTAAGATTTGAGCTCCCACGAGCTCCCACCTCGTTGGACTCTATGACCGGCAAAACCTTCACTCCAAAATTTTCGGTTTTAAAGTAACTTGCCACCAAGTCATAGACCTTCTGTTCTGGCTGGACTGACAACAAACATAAATGAGAATTTGATGGCTTACCCTTCATTGGACCAAAAACCACCCAGCCTAATGGGGTGTTGGCTGCATAAGGACCAGTTTCTTCTAAAGGCACGATTTCATCAGGAAGATCAAGGTGGCAGTGGTCTAATCCAATCAAAACCTTAGGGGTAACACCCTCGTAAAATTTAATAGGTAAACCAGGATGATCGCTTGAATCCATATTGAAAGTTTGAGCCGGTAATTTCAGATTTGAGACACCATAGACATTTTTCAAGGCATATTTCCTTTGCTTACCAACCCCACTTACTTGCAGATCAACCACAGATGCCATTTCCTCAGATGCTTTTCCAGCATACCAATGTAAATTTAATTTACTTTGTTGCCCCCGGAGGCCCAGTTGCCTCACCAAGGAGCTGCCCACCATAGTAACCGAGGAACCTTCATCCAACAACGCATAAGTTTCAACCTTGTTACTAGGACCATAAAGTACAATAGGTACAACTCGAAACGGCAACACTTTCTTATCTGCAGCACAGGACACACAGCTAAGGACAGACGCACTTCCATTTGTTGTACCACCTGAAACTTCCGACTCACTTGACCCAGAATTATTTCCACCATTATTAAACTGACCATCATTTAGTAATTTGTTATGTTTTCTTAGGCAACCATCAATGGGACACTCTTTTCGATTACGGCAGCTTCTACTAGAATGCCCCGAACCAAGACATGAAAAACATAACCTCAATTTTTTCACATTATTCCATCTGTCAGGCACTCTCAATGAAATAAATCGTTTGCATACAAATAATTTATGATTACCCTGGCACATAGGGCATTCCTGTTTGCGTTGACCATCAACGGCATGGAGGACAACTTTTCCTTAAGGTTCATTAAAATTTCGATTACCACTCACCCCTTGAATAGTTTGCAGCAAATCAGCAATATCTTTGAGCCACGTGTTGAAATCCAAAACCGTTGGATATGGCTTAATTGTTGAGGCATAACGGGCCCACTCCATTCGTTTACTCAAGGGAAGCTTGCTGACTAATTCATCCATCAGTGTGGGGTTCGCCAAATGCTGTTGTCCATTAGCAGATACCAAAAAAACGGCAAGGTTCTGCACCTTAACAGCAAAGGGCACAAGGCGATCAATACCACTCTCACTAATAGGCTGAATTTTTTTCACTTGTCGGAGCTGGCAACGGATGAGTATCTCTGGGCGACCATATCGAAAACGCAACTGTTCCATCACCACACTCACGTTATCCGGATGTATGAGCAACGATTTAACACATTCACGAGCATCACCCTTTAATGCCTTTTGGAGCCGAACACAATTTTCGAAATTACTATAATTATAAACAGCAGTTGAATTATCGAAGGCTGTTGAAAACATAGGCCAATCTTCAGGTGCACCACTAAATTCCGGCAAATCATAAATTTTTCTATGCACTGCCATCGAACCGCCATTTTGGTTTGCATACAAACCAGAATTATGCGTATTGCAGCCTATGCAAGAAAATGGCGTACGACGGTCAGCGCAGTCGACGTTGGGTGAGGCAGGGTTGCCAACGATGGCATCGCTGGTACCTGTAGCTGACGCCATATTGGATGACTGGGGCGTGCCTGAGGATGACGATGAATTGGCATTACGGGCGATGGACAAGGCTTTCTAGGCCGTCAGCAACTGAACCTGGAGCGTATTGATTTGGCTTTGCAAATCTTCCAAATGAATGCCAGGAGTTAGCTGTGGGAATTGCTGCTGTCCAGACAATTGTTGGTTATGTTGAGCCATAGCGGTAGAGGAGCGGCAGAGGCGTATACATTTTGTTCACTAATTTCAACTGTACTTACGTTTTCCTTGGTTACTCCAGGGGCAGAATTTCCCATTGGCATCAAGGTCGATGTTCCGGCGGCAAGGGAAGTCAATTGTTGTGGTAGTAAATTCTCTCCAGGAGATGGAGAACCATCATCATTGCGATTTGCAGCTTTTCGAGAGCTTTTTCTCAACGGCGATCGCTGCATCCTGAACTACAAAAAAATTACACAAAATACCCAAAAGACAAAAATTCACAATTTAGGCACCAAATATTTGAATTTGTTCCGGCAGACGAGGAACCACAAAATTTCCGCACAAAGCTTGCGAAATAAAATTTGTTGCCGCTCTCGGTGGCTGTCGTTTGTCGAAGAAGCGAATTTAACCACTAAAGAAATATACACAAAAATCTGAATTGCTTTGGTTGAGACGTTTATTTCTATACAAAAAAAAAAAACTTATAAATAAAAATACAAACACAAATATTCTAAATTTTGTTCTTACCGCAGTGCCTTCCTTCAACAAACTAAATTTAATTTCAAATTTGCTTTTAAGTTGAGCCGCAGCTATTCATGTATACACAAAAAGTAACGGGACAACTTAACGAAACAAACCACCGCAGCAGAACAAAATAGAACACAAAATAACAAACCATTTACATTTAAACGAATAAGCAAGGGAGAGAATACATAACATAAGAGAAAATACATAACATATGTATGTGCAAAATAACAAGAGACAAATAAAACATTTAGGCAATTCACAGATTGACAGTAATATAAATCAAATAAATAAAATAGTAAATTTTCCAGCTTTATGAGCCATTAAGCGACAATTGGTTTTTAAAATTTTTTTTGAAATAACGACTGATTTGCGCTACCACTAAGGTAGTCATACTTCAAGGGGATACTGGGAGCCGTAAGAGCAGATTCTACGATAAAAACTGTGCCAGTACATCAAGAATATTTAAATAAATTTTAAAAATGTGTAAAATAAATAAACAAAATATGAATATGGTTCCACAATTTTATTCACATGCAGCAGCACAAATCAATTAGCAAGGATGCAGAAACTGCAAAATAGAGCCATGAGAATAATACTAAATTGCGATCGTTACACACATATAAATACAATGTTAAATAATCTAAAATGGATGAGCATAGCACAATGGCTCCAATTTAACACATTAAGGTTTATTAGAAAATTAAAACAAGGAGACGCCCCGAAATATCTATGTGATCAAATACATTATGTGGGAGACAGTCAACCATATCAAATAAGAAATGCATGTGACTTTAGGATCCAAAGAGTGAGGTCAACACAAATGCGGAAAACGATCTTCTACAAGGGCTACAGCTGTTTAACTCATTGCCAAACAACATTAAGAATGAAACAAATGAAAATGTTTTTAGACGAAAGTGTACTAATTTTGTATTATTTAATAATAATTTGTAATATATGCATTTATTGTAAATTTGTTGAAAATTTAAAGTATTTTTAATACTAATAATAATAATATAAAAAAAGAATGTATATACAGTGATCAAAAAAATGTGTACACTTATTATAAAGAACTAACAAATACATTATTCTACAGGATTTTGTTCAAGATGACTTTCTAGAGAATCCGGTCGCCATAAAATGCCTAATAATGTTGGAATTTCTTAGTTTCGACGATTATTTACTTTATACGTAACCGATAGAGAAATATTTTAATTTATAATCAAAAAATAGTTTTTAAGCTTTTATTTAGCCTTAAGAATAATAAATTTCATTTTATAGATAATTTTTTGTTCAGAAATGTATTTCGAGATAGTAGGTGTACAAGTTTTTTTGCTCACTGTAGGCAAACAAAACATTTGACAATCTCGTGTACTTAAAAAAGCACTCACCTGGGCTAATAACACCACTCTATATAAATTCGCCTTGGAATTATACGAAATTCAAATTGACAGTAGACATTCTTAACTAATGTCTCGTTCCCGAAAATCATATACATTAGAACTCGTCTTGCATCGCTTTATTCGAATGTGAAGGAAGTTATTCCTGTTATATACAATATAGATTCAACTCTAGCATACATTAACAGACTATTCTCTCCCTCTCTCCCTTATTGTATTTTTGTAGATCAAAAACAATGCCCTGCATGAATATGGGCTATCCCCTGAGTGTTGGTTGCTCATATTGACATATTACTAAATGTCGTTTATTAGTAAATAAATAAATGATATATATATGTCTACACTACAGTGGTTGTAGTTAGTGGGAACTTATGACATATGTCGAAATCTATTTATTTATATGAAATCAATTAACTGAACATTAGAACTCTCTTGAGCAGAATGGGAATAAATAACTATAGTACTGCAAATTGATGAGCAGAATCGTAAAAATATAAAACCCACGATTTCATTAGAATGGGTCGTTGTGTACAATTTTACTTTTGTGAAAGACATAGAATATTACAAACATTAAAGAAAATTAGCCAAATTATTGGAATTGGCCAAATCGGCTCAGTTGATCATCATTTAATACATTTATAAATTGGGTGTGATTTTTTTTCCTTAAGAACTGTAATTGGATTACTACAAACATTAAAAAATAGACACATGATGAAATTAAAAAAGAGGCGTAAAAGTGAGTGTAGTCAGCATGAGAAATAGTTTACATGTTACTCTGAGCTACTGAATATACATACATTTCATAAGAACGGATCAAAATAACACAAAACAAGAGTAAGCAAGACAAGCAAACAACAAAAATTACGTGGAATACTGTAAACAAAAAATATATTAGGTTAGGTTAGGTTAGAGGACGTGTACTTGTCAACTGTGACAAGTACAGTACCCGGAGGTCGAACTGACCCATTGTACAAAAAAAAAAAAAAAAAAAAAAAAAAAAAAAATATATATATATATTAAGCACTTAGGAAATTACCAGAAGGGAATTAAAAAAGGACCAAAAAGGACAGCTACAACAACACCTAAAAACGTGAAGTTACCAGACAAAGGAGTATTTAGGGAGAGAAGAACAATGCAGCCACCGATTCGTGTATAGACAGTGTTGACGCTTGTCCGAGAGTTGTATTTAATAGTTTGATCTTTGGTTAAAAAGGATCGTGTTTAAAATTTATAGCGCTGTGTTCTCAATTGAAGTGTGCTGTTATATAAATAAGTCTTTTATTTATTGAAATAAATTCGTGAATGAGGATAAAAGTAAAGAATTTATTTTATTTTAAATTTAAATCTTCGAATCCACGACATATAAAGGCTGACTTCATAAACGCAGTTTGCAATGTAACACTGCAAAGAAATTCATTTACAAGGCAAAGCAATGTTTTATTGCAACACTGCTATGTCAAATAATGAGATGACATTTTACTACATTTATGAACGCGAAAACTTGTATGACTTAAAATTTTTGTATAATTTCATTTTTTAAATTGAATATTCAGAAAAAATGCGGTCTTCTTTTGAGATGATACACTTTATCACACACTCCGTTGCACCTGATTCCACTTTCTCCCCTTATTGCTGTTCTGCATTTACTGCAGTCAGCCATTTTTGTTTATTTATTATTATTTTTTGTTTTTGTTTTCTAATTTTTAATAAAATTTATTTTATTTAATTTTAAAATTATTGTTCTCAATGCAATCCAATTTCTAAGAATTGCTTTTTATTTTTTTATGGTTTTTAAATAGTCCTATCTATTTTTTACAACCAATTTTTATTTATTTTTTAAATTTTCAAGATCATTTTATAAAACACTTCTATTTACTATCTATTATAAAACACTTCTATTACATCACAGAGTTGTCAAGATTGTAGCGCAACACAAACCTGTGCTATCAAAAGATAATCTTGCGATTCGTCACTCTTTTGCCAACATATAAAGAAATAAATTCACATTATTCAGGAAAAATGTCTTTAGGAGTGGAGAGTCTAAATTTAATACATTGGATTTGGTTAATTGAAAGAGCAATGTGTGGTAGCAATTGGTAGATGGAAAAGTGCTATCAATTTCCTAAATATCCCGCATTTTTTGTTCCCAAATTTAGTTTCTTTTCTATTTTTTTCGCTATGAAGTCTGGCTCATGCCTCAAACGCACTTCTATGAGAAGCTTTTTCCTTTCATGATTCCATTTTTTTCACTATGCACAAAAAATTAAATGTTAAATCACATTTGTACTTAAAATATAAAAAAATTTAAATTACCACAAATTTGCCATTTCTACCACAAAATTTTTGCCGCCAATAAATGTAAATATTTACAAAGAATCCCAAATAAAAACCATGCACGAAATTGACAAATAATGCGCACTGAAAAGCATTGCTATGCAATAATGAACATGAGGCATTGCCAAAACAAATTTTACTGTTTTTATGAACACCATGGTAAGGTTACATTGCAAACGGCGTTTATGAAGTCAGCCATCTTATTGTTGTTACTATGAAAAGAAGTAGTGTATCCCTTAGTAGGTATAGGAGTTAAATTATATTTACAATGAGTTTCTTGTAGAGAATTGAAAGAGTGGTTATGCTCCCTTATTAGCAGTTGAAGTTCATTAAAATTATTAATGAAGCCATTTATATTCCATTGTACTATCTTGAAGCTGTCCATTGTAGGATTTCCATGGGATGTTGTAAACTATAGTCGAAGTCGCCGTGGTCTAGTAGGTAGTGTGTCGGCTTATTAGACATAAAGCCAAGGTTCAAACTCCAGGTCCTGACAAGGGTTGTAATGGCCAATTATGTATGTAGTAAACTGTATTTACAATAAACTATAGGCAGGAGGAGTATAATTTTGATATTTTGTATTGTCATTAATTTAACTCTCATAATCGGTATCTGTGCAGGAATTTGGAATATAGTATTCATTTTTTGAGATAAGATCTTGGGTCAAGGTGCTTAGAAGGAAATTTTGGATCGACGAATTCAGATCGGAAAAACTGCTATTTGCTGATCTGTTGTAAGGTAATTTATTTGAATTTTTTTGTTTCTTTTGTTTTTTTTTTGTTTATTATTTGACTTTCATTGTTTGATGTGGTGGGAATGTTGGAGGTTGATTATTAATAGTTAATTTGTTCTGGACTTTTTTTTGGTTTAGCCGAGTATTGCTTGAAGAATGTATACTTATATGTTTGTTTGTTGTGTTAAGTTGCAGGATGGCATATCAGCTTCTAGGTCGGTAGATAGTGAAATGATGGACGGTTCAAGGCGGAGAGATTTTTTATTAGTATTCGGTAATGTTGGAGGAGGTTGATTGGTTTGTTGAATTGACTTTTACAATTGTGGAGTATGATTGTGTTATACTTTGTACAGATTTTGTTGTGTTTATTTCATATTTATGCTTACCGGCATCGTAGGAATATTTTTGAATAGTTTTGATTTTGATTATCTTTTTTTCTCGGTCATACAAAAAACCATGAAACGTGTAATACATGTAATCTACTTCCTCATCCTGATATCCAATGTACTAGAATTTAATGCGCCAACTGTTTTGAAAAACATCCTGCGTCTGAAAGAAACTGTCCCAGATACATTCAACAAAAAAAGATACATACATACATATTTGGTCATTACAATCCTTCAGTCAGGATTTTGACCTAGCTTCTCACACCACTTATGTCATGTGTGTTCTGTTTTTGTCAGAAATCTATTGAGTGGCGGGACCTACAGTTTAAAGTCGACTCCGAGCGAAAGATTTTTGAGAAACTCTTCATGGCAATTTTATTTACTCAGAGTTTTTGCCAGAAATCTGCTGAGAGGCAGTCGCCGAAGAAATATTTTTTTTCATATTTCGTTTTGATGCCTGATCTGGCATACGAACCCGGTCTTTACGTCTAATAAGCCAACACACTACCTACTAGACTACGGCGACTACACAATAACATAAATGATCATCAGCAATTAGATTGCGATTTTAGGAAATGAATTTGAATATTTTTTATTATTTAACGTGTGTACGACTTTCTGTGGTCTACATTCAAGCCCTAATCCGCATCTTCGTATTTCTTCTCGCTGGAAGTAAATACAAAGGTGGTCTTATAATTAGCACACCCATCCCTCAAAAAATTTGTCTTGACTATTTTATACTTAAACTGTTTTCTCAAATACTATTTTAATAATACCAGAAAACAACTGCGGCAATTAGAAGAAAGACTCGACCAAGAAACACTACAAGTACCGCAAATCGTCCAATAATTACTCATGCAAAGAAGAATCCCATCATAATGTCAGAAATACGGAAACTTGATATGGTGAAACACAATATACTGATTTATACTAATTTTAATAAAAATCACCCGTCTGGAATGTATTTTTTTTTTATTAGTATTAAAAATACTTTAAATTTTCAACAAATTTACAATAAATGTATATATTACAAATTATTATTATTAAATAATACAAAATTAGTACACTTTCATCTAAAGACATTTTCATTTGTTGTTTGGCAATGAGTTAAATAGCTGTATACCCTTGTAGAATAGTGTTTTCTGCATTTGTGTTGACCTCACTCTTTGGATCCTAAAGGCCGTGTCAGATAAAACTCTGTTGCTTTGCGTGACGTTTATAACTTTGACAGAAAAGCGTAAAGCAAAAGGTGTATGACACAACAAAAACTTTGACAACACTCGCGTTGTTTGTTTATCTTTTAAAAGTGGTTGGCGCGTAAGTTTTGCTTTTAATATTTTGTGTTTAAATAAAGACTAAAAATGGATTTAGAGGATTTATTGGACATACTTATAATTGTACTGCTAACAATAACACAAAAAACTTAAAATTTAAAAAAAAATATTTACAAAAGAAAATTTGCGCGCAAATTTGCCAAAAATATTTAAAGAATAATCAACAGCTGATTGTCAAAGCACGCAAAAAGATAAAAGATGCCCAACTTTTCGTTTTGCGTTGCGTTAAAAGCACTTTATGTTACAAGTGGCATATAGACATGTACATTTTATCTTAAATGTCAAAGCGAATTTGTAACGCAACGCGAAGCAAAAGTTTTATCTGACACGGCCTTAAAGTCACATGCATTTCTTAGTTGATATGGTTGGCTGTTTCCCACATAATGTATTTGATCACATAGATATTTCGGCGCGTCTCATTGTTTTAATTTTCTAATAAACCTTAATGTGTTAAATTGGAGACGTTCTGCTATGCTCATCCATTTTAGATTAGTTAACATTGTGTGGCGTGTAGTATGAAAACCGCACATTGACAACACTGTTAAAAATAGAAATGTCAAACATATTTGAAAAGACAAATGTAAAAAATATTCTATTCTAGAAAATTCTCTAACGTGTTAACAACTAATAGCTTAACCTAACAAATAAATTAAGTTTTATATTAAATTAACCATCCACGTCTTTTATTATCGCACGGTCAAGAGTAACGCTCTCCACATTTGGTGATCCCGACAGGGAATTAAATAAAGCGACACAATGGAGAATGCAAAAAACTCCGCCGGCTAAAACGTTCCTACTCAACCCAATGATTCCGGCCAGGCCTTGTCAATTGCATCTGCCCAGAATCGTGGGGAAATAGCCCGTATTTCAATTAGAATACCTCCCTTCTGGCATGCACGGCCAGAACTTTGGTTTGCGCAAATCGAGTCGCAGTTCGTCACAGCCGGTATAACCACCGAACAAACCAAATATCATACTGTGGTCGCCGCCATCGATAGTTCAATATTATCACAGGTAAGTGACGTTATATTGAACATGCCAGAGGAGAATCAGTACTCAACTTTAAAGAAACGTATGCTGGAAGAGTTCTCTGTATCCGAACAGAAAATATTAAGAAAATTGCTACAGGACATCGAACTCGGTGATTTACGACCTTCGCAGCTACTTAGAGAAATGAAAAATTTAGCCGGTAACCAGGTCGACGAATCATTTTTAAAATCTATGTGGATGACACGTTTACCAAACCACATGCGCAGCATAATTTCAGTAAGTGGCGAGCCACTTGACAAAATTGCGATAATGGCCGACAAAATTTTAGAAGTAAACGACAACGCATCAATTCAAGAAATAGTAGCCACAAAAACTACAACAACAAATGATATTTTGCAGCAACAAATACAGCAGTTAACGAAGAAAATACACAGTCTAAGATCACGTTTTCTTCGCTCACGTAGTCGTAATAGATTAACTTCTAGTGGTCGCAACCAAAATACTTTACGCAACAACACACAGAATAATAACAAATGCTGGTACCATAGAACATTCGGTTCAAAATCAGTAAAATGTCGTGAGCCATGCAGTGAAAAGTTAAACCAGAACGTCTGTCATTAGCGACGGTACATGACAGACAACATATACCCGGAAAAGAGAACGTAGTCGCGGATACATTGTCTCGCATCGAGGCAATTCAGGTAGAGACAACAATAGATTTCGAAAAACTATCCCGCCAACAAATAGACGACGAAGAAATCAATAAATTACTCAATACTAATTCGAACTTGCAACTTAAAAAATTTACAGTTCCAAATACCAATTTTCCTATATATTGTGATATTTCAACAGGCGTAGTCCGACCTTTTTTAACCAAAGATTTTCGTAAAATAGCATTCGACTCGATTCATAACATTTGTCACGCCAGCGCTAAGAAAACATCAAAACTAATGACTGAAAAATTCATTTGGCCCGGAATGAAAAAGGATTGTCAACAATGGACAAAAGCCTGTATATCTTGCCAAAAAAACAAAATATATCGTCACAATAAAGCACCAATTTGTGAGTATTCTACTACCGTCGGTCGTTTTGATCACGTTAACATGGATATAATTGGACCACTTCCTCCATCCAGAGGATTTGTATATTGCCTCAGAATGATTGATCGTTTTACACGATGGACTGAAGTATGTCTATTACAAGACATCACGGCCGAAACAGTAGCTTTTGCTTTTTATACCACTTGGATTTCCCGATTTGGAATACCGCTTAGGGTCACCACAGATCAAGGACGCCAATTTGAGTGCAATTTTTTTAAGGAGCTTACTAAAATGCTTGGCATTAAACACTTAAGAACCACAGCTTACCAAACGGACTGCAAACGGACTTATCGAACGTTTCCATCGTCAATTAAAAGCTGCTATTAAGTGTTACGAGTCTCAAAATTGGGCAGAAATAATACTACTTATACTTCTAGGATTTCGTGTTACCTATAAAGAAGATATCGACGCAACACCATCACAGTTGGTATACGGATCCAGTCTGCGTTTACCAGGCGAACTACTAATTCAAAGTAGAGAGAATGAAACTTGTCAGCACGAATTTTTGAACAAATTAAGGAATTTTATGAACTCCCTACGGCCAACAAAAACCTCTTCTCATGCGAAACAGACACCATTCATCGAAAAAGACCTGTACTCTTCACCACAAGTATTCGTACGTAACTCTATGGTTTACAAACCACTTCAAGCACCATACGAAGGCCCGTTCCCTGTTGTTAAGCGTCACGAAAAATACTCTACTGTTCTTGTTAAAGGAAGAAACATGAACATAAGCATAGATCCCAGATTCGTGACAAGCGCGCAAAATGCCTTCGGAAACACCTGGAGCCATCTTATTTGCAAAACCCATGCAGGGCTGTGTAATTATTAGTTATTACGTAGTCAATTATTTTGCTCGAATTTCTTGTTACACGTGTGCTTTCGTTAACTATTTGTTTAAGGTCGTTGTGATTGAGAGTATTCCTAATTCTATTCTTGTACAAAGAGTTTTTTTTCCAATCTATATTAAAATCTCCTGTAATTGAAATACCACAGTTATTATCACAGATTTCTTCAATTATTTCGTCAAATATATCACAGAACTCAGCTTCGCTGTAACTAGGCGATCTATTTATTGCACCAATTAATATATTATGATTATTATCATTATGTACAGCTTTGCAAAATAATATCCAATACATCAAATCATCAGTTCTCTCTATAAACTTTTTCACATTCCAGTTCTTTTTACAGTATACGACAACTCCACCTGTTCTTGAGGATGTTGACACTAACCCGATGTTATCATATCCTTGTAGCGTAATTTCTAGTTCATCTATATCTTTCGTCAAATGTGTTTCAAACAATATTAAAAAGTCAGGTTTTTCTGTTGCTGCGATAATTTCAATTTTATTATAGTTGTTAACAAGACCTTGTACATTTGTATAGAGGGCACTCATTTCCTTTAGTTGTTAAATCGTCAAGCCTATATTTCTCATTTTGTTTTTCAATTTATTTTGATAAACTGGACATTCTCTGTCGTTTGTAAAGTGGTTTACATCTAAACCCATATTGAGCCTGCTGTTTACTTTTGAACTATTAATACACTTCATTATCTTCTCTTGACTTTCGCAATTAACTGTTTTATGTTGACCATGGCATTTTAGACATATTTCCTGATTTTAACATTCTTTGGCTATATGATTGTATCCTCTGCATTTCATACATTGAACTAATTCGGTTCCGTCATACACTCTACATCTTTCCCAACCGACATTTACTTTTCTTTCTTCCATAATTTTTCCGTAAGCTTCATTATCAACTCTCAGTTTCACATTGAACAAAGTTTTATTTCCTCTTTTTGTTTCATATTTTCCCATAAACTTAATATTGGCATCAGCTTATTTAGGATTTTGTTTTCTTAATTTCTCAATTAAATCATTTTCACTATAGTCAAAAGACATGCCAATAATTTTGATACTTCATATTGCTTAGATATTTTTTCCTGGATTGCACTTTTAATTTTCTCTCTATCTTCACAGTTCTCACTTTGAATAACAATTGTTCCACTGCTTCTACTTTCCACATTTGTTATCTTCAAGTTGTCTGGATTTATTTTATTTAACTCTTCTTTAGTTTTTTCAGCCGATTGTTTTTCCTTAGGTTTAACAATTAGGGGTAATTGTTTATTTATACTTGGCAACCCTTTATTTTTTACTGCATCTGCATATGTTGTTTTTGCACTTTGTTTACATGTTTCATTTATTACTTTATTTATTTCTTTGCACATATTTTCATTTTTCTCTTCTATTGTTTGGCACAACTGTTTGTTGTTGCATTCAAATTCCTTTAAACTACTAGATAATTTTTTAATTTCTTCGACATTTTTTTCACATGATTTCTGATATTTTATCATTTTATTTATTCTTTCCTCGTACCGCTTTTCTATAGCCTCAAGTAATTGTTTAATTTCATTTTCTTTAAGTGAAGCTTTAAATTCGTGCTTATACTCAACCATATTTTGTTTGTTTTTATGCACCTCATCTTGCACTTCTGTTAACACCAAATCAATATTTTGAATATATTGCATGCAGTCGTCGCATATAAATCTAATAAAGTTGTGCTCATCCAGCATCTTTGCCGAGTATTGATCTATTCCCGCGCATTTTTTGGTGAGATGATACACTTTATCACACACTCCGTTGCACCTGATTCCACTTTCTCCCCTTATTGCTGTTCTGCATTTACTGCAGTCAGCCATTTTTGTTTATTTATTATTATTTTTTGTTTTTGTTTTCTAATTTTTAATAAAATTTATTTTATTTAATTTTAAAATTATTGTTCTCAATGCAATCCAATTTCTAAGAATTGCTTTTTATTTTTTTATGGTTTTTAAATAGTCCTATCTATTTTTTACAACCAATTTTTATTTATTTTTTAAATTTTCAAGATCATTTTATAAAACACTTCTATTTACTATCTATTATAAAACACTTCTATTACATCACAGAGTTGTCAAGATTGTAGTGCAACACAAACCTGTGCTATCAAAAGATAATCTTGCGATTCGTCTCTCTTTTGCCAACATATAAAGAAATAAATTCACATTATTCAGGAAAAATGTTTTTAGGAGTGGAGAGTCTAAATTTAATACATTGGATTTGGTTAATTGAAAGAGCAATGTGTGGCAACCACCGAAGAAAGAATCTGCGTTATACTCTGCAATTTAGCATAGAGAAATTGTATAATGGAAGGGCCAACTTGCATATAGCATAGCGTGGGACCGGTCATAGAAAATGATTCGGTGATGGTTCAACATTTAACCAAACATATGGAGATTCATTTGATTCCATTTTCTCATGAGAACTTGTATGTAAAATGAATTTTTATGTAAGATAATGATGGTTATGATAACACACCGCGCGATTGGACAAAGTATTTAGAGGACCAATAAGTTGATATTAAGTAATGAAAAGCATAAAGATCTAATTCCAATCCAATCCATAGAACAATCTTGTGACACCAATTGAACAAAAAACCAAAAAAATCTTATAGACCTCTGGAAAGTGGTTAAAGTGGCATGGAATGGCATACAATATCTAAGATGCTAGAGACTTATTCAAATTCATCCTGGATGTTTATAATTGGTTATTGAACAGAAGTAATGCCTCCACAAAATATTAAAAAGAATTGAACCCAAATGATGATTTTGTCTACTTTTAATGACGGTATGCTATTTATGTGACCAAGGATTTTTTGCTTTTCTAATTTAGTGTCATTTTTTTTATTTTAATCTTTTATTAAACTTCTCTTTACCACATAGAATATTTAACTGCCGTTAAAAAAATGATAAAATATGTCGTCTTTGTTTATTACTAGAAAAAGGTCATATAGATAGTGAGCTGATTATAAGACTACCACTGTGCGAGTCGTACCCTTTTGGGAGCTACCCAATGAGCTGTTCACATTAAATGGTTCAGGACTCTTACGGCGTGTGGACTGTCATATCAAGTGGAAACTGTCATGTACATTAAAGATCCGATAAAGCTTTGATACGGCAATTTTTCCACCTAGCGCTCCTTGCCCTTTTTTTCGGGCACAGTTTCATGGAAAGCCAATGTTCATCGGTGCACTACCGGGTTTGCAGTCTGACATGCCGAATCATTCCAATATGTGTTGAATTCATCTCGACTGCTACATAGAATTTTTTCATTCTTCTAGGTCATGCTTAAATTCGATTCCAAGGCAATATTCGATAGGACCTAAGTCCTTCACCTCAAAAATGTTAGTCAGTTTGTTTTTAACATATTCTGATCACTTGATGCTACACAAGATCGTCAACGTTAATTGCGTCGAGTGTAATGATGTTGTTACTGCTGTTAATAATTGCCATGGGGTCATGTCTATTTCCTTCAGGTTTGAATTCAAACTTTCATGGCATAATCTTACAGATTGTTTAAGGCCATATATGGCGTTTTTCAGAAGACATACCTTATTCTTATATTTGTTTAGATCGTTGCGCATTTCTATATAAATGTCCTTTTCATCTCCAACAAAATCTAGCTGATATATTTCCTACCCGTATTGTGCTGGAATTGCTATCAGAAAACGTATTGAATTTATTTTAGCTACTAGTACAAAAGTCAATGCCAATTGTGTGAAAATTTTGTGTCTAGTCTGGGCTTTCTGCACTCCACTGACCCATCGCTTTCTTATTTTGTCCGTAGTTCCCTCTTTGATTCTACCACCTTTCTACCAATTGGCCTTTCAATAAATTTCCAAGTTTTGTTCCTTAATAACGTCTTATAATCTGATAGCATTGTATTTCGCCATTTTTCAGCCTCAGAGCTATTCAGTGCTGGTTTTCTGATCGGTGGGCTGAATAAGATTCGCTCATTGGTATTCATCTTCAGAGTTATCAAAACCCACTTGGGCCATTATTACAACTTCCCGTTAAAGTTGGGTTTAGTTAAAGGTAACTTAAGCTAAAGTGAACTTCAAAGTCTCCTTTAATTTCTTTTCGTTATTACAACCTAACGATAAACTAATGTTAACTTTTTCAGAAATATGGCAATGCCGGAGCAATGTCGATAACACTGCTCAATTAAACAAGTTTGTTTTAAACGCAGGGGCACTGAAGGGCTTCGTTTTTGTTGTATATGTCCATTTTGTTTATATTTGAAGTTGCCATATTGAAAATAATATATAATATGGCAAGTCCAAACATAAACTTAACTTTAAAAGTTACCGGTAAGATGATCCTCCCTTTAGCTTAACGCTCACTTCTCACTTTCATTCTCTTAAGGTGATTGGAATTCTTTTACTTTACAGTTTTAATATTTTCTCATTTTAAGCCTTTTTTATTTTTCTGCTTTCGCTGAAATAAAACTCGAGTTGGTTGATGGTGCAAATACTATGTCACGGCTTCGGCAAATTTTGTTGGCCTGAGGAACTTTAGATATTTCGAAGTATCCTATAAATATACATTCAATAGCTTTGGATTCATATTTCCCTTTCATCCAAGGAAGAAATATCACCATTTAGGCTCCGAGATGGACAACGGTTTCTAATCTAATTTGCAGTATTCACAGTTTCTGTCCAAAATCTAGGTGGTAGACCTGTTTAAATTATCATCATAAATTAAATTTCCCTATCCATCCAAGGAAGAAATCTGTCCAAAATCTAGGTGTTAGACCTGTTTAAATTATCATGTACGTTATCATGTTTGAATTGGTCATTACATCACTTCAATCAGGGTTACGACCTAGCTTCTCACGCCACTTATGTGGTGTGTGTTAATTTTATTTACTGTGGCGGAACCTACAGTTTAAGGAAATATTTTTTCATATTTCGATTTGTTGGAGTTGTCGACTTGGGGTTTCAACCGTGGCACTTATAGTAGAGTTCTATTTTTTTTCTCCGAAACTCCATTCTGTTGTGGAGTGTATTCGATGATCAACTCGTGGTCCCTCAAAAAATTCTTCATACGATTGTTGACATATACAGTGCTGTTATTACTACGTAGACACTTTATCTTCATCCCGGTTGTCCTCTCCACCTTAAACTCGATAAATTTTTCTGTAACATCGCCTTTATTTTTCATAAAATATATTTCACACCAATGGATCCAGTCATCTATAAAGGTAGCGATATATGGGCTGCCACCATACGATTGGATACGCATATGACACTTGCTACGAGATGATACAAATTGAAGTTGGGTTTGCTACCCCTGCATGTAAACTTTACAAGTTGGTAAATTTGTTTGTACATCTGTATTTATACCAGTGATCTTTTTCTTCTTTATTATTTCTATCAGATCCATTTAGATTAAGTGACCATAGATTTCATGTCAGGGATTTCACACATGATTTCCTTTGAATTTATCCTGCAATTGGAGCTTTCAGCCCGAACGTTTTCCAATCCGAGTATTTCAGTGGTTTTGTTGACTAAACTTAGGTGTCTAGTTTCGGCATTTATGATATTGTAAAATTTTTCCCCCGCAGAGCACATATGTAAAGAGGCCCCAGAACCCAACCGTCATTTACCTCGGTAGTTCACGAAACCGATGATTTGTTGTTTTGTTTCTTCTTATTAAAACTCTTCGACTTGCAATATCTTGCCATGTGGTCAATTTCCTCGCAGACAAGCATATTTGAATTTGTCTATCTTTGTTTTTCTTTTTAGAATAATTGTTATTGTCATAGTTCGTCCCTTCACTTCGATATATTCACTCTTGTTCCGTTTTCTTGCTTCGAATTCTTCCAGCAATTTGACTTTTTGAATTTTCGGTCATTTTTCCGCCGACTTTATCGCAATTCTGAACGTTACATATTCATATAGCCAAATCTCGTCTATTATTACCAATTGCATTAAGTTCAGATTGTCGACCACTCCGCACTTTCTTTAAATGCTAATGTTCTTTTAGAAAGAGGTTTAGCAGAGAATAGGAGTGCCATCGATTTATATTTTGTTGATAATCCCGATCGAGTGTTTTTATTTGATCAACTCTCTGCCTTTGCTTTTTCAAAACACGATCTTTTCCGATCATATGATTTTCAGACAATAACTAAGGAACAAGCGACATTTTAAAAGCATTGATTTAGCTTCACTGGAAACGAAATAGTAACTATACCGTGGAATCAAAACTTTTTAATGCCTAGAGCTGGTTACTTTTTACACGGTAATATACAATATCTATTTGAAAATTATGTACCAATAAAAACATTCGAAATGGAAAGCCTTGGTTTACCAATGAAATGATTTTGTCAGATGTTCTTCCGAACATAACCCATTTATTAAATACGATAATTACATCGTGTATTTTTTCAGCAATGTGGAAATGTGCCACGGTAATACTTATGCCTAAACAAGATGAAAAATACATACATATTGCAATATTGTCATACTTATCGAAAATTTAAAAAAAAAAACTAATATGCAGATGACCCAATATTTGTATGACAATGGCGAGCTCTCTGGGAGACAATCTAGTTTCAGACCTAATCACAGCTGTATTTCTGCGCTTCTTGATGTTTCAGGAGAGTTGGGGGCGGATAATAATATGACATCATTTTTAGTTTTACTTGGTCATTCTAAGGCATTTGACACCGTTGATTATACTATTCAAAAGTTTAAACAAATGTGCCATTTTAGGAAAACTGTAGTTGGGCTAATTTCGTCGTATTTACGGTATAGAAGTTAAGTCCAGAGGTGTGCCACAAGTCTCGATACTTGATCCATTATATTATATTTATACACAATTATTATACACAATTTACTGTAATGATCTGCCATATAAGCTGAAGTTCTGTAATATAAAAATGTACGCAGATGTTGTTCAGCTAATAGCTAAACATTAGCTGTTTTATGTCTGAAATTACTAATTGTATCGTGATCTAAATAATGTGTTTCAATGGGCGTCAGTTAATGATCTTTGCCTCATTCCGAGAAAATTTAAGATTGATAACAGGCAAAGTAAATTACAACATTACTTACATCAATATAAATTAATAATACTACTATTGAGACCGTACATAATGTTACGAATCTACAAGTTATCTTTAACGATAGGAATTATCTTTAACAATTTTTTAACTAGCAATAATGCTCAAATGTAATTAATTAATTGTAATAGACTCTCTTTTTAATACAGTTGTATTACTTTACAGACTTTTATTTAGCTTAAAACCTGTGCTTTTGTCTTTCGCTAATCCAATCACGGCTTGCACCGGAAGAAGCAAAAGTACTTGGTTGTAATTTTAAGTACATACTCCTTATCTTATACAGAGTTGTATTTAACAGAGTAACTTAAACTGTTGCCATCTTCCAGATCACTACAATCTCGGCCAATCTGACAACACAATCGACCTCGATTGATATATATATATATATACTTATTCTAGACCTTCCTCTAAATACTCATAATCTTCATATTCACTAGTGTTCCCTTCAGAGTTCCATAAGCAGTTATTCTCATCTTTGTGCTCTAACCACTTTCTTAAACGACTAGAATCAACTATTCCTCTATACGGCATTTGTGTAATTTGGCAATTTTCTACATCTGTAATTTCGTAACGGTCGTTTCCCAATTGCTTCCGTATTATATATGGCCCTCGATATTTGTGTATTAATTTTTTGTTTACAGCAGTAGTTGTGTCGACATTCTTCAAAACTACCAAATCCCCAATTACAAATGATTTGACTGGCCTGTGATGCTCATTATAATACCTCAAATTCCTCGACTGAGACCTTTCTATAGCCCTCGAAGCCTCTTCCCTAATAATATCCAGATTTTCCCTTTCATCGTATAGATCTCGTAAGTGTTCCGTCAGTTCATCGACCATTTCCCCTCTCTGTTCCACTCCAAAAAGTAATTTACTGGGCCTTTGCTCCGTCGAGCAATGAACCGTGTTATTTATAGCAAATTCTACACTTGACAATTTACTGACCCAATCCGAATGTTCGATGGGTTCCGCTAATTTAGCTAACAGCCCTCAAATCCATATTTCCTCTCTCTACCTGCCCGTTAGATCGTAGCGATGCCACAGAAGTTTTCACGTGTACGTTGTTTCTTTCCGCCAAAAAGGAACTAAATTCATTGGAAGTAAAACATGTTCCCCGGTCGCTTATTATTCGACGAGGTCTGCTGTAATAATCAAAATATTTCCTTAGTGCACAGCACGCCGCTTCGATTTTATTGCTGGCAAAGGACCGAAATGATCTGTATGAAGTGTATCAAAAGGAATAGGTTTCTTATCTATATTATACAAATTCCTTTCATTTTTCCCATGAGGAGCTGAGTTAAAAATGCACTTAAGACAATTTCGTATAAACTTGTTCATTTTATCTCTCATATTCGGGAACCAATAGTACTTCTTTATTTGCTTCATACACTTCTCCACTCCCACATGACCATATTTTTCGTGAGTTAACCGCATAACATTCTCCTCCAATTCCGCGGGAACATATAATTGCCTCTGACCTCTGTCGCCTAACCGAAAAACCAGACTATTTTCCAACACATAACCCTCTAAATCCCCTGTCTCCAATTTGCCCCGGATTGTTTGTATTCCCGGGTCCCTCGTTTGTGTAATCTGTATATTTATATCGATATCGCCCCCATCAACCATGGCAATAATAGGTACACGACTCAGGGCATCAACGTGCGACATCAATTCAGCTCTACGATGCCTAATGGAGTATTCATAGTTTTCCAGTTCCAATGCCCATCTCGCTATTCGGGGGTTAATCAGTTTCTTACTCAGTGTCAGCGCAAGTGAGTTACAGTCAGTTACTATGGTGAACGAAATTCCCTCCAAATATACCCGAAAGTGCCTCAGGGCGTATATAATCGCAAGGGTTTCCAGTTCAAAACTATGATACTTATGTTCGGCCGAAGAAGTGCATTTTGAATAATACGCAACCGGATGGAACTTATTATCCTCCTGTCTTTGCATCAGTACCGAACCAAAACCTTTCGCACTTGCGTCAGTATGTAATTCAGTCTCGCGAAGGGGGCGATATACCGCCAGTACAGGACTATTAATCCATTTGTCCTTTAAAATCAGAAAAGCCTCTTCACACTCACTCGTCCACGTAAAAACTTTCCTCTTCTTCAAATCCGTTAATGGCCTTGCTACCCTTGAGAAATCAGAAACGAAACGACAGAAAAATGAAAATAATCCCAAACATCGTTCCACCTCATCCAGATCAGACGGTACTGGATAGTCCTGGATTGTCCGAATGTGTTCATTATTAGGGCGTATTCCCATCTCATTCACTCTATATCCCAAATAATCCAGTTCCCGATATGCAAATTTGCATTTACTTAAATTCAACTTCAACCCAGCCGCATTCAAAGTCCGTAACACCTCAGCCAAAATTTGCAAGTGTTCCTCAAATGTCCTAGTGGCTATACTTATAGCGTCCAGATATACAACAATCTTTCCTGCATCTATAAATTCCCTTAGCACCCTATTAATGAACCGCTGAAATACAGCCCCCGCATTCTTAAGTCCGAAAGGCATAAAACAATACTCTAATTGTCCAAGAGGAGTGACAAATGCGGTATATTTAATTGAATCTTCATGCATCGGCACTTGATGGAAACTATTTTCCAGACCCAAAGTAGTAAAAAATTTCTTGTTACCTAAGTAATCTAAACAATCCTCAATCAAGGGAATAGGATAATTGTCCCTTAATGCAATCTTATTCAACGACCTATAATCAATGCACATTCTTAGTTCTCCATTCTTTCTCTTCACCAAGAATACCGGAGAAGCATATGGAGAGTCACTTGGACGAATAATGCCCTCCCTTAATAATTCCTTCAACTTATTCTTCACTTCACATCGCTCGCGATATGAAAGACGTCGAGGTCCACAGTATATAGGTACATCGTTAGTCACCCTAATTCGCATACAGTAATCTCCAGGAGCCCTTATACTGCCCCTATTATTCAAATAGTTATCCCTTACAATCGACTCCAAAGCAAAAGTTTCCTGTGAATTTAATTCACCATTAATATCTATCTTGTCCTGAGTCACTACCGCACAAACCTTTTGAAGCACTTCTTCACAACCATCATTTTCCTCAACAATTTCTAAATTACTTAAATCACAACCTGGCCTTTCAAATTCGGAAGCAATTGTTTCACTCTCGTTCGAAAATTTTATCACATTCTCAAATTCACTATTATTTATACAAAATGGTGACATACTTGATAAATTATAATTATAGTTCATTGGCACATCTACTTCTTTTCTTGGAACTCTGAGTAAATTAAAGGACTTAAGCGCACTGATAGTTTTCTTTAACAGTTTTACATTTTTATTTTTCAAATTCATTTTCAAAAGTTTGTTCTTATTGTAGCGAAGTCTTATTTGACATAGGTGTATATTTAATTTTAATAAAAGGTCACGTCCAATTAAAAGTGGGACAACAAGATCATCATCTGGCAAAATAAAGAAATTATGATTTAATTTTTTACTTCCGAACAAAATTTCACATTGAACACTACCGAATGTACTTATTATTTTGTTTCCGATACCACGATATGTCGTCAATGTTTTTTCATCTTCCACGGAAAACGGTACAAGGGATTTTTTTACACAGCTAATTAGACTACCCGTGTCAAATAAGGAAAAAAATTTCATTACTTCAGTGCGATCGTCTTCTTTAATAAAGGCAACACTTACCATTTGGAATGCATCTACTTTATCATCTAAAACATCATCCTGTATCGCTGCAGTCAAGCTCCTCTTCTTTGGGCAATTTTTATGAAAATGTCCCACTTCCGCACAAACAAAACATGAGTTGGCTGGACGTTTGGGCTTCGGACATTTGCTCTGGTAATGTCCATACTGGGAGCAATTGTAACATCTTATCCCATCCTCAGATATTTTACACTGGTTTACCGCTACAGCTGTCCTGGGCTTGTTGAAGTTTGTATTGGCTCGTACCCGTTGACGTCTTGATTCGTAACTATCCATGCGATCAATCAACTCGCCTATGGTTCTGGCACCATAAAGTCTAGTGATCGCATTAGAATTGTCCGGTATACCGTCAATAATTAGTGCAATCAACTCCTTTTCGTCTATGACTGACTTAGCCGCGATAGCCTGCATTGCCACCACGTAGCTCAAGCACGATTCGTTTGCCTTTATGGTTCGTGCCTGCAGTTGCCTATATATCTCCTGCCGTGAGACGGTGCGCTTAAACAGTGACACCAAACTTGCTTTTAGCTGTTTATATTCTAGCAACCCGAGATTTATTACGTGCTGTTTCGCGGTACCCCCCCAACCGACGGCGAATACCTACACACTTCTCCTTATCAGTATAACCGCATAAATCAGTGTAATCTTCAAACTGCTCCATCCACTTGTTGATGTCATAATAGTCATCCCCGGTAAAAAGCGGCACTGCGGCGTCTAATTCCGCCAAGTCAATATGACGGACACAGGGTACCGATTACAGACTGGACTCCAATGCCCGGATTTGCTGCTCTAGCTTTAGCATTTCCAGTCGGATTTCTTAATTTTTCAACTCATAGTTGGCAGCAGGCACGTTGGCGGTGGGCACATTGGCAGCAGGCGCGTTGGCGGTAGGCACGTTGGCAACAGGCACGTTGGAAGCAGGCACATTGGCAGCAGGCACATTGACAGCAGGCACGTTGGCGGCGGGCACGTTGGCAGCAGGCACGTTGGCGGCGAGCTCTTTGATATCGGCCCCGTTGGCATCAGGCAATGTTTCAGTATTCGTCTCATTTCTAGCCGATTCCTGGAACGTTGTTTCACGCCCAGCACACGCGTGTCTCTCGCTATCACCATCGATTTCCATGTTGAGACGAGCTTCATTTTCCTTTTTTTGCATTGCCTCGTACTATGCCTTGAGCTGGCTTAACGTGGCTGTATCCGGATAACTTACACCAGCTGCTGTAAGTGCACTCATTAATGTGTGTCGGCTTGACCGCAAATCTAGCTTCAGCTTATCCATCCTGTTTTTTTGTCACTTTTTTTTTTAAACTTGTGGTACAACAGTCGTACCCACACCTGATTTTGTAATATACTCTTTTTAAGACAGTTGTATTACTTTACAGACTTTTATTTAGCTTAAAACTTGTGCTTTTGTCTTTCGCTAATACAATCATGGCTTGCACCGGTAGAAGCAAAAGTACTTGGTTGTAATTTTAAGTACATACTCCTTATCTTATACAGAGTTGTATTTAACAGAGTCACCTTTAACAGAGTTGTAATAACTTAAACTTAAAGAGTTGCCATCTTCCAGATCACTACATAATCATACTTTTTAATATAATCATAATTTTTAATATATATTTTTAATCAAATTTTAAAGTAGAATTATTTTTAAGATTATTTTGTAAATTCTCCAACTTTATTATACCTATATCTTAGCAGTACTGTTAAATAATAGTGCGTTTCCATTTGCATGTTTTGGGCCACTAAACAAGTTTTGCTCAACACAAGTTGTTTTGCTACTTATTTTTCCATAAATTTTTTGTGTTCAAATAATATTTAAGAAAAACTAGTTGTGCTCTAAAACGTCGAGTATGTCTGTGCAACTCTGCATTACTTCTTTAATTTAAAATTCGACTCTGGGGAACCCAAAAATAGTATACAACAAATTCGAAAAATTGAAATATTGATTGCCACTTGTCAAAATATAAAATGCACATAAAAATAAAATAAATAACATAAAAGGTGTATGTTTTTGCAATTAATTTATTTTTGTGTATATTGTCTTTAGACAAACGGAATGTATTTAAATATGTCTGCTTATGTCGGTCCTTCCAACACTCAATTAAAATTTTGATTTGGAAACAAATAACGAATTCCTGTAACATCCAAAACTCCTTCCCATTTTTTTTGGGAATAATTTTCCTAAAACTTGGCAGACTGACCCTGTTAGAATATGTAAAACTATTTTGTAAACCAATTTCTGAAGTCTCGGATATTACTTCATAAAAGATGAACTTTTGTGCGCATTTTAAAAATATATTTTACAATTTGTATTTTTTGGTTCAACACAATATTTTTTGTCTATTCGTTTGTTTACAATATATATGTCAAACTAATTTGGAAAATTCGAAAACAAAAACCTCTGAAACATAAGGAAATCACATAAACTTGTTTTACGCAAAAGTTGTTTTGTTCAGAATGGAATCTCACTTTAAGATAATATCTTGTTTTTCTGTATTTAAGCTTGAATAAAGAAACAAATTATGAGCGATTGTCTGACGAGCAATTCGCAAGTCGTCCATTATCTTCTTTAACCAATTATGGATTTGGTGTTTTCATAAATTCACATTCCATTCCATTTGTCAAGTTTATTTTAAGTTATTCTATTTAATAATGTTCTTTTATTTACTCAAAAACGTTATCAAGAAACTAATTTTAAACAACTATTATTATGGCGTTACTTGACAGCCGCATGATGTTTGTTGTTGACTTTTTAAAACTCTTTCCCAAGAGGTTGTAATATATATCAAATAGAGATATGAAGCCCATTTTTCGTTTTATATTTTTAAATATAATTTTTAAAACTAATTGATATATATTAATTTTTAAAATCTTCCGAAAAATGGCGATAAAAACTGTTTTTTGTTCTGCTACATTCTAAAGTGCTTGGGCTTGTAGTGCTACATTGCCGTGACAATTTAATCAGAAAGAAATCTTGAAAAAATTCAATTTAAAACACAAAAGTTACAACAGGTGCTACATCATTAGGAAATAAAAAATGCACAAAACATCACTTTTTAAAGATACTACTTGTTACAAAAATTTTTACTGAACGTGAAAAAGAAAATGTTTATTTAGATATCTTTTATATTTGAAATCATCGTCAATAAGTTAATAATATTGGTTCTACATACACACATAATTGGTCATTACAACCCTTCAGTCAGGGTTTCGACCTACTTTTCACACCACTTATGTTGTGTGCGTTAATTTTTATACATGAGTGGCGGGACCTACAGTTTAAAGTCGACTACGAACGACAGTTTTTTTGAGAAGCTCTTCATGACAATTTTATTTACTCTCAGAGTTTTTGCCAGAAATCTGCTGAGAGGCAGTCGTCGAAGAAATATTTTTTTTCATATTTCGTTTTGATGCCTGACCAGGGATACGAACCCGGGCTTTTACGTCTAATAAGCCAACACACTAACTACTAGACTACGGCGACTACTATTGATTCTAATACGTTTTAATATACTTTTCTGTTTATATCTTTTTTAGATTGGTAGCATATCGGCTATTAAAGTAAGATCTCCCGTAATTGCTGGTAATTTTGCAGTGTGGGGTGGAATGTTTAGCACAATTGACTGTACACTAGTACATTTCCGAAAAAAGGAGGACCCTTGGAATTCCATAATAAGTGGTTTTGCAACGGGTGGTATATTAGCAGCTAGAAATGGTAAGAATTTTTTTATTACATTCAAAAAAATGTATTGTTTTCCTAATTCCATGTGCTACATTGCTGTGACAATTTAATCGGAAAGTAATCTTTTAATTTAACATACAAAAATTGCGACTAGGTGCTTACATAATTATGGAATAAAAAATTACTTTTTGCAGAAATTTAAGAAATGTTAAATTCCCCTCTACAAAAAACAATATTAAAACTAAAAAATTTAATGAACCAATATTGTTTGCATCTCCTATTTCGCATTTTTCTATTTCTGCTAATTTCAAATGACGAAAGATCTGCTTGGGTATTTTTCCAGTAGTCCAGTAAAAATTACTCTGTATAAAATTTATAGAGTGTAAGACAAAATTTGCTCTCAAAAATAAAACAAATATAAAAGTATGCAAACGGAAATCTAGTAATAAAAGTGAAGACAGCTGATTGAGAAATAAAAAAAATGAGCGGTAAAAAAAGTTGGATATCTTTTTTGCACTCCAGGATCACTTTGGGTAATTGAAGTTGGTATGGAAGTTTTCTTCCCTCTTCCTTTGTAAATAAGTTTACACTTAATCTTTTCTATCATTAAAAAAATAAATTTTAGTTTATTTTTAAAGTTTTTTATGATTTTCTATCAGCTGTTTATTATTTACCTTACAAATTTTTCTGGCAAAAATTTATCCAGAAAAACCAGTAGTTCTCTTGGATAAAACTGTCATTTTATTCCCTTTTTTCTCTCTCCTGAGTATTAGTGTAAACGAACACAATTTAGTAAATTTTTTAAAAATTTGTACAAGAATATACCAAACCTCTAAAAAGTTTTTAAATATTTGTAGTCGAAAGGAACTCTGTATATTTGGGAATGCCCTCTACGTGGATTTATCACATGATTTCGACGATTATATTTGATGCAATAACTTTTTGTAAAATGAGTGACGTTGAATTTGTATACATAAGATGTCGTACAAACGTTCTGCTCAAAAGCGTGCACCAGCGGTTTGTTGTCGGTAAACATGATGAACTGCGTACCTTCCAAATAAAATCGGAAGTATTGAATGACCTCATACGTTACAGCCACTACAACACCTTTTCGAGGGAATGTCAATAATATTGCGTCTGTAGCTCCCTCTTCATATATTCGAATGCACCTTACGGTGTTCATTTTATCTTGGCTCGACCGAACTTCTTGCAGGGCCCCATTACCCGTTGTAGAGGAATTTTTATTTCAACAATATGCTGTACGAACTTCTGGTAACTCCGTACCTGACTTGTCACGATTGATGACACTTTCCTAGGACGTGGTCTTTTACAATTCTTTGCTATATTATCCCCTAGGAGTTCGACTTCCTGCTGGCCCACTTAACATTTCACGCTGTTAATAACGAGGCCTTTTTCCTATAGTGTTCGTAAGTGTTTCAAATGCTGTTGATATTACTGTCACATCATCCCCCGAATACAACTCTGTATGATTCATAAGGAATGTCAAATGAAAGAAGAGGAGAACAATTACTCTTTTTGTGGCAGCAGACAAGTGCAGTCGTGTTTCTTAAAATCGTTTTTTTTTTGTTGTTTAAATTAAATTGTTTGGTTAAATAAATATTTTGTATTTTTGTTTATAAATAATATAATGTAATTGTTTTATTGGTAACTAATGTTCGAAATAGAATTGGTGTGTGACAACTTCAGAAGTGCGATTACCCCGTGTTCGTACGTACATACACATGTAAATTTATTTGCAACAAGATGCCAAGTTTCAGCATGATGAAAAATAATAGACTACGTAAAGATTGTAAAGCTGCTGGCTTGCCGACGAACGTTAAAATGTTGCCTATTCCGAATGTGTCGTCGGAATTCAATTCTACGTCATCATCGTCGTTGAATGCAAGACAATTTATTAATCGTGTAGACATTTTAAGAAATGCTTATCGTTGGAATGATGAAATTTTAATTTTTGCAATTCAGCAGAAAATGCAAGGTGCGCTAAATACTGGATCGATTCTTAGGAAATGGTATTTAGGTCGTGGTCAGAGTTTGCTCGAAAATTTTTAAATGATTTTCCGTGTGTGGAAAACGAAGCGGATATCCACGTTAAGATGTCACGTACGAAACGAAACGGAGACGAAGCTCCACAAGATTATTATTATCGAATGCTGACAATGGGTAAACGAGGTGGACTGTCAGATTCTGCCATATCCCGCCACATTATTAATGGTAAGAACGAACCAGATTTGAAAATGAAAATTTCAAACAATTATAACGAGTGTAGCGAACTACTACGTGATATTGTCACATTTTGTATGCACTAGGAGGTAAGACACTCAACGAAGGCTACGAAGGTGAAAAGTTTTACCCCAACGTCAGGGAATTATCGAATTAATTCTAACGAGAAACGTGGCGACAACACCGTTAAATGTTTTAATTGCCACAAAATGGGACATTATTCTAGGAATTGTCCTGAACCCCAACGCAAACTGAGATGTACGAATTGCCATAAGACGAATCATCAAACTGTCCGAGCAAAAGACAGGGGGGGTGGTCAACCAAACGTCAACCAAATTAATAAATCGAAAGCAGAATTGAAAGTGATAGTAAAAGAGATTAATGTGAATGGTATAACGGCGAATGCCTTTTATCGATCCTGGATGTAAATGTACGCTTATGCGAAAGAGTTTTGCTACAAATTTTAAATCAGTAAACCCATGTTCTATCACGCTGGAGGGATTTGCTCATGGTAAATATAAGAGTACCGGCCAAGTTCGACTTAAGATTCTGATGGACGACATATCGCATAATGTCAACGTGTTGATTGTAGCAGACGATCTCAAATGTGAAAACTTGTTACTCGGTAGAGATGTTCTATGTCAACAAGGTAGCCGTTTGGTTATAGAAGGTGATGAATGCCACTTGGAGAAGGTAATGATCATATCGAGTAATGAAGAAATGAGTTCTGATGAACAGACTAAACTCTGGAACGTGTTAGACGGACATCCAACTGTTTTTGCAGACAACCCACAAGATTTAAAGTTTTCAACATGGATATTAAACTAGCCTCCGATGTACCAGTGAACGTTAAACCATATCGCGTACCGTTTTCTAAACGACCAATAGTGGATGGTCTGGTGAAAGAGTTGCTGGATGCCGACATAATACGACCGTCAGATTCACCCTACGCTTCAGGTATAGTTTTGGTCGAAAAGAAATATAATGAACATCGCTTATGCGTCGATTATCGTGCACTGAACCGTATCACTGCTAAAACGCTTTTTCCGATGCCCAATCTAGAAGAACAATTTGCGGAGCTGGAAACAGATACTTCACGTCATTAGATTTGCGTATGGTATACCATCAGATAAAAATGAAAGAATCTTCTAAACAATATACGGCGTTTGTTACAATGCAGGGCCACTACGAGTACAACAGAATGCCCTTCTGTTTAGTCAACGCTCCAGCCGTATTTCAACGCGTGATGAATTTCTTGATAGCTAAAATGAATCCAGGTGAGGTGCTAGCCTACTTAGATGATGTTATCATCCCCAGTAAAACTATTGAGGAAGGTTTCCAACGTTTGGAAAAGTTTTTGAGTATACTACAAGATGCTGGCTTAACTCTACGCCTTGACAAATGCAAATTTATGGAACAGGAAATATCGTATCTCGGACATAAGGTTAGTGAGAATTGTATTACTCCTGGAGATGGTAAGATTAGTGCCATACGTAACTTTATAACTCCCACAAACGTAACCGAAGTCCGACGATTCTTGGGACTTACTGTCTTTTTCCGAAAATTCGTAGAGGACTATTCGCTAATATCCCAGCCACTGACTAATTTACTACGCAAGGATGTCAAATTTGTTTGGGGTGACGAACAGCAAAATGCTTTCCGAAAACTGATCGAAATATTATCCAGTATTGTGTTTATATGATTTTGCTGCCAAACACGAAGTACAGTTGGAATAGCTGGTTTACTACTCCAGTTTACGGATGGTAAATCATGGAAGCCCCTTTTCTATTTCAGTCGCCATTGTACCCCAACAATCATCATATAGCTATGAACTCGAAATGTTAGCTGTCGTCGAATCCCTTGAAAGATTTCGTATATACGTTTTAGGTAAGTCATTCCGACTGGTCACCGATTGTTCGGCAATTACGAAGGCGAAACAAAATAAAGAGATGATACCTAAGGTAGCCCGATGGTGGATGAGGATTCTCGATTATGATTGCGAAATAATACATCGCAAGGTTCCCGTATGTGTCACGTTGACGCACTAAGCCGTGCACCTGACCCAACCCCTCCTGAAATGGACGAGGTCGATCGTATAATGAGTCTGAATATAGCAGTTGAAGATTGGCTGTTAACGATGCAAATACAAGATCCAGATTTACTGAATATTGTTGCCGCTTTAAAGGACCAAAAATATTCGTCTGGTAAACGAACGCCTATATCGTAAGCAAGAAGGTAAGAGGAAATTTGTTGTTCCTAAGTCAGTTCGTTGGCGAGTGGTTAAGTCTTGTCATGATGATGTTGGTCATTTTGGAATCGAAAAGACTGTCCATACATACATACAACAACATTTTTGGTTTCCGAAAATGCGAAAATACGTACAAAACTACATTGCATCGTGTATCGAGTGTTGTTACAATCGGGCAAAATCTGGTAAGGCTGAAGGTCAGATGTATATCAGGGAACCCGAACCCATCCCTTCCGCCAGATCCATTTAGACCATTTGGGTCCATTTGTCCGTAGCAAAAGAGGAAATACATACGTGCTGGCGATATCTGATGCTTTTAGTAAGTTTTTAATAGTTAAACCAGTAAAGTCTACAAAAACGCAACCAGTTATAATGGTGCTGAACGAGATGACAAGTTATTTTGGTTATTGTGTCCGACAGAGGCACCGCATTCACGTCAAAAGCATTCGAACTGTATTGTGAGCAGAATAAAATTAAGCACGTGAAGACAGCCGTACGCACCCCCAGGGCCAACGGCCAAATAGAAAGGGCTAATGGCATTATCCTATCATATTTGCGTACTGCAGTCGAAACAAAAGGTGATTGGGACCTTGCGAGATCTTCAATGGAGTGTTAACTCGCAACGGAACGCCACCTCAGTGTTTAGGACCAACGAATTAGTTTTTGATTTTAAGTTAATACATGTCGTTCAGAATCATATTACAGCATCCATTCATGATGTCGTCATTGATACTGAACCTGATATTCCTATTGCGGAAAAGCGTGAGCTGGAAACGTCAACGTCACCAACGAGAAAAATAAATGGAAGGCACGTTTTGATCAGAAACACTCCAAACCTACTTTATATGAAATAAACGACCTAGTGGTGATTGAGAATGAACCTGCAGCAACGGACGAGTCCAGAAAGCTAAAACCCAAATATAACCGTACATCATTTCTCGAATACTTGATAAAGATCGATATCTGATTGAAAATGTACCTGGAGTGATAGTATCATCAAGAAAATTCTGTTCCGTATTCTCTTCAGACAAGATTAAACCATGGTGCCGAAACTTAACTGAATTGGATTTTGATGACACCGACGACTATGGAATCGAGGACGATCCCAGGTCAGGATTGGCCAAACAGTCACATCATCCCCCGAATACAACTCTGTATGATTCATAAGGAATGTCAAATGAAAGAAGAGGAGAACAATTACTCTTTTTGTGGCAGCATACAAGTGCTGTCGTGTTTCTTAAAATCGTTTTTTCTTATTGTTTAAATTAAATTGTTTGGTTAAATAAATATTTTGTATTTTTGTTTATAAATAATATAACGTAATTGTTTTATTGGTAATTAATGTTCGAAATAGAATTGGTGTGTGACATTACTAAAACATCATCCAAGCATGAAAAACCAAAATCAAATGTCATATCGAGGTTCGCCATGACCTGTTTGTTTTTTTTATTTTTTCAAATGTAAAGGGTTGGTCCATTGACTTTTCGAACGCACATAAATACCAAGGCTGTAATCGAATTACTTTTTTGTGATTTCGAGTTTTTCGGGGGATAACCTTCGTGCACTCTGTGTTATCGGAGTCCCCTTTATCTCTATATAGTGGAAAACTTTAGACACCTTCTGCACAAGGGTGGCTGCGTCATCAGTGAGTTCGGAGTATTGTGCGACAAGTTCGTACAAGGAATTTTTCGGTTTAAGTAATGTCACGTATGTTTATGGCCAATTAGATGTTGATGGTGAATTCTAGTCATTTCGTCTACCAACGCTTTATCTATTATATTAACCGAAAGCTTGAATTATTCCAAAAAGTCCGCACTAATTGTCGCACGTGCAACGTCAACGATGATAAAACTCCACCTAAACTGTCTACGTAAGTCCATATCCAAACATAGGTATTCCTCCAAAGGTATTGTTGGTGTAAGGCGCTTAATTAAAGTAGGTTCCAAATCTCTAATCGGTTGTCTGGGAACTACAGACGCACCTGCTCCGTATCTATTAAAAATTTTATATTAGAACTTCGATCTCTTCTGTAAGGCAGCTTGTGTTATACATATGTCTCTCACCTCTCGTTCGTTGCTGAAAACAGAGGAGTTACTAGTATTCCAAACATGTTGTCGCGATGCGTTGTTCATAACTGTCGCTTGTTTTCTGATTTTGGTGGTCTCACTCTAATCGATCGAATCATCTCGTAAGATCCATGATAGCAGTGTGAATATCCATATCTTCTTTGTCTACGCACTCAACGATTGGCAGGCTTTGTGGAACTCATATTATTGTAGTCAATGGCGTTCACTACAAAATACATACAAAATTAAAAACGTTAATCTGATTCTTTAAATTCTATGTATGTCGATGAAGGAAGAACAGAAGAACTTTCTTAAAGTTTTATTTGAATTTATGATAAAAGTGAAAGACTGCGCTGCCATCCTTTCGTAAGTGCGGTGCTATTTTGTTGTAAGTGGGAGGGAAGCCTTACAAGCTAATTGTAGTACTGCCGGAAATATGTTGTTAAAAATTATAAACAAATCGTCAAATACTGAAACTTTCCCAGAAAAGTGGATACCGTACTGTTAGAGGAATACGTGGAGCAAAGCTAACTGTTATTAAATTCTCAATCAGGATTTAGAAAAAATATTCATGTGAAACAATAATTAATTTTATAATAAATAGAGCGAATTTTATGAAATCTGGTCTGAATTTCAAAAGGCCATATGAAATTACAGATAGATTTATTCCATTAAAAAAATTTTATAAGTATTGTATTAAAAATAAAGAAACTTTGGCAAAAAACAATTGTAAACAATATAGAATGAAATGCAACAGTTTACCATTTTGGCCTGCGACAAGTCTCACTGGTGATGATGTATTACTTTTATACCCTTGCACTATACGTAATTTTATCAATTTTTGTGGCAAAAAATCATTTTTCTCACTTTCGAGTATTTTTTTTTTTTTTTTTGTTATTTGATATGCTACTAATATCATATTTTGTTTTTCTGTTGAAATGCAGTAAGTCTATAAAATGTGATTTGTTAAATTTTTTGAGGTTCTCTAAATAGTCGAAAAACAGACATAAAATATTGAAAATATTGATAGTACGTGCTTAATTGTTTAAGAAGAAGATTTCGTTAAAAAATAATTAAATTTTTCTTTTTTTGAAAAAAAAAACATACTTCTGATAAATAAATTTTTTTCTGAAAATTGAATTTTGGATAAGCTTTTAAAAAATGGGCGAATTTGGTCGCGTTAAAACAATTAAAAATGTGTTAAATGAAGAGTTTTTAGTTTATTTTTGTTGTTATTCATGTTGAAATTTTTTGCGTTTTTTAAGAAATATCATTTTTTGTAGACATCCTCCGCTGGCCAAAAATTTTTTATATAATTTTATTAAAAAATAAAAAAGTAAATAGTTTCTACTAAAGTTTCCACTTATTTTTTTAAGGTTTTCAACAAAAAAAGTTTGCATTTGACATAGTTTTACCCACTGAAATCCGAAGAAGGAATTTTAAAATTGAATATTGGATCTGCCATTTTGAATTTGAAATATTTACCTCAGATTCGAAATCAGCAACTTCAAAAACCCCCGTACACTGATGTTCTTGTAAATTTAAAGAAATTTTAAAATTTTGAATTTAAAAAATTTTACTTCAGATTCGAAATCAATAACCTCAAAAACCCTCATTTATTGATTTTCATCTTTATTCAGTGATTCCTAATAATTTTGTCCAGAAAATGTAGTAATTTTACCTATAAGGCGTTGTATAGAAATCATTGTGAAAGAATCGAAAATTATATTGTATGTCTAAATTTAAAGCGTTCATTTTATAATGACTTTTTAAAGCATTTAGATAATAAAATTGGAACCTCATTAATATAAGTTCTTTAACTGCAATACAGTGTCTTCGCTACGTCATACAAATCGCCTGCCATCTGATTCAAAAATATAAAATAGGCTGTTGTCAGTAAATATAACAATTTAACAAAAGTTATCTGACTTATTTAAATATTCTGTAAATAAATAAATAAAGGCTTATGTGGAAAACTTGGCTCATATTTCTTGATTACCAGAATATTCTGTAAGATATGTACACTTATGTAATAAACAGTTATCATAAATTCGAATAATTTTTTTTGTTGTTTCACAGAATTGGAAACGCAGTATAAATACATAAAAAATATTAATATAGAATTAAGATATTAAATGTAAAATATTAAATAGAATATATCATGTTCTTTCAAGTAGTTTTTGAAATATTGTGTTAATTGTCTTGGCCTACTTGCTGTAGTGTAGGACGTTATCCGTCAACCAAAGTTGTACTTTATAGGAGCTTAGGTATGTGAAGGGGTAGTGCTGAATTTTTGTGTAAAAAAGTGTTTTTAAAATGTTAAAATTTAACGATTCGTATTTTCATCACACATTATTATAGAGGGTTGCTGGCATTCGATACAGAATTCAAACCCTCAAAGAAGCCCCTGCCAAGGGTCCTCAACCTCAACTTACCAAGGGCTGGGCGGTTACAGAGGAGGTGCTCGACAGTCTCCAACGCCTCCTCATCGCAACATACCCTGCAATAGTCCGGCTGGAATCTGTTCCATATCCCCGTCAGCGACCTAATCTCGCAGTGCCCCGTGATAAAACCGATAACTAACCTTAAACTGGCCTTATCCAAGCCCAGCACGCAACCTGTTCTCACACTGTCTATAGCAGGCCATAGACATCTAGAAACAACAACCCGATCCGTTCCCCCAACGCCTCTGCTCTTCCCCTCTGACCCATCCATTGATGAGGCCGTAGAGGTGGCCGATTGGGGGGTGAGGACCAACTACTAAATCGCCCTCAGAAAGCGAACCTAACCTAGCGAGAGCATCCACCGTCTCATTGCCCAATATTCCGCTATGACCCGGAACCCAGCACAGACGGATACGGTGCGGTCCAAAGGCCCTAATTTAGACCCATCTGTGAAGATGGGTATACCTCTCTGCCCCTGGAGTACCCCACCATTCCATTGAACCCTTTCCGGTATAAGCATTCTTAAACCAGGTAGGAACATAGTCTCAGGCACAATATAATCGGTGGCTTTTTCCGAAATTCCATACCTCCCATCAGGAAAGACGACGTTCAGAACTCTAAAGTGACCTATCGAGCGCTGTTTCCATCAGTCCGATTCCCTCAGACGTACTTCCGCCACACACCGCTTGACATACAAATAAAGCGGAGTAGGCAGAGCATAGTGTCAAGAGCAGCCTGAGAACAACTCTTCCTCACTCCAGTGATACTGAAGGAGGCAATCCGCTGAACTTTATCTAAGATTTTCCGTTGAAAACACTTATCTAAGGCACGCCACCAAACAACGCAACCATAAGTAATAACCGGTCTGACAATCGCCAGATATATCCAGCGAATGGCCCTAGGCGGAAGACCCCAGCTCTTACCTATGGAGTTCCTACACTGGTAGAGAGCATTCAGTCCCTTCTTCATTCTTTCCTCGGTGTTTCGTTTCCAGTTCAGCTTGCTGTCCAGGACAACACCCAAGTACTTGACCTCAGAAGACAACGGAAGTTCCCTACCACCTAACCTCGGCAACCTGAAGGTTTCAATTTTGTACCTACGCGAGAACAAAACGAGGTCTGTCTTATTGGAATTTATACTCAGCCCACAGTTCGTAGCCCAAGAGGATAAAATTCCAAGCGCAGACTCCATCAGTTCCCCCAGCGTCGACAAAAATGTTCCACCTACCAAATAACCACATTATCGGCGTATGCCACAACCTTAAAGCCTCTACTTTTAAGAAGCCTCAAACCAACGTTAGCAACCAAGAGCCACAAGAGAGGGGATAGCACCCCCCCTGAGGTGTACCCCTGGTTGCACGCTTGACGATAGAACATCAACCCAGATTCAATCGGATTAGTCTATTACCCAACATGTGGATGATAAACCGCACCAGAAAACCTGAGGCATGTATATCCCTAAGTGAATTTTTAATAGAAGAGGTGGTGACATTATTTTTTTTTTTATTTTTTTTTTTTTTTATTTATTTATTTTTTTTTATTTATCATTAATATAATACAAAAAGTTAAAATAACCCGCTAAGCCATTGGCTTGTCAGCAGGAAAAGAGAACTAATTTTTTCTAATATATTACATAATTTTATTAATTCATTGCGAACTTAAAAAATATTTTTTCAAGAGTTTTTTTCTTCTGAATTCATTGTTTTCATTTATTATATGTATTGGTATTTTATTATAAATTGTTGGTAACATGACGCTTAGCTCGTTTCTGCCATATTCATTAAAAAATTGTCCTACTTTATATCTTCCCTGAGCTCGACGTCTTGTATTGTACCGGTGATCGATGACTTCGAGGAACCTATCGTCTTTATGAAATTCATTCATTATTGTAAAATAATAAATGCTTTTAATGTTTAAAACGTTGAGTTTAGAGGCAAGATTGTTTGGAATGTTAATTGCTGTGTTTGTAGTTATATTTGTAGTTGTGTTTGTTGTTGTGTTTGTAGTTGTGTTCGTTGTTGTAGTGTTTGCTGTTGTGTTTGTTGCTATGTTGGTTGTTATATTTGTTGTTCTTGCTGTTGTATTGTTGCTTGTTAACGATGTGCTGTTTGCTTGCAAATTCCAAGTTACTGATTCCAAGTTGTTATTAGTAGACGAGTTGTTGACTGTATTGACGGAAGTAATGTGTTGTATTGCGTTAGGTCGTATGTTGTTGGGTATGTTAAGTGTAGTATTGAAGTAAAGTGTTGTATTGCTTTGAATGTCGTTGCTGCCATCATTTAGTGGGTGATTGTTGTTATATGTATTGTTGAAATGGTTGTTTTTTTCAAGTATTTTTAATAATTGGTTTTGTGTATTTTGTAGTATTCTACAATGTGTTGAACCTCCCCATGCAGTGATACCGTGTCTTATATAAGATTCAGCCAATGAGTGATACGCTTGTCTTAGAACATCGTACGTAGAGCAGTAACTTAAATGATAAAGCATATATGCAGATTTGCGTAGTTTCTTTTGTAAATTTATAATGTGGGTCTTCCACTTAAACTTATTATCAACATATACTCCTAAGTATTTATACGTTTCCACTAGTTCTATGTTTGTGTCACACCTATCGTCTGTTGTATTCGGGTTTTTGGCCCTTCTGTGAAGACATTCGTAATTGTGAAATTTCAAGCATATATTTGACTGTGTAAGATGTGGAGGTCTTATATGCATGACTTTCGTTTTTGTCGCGTTAATAATTAGGCCATTGTCGTGACACCATTTCGCTGCTATATTTAATTGTTTCTGCATTATTTCTGTGGCATAATCGATGTTTTTATCTGAGACCACTATTGCGGTATCGTCTGCGTAAGCGAAAGTTGCATTTCCTTGAAGCGTTTCATTAGCGTATATTAAATATAGTATTGGTCCTAGCTTTGAGCCCTGTGGTACACCATAATCAATTGTCACTTCTTCGCTGTTCTTATCACATATTCTCACACGGTAAGTCCTGCAATCCAGATAATTCTTAAACCAGTTTAGTGTGCTTCCTCTAACTCCAATTCTCTCTAACATTTGTAGTAGTTTGTTATGTGTGAGCGTGTCGAAGGCTTTGCTAAAGTCGATGAATAGCACTAGACAATGCAAATGTTTACTCAGGCAACTAGTGATGAGATTTGAGAAGTTTCCCAATAATTTGTTTATATTTAACCCTTTTTGGAAGCCGAATTGATTTTTATTTATAATTTTATATTTCCTTAGGAACGAAGTTAATCTTCTAACAATGACTTCTTCTAAGACTTTCTCAACAGCTGGTAAAATCGCAATCGGTCTGTAGTTGTTGTAGTCTGACTTACATCCGCTTTTGTAAATGGGTCGTATTAACGAAGTTTTCAGTATATTTGGTATAATGCCATTTTCTAAGCTTAAGTTGATAAACTTTGTTAGGATTGGTGTAAGGTATCTCGCATTATTTTTCAGATCTGATGGTCTAATACCGTCCATTCCTGGGCCTTTCCTGGATTCTAAAGTCCTTAAGATATTGAAAATTTCCTCCTCATTTGTATGTTCTAAATATAAGGAGTTTTGAAGCACAGTTTCAACACTATTAATTGTTTTTATGTTACAAGTATGTATTATTTTATTAATGTTATTTTTAAAATTTGTTGCAAAATTGTTTAATAGTTCATTTATAGAATTTGTTTTAAAATTTCTTGTAATGATTTCATCGACATTATTTGTTTTCTTTCCTATTATTTCGTTTATAATTTGCCATGTTACACGCATATTATTTCTATTTTCAATAAATTTTTTCCGAAAATAATTGTTTTTTTCAAAGTTTATTTTTTTATTTACTAAATTTCTAAATTTTTTATATTCAAGTTCATAGTTGTTATTATTTTTATTGTTTCGCCATCTTTTATAAAGTTTATCCCGATAATCACAGTATTTAATTAATTCTTCACTTATCCACGGGTTTTGTGATCTTTTTTTTACTAATTTTTAATAATTTCTTTGAGTTATTATAAATTTTACAAAATTGTGAGTATATCTTAAGATATAAATCATTAGCGTTTTCTGCTCGATACATCATTTCGCTCCAGTCTGTTTCTTTAATTTTATTATTTATTTTTACATTATTTAATATTTTAATATGCTCACGCGTACCTATATTTGCACTACTCTGGTTGTTTTCTTCATTATGTTTAGCAAAAAACAGAGTGTAATGATCACTTATAGTTGTTTTTATTATTACTGCATACGTATGTGCGTTTGTTTGTTTATTTTTTATAAACACGTGATCAATGCAAGAGAATGTGTTTTTGTTTATATCTTCTCGTGTGTTTTCCTTTACCATGCTTTGCATACCATTCGCTAGCATCATATCAAGATATGTTGTTGTTGATTTATTTTGCTTTAAGATATCAATATTGACATCTCCAACCAATATACATTCTTGTTTTTTGTTTATTTCTGTTTCTAGCTCTTTTATGAAGTCAGTGATTTTTTGGTTTGGTGGACGATACAACGCAAGAAGGGTAGTTGTTTTGTTGTTCGTTTTAACATCGAGACGTAAGAGTTCAAATGTTTTTGTGTTCGAAGAGATTTGTGTAAATGGAATGTTTTCTCTTACATAAACAACGATTCCTCCTCCTCTTCCTTCTCTATTGAAGAATATCAAACTAAAGCCTTTTATGTTATAAAGAGAGTTTTCACTGTCACTTATATTAGTTTCTACAAGTACTATAAATTTTACTTTGCTTATTATTTGATTTATACTCACTATAAATGAACAGAAATTAAGTCTGAGTGAACGAATGTTATTATAAATAATTGATGTGGGATAACTTAAGCACTGTTTATCGATTTTATTAAAATTATCTAAAGTTTGTATTTTATTATTCATTTTTATACTTTGAATTCAAATTATATATGTACATATGTGTATTGTTTTACGGATTTTTCTTTTTTTTTAAGTTAAGTTAAGAAAGAGATGATAAAATTAATTTGCTGTAGGAATAATTAGTTCAATATCAGTAGCATTATTTATAATTATAAATGATGAATTTTCGTTTTTGCGGGCAAATATTTGGCCATCTCTGACCCAAACATATTTCCAGTTTGCTTCTCTTGCTTTGGTTTTTGTTATCCAAAGCAAACGACGATTATTAAAAGTGAGTTGGTCGTTGATATAAATATATTTGTTATTGTTGCTAGAGTTTTGTTTTTCAGTATTGTTTACAATATTAGCATCTAGTCGGTGTCGTGAAATCTTACTCATCAACTCTCTTTTTTTGCCGAGAGATGTAAATTCAACTACGATCTTATCATTATTCTTTTTCGGCCTATATGCATTGCTTATATCGGTTTCTCTCATTTCTACGTCTAGTGAGGAGGCAATTTTTGTTATTATTTCGTTTGGAGTCATCTCTTCATTTGCAACGTTTTTTATTTCAATATTTCTTACAATATTTTGCTGTTCAATTTTGTTTATGCGTTTTTCCAGAGTATCAATTTGTTTCTCTCTTTGCTTATCTTTTTCACTGAGCTCTTTTACTTGATCCGCTATTTTTGAAAGGGTATTTGTTATTGTGGAGAGTGCATTTTTTAATTCATCTCCCATTTGTATGTAGGAGTTTTTTACACTTATTGTTAATTGCTCTATGTTTGTTTTGATATCTTTTATGGCTGTTTTTAGGTCATTGACATCAGATTGAACCGAACACAAGGTCGAGTTTATAGTGTTAAGAGAAAGTGACTCTTTGAATATTTTTGCCCTGTTTTCTTCACAATATTCATTATCATCATCTCTTAATTTGCGTTGTTGGGTTTTCTCGTCAAATACGACCGTTTGATATAAGGTGTTGGTAGACTTGGATCGGGGTTTACATACTTGGCACTTCCAATTTGTTTTTCTCTCTCCATACATGCTCGAATATGTAGCCTCGGATAAAGGGCAACAGGGGGAGAAGTGGTAATTTGAATTGCAACTATAACATTTAACAAAAGCAGTTGTTGTAATTGCATTTTTACATGTATAACAGAGAGTGGTACTCATTTTTTATTATTGTTTTTTTTTCTGCTATTGCTTATTTTGTTTGTTTTGGAGTTTTGTTTAATTGTGTATCTTTAGTAAATTCACTATCAAAAAGTAGTTAATTAGCATTAGATTTTGGTATCAATTTGTAGCTTATTGTTTTTTAAGTTAGATTATGATTTTTTTTAATTTTTAATAATATAATTATATAAAAAAACACACTTTTCTCAAGCGCACTTAAAAAACACGTCCGTTCGCAATGAAGGTATATGTTATTTGATTTATTGAAGGCCCCCTTAATATCTAGGAAAACCGACAGTGTGTACTCAACCCTAGCCAAATTCGCCTCGACAAAACTTGTCACATCATGAAGAGCGCTCTCAACCGACTTACCCTTAATGTTGCGACCCACTCAACAGAGACCGGTCCATGTTTGACCTCAAATATAGATTAATAAGTCTCTCAAAAGCTTTAAAAAGAAAGGATGAGAGCGATATCGGTCTATAATCCTTTGGGCTGATGTGACTGGATTTACCAGCTTTTGGTATAAACACCACAAGCACATCTTTCCAACCGTCATGTATATTACACCACCGGAGACAGTCCTTATACACGTCCACCAGATATTCGTGTAATATATCACCAGCATGCTGAAGCAGAGCCGGAAAGATAACATCCGGACCAGGCGACTTAAAAGGCTCACAGCTACTTATACCCCATTTGACCTTATCCCTGGTAGTGATATCCTCCAAGTCGGGCATCATGCCAGCATTACAGAAGGGATCAGCTACTCCCAACGGATAGCTATCTGGATCCACACATTTGGGAAAATTATTGTTCAATAGAACCTCTAGGGTTTCTTTTCTCGAAGCTGTCCACGTGGAAACGAGCTACTTTGGCAATATCCTCGATACTCGCGCAGAAACTCATCCAGGTGGTTCTCTTTGAGCGCTTTATTTCCCTTTTATAATCATTAAAACAAAAAATCCTTACCCGACCTCTTAGCCTTATTAAAGAGTCTCCTAGTGCAACAGCGGAGTCTCTGGAGTTCTGCATTCCACCAGGCTGGCTGGCTCCTCTTACCCGGGTAAGTAAGAGAACAAGCATCTCTATAACAAGACAACAAAATATCCGTCAAAGATATAACTCGATCATTGATGCCAAGAGTGCAATGATCTCTGAGGGCCCTAAGTTCCTCCTCCACAGTCTTCTCATATCTGATCCAGTCGATTCTTCTTGGATTCCTAAAAGACTTCTGAAAGCCACCAGATAGATCAATACTGAAGGATATCAGTTGGTGAACAGAGAAAGAACACTCATCTGAAACCCTCCAGTCCCTAATCATAGACTTATCCATGTTAGAGAGCGTAATGTCAATTACCGCCTCCCTAACACGATTTCTAAAAGTCGGCGTGTTACCAAGGTATATCACTGCACAAAAAAATTATGAGGTATTGACCAATATTCCATTGGAATGTTGGAATCAAACAATTTTATTAGATTTATATGTGAAGATTATATGCAGTATATAAAAAATATTGACCTGGTGCTGGGTGAAATTCAAGATGGTGTATGGGTTAATAAACAAAACTTAAAAGAAATAAACTCGAATTTGAAACATCATTGAGACAAAACGAAAACGAAATTAAACAATTATTGGAAGCAATTGAAAAAGGTAGATCCGGCAAATTTCAAAATAACTAGCGTTGAAAATAGAAAAAATGGGACAGTGGTTATTCAAAGTGAAAATGTTAGTGTAAGAGAAAGAATAAAATCGGCAATAGAAAATAAAATGAGTGAAAGCTATGTAGTAAAGGTTCCAAATAAAATTGAAATGTCGATTGTAGTAACAAATATGAACTTAGAACACGAGGATAAGAAAATAATAGAAAAAATTAAAAAACGAAATCAATTTCTTGAAAATAGTAAAATTGAACTAATGACAATATATGAAATTAAAAGGTACAACAGAAAAATGTATATGTAGTGCAAAGTTTTTGATTGATGACAAAACATATCCGAGAATCTTAGCGAAGCAAAAATAAACATTGGTTGGGAAAAATGCCGAGTTTTTGATGGTACTGAAATACTACAATGTTTTAAATGGATTTAACCGTAAATCTAAGGATTGTAAAAATAATGAAGTATGCCGAAAATGTAATGAAAACCAAGCAACAAAAGACTGCGTTAAAGAATATATAAATAAATGCATTAGCTGTATAAATTCGAACAAAAAGCTAAATTTGGGTCTTGATGAGAATCATGCTGCAACAAGTGTCCACGGTGTCCAGTGTATCAAAATAAATTACAGTAAAAAAAGAGAACCATGGGAGGGCTGATAGATTAACAACTAAAGAACATACAAGAAGTTTACACAAATGTACAAGGATTGATTAACAATTTTAACTTTAAAGCTTAAAACAAGTTCTTTTTGTTTTATTTACCAAGTGCGCCAAGAAGCGCACAGTTTGGCTATATTTTATTAATTGATTCTTATCCCTAAAATTACCCAGTATTTATACATAAATAATGCTGATCAAGCATTATGTCTACAGTGGAAGGTATAGCAAGAATTTCAAATAATTATTAAGAATATGAAAATATGAATATGTCCAACACTAGCAGTGTTGACAGTATTGACTATTAAATTGCAAACTCAAGCAAATTGATCGTTGCTTGAATTTACCAAACAGAAGTGCCATCAACAATGTGTATGTGTATGTACATATGTACGTTATATGATAGTTTGTAATAAAAACTCAATAAAAGAATTACTTTAAACATGTGTCGGCAATGATGACATCATGAACATGCTACACCTCCCTTTTACTTTACGGAAGAATGTTCATATAACTGAGAGTTTTATGGACATTCTTTTACAATATTAAAACAAATAAATCTTAAACTAAATTAATTACTATCTTTTAATTTCTTAATCAAAATTTTGTTCGAGCGTACTATACTCCTTACTTATAAATATATATATATATTTGGTAATTTACGGTTAATTACCAATTAAAAAAAACGATTTTATTTAATGCAACACTAGGATTAAATATTATTTAATTTATTTAAATTTAAAGTTTAAAAAAGCTAATTTAATTTAGGATGGCTTAGGATTTTATGGATCTTATGTTGGTCAGGAACGTCTGCAGCCGATCAGGATTTTTGTCAAAGAGGCCGGAAACAATGGCGACATGTCTTTTTATCTCGCTGACATTGACAGCTCCTAAGTGCGTGTTTACACGACGGGTGACAAATAACGATGTTGGCAACGCTAAACATAGGGTGCCACATTACTCCCCGGCTAGATGAAAGCTACCGGAATCTTACTGGAAGATTAACACGTCTGCCGCATCTGGTAGATTTCGGCGATACCCTTGAAGAATTATGCCGCGTTGTAGTATGCTCATCTTTTTGCAAAGGAATAGCTTGAGTTGATATTGGGTCATGGTTGGGTTGAGGTACTTGGGCATCGGTGTCGACGTCGTTATGATCAGGTTGTATAACTTGTGATTTTTCATGGCATTGATTTTCTTGTAGGAAGATGTTTTCGTCTGGGTACTCGATAAAGGCTGGCTTGAGTCTGTCGATGTTTATATTTACGTATCGGTTGCCACTTTGTATCGTAAAATATTTCGTACTCTTTCGAATAATTCTAAATGGGCCATCATATGGGTGAGTGAGTGATGGCCGTATTGTATCATTTCTTACAAAAACGTGAGATGATGAATTTAAAGAAGGACTGACAAAGGCTTTTTGTGTTGTATGATGCGATGTGTTTGTTGGTCTAAGCTTCTGCATTGCCAATCGAAATTGTGAAACAACCTCACTGGTTGGTACTGTTGCCTTGGTATTGGTGAAAAATTCTCCGGGAATTCTTAAATTTGTACCATACACAAGCTCTGCGGGGGTTGCGTTGATATCCGGTTTAAAAACGACACGTAGTCCAAGCAAAATAGATGGGAGACTGTGAACCCATTTTGCAGGATCGTTGCAAAGGATGGCAGCTTTGAACACACGATGCCATCTCTCTATTAAACCATTGCATTCGGGGTGATAAGGCGTTGTACGAAGATGGGAGGCGCCAATCAGCGATGTAAGTTCAGTAAAAATTGATGATTCAAACTGCCTTCCTCTGTCGGATGTAATTTTCGCAGGTACACCAAACCTTGCTATCCAGTTATGCAGGATTGCTTTCGCAACTGTTTCAGCGGTCATATCTGGCATAGGTATAGCCTCAGGCCATCGTGTAAAACGGTCTTTAATGGTCAAGCAATATCTATGACCATCGCAAACAGGAAAAGGGCCCACGATGTCGATATTAATGTGACTGAAACGTTCTTTTGGTGGTTCGTATTTCGATGTTTTCGACCTGGTATGGCGCTGAATTTTTGAACGCTGGCATGAGATGCAGGTTCGTACAAATTTTGCACTATCTCTTCGTATATCTGGCCAAACAAAACGTTAAATTCAGCTCGTGCTGCAGCTAATTTTTCGGGTGATTAGCGTCGGGGTCGAGAGTGCACTGGTTGGCCAGTTGTTTCAATTCGATGGAAAATTGTTGACTTCGTAGTCGTACCGTATGGTTTAATTTTTAAAATATCGGCAAAATCACGCAATATATCATAAAATGGGTTAAATGTTTTAATTTCAGCGGCGCTCAGATGAGAAAATGTCGTCGAAGGCAGATGGTTGCCAGTCGTAGAGTCGGACGTTGTTTGTCGAAGTATCGCAAACCAAATCAAGCTTAGAGTGTGCTGTATTTTTGTTGTGCGGTCGATAATCTCTTTGAAACGTTAAATTCAGCTCGTGCTGCAGCTAATTTGGTCACTCGAGATTCCAGACGCCATGAACCAAAAATCCATGGTCGCAAACCATGATTCGATGTTCGACTGACCATTTGTGGCAATGGAAGACGCGCGTACACTGCTGATACGTTGGCGGCGACGGGGAATCGGGTCGTTGATGAGGCATTTAATTTGCCGTTGCTGTGTCGGAAAATGTTGGCTTCTCGTTGTCGCTCACATCAGTCATTTTTCCAAAATGTGGTGCGTACCGTTATGACCGTTAGTCAATGCACTTGTATACGTGCAAACGCAATTTCGTTTATGATTAGCAAAAAAATATTTTTGCCAATATCACGTCGGGGTCACCAATTTGGTAATTTACGGTTAATTACCAATTAAAAAAAACGATTTTATTTAATGCAACACTAGGATTAAATATTATTTAATTTATTTAAATTTAAAGTTTAAAAAAGCTAATTTAATTTAGGATTTTATGGATCTTATGTTGGTCAGGAACGTCTGCAGCCGATCAGGATTTTTGTCAAAGAGGCCGGAAACAATGGCGACATGTCTTTTTATCTCGCTGACATTGACAGCTCCTAAGTGCGTGTTTACACGACGGGTGACAGATAACGATGTTGGCAACGCTAAACATAGGGTGCCACATATATATATATATATATTTTTTTTACTTGAGGCCTCAGTTATTTTTATTGTATAGCTTAAGTCTATTCTTATGTACTATTTGTTCCTTATTAGTTATCTTATCCACTATGGTTACATTATTTCTTAAATCTAATTTCTTAATTTTATATGGACCTTTATATTGGTTATCCAATTTGTGTCCTACTTCATTTTTAACTAAAACTAAGTCTCCTACTTTAAAATCTACTTCTAATAATGACCTATCATAATTTAATTTTTGTTTATTCTTAGATCTATCTATCATAGCTAGTGCTCTCTTATGTGCTATTTCTAATCTAAATCTAACTTTCTTAGCATAGTTTTCTATATTATAACAAGGTGTTATCTCTTGAATATTACTAAACTGTTGGAACCCATTTAGGAGTCTACCAAAAACTAACTCGTAAGGACAATAGTCATGAACTGAAGATGGCGTGGTGTTGAAACAGTATGTGAAATACTTAAGCCATTCATCCCAATCAGTTTTGTCAACGGATATGTATGATCTTACATATTCGTTGAAAGTTCTGTGAATTCTTTCTATAGTTTCTAACGTTTGATGATGGTAAGCAGTTGATGTAATTTTCTCTATCTTTAGTAGGTTGCACAGTTCAGTAAGTATTGTATTTTTGTACTCTGTCCCCATGTCCGAAATGAACGTCTTCATCGGTCCATAAATAAGAATAAAATTTTCGAATATTGCTTTCGCAACCGATTTTGCGCTTTTATCTTGTATAGGTACCGTTACAAGATATTTTGTCATATCACATATTATTGTGACGGCATATTCGTTTCCGTAATATGATTTTGGTAGTGGACCTATAGTATCCACAATTACCGTATCAAATGGTTTAGTTGGTGTATTTGTCAATGTCAATGGTACTTTTGTATGTTTTGTTATTTTAGCTGTTTGGCATTTTTGGCACGTTTTAACGTATTTTCCTACATCTCTAGTCATATTTTTCCAATAATAGTATCTTTTTATCTTATTGAGAGTTCTTGAAACACCGGAATGTCCTCCCTCTGCGGGGTCATTGTGGTATTGTTTTATGATCTCTGCTATAGATTTGGCATTTGTTACGTGGATCACCTTATTAAGTAGCGCTACTTTTAATAATTTTAATAATTTATTGCCCATTTCTTTAAATTCATTAATAGAGACAAATTCGAAAATTTTCTCACTAGGTGCCACTTGTAAATTATGAATATTTAGTTTACCGGCCACTTCTTCGAGCCTAGGGAAAAATTGTCCTAAGTCAAATTTCCCATTAGTAAACAATTCATGTATTTTAATACATGCTATTATAGATTTGCCCCGTTTAATGTAAAATTTGTGTGGGGTAATCTTTAGCTTACAGAATTTTCTGACGTCAGAATTTGTAATTGGTACAAATATATTGGGCTTCTCATTTAAATGCCTTTTATTGTGTGTAATTTGATACTTTTCAAGTGCCTTATTTGTCATTGCTCGAGTTGTTACTTTATATACATTATTGTTTTTGTTATTTATTTCTTTTAAATCGTTAATTGTTATGCGCGACAAAGCGTCGGCTACGTAATTATCTTTTCCCCTAATATATTCTACAGTAAAATCATATTCTTCTAAGTCCAATCTCATTCTTGTTAATTTGGAACTTGGATTTTTCATTGAGAACAGATAAGAAAGTGGTCTATGGTCGGTACGAACCAAAAAGTGTTTTCCATAAACGTATGGCCTGAAATGTGTGATAGCCCAATGTATAGCGGTCATTTCCTGTTCAATAGTTGATTTATTACTCTCGCCCTTTGTAAATATTTTCGAAGCGTATGCTATTGGTAGATGTTTCCCTTCATATTCTTGAGTTAATACAGATCCACAAGCATGCTTGCTTGCATCTGTTGTTATACAAAACTCTTTTGTGAAATCGGGATATTGAAGCAATGTTGGGCTCATTAATGCCTTCTTTAAGTATCTAAATGCCGAATCGCAATCATCAGTCCATTCGAACTGTACGCCTTTCTTGGACAATCTTGTTAGATGTCTAGAATACTCTGAAAAATTTTTAATGAATCTTCGATAGTAATTACAAAAAGCTACAAATCTTCTTGCACCATCCGCGTGTTGTGTAATTTTCGATTACTGTGGGTAATTTTCGATTACTGCATATCTACTGTCGTCTGGAAGTATTCCTTTATCAGTACATTTATGTCCTAAGTATGTTACTTCTCTCATGAAAAATTAGCACTTTGAAGGATTTAATTTGAGGATGCGTTTTCGACATAATTCAAACACATTTGTTAAATTAGAAAGCATATGTTTTTCTGAACATCCTAAAACAACCAAGTCATCCATGTAAAGGAATGCCTGGTCGGGTCGAAGACCACTAAAAGCTATTGTCATCATTCTTTGAAAAGAGTTGGGCGCTATCTTCAAACCATAGGGCAATCTAGTGAATCTATAAGATCCATTTGCTGTTGAAAATGAGGTTAGATCTCTAGAGTTTTTCTCCAGTCCAATCTGATGAAAACCGGACATTAGATCCAGACATGAAAAATACTTGGCTCTGGCGAGTTGGTCTAAAATGTCATCTATTCTAGGTAACGGGAACTTATCTGCTATTAATTTTTTGTTTAGCTGTCTATAGTCTACTACGAGTCTCCATCTCTTTGCCACAGAATTTGTCAACAGAATTGGGCTGTTGTATTCAGAATTTGATGGTTCAACTATTTTGTCGGCTATTAGTTTATTTACTTGTTCATCTATCTCCTTTTTGTGTGTATGAGGTATACGATAGTTCTTAATGTACACCGGTAGTGAACCCTTTACTCTCAACTTTTGTTCATAGAAATTGTTAATTGTAATTGTTTCTGATTCTAAACCGAAAATATCGCTGAATGATGTGCAAAGTTCAGTTAATGTATTTTTAAATTGTTCTGTAAAATTTTTAATATTTCTAATTTTCTATGTCTATTTTCGGTTGGATTTCTTTCAAGTATGTCATATTCAGAAAGTTTTTCGGTTTTCATATTGCCTTTATCGACTGTTGTGATAGTATTATTTGTATTTAGAATACGAATATATGCTTGATTAGATTTTACCAATGTGTTCGCGATAAAAACACCTGGTTCGAGTTCTTGATTTGGTATTAATATTTCATCATCGCAATCAATAAAATTAACTTTTCGTATTACTTCTGATCTTGGTGGTAAAATAAGGCTATTGTTGTTAATAATTGGTATTTCTATAGGTTGTGGTATATTGAATGGTCGTACGATTAAGTAGTCAGTATTCTGATTGATGTCCAATATACAATTATATTTCTTAATGAAATCCATACCAATGATTCCATCGCTTGGTATTGCGAAATCATTATCTACTACTTGGAAGATATGTGGTATTAGATAATTTTTAAATTTTAAATCAAAAAATATGCTACCTATAGATTTAATTTCACCTTGTCCTATTCCACTTAATGTTGTTATTCTGTTAGTATTTATTTGTGTTAAATTGAAATATTTTGATTTTATGAGAGAAATGTCGGCTCCTGTGTCAACTAATAGTGTTACTTTAGTGTTATTGTTATCTATATTAATCTGAATGAAATAACATAAGTTGAGGTAAAGATTATATACTTTCTTATTTACTGTTCTGATCTTAGGGGATGTTCGGAGTTTTCCGAACCATTTTCATTTGAGCTTGTTGCTCGTACGTAGCGTCTATTGCTACGGTTATTGTCATATCTTTGTCTGTTTCTATTATTGTAATTGTTAGCATAGTTATTACCATTGTTATTATTATTATTATTTCGTGGATAATTGTTTCTACCACGAAATCTTCTGTTGTTTCCACGATAATTATTATATGTGGGTTTCTGCCTAAAGTATAATATAGAATTTTGTTGCCCTGTTGCTTCAGTGCAACTATTTACGAAATACTGACGGCTTCGTTCATGTCACGGAACTGTCCTGCTTCTATGATAAGTTTTACCTTATCGATGTTGCAGTTTTTGGTAAGTGCCTTTACAGCTATCTGTGTGGCGTATTTGTTTGCTAAATCAGTTGTTAGTCCGTCCGATATATACGCATTTTCTAGCGATTTTGAAGGGATTCGATCTCTGCACAGTAAGTATTTGCAGTCTTGTTGTTTTGTTTAGTATTCATAATATTTGCGGATAGAACTTCGACAGATTCACCCTTAACAGTTAGCTTTAATTTATTTATAATTTCTAATATTGTGGATTCTTGGTATATCAAATTCCTAGCACTTCCTTTTAGTTTTGTTTTTATTAAAGAAACTGCAGTTGACTCATGGTTACCCTTGATGGTGTTTAGTAATTCTAAGGAGTCTATAAAGTTACGGAGGTTTTCAGATTTCCCGTCGAAATCTAGAACAAGCTTTGAAGCTGTATTCAAAAATTCTACTACTGTTTGTGTCATATTGTTATCTGCTGTAAAATTTTCAGCAAGATCAAAGTTTAATTTTTCATGTAGTGTGTTTGGTAATTCAATTTTTATGTTCTTTTTGGCTGCTATTTTTAGTAATTTGGTCCAAAAAGAATCCTTCGGCTGCCGTCTGATGTCCTTTTGTCAATCGGTAGTAGTTTACGTTAAGCACGACTCTTATTTGTTCAAATCTGGTTATGAGGTTTTGAATGTGAAGTTGAATAGTTTCGTCCTTTGTTAATCTGTCAATGTTCAGGCATTTGTATGAACGGGCGAAATGTTCCTTAATTAATCTCACCTTGTACTGTATGTCTTTCCATTCCATTAATGTTTCTAAACTTTGTCTAGGTCATTGGCTCTACTTAAATACCTTTTCTTTAATCTTCTGCTATGTAGCGCGTAAATATGTAAGGCAAAATGAAGACATAATATAACTATAATTATTATTAAATAATTTGCTACTTTAGTAAGACTAATTGATTCACCACCTACTTCTATCTCATTCACCACATTGGCATTAGGCCTGTCTACTTTTGACTGCTGTTTACCCATTTAAACCTTTTTATTATTAACCGAGCAAAAATTTCAAATAACTTTCAAGGTCCATTTACACATATTAAATTTAGAATTTATATTTACGTAATTTAAAATAAATTTCTTAGCACATATTAATAATTTTTTTTTTTTTATATAATATCATATAATTTATTTCACAATTTTTTTTTTTTTTAATTTCAAATAAATAACACTATTTATTATAACACTCTATATTTTGTTCAAAAAAAAAAAAAAAAAAATGTTTTGCCTCGAGCGGTTAACGCTTATAGGTCCGAAGAGTGCGGATAGAACGCACTTCTTTTGCAAGCTAATGACAAAAATATTTATTTACCATAACTTTTTTTTTACAATATTGTTGATCTTCACCCAGATCTTAGGTGCTTCTACCCAAAGCGGTGGTGGTTTCTTTCGGCTTACTTGGCTTTTTGGTTGTATTCGCCGCTTTTTAGGTTATGTGTCTTGCTCTGTGTACGCCTTCTCTATTCCTCCATGGTTATTGCCTGATGACACTGTGCTCGTGGAAATTCTTAATGCCTTTTGGCCAGGCGGATCTTCCTTCAACGGATCTTGGCTGTCCGCTTATATGTAAAATTGGGTTCTTTATCTCCTGGAGGTCCTTGGTGCCTCTTAGCCAGACGGTCCTCAATTCAGAGGGTGCTTTTAAATTTAAGCACTCCTCTTAGCTCCTTTTGAAGTGCTAATTATAATTCGGCACTTCTCGGCAGGACCACTGTTATATTCTGGATGCTAATAAATGCAGCACTTCCAGAATACTGGCAGGATCGCCATGTAAAAGCTTAAAACAAGTTCTTTTTGTTTTATTTACCAAGTGCGCCAAGAAGCGCACAGTTTGGCTATATTTTATTAATTGATTCTTATCCCTAAAATTACCCAGTATTTATAAATAATGCTGATCAAGCATTATGTCTACAGTGGAAGGTATAGCAAGAATTTCAAATAATTATTAAGAATATGAAAATATGAATATGTCCAACTCTAGCAGTGTTGACAGTATTGACTATTAAATTGCAAACGCAAGCAAATTGATCGTTGCTTGAATTTACCAAACAGAAGTGCCATCAACAATGTGTATGTGTATGTACATACATATGTACGTTATATGATAGTTTGTAATAAAAACTCAATAAAAGAATTACTTTAAACATGTGTCGGCAATGATGACATCATGAACATGCTACAAAGTAATTGCGGATACAGACAAGCCGGAGTTCATTATACTGTCTTGAAACACACTTAACAGATAGAGTAGATGAATCTGATATACAACTAGAAAGATACAGTGCATATGTTACATTATCCAACTCTTCAAGAACGGGTGGAATAATTGTATATTTTAATAAAAATTGGCAGGTGAATATAATATGTGAAAAGATACGAAACTTTAAATATTGGATTAGTGCCTATAATATTAAAATGAGAAATACATCATTATCATTGATGCAGCTGTGTATCGATCACCAAGCAGTCAAGACTCAGAATTTTATGAAGTTTTTGAGCAAACAATTGAAGAGATTTGTGATAAAAACATAGACATAATTGTTGCCGGGGATTTTAATGTTGATTAGTCGAAGGAAAGTTTTTATAAACAAAAATTGCAACAGATCATAAACGATAATGGACTTGTACAAGTTATTATCGATTATACAAGAATTACGCGAAACTCAAAAACTATATTACAATTGAAGTGATTTGTGATAAAAACATAGACATAATTGTTTCCGGGGATTTTAATGTAGATTAGTCGGAGGAAAGATTTTATAAACAAAAATTGCAACAGATCATAAACGATAATGGACTTGTACAAGTTATTACCGATTATACAAGAATTACGCGAAACTCAAAAACTATAATAGATTATGTTATAACAAACAATTTCAATATAAAAGCAAAAATAATAGCAGAATAAATAAAATATAATATAAATAGAAATAGTAGAAATTTATATAGAAACCAAAGTGAATAAAGATCATTAAAGTAAAAAACAAATAGAATTCTTAAAATATGAATAACAAAAATTTAAAAGAGAGATTAGTGAAATATTAAAATTTGATGAAAATGTGGAATTAAATTATAATGTAAATAACTTTGATAAATCGATTGAAGACACAATTAAAAAACTTACAGTGCGAAAAACGATACGCGAAAAGAGCAGAGTAAATAAGTGGTTTAACAATTACAAGTATTATTTTTTTTAATAAATATTATAAAATAATGAAGTACCATATAGCAAAGCATGGAATAATTAATAAAATGCCAGAAATATATATAAAATATATTTAAAAAATGAAAAAAATACATATATTAACAACAAAAAAAGGGAAATACCAAAAATCAAAAACAAATGTGAAATAATATATAATATAATAAATATAATATACAATAAAATGTGATATTTAATAATGTAGAATATAATATCTCCGATATAGCTAACCAATTTAATGAATATTTTGTAAATAGTATTGAAGAAATAAGAGAATGTATAGAAGACGTGCAATACAATAATCAGATAAACGTGATAAGTAATAGATTTATTTTTCGTACAATAACTACATATTTCAAAACTTAAAACAATTTGTAAAACCATAAAGAAAAAAACCAGATTATAATAAAGTAAATAAATATATGTTTAATCTTAGATAATTGGCATTTATGTGGAAATATAATTTTGAGAATAATAAATTCATCTTTAGATACGGGAGTTTTTCCAGATAATTGGAAAACTTCAATGATTACACCAATTGAGAAAATAGCAAAAACAATTAAATGTAAAGAATTTCGTTCAATAAACACTTTAAAACAGTGTGAAAAAATCTTAGAGAAAATCGTTAAACAACAGCTTGAAGACTACATGGAAAAAAATAACTTATTATGGAAATATCAATCGGGTTTTCGGAAAAACTTCTCTTGTGAAACAGCGGTAAACTATGTTATTAATAGGTGGAAAAAATTGACAGAAATAAGAATCTAATGACAATTTTTCTTGACTTTATAAGAGCTTTTGAAACAATTGATAGAGATATATTCCTGTGCAAGATGGATAAATATCGAATACAAAATAAAGAATTAAATTGGTTTAAATCATATCTGTCAAATAGAAAACAAATGACTAAAGTGAACGATACTATATCTACTGCTTTAAACAATGATTATGAACAGACGTCGGCACCAATGTCCCCCGAGGGCCGAACATCTTCGGCTTTTTACACACATAGGACGCGAACATCAACAATGTTCGTTAAAAAGAGCGTAAAAATGCATTCAGTTTAGGGTTGCCAGATTCCGATTCGCAAAAAGCTGGACATTGGGTTTTAAAAAGCTGGACAAAACAAAAAAAAAGCTGGACATAAAAAATACTGAGAAATACTGCCTTCATATTTGATTATAATGTCTGTTTGGCACAATTTACACTCTGCCGTGTAATTATCTTTTTTTCTTATCCAATTAGCATATTTTCCATCTATCGCAGAAAGTTGTGAGTCGTCTTTTTGATGGACCAGCTTCTTCATCAATATCTATTTCAAGATTTTCTACAAATAATTTTTATTATTTTCATGTACAAAAAAATAAAAGCTGTACGTAAAGAAAATGACTATCGCTCGCAATAACATTTATTATGACATCAGCTGTTCAAGTGTTGAGACATGTTGTCAGTGATGATAGAATAGGAAAATCATAACCATAAGTTGTATAATAAATGGACAATCAATGTTGGCTAACATGATTTGACAAAGATAACATGAAAATTATTGCCCAAGTTATTGCAGTGTACTAAAAAAATTTCTATTTAGCTGGACAAATTAAATTTTAGCTTGAAACTGGACAAGCATCAAAAAAGCTGGACAATCCAGCCAAGTCCAGCCAGGCTGGCAACCCTAATTCAGTTGCTTGTCAGCTTTCAGTGAAGCAGGTTCTCGTCGCTTCTTTTTTAAATTTTTTTGTGTATCAATTATACACCCAAAGAAAAATTTAATTAAAATGTGAAGAAAAACTGGGAAACAGAATTTTTTGCTTTAAATATATTGAATTTCAGGTACCTGCAATATGTAATGATGACTCTTGCTACAAATCCATAAAAGCTTGTGCGAAAAATACCAATGGCATCAAAAAGCACAATATTTGTTCGATCACTGCTTGAAACAATATTACTAACAATTTTCCTCTTGGTTATACATATGCTTCTCACAAACACACTCACATTTTTATCATGTTCTCTTTTGTGCCGACGTCTGATTATGAAGTACCTCAGGGATCGATTCTGTGGGCTCTTTTATTTATTATATATATAAAGTATCTACCCAATATAATAGAAAAGTGTGAAATATACAGATGATACTCTAATATTTAATGAATCTGAAACTGAAGAACAGTGCCAAATAAACTTAGAACATGATATGACAATTGTAAATAACACAGCCATGCATGGGTTTTGCAAATAAGATGGCTCCAATTGTTTCCGAAGGCATTTTGCGCGCTGAACACGAATCTGGGTTCAAAAAAGGAGGTTGAAACCCCTAAAATAGCGTTTTTGGCCATTTTTGAAAAATTGTAGAGCTAAACACTGACGTGCTAGAACCATCGCTATTGTCAGAAATTGACAATTGATCTTTGCTCTTTAAAATGAGCCCAAAGCCAAATTGATTACATGCACCCTTAAAGTAGGGGGTGGGTTTATGTCAAGGGGTGCAAGAGAATAAGAAACACATTACGGAGGTCCTTAAAAATTAATCAGATTTACTTGAAAATTGTTACTCAGGAGTTTTTGGGATTGCTGATTGCAGGTCTTCATTCAGATTTTAAAATTTCAAAATGGCGGATCCAATATGGCAGTAAAAATTTTCAAGTAAATCTGATTAATTTTTATACACCTTGACCGCCATATTGGATCCGCCATTTTGATAGAAAGTTTTTGAACCCAGATTCATGTTCAGCGCGCAAAATGCCTTCGGAAACACCTGGAGCCATCTTATTTGCACAAAAAAAGTCCAAATTTGCAGGGCTGTGTAATTGGTTGAAAATGAATAAACTAAAATAAAACAAAAATATTAGAAATAAACATAAACAGCGAAACAGCTTTTAAAATTAATAATAAAATAATTGAGAAAGTTGAAAATATAAAATATTTGGGATTTATAATAGATAAGAACTTGAATTTTAAAGATCATGTAAATTATATATGTAAAAAAATTGGATTCTTCAAAAGAATAAGAAATCAAATATCAACAATCACTGCAATTAATATACATATATAACACGATCATTAAGCCACACTTTGAGTTTGGTTCTGTAATATTATATACATGCTTTACAAACATACAAATAGATAGACTAAAAAGTTACAGAACAGGGCTATGAGGTTTATAATTAAATGCAACAGGTTTACACCAATACAACACATGTTAGATGCACTAAAATGGCTCAACATTAGACAAAGACTCCAACTAAATACAATAATTACAATAAAAAATAATAAATACAATACCAACTAAATACAACTAAATACATTTACAAAATGATAAAGGGCAACACACCGGAATATCTAACGGATCAATTAAGATATGTCAACGAATGCCAACCTTACTGTCTTAGACATGCAAATGATTTTAGGATATCTCGAGCAACAAACAATGCAATGAAGAGGTGTTTATTATATAAAGCACTACAATTATTTAATATACTACCTAGCAGCGTAAAAAATGAGAGAAATATTAATGTATTTAAAAGAAATTGTGTTCAGTTTGTTAAAAGTTGCACTTATCAGAGCAATTAAAATATTTATAATGTAATGTAATATAGTCAAAAAGAAAGTATTCTAAATACTACTAAATAAAATAAAAATAAACGTTTAGTAAAGATTACGTTATACGTTATAAATTGAGTAATATTTCTATAATATTGGGAGTAAGTTGTCTAAGCAAATGGGGTAAAATTTTTCAAATCCAGGGCTCTTAAGTGAACGAAGTAAAGAATTAGTTTTAAACAAAGTATTTTCATTTTCCGAAAGCTTGTCGTAGGAACAGTAATATTGATACAATTTTTATTTTGCTTAATTATGTCATTAAATTTATATAGTTCTTGTGATCACGTTTGAGCGTGGCCTATAAGACGAATGAAATCAGACGTTTAACTGCAGTTTAACTTTTTTTATATTATTCCAAATTTTATTAATAGGTGTATTTGAAGACGTCATAACTCTTTTGTATGTCTCCATGTTTACAGCAGGGGGCGTTTTTTTTTTTTTTTTTTTTTTTTTTTTAAATACATAGAGTTGTTAAATCGGTAGAAACAAAGAGAGATCAATATTAGTAAATGTTAATCTTGTTGAATGAAAACCGTCGTTAAACAGGAGAGAAGACCCTCTATTGCTTTATCTCTAGTTTTAGTTGCAGGTTAACCCCAAAGTGTAGAAAATGTAATTGAAAGCACCTAATATGTTACAGTTACAAGTATTATCACTAAAAACAGTTGCAAGTCCAGCAACAGTAAGTGGTTCCAATTAATTAAGGTATACTGAAGTGATTTTTAGTTTAAATCCTAAATACATACATCTCGGCAGAAACTAAAAAATTTTTGGTTGAGTTAAAAACATTCAGCTGTATTTATAACCAAAATTTAGCATGGATTTAACATACGAGTTATTTAAAATGTATTTCTTATCCACTCGCTAAACGCATGCTAACAACCGATCAAAGACTTGCTAAGTCTTTAAACAACAGCTGTTTTGTCTTAAAGTAAATTTGTAAATAAACGTGAAACATATTCACCCTTTTTCTGGTTGTCGTCGTCGTCGTCGTTACCAAAAATGATGTCGAACAAACAGAGTAGACAAACACAATATCGACGGCGTATTGACTCACAGAATACCAAATGCGTGTCGACAGTCATCTATAACTGCCAATAACGACAAACAGAATACCAATTTTAAACTGTCGACGCAAGACGACGTCGACGGCGACAACCAGAATAAGGGTGAATATAAAACTTTTCTTGTTTTGCATATTTCATTTCCAAATCCTTTTGCTTTATACTTATATCTAATAATTCTATTCTTTTTGCATTTTCCTCACACTTCTCATTATTTTTTCTTTTAAGTATTTTTGGCTTCTGAGATTCATAAGATATTTCTCTAGCAAATTCCAGAGAGTTATCATCTTCACTATTCGAAATTTTAATGGGCACACTGGTTGCTTGATTTTCATTGGTTGATTTGTCCAATGAATTTCCCATTTTGATGTTGTCAGATATATTTCGTATGGGAGATACAATTTCTACAGAATTGCTGTCATACATGTTGGAATCTATTTCGAAATGGCTAGGCAATCTGGTAACCAACTGTTCCTCAATATCATTAAGTGGTACAGGTGGTGAACCACCACCAGTCTGCTTCATTTGTTTTTTATAAGCTGAATTTTTGGACTTGGCAGTTGACTTCGTTTTGCGCCACGGATTTTGTATTTGTTCCAAACTTCTGTTAGTTTTGGATACTTTGTTGAATAGGTCGGGGATTGTGTTCCAAGCTTCTTTTTTCTTCCTATTAGTGTTTGTATCGATTTTGGCATTTTCGATATCTAGTTTATTCAAAACTAGATTTGAAAGTATGTCCTGAAAACAAATACATTTTGATACAACCATTGATAGAAAATTACAATAAACTTACTTTTTCTTCCTGTCCCCAATTTGCGGATCTTTTGGCTAACTCTCGTCTAGTTAGCAGATCGTTGTGTGTGATGTATTGAAGTCGCCGTAGTCTAGTAGGTAGTGTGTTGGCTTATTAGACTGAAGGCCCGAGTTCGAATCCCAGGTCAGACATCAAAACGAAAATATGAAAATATTTCTTCGGCGACTTCCTCTCAGCAGATTTCTGGCAAAAACTCTGAGAGTAAATAAAATTGCCATGAAAAGCTTCTCAAAATACTGTCGTTCGGAGTCGACTTTAAACTGTAGGTCCCGCCACTCATGTATAAAATTAACGCACACAACATAAGTGGTGTGAAAAGCTAGGTCGTAATCCTGACTGAAGGGTTGTAATGAACAATTATGTATGTATGTATGTGTGTGATGTATACACAGTGGCTAATTTTTCGTTATAGATGCGGCCGATTGTGTTCAATGTTATTTTGATCAACAAAGCATTACCTTCACGGGGGGTATTGTGGTAGATAAAATGGATATTGTTAAGGTTTATTAAATAAATTGAATGATGAGTCTCTTAGTGCAAAAATATCAGACAATTTGTATCTCATGAAGATTATTGCAGATGCCATTTAAGGACATATAAATTGGAGTTAATGTACAGAAATGTCGCCGTAGTCTAGTAGGTAGTGTGTTGGCTTATTAGACGTAAAGCCCGGGTTCGTATCCCAAGTCAGGCATCAAAACGAAATATGAAAAAAAATATTTCTTCGGCGACTTCCTCTTAGCAGATTTCTGGCAAAAACTCTGAGAGTAAATAAAAATGCCATGAAGAGCTGAGCTTCTCAAAAAATCTGTCGTCTGTCTAACGCATACAACACAAGTGGTATGAGAAGCTAGGTCGAAATCCTGACTGGAGGGTTGTAATGACCAATTATGTATGTGTGTATGTATGTACATAAATGAATTGCTAATCCATATCATCATCAATATCTCCTGAATCTATTTCATTTCACCTCCTCGAAATTGGTTTAGGAGGTATGGTCTTTCCTTTCAATTTTCTCAATATGGAGCCTACTAAAACTGTAGGTTCCGCCACTCATGTACAAAATTAACACACAACTTAGTGGTGTAAGAAAATAGGCCGTAATCCTGGGGCCAAATCACCGCATTCGAAATCGAATGCACATTCGAGTAGACACTATTTTCGAAGGCCGCAATTTCTTGGATCATGGTACTCGATCGTAATTTATATTTCCTACTACTATTTTTTACATCGCTGTAGCAAATGGCAATAAGAAAAACGAAACGAAAAAGGAAAACAAAAAAAACAAAAACGTGATTAATGTGCGTGATAAATTCTTTAATTTTTGTCCAAATCGAGATGTTCCATCATAAATTGTGCCAGTACATCTTTTTGTTTCCCATTTACTTTATTTATATTTGTTCTAGAAGCGTTTTTTCATTATTTATTTGTTTGTCTATTCTTTTTGTACTAATTACTGAGCTTTCTTGGTCTTGATGTTCAGTTTCTCTAAAAACAATTAAAATTACATTTTTGAGCAAATTTTGAGAAAATGTTCGAAAAATACTTACATTCTTACTTATTTATTATTTTACATCGTTGTTTTCGATGACCGCTTACAAATGGAGTAGATACAACTAGGAGTAGATACATTACGATAACGATTACCGTGATCCACGTTAACCACATTTCGATAATAAAGTACTCGATTTCGAATGCGGTGATTTGATCCCCTGACTGAAGGTTTGTAATGGTTGGTTGTTTATCTTTATTATAATTTTTGGATTTTTGCTGTTGTATGAGTTTATTATATTTACTGTTGTAGATTGGTTGTATTTATATAAGTTGGATGTTGGGTTAACAAGTTACCAAAAAAAAATTGTTGTGAAGAGGCTATACAATTTTTTAACCAATTTTAAGGTAATCACGCATGTTAAAGAAAAGAATTGAAATTAAATTAAAATACAATTTGCTTTTTACACTTTTTTATATGAAAAACAAAATTTAATTTAATTAACAAGTTTAATTAAATTAAAAATTAAATTCTGGTTTATATTTCAAAACTTGCAAATTATATGCGAAGAATAACATAAAAGCTAAACAAGTTTTGTAAAAACATGTAAAATAAAAGGTAATACAATAATTAAACTAAACGCAACATCAATGATCACCAAAATAGTAAATAAGCAAAAACTAAATTGTAGAGAAAAATTTTGAGTAATCATTTAAATCATTCTGATATTACATTTTTATAAAAGCGATCGATGCCTGTAGCTCTAGGACTAGTCAATGGAGAGAAAATGAATTGGTTGCTAGTTTTCAACGAATGGTCAGCTATGTAAGCTTAAATCTAAATACAACGTGAATAGTTTTGAATAAAGAGCACTTTATTTTAGAAAAAGGCAAAAAGTGTATTAAATTGGTCATGAGCATAGTTTATCTAAGATTATTTTTTACAACTTAAATGCTATTATTGTGAGTATTTATAAATCGCTGAAAAATAAGGGGATTATGCTCCTTAATATTTTTTTATTATTACTGTTTAAAAATATTTTAATTTAAGCGTTTTACATAATTGTAATTTTAATCTTATTAATTGTACCTTGGTCGACTCAGATAAAAAGCGTAATTGCAGCAAATAGTAATAACTCAATTTAGGAAATACCGTAAAAAAACAGGTTTCCCATCAGGGAATCGCAGCACTCGTACATCGTCGCCAATCATACTAAAACAGAATCGATTGGCAGCCAAAACGATATCGCCGCGTGTCGTAATACACATGAAAGGTAAAAAATAAACATAGAAACAAACGTGGGTCAGTCAAACGTGAAAAAATAAAATGCACAATACAAACGACACAATGAAGCGTAAGATCTGACGACCAATATACAGTATACGCAAAATTCAAAATACTCTGTTTCCCTCCTTAGCCCTTTTCCCCTCCTTTAATTTAATTTTTTTTTCTCCATGGCTTTAACCATTATTTCTCTATTTTTACTAAGTTTTCTCTCCTTGGGTTATTTATCTTTCTTTAAATTATTAATTTTTCTCCATCATTAAAAAATATCAAAATCTTCACCGCTTAGCAACAGGTATAAAAATCTCCACCGGTTTGCTACACATTATACAAAATTAAGCCTTCAAATAAGCTTTACCCATTAAGCTAATCAGAGACCCAAAGAGTACTTCATCTGTTGAAGCATTTTCTTCTCATGGAATATTCTCGGAATTCCTCAAAGATTTGTTATCTTTAAAAATTCTCAAATTAAATTTTACCAGATTCCTATGGAAATGTCAATTGCTTTAGTTTCTGTTGCAATACACCAGACGAATCGTTTTGTTATTTTTTGATAGCACCTTTGATTACAACTTGTCGAGCAAAATAGGAAAAATTTGTAATAATAAGTTTAAATTATTTTAGACGTAAGGCTGCTCATCTAAATTTGCCACAGGTATGTGAAAATTAAATTGAATTAAACTTTTTTAGAGATTAATCGCCTATAAATCTATTTGCCAAACAATATGTTTTTTTGCGTTTAATTTATGAAAATAGAATTGGGAAGATGTAGGGGTTTATTATCTCTGATGGAATTGGTTTATATACATATATCAACAAAAACTAAAAAACAGCAGATTTTTTAGCGAAATTTTCAAGGCTTTTACGCGGAAGATATTTTCGAGAGGATACGGAGTACAAATACTTCACCCTATTTGTACAAAAAAAAATATTTGTAACAAAAAAAATTTGTTTAATATGAATTTTATTCTATATTTCTAATAAAATTCACATCTTTTTTTCTAAAAATGTTAATATTTGCTTCATTTATTATACTAAATGTCATCATGTTATAATCTCTAAGTCATTTGCAAAATAGTGACCGATGCGTTGCATTAGTATCTGATCGTTGTAATCTAAATTCATTATTATTCCGTAGATTATATGGTTGAGAATCGCCAACATATTGTAATTGCTCAATTAGATAGTCAGGTGCATTGCCCATTTCCATTTTCTTGAAGGTCAGTGGCGTTAATTATATTCTTTGCTGAATGCTCATCCATTTTAAAGTATCCAACATATATTGTATGGAAGTAAAACGATTGCATTTTAAAATAGTTCGCATTGCTTTGTTTTGTAATTTTTGTAACCTGTTTATTTGCACATCTGTGCAGCACGTATATAGTAAAGTTGATCCATACTCAAAATGAGATTTAATAATCGTATCGTATATATATATCGCTGTTATTAATTAATACGTTTAAAAAATCCTATTTTCTTTCCAATTTTTTACATATATATTCTAAATGTTCTTTAAAGTTTAAGTCTTTATCTATTAAAAACCCCAGATATTTTTATTTAGTTTTTCAATTATCACATCATTTATTTTAAAAGTTATATTATTGTTCATATTGATTTGCATTATCTTTGCTTTACTTTCGTTTAATTTTAATTTGTTAATTTTTAGCCACTTGTTAATTTTGTTCATGTCCATTTGCAAATTTTCATAACATAATTCATCTGTTGGTGCTTCTGAAAAAATCAAAGTATCATCAGCGTAAAGTACTATTTCACACTTTTCCAAAACGTTCTCCAAATCATTGATATATATGATGAACAAAAGTGCCCCCAGAATTGATCCCTGAGGTACACTGAAATCGTTTTCTAATTCCATTGATTTTACTTATAACAGAACAAAATTGAGATAACCACTAACATGAGGACATTTAATTCAATAAGAAAAAGCTAAATAATAATTTACAAAATACCCAAAAATTTTCCTACACTCCTACACATTTGTGTAGGCAGGGACGGAAAGGGGTATACCCGTAGTTATGTAGTTTTTTTAATAAAATATCATGATCGATTGTTTCAAATACCCTTTTGAAATCTAGAAAAATAGCTAAAAATTTATTACTTTTCTTCAAGTATTTCCATCTATTTATAACGTAACTTAAAGCAGTCTCGCATGAATGTTTTTTTCAGAATCCTGATTGATATTTTGAAAGAATTTTATATTTTTCTATATGCTCTTCTAATTGGTTTCGACAATTTTTTCACATGTTTTTAGGCCATTGATAGGCCGAAATCCTTCGCATTTTATTGTATTTTTCACTTTTTCAATAGGTGTAATTATTGATTCCTTCCAGTTATTAGGAAATGATCCAGTTTTCAATGATTTGTTTATTATATGCAGTATTTTATCGCCTACTATGTCCCAGTTATCCAATATTAAGTTGCTATTTATTCTATTGTAATCTGGTTTTTTATTTACGTCTTTACATATAATTTTTATTTCTTGTAGATTTATTGCACGAAATTTATATATATATATTATATTAACGTTGACTCAAAATTTTTCACTATTTTTAGGGGAACTAATGCAAAAATATAAGTATTTAACACAAGCATACAGTGTTTAAAATCAAAGTTTGAAGTTATTTTAGGTTAAAATGTGAAATTAAGCATCAACTACAACCTTTGTGATGATACGGAGCTCGGAAATAGTATATGGGTTATATAAGGGAAAAAAACAGGATTTGTACAGCGGTATATGAATTGAGTTTACCACGTCCACCAAATAAAACCAACACAAGACGGCCACAGGTAGAGGAGTACAAGTTTTTAGAACAATGTACATTCGATCTTCCCGGTGTGAAAGCGTCTGCAAAAGCAGTGGCTGTTAAAAGTTTTACCTTTGCCCCTTTCTAAAAGAGACTTAGAGAGTTTTTAGAAACTAGAATTGAATCTCTTTCCTTAGTCGTAAGATCTGTAATTTCTGTAGAAATATCGAAGGTGTCGTCGAATATCGAAATTTATTAATTTATTTCCACTTCCAACGCATCTATAGTACTAAAAAAAATCATTATGCGATTCTGCGTTTACTTTATGATATTATTTTTTCAGACATATTATAACTTTTTTACTCGATGCATACCACTGCTGTAGTTTCCTTTCCTTTTATAATACAGATGAATGCCCTATATGTATTGGCCATTTTCACGTCCTCTACCATCCGAAATTTTGTCTACTATAAAATACTAGCGCCACTCTTTGAGTTGTATTGTATTGGTGTAGGCTGGGCAAACTTGAGTTTCGAAGATGTCACATCTGTAAATATTTTACTGAAAGCGGGCTCAGTTAAAAAACAACCCAGTCCTTCCAATAAAGAATGATATCTCCACAAATAACCATGCAGATTGACAGTAGAACAAATAACAGATGACTTTTTAGCCGGTTTGCTTTAAGATTATTTATTTGAAGTAAATATGGAAAATATGTATCTTACGTCGGTAATGTTTTGAAACCTAAACCAGCAAAAAATTTAATATTTAAAAACGAAGATACTCACTAGGGTTGCCAATCAAGAAATCCTGAATCCCGGGATTTCATAAAACTTTTCATTCATATATACTTTATAAAGGAAGATAATTCTTCATTATTCTTTTTCATACTTTTATTTATTTCTTTTTTCACTTATTTTATTCTATTATTGTCGCCGTAGTCTAATAGGTAGTGTGTTGGCTTATTAGACTGAAGGCCCGAGTTCGAATCCCAGGTCAGACATCAAAACCGAAAATATGAAAATATTTCTTCGGCGACTTCCTCTCAGCAGATTTCTGGCAAAAACTCTGAGAGCAAATAAAATTGCCATGAAAAGCTTCTCAAAATACTGTTGTTCGGAGTCGACTTTACACTGTAGGTCCCGCCACTCATGTATAAAATTAATGCACACAACATAAATGGTGTGAGAAGCTAGGTCGTAATCCTGACTGAAGGGTTGTAATGACCAATTATGTATGTATTACATTAATTCAACTTTCTAAAGAAATACATTTGTTTGTATTACGAGTTATTAGAGGTGAATAGTTATATACTACATGTAGCTGTCTTGAAAATATTTTGCCCACAAGTGTAGATTGTTAAAGATATTTTTCAGCGGCAGCTCTACGATGAAATATAAAAGGCTTTGATCTTTTTAAAAAAAATACTTAAAACAATAAGTGTAAGTAACATATATATTTTGAACTCTAAATAGTGGTCTTGAAAGGGTAAGAATTTTTTTTACTTATGTGTTTATGTAGAACAGATGAATTATTTTTATTTTTTGTTAATTTACATTTTTTTGTTACTTTTTATGTGTTTTTTTTACGCATGTAATCGTGATAAAGATTAAAAATAAATAAAATTTTTAATAAAACAATTTGTTTTTTATTATTAAGAGAAAATCCCGAAACATCGGGATTTCGTAATGCCGAATCCCGGAATTTTTAAAAATCAATCCCGTTTGGCTTCTCTAATAGCACCCCTATTCTTCATTCCGAATCTAAAGAAAAATAGGAAGAGAAGAGTTTTCAATGTTACCCTCTAAAATGTAAGACATTTGAAAAAAAATTATTAAAAAGTTTAATTAAGTATAATTAGAGAGTGTTTTAGTAATTTAAACAATAAATAAATATTATGGCAATTTTAATTGGAGAGAAGCTCAACGTGGTTGGAGAAATTAAAATTTATAGAAAGCATATCCCAGTAGTACTTTTTCCAGGCTTATCAATTCAATTACAATAACAGTCCTGTTCTTTAGCGCCTTCTTCACTACTTAACCGAGGTGCGATTACTCTACGATTATTTTCGGAAGAAAATAGACGTTAGAGCAGACCTTAATGTTGGGTTGGTTCAATCTATAGTTTAAAAATATTTTTTTTATCATAATACTTTACATACATAATGGCCTTAAAATCCATTTCGTTCATTCTGAAATAAGAAAATTTAGGGCCTGTTCGTAAATGCATCACTGCGCTGCATAATATGATTATTTCAGGGTTTGTATTGCTTGCTTGAAATTAGCAAAAGCACCTAAATTTCTGCTATGCTTAAAGTTTTACAGCAATTGTACCCAAAGCAAAAGCAAACAGCAAAGCAGAAGAAACAAAAATAAACTCATTAGCTGTAGTGGTACAGTGAAAAGTTTTCTGCTGACGCAGTCTGAGAGAATGGTGTAAACACACAGTTAATTTCAAACATGAAAAATATCTTAAGCAGTGCTTGCAAAGTAAAAGAGCGCAACACAAAGCACAGCAAAAGCACAAGAGAAACCACAAATGCTGTAAGCAGTAGGGATCGCTGCGAAATTAATCGCTGTGCTTGACTGCGCAAGCAGATAACATTTCACTGTACCACTATAGCTAAACAGCATTCTTTTATTTTTTCACTTTGCTGTTAGCTATTGCTTGTTTATTTTCTCTTAGTTATAGTTAAGCAAAAAAGCAAAAGTGAAACACAGTGAAGCAAAAACAAACACTGGATTATTTTGCGCTCACACTGCTAATCACATGTTGCTGATGCTTCTTTTTGCTGATTTATTTGTTTGCATTTACGAACGAACAAACGCTGCAGAAATAGAAAAATTATTAATAAATTTGATTTTTGAACTGGACGATAAAACAAATGACAAAATGTTGTTAAATGCACAGAAAAGAAGACATTTAATGAAGAAAAAAAGAAACTTATTGTTAAAAGAATTGTTAAAGAGAAGACGAATTCCGAAAGTGTTAGATTATTTTACTGTTATCAAGGGTTATCCGCAGGACGTATTTTTTGACAATTTTGGTATGAGTCTTTCAACACTTCAAGTAAGAATATAACAACTTGAAATTGCCATGTTGAGGCACTCCTTCCAGACTCTTTGTTCCTTTGTTTGATTCTTTTGTACGTTGTCCTTAGGTTTAAAAATTTTCTTCTGATTTGTTCCTTAAAGTGACTAAATTCTGGATCTATTTCTTTAATTTTATTTAGCACTTGACCCCACAATACAATTTTGTTCTTTCTCCTGGCTATAAATTCATTTTCTAGCCGGGTTGTTATTAATAATTTTACATTTTTCCTTCACCTTCTAAAAAGGAGTAAAATAAATAAGAATAAATAATAAAAAAATATAAAATTTTTGTACTCATTCAATGCATCAGCCATTTTTATGATTAGTGTTTTGTGTTTATTTGCGCATAATATGATTTAATGTTGCATTTACGAACATTTGACAGCTGCAGTCCTGCCAAGGTTTGGATTTATAAACATGATGCGCATAATAATGCAGCGCAGTGATACATTTACGAAAAGGCCCTTACTTTTAAATGACATTGAAAAGATTTCATGTACTTGATTTGCCATTCAGAAAACAATAAGAAATAGGTTAAGATAATATAATACAACATTTTCTTTTATTATTTTACTCTTATATTAGGCAAGTCACATGATACCATTAGTTTTTCGTGTTATTAATCTTGATGAAGATCAATAATTTAAGTTAATATTACAATTCATTTACCAAATTTGCTTAATACTGTATAATAGATTGGAAGTAAAGACTGATTAAAGAAATGTTTTATTAAATATACAATAAATGAAAATATATGCTGAAGAATAATTTATAACATTTAAAAATAGCACACGTATCATATTGTCATAATGGTAGACAATTTTAAATATTTTTGTTGCTTTTAATACAAAACGCGTCTTAAAATAATAAAACCTTATCTGCTATGCTTATTATTCTGTCGTATTTAAACAGACCTGTGTCGATTAACTCTGCAAGCTAAGCCGAGCTTGAGTCTGCCATCACAGTATCCAAAGTGTATTTTTCGTTGATTTAACTTTAAAATAGCACTATGAATTATATATGACTAATGATTTAATGCCACTATGTGAATTCTCCAAAGATATCAAATTAAAAGTAAATCATCTGTTTTTTCTTTTTATAGGTATTCCTGCTATGGCTGGAAGTGCTATAATTGGTGGAGTACTTTTGGCACTTATAGAAGGTGTTGGTATTCTATTTACGAGGCTTTCGTCTGAGCAATTTCGGAATCCTTTGCCTCCAACTGAAGATCCAAGCGTTTTAGGCGAAACATCTAAATTCGGATTTACTTCTCCTCCCAAGCAAGAACAATATCAATAGTTCTAATGTTTAACACATTTCATTTTCAAACGTAAATAATTGTTAATATGAATTATGAATAAACATGCCAAATTAAAACTAATATCGTTATTATCCTCTGCATATGCTGGAATTCACGTACCAGATTTCATAACAAAGGACACAGTGTCCTCACAGGGATAGATTTTTGTTCAAATTGTAGTCGCCGTAGATGCTTGGTCATGTACTTTCGGGCCGACCAAGACATCTCGTTCTAAGCAAATTTCAGTTTAGAGACATTTTTACGATATACCAGCAATTTTATGTATACCAGCTTCTGCAATGTTTGCTCATTTCTGCATCATTTCTGTAACGATGGATGTTAGTGTATCCTTATTGATGTTTTTCCTGAATATTGATCTTATTGTTAATAATCTGTAAAAAAAACTCCTGCGAAGTTCTACTGGCATACGGTGTGTGCATTCAATTAGGAGTTTTGAGTTATCTTGTGCGGCTCTTCTTTTAGCCTCCCAGCAATGCATTGAAACCAATAAAAACCATATAAAAATACGCTCAAAATAATAGATACACTTCATTCTATCATATTAAAGTAACGTTCCCTAGAAAACGCAGCCAGTACTTCTTATTTACTACGGTTTCATCTGACTACAACTTTAAAACGAAAATTTTGGCAAGTATTTACATTTATTTAAATATATGGGTAAACCCATAAAAATTACTGATCATAACAATAGACACATGATTTATTTATGATCAGACGTCGGCACCAATGGCCCCCTGGGGCCGAACATCTTCGGCTTTTTACACACATAGGACACGAACATCAACAGTGCTCGTTAAAAAGAGCGTAAAAATGCATTCAGTTGCTTGCCAGCTTTGAAAGAAGAAGGTTCATGTCGCTTTTTTTCAGGAATATTACAGTAGGATTCACTAATATTCAATAATAACAATAAGAAATTATCCCGATTTTTTGAAGAATATTTGTCAAGTTAAATACGCAGTCTTTACATACACATATTATTAGGTTACACTTGAAAATATTACTAACAATTTTCCTCTGGGTTATACACATGCTTCTCACAACTACAGTCACATTTTTATCACGTTCTCTTTGTGCCGACGTCTGTTTATAATTCTTTGCATAGTGAATTAAAGTTTTGTGTGATTTTTCTTTGTGTTTATGTGAAACGGTAAGAATAATTTTATTTTGACATAAAATTACATAAAAATCAAAAAATATTTTAAAGAAAATGGGAGGATCATTGTACTGAAGAAGAGAAAAAAGTTGTTGAAAGACTGAGAAATTTTTTATTTATTTAGTTAGGAGTATTCATAATACTTTGAACATCATTAAAAATAAAATTATTTTACTAAATGTTATTCATCTCATTCTTTCTTACAAATTGAACAATATTTCTTTTGTATAAATTTAAATTTTTTTTTGCCTTTATGAATTCAGGTAGCATATTGAAAAGATTAAATCCTCTGAAAAAAAGTGACCTCTGCATGGATGTTGTTGTCGCCATTGGTAGACGAAAATCTTCAGTGTTTCGCAGGTGATACGGTTGAACATCTCTTACATATCCAAGTTGTTCGGTTAGATAAGTAGGCGCTTTTCCCATTTTCATTTTTTGAATAAATTGTAAGATATTAAGGACCAATCTCTGTTGGATATTTAACCATTTTAGTGTGTCCAACATAAGTTGAATTGGAGGGTATCTGTTGTATTTGAGTATTGATCTCATGGCCTTATTTTGTAATTTTTGCAGTCTTTCTATTTGTGTTGTTAAACAGCAGGTATAAAAAATGTAGATCCGAATTCAAAGTGAGGTTTTATCATTGTATTATATATATTGATTGCAGTTTTTATTGATATTTTATTTCTAATCCGTTTTAGGAATCCAATTTTTTTGCATATGTAATCAATGTGTTCATTTAATTTTAAGTCCTTATCTATTATAAACTCGAGGTATTTTATTCTATTAACTCTTTCAATTGTTTCATTATTAATTTTAGTTACGGAATAATAATTCATGTTAATTTGAAGTAACTTAGTTTTTCTTACATTTAGCTTTAGTTTATTCATCTTTAGCCAATAATTTATGTTATTTATGCCGTGTAGTAGATATTGTTTACATTGCTCATCCGTTTCTCCTTCCGCATATTAGGGTGTCGTCTGCATATAGTATAATTTTACATCTCTTGAGTATTCGCGGCATCTCATTTATGTAGACTATAAATAGCAATGCTCCCAGTATAGAACCTTGAGGTACTCTAAATTCATTATTCAATTCACCAGATTTTGTAACATTTACCTTTGTCATTTGCTTTCTATCTGTAAGAGAAGATCTAAACCACTCAAGTTCATTTTCCTTAATGCCATACATATTTAATTTTTTAATAAGTATTTCTCTGTCAATTGCTTCAAATGCTCTTTTGAAATCTAAAAATATTGCCATTATTTTTTTCTTTCTTCCTATAAATTTCCACCTGTTTATCCAATAATTTACCGTTGTTTCGCATGAGATATTTCTTCTAAACCCTGACTGATATTTTGTGAATAAATTATGGGCCTAATTTCCTAAATCACTACGCCTCGCTTCACTCTGCGTTTATTAATTTAGTATTTTATAAAACACATTAATATGACAGGTGATTGTTCGCGTTGGAAACACTTATTGTTACGTTATTTTACAACAATGTATAGAATTTGAAATTTTGTAAAACGTATCACCTGAAAAAAATGTCATTCAAAACTTCAAACCTAACACCTAAATTATTCAAGCGTTTTGTGTTTTTATATATACAAAAATTTTTAATTTTTAAATTACTTGAAAATGTAAGTATCTATCTATGTGATATACATTTATTTTTGAAATATTTGTTATGTATTTTATTACAGGGCTAAAAAATCTACAACGGCAGAACAGTTCAAATTGCTGACAGACGCAATGGAAAAGGACGTGGAATTGGCAAGAGGAACTCCAGCGTATGGGAGTAGCAGGGCTGATGTAGAAAAACGATGGGAGGAAATTTGCAAAAATCTTAATGGCATTGGACCACCAGTAAGAAAAACGTCGGAGTGGAGAAAAGTAAATATAAAAAATTTTATTTTAATAATAAATCTATATTTTTTTATTTTATAATAAATTTATAGGTTTGGACTGATCTAAGAGGCAGGACAAAGAAAAAGTTATCGCTAAATAAAAGTAGCATACGTCAGACAGGTGGAGGTCCCTATCAGGAGGTTGAACTCTCACCAATTGAGCAAGCTGTCGACAGTATTATTAATATTAATGTGGCAGCAAACCCAACTGGAAGAATTCTAGGGCTGGAATTGCCGCTTTTATCTGAGGATAAAGAAAATGTTTCCGTCAACTCCGAATTACCACAGAATGAGAAAAAAAAACAAAACATTTTAGGAAAACGTCGTCGTAATGCTAAAAGCGAAAAATCCAAAATGATAAAATTGGTGGAAAAAAACACCGAAACTTTAAACAAACTTACGAGTGCCATAGAAAATTTAACACAAGCTGTAACTAAATTATCTAATTTAATTGAAACTCAATATTCATTCAATCATTCAATAGAAAATATGTTTACTTACTCATTGTTTGGCATATCCATGAAATCATTTTGAAAACGCATTTTGCGTTTCGTAATGTTCATTTCCTGGGAAGCATCTTCATCTTCTGATGATGACGATTGTTCAAAAATTGCACTAAACATCTCTAGCAAAAGGCATAGCTACTTATTAGATTTTCAAATAACTGATATTTTAATAACTTACCAATTCGAAATTTATATTATAATTTAAACGGTTTTAATAAATTTTTTAAAATTGTATTTTTTTAATTATTTATTTGACAATAGAGTTGCTGAATCGCATTAAAATACATATTTTAAGAAAAATGCTGAAAATAGTTATTAATTGTATAAAGGTAGGCAACCATAAAAACGTAATGCATTGACAATTCAAGTGATAAACGTAACAATCAAACGCAATGTCGTAGTGATATACAAAATTAAATATTTTTGGCTCTGCGTTCACCTTCATCGGTGAAGTGTAAGTGACGCGTTCAACGCAGGGGATTTACAAAATAAGGACCTATGTCGCTCCATATATGCTTCTAGTTGTCCCTTAATTACTTTTTTAATTTTTTTTTCACAGGTTTTTATTGTATTTATTGTGCGGAATTCATCACATTTGTTGGTTTTTAAAATTTTTTCTACCGGGGATACAGAGAATTTCCAGTTATTTGGGAATACTCCTGTCCTCATTGACATATTTATAATATCACGTATTTTTGTCCCCAATATATTCCAGTTATCCATAATAATTTTAATTGTAACATTGTTATAGTCTGGCTTATTTTTCATTCTCTTGCAGATATTTTTAATTTTTTGAGTTGTTATTGCACGGAATTTAAATCTATTTGTAATCACAGGTAAATTGTTTACTTATTGCACATCTTCTATTGTATTATTAATTGACTTAATACTATCTACAAAGTAATTATTAAACTGAGTTGCTCTTTGGTGGTCATCATTCTTATATTCTATTCCATTAAATATCACATTTTTATTTTTCTTAAGGACTAGGTCTTTTATCTCCTTCCACATTTGTTTCTGGTCTTTGGCATTACTTATTTTCTTATTAACAAAATTGTTCTTTTCGAACTGAATTTTAGTTTTATCAAAGAATATAGATATAAAGAATGCGCATTATGTAGAAGTAAAATTTCTTATGGCGGGATGTACCAGTAAGACCCGCTCTCACCAAAATCTTTTTTAAAAATCATTTCTTGATGTGGGAGGGAAGACAGAAGAAAAATAAACACAAACAAAGAGCGTAACAATGTGTTGCTCTCATCGTACGTATGAATATGTGTATGTACACGTATTAATACATAAGCCCCAGTTATGCGTCCGTAACGGAACGTAACCGCAACAGTAAGAAACAGCTGATCGTTTTTGTTATGTATAAAGCAATACGAATGGTTATAGAAATGTAATGTAACGTAACCGGAACGTAAGAATCTGTAAAAAATAGAATTTTCTTACATTTTTACGTGACATCTATTTAGAAGTGTTAACAACATGTCAATATAAAAAACCACCAAAACCTAAAATTGAAATTATAAACAGAATTTACATTTGGTACGTGTGTTATGTTTGTCTGTATGTGGTATTCTCTTTAAATTAAACTCCACATATTATAAAAACCCAAATTATAATTTATTTCATTATTAATTTTTATAATTTAAAATAAAAATAAACACTATTACATTATGTAGGTGGTGTTTATTTTTATTTTAATTTAGAAAAATATAGTTATCGATTTTTAACTAATTAAACAAATTATTTAATTTGCATTTAACTTTTACTAGAGAAGATAAAAATGTTTTAACATTCTTACAAATTTGGTTTCCGAAATACCTGACCTGTTTTTGTAGGATAAACAATTTCACTTGCTCGTCTATTTAAATGCAAAATATAAACAAAATCACTAAATTTTGTGTCTGTGTTTCCCTCAACAAACAAACACAAACTAAATTGAGTGTGTTTGTGTGAAAGTAAAATTGTTTGGCAGCTGATCGTTTTTGTTATGTATAAAGCAATACGAATGGTTATAGAAATGTAATGTAACGTAACCGGAACGTAAGAATCTGTAAAAAATAGAATTTTCTTACATTTTTACGTGACATCTATTTAGAAGTGTTAACAACATGTCAATATAAAAAACCACCAAAACCTAAAATTGAAATTATAAACAGAATTTACATTTGGTACGTGTGTTATGTTTGTCTGTATGTGGTATTCTCTTTAAATTAAACTCCACATATTATAAAAACCCAAATTATAATTTATTTCATTATTAATTTTTATAATTTAAAATAAAAATAAACACTATTACATTATGTAGGTGGTGTTTATTTTTATTTTAATTTAGAAAAATATAGTTATCGATTTTTAACTAATTAAACAAATTATTTAATTTGCATTTAACTTTTACTAGAGAAGATAAAAATGTTTTAACATTCTTACAAATTTGGTTTCCGAAATACCTGACCTGTTTTTGTAGGATAAACAATTTCACTTGCTCGTCTATTTAAATGCAAAATATAAACAAAATCACTAAATTTTGTGTCTGTGTTTCCCTCAACAAACAAACACAAACTAAATTGAGTGTGTTTGTGTGAAAGTAAAATTGTTTGGCTTACAGAAACAGTACATAAAACTTTTAAATACTTAAATAAAAAATCGTTAAATTGAACCTAAAAAGTCTGTAGTGATAACACTGGTTAACAGCTGAATTAAGGAAAAACAATAGGCGCCATATTAAAATTGATAAAAAGAGTGAAAACAAAGTTTTTAAAATCTGAGATTAATATTAAATTTGAATAAAAAAACAATAATAAAATAAAAACTGAAACCCAAAAACAAGTCTTCTATAAACATATCTGAATTTTTGTCTTTTAGTTTATGAAATTTTTATTTCTTTATTTTTTTTTTTTGTTTTGTTTACATAAAAATATATGACACGTTTTTACGATCTATAATTGCACTTACATTTTTACGTTCCGTACACGTTACATCACGTTACTGTTACATTCCGTTACGGTAGCATAACTAGGGCTATAAACTCGAAAAATACAAATTTTGAGTTGTGTCACTTACGAACTGGGTGCACGTACGTCTGCTTGTTATAGCTTATTCTCTTTTTCGCAAAATTCGTCTCCCTTTTTATATTTAAGAGAGACTATAAATGATTTTCTCTTTTATATGGGATTTTTGATAAATCCCATGCAGATTTTTGCAATGGAAACACAATGTACGGCAGTGTGCTATCTTTATAATTGTATAGTCTTTGGTAAGAATATGTGTTTTATTGTTGTAGTAATGAAACTATATCGATTCGTACCGAAATAAAAAATCCACATTTTGTGTTGACATTTGAAACTGAAAAATTGTTTTATAAAAAGTGTGAATTTAAAAATTGTAGTGCATGCTCAAACAAAACGTTTAATAAATATAATATATAATTAAAATCATAAATCATATTTTTAGAAGACTGGAAATATATCAGAAAGTACCCATACCCCTGATATAGATGTCGCAGATATATACGATGAAAATAAAGAATATTTTAATGAAGGCACCGATTGTTTTACGTCCAACAATGTGCCAATTGAATTAACATCAAGTCGATATTTTGTTGGTTACATAGCTCAACGAATATCTTGCGTTAAATGTCGTGTGGATATAATCAAACCAGCGCAAATTTTGTCATATCCTTCAGAAATGTTCGTTCATGCAAAAAATTATATAAAAGATTCCGACTTTAGAAGTTTGTGCGCTCCATCTGATTTATTTTTTGAAGTTAGTAAAATTCATATGTCTTCGAAAAATTTTTTTTAGAAAATAAATCTATAAAAAACATTTGTAGTTGGCCAATGCGTAAGTTGCACAAAAAATACAATTTATTCCTTTTGGTTTGATGAAAATAACGAATGTTATAAACACAGAATGGAGATGCTTAATTTACTAATTGTTGTTTTACTACGGAAGCATTCCACATGGGAAACATACAAATTCAAATTATCCAGTATGGAAAAAGTTAAAATTTTGAACCATTAAAATGATAAATTTAATAAATCCTAAACAAAAAAAGCATTCGTTTCATTACAACTTCATTCTATACAAAAATAGACACATATGGTAAATACATACATACATAATTGAACAGTCTAAAAAATAACATTATAATTCGGTGCGAATCGATATAATTTCATTTCTACAACAATAAAACACATATTCTTACCCTACAATAAAACAAACGGTAATATTTGTTTTCCACAGGCTATTTGCACATACATTTTGTGAAAACAAAAAATCTTTCAGTTTGTTTATTATTTTATTTGGCAATGTACAAGCACACACGTATACACGCATAAGAGAATAAATTGCTTAGAGAAGAGAACAATACGTTCTCTGAGTATAATAAGTTCTCTGAGTACAATAAGTAGCAGTAGCCGTACTGCCATCGACAAATTTGGCACTGGCAGTGCAATGTATGGCAGTGCAACATCTTCATATATTTATAGTCTTTGATGTCATCGCGATGAGAGCAAAGAATGAGAGCAACGCATTGTTACGCTCTTCGTTTCTGTTTACTTCCCTCCTATCTTTTCCCCCGCGTCTTGAAATATTTTTGAAAAATATTCCAAAATATGTTAAAATGCACATTCTTTATACTTTATTTTCTTTGGTTTTATATATGTTTCTAATTATTTAAATATTTTAGCCTATGCTAATTCTGTATTTTCCATTTTTGCAATCTGATATTTAATTACCTTTTCTGTTTTTAATCGCCTCAGTTCTCCTTTAAACCATTTGTTAACATTATCCTTTTCATTTATTGTTCTCATAATCGTAAATTTTCTTATAGTATCTTCGATTATTATTTAAATCATTGTCATTATTTCCTCCTAGTATTGTACAGATTTCATTATTAAACAAAGTTCTTTTGTATTGAAATATTTTAATCTCCTTTTTGCCAGTATATTTATATATATTTATATGCTATATTTATATGCTATATTGATTTTTATATCTATCGCTTCATGATCTGTTATTTTATTTGAAATATTATTGTTTGCTTTAATGTCTGTGTTATTTGTTATGACATAGTCTATTATTGTTTTTGTGCTTGGTATAATCATTTGTGCTGGTATAATCATTGACTATTTGTTTGAGTCCATTATCACTGAAGGCACATTTCAGTCTGTTCTTATAAGTTCCTTCTTTGCTCCAGTCTATATTGAAATCGCCAGCAATTATTATATGGTATGTAAATTCACATATTTCTTCCATTACTTCTTCAAATATTTGACAGAACTCTACTTCACTGCTGCACGGTGATCTATATACCGCTACTATTCTTAGTTGATTGTTTTTGACTGTAACCTTGTATGCACTTATCCAATAGTTGTAGTTAGAAAACTTTTCTCCAATTTTTATAACATTATGTTGTTGTCTGAAATAAACAACAACTCCAACCGTCCTATTTGAATTTGAGTGCGTAATGTAACTCTTATACCTATTAAATTGTATTTCCTGTTCTTCAATATCCCGCGTTAAATGTGTTTCCGATAGAATAATAAAATCAGGGTTTTGTTCATTGACTATAACTTCTAGTTGGTTGTAATTGTTAATTATGCCACATATGTTCGTATAAATACCATATATTTGTTGTGATTGTTAAACCACTAGACCCATTCTTTTCTTTTTCCTATTGAGCTTATTTTTATAGACTGGACATTCTCTGTCAGTTGTGACATGGTTTTCATTAAGGGCCATATTTAGGTTTTTGTTTGCTCTAATGCAATTAACACATTTATTTATTATTTCCTTATTGCATTCTTTTGACTTGTGTTTTCCGTGGCATTTATAACACGTCTCTTCTCTAGTGCATTCACTCGCTTTATGATTATATTGTTACGAAAGTGGAAATGGTGTTGTTAAAATAATAAACAAAAGCTCCAAAAACAACACAATGGACTTGATCACGCATAAAATGATAAACAAAAGCTCCAAAAACAAAACAATGCAGTTGTTCACGTGATCAAAGAATAAACAAAAATATAGCAACAACATCAGCATAAAAAAAATATAAGAGATAAAAGATGTAAATAGCCAACAACAAAGTATAGCGATCAAAGAAGTAAACAAGCAAAAACAAAATGCATATAAGACACAAACAACAAAAATGGAAACTAGTTGTTTACAAGGGAGGCTCCCACAAGCAAGGGCCCCACAATCTCCATATCAGTGATGCAGCAAGACAACAACAACCTTACGGCGTGCGGATACATAAACGGCAGAAAACACACCTTCACTATACCCACCGGAGCGACGCAGTCTATCATCAGACCAGATGTAGTGAAGGATTTTATAAATTGCGGTAAGTTGTTAAACTCTTTACTGCCAGAGTACTCAATTCGTTGTTTAGTTGTGTCTGTACGGCAAAAGGCTACTCTCAATTGTAGACTATTTCGAGTATTATAGGGATTTTGACCTTGAGCAAAACGTATTGTATGGTGGCCTATATTGTGGATGCATTTGTATACATACAAAAGGATTTGACGAGGGCCTTTCCTGATAACAAGTCCGTCTGAATTTCCTCTGGTTCCACAACCCACAAGCGGTTTTCCTTACAATTTCCCTTCACCCATATCAGCGTTTCACTCTGTGGTGGTAATTTTTGTTGTTCGACAGCAACTAATCTTCTGGCGTGCACTTGCTGCTCGTACCCCACGTCAAGAGGTATCTCTACATTCCGCCAACTCATTATCTGTTGCCCCATATTCAAATTTATGCCATGGGCTATCATGAAATCGGCACCAATGATAACCTCGTCCACAATATCGGCAACAATAAAGACATGGCTTACGCTGATGTTGGCTATCGTCACCTTCGCCTCTGTTTTTCCGTGAACGGTGACAGACTCTCCAGTAGCTGTCCGTAGTCTTACATTACTAAGTGCCTCACACTTTCCCTTCACTACATCTGGTCTGATGATAGACTGCGTCGCTCCGGTGGGTATAGTGAAGGTGTGTTTTCTGCCGTTTATGTATCCGCACGCCGTAAGGTTGTTGTTGTCTTGCTGCATCACTGATATGGAGATTGTGGGAGCCTTCCTTGTAAACAACTTGTTTCCATTTTTGTTGTTTGTGTCTTTAATGCATTTTGTTTTTGCTTGTTTATGGAACGTGTACTAAAGGGACTGCATTGGAAGACTTGTTTGGTGTATCTCGATGACATAATAGTGATGGGCAGAACTTTCAACGAACACCTCGAGAACCTGGCAGAAGTTCTGCGACGAATATCAATGGCTGGCCTAAAGTTGAGCTTTAAGAAATGTGCATTCTTCCAAAAACAAGTGAAGTATTTGGGGCATCTCGTTACAGCAGATGGCATATCCACGGATGAAGATAAAATACGAGCAGTAAAGGACTGGCCTCGTCCTCAGAGTCTTCATGAATTACGCAGTTTTTTGGGACTATGCACATATTATAGACGCTTTGTGCCTAATTTTGCCAGTGTGGCGGCAAGCCTGCATGAGCTCACCAAGAAGTCAAAGGTGTATCAATGGGGTGAGGCACAGGAAAAGGCATTCCAGACATTAAAGGACATATTATGTGCCGCACCAGTTTTGGCGTATCCAGTCCCAGGGGAAAAATTTATTTTAGACAGTTATGCTAGCGGATACGGTATTGGTGGTGTACTTTCCCAAGTGATCAATGGGACTGAGAAAATCGTAGGGTATTATAGTCGCACACTGTCAAAGCCTGAACGGAACTACTGCGTGACCCGACGTGAGCTACTTGCAGTGCTGGAATGCATAAAACATTACCATAAGTACTTGTATAGCCAACATTTTCTACTAAGGACCGATCATTCCGCACTGCGATGGCTACTACAATTCAAGAACCCTGAAGGACAGTTGGCACATTGGATTGAGCGCCTCCAGATTTATGACTTCAGCATTGAACATCGAAGAGGTACGAAACATGGAAATGCTGATGCTCTCTCACGCCGACCATGCAATTTAGAGTGTAAACATTGCGTGAAGGCTGAGAAGAAGGAATCCATCATCGACATCCGACTAACGCAAATCGATGCCGAAGAAGACTGGTCTGAAGCCCAAAAGAGTGACCCAGTATTGGCAAAAATTATAGCAGCTAAAGAAGAGGACAAACGGCCTACCCGAAATGAAATAGCAGCAGAAGGTCCTCTTACAAAAGCATATTGGGCACAATGGGACAGCTTAAAAGTAATAGACGGGTGCTTATATCGACTTTGGGAAAGCGCTGATGGCAAGACCTCATCCAACCTAATAGTGGTGCCTTCCTCCAAAACGAAAAAAGTCTTAAATGAGTTCCATAATGAAGCCAGTGGAGGGCACCTTGACGTAACAAAGACGCTGGAAAAACTAAAACAACGTTTCTATTGGGTTGGATGTCAGCAAGCTGTGGCTGATTGGATTGCAAACTGTACCCAGTGTATGGCAGCTAAAGGTCCCGTAAGGAGAAGTAGGGGTCGACTGCAACAATATAAGTCGGGCGCACCTTTCGAGCGGATAGCGATGGACGTAGCAGGCCCGTTTCCCGTCAGCAACGCCGAAAACCACTATGTTCTTGTCGTGATTGATTACTTCAGTAAATGGCCGGAAGTGTATGCCATACCCAATCAAGAGGCGAACACCGTAGTAAATGTTTTTGTGAACAACTGGGTATGTCGCTATGGGGTTCCGATAGAACTACATACCGATCAAGGCAGAAATTTCCAGTCAGCTGTATTCAAGGAAATGTGTGAAGTATACGGCATTAAAAAGACTCGAACGAGGCCACTTCACCAACAGTCCGACGGAATGGTAGAACGATTTAACCGAACCCTGGAGGAATACTTGCGAAAAGTAATGAGCGAGCAACAGAGGGATTGGGATGAACACATTCCGAGGTTTCTACTGGCGTACCGATCCGCGGTCAATGATTCCATATCTAGATCACCCGCAAGGTTATTTTTGGGACTGAGTTAAAACTGCCCGGTGACTTAGAGTTTGGTTGTAAGCCCGCCACAGAGAGGGATGACGCATATACTGGAAAACAAGAAAGTTTAAATGAACTCCATGAATTTGTGCGCACACGTATTACAATGGTAAGCGATAGCATGAAAGCCAGATATGATCGTGCAGCAAATACGAAGGGCTTCCATGAGGGACAACTGGTTCTATTTTACAACCCAAATCGGAAGAAAAGATTATCTCCCAAGCTACAAACCAGCTGGGAGGGACCCTATAAAATAATTAAAAGGTTAAATGAAAAAGACTGGCGAAATATGGGAGAGGAGATGATGAGCCTATTCGGGCCGAAAGGCTTAAGTGGGCGGCAGTGTTACGAAAGTGGAAATGGTGTTGTTAAAATAATAAACAAAAGCTCCAAAAACAACACAATGGCCTTGATCACGCATAAAATGATAAACAAAAGCTCCAAAAACAAAACAATGCAGTTGTTCACGTGATCAAAGAATAAACAAAAATATAGCAACAACATCAGCATAAAAAAAATATAAGAGATAAAAGATGTAAATTGCCAACAACAAAGTATAGCGATCAAAGAAGTAAATAAACAAAAACAAAATGTATATAAGACATACAAACAACAAAAATGGAAACAAGTTGTTTACATTTTTGGATTGTTCCCGAAGGCCGTCATCATCCTTCAAGGGCATTCATCACACTAATGATCCAGCGATATAAAAGGCAAGACAAAGCGAGCAATGATTGAGTTTGAATTTAATCGTGTGAGACGACGTCACGTTGGTTTCAGTGAGAATTAAATCTATCGAGCTATAATTCAGTCAGACTTGTGTGCAGACAAGTTGCGTTTGAAGAAAACAGTTGTTAGTGTTGTACTTACAAAAAGGTTGTGAGCAAAGAAGAATAACTAACAAATGTTGCTGCTTACAAAAAGGTGTAAGCAGAGAAATATCACGCACAAGCACACATTGTGAAAATTATCATTGTATACGTGGAATAAGTTCGAACAGTGGCACAAAAGTAGCGCAGATAATAAAGAATTGACTTAAAATTAAACACATATTTATTTTTATTTTATTTGCAATCTACGAACTCATTTCTTTAACGTTTTTAAAAGGGTAAAAACGTAACAATATCCTAAGCATATAAAGCACATAATTATGTCTGTTCCATCAAAAACTCTACACTTTTTCCATCCAATGTTTAATTTTTGTGCTGCTTTAATCTCTGTGTATGTTTCTTTGTTAACTATTATTTTAGCGTTATAAATTATTTTATTATATTTTTTATATTCGCACGACTTTACCACTTTAATTTCGTGTTCTTGCAATTGCTGATTTTGTCTTGATTTTCGAAATAAGTTCTTCATCATTGTATTTGAAAGACATTATTGACATAATTCCTTCATTTGGCGCTTTAACATCATATGTTTCACCCATCTTGCTCTCAATAACATTTTTTATTTTATTTCTGTCTTCATCGGTTTCACTTTGTATAATTATCGTTCTATTTTTCCTGTTCTCCTGTTTGTTATATTTAGGTTTACTGGATCGACATTGCTATTTAAATCTTGTTTAGTTTTTTCAATTTTGTGTCTTTCCTTCGATTTTATTATTAAAGGAACTTGTTTCTGTACATCTGGCAGCCCCATACTTTTTTAACCCTTTCAGCAAATGACAGTTTGTTTGACGGAATGACGGAAACTCATTGAGAGAGATAGTGAAAAGCTTAGGAAGGTCTTTATACTTTGTGCATAACGCTAAAAGCAAAAAAGGAACGAAAGAATCACGTGGCAGAAATGAAATCAATCCAGCAACAGTTCATCGTTTTTGTGTTTAATTGAATTTTCCAGAAAGAATTGCTAAAAAAATTTCGCTAATGCAAAAACAATAATTAGATTACAGCTCGCTAAAGAGCATTTACTTTGGTCCGGAAAAGATGACGAAATATTATATGGAGCAATGAAACAAAAATAAATTCGTTTGGAAACAAATTTATGAAGTCATATACTCGTATGTTAAAATGAATATTGGCATATGCATTTGTGTTAAGTTTTGTTATTTATTACCACTAATAAATTCCAAATTGAGATATTTTATGTGTTCGCAATTTAATCTCTAATTCTCTTGCTTTCCCTACAAAGAATTGAGTTTAGTTAAAGGTAACTTTAGCTAAAGTGAACTTTAAAGTCACCTCTAACTTCTTTTCGTTATTACAACCTACAGATAAAATAAAGTTAACTGTTTCAAAAATATGGCAGTGCCGGAGCAATGTCAATTAAACAAGTGCTTTAAAAACGCAGTGGCAACGACGTGCCTCTTATTTGTTATGTTTATTCCAAGGCAAATTCATATAAGATGGTGGATTGATTGTTTGTCGTTCGTCGAGTGAAGTTGTGTTTCTCCAACCAAATTCAAGCAAATTTTCTATCAAGTGATACAAAAAAAGTGTGGTGTAGAATATAAAGCAGCCATATTGTTTTTTTTTTTACAACGCCCTGAGAAATTAATTTTTTTTGCAATTAAAACAATCATTTTATGTGAATTCTATAAAAACAACGCTATAATTAATTAAACCACTAAAAATAAGTGGCAATAATCTAACTAAATAAAGATTTCGAGAGGAAAATTTATTGCCATATTGCCTTCTTATCGTTGCATTAAAGTAACACAGCAGCAAACATTTTGCACAAGTGCAAGCAATGAAGGGATTGTTCTATTGTATACTGTATTCAAATGTGTGTTGCATTTCAAACTGAATTCGCTAGAAAAAGAAGGAAAACAATAACAGGATTTTTAGCGGTTTGTTAGAGGGGAAAATTATAGCATTTAAAAACAACAACAACTGTTTAAATCATCAAAGTCGGAAAAAATATTTCAACATACAGAATCTTAAAAGTGACAGAAAAAAAAGAGGAAAAGCCAAACTATAGTACAAACCTATACAGAGATGCTGGAAAGTCTGAATTATGGATCTGGAGGGTATGAATGACATAAACTTAATGCCTGCACCTGATGAAAATACTTCTATTCAGACGGACAGTAACCCGAAGCGGAAAAGAATCGATGGGTTTTCGCCCACAAATATTGATGTCACCCAGTTAGGTGATAATAGATTTGCCTTACTTTCAGGATTGGAAGTCGAAAACATAGAGGGCAGTCCTAAGATGAAAAAAAGGCTAGTTGAACAACTAGAAGCTAAAACGCCTAAAATCATATTTAAAATAAAAAATGTAAACCAGCGCAAGAGCAAACTTTACCTCTCTGACCCTTTGGTACATACAGAAATGATGGCCCTGCTGAGGGAAAAGATTATTCACTCATACTCTTACACACCAAAAGAGTTTAAACAAACATCATTAATTCTAAGAGGTCTCTACCATGGTACCGAGGCAGACGAGGTAAAGAGTGCCCTGGAAAAAACGGTCGCGGGCGTCGTTTCGAAAGTAACGCGTTTTACGACACCATACTCCACTAAAAATGCCTATGATACAGGGTTGTTCCTGGTAACACTTAACCCCGGTAAAAGTCTTCGTGATATTTCCCATATAAAATTTCTTCTAAGCCAGACAATTCTTTGGGAAAAGCCTAAAAGGAAAGAGAAGGAAGTGCAGTGCCACAGATGTCAGCGTTGGGGTCATATAGACAAAAACTGCAATTCCGAGTATAAGTGTGTCAAATGTGACAAAAATCATTCTCAAGGCGAATGTCAGCGTAAGAGCAAACTGAAGCGCCTCATTGTGTAATCTGCGGACAAAGTGGTCATCCAGCAAACTGGCGAGGTTGTCCTACATACAAAAAATATATTGGTGTACGAAAGGAGCGTATGGAAAAAGCCAGAGAGGACAAGTTGATTGCTAAATCCAACGTAAGCCGAACAATAAATCAGTCTCTACGATCCCCTGGGAAAACTTTCGCTAATTTTTTCCGTCAAGATGAATCAATGCAAAAACCTACGATAATTGATGAGTTCCTAAAGCTTGCAAACTTCTTTCTAATACCGGAGGAGCTGCCACTAGAGCAACAGATTTCAAATTTCTTATCCGATTATAAAAATATGCCACAACACGAAGCGAAGTCAGAATTACTTCGTCTTTTAAATAAGGTAAACGCTAAATATGGTCCATAGAATTATACAATTTATGACTTTTAATGTTCGTTCTCTATCAAGTAACAGTCGTCAAATCGAGCTTTCAAACATACTCCACCATTATCAAATCGACATAGGATTTATCCAAGAATGCCATCTGCAAGCAAACAAAAAAGTAAGAATTAATGGCTATAACTTCATTCACGACAACTCAGATATTGGCGTAGCAGTAGTCATTAAAAACACAATCCATTTTAACAAACTAAGCTTTTCTGAAACCCGCCTAAATAATTCCTTTATTCAAATTGAATTGTACACAAACAACACTTGCAAAAAATACCTTATAGGTTCTGTATACATTCCATGCGTTTATCCTTCCCAGGAACTTCGTGAAGACTTGAATAAAATCCTTCGCCTCACAAACAGTTATGATGGATTCATAGTCGGAGGTGATCTTAACGCCAAAAATCCTGAATGGGGAGACACGAGAACTCTAACGGTAAGGTACTTTATGATTGGTTACAAAATAATTGCCTGGATGTCAAGCGTATATGTGACACATCTCCATCGTTCCCGAATGGCGCCTCTTTCCTGGTCCATTTTTTGCTAAGCTCCAGCGCAATCAACTCCGTTCATCCCAACTTCAAGATCAAATCAATACCAACATTCTCGGATCACTTCCCATTAATTTTAGAACTTGACATTAACGAGGGCCATCTACAATTACGAAGCCCTCAAGTAATAACGTCCTACAAAAACACTAACTGGAGTTTATTTTCAAGAGATTTGGAAGCAGCCACACATGCCATTTTCCCCATACTGATTAATTGTTTCAATAACACACTTACCTCGATACATGATATTGTTTCTGAGAAATTTGAGATTAATGTTCGAAGGCGTCCGTATCCTGAAAATATCAGAAAATTCTTCAGAATCAAGTACACTTGGCAGAAAGATCTAAAGAAAATATTTCACAGAACTGGCAACAAAATAAGTAGTGAGTATAAAGTCCTATCAAAACAAATACAACTATTGAAAATAATTATTAACGATCTTGTCAACATTGAAAACGCCAGGAATTTTAGTAATAGACTCACGAAAATAGTTCCAGGACCTACGACCTTCAAAGAAGTTCGCCAAATATTGGGAAATCCGAAATCTCCATTTTGTACACAGCTCATTCGCAATGAAGTCCCCATAACTAATAGTCATCAAATTTCTGATACATTCATGGACTACTATGCCACTGTTTTCCAAGAAGTGATACCTGAGCAGCCAGTTTTGAATATCGAAAATCAAATTTTTCAATGTGTTAATGAGATTCCTCAGCATATCTACACTTTTGATGACAACTTCCAATCTGACGAAAATTCTGACTCCTTCCATTTTACAAATGTAGGCAATATTAAAAAACATATCGACAACATCAATAGTAAGAAATCATCTGGATTTGATGGCGTTTCTAATTTCCTGATTAAAAAATTTCCTGACTCAACATTAAAACTGTTAGCCATAATTTTCAATAATTGTATTAACAACGGATATTTTCCAACTGAGTGGAAAAAAGCGAAAATTCTACCCATAAAAAAGAAACCGGATAGCAATAAACCTGAGGATTTTCGTCCAATATCTCTTTTATCCAACATTGGCAAATTATTCGAACACGTCCTGAAAGAAAAACTTGAGAATGAATTTATTATTGAACCAATTTCGGACCTCCAGTTTGGATTTAAACGATCTCACTCTACAAACCATGCATTGTTGAAATTCCATAATGATGTTATCCAAAACCTAAGGAACAAAACGTGCACTGTTGCTATATCTTTGGACATAGAGAAGGCGTTTGACTCAGTATATCACAACGGTATACTCTATAAGCTATTGAACCTTGGCGTTGATCCATTTCTTATAAAGCTATTTCTTAGCTTCTTCTCTAATCGTGTATTTGGAGTCTGCATAAACAACATAACTTCTGCCCTTGGCCGTATTAAAAGTGGTGTCCCACAGGGAAGCGTTCTGGCTCCACTTCTCTTCAACCTTTTTCTCCATGACTTCTCTCATCTCTCAAGATCCTCCCGGGCTATTCTCTATGCAGATGATTGTTTAATATACTCACACAACACATCACCAATTGAAGCGTTAAATAGTGCAGCATTTCATCTCGGCGAAATAAGCGTCTTCTACAGAAAATGGGGTATCAAGATCAATGCTGCAAAATCGGAGGCAATCTGCATCAGGAACCCTGTGGGAAAGTGTCCAAGATATGTAGTTCCTGAGAGCAAATCGCTAAAACTCTCCCTAGATGGTGTGAATATACCTTTTAAAGATTCTATAAAATACCTTGGGATCCACTTCAACAAACTCCTAAAATTCAATACACATGCCAGAAACCTGTTGCAAAGAACAAAACGAATATCCGGTATTTTTACAAGCTTAATGAACAATACATATTTACCCTTGAACACCAAACTCCTACTCTACAAGGTCGCCATAAGGTCGGTACTCACTTACGGATTTCCCATCTGGTTCACTATATCTCCTATAGTGGCTAAAGAATTGGAAAAATTCGAAAGGAAGATCCTTAGAAAGTGCATCGGGAAAAACTATGAAAACTTTGTGAAACGTTTTTCAAATAGTTATGTGTACAAGACAGCCGACGTAGTACCCTTCTGTAGATACGCCTTGTCACTGTTGGGAAAATTTGTCCTGAGAACCTCAGGACACGACAAATATATGATCACGAGAGTAATACAAGTTGGATTGGATCTGCTTACCTCTCCCCTATTGGGATTATGAGCGAGCATCCTGACAACGATCCTGACCCTTATAACGTACCATCATTCTACTTGAAATCCACTCCCGGCACGCATAGAGGCTGAACATTTGGACGTTATTACCATCGATTTGTTATTTAATTAACTAATTACCTTCTTATTATTTAATTAACTAACTATCCTTTTATTATTTAATTAACTAATTATCTTTATACATGAGTTTTACTCTATTCGTTGTTTTATATTATTTTATTGATATTACTTACCTTGTACATGAATAATTATTCGATGCCACTTAGCTTATTTAAGTACATTCGTTCTACACTCGCATTTATAACATATATCTTTGTGTACTGTGTATTAGCTATGTTTGTCATTGAATTTAACAGACAATTGTTATTTATTGTTTAGATGTTATTTAGTTTTAAGAATGTTATTTACAGACATTTGCTCTGTTTGCGATATTGAAAGGCCGGAAGCAAACCTTGTCAAACTTTTGTTTTTTATGTACAATTACATTTTGTATACATATACCATCTCATTTTAGCAATGTAGCTTTATTCAATTAATGTGTTATTAGAGCAAGACGTATATAACTCTAAGAATATTGTTGTTCTCCTCGTATGTAAGAAAATCAATGTTATCGGAAAATGAAGAAGACTTAATAAAAAAAACTTACTTACTTACTTCATATAAGATGGTGTTGTCATCCCAGGTGATAGCATTTTTATGTGCGAGTGTCAATTGGTTTGTTTACAAGCAAAAAAAAACTTGTACTACCTCGAAATACATTAAAAAAAAATATATCTATAAAAGGAAATTTATTGTTCTTAAGACTAAATAAAAGCTTAAAAACTATATTCTAATTATCTCTGTTGATTATGTATACAGAAAATAATCGTCAAAACTAAGAAATTACAACATTCTTAGGCAAAAAAAAGTGGCGATTCTTTGACTACAGCGACCGAATTCTCTAAAGAATTGTGTTGAACAAAATGCTGTGAATGATATATTTGTTAGTTTTTTGTAATAAGTATACAAATAAGTTTGAATTTAAAAAAAAAACTAAAATTTAAAAGAAACAAGAGAAAATATAATGACACGAAATTACAATTTAATGTCATTATATGAATTCGTCTTTGTCATTTCTGTCATACGGCGAATTTCATTTGACAATCTAGTGCCCAGAAAAAAATACATGTTGTTTTTGTTAAAAAACACTGCGCCTTGAGTTGTTGTAATTTTGTTATCACATCATTGAGTTCGCTCTGGTTTATTCATTTTGTTTATAAAATTTATGTGTTGAGATTTTAGCTTTTTTATTTTTGTGTTAAAATAAATGCAATGAATACGCCAATACCTATTTAGATTTGAGAAACTATTATTATATTTATTAACGTTTATTTTTCATGTTTATATTTAAATTGCCATATTGAAAATAAAATATATAATATGGCAAGTTCAAAGATAAAGTGAGCTCATTTTTATCTTATTGTGTACTCATAATAATGAAAATCAAGTTTTCTTATATACAGCAGTTGGAACAATATTTTGTCGCCTACAGTGTAAGATTTAAGCCCCAGTTATGCATCCGTAACGGAACGTAACCGCAACAGTAAGAAATAGCTGATCGTTTTTGTTATGTATAAAGCAATTCGAATGGTTATAGAAATGTAATGTAACGTAACCGGAACGTAAGAATCTGTAAAAAATAGAATTTTCTTACATTTTTACGTGACATCTGTTTAGCGGTGTTAATAGGCTTGCCAGATTTGAAATCGTCAAAAAACGTACATCGAAGTTAAAAAAACAGTACAATTGAGTAAAAAGAAGTACAATTGTTCATTTTCAAAATTTATTTAATTCAATAAAAAAACTAACAAAAAATAGTTAAAAAGAGTAACAGTAAAGAACATAAAAAAGAGATTATAACTATTTGTATTTAATATAAAAAAATTAACTTAAAATTTAATTGAATTTAAATCAGTTTTTGTGATTTTAAATCTACAGAATTTATATGTATTTCAGGCTAGACTAAAATCAATGTATTATATTATGATAGTATTATTGGATTTTTAATTTATCTGAATAAAAACTCAAAAACAAATTTTCATTGTTTAATACTTCCAAATTAATTTAACAAAAAATAATTTTAGTGGTATAGTTTCATATAAGTACATACATACAGTGGCTCCCATCTTATTTCAACCAGCACCTTTAAAAAAATTTAATAAGAGTTTATAGAATATGTTTAAAAATTAAACAAAAACGTTTTATTCAGTCTCAAATTTATGGGCAATTTGTGATCAAAACGTCCGCCAACACCAGATTTTGAACAAGAATGACCTTATAGCAGCTCTGAATAAGGAATGGGCTAAAATAACTCTCCAAACCACTAGGAAGTGGAATCAATGCAAAAAAGGCTGAAAGCTGTAATTAAGCAAATAGGAGGTCATACTAAATTTTGAAATTAAAACTATTAGTTAATTAATCATTTAATTGTTTGTTTATAGTAGGTGGTTGAAATAAGCTGTGACGAATTGGATTCCTATATTTTTGGGTTTTAGTTTGTAAGTTTACATTTGAGACTGAACAAAACTTTTTTCTTAATTTTTAAACATCTTGTTTCGTTTCGAAATTATACGAGCTTAATTTTTTTTAAAGGTGCTGGTTGAAATAAGCTGGGAGCCACTGTACATACATACATATATACATTATTAATTTTTGAAAATTATTGACTTCAAAATTAACTGATACATTTAAATAAATTATAAATATTTATCACTTTTTTGTATTTGATTTACAATTTCATTTTTACCGTTTTCGGTTTTTAAAAAATTGAAAAACTCAGTACAACTGTATTCAAAGTTTGTTTTTATTATTAACTCGCTTTCCAAATTTTCTATTAAAAGTTTATTTCGTTCCTTCCTCCAAAAATTTAACATTAAACTAAAAATTCGTTCACTGGCTGCATTAGAATGAAGAATTGAAAAGACGAAGCAACAAATCTTTTGAAAAGTAAGAAATGATTCACTATTTAAGAATTCTTTCCATTTTTCTTCTGCAGATTTTTCTTTTTCAATGTTTTCAGCAAATGTTTTTAATGATATAAATTCGTCTAAAAGTTGATATAAATCAATATTTTTGATTGAAAATAATGTAATTATTTCCACAAATTCATGAAAAGAAATGTTTGAATTAAGATGGAAAATTGAAAGTTTTTCAAACTTATTATTTTCTAAATTGAAACGACCTTTTTTATATGTGTAAGTACTTATGTATATTCGATAAAAACTCTGCTGCGCGTTTTTTAAAAAGACAAATATCTTGCTGATTATTGCAACTGCTACATATACGAACAACAATCTTCCGACAAAAAATAAGCCTTAATAGCAGGATAGTTTTTTAAAAATCTCTCCGCAGACTAGAGAAAGACTAGAGAAAGCCATCTAGTTTTCTGCGCAAAAGCTTGTGATGTTTTCTAAACACAGTTTTTGACTCTCCAATTTATATTTTAAAGAATTTGAAATATCAACTGATGATTCGGAGTCAGAGTTATAAAAACTTAAAAGTTTTGTGCAAACTCCATTTTCTTTATTAAAATATCTCACAACAGTAGGAAACGTTTTAATATTACCTTTGTTAGAAGTATCTGTGGAGATTGAACAGGACAAAAAAGGTAGAAAAAAGTACAAAAAGAAGTACAGATACTAAAAAGAAGTACATTTGCGTACTTCTTTAGGGGTTATGCAGTTAAAAGTACAAAAACTAAAAAAAAGTACGCGTACTGCTGAAAACAGTACGTCTGGCAAGCCTAGGTGTTAACAACATGTCAATATAAAAAACCACCAAAACTGAAAATTGAAATTATAAACAGAATTTAAATTTTCTACTTATGTTATGTTTGTCTATATGTGGTATTCACTTTAAATAAAACTTCACATATTTTAAAAACCCAAATTATAATTTATTTTATTATGTTACGATTTTACGAAAAAAATATTCTCTCTCTCACAACTTTTGTTACATACTGTAATCCTTACATTGTAGCATTATATTTTTTATATCATGATAGACATATGTCTTGTCCCGTTACTTATATGATTCTTATATATAGAGTATTACCAATAGATATATTGTATCTATACCTCTCCATCTTGAATATCTAATTGCATACAATTCTTAGTAATATATAGATATACATCTATCCCTATTTATCTTGAATATCTAAATGCATATTCCATTGAAATTATTTTTTTCATTAATTGGAGTAGGCTTTGCATCTTCCATTAAATGATTTTTTTTTATTAGAATTGGAGTAAGCTTTGCATATTTCATGGAAATGTCTTTTTACATTAGAATTGGAGTAGGCTTTGCATATTCCATGGAAATGATTTTTTTTTACATTAGAATTGCAGTAGGCTTTTGGATATTCCATTGAAATGATTTTTACAATAGAATTTTAGTAGGCTTTGCATATTCCATTGGAAATGATTTTTTTTATTGGAATTGGGGTAGGCTTACTGGATTATGATTTCTGGCAGACAAATTAATTACGAAATAAAGCTCAACAAGTGAAGAAGTCTGCAAGAACCTCTGAAAGAAAATTTTCGAATATTAATTAAAATGAAATTTTAAATAAAGTGGAAAAGTACAATAAAAAGTGAAAGAAACGTGGAAAGAAAAAAAAAATAATCAGAAGACTACAGGAGATGATTTAATTGTCGTACTGCATCAATTTTCATCACATCATCTGTCCTGGTAAAAATTTATGGTCTACGCATTCCACCATAGCCCAAATATAACTGGACTCCACCTGGGCGTCCACAGAAGTTCTGGAAGCACGTGGATTTCTAAACCAAGTGATAATATCTTTTTGTGTTATATTTATCAAGAATTCTAGTAAGTTTTCTCAGTTTTTTTTTTTTTTTTTAAGAATCTATTGCATTCTGAATTTTATTTAAACTTTAAATTTATTTAAATCTTTAATTATAAAAAGAATTTAAAGCCTAGTTGAGCTGTGTTTAAAATCATTATCAATTGTCTCAAACTTAACCTAAAACAAAAATGTTCAATTTATACCTATATTAAAAATTAAAACTTAAAAATGGTTGATTTAAAATAATTATTTCTTTATAATTTTATTTTTGTATAATTATTTCTATTTGTATTCAAAAAGAATTTTTCCTTTAAAATTGAAAATTATAACGTAAAATATCAATTAAATATGTATTATCAAATATCTATATAATAAATTATTTTTAATTTTAAACCCCTTTGAATATTCGAACCTATTTTGATAATTAATTACAGTAAATATAAATTTTTATTAATTTCTTTTTTTTTATTATTAACATTTTTCTTTAAGTGTAATTTTTAAGTATATTTTACTAAACTTTTGCATTTGTAAGATATATGAGTAAACTTTATTAATCGTCTCTAAACAGAATTTAGAAACAACAACAACAACACACATTGACTGCTGGGCCCATCATCTCAATTGCTGTGGATAACCATGATCTGTAAGTGATGATTGTAAAATTTTATTCATATTTCACTTTATAAATTTTACTATTTCATTAAGTAATATAATATATGTAGTCGGTCCGATTCAGTTTTGTTCCTCTATCCGAATTTTTTTTTGTTTTCTTAAGTTCTTTGTTTTTCAATCCTAATGCATTTAATAATTAATAACTTTAGTTTGCTCTATATAGTTGCGAGTAAAGGTATTATATAACTAATGTTAATTTCATTTCTTTTTAATCTACTATAATAAATTTGTTTGTTTGTATTCCATAAATATGAATCATTAAATTATTTAATGGGGAAGGATAACCTTGACAAGGATGTGTGCGTATAAGTAGCCTTTGTATTTTTTTAGGGGACAGATCTAAAATTATGGGTATTCTGTCTGTCATTGGTGTTCAGATGATAAAGGGATGGGAAAAGTGGCATATTCATCTCGCCATCGTTTCATTTGTTAAAATACTTCTTTGTTTTTGAAAATATTTTATTCTTTGATTGATTTTTGCACACTCTGGTGACATGTAGAGTGTGTTAATGCGTCAAATCGGGTTGAGAACCAACGAAACTTAGTGTAGAGCTAGCGGGTAAACAGATATTCATGTCTCTTAACTTCTGTATTTGAAATTTATACATATGGTATATCGGCCTACATGGGTCTATTATTAAATATGTATACGACGCGTTACATGTAGGTGGTCGAACGGTTAAAAAATAGGACCGCATTACATATGTGACGTGGCGACGCTTAACATATATGGCGCCCAACGCAAAGCAATTTTAATAACTTTTTATGGTTTAATTGACCTGGATCAATACATTTTCAATTGCAAGACATAGTTTTATCACGAATAAATAATTCTTAAATCTATTTGCGGCAATACGAAGTTGTTGATTCCAGTAAACCGTTTAAATGGTAATTTTTTTTTTGAAGAGACATAAGACTTTGATTATATATCTTATGACATTCATTAGATTATAAAACAACTTGATGTAATTGTTAATAAGTCTGTAAGGTTATCCAGACGAAGGTATTTTAGTTTGCTATTAACATAATTTTTGTTTTGTTAGTGTTAATAAGTCAATAAAATCACCTATTTAGATAGAGGTATCCTACAATACATTGTTATTAACATAATACCTTAATTTCAATCAACAAATTTTGTTTGTTAATAAGTCGGTAGAATCATCTGAATGGTAGTATTCTCTATTGCTATTAACAGCATGCTTACTTCGTTTGTCGATTAATACATTGGCTTTGCTTTACGCTCAACACTTTGTCGTAGTTTATTCTTCCCATATAATAGAATATATTGTTTTTTCTTATACTCCTAATTATATCTTAAGATTGCTCCACTTAAAACTTTATTTTAAACTTAAGATTTATACTTAAGAACTCTTTTTATAATTATTTTTTTTTTCGATTATTATTTTTCAATTTGAATATTTTGGTCAATAGATAGTTTATTTTTGAAATGAATACTAGACATCGTGGTGCTCAAAGTAGCGTTTCTTCACGCAATCGTAATAGAAGTTTAGATTCGTCACAGAATAGTATAACGATTGAATTGCAGGACCCTCCCACGACTACAGGTGCACGTGTTGCACATTCACCAGTAGTGAGAAGGAATTTAGATTCTTCACAGCAAGTACCTCATACTGAAAGTTTTTCCAATCTGACAACTAATATGAATGCCTCGGACACTAACCCAGTGAATAATAATCCGACTTCTTTACCACAAGCTGCTAATGCTTTACCAAGCGCTAATTTGAGTTGTAATTTAGCCAGTGCAAATGGTAATGAAAATAATTCTAATGCTCTGTTTGATGTGCTAATATCATTGATGGAAGAGACCATAAGAACTACAAGAGAAGAGTTTAGGAGAGAACTTTCTTCTATTAGGGACAGTATATCTCAAATGAGTATATCTCAAGATAGACCAGTAGCAGAATTAAATAGTGGTTATTCAAATACGCAAAATTTGAATTCTAATTTAGCTTTTGATACGAATAGGTCTTATTCGTATGGTGACACTAACATTAAACTTGAAAAGTGGAAAATAGTATATGATGGCACTAGTTGTGTTTCGGATTTTCTTTTTAAGGTTGAAATGTTAGCTTCTCGCACAAGATGTTCGGACGAACACCTTTTATCAAATTTTCATGTCCTTCTTGGAGGAAAGGCGGAACAGTGGTACTGGTTATTTATGAAACAAAATCGACAAGTATCCTATTCTATTTTGAAGCACGCTCTGACAAAAGAATTTGGCTTTCCGGATTCAGGACATGACGTCATTCTAAAGATATCTCTGCGTAAGCAGCATTATAAAGAGTCATATGATGACTTCCATACCGCAGTTGTAGCAACGAACATGAGGCTTCAAAATCCGCTACCAGATTACACTCTTCTTGATATAATGAAGAGAAATATATTACCAGATTTAAGATTTTTATTGTTCAGTTCCGATTGTAAATCTTTAAATGATTTCAGAGATCTCGCCCGCAAAGCTGAAAAGATTCTGTGTGACAACAGATCGAATGCACCTATTGGTGTTCAAATGAGAAACGTTAGTGAAATTAGTTTACAGGGTGAGAAGAAAACTGATTTTGAGTTTATAGATCCCCAAATCGAGGCTCTGAAATTATCGAAACATATCGATAAAGGAGATTATTCGAAAATCAAATGTTGGAATTGTCTATCCTATGGTCATTCTTATATTTATTGTGGAAAGGAAATTATTAAAACTTTTTGCTTTAAATGTGGTCAGAAGGGATATTTGACACCTTCGTGTCCTAACCAACATAACTTTCAGGGAAACCGACAAACGGGCGAATTGGCTACCGGGGACAGTCGTCCATCTCAACAGACCCCGAGTCTAATTTAGAAACTGATTTTAAATCAACTTCTCTTGCTTGTACCACACGGAAGGATCCTGAAACTAAATGGTATGAAGTCACAAAAAAAACTTGTCAGTATAAAACTTACAGTAAGCTCAGTTCTTTTCACAAATACCCTTCTAAGAAAATCTTGAAATGTAGAGAACGCTTCAGGAAGCGGAAATATTTTCGTAAACTTGTTGCATCAACAATTTTACCTGGCTCTGATCGTCCATTTGTAAAAGTCAAAGTTTTTGATGATTATTTGATAGGTTTATTGGATTCAGGTGCGAATATATCTGTACTTGGACGAAATTGTTTAGAATTTTTAGAAAGGAATACGATTTCCTATAAACCCATTAGGTCAGAATTATCAACTGCTAGTGGTTCTACTCAAAGAGTAATTGGTTACTGTACGTTACCGATTAATTTCAAGAATGTAACCAAAAATATAGATTTTTATTTAGCGCCTTCTCTTACGCAAAATGCATACTTTGGTACAAATTTCTGGCGACAATTTGCATTGGCTCCGGATATTATACCAGCGTTATCTTCAATTGAAGCAAATATCTCCAATCCTAATGGGAATTTAAAATTTCATGATCTTAGTCCGCAACAGCAGATTACTTTGGAAAATACAATAAAAGAATTTCCGTCATTCGAAAAGCTCGGATTGTCACCAAACAGTGACTCGTTTTGGGTGCGTCGGCTTTTCAATGTATGCGTGCGGGTTTTCTGTGCCCCAAATGCGACAATTTTGCTTGTTTACATACCCGCCAAGATCAAAATGAGCTTCATCTGAAAAGATGATTTTTTTGCCAAAATCGGCATCTTCTGCCGATCGTCGATCGCAGGCCCACTTAGCGAAGCGAAAACGCATTGGATGGTAAATTGGCTTCAACTCCTGAACCAATTGGACTTTGTATGGCGTCATACCAAGGTCTTTATGCAAAATTCGTCTCAATGATGTCTCCGAAATGTTCAATTGTTGAGAACGACGGTGAATTGATGTTGATGGCGCTTCACGCACACTTTTTGCCACAGCAGCAATATTCTCGGGTGTACGCACTGTTTTTGGCTTTTCACGCTTTGGTTTATCGATGAGGATGCCAGTTTCTTTCACTTTTTTCACAAGATAACGAACATACGGAGCTCACGGTGCATCTCTTCTTCCAAAATCCGTACGCAATTTTCGCACACATTCTGCAACATTACCATGATTTTCAAAGTAATGTCGCAATATTTTCCAGCGTTGTTCAAGCGTATACACAATCATATTCGTTCAGCGGAAGGATAAAACTAATTATCTGTCAAATCAGACATGAGCTAAGTGTTACCATTCACGAAATAAGCACTAGTCGAAAAAAAACGTTAGATGGCGGACCCAGATACTGTGCTGGTCTGTACTTTTATCATTATTCAATCAATAGTGCTATTTGCAGTTTCTTTATTTCTTTGTTGTTTAATCTTTATTTTAATATTATTTCGTTTCACTATAAAATGCAAAACGACAAAAATCACAATGACAATAATAAAGAGTGTTATATTCAAACCATAAGAAACATTTTTATGAAATTTGAGTTCTTCAATTTTTTAACATTTCCAAAGTGATCTACAACGATATTATTATATTTTGGTCTTACATATGATTTGTTATACAAAAAGAGATTTGGTAAAAAATATTTTTCTTGAATTAAAAATTTTGTATTCGAAAATGTCTGATTGCGAAGTGTTATACTGCAATTATTAAACGTTATAAAGAAATTTCCAGTTAAATCGAACTTTCTATCGTCACAAGTTTGTTTAATTGATTCAGAAAAAGCATTTTTTAAAACAATTGTTTCGTCACCAAGATCTAATATTGATGTAACATTATTGTTTATGGCTGACGATCTATAATTCCCATTCCTGGTGACATAAACAGGATTGTTTGAACGATGGGAACAACCAATAGAGGGCGCTGTAATATTAATCTAAGCTTGTTTTTTTTATAACAGTGTAATGTAATGTAATTAAAGCTTTGGGTATTTATAACATTATACTGTAATTTGAGTAAAGCTTTGCATTTTTTAACATTATACTGTAATCCTGTTTAATTTAGGCTTCTTTCTTGTATAAGCTGAGACTAAAATTATTATTCTAATATTGTAAATCAAAAGGAACATTGTGTTAAAGGAAATTGTAATCTAAAATTGTGCTAATCATTTTTTAATAAAATTGTGGTTTATGAAGGCATTCGGCCTTAACCCATTTGACGCCGCCGTACTCAATTGAGTACAGGTAATCATTAGGCGAAATTTTTTAAAATTTGAAAGTTTTTGTAATTTTTTTGCGTTTTTAGCATAAAAGAAATATATTCCCTGTTAAAATAATAAACAAATCTGGCTATATATATATCGACTGTCACAAAATGGACTCTTAAACTTATACAAAATTGGTGTGGCCAGATAAGCACAGACTTTACCATTTTTTAGCTTTTTCAGTTTTGTTAATTTCTTTTTTATTTTAATTTTCTAAAATATGTAAAAACAAATGGTCTGCAATTTACTTTTACAAAGTTATGCTTATTTAAATACAACTGTACTCAATTGAGTACAGCGGCGGAATCCATATACAAAATGTGGTAACACTGTTGTGTTTACAGAAATATAAATGCACATCTATGTACGACGGGGATTCCACTGGATATTGCTACACTTTCGATTTTTATTGTGGAAAATCGGAGGAAATTTCTACTGATCCCCTAGGGTCAAGAGTAGTAAACAAATTGCTTGAAAAAATGGAGACTAACTCAGCATCGTATGAAGTATTTTTTGATAACTTTTTTACTAGCTATAATCTCTTGGTGGATCTCAAAGAGAAAGGATTTCGTGCGACATGTGTTCGTGTCCATTACGAAGTTCGAAAGAAATGAAAAAAGAAGAGCGGGCCTCATATGACTATAGGTTTGACAAAAAAAATGAAATTCTTTTGGTGAAATGGAAAGACAATAGCGTCTGTATAATGGCAACCAACTATGACACAATAGAACCATTAGGAGCAGTAAAACGTTGGTCTTCTACACAACGAAAAATTGATGTCAATATACCAAAAGTGTTTCAGTCATATAACAAACATATGGGAGGAGTAGATGAGCTGGACCAGTCTATTGCACTCTACAGAATTGCCATTCGTGGTAAGAAATGGTGGTGGGCATTGTTTACCTATATAATAGATATGGCCATTGCAAACGCTTGAGTCATAGCGATGGCATGGATCAACTTTTATTCCGACGTTCAATTGCAAGGTACTATTTACGTCAAAACGTCCAAACTAAAGCTCGACTTTCATCATCATTGGTCCTAGGGTTACCCCAAGATGGTATAGGCCACTACCCCAAAAAGTTGGAAAAGCAATTAAGATGTGCTTTATGTCATGCAAGAGTTCGCTGGCAATGCAAGAAATGTTTAAAAACATTATGCATTGAAAAACAATGTTTTGAAATTTTTCACCTATAACCCGCCGCTGTACTCAGTTGAGTACACCCTCCCTACTCCACCCCTTTATTATTTTTTTACATTTTTTCATACTTTTATATTAATTTTGTATACAATGAATTAAAAAATAAACTTTTTAGTTAATTATCGCTTCTGGATTTATTTTGGCGGTTAATGGGTTAAGAAGAATTTTGAATTTTAAATATTGTGTAATAAGAATAATTTCGATAATATTGTTTAAATACAATAAAAATAAAACCTACCGTACAAAAGGAAACCAGAAGAACATCGTTTGTTTTTTTTTTTGCAAAGTGACGTGAAGGATATTAAATACAACAGTGAACTGAAAAACTGCCATAAAAAAAGGAGTGTCTTTTTGTGATTTATTCGTGTGCAGTAGACGTTCGCTAGTATGAATTATATATTGTCAGGCCCTTTCGTAGTACCGAAAAATTCGTATTATTGAACAACGCATTTTTATGTTCCAATTCAAATAATTCACATAAAATATTTAGATATATTTATTTTTTTATAAAAAAATACATAACGAAACAAGATATAATTAATTTGTATTATTTTGAATTACTTTTTTGTACTTAAACAGGCATGAAAGAACATATGTACTAATGTATGTATGTACATACTAGTGGATTTGGATAATCCATATTTATTTGAAATTTCAAACAACAATGTTTCATTTTCGTGGTCTGCTATAATTTTTAATTTATCTTGCAAAGAAATTGTCTTTTTTTACATCGTTTTACTTGCAACATTTTGACAGTTAAAAACACAAAACACTTTTGAAAATAAAAAAAACTTTTCAATAACTTCGCTAAACGTGGATGACCGCGAAAGAATGAAGTAAAAACATAATAAAAACTTTATTCATACGTAAATAAAACAAATAATTCTTATAACAAGCCACCATTCGTACTATCGAATATAAAAAATGCCCATCTATTCGTACTATAGAGTAGTTAATGCAAAAATTTTGCCATTGGTATTATTGGAAATTCGTAATAAAGAGCGTTCGTACTACTGGACGTCCACGGTATTTGGAAGTCCCCTAATTTTGATTCTTTTTTAGTGTTTGGACCAACAGTGTTTTTTTTTGGTGCTCTTCCCCCCACATACAGTCCACGAAGTAACATTTGGTCTTTCGAGCCGGATTTTGGAACCTTTTTTGTGCGACTCTTCAATTTCAATAAATTTTCAAACTAACCATCAAATTATAAGGTAAAGTTATTTTTGTTTTTATTCTTATATTTTTTGATTTTTTGGTGGTAATTTTATATACAAGTAAAGTTCTGTTAGACTAGCCAACAAAACTTTGCAAGTGATGGGTGATTTTTTAAGAGCTATAGGAAAATTTTTCAAACAAAATACCAGCCGAAATGTTGGAAAGAGTATGCCAAAATTGGACTAAGCGGATGGACGATTTGATGCGCAGTCGCGGTCAACATTTGCATGAAATAATCTTCAAACATTAAATTATATGGACCGTACTATCGATTCAAATAAAGATTTCATGCATTTTTCTGAATTTTATGTGTTTTTTTTCGAAAAATTTTCCCATAGCTCTTAAAAAATCACCCGTTATATAAAATTTATAACAGTGCAGTGTCAGTACTATTGAAATTATAACATATTCACAAAGTGGTGAAAACTTTGTGAATTTATTGAATATAAGAACCAAAGTGTTCTTTTTCTACACTGTTATACCAACTTGTCTTGGCTTATAACAAAGTCAAAAGTTACTAGGATATCAAATTGTGGTGTGAATATTCCAGTTGGGAATTGATTTCAGCCACCCAATTTGATATCATTTATAAGTCAATAGTTATATACTATTATATATAATTGTATAATTGTTATAATTGGTGATGGTGCAGTGGCTAAACAGCAAAGCACATTATCATTTATAACACATCTTTAAGTTCACCGGATACATGAAGGAGGTACCCATGAGTAAATGTTATTCACTTCCATAGTATTAGATCGTGAATTTTTTAACAGATTTTTAAGCAAATAGGATATTTGATTTGTGTTAAAGTAAAGTGAAATAACACATTAAAATTTATTTATGGATTTCCGTTTGTTTTTTTTTATTCTTATATTTATTCATTTTTGGAATCATTTTTATTTGTTGATAAAAATTGTTGAAAATTTATGAATTTGTTATTTTTTATTTAATTTTAAATTTAATATATTTTAATATTTAATATAATTTGGCAATTTTTGTATACTATATACATATATTTACATACATATATATTTGGTATACAAAGTGAAGTAGTTGTTCGGAACTGCTTTCTCATCTTTGTATTTTCTTATTATTCTTTTTTTGATTTTGAAAGAAACGGTAATAAGTATCGGGTTATTGGCCATTGGGAATTCGTCCTGTTGGCTTAATTTCGCGAAGTGCGTAGTATCTTTGAAATATATGCTCGTTTTATTTGACATATATTATTATTTGTTAAATTTGCGGTAAGGCGCTAAGTTGATCGCGGTGACCTTTTGTTTAATTTTGGAATATTTTCGGTTTTAGTTACGTATTGCAAAGTTAGTTACTATCGCCATTTATTATTTATTTAATTTTTTGATATTTTATTTGATTTTAATTTTGTTGAGGGAATTAGTGATTAAGCTACCCTTAATCTAGTCGAGATGTCTAAGTTGAGGAAATTGTTGACGTTTGAGAGGTTTGCCCAGATATTCCTGGATTTTGAAAGGGAGTTTAATGCTACTCCTCAGGAAAGTAATACGACTTTCTCCATTGAGATTCAAAAGGAAGAGTTCAAGTCGTTATGGGCAAAGGATAGGGATACCTATGAAGCTTTTGCCACCGGTGACGAAGAGGATTTGGAAGGTGATCGGGAAGCGGCACGTGAACTTTTTGAGCATTGTAGGTTAGGGTACATAACTGTTGCCTCACTAATGGCTGAACTCTGGTCAACCAAGCTGGGATGTCATCGACACATTGCCGAAATGGTCAAGGCAGGGAGAACCGCATTCGGCATAGCATGCAGCTGCCCCCTTGTACCATGGAGGTGTTTCATGGGGACTATAAATCTTGGCCATCCTTTCGCGACATGTTCACTGCTGTTTATGTGAACGGGACTAACATTTCCCCAGTTGAGCAACTCTTTTATTCGAGACAATTCACGCGTGGTGAAGCCTTGGAGATTGTGAAGAAATCTCCTCTGACTGTTAGTGAATTTCAGGAGGCGTGGAATAACCTGAAAGATAGGTATGAAAATAAGAGAATTCTAGTGAACTCTCAGCTGAAGGTGTTGTTTACACACGCACCGGTCAAATCCGAGGCAGCCCAGGATATCAAAAGGTTGCAGCGAGATATAAATAATTCGATATCGGCACTTCGGATGCACGATATTAATATCTCCAATTTTTGTTTATCTATGTTCCACCAAGTTGCCAGTGCTGACTTTATCTCTCTGGGAACAGACAATCGGGAACAAGGTGGAGATTCCCAAGTGGAAGGATTTAGACAATTTTTTTACTTCACGGTTTCAGTCTTTAGAAACTGTGTCCGAAATTCGAAATTTTGAACCGGTTGGTAGTGGTTCCAGGCCTGTCCCTGAAACCCTTTCTAATCTAAAGGGAGTTCGATCCTTTTCCACTATGTTGAATAGGAAAGTTTGTAAATTTTGTTCGGGGGACCATTTGATGAATATTTGTCCGAAATTTTTGGATTTATCTCCCGAGAGACGGTTTTTGGTTTTGAAGAGAAACAGTCTTTGTATCAACTGTCTCGCAAGTGGTCATAGACTCAATGAGTGCAGGAGTACTTTTAGTTGTTCGGTGTGTGGGTTGAAACACCACAGACTACTGCATCGAGGGTTGTTTGGATCCTCTTCGGGAATGATGTGATGAGGTCCAGAATTGTTTTGCTGTTATATCGAGGCAGATACTTTTGGGGACTGCGGTAGTTGGTATCTACCACCGAGGAGAGACGTTCAGAGCTAGGGCTCTAATAAATTCAGGGTCTCAGGCAACCTTCATTTCGGAAGGATTACAGAGGAAATTAGGATTACCAACAGTGAATATGTTGATATTTTGGTTTAATGGCAACCCTTTATAACAACGCGTATACTGTTGCGCTTTATTGCATTTTTCCTTTTCTTTTCCTTCTCATTCTCTTGTGAACTACAATAGAGTTAAGACGTTTTTGTTTGAAATTAACTTTTTCTTTAAATACAAACTTTGTTATGGGGGTATCAGTAGACAAGAATAAGCTTTCTCAGCTTTCTTGTTTTTTTATAACAGTGTAATGTAATGTAATTAAAGCTTTGTCATTTTTTAACATTATACTGTAATCCTGTTTAATTTAGGCTTATTTCTTGTATAAGCTGAGACTAAAATTATTATTCTAATTTTGTAAATCAAAAGGAACACATTGTGTTAAAGGAAATTTTAAAATAAAATTGTGGTTTATGAAGGCATTCGGCCTTAAGAAGAATTTTGAATTTTAAATATTGTGTAATAAGAATAATTTCGATAATATTGTTAAAATATAATAAAAATAAAACCTACCGTACAAAAGGAAACCAGAAGAACATCGTTTGTTTTTTTTTTGCAAAGTGACGTGAAGGATATTAAATCCAACAGTGAACTGAAAAACTGTCATAAAAAAGGAAAGTATCTTTTTGTGATTTATTCCTGTATTTGGAAGTCCCCTAAGTTTGATTCCGTTTTTTAGTGTTTGGAGCAACAGTGTTTTTTTTTTGGTGCTCTTCCCCCCACATACAGTCCACGAAGTAACAAGTATTAAAAATGTATTACAACTATTATGAAATGTTTACTTATTTTTAATTTTCTTAAAGGCACATTTTCCAGTTATGCCAAATTCATACCGTCAATTTCAACAATATATTCGTCTACTGATTTGAATTGGTATGATAAGTTTAAGATCCGTTTTAACATAGCTGTCGAGTATCTGTAAATTTAAAAGGTCGTTTAATATTGTCGGTGAGAACATTTTCTAAAGGCTTCTTTACAAACTCCGGTTCTTCTTTATGTCTTAAGCTCTTGTAATTTTTTACAAATCCTTCTTTCCTATTCTCTACGTAGTCTTTTCCCGATTTATTCCTTTTTTGAATCACTCTGAAAATAACGTTTTTTAATTTTTCTTTTGTTATGTTATGCTCAATCAATATATTTTGCACATCCAAAGGACTACATTTGATTGTGTTATGATAGCCACTATTATAGAATTTTACTGCTTTATACATTTGGGTGCTTATTGGGAGTTTTTCCTCTATATTAAAGACTCTGATTTTCTCTGTGATTGTATTATTAAATCTTTCAATATCTAAATTATCGGTATGACTATTCGGTTTTTTAAAATGATATTGAATTCCCTGTTTATCGAGGAAGTTTCTTACATTTGCGTTTTTGAATTCGTTGTCTAGTACAAATTTAGTAACATTGCCAAAAATGCTCGAATTTTCCCAACTAGGGTTTGACGCACAAATTTATTGATTACACAAACATTTCTGAACCGATGTCAAGAACTTAAACCTTATTAGAAAGGTGAGGGAGATGGCGCTTTAAAACGCTATACATATGTATATAATTTATTTGACATAATATGCTATGATGTTTGATGAGGTAAACTGGGCAAATGAGAACTTTTTTCATATTTTTTCAAGTTTGTCCGTTCATAGTAGCAAACTTTAATTAGAAAATAATTAATAAGTGATCATATTCTGAAAGTGCATTATCTTGTGAAGAGACTGACAATCAAATCGGACAAAAATTACCGTAGTTATTATTTAAAGAGCCTAACAGTCGAGTTATATTTTTCATATATATATTTTTTCAAATGAACTTTTAGTTCAAAAATTTTCAGAATCTTTGATGGATCTTGATTGTTTATCGGTAAATGTGTCAATTTCACGTTTGAGCGACCACCAGTAGTTGGCCAATGTTTGCTTCAAGTAGGGTTGGCAATCCCGGGATTTCGGGATTTCATTTACCTAGTCCCGGGATCCCGGGATTTTAAAAAATTTGTTCTTGAAAGATATTAAGATATTATTTCAATAAAATTAATAAGATGACACATCCAAAAATAGGTTTATAAGAAAGAATTTATTAAATTATAAGAAAATTAATTTTATTTTTAATTTTACACATTTTTAAATTAATTATAAAGAGTTAATCGTTTTTATAGATCTATACTGTTTTGTTGACCACATGCGATATGTTATTATTTTTTATTATTTTTAAAATACGTTTTGAAAAAGCACAGAGCATCCAAAGTTTCATCGCTCAAACGACTTCTTATTTTAGTTGCGAAAAATCCAGCTTCAGAAAAAGCACGTTCAGACTCTACATTGGCTGGCTTAATAGTCATTAAAAAATCTTATGCTCTTTGCAAAAAGTTACCACGTGTTCCTCCATTTTCAAACAAGAGCATTTCTCTCTGAATTTTTACAGACAACGTCTAACATCGAATTGCTATCCTCGGTAAATGTGCTTTTTTATAGCTTCATTGAGCTCGTCTGAAATATTTAAAGGTTCTTCAAGAGAACAAGAAAGAGATTCAGATGGAAGCTCAGAAGAATCTGAAACAATTTCGAAAGGTGCCTTATCAGAAAGTGTAACTCAGAAAGTGTAACTTCTGATTCAGAAGCTATTAGAATTGATGTAGCTGGACTTGAAGTATTTAGTCTTTCGAGTAACTCAACTATTAATTTGCGCCATTTTATGGAAGAAGGAACCGTTACGAACTCTGTTTCGGATTCGGACTGAACATTTGTTCAACCATTGTGAAGATACTGAAGTACCCCACTGATATCTGTTCTCCTTTCTTGCATGCGAAGGATGAGGGCTGAATGTAGTTTTTGACTTATAACGTTGTTAGCATCTTTAAGTTTTTTTAACATAAAAGTTATGGTAACATCGGCTGTGAACAGATTAGCATCCCGACGGCAAAGGGCGTCAACTGTTGCTTTAACTGGGACAAGAGCACTAATGATTGCGGATACCATATTAATCTCATCTTTGGATAAAGCAAAATATTCACCTTCAGGTGGACCTATGTCTATTAATGCCTTTTCTATAAAATTTCTTAATAAATAAAGACGTTCCAGCATTAACAAAATGCTGCTCCACCTAGTTTTACAGTCTTTTATTAGAGTTAGTTGCTTTCCAAATTCAGCCGTAACATACTTTTGCAAGACATCGTTTTTTGTTGGCGATCGTTTAAACATCACTATTAATTTTCGCACCTTCTTGATCACTGCACCGCAATTAACCTCAGTAATATCACATTGGTATCCTCCATGTCTATGGCCATAATACAGATCAACCAATTCTTCGTTGCCAGAAAAATTCTCATCCTCGTTACTCTCTGAAAAATCGTCTTCCTCTCCCTCGTGGTATTGCTCATCTTTGAAAATCATGCTTTTCATATAGCACGTCAATTACCGTCAGTTGGACACCATGGGCAAAGAATAGCTGTTGATTTACAGGTAATAATCTGCCAACTTTTTTCATGACACTTGCACCGTCTGTCATAATACCAACTATATCTATAACTAGTTAAGCTTTTGTTCTAGTAGCCCAATACATTTGTCTGCAGGTATTGATCCTTTTACTCGAACTAAGCCTAAACTCCAGGACTGACAGTTCTGTGCATGTAAAATAATATTCAAGTATCGACGATTACGTAGTGATGTCCATTCATCAAAAGATAAGGAATACTTTTCTCCCATACCGAATTCAGGGATTTTTTATGAGCTATTTCAGTGATTATAGAATATCTTATTTTGTTGCTGTAATCTACAACCATTTGGCGGACTGTGTTGACAGTCGTAGGTAAACTTTTAAATCCCGTTGCTGTAATTTAAATCCCGTTCTAATTTCTGGAAATTCGAATTAGTGAGAGTTCTAATATGCGATTTTTTTCATTGTGGCTTAAAAAGTCAAATCCCGGGATTAAGTGCTCAATCCCGGGATTTTGGGATTGTTAAAAACTGCGTGATCCCGGGATTTCGGGATCCCGGGATTCCCAACACTAGCTTCAAGAGAAATAATAATATTTGCAAAAAACACAAATATTAAGCAACTTCTGATAGTCGTGCAAATGTGAAATTGACACATTTTGCGATAAACAATCAAGATCCATCAAAAATTCTGAAAATTTTTGAATTGAAAGTTCATTTCATATGATGACATACATAAAATATATAACACGACTGTTATACTATTTAAAGTATAGCTACAGTAATTTTTGTCCGATTTGATCAAACGAAGTGTCAATCTCTTCACAAGATAATACAATTTCAGAATGCCGTCACTTATTTTATATTTATTATTTAAATTTTGTAATTAAGAATAGCTAAACTTAAAAAAATTAGAAAAAAATCATATTTTCCAAGTTTACCCTATCAAAACTCATAAAATGTATACCATTTTAAAGGCTCATCTGTTCCCTTTTCAAAAAACTTTGGATTTTGAAAATAGGTTAAAAAATATTTGGGTAAGCAATAATTTTGTGTGAAAAGATCAAAAATACAGTTTTTGTCAAATAAAACAAGTTTGGAGGGTTCAAGAAATATAAAAAAAATATTTTTGAGTTCTACTCAACAAAACTCACAACTATGTTATTAGCTGGGTGCATTTTGACTGTCGCACCGTGTAATTAATTTCATTTGTGTCGGAATTAATACGACTCAAAAAATCGGCAACTTTGTTTAGTTCACCCTTTATATAATTCACTCGTATATTATATTCTCTCAATAGACCAACCATCTCTGAAGACCACTTCAACGGCTCATGGTCGCACTCAAGATCAAACTCTCTTCCATAGATACATATATGGTCGGAAGTATTTAACACCCCAAACTATCGCCAACAATTCTTTTTCAATTGTTGAGTAGTTGATTTCGGTTACGTTTAGAGTTCGAGAAGCATATTTAATTGGATGGCCTTCTTGTGAAAGAACGGCGCCAATGGCGAAATTGCTTGCATCGGTGGTTAAATTGAATTTTTTGGAGCAGATTGGATATCTAAGGATTGGGTTCCCCACACTTTACCAGCCACCTAGCGAGTTACATTCCCATTCCCTAAACTACTCGTATTGGCTGGTAAAGTGTACATATAATAAACGAATTTAGGAGAATGAGGCCGTTGAATAGAGGTCACAATCTTAGGCAGTTCATTGCGTCGGTGGAGTCGACAATGGCGTTGGCAGCCGGAAACTGGGACCTCATTGGGTATAGGCTAAGGATAATCATAAATGAAAAACTGGAAGGAGATGCCGGGAAAATTGTAAGAGAGCTAACAGACGGAACAACCTGGGAGGAGAAAAAAAACCAACTCCTAAAGGCTCTACAGCCAAGGAGAACATACGGAGAAATATTTAATTTCGCCAGAAACGTTAAAGTAAGTAACTTAAGTGAACTTTTCGCTGTATTTGTTAAGGTTAACTATGAGATTAGCGAACTGTACGTGTTAGATATAAGAATACCGGCAATTTATGGTCCTACTTGTGTGGATAGGTATTTTTTTTAACGTTTATTTAAACAAATTTAATATACTCAAACTAAAAATAAACAAATAGTAAATTTAACTATTCTATTATACACTGTCTCAAAAACGGGATCTCAAGTATATGTAATAACAATATATTCTATAATTTTAATAATACATATTAGATTTAATCATACAAATAAATTTATAAAAAATTATATTTAATAATGTAAGTGAAAAGATTGAAAAAAAAACTTACATTGATAATTCAAAGGATAAAAAAAGGTCAAGGGATAAAAAAGTTCTAATATAACTATTTCATAAGCCACCAATATTTTTTAACGTTTGGGTTTAGATTTATGTTTTTATCCCTAGAGAAAATACAACTTCAAAATCTACTGTTGTCTGTTGTGAGTTGGTTACAACTTATGGCTTTATTAGTCGCCCTTCTATGTATATGATAAAAAATTGGAATTCCCGCTTCGTTTTGCATAAAATCGTTACTATTGATTTAAAGAAATGCCTCAGGTGGTACATATCCAGATTGTAAACATTTTTTTATTTACTCATGATCAGTATAATAAGGAGCCAGAATCAAGTTATCATAGCATTCAAGACATTTGATGACGTGATTTCCTATTAAATGGATGACAAAATTGTCAATTCGGCTAACTTTGGCCTTATGGTAAAGTTGTTTGTTAGAGAAGAATTTAATATAGTTACTGTTATGCGTCCGAAAGAGATATGTACAACTCCTCAGGCATTTCCTTTCAAAGACTCTTAACTTTTCCATATATGAAGGCGATATATTGAACCATATTTGGCAACATTGAGAATTGGACGTATTAGGGTACGCAGATCTATCTAGTTCAAAATTTATTTATTTATTTATTTATTTAAATGTGAACACAGTACAACAAGATACAATCTTATTTAACAGCACTGGTAAGAAAGAGGTACAGTATAGTATCGAAATAATATAATAAAGAAAATTAAAAATAGAGTAAAAGTAGAGTAAAATTAAAAATAATAAAACAAAAAATAAAAAAAAATTAGAAAATTAAAAAAAAAAATACTGATAATAGCTAATAGTTAAATATGTACATTACTTGAATATTCTTAATTAAAATGTGTAAAAATTGCAGCTTTGAAGTGCTTAGCATTGCTTAATAACTGTAAATGGTTTGGAAGTTCATTCCAGAGATGAATTGAGTTTATATAAAAGTGTCTTTCAGAAAGTAGTTTGCGATATCCAATAACATTAATCTTGCGTCCTCTATTAGATCTTGAGAAAGTTAGCCTTCTATAAAGATATTGGGGTTGGGCAGTGTGGACAATTTTGTGCAGATATACAAGTGTACGACATTTTAACAAATTTTCAAAAGAAATATTGTAAATTTTGTACGAGAATTCAGATATTCTACTATATCTTGTTCGGCCATAAACATATCTTGCTATATTATTATATGTGACTTTGAGTTTATTTTTACTCATCGAATCACAGCTAGCAAAGAGTTCACTTCCATATAGTAACGTAGGTATGAGGTATGTTTTGGCAAGGAGCATGCGAATATTAAATGGTGTGAAGTATTGCGTTAGCCAAAGATTACGAAGCATAGCATGAGTTCGACCACAAACTGCATTAACATGGTTTAACCAGCTGAGATTCTTATTAAAAATTACTCCAAGGTTTTTAGCATTCTGTACAATTTCTATAGTCGTGTTATCAATCTGAATAAGTGGAAGTGATGTTATGGAGTTAACTTTGCCTATAACCAACGCTTTCGATTTCCTTGGATTGATACAGAGACCATTCGTCGACGCCCATTTAAATACATTGTTTAAGTCTTGGTTCAGTTTGGTAGCACAATCATCTATTTGAGACGGTAAGCAGCTAATGTATAGCTGTACATCATCTGCATACATCTGAACATTACAAAATTTCAGTCTTAACGGTAAATCGTTTGAGTAAACGGTATATAGTAGTGGACCAAGTATGGAGCCCTGTGGCACACCTCCAGACATTGAAAAACCATTCGATTTGTTACCACAATGGTGCACAAATTGAGTCCTATCGCGTAGGTACGACGATATTAACTTAACAGCGGTATCAGAAAAATGGCACATGTTTTTAAGTTTTTGAAGTAGGATGGCATGCTCAACAGTGTCAAACGCCTTTGAGTGATCAAGTAAAACTAATAAAGATATCATATTGTTATCCGCTTTTGATCGTAACTCTTCGGAAACATCGATAAGTGTAGAAATGCAACTATGATTCGGTCTGAAACCTGATTGCCTCTCGGATAGTATATTGTTGTTGTATAAGTATTCATGCATCTGTAGATAAATTAATTTCTCCAGAACTTTAGACAGGTATGGTAATATTGCGATAGGACGAAAGTTTTTATCTTGTTTAGGCACTGGTATAATCTTTGCACACTTCCACATAGCAGGAAAAGTAGAGGTAGTAATTATTGTATTCAATAGATGTATTATGTTTGAAATCACATACGGCAGAATCAATTTTAAAAATTTGGGATGAATTTCATCATTGCCCGTAGAATTAGATTTAATACTAAGAATACTTTTTAAAACTTCTGCCTGTGTAACGTTTCTAAATTCAAAATTGAGTCCAGAGATACTATTAGAAACACCAAATGCCGCAGATGAGTTGTAATATTCCAGGTTAGCAGTTGTTGTTGGTATGTTAGAAAATTGCACGCCAAGCTGATTAACATCAATTGTATTATTGGATTCAATGTTATTAGTAGCAATTCCCATAGAGCGAATATCTTTCCACTTATTTTTAGTAGAAACAACCGTTTGGAACTTTCCCGCATAAAAACTTGATTTTGCAGCTCTAATTTTTAAATTTACATCATTCCTACATGCTTTAAAAAAGTTGTAGAGGTCAGTAGTCTTTTATCTTTTCCACCTGTAATAAGCATTATTTCTGATGTTGATTAGGGTTCTAATTTCATGGTTAAACCAGGGTTTCCCATTAGTTATTTTCCTTACTTTCATTTTAACATATTTTTCAAACAAATACTGTATGTTATGATGTAAAAAAGTGACCTGATCATCCACAGACGGCATCAGAAATGTTTGGTCCCATGGTATCTCAGCTAATTCTACTTCTAATGCGGCATTATCAACGTTGTTAAAATCTCTAAACATTATCACTTGTTCCTTGGTTATTGACTGGAAATCATATGAAATGAAGAGGAGATCGTGTTTCGAGAAGACAGAAGCAGAAAGTTGGTCAAATAACAGCATCCTATTGGGGTTATCAACGAAACATAAATCAATTAAAGTGTTGGAGGTGGAAGAATAATGCGTCGGAATTAAGTTGTTTACCAAATGCATACCAATGGCTCTTAAATCATCAACCAATCCAGTTTCGAGTAGAATATTAGCATTGAAGTCTCCAATTAAAACAATATCTGTGAATTCAAGACTCAAAGATGATAATTTATTCAATAATGGATCTATATTTATTCTATTGTTTGGACGATATATTGCTCCCAGTAGAAGTTTTTGACCACTGCTAAAAAACTCTAGGAATAAATATTCTATTTTCCGTGAATTTGTTGCATTTTCCGTTGAAGTCGTTTCACTATTCCCATTTATTACATCTTCACATATTCGTCTACATGAAATAGATGATTTAACATATATTGCTACACCACCGGCATTTGACACCCTATCAGAACGAAAGAGTATTATTAGAAATTTAATCGAAGTCGGTACGTTATTTAGGTGAGGCATACAAAGCATAACAATAAGAGGTCGGAATCATGGGTAGCGCTGACGAAGTTGTAGTTGTTGTACTCGCTCCAAAACAAAAATTAACAGACATGCATGTTATATATGTACATATGTAGTTATAAACCATCGAATTAGCCGACTTATAGGTATCTCTTAAAGGGGGAGGGTTGTCACGCCCATTTTTGGTGGGATTGTCGATATCGACTCTACGAACTTACCCACCAAATTTTATTCGTCTACGATCAATATGTACCTAAATATTTTAACGATTTACCACGCCCTCTTAACATTTAGGGATATGAAAAATAGATGTTGTCCGATCCTCAGACCTACCCGATATACACACAAAATTTCACGAAAATCGGTCGATCCATTTCGACCACTAACACCGTGACACGAGAATTTTATATATTAGAATATTACCGTTTTAACTGTATTTGAACAGTAATTTTCCCAAATTTTGAACTTTTAATATTCAATCTATCTATCTATATATATAAAAATGAATGTATGTTTGTATGTACCTTATAGAATCGTAAACTATGCATTTTATCATGTTATGATCTTTAGCAAAGTTGTTGCGCATGAGTCGGGGAAGGTTTCTAGGTTGGTATGACCAATTTCCGACAGGTGGCGCCACTGAAAATTAATAAAAATCAATTAAATCGTAAACTGTGCATTCGATTATGTTATGATCTTTAGCAAAGTTGTTGCTCATGAGCCGACGAAGGCTTATAAGTTGGTATGACCAATTTCCGACAGGTGGCGCCACTGAGAATTACTATAAATGAATTAAATCGTAAACTGTGCATTCGATTATGTTATGATCTTTAGCAAAGTTGTTGCGCATGAGCCGACGAAGGCTTATAAGTTGGTATGCCCAATTTCCGACAGGTGGAGCCACTGAGAATTACTAAAAATGAATTAAATCGTAAACTGTACATTTGATTATGTTATGATCTTTACCAAAGTTGTTGCGCATGAGCCGACGAAGGCTTATAAGTTGGTATTACCAATTTCTGACAGCACTTCAATAAATGTTCATAATCGAAAACCTCTACATTTTTAAAGTCTTATGCAAAAAAAACTTACTGTGACCTTCAAGTGAACATTAGTTAACAACGACTTTTAGCTTAATAATCGATTATTAAAAAAGTATATGCAAAAACAGTATTTTAACTAATATCCATTTTAATGGTTTTTTTATTTGATGCTGGCAATACCATTATTTTATTCTGTTAATTTTTCCTTAATGTTGTGTATGAACGATTATTAGTTCATTTGGTATTCGTGTCTAATATTTTTTTTATGTTTTTATGCAAAATAATTGTTTTTATTAACGTAAAAATGGTGTTGTATTTGTTAATTTAATAAAAACAATTTACAAATAAAATAAAACAACCAATGTAATTAAAATATTATATTTTGCTTAAGGAAAGTATTCGAGTACCGGTTTCTTAAAATTTGTTTTGATAATTTAGACATCACAATAGTTTCATCATAATAGTTTCTTTTGAAATTCAAAATTAATATATTTGTATCAAAATATTTTCCAATTCTAATAAACTTACCAATTCTCCGGATTAAATTGAGCGTATCCATATTGTTTTTTGTGTTTTTAAATTTTTTTATTTATTTTTAAAAAATTAGAATATTTTTCACAAAATGTCAAAAATTGTGATAAAATTATGACATATGACTTTACTGTAGGTTTAAAGTACGGTTGAACCAAAGACTATATAATATAAAGATGTTCCACTCAGTACATTTTGGTTTAACACAAATTTTGTACAGCTTAATGATGCTGGGGACAAGTGGCAAGGGAAGGGAAAAAAATTTGCTCTTTTTCTCATTTTTTGCAAAGATAAATTTTTTGTAGATAACAAATAACGGGGGAGAGCGAAAGCACTTTTATTTTGCTCTCTTGCAAGATAAAGTATTTGATATTATTGTTGTTGTTATTCTTACTGTTTATGTTATTTTTTTTTTTAATAAAAGCTGTGGTTTATTTTCGTAATTTTTTAAAAAGATATTAATCTTTCCATTAAATGTGAAATTGAAAAATAGAAAGAAACAAGATGACTTCGTAGCTGAGTGTAGGGAAAATCACATTTGTTTTGTTTTTGTGAAAACGAAAATAAATTGATTCGCACCGAATTTATGATGCCCATTGTATGAAATTTATATGCCAAATTTTTAAAAACTTAGAAATCTTTTTTCTCTTGTAGTAGAAAATTAGGTTTACAAGTAATGTTAAAAATGAATAATATTTTACATTTTACTTATTTGTATTCTGCAAAAGAGAAAAGAAGTTCTTACTAAAATAAAAAATTCAAATTAACTTAGTTTTTGATAAAACTTTATTATTTAAAGTGTTATTAAGTTAATAGTGTAAAGTGATAATAATTTCATATTAATAAAAATTTAAAAAAATTTTAAATCATTAAAAATTAATTTAAATAACCTGTCCAAATGTAAAAACATTTTATCTTTATTTCTTTGTAAAAATTTCTATATTATAATAAATGCTTTTTAAATTTTTTGTTATTTATAAGAAATCAGCATTTCGGTGCGAGTCGATTAATTTTTATTTTGTACACCAATAAAACACATATTCTTTACCCTACATAAATATCATCTTTTATAAAATTCATTTTCTTGTTTACTACAAATATTATGTGGTTTAAAAAGTATTAAAAAGAAACAAAACACAAAAAGAACTTATGAGTAGACTACACATATGTATATGCATACAAACATATCACACACTCAGTTCAAAAGTGGCACAACTCAAAAATTAAAACTACAGGTATTAATACATAAACTCGAAAAATACAAATTTTGAGTTATGTCACTTACGAACTGGGTGTGCGATATGCATGTGTACGTCCGCTTGTTATAGCTTATGGTGTTTTCTTTTCTACCAAAAAATGTGCATTGTGCTTGTGCAAAATGCAATTTTGTGTTTGTTTCTTAAAAATGTTTGGCCCTCAAAAAGGGTGGTATGTTTTATTCTAAATAATTCGCACTTGCCAATGGTGGAGGGCATTGCATTTTATGCCCTCTATAAATCGAGAGTGCTGATAATGCCCTGTAAAGCAGATGACTTTTGTTTATTTATAGGGCTACCAGATGAAATTTAAAAAAAGCCGCATGGTATCTTTATCCAATTTTGAAGTTAATTTTTTCATTGTTTTGTGGAGTAACCTTAAGGAAACATTACATTATTAAAGATACATGGTCAGTAATTTAAAAAAATTGCATTCAGTGTTAGAACATTGTTAAAAATTTTTTTTTGGTTATAAAAAACAGCGCTCTAAAAATGAAGTCGACAATTTAGCTATCTGGCAACACCTTTCTCATATTTACATATTTTATTGAAAACAAATCAAAAAATACAACATATTTTTGAATCTAAAACCTTAACTTGTATAAATATAAAACATTTAATACGTACAAAACACTTTTTTAAATTAATTTTAAATATTATTATTTACATTGAACTGCTTTTGAACAAATTACCATTTCCTCATTCATTTTCTTAATAAGCGGTAAACACAGGGCATACCTTTTTTTAATATTTGTGTTATGTTCTTCTCAAATAAAAAATTACATTATAACAGGGTTGGTCAGCATTTTTTTTAATGCACCTTGTAAGAGGGTGACATTTTCTTTGTAGAAAAGAAAACACCATTATTCTCTTTTTCGCAAAATTCGTCTCCCTTTTTATCTTTCAGAGAGACTATAAATGAATTTCTCTTTTATATGGGATTTTTGATAAATCCCACGCAGATTTTTGCAATGGAAACACAATGTACGGCAGTGTGCTATCTTTATAATTATATAGTCTTTGGTTGAACCATTGTTAAATTTCATAGATTTAACAATGGTTTTCTACACGTGTGTTAAGCTAATTATCTTTTTTGCATATACTTTTATCGAATTTAGCTTAACAACGGTTAGTAAACCTGTTGTAAGTTTTTTTTGCATAAGACTGTTAAAGTTTCTGTCAATTTTTTTTTAAATGAATAAAATCAATAAAATGATTCAAATTTGTTTAAGTTGGAGGCGTAGCAACGCGCGCAGGGTACAGCTAGTTTTATATAAATATATATTGCATTTATTAATTTTTTACATTTACCTTTTTTTCTTTTTGTTGTTTTTTGTTTTATTTTTTGAGTTTTCACTTATTTTCCGTGTCACTTATTATTTACACATATACAAATATCTGTTGTCCTATTTTTCTTTCTGTTCTCTTGAATATATGTATATTTTTTCCTATATATATTTTGTAATTTTTATTTTAGGCACTTTATTTTAAGTAATATTTAAGTTCACTGTGTACATGCCGTATGAGGCTGCATCCCCTCCGGGTGACTTAATTGAACTACTGGTGGAGCATGCTAAGAGGAAAAGATGTCGTCTTGTCTTGGGTTGTGATGCCAATGCTCATCACACTCAATGGGGCAGTGCTGACATAAATACTAGGGGTGAGTCGATTTTGAATTTTATTATTCTTAATAGGCTCAACATTTGTAACGTCGGTAATACGCCAACGTTTAGAAACCGTGTTAGGGAGGCGGTAATTGACATTACGCTCTCTAACATGGAAAGGTCTATGATTAGAGACTGGAGGGTTTCAGAGGAGTGTTCCTTCTCTGATCACCAACTGATATCCTTCAGTATAAATCTATCTGGGGGCCTTAACAAGCCTTTTAGAAATCCAAGAAGAACCGACTGGATCAGATATGAGAGTGCTGTGGAGGGGGAACTTAGAGCCCTTCGGGGACGCTCCACTCCTGGCATCAATGATCGAGTTGGATCTTTGACGGATATTTTGTTGTCTTGTTATAGAGCTGCTTGTCCTCTCACTTACCCGGGTAAGAGGAGCCAGCCTGCCTGGTGGAATGCGGAACTCCAGAGACTCCGCTGTTGTACTAGGAGACTCTTTAATAAGGCTAAGAGGTCGGGCAAGGATGTTGACTGGTCTGCTTATAGATCCAGTTTTAATGATTACAAAGGGGCAATAAAGCGCTCAAAGAGAATCACCTGGATGAGTTTCTGCACGAGTATCGAGGATATTGCTGATGTGGCTCGTTTCCGTAGGACGCTGTCGAAGGACCCCAAAGTCCTTGGCTTCGTCCAAAAGAACGATGGCACACGGACATCCTCGAGAAAAGAAACCCTAGAGGTTCTGTTGAGCACTCATTTTCCCGATTGTGAGGATCCAGTAAGCTATCCATTGGGTGTAGCTGATCCCTTCTGTGATGTTGGCGTTTTGGAGGATATCATTACCAGGGATAAGGTTAAATGGGCTATTAATAGCTTTGAGCCGTTTAAATCGCCTGGTCCGGATGGTATCTTTCCGGCTTTGCTTCAGCATGCTGGTGATATATTACACGAATATCTGGTGGACGTGTATAGGGACTGTCTCCGGTGGTGTGATATACCTGATGGTTGGAAAGATGTGCTCGTGGTTTTTATACCAAAAGCTGGTAAACCCAGTCACATCGGCTCTAAGGATTATAGACCGATATCACTCTCATCCTTTCTCTTGAAAGCTTTGGAGAGACTTATCGATCTATATTTGAGGTCAAACATGGACCGGTCTTTGTTGAGTAGGTCGCAACATGCTTACATTAAGGGTAAGTCAGTTGAGAGTGCTCTTCATGATGTGACAGGTTTTGTTGAGGCGAATTTGGCTAGGGGTGAGTACACACTGTCGGCTTTCCTTGATATAGAGGGGGCCTTCAATAATGTTACCACTTCTTCTATTGAGAATTCACTAAGGGATATACATGCCCCAGATTTTCTGGTGCGGTTTATCGCCCACATGTTGGGTAACAGACTAATCCGATCGAATCTGGGTGGATGTTCTATCGTCAAGCGTGCGACCAGGGGTACACCACAGGGGGGTGTCCTATCCCCTCTATTGTGGCTCTTGGTCGCAAATGTTGGTCTGAGGCTCCTGGAAAGTAGGGGCTTTAGGGTTGTGGCATATGCCGACGATGTGGCTATTCTTGTGGGTGGAAAATTTTTGCCGACGCTGGGGGAACTGATGGAGTCTGCTCTTGGAATTTTATCCTCTTGGGCAACGAACTGTGGCCTGGGGATAAATCCAAATAAGACGGATCTCGTTCTGTTCTCGCGTAGGTACAAAATTGAAACCTTCAGGCTGCCAAGATTAGCTGGTAGGGAGCTGCCGTTGTCTTCTGAGGTCAAGTACTTTGGTGTTGTCCTGGACAGTAAGCTGAACTGGAAACGAAACACCGAGGAAAGAATGAAGAAGGGACTGAATGCTTTCTACCAGTGTAGGAACTCCATAGGTAAGAACTGGGGTCTTCCGCCTAGGGCCATTCGCTGGATATATCTGGCGATTGTTAGACCGGTTATTACTTATGGTTGTGTTGTCTGGTGGTGTGCCTTAGACAAGAGTTTTCAACGGAAAATCTTGGATAAGGTTCAGCGGATTGCCTCTTTGAGTATCACTGGAGTGAGGAAGAGTTGCCCTCAGGCTGCTCTTGATACTATGCTCTGTCTGACTCCGCTTGACTTATATGTCAAGAGGTGTGCAGCGCGTAGTGCCATACGCCTGAGGGAATCGGGTTGCTGGAAGCAGCGCTCGATAGGTCACTCCAGAGTTCTGAGTATCGTCTTTCCTGACGGAAGGTATGGACTTTCGGAAAAAGCCACTGATTACATTGTGCCCGAGGCTATATTCCTACCTGGTTTAAGGACACTTATACCGGATAGGGCACAATGGAATGGTGGGGTACTCCGGGGGCAGAGTGGTATACCCATTTTCACAGATGGGTCTAAGTTAGGTGGATGTACAGGTGCTGGGGTTTTCTGTAGGGAACTCGGTCTTGAACTCCACTTCAGGTTGAATGATGACTGCAGCGTTTTTCAGGCGGAGATTTTCGCAATACTGAAGGCTATTGAGGCCATAGCTGGTGGCCCATCTTCGGACTCGGAATCTTACATGATCTTCGTTGACAGTCAGGCTGCCCTTAAGGCCATTGCGTCGGTCTGGTGCAAATCACGACTGGTTCGCGAGTGCAAAGAGTCGTTGAGGTCTTTTGGACCGGACCGTATCCGTCTATGCTGGGTTCCGGGTCATAGCGGAATACTGGGCAATGAGACGGCGGATGCCCTCGCTAGGTTAGGTTCCCTTTCGGGGGGCGATTTAATAGATGGTCCTGAACCCCCAGTCTGCCACCTCTATGGCCTCATCGATGGATGGGTCAGGGAGGAAGAGCAGAGGCGTTGGAGGAACGGATCAGGTTGTTCTGTCTCTAGACGTCTATGGCCTGCTGTGGACAGTAAGAGAACAGATTGGCTGCTGGGCTTGGTTAAGGCCAGCGTAAGGTTGGTTGTCGGTTTTATCACAGGGCACTGCGAGATTAGGTCGCTGACGGGGATCTGGAACAGATCCCAGCCGGACTATTGCAGGGTATGTTGCGATGAGGAGGAGTTAGAGACTATCGAACACCTCCTCTGTAACTGCCCAGTCCTTGGTAGGTTGAGGTTGAGGACCCTTGGCAGGGCCTTCTTTGAGAGCTTGAGTTCTGTGTCGAGAGCCGACATCAAGGCTCTCCACAGATTCATTAGCAGTTTGAGCTGGTTGAGAGGTGCTAGGGCTTCATAAGTGTAGTCGCGCACTCAACCCTTGTTTTGTGTCTGTTTCTTTCTGTGTGATTCCCATCCTCCCCTTACCCTTATGCCCTCCTTTCATCCTATTCCCTCTATTTCCTTCCCTCTCCAAGGACGTTGTACAATGGGTCAATTTCGACCTCCGGGTATTGTACTTGTCTTAACGGACAAGTACACGTCCTCTAACCTAACCTAACCTAAGTTCACAATTTTTGTTTTTTGTTGTTTTTTTTTACAATTTTTTTATTTGTATATTTTAATTTTGAATTTTTTAGCCTCATTTTCTTTTTTACAGTAAACACTTTTTATTTATATTATTTATATTAATTTTAGGCTTTTTTTATATTACACTGTACTTACTTTTTCCTTATTATTATTCTTTTATTGTTTTGTTTTTGTTTTGCCTTTCTGTATTGTTTTTTAGTAATTTTTTTTCTTTTTTTAATTTTTACCGAATTGTTGGGTTTATATTTGCTTACTAATTAGATGTTTTTAGTGATATTGCTAACATACCTCATATTTTTATGTTTTACTCTGCTTTTTGTGACAGGATCCACTTATTCTCTCAGATTCCACTTTTTACGAGGTTAAGAGGGGGAACGTTCAATTTGAGTCTCTTGAGTTATAATAGGTTAGTGTGAGTGTGAGGGGATCATGAATTGCCATAAAATTAAAGAGCATGAAATTGTTCCATAGGTTGCGTGGGTTCGCGGGGAGAAGGACCATGAAATAACGTGTGTTATTTTTAAAAACAAATTCTCTTTAGAAGACTGGAATATAGGGATTAAGAAACAATTGGGCCAATCTTCTAAAGAAAATTTGTTATTATAACTCGAGCGTAATTATAATTGGGGTTAAAGACAAGAGAAAGAAATAAAGAAATATTAGTGTGTATTTCTTTTAAGGTTGTTACGTGTAACTTACCTTTTTTGAGATGTGTGTCCAAAGAAAGAGATCCTTTTACTTTCAAATGAATAGTGAATATTACAATTTTATTGGTACTTATTAGTATATCAATGCGGTTAAGAGTTGTGAAAGCAAGTGATTTTAATGTACAAATTTGATTTTAAGAAAATTCAGAAATTATCAAAGGATAAATTATAAAAAAAGATAAAAATAAAATTGGAATGTTGGAATGTTTTAATGTTAGTTAATGCATTCTAAACAGTAACTCTTTTCCAATAATTTCAATTCAAACTAATTCACAATATAATTCAACAACAATAATAGATATAGATCATAGGTAAATAGGATTAAATAAGTAATTTCAATTTCAAAATTCAGTTCAATTCATTTTCAAATTTTAATTAATAAGGGGAAATATAAATTAAGTACAAATTCTTATTTATACATGGTGCCGGCCTTGACGTTAGTCAACCGAGTTATCGGTGTTGGCACAAAGCACATGAGCTAGTGAACGTATAGCCTCCACGACTATTTTCGTATCGGGCGTTGTTGACAAATTTGATGTTGTTGCTAGTTTCGGTTGTTTGGACTTTTTGTTTGTTGATTTATCTTCTTCGGACTTCTAGGTTTTCTGGGCTGATTGGGTTTTGGATGTAAAAGCGTGTGATGGAATCGATCGCACTTCTTGCACGTATCCATTGATGTGCACCCTCTTAAATCGTGGCTCTTGGCAATGCAATTTACGCAATAACGATGCCTCTCGACTACGTCTTCCCTCTTCTTGACCATCATTCTGAGGAATTTTTTACAAAAGCGCAAGTAGTGAAAGTTTTCGCAAAGAACACATCGATATAGATGGTCATCTAAACGCTGTCTGCGTTGACCTAACCTTGAGCGGATAGTGGATCGGCTTCGGCTATTCCTAATGTTGGGAAAAATTATTTATTAGAATACATAGTTGTAGAAAAATGAAATATTTTGGAATAAGTTTTGCTGTGAAATGAGATAAGAGCAAAGTTTTATCAGACAGTATATACTAGAGGAATAGGAGAAGATATAAGAAATTGAGGATAATTTGAGAAAGGAAAAAAAACCGTCGTTAGTTATGAGTTTCGTCGACCATGAAGGGTAGAAGACATAATTTGACAATAGGACGGGTGATTATTCCAGATGCCGTACGCACAGCAGCAGTACGCGTATTTCCATCTGTACCTGGATACGTTTCCTCAATTCTTCCTAATCGCCATTCACAAGGTGGTTGTAAATCGTCCATCACTGCGACGAGATCTCCGACTTTTACATTGGGAACTGGACTTTTCCACTTATAACGCTAGTGTAATGACCTGAGGTAATCTCCTTTCCACCTGATAGAGAATTTATTTATATATTATTTATTTATTTTCTATCATAGGAACATAAGTGAAATTATTTACAGTGTTTTGAGTTTCTATCTTAAGGATATTTTAACAAATTATCACATTTTGATTATTACTAAATACTTATTAAAATTATCTATTTAATAGGAAAAATATAGTAAAAAACCTAAAATTTAATATCACATAAGAAAATTGAGAAGCTCTAAGAAAACATCTAATGAATGCTATACATAATAGTATAGCTGAAATTAGAAGTTATCAAATCAAACCTCTCAGATGGGCGTAGTTTGACCTTCTGCATTGTTCTCTAAATGACAGCGCCAAGTCAGTTATAAAGTTTTCAATCATCTGGATGTTAGCCTTTGAATGCAGTTCAACAGTAGGAAATCTTGAAGGCAGATTGTAAATTATTTTAAAATTCTTATTCTGTATTACTTGTAACTTTCTCAGGTGTGACCTGGCACAATCATACCAGATTTGGCAGCCATACGTAAGAATTGGCCTTATACACATTTTGAATAAAAGTAATTTATTTTTAAAATTCAATTTTGACTTCTTATTCAGAAGAGGATATAAAGATCGCCCGCACCTGATTGCTTTAAGACATGTATTCTCTAGGTGCTCTTTAAAATTTAGTTTTTTGTCCAATGTAATACCTAGATATTTTACGGATTTCGCGAACTCTATTTCATTGCCTTGTATCCTAAGTTTCCTACAAGGAATTCTCTTAGGTGACTTGTTGTAAGGAAACAAAATGGCCTGAGACTTTTCTTCATTGATTTTCATTTTCCATTTAGAAAAATATTTTGCGGCTGATAAGAGTGTTCTGAATTTTCTTCAGAATTGAGTTAGAAACCTTTCCGTGACAGATTATAGCACTGTCATCCGCATAAAAGGCCACATCATTTCCTCTGACAATTTTGAAGTCGGAAATGTAGAGGGAATACAGCAATGGTGATAAAATCGAGCCCTGGGGAACACCAGCTGGAATGTCACGCATTGTGGATTGACTTCCGTCAACATCAAACAACAAAGTTTCTGTCCCCAAGGAAACTTTTCACTAATTTAATTAGGTATAATGAAATATTCATTTTGTGAAGCTTGAAAATAAGGCCTTTATGCCAGATAGAGTCAAAAGTTTTCTCCACGTCAAGGAAAAGAATACCAGTAGAGTACCTTCGCTTTTTATTCGATCTAATCATGTTGACCACTCTCTTAATCTGGTGAATAGTGGAGTGTTCTGCTCTGAAACCAAACTGATAGGGATGAATTAGGTTGTTGTTTTCTACAAACATTTTGAGTCGATGATGAACAATTTTCTCAAATAATTTGCCTAAGGAGCTTAATAGACCAATTGGGCGATAATTGGATGGAAGTCTTTCATCCTTTCCTTTCTTTGGGAGTGGGATAACTTTTGCTAGTTTAAAAGCGCTTGGGAAGTATGAATTAGTGATACAGAAATTGTAAATTCTTAGTAAGTAATTTAAAGCAGAATGAGGAATATTCTTTAACAAGATATTGTTAATTTGATCTATACCAGACGCTTTGGAGCTCCTAAGGCAAGAAATGAAGAATTTTATTTCGCCCAAAGACGTCAAAGAATGGACGTCGGTGAACGACGAAGTGTCTCTTTCTAACAGATTGAAAATAAAGTTAGCTTTATTATCCATTGAGCTGTGGGAACCCGCAGTAGTTAAAGGGGCTTTTTCAAATTGATCGGCAATGCTGTCGGCCTTTTCTTTATTAGAACAAATCCCTTTATCATTAACTACTAAATTTCTTATAGGCTTATTCCTTCCTTTAATTCTCTTTTCAGAATTTTCTGCTACCGCTAGGAATTGTGAACAAAAATTTTGACCACTGGGCGTTTCTTTCGTTGTCAATATTGATGGAAATTAGTTTATTCAGCTCCCTTAGAATTGCACCTAAGGTTATTCTAGAATTTGGATCAGTACAACGTTGAAATTTTCGCTTGTACTTGTTTCTTGTTGATATTAAATATTTACAGATTTCATTTAATTTGAAGTTATGAACTTTTCTATTTTTGATGGGAATTGAGTCGAAACATGAAGCTCTAACGAGATCAGTAAATTCTTTTATAGAATCCTCAATATTAAAAGAAGATATGTTTTCATTGAGGATTACGGAGGAAGTAATTTTAGAGTTTAATGAGATTTTGAATCTATTCCAATTAGCATTATGGAAGTCTAGAAAAGATTTTTCTATATGATGAATATCCTCATTAATAGAAAATAATATTGGAACATGATCCGAATATAAACTATGCGGACAGGTCACTAAATCGCTGAATTGTAGTGTGGAATTAGATAGCAGACGGTCAATCGTCGATGCCTGTCTGAAGGTGAGATTTTGAGGAATTCTAGTGGGGTTAGGTGGATAATATATATAATAATTATTACTATTTTGATGATTAAATAGAAGATTTCCAGCAGTATCGGATTTAGAGCAATTCCAACTGAGGTGATGTGCGTTTAGATCCCCTAGGATGAAGAAGTCGCCATCTGTAGATGTCATCAAATCGAGATCGCGGATGAAGTCAGGAGTGTAACGAGGACAATAAGCTGATATGAATTTGACTTTAGAATTAAGAAACTCCACAGACACGCATACGTTTTCTATCAGTTTCGTTGGAAATGACGAATCGACGTTGTGTTTCAATGTTGATTTAATAACTATTGCAACTCCTCCTCCATGAGAAATTCTTTCTTTTCTATACACTTTGTACCCTAACATCTTAAAGCTGTGATTTGATTTTAGAAATGTTTCGTTCAATAGAAGAATATCGATAGAGTTTTCTTTTATAAAATTATAAAGTTCCACAGATTTAGAGAATGTAGTAATGCCTTGACAATTCCAGTGCATTACTTTAAGACTATTTTGAACTTGATTAAATTGCATATTTTAGCATAGACATGATAACATTGAGTTGCTCCATTTTCGTTCTACAATTGCGAAGATCAGAGATGGCTCTTGTAAAAATTTTGAATAATTCATCGATACCGAAAAGTTCAGCTGTTGAAGAACATTTTTGAGCAGGAGTTTCAAGTATACTGGCATAGGAGTTATTCAGGACGGTGGAATTAGTCACGTTTGGAACAAATGAAGATCTATTTAGATGGCGAAAATCAGGTGCGGATGCATCGAAGACACCGGGCAGAGGACCGTTTTTAGTATGTGATTTGTTCATTAGATGTTCGCGAATTGTTAAATATTCTTTGCGGCTGGGGCAACGTGGGTCGTCAGCTCTATGATTATTGTTCTTTAAATTTTTTTTAATGCAATTGAAGCATTTGTTGACGTGGGGGCTGCCTTCAGGTACTTTGTTAACCTGGCAGTTGGCTACGTCATGATCACCACCGCAAGCAATGCATGCACTTTTGCGATAACAATTTTTAGCTCCATGGCCGTACATGGCACACTTTGTACATTGCGTCGGCCCTCTGTTTCTTTTTTGAGGATTTCTCCAATAGACTATAATTTGGCACAAACGTCTAATTTTTAAGACTTGAGATTTTGAAATTATCGTGCGATCAAACTCAACCATATAAATAGCATCATCTACAGAGGAGCGAGCTGTAATTATTTCTTTAATATTGACAACATTGATGTTGTATGAATTTTTTAATTCTTCTTTAATATCATTAGGATTAATGGTGTTTTCTTTTCTACAATGAAAATGTCACCCTCTTACAAGGTACATTAAAAAAATTTTTGACCAACCCTGTTGTAATGTCATTTTTTATTTGAGAAGAACATAACACAAATATTAAAAAAGGGATGCCCTGTGTTTACCACTTATGAAGAAAATGAATGAGGAAATGCCAATTTGTTCAAAGGTGTTGCCAGATCGCAAATTTTTCGACTTCATTTTTTGTACGCTTTTTTATAACAAAAAAAAAATATATTTTAACACTGTTCTAGCATTAAATGCAATTTTTTATATTACTGACCATGTAGCTTTAATAATGCAATATTTCCTTAAGATTACTCCACAAAACAACGAAAAAATTAACTTCAAATTGGATAACAATACCAGGCGACTTTTTCTAAATTTCATCTGGTAGCCCTATAAATAAACAAAAGTCATCTGCACTCTCGATTTATACAGGGCATAAAATGTAATGCCCTCCACCATTGGCAAGTCCGAATTATTTAGAATAAAACATATCACCCTTTTAGAGGGCGAAACATTTTTAAGAAACAAACGCAAAATTGCACTTTGCGTTAATAAAATGCACATTTTTTGGTAGAAAAGAAAACACCATAAGTTGTGGTAGGCCGTAGAGGACCAACTTAAATATTATCGTATTTTTGCACTCATGAGTGTAGAAGGTATAGCCTAAAGCAATAAGCTTTTTCTTTGCTTGTTCGAAGAGCGCTATTGATGGCGAGATAATTTTAGTACCTATGGACATTCTCTTAAATTCACTTTTTGATACATATTGGGCGGTATCTCAGCCATAACTTGACGAATGTTGGTTTTTAAGTGCTCAAGAGTTGAAGGTTTATCTGCATAAACACGGTCTTTCGCGTAGCCCCACAAAAAAGTTAAATGTATTTAAATTTGTTTACATTAAAAAAATATTTTTATTGAACTTCTTCCTAAGAATACGAAATCATAATAACGCGCGACTTAAATTTAATAAAACTTCAGTTTTATTTTTTTTATTTTTAACGTGTTTTTTATTTTAGTTGTTACTCTTATGAGTACCAACTTTATTAAATTGAATCTTAAGACTAACTTCTTAAAAATATTCTACTTATAACTAGAGCTAAACAACGAAAACTGAAATGAAAAACAAAACAACAAAAATGAAAAATGAAAAACAAATGTGTAATTTAAACATATTGTTACGTTTTTACCTTTTTAAAAACGTTTAAATACGAGTTCGTTAATTGCAAACCAAGTAAAAACAAATATGTGTTTTATTTTTAATTAAACTCTCTTTATTTATCACACTACTTTTGTGTCACTGTCCACACTTAACTGATACAACAATAATTGCTTGCTTCACACACAACTATTGCTCGCAACCAATATCTTCAAACACGACTATTTAGTTCACACGCTACTTCACTCAAGACTGACTCAATTACAACTGACTGGTTGCCTGGTTTGTCTTGCCCTTTTATAGTCCAACACGAACAGTACATCGAACGTTCTTGAAGAAGAAGGTTCGCGGTCTCGCTTACTGGAAAATCCTATAGCGACTGCATTGTTGTTTGTGTACTTTGTTCGCATTGGTTGTTGTTGCGTTCGCTTACTTGTATATCCCCTTCTCTTTCATACCGATGTTGATGCTTTGCTTGTAACATGTTCGTTGTAGTTGTTGGTGTAGCTATTATTAATCATCATGTTTATTGTATTTGTGTCGTGTGTATGTGTAGCTGATAGCTTTTGTTTATCGTTTTTATTGTTAAACGATATTAGGTCGTTTCGATTGTTTTTGCGTAACACTGCCGCCCACTTAAGCCTGTTCGTCCCGAATAGGCTCATTATCTCTTTTACCATATTTCGCCAATCGCTCTATGTGCACGACCTTCATTTTTGTTCGGGGGCTGTTAGCTTTTTGTATCCTGTACACGACATCGTTTAACCTCTTAATTATTTTATAAGGTCCTTCCCAGCTGGTTTGTAGCTTGGGGGATAATCCCTTCTTCCGCTTTGGGTTGAGTAGTAGAACCAGTTGTCCCTCATGGAAGCCCTCCGTGTTTGCTGCACGATCATACCTGGCTTTCATTCTATCGCTGACCATTTTTATTCGGGTGCGCACAAATTGATGAAGTTCATTTAGGCTTTCTTCTTTCTAGCGGCATCCCTCTCTGTGGCGGGCTTAACTCCAAACTCCAAGTCACAGGGCAGTTTTATTTCAGTCCCAAAAATTACCTTGGCGGGTGATCTAGATGTTGAATCATGGACTGCAGATCGGTACGCCAGTAGAAACCTCGGAATGTGTTCGTCCCAGTCCTTCTGCTGCTCGCTCACTACTTTCCGCAAGTACTCCTCCAGGGTTAGGTTAAATCGCTCTACCATTCCGTCTGACTGTGGATGAAGCGGCGTTGTTCGAGTCTTTTTAATTCCGTATACCTCACACATTTCTCTGAATACTGCTGACTCGAAATTTCTGCCTTGATCGGAATGCAGTTCCATTAGAACCCCGTAGCGGCATACCCAGTTGTTCACAAAAACATTTACGATTGTGCTCGCCTCTTGATTGGGTATGGCATACTTCCGGCCATTTGCTGAAGTAGTCCATCACCACGAGAACATATCGGTTTCCGGCGTTGCTAACTGGAAAAGGGCCTGCGACGTCCATTGCTATCCGTTCAAAAGGTGCGCCCGAGTTATATTGTTGCAGCTGACCTCGACTTCTTCTTAGGTTAGGTTAGGTTAGAGGACGTGTACTTGTCAACTGTGACAAGTACAGTACCCGGAGGTCGAACTGACCCATTGTACAACGTCCTAGCTTCTCACACCACTCGTGTTGTGTGCGTTTATTTTATACATGAGCGGCGGGACCTACAGTTTAAAGTCGACTCCGAACGACAGATTTTTTTGGAAAGCTTTTCATGGCAATTTTTACTCTCAGAGTTTTTTTTGCCAGAAATCTGCTGAGAGGAAGTCGCCGAAGAAATATTTTCATATTTTCGTTTTGATGTCTGACCTGGGATTCGAACTCGGGCCTTTCGTCTAATAAGCCAGCACACTACCTACTAGACCACGGCGACTTCAACTTCGACTTCTTCTTACTGGACCTTTAGCTGCAATACACTGGGTACAGTTTGCTATCCAGTCCGCGACTGCTTGCTGACATCCAACCCAATAAAAACGTTGTCTTTGTCACTCCCAGATGTCCGCCGCTGACTCCATTATGGAACTCCTTTAACACTTCTTTCATTTTGGAGGAAGGCACCACCAATAGGTTGGATGAGGTTTTGCCATCACAGCTTTCCCAAAGTCGATATAGGCACCCATTTATGATCTTTAAGCTGTCCCATAGTGCCCAATATGCTTTTGTAAGAGGACCTTCTGCGGATATCTCATTTCTTGTAGGTCGTTTGTCCTCCTCCTTCGCTGCTATGATCTTCGCCAATATTGGGTCACTCCTTTGTGCTTGGGACCAGTCTTCGTTGGCTTCAATCCGCGTTAGCCGGATATCGATGATGGATTCCTTTTTCTCAGCTTTCACGCAATGTTTACACTCCAAATTACAAGGTCGGCGTGAAAGAGCATCAGCATTCCCATGTTTGATGCCTCTTCGGTGTTCAATGCTGAAGTCGTAAGTCTGGAGGCGCTCAATCCAACGTGCTAACTGTCCTTCAGGGTTCTTGAATTGCAGCAGCCATCTCAGTGCCGAATGATCAGTCCTTAGCAGAATATGTTGGCCATACAGGTACTTATGGTAATGTTTGATGCACTCCAGCACTGCAAGTAGCTCACGTCGAGTCACACAATAATTCCTTTCAGGCTTTGACAGTGTCCGACTGCCTACGACTTTCTCTGTGCCATTGATCACTTGGGAAAGTACACCACCAATAAATATCACTGTCTAAGATGAATTTTTCTCCTGGGACTGGATACGCCAAAACTGGTGCAGCACACAATAGATCTTTTAGAGTCTGGAACGCCTTTTCTTGTGACTCACCCCATTGATACACTTTTGATTTCTTGGTGAGCTCATGCAAGCATGCAGTCACGATAGCAAAGTTAGGCACAAAGCGTCTGTAGTATGTGCATAGTCCCAAAAAGCTGCGTAGTTCATGAAGATTCTGGGGACGAGGCCAGTCCTTTACTGCTAGTATTTTATCTTCATCCGTAGAAATTCCATCTGCTGTAACAAGATGTCCCAAATATTTCACCTGTTTTTGGAACAATACACATTTCTTTACGCTTAATTTTAGTCCAGCCGTTGTTATTCGCTGCAGAACTTCTCCCAGGTTTTTGAGGTGTTCGTCGAAAGTTCTGCCCATCACTATTATGTCGTCGAGTACACGTTCTATAAGCCGCTCGAATGTGGCCGGAGCATTACAGAGTCCAAATGGCATAACTTGAAACTGCCATAAGCCGCCGTTCGCACTGAATGCAGTTTTCTCTTTGTCCTTGTCTGCAATCTCCACCTGCCAATATCCGCTTTGTAGATCCAATGTGGAGAACCACTTCGTTCCGGCTAGCGTGGCGAGTGTGTCGTCAATTCTCGGTAGCGGGCAACTGTCCTTTTTGGTGACATCATTCAGCTTCCTGTAGTCTACACAGAATCTCGTACTGCCATCTTTCTTTTTGACTAAGACTACAGGTGAGCTCCACGGACCCGATGATGGTTCGATTACACCGCTCTTCCTCATTTCGTCGACTAACTCCTTAACCTCATTACGCTTCGCCAGCGGTATGCTTCTGGGTGCCTGTTTTATCGGTCTCGCTTCGCCAGTTTCAATTTCATGTTTGACCATGTTTTAACAAGTCCGTCTGAATTTCTGCTGGTTCAACAACCCACAAGCGGTTCTCCTCACAATCTCCCTCCATACGCTCCCATATCAATGATTCACTCTGAGGTGGTAATTTGAGTGGTTCGACTGCAACTATCCTTCTGGCGTGCATTTGATGCTTATATCCGACGTTAAGAGGTATCTCCACATTTCGCCAACTCAGTATCTGTTGCCCCATATTCAAATTGATACCATGAGCTATCATAAAATCGGCACCAATGATAACCTCATCCACAATATCGGCTACTATAAAGACGTGGCTTACGCTGATGTTGGCTATCGTCACCTTCGCCTCTGTTTTTCCGTGGACGGTGGCAGACTCTCCAGAAGCTGTCCGAAGTCTTACATTGCTAAGTGCCTCACACTTCCCCTTCACGACATCTGGTCTGATGATAGACTGCGTAGCACCGGTGTCTATAGTGAAGGTGTGTTGTCTGCCATTTATATACCCGCATGCCATAAGATTGTTGTTGTTCTGTTGCATCACTGATATTGAGATTGTGGGGCCCTCGCTTGTGGGAGCCAGCACTTGCCCCTCAGTGCTAGCTCGTTTTAGTTTAACGGGGACTCTTGTGAAGGTGGTTGGTAGTTCGCCCGTTTCTTATCCCTTGATGGTGAAGCAGATCTTGATATTTTGCGTGGCGCTTTGCAGTTTCTTTGGTAATGACCACCCTTTCCACAGTTGAAGCATTTAGGTTTAGTCTTTTGTCCACTCTCTTCCAAAACTTGCTTCAACATCTCTTTAAATTTATTAAAACTGCATTCTTCCTCCTCCACCACTTCCATTTTTCGCACTTTGCTAACTGGTGGTCTTGAAATTGTGCGAGCGGCCTCTTGGGCTAGTGCGAAGGTCACGGTCTCTGCAAAGGTTGTCTTCCTCGTAGAACATACCGCTAGTTTAATGTCAGGGTCGCGTATACCATTGACAAACGCCTCGGTGTTAATGTTGTCTATCAACGGGTGGTTTTCTCCGGCGTATGTAAGCTGCACCAACCTCTCAACTTCCATTGCAAAGGCCTGTAATGACTCGTTTGGATTTTGCGCCCGGCATCTCAACTCCATGCGGTACAGCTCCCGCTTGTGCTCATGGCCGAATTTCCGCTGTAAGGCCACCATTAAGTCGTTATAGTTGTTTCTACTGCTGGCTGGCATGGTCTCTAGTATCTCGGCTGCTACACCTTTTAACTCCAAAATTAGTTCCAAGGCCTTCTCTCCATCGTCCCAGCCGTTTCTGCTGGCTACTGTCTCAAATTGGAATTTGAAGACGGATAGGGGTGAGCTTCCATCAAAGCAAGGTGTCCTTATCCTGCTGGTACTTTTAGATACGGCTCTCACTGGTTCCGGTCGCTGGCTCTGGGGGTTGTTGATTTTTTCCTCCATCATTACGAGTTTTCCGTCAAAATTCTCTTCCAAATCGGACACCTTTACCTCGACACTGGTAATTCTTTTGCTGAATGACTCACGTATTTCGTGCAGCTTCTCTGTCGTTGCTTCAAATAGCTTTTGGTTTGCTGCTTGCATTTTTTCCATCATTCGTGCACTATCTTTTCGCGACTCAGCCAGAAGTTTCTGATTTTCTTGTACATCTGCCAGAAGTTTCTGATTTTCGGCTCTAGAAGCTTCTTGTACCTCAGCAAATAGATTTTTGTTCGTTTCTTGCATTTTCTGATTTTCGACTCTAGAAGCTTCAAAAAGCTTTTGGTTTTCTTCTTGCATTTTGCGATTTTCGGCTCTAGAAGCTTCTTGTGCATCAGCAAATAGCTTCTGGTTTACTACTTGCATTTTCTCCATCATCGCGGCTAGCAACGAATTTATGTCCACACTGCTAGTGGTTGCAGAGGCCTGTGACTCTCGTTCCTCTTCATCCTCGAACTCGTAAGATTCGATGTCGATGCCCTGAAGCTGCAGTTGTTCCCTTAATCGTCTTTGCAGTTCATTCTTCGTACCTGTTGTTGGCAGCTCTACTTTACCCAACTCTCGTTTAAGCCGATTCACTCTTAGTTCGGAGAGTTTCATTTTATTTATTTAGTTTTACTTTTGGATTTTGCAATCCCACTTCTGACACCAATTGTTACGTTTTTACCTTTTTAAAAACGTTTAAATATGAGTTCGTTAATTGCAAACCAAGTAAAAACAAATATGTGTTTTATTTTTAATTAAACTCCCTTTATTTATCACACTACTTTTGTGTCACTGTTCACACTTAACTGATACAACAATAATTGCTTGCTTCACACACAACTATTGCTCGCAACCGATATCTTCAAACACGACTATTTAGTTCACACGCTACTTCACTCAAGACTGACTCAATTACAACTGACTGGTTGCCTGGTTTGTCTTGCCCTTTTATAGTCCAACACGAACAGTACATCGAACGTTCTTGAAGAAGAAGGTTCGCGTTCTCGCTTACTGGAAAATTCTATAGTGACTGCATTGTTGTTTGTGTACTTTGTTCTCATTGGTTGTTGTTGCGTTCGCTTACTTGTATATCCCCTTCTCTTTCATACCGATGTTGATGCTTTGCTTATAACATGTTCGTTGTAGTTGTTGGTGTAGCTATTATTAATCATCATGTTCATTGTATTTGTGTCGTGTGTATGTGTAGCTGATAGCTTTTGTTTATCGTTTTTATTGTTAAACGATATTAGGTCGTTTCGATTGTTTTTGCGTAACAATATTGAGTTCCCTATATTTTACCAGCCAATACTAATAGTTTAGGGAATGGGAATGTAACTCCTCCACCCTTTGTACGAAATAGTCCTGGATTCCGCATTAGAGTATGGCCGACTTCCTAAACGCAAGTTGCAATGCATATTTACAATGCATACACTTCGTAAACGCATTTGTAAAGTAATTGGGAACGTCTAATGTTACTAATCGTTTGGCAACGCATTTTAATGAGTATCAGCAGTCAAAATCGCGCATCATTTTTATTTTGTATGCAAACCACAGGTATATAATGCAAACACTTGAAGTGCAATGGCTGAGTAAGTATTTTCTTTTCTATATTTAATAAATTATTTATAATTGATAGATTCTATACACATAATTAAATATTTTATATTATTTAACAAATCAATGTTTTTTGAAGATGTAGTGTGAGATAATTCCTCAGCATTTGCCAACAATATTGGTAAATAATTTTGTGTTACCTCCATTTTACTATAAACAAAATTTCAATTTAATAACATATGTTTTATGGATGAGTTGCATAGCGACGTTCCTAAATGCCGATAAAATGCAAAAAAATGTATACAATGCAAGGTTGCATTTAAGGTATGTTTTGCATTGCATACGCATTTTTTAAAATTATGAATTGCAACTTGCGTTTAGGAAGTCGGCCTATGTTTTATATTTTAACTTTCGACATAAAAATTTTTTTTATTAAAAAATAATAAGATAAAAAATTAATACAAATATTTTAAATTATAAAGAACATAGTTATAATAATAAAAAATTTTAAGTTTTTTTTTTAAATTTTAACATTCAAGATTAGTGTATGTTGTTGTTGTTTTTTTCTTTGTTTATTTATAATATTTATAGTTCTAAATTATGTGGCTGTACTGGTTTGTACTTTTTCATTATTGTATCAATAGTACTATCAGCAGTTTGTTTATTTCTTTGTTGTTCAATCTTTATTTTAATATTATTTCGTTTCACTATAAAAAGCAAAACGACAAAAATCACAATGACAATAATAAAGAGTGTTATATTCAAACCATAAGAAACATTTTTATGAAATTTGAGTTCTTCAATTTTTTAACATTTCCAAAGTTATCTACAACGATATTATTATATTTTGGTCTTACATCTGATTTGTTATACAAAAGAGATTTTGGTAAAAATATTTTTCTTGAATTAAAATTCGAAAATTTTTGCGAAGTGTTATACTGCAATTATTAAACGTTATAAAGAAATTTCCAGTTAAATCGAACTTTTTATCGTCACAAGTTTGTTTAATTGATTCAGAAAAAGCATTTTTTAAAACTATTGTTTCGTCATCAAGATCTAATATATGTATGTAGATGTAACATTATTAAAAATTAAATTACAGGTATTATGAAAATACAATGTTTACTCATTTTTAATTTTTTAAAATTAATTTTTTAATTTTAAAATTTTTTTTTAAAGGCAAATTCGTCTACTGATTCTATATCAAGGTTATCTTTGGTATGATGATGGAATTGGTATGATAAGTTTAAGATCCGTTTTAACATAACTGTCCGGTATCTGTAAATTTAAAAGGTCGTTTAATATTGTCGGTGTGAACATTTTCTAAAGGCTTCTTAACAAACCCCGGTTCTTCTTTATGCCTTAAGCTTTTATAATTTTTTACAAATCCTTCTTTCCTATATATATATATATATATATATATTATATTCCTACTTGATCGAGGAAGTTTGTTGTAAGATACCCTTTTGTTCTTTTAGAAGAACGCCGTTTGATTTTAAATTAATGTTGTTTATTCAGAATTCAGTTTACAATTAAAAACGAAAAAGAGAAAGATGTATAACATGGCCTTTTTGTGAAAGAACGGCGCCAATGGCGAAATTGCTTGCATCGGTGGTTATTTTCCATTTTTTGGAGAAGATTGGATATCTAAGGATTGGTGCATTGGTGACAATTTCTTTTAATTTTTCAAAGGCTAAAATGTAATTAGGGTCATTTGTATTAATTTTTTCGTTTTTTATAAGTGCTTTTGTCAGGGGATTTGCGATTTTCACATAATTCTTAATGAACTTTATGTAGAATCCTGTCATTCCCAGAAGAGATTTAATTTCTTTTCTCGTTTTTGGAAGTTGCAAATTCTGAATTATTTTCATTTTATAAGGGTTTGTCTTAACGCCTTTATTGGTAAGTAAGTGACCTAAAAATGGCGTCTCTTTCTTCAAAAGTTCCCAATAGTCGATGACGATTCTCCATTTTTGTACTCCAGAATTATATTGTTTCTTCGGTACGACCCATAATGGGCTATTATAAGGAGAATTACTTTCTCTTATAATATTTTGTTTAAGCATGCCTTTTATTTGTCTTTGGATTTCACTCGTGAATTTGTGGACACCGATAAATTTTTGAATACAAGGGTTTATCTGTAGTAGTAATTATTTCATGACAGATTTCAGTTGTTGCGGATAAAGTATCTCCTTCAACAAAAAACAAATCTTTAAATTCATTTAGTAAGCCTTTAATGGATTCAAGTTCCTTTTTGCTTAAATCATTTTGTACAAATAAGAATTTGTACTTAATTTATATTTCCCCTTATTAATTAAAATTTGAAAATGAATTGAACTGAATTTTGAAATTGAAATTACTTATTTAATCCTATTTACCTATTATCTATATCTATTATTGTTGTTGAATTATATTGTGAATTAGTTTGAATTGAATTTATTGGAAAAGAGTTACTGTTTAGAATGCATTAACTAAAACTAAAACATTTCAACATTCCAATTTTATCTTTATCTTTTTTTATAATTCATCCTTTTGAAAAATGTATTGGTTATTTGGTCAAGCTTAAGCTTAGAAAACAAGATTCTGCTATATAAAGCAATACTAAAACCTGTGTGGACTTATGGTATTTAACTCTGGGGAACTACAAGTAATTCCAATTTGGAGATATTACAGAGATACCAGTCTAAAACTCTCAGACTACTAACAAATGCGCCATGGTTTATTACCAACAAAATTATACATAGAGATCTTAGAATTTTAATGGTAAAAGATGAGATTCATAACTTTAGCGAAAGGTACTTGAATAGACTAAGTAATCATTCAAATGTGTTAGCAATAAATCTGTTAGATGATAGTAATGAAATCAAAAGACTCAAAAGACTACATGTCCTTGATCTACCCTTCAGAAAATAAAAAAAAAAAAATATTTAATTTCTAAGATTATTTGATTTTATAATACCATATAGCATATTGTATTAAAATTAAAAAAGTAAAATCTCTTTGTATTTACTCTTTTCTTTTGAGTTTTAGCAACTCAATATATGTTATATTTAAGTTATGAAATTTGCTCATTATTTTAAATTTGTAAAATAGATTGCAAATAAAATAAACTAAAAAAAAAATTAAATTAATATTCAATCGTTTCTCTTGGTTTAAGATTTCTCTTATGAAATCAACCCTTAAAATTGAAACGATTTCAAAATAAGGGGCGATTTTTTAAGAGCTATAGGAAAATTTTTCAAAAAAAAAAAAACACATAAAATTCAGAAAAATGCATGAAATCTTTATTTGAATCGATAGTACGGTCAATATAATTTAATGTTTGAAGATTATTTCATGCAAATGTTGACCGCGACTGCGCTTCAAATGGTCCATCCGCTTAGTCCAATTTTGGCATACTCTTTCCAACATTTCGGCCGGTATCTCAAGAATAAATGCTTCAATGTTTTCTTCCAATGCGTCAATTGAAGTGGGCTTATCTGTATAGACATGAGCTTTAACATAGCTCCACAAAAAATAGTCTAAAGGCGTTAAATCGCACGATCTAGGCGGCCAATTGACCGGTCCCGAACGTGAAATAAAATGTTCACCGAACTCGCCTATCAATAAGTCCATTGTTACGCGTGCTGTGTGGCATGTGGCACCGTCTTGTTGAAACCACATGTCATGCAAGTCAAGCTCTTGCATTTTGGGCAAAAAAAAGTTGGATATCATCTCACGGTAGCGCTCACCATTCACAGTTACGTTACAATTCGAGCATCTTTGAAGAAATACGGTCCAATGATGTCAAGTTCAATTATTTGCAAGCGTTGTTCGTTTGTAAGACGATTCATGGTTAAATTATAGACCAAACTGAAGATGTTTGACAGTGAAACAAAACACGAAACGCGCGTGAGCTGTTTAAACCAGTGTTGCCAAAAAGATAATAGCTAAAAAATCACCCTTTACACTACATTCTCTCAACAAAAGCAATTGATCTTTACACAGAAAAAATTTAATTAATTTTATAGTTGAAAATTAATTTTCGAAATTAATAGAAATTATATAGGATTAAATAGAAAAAAATAAAATTAATAAAATAAAATAAATTACTTGGAACATAAAAATAAATTTACATATGGGCAATTTCGTGTCAAGTGACCCAATTTTTAAAACCGATGTCTTCCGATTTGCACCAAGGTTAGTACTATTGGATAGTAGGCCAGACACAAATTTTCAGCTCTAACAGTCAAGAACTGCCGGAGTTAGAGGGGGTCAAAGTTGGACATTTTGGTCATAAAGGGTTTTTTAAAGTGTGTGTAACTTTTCACCTATTGGTCCTAGCAAAAATTTTCCAAAGGATATTAGATAGCTATTTCTTCAATCTTTCCAAAAATAATTTTTTTAATTTTTTAAAATTTTTTTAAAATTTATTTTTATTTTATACTAGCTGACCCGGCAGACGTTGTCCTGTCCAAATTAGAAAGAATGTTTGTGTTCGATTTGTGAATTTGAGAGAAGCTGTTTGAACGTCTGTCGGGTCAGCTAGTATGTACATAAAATTACCCGACGATTTAATAAAAGTGGGCGAATAAGTGGGAGTATCAGTGGGCGTGGACAATTTTTCTTTCTGTAAGTAACTTTTGTAAACTATTGAGAACATTTTAAAAAAAATAAGACAAATCCGTCCAAACGTTCCAAGATTTTAGATAAATCGAAAAAAAGTGGGCGTGGTCAATTATTCTTTCAGTAAAACTTTAAATTTGATTACTACGAACATGTTTTAAAAAATTTAGCCAAATCGGTGCAGCCGTTTTCCGATTTTAGATAAATCGAAAAAAGTGGGCGTAAAAGTGGGCGTGGTAAATTTTTCTTTCAGTAAAAACTTAAATTAGATTACAACGACCATTTAAATAAAAGATTAGCCATATCGGTGCAGCTGTTTTCCGATTTTAGATAAATCAAAAAAAGTGGGCGTGGTAAATTTTTCTTTCCGTAAAAACCTAAGTTGGACTATGACGAACATTTCAGTAAAAAAATTGTCCAAATCGGTCTAGCCGTTCTCAACTGATGCAATTACCAACGAACGACAATTGATTTTTATTTATATATAGATTTTTTTAAAAATTATTTTTTTCTTTTAATTTTTTTTTTTGCTCAAAAGAAAGCTTATACAATTTCCTCTAAGGCCTTTATAATCGCTTAATGGGATGCGAGTGGGATATCTATCAAAAAAATTATTTTTAACTCAAGAATAAGATTTTTCAATATTTGGCACATGTACCATTTTCATTTTCCCCCATTTTTTTTTCGAACTGGGGTTTTTTTATTTTTCCTCAAAAGAAAATTTAGACCATTTCCTTTAAGATCTTTATGGGCACTTAGTAGCAAGAGGCATATCTATAAAAAAAATATTTTAACTCAAAATCCAAAGTTTTTAAATTTTACCATATCGTTAGTATAATTCGCAAAGGTGCTAAGTCCACTTTTTTCCAAAATTGAGATTTTAATGCAAAACGGTAACATTATACATAATACATATTTTACAACAAAAAAAACATGTCATTATATAGTTTAAAGTTGTTGTAATTTTGTGGTTTGCAAAAGCGCTAAGTCCACAAAACTACGAAAAATATTAATATTAATATTATTAATTAATTAATAATAATAATAATAATAATTAACATTATTAGTTATTAATATTATTATAATTTTGTAAAAATAATTGGGTTTAAACAGTTTAGAAATTTTGAAAACTGAAAAATCTACAATGTTTTTTGTGTCTCCTGTAAAATTTGAAAAAAGGGACTTAACACATTTGCGAATGAGACTAACGATATGCACTATATTTTTTTTAATGGATGTTTTTTTTTTGCTCAAAGAAAGCTTAGTTCTTTTCCTTTAAGAGCTTTGTGGTCACTTAATGGGATGCGAGTGGAAAAAATATTTTAACTCAAAATCCAAAGTTTTTAAATTTTACCATATGCACTATATTTTTTAATGGATGTTTTTTTTTGCTCAAAGAAAGCTTAGTTCTTTTCCTTTAAGACCAAAAAAAAGAAAAAAAGGGCCCAAATTGAAAAAATATTAAAAAAAAATAATTAAAAAAAAAAAAATTTTAAAAATTAAAAAAATTATTTTTGGAAAGATCGAAGAAATAAAGACATCGATTTTAAAAATTGGGTCACTTGACACGAAATTGCCCATATACATATATAATTAAATACGACTATAATTAAACATAAAAAAATGCACAAATTGTTCTATATAACTATTTTTTCCCGCGAGTGTATAAAGAAAGGAAGGAACACGAAAGAAAACAATGCAATGTAATTTGCGTTACTAAGAAAAATAGCAACAACTATTATATCGATGAAGTTATAAGAGAGCATAAGAAGGATACTCTATCTTTTATTCTTTCTGTTTAGGGTTGCAATAGAAAAAATTTTCTTATCCCGATTTAGGAATTTTAATTCGAAATAAATTTCGCGTAACTAATAATAATAAAGCTTTTATATAATATTGATACCCTTATTATATGAATATTTACATTTATATTATTAACATTTTTCCCCAAATTTAATTAAAATTCAATAAAAATATATTGTTACGTTTTTACCTTTTAAAAACGTTAAAAATATGAGTTCGTAGATTGCAAATAAAATAAAAATAAATCTGTGTTTAATTTTAAGTCAATTCTTTATTTTCTGCACAACTTTCGTGCCACTGTTCGAACTTATTCTACGCATACAATGATAACATCCACAATATGTGCTTGTTCGTGATATTTCTCTGCTTATAACCTTTTTTATAAGCAACAACAACACTTGTTAGTTATTCTTCTTTGCTCACAACCTTTTTTGTAAGCACCACACTAACAACTGTTTTCTTCACGCAACTTGTCTGCATACAAGTCTGACTGAATTATAACTCGATCTCGTATCTTCACAAACCACTGGTTGAATTCTTACTCAATTCAACGCGACGTCGTCACACGACTAACTTAACTCGAACTCCGAGAATAACGTGTCTTCATACACGGCTGACTGAATTCTAACTGAATCAACGTTGCTCGCTTTATCTTGCCTTTTATATCACTGGATCAACAGTGTGATGAATGCCCTTGAAGGATGATGACGACCTTCGGGAACAATCCAAAAATGTAAACAACTTGTTTCCATTTTTGTTGTTCGTGTATCTTGTTTACTTTCGTCCAGGCAGAGTTGTTGTTGTTTTGTTTGTTTGTCTTTCTGCTATATTTCTTTTATACGCAGACGTTGTTGCTATATTTTTGTTTATTCATCGATCTTGTAAACAAGCACTGTTGTTTTTGTTGCTATATGCTTACTCATTCGTTGATCACGTGAACAACTGCATTGTTTTGTTTTTGGAGCTTTTGTTTTTATGCGTGATCAACTCCATTGTGTTGTTTTTGGAGCTTTTGCTTATTATTTTAACAACACCATTTCCATTTTCGTAACAATATATACACATAAAAAGGAAACAATATATATATACATATGGAAGGAAAAATATATATACATAGAAAACACAACAATTAAATAAAAGGAAAGGGAAAATAAACACCCGATCATTGAATCTTAACTGGAAAATTTGGTAACCCTACCCCAATTAGCAGTGAATTAACCCTTTGCGGTACGGTGTGACTTACATAGTCACACATAATTCATTTAATTTTTGGTTTATTTTGTAACCTAAAAATTATTTGATACGTCTGTTACACAATAAATCTACTTTTTGGATAATTTAACTGGATTCCATGTCCAGTCCTATAGGTATATTGCCCCTAAACCCACTCTTAAGAAAAACCCCCTAAGTAAGGAAACTTTGTTTCTATTTTTTATTTTAATTAACGCACTCTTAAGGAAAATACCCTAAGTAAGGACACTTTGTTTCTGTTTTTTATTTTAATTAACCCATAATTATCTCCTATACTCGAAAAATTTAACTCTATATAACTCAATTTCTGCACGTTGGTGGTAATTTACTCATTTAAAATGACTTCCACTTCAACTTCTCAAGAGCCCCTAAGGGAGCAATTTGTATTCAATTGCGACCATTTGCTAGAATTTTGTACGAAATTTAATAGTTCCCCAGTTGAGGACCAAACGAACTCAATTCTGGATGTAAAATTAAAAGATTTGGAGTCACGATGGACGGAACTAGAATCATCCTATAGGAAAGTTATGTTAACCAACGAGGATACGGTTACATCGGAATTCAAAGGGGAAGCGAAAAATAATATATGCACGCCTATTATCAATGTGGATTTGATGAGAGTCTCTCGACTCGGTGCTCCAAACAATGTAGCATTTCAATCCACTTCTCGATATTCTCTCACACCACCAAATTCTGGCAATTGTATTAAACTGCCACCCTGCGATACTGAAGTATTTGAAGGTAGTTATGAACAATGGCCCTCTTTCAGAGACATGTTCATAGCTGTGTACATAAACCACAGTAAGCTCTCTCCCGTTACGAAACTATATCATCTCCGGAACAAGACGAGGGGTGAAGCTGGTGCTATTGTCAAACGATATCCCCTTTCACACGACAATTTTGACCTAGCATGGAACGCGCTTCAAACTCGATTCGAGAACAAACGTGTTCTCGTAGATAATCAAATAAAAATTCTATTTGATATCCCCGCAGCTGACTCTGAGGATAGTGAGTCGATTAGAAGAATACAGTCTTCTGTCAATGATTGTCTTGCAACTCTAGGAACTCTAAGTGTCAAAGTCGAAAGTTGGGATCCAATACTTATCCGATTGATATCGACCAAACTTCCCAATTTAACCCTAGCTCTTTGGGAACAATCACTCACATCTCCTCGTGAGCTCCCTAAATGGTGTCAAATGTCCCAATTTCTTGTGGATAGGTATGAGACTGTAGAACGTCTAACAAGTATCCGAAACTCGAGAGGTGGACTTAGTCTCACAAAAACAGCTCTTCCCAATGTATATGTCACAGGATAACAAAAATCCTACATGCAAATTGTGCAATGAGGATCATCCACTCTGAACATGTCCCAAATTTCGAACTTTTACGATACAGCAAATGTTGACTATGTGTTTAGGAACAAATATTGCAATAATTGTTTAGGATCATCTCACATCAAGGCAAATTGCAAAAGTAAACACACTTGCCTCTATTGCAAGAAAACTCACCACACTTTATTGCATATGGCAAAAGGAACCCGAAGTACACCTCAGAATACCGAAAATACTTTTACTAAAAACTCCAATAAAAGCGCAAGTTCTCAGGATTCTTTTTCGAGCAACTCACCTTTTTCCACGCTAATTTTTCTGAGGTAAGTGATAGTTTCACAGCATTAAGAAGTTGCAGTTGATTCAAAAGCTGCAAGTGCTTCTTTTGGAGATCGAGTAATGCCTCGGTGTACAATGTTGTCTCCTCTACAATCTTTAATGTAGCCAATAATCTTCGGGACATTATAATTTGTTTTATAATTTTCTTTTTTTCATCCATTATATGTTTTATTTTTTAAAATAATTCCACAAAATTCACAAAAAATAAGATTTTTTATTTCTTTTAATTTATTTAATTAATACTAAAATGTTTTTCTTTATTATGTTTTGTTTTGACAGCTGATTTTGATACTTAAATAATCGATACAAATTAGAGATGACAGTCATTCGTTCGTCATTCATAAGGTGTAATACATCTAATATATAATAATAAATTTATTCCTCTTTCAAATTTCAAATAGGTTTACAATCCCTAAAATTCCACTGCATAATGCAATATTAAGGATGATGATCATTAAGAGTCGCTTTCCGTTAAATTTCCTCTAGCTGACGTACCCCAAAAGTACAGCACAGGCCGGTGTCCACGCCGGGAAATGTCCCGTAAAAGGAAGATTTGCTATACTACAAGTATAACGAAAAGGGAAGGACTCAAGACCGGAAGTTAGTCCAAGTAGACGGCGGGAGCCATTAATCACTAGCTTCAGTCGGGTGGGGGGTTCGTGTCTACCCTAACTACCGCGAAATTACATAAAAATTATTGTAGACTCCCTGTTTTTAACTATGGAAATGACCTAACCAGATAATTAACTATTAACTATCCTTTGAATAAAAGAAAACTATGAAGGAGATTAACTAAAATAGCTACCGGATTCCCAGGTGGTATTAGGAATCAATGCCTCATAACCCTCCCAACCTTGATCCATCGGCACAAAGGTCACAGGATCCCAAAGCACAAACTCTACACCCTACTCAACGAAGATTTATCCAAGAAGAAAAACTAGTGAATTCAATAATCCATAATTACAGATATAAAATTTATTCAAAAGAAATAATGGTAAAACTAAGATAAAAAGATAGGTAATTGAAAAAGGAAAAATTCATGTTCCCTTTCCTCAAATTTACGCCTAAAGTACATGACAATATTCATATAAAGTTAAACTTAAATAAATTGGTTTAATTAATACTAGAGTGTTAAAAGGATTTCAATCACCGAAGTGCAAATTAAAAAATATGAGATAGGATACTTATGAAAATACGAGAAAAATATACGGTTTCCCAATTATCTTTTAATACCAAAGGAAAATCAATAAAAGAACGCTTGAATGGCGTTTAATCAACGAATATCAATATATGTTCGAAATGAAGAATCAACTAATTATGTTTGAACATTATTAAAACGCGAAACTAATGGAAATTTAGTTCAAATTATGTATAAAACCGGAAAACAATTAAGATAAAAATATAATAATAATTTGATTGACTCACTCACCCGCATTACTTGTTTTTTCGCAGAGGCCTCCGGATCTTGCAAGTTAATGGAGTATCCACGATGAGATGTAGTAGATTATTAATCATGTTGATGCTCGTTGATGTTGTTAAGATAATTGAAAAATTACATGAGTAAATATACACAACAAATTTAATAAGAATACGGTTCCGTTAGAAAAATCTCTGAATCGGATAAGAAGACGCTATTAAAAGATACATCAATGATAAGGATTTCGTTGAAAAAGCCCAACGCAAAAGATTACTCCGAAGAGAAAAAGAAAGAACAGCCGATTCAAAAAGTTTTCCAACCTCACAATTAATGTTTAACAAAAGAATAATATATATGAAAAGAGAGATACATACAAAACAGGGTTTACGCTTAATATATACTTATGCAATATAACTCCCCAAGGAATGTCCAAAGATATAAGAAAGATAGGATGTCATCTTGAAGAAAATTAGGTTAAGTGCGATGGTTACTCATAAGATGATAGATAGGTATATATTGCTGCTTAGCTAGCCAAAATAATAGGAGGATGCTTTACCACAAGAATACACGAGGATAAGTGTCACAAATTCACATGAAGATAAAATGATGAGATATTAATGCAGTTGACAAGATGCTAGCTTGATGTAGATTATTGGATGAATCACAATGATGTAGGTATAAGATGAAAACAAGAATTGAAGGTACTGTAGAGACAGAGGAGATATACAATGCTCTCGTCCATCTGCTGCTGTGGCACAAAGAATTCCACTATATCGTATCGTAGAAATAAAATAAAAACACTCGTATATCCACTGATGATTAGCCGTAAATTAATTTATTTGCATTAAACGGCCTTTTCCAACATGAAGAGAAATAATTTTTACACCAGTTTTCTTAACTTAGATGGTTCATTTCTTCCTAGAATCCTGGATGTATGTGGATTACTTCACTTTCCACTTCTTTTCTTCTTTCAGTGTTAGGTGCACACCAACTCACCTACGACCTTCCTCGTCAACGTTCAAATCAAAAGAGAAAGATTCTGCAGTCATCACCGGAAACGAAAACCCTCCATGCCGATGACCAAATGTCATTTGCCAAATGTCAAATACAACCCTGCATACATGCAACACAGTCAACTTATCAGCTGTCATAGCTGTGAGCTTTTGTCTATAAGCAAAAGTAACGATCTTACTTGTGCTTAATAAACACAGCTTATATAAAAACGCTAATATGAATTCCTTGCAAAAAAATAAATCAGAAAAACGACCATTACAAAGGCCATTCAAACTGAATGCCGTACAGCTTGTGTGATTCGCAGCTAAAATTTTGTATGGCGAAACATGTCATTCAGTTCGTAACTGGGGGTTGAATGACGAATGAGAGCGTGAATGACGAATAATTGCGTCGTACATTGGGGTTTTTGATGCCTAAAATGGGACTTAAATTGTGGGAGCTTTCCTGGTTGCTTATTTTAATTTTTTTTGGTTTATTTAGCTTAAAGAAGATAAATCCATAATAAAAAAAAATCGTGATCTGAAATGCATAAGGGCCTGACAACCAAAAAATTCAAAATTGAATTTTTGATTAATTCTGATGTACTGCTTCAAAATATATGTTCTGACAAAATTTTATAATCCTTCTCTCAAAGATTATCTACCAACTAGATAAGAATAAGAATATATATAAGAATCACTATCATCATCGCTGACATCGACTTCATCATCATCTAGATTTGAATCAAATATCAGTAAACACTTTGCCTCTATAGGCAAATTACGAGGTGTTTTTTCTTTTAATTTTCTCATATTTGCTATGATAGGATCCGAAGTATTTAAACCTAAGACACCTTGTGAAATAATAGAAAAAAAAATTTTTGCACTTTCTTGTACCTGATTAAAAAGATTAAAATATATTTGTGTACCTATATAATTTTTTTCTATTAATTACCTATTTTTAATGAAAAGCAACACAGTGCAATGGATTTTTGCATTTATTTTGTGGATCATATTTTAGAAAACAAATATGTATGTAAATTTTTATTCATGTAAGATACTCTAGATACCGCAAAATATTTTGTAAAATTATATCTTTACATACATACATAATTGGTCATTACAACCCTTCAGTCAGGATTACGACCTAGCTTCTCACACCACTTATGTTGTGTGCGTTAATTTTATATTTTTATGAGTGGCGGGACATATAGTTTAAAGTCGACTCCGAACGACAGATTTTTGAGAAGCTTTTCATGGCAATTTTATTTACTCTCAGAGTTTTTGCCAGAAATCTGCTAAGCGGAAGTCGCCGACGAAATATTTTCATATTTTCGCTTTGATGTCTGACCTGGGGTTTGAACTCGGGCCTTACGTCTAATAAGCCAACACACCACCTACTAGACTACAGCGACTTCGAAAATTATATTCTTGGTATTATTATATATTCCCAACGATACACAAATTTTTAATCCCAAAAGTAATAAACCACTCTTTAATACCAATAGGGCAGTTAACTGAATAAGCACAAGTAGCCCCAAACAAAGACTTCAAAAATTTTAGGGAGAATTATTCTCGGAGAAACTCATGAGAAAAATCTAATAAAGATATTTTTAAAATATTATTAAGAAAAAAAATTTTTTTACTTAACTTTGCTACTATTTTTCACATATATGCTACAAAATTTGCAAATTTATAGACTTTCACAGAAAAATTTTTTAAAAATAGCAAAACTATATAAACTTAAAAAACAACGAAGTAAATTTAATCTCAATCACCTGTTGTTGAAGGTTCCATATTTTTTTTTTTAATATTTTTAGTTAAAAACTTGCCGAAAACTAATTTTGAAAACACTGAAAATTTAGCTTTTTCACAAAATATTAAAAAACATCAAAAAACTCAAACTTCAAAAGGACGTAGCAATGTAAAGGTACTTGCTAGAGACACATTTTTTTAAAATAGTGATGCAGAATTTTGTGTACTTTTAGCTCATGTTATAATTTTGGTATAATTTTTGGTGTTATATATTTGGTACTCAAGAATTTCATTTTCCAATTAATTCCCATTTAAGTTATCAAAAACCCCAATGTGCGTCGTGTGTACGGGGTATTAGTGACAAATTGGAAGAATAATAAAAATGTAAGAATTTTAACAATTTAAAATAAATAAAAGTATACAACAAACGAGTAAATGTTAATAATAAATATTATAACATTTATATAAATAAATGTATATAAAAAATGTAATAAATAAATATAATAGAAATAAATATTTGAGCTTTTGAAATTTTTTAAGGGATACTCAAAAAATGATGATGATGAAAAGGAGGCAGATATTAATTCAGACTTTTCCTTTCAGGAACTGATTAATAAAAAGTCCACTCCACAGCGTCCGGTAAGAAAGGGGTTAAATAAGGATGCTCTTTGGAAAGACAGGTTAAAAACCAAATAACTTACCAAGAGTATTCAACAAAAATTTTTAAGGAAATCTCTGAAAAACTTGCAGGAATGCAAAAATGTATAAAGAGAAGCTCTGACACTCAAGAACGCCGGTATAAACTTGAGTTAGAAAAGCATGAACTAGAAAAAGAAAAACTTGAGCTGGCAAAACAAAAGTTCCTATTAAGAAAAGAAAAATTTGAGTTTAAAAAGAAAAACGGAATTGAAAAATCAAAACTTAGACTGCAACAACTACAAATGAAGAAAAGTATTTTAGATCTAGAGCTGGGAAAACGTAACGCTTAAAAGGAGAATTTTTAATGTAATAGCACGTTCACATATAAGAAGGTTATGGTTATCTAAAATTAACCTTGGAGATAACCTTGTGGCGTTCACATATAATAAATGTAACCTAAAACATATGGTAGAATGACAGAAATTGACAGCTGTTTGAATTTTTTTATTATTGTTTTTTATTTTTATTATTGTTTTTTATTATTGTTATTGGACATTTTTTTTCCTATTGCTGTCAAATTTTAGTAAATATATTCACAATAGATATAAGCGTTGTATTTTTGAGTATTTTATTGAGTACTTTTCAATGAAACACTGCGTATTTTACTAGGTTATGAGGTAACCTACAGCTGAACTTGGTTATCTTTCATATACAAATTGTATGGCTAACCTCATACATTTGTGGCTTGGTTACGAAGATAACCTCGATAACCACGATAACCTTGCTAACCTTCTTATATGTGAACGTGCTATAACTTTTCATTGAATTTGCATTTTTTTATTTTTATTTAAGTTTTAAGTCCTTTTTACTTGGAGCCTTTATTGTTATATCGCAATTTAAACTTGTTTTGTTTCTTGTAAATAAATTCACTATTTTTTTACTAATCTTTTCTCATATTCTTTTTTATTTCATCTCTTATAATTTTCGCTATAACACTAAAATTTTTATTTTCAGTTTCAGCGCTGAAGCTTGAAGGAGAAAAAAATATGTCTTCTCCAATATTTTCCACAGGGAATTGCTCAACATTGTACTCTTTCTGGAATGGTATTATCATCATCAAACCACAAGGAAACACAAACCATTATAATAAAAAAATTACACAATATTTATGTACTTTTATTAATTTTATATTTGTTATGGGAAATTTTCGTCCATTTAGACATTTTTGTTGCAGTGCCCCCAAGTTTTTCTAATATTTCCCATTTGTTTATAAATACAACTCTGCCATCATTTCGAACGAGTTACACAGTACGGTTTAGCTTTCGATTCGGAAATCGCTCTCGAAGAATTTTACTTTTCGAATCGAAATACGCGGTAACCCCCCTGTTTTCTTTACAATTTTCGTTATCATCATCTCTTAACTTGCGTTGTTGGTTTTTCTCGTCAAATACGACAGTCTGATTAAGGTGTTGGTAGATTTTGATCGCGGTTTACATACTTGACATTTCCAATTTGTTTTCCTCTCTCCATACGTGCTCGAATATATAGCCTCGGATAAAGGGCAACAGGGGGAGAAGTGGTAATTTGAATTACAACTATAACATTTAACAAAAGCAGTTGTTGTAATTGCATTGTTACATGTATAACAGAGAGTGGTACTCATTTTTTTATTATGTTTTTTTTCTGTTAATGCTTATTTTGTTTGTTTTTGATATTTGTTTAACTATGAATATTTGGTAAATTCACTATCAAAAAGTAGTTAATTTTTTGGCATCAATTTGTAGCTTTTTGTTTTTAAGTTAGATTATGATTTTTTTTTTAATTTTTTAATAATATAATATAAAAAAACACAATTTTCTCAAGAGCATTCAAAAAAACACGTCCGTTCGCAATGAAGGTTTAACATCACTCACAAACACCAAGTCAAGTATTTTCCCAAAGTCATTACAAACGGAATTAATTTCAAAAATATTGTTCAAGAAATCATTGTTCTCATTTGGAATTAAGCTAGGTTCGTTAGATGTATCTATCCATGAAATTGAATAAAGATTAAAGTCACCAACTACAAAAACAGAATCACTCTGATCTGCGAGTTTGGAAACCAACTTAATAGCATCAAAATGTTTAGAATAAATAGTATAGTTAGAATTCGGAGGAACATAAGAGCAAGTTATGTAAACTTTTTATCTCCGCAGTTTGACAACCACAGCGACGAATTCAATATCATCAAAATGAGTTGCAATAATTTCAGATGGATGTGATGAAAAGACTGCAATTAGAACACCACCTCCTCTACGCGACTTGCGGTTGAATCGATATATCTGATAATTGTCACAAAGAATTTCAACATTAAAAATATCGTCAGTAAGCCAGGTTTCAGTGAAGATAATAACATCATATGTAAGATCATAGCTATTAATTAAGAGGTCAGTTAATTTAGTATTTATTTATTATTATTTATTTAGTATTTATTTATTATTAATTTAGTATTTATTATTGTAGGTTATTAGTTTTTTGACGTAGGTACATTAATTGATGGTAAACGAGCAATATTCGATTCATAGTTGTTTCTGGTTTTTTGTCTAAAAGTATATTCACGAACATAAGTATTCACAGGCCAGAAGTTCGGATTAACAATGAGGTCGTAGTTATCATCAGTGATCGAAATTTTAAATGAAGAAATTGACCTTGGTGTAGAAAATTTGAATTTTTGTATCCATATGTCCGTTTTAGCTCCCAATTTCGATTTAATGTAATGATCAATATCATCCGGCGTAGTGTAACTAGCTAATCGCGAAACAAACACATTTTTTTTAGGTGGAACAGCTTGAAGAGGTTTTGGAACTAATTCTATTATATCTATTGTTCCTGTAGGGGTTAATAATGGTGAATTTTGTGAATTAATATCCGATCCACTGCCAATATCGATTGATGGAATGCTCAAATGCCGAGAACATGTTGCAGACGTAGATGGCGCAGAATTAGGATCTATGAACTTTGCGGAATTAACAGTTGGAACAGATGAGTTGCTCAAGGATGAAATTTCTTGTACTTTGCTTGATTTTTCTATCATTTTAGGGGAGCAGTTATGATCATCATTAATAAATTCTTACGCCTCATCAAATTATAGAACCTCCACGCTTTCAGCATTTTCTAACCACTTTCCAATCAAACTAGAAATGCAGTTGGATTCCACTGGGTTGTTACTACGTAGTCCACGATGGTTTACATCTTACAAAAATACCAATTGGAATAAGTTTCGCAGTAATGTGGAAATTGCAAACTATATTTGCTGCCTACCAAAAATACAAGTATCAACAATGAGTTCTATGAATAAACAGTATCATTCTGAATTCAAAGGCAATAAAGTTCCATTATTAAAAATTTTTTCTACGAAAAACAGTTGGCAAAGCGGTCTAAAGAAAATATTTGATAGAACTAGAAACAGACAGAGTCATGCTGACAATATCCTCTCGAAACAAATTCAACTGCTAAAAACCATTATTAAGAAAGCAGTCAATATTGGACAAGCGAAATTGTTTAGTGAAATATTAGAAGAGATAAAACCAGTACCTGTTCGAATCCCAGGTCAGACATCAAAACGAAAATATGAAAATATTTCTTCGGCGACTTCCTCTCAGCAGATTTCTGGCAAAAACTCTGAGAGTAAATAAAATTGCCATGAAAAAGCTTCTCAAAAATCTGTCGTTCGGAGTCGACTTTAAACTGTAGGTCCCGCCACTCATGTATAAAATTAACGCACACAACATAAGTGGTGTGAGAAGCTAGGTCGTAATCCTGACTGAAGGGTTGTAATGACCAATTATGTATGTATGTAAAACCAGTACCTTGTACTTTTAAAAAAGTTTTCGAGTTTGTGCGAAAACAAAATTTACCATTTCGTCAAAAAGTTACTCATAATGATAAGACAAATACAAATGGTGATGAAATTACAGAAGTATTCCAAAAGCATTACTCATCAGTCTTGCGTGATTAAATACCTGAAATTCCTAATGACGTCATAACAAAAACTACTTTTTCTCACCTAAATCCTATATCTCAACATACGAGTATTTACTCATTTGATGATGAATTGAATCCCTTGGACAATATTGATTCCTATAATTTTACAAATCTCAACTCCATTAAGCAAATTGTTAAAAAAAATTAACAAGAAAAAGTCATGTGGATTAGATGATAGATTAGACTTTTTAATCAAAAAATTTCGAGATTTGTTGAAAATTTTAGTGCGTTATTTTTCTAACCGCAAATTCTGAGTCCAAATAAATAGATCGACATCTAATGCCGGATCAGGGTGGTGTGCCAGAGGGAAGTGCTATGATTCCATTACTCTTTAATCTCTTCTTATACGACATTCCGCACATAACTAACAACTCAAAATAAATATAAACAGATTTTACAAAAAATGGGGTGTTATAATTAATGCAAGAAAATCTGAAATGCATCTGGTATGTGCTCAAGGCATGTTATACCTAAATAATATATAAGAATATAATACTGTTACGTTTTTACCTTTTTAAAAACGTTAAAAATATGAGTTCGTAGATTGCAAATAAAATAAAAATAAATTTGTGTTTAGTTTTAAATCAATTCTTTATTGTTCGCGCAATTCCGTGTGCCACCTTTAACGATTTGTCTTAAACAACAACAATTTGCTTTAATTGTTATTATTCTTTACACTCTTCCGCGTACTCAATTACAATTGTTCAATAGATCTTTACAATAGAGATCTTCAAACCACAATTATTCTCTTCACACGCAACGTGTCTTCACACAAGACTGACTGAATTCTTTCTGAACTCTCGTTGTCTGCTCTGTCTTGACTTTTATATCGCAGATTAAGCAGTCTAATGAATGCACTTGAAGGAGAATGTCTTTGCCTTCGCGAAATCTCTATAAATGTAAACAAGTTGCTTGCAGTGTTGTTGTTGCCTGTATACTTGTTTATCCGCTTTTTTTATACTGCACTTTGTTGTTGCCTGTTTACTCCTTAATCCTCTTTTTTTTACTGAAGTTTTTGCTATATTTTTGTTTATTCGTTGATCATGTAAACAAGTCCATTATTTTTGTTTTTGGAGCTTTTGTTTATCATTTTAAGAACACCGTTTCCATTTTCATAACAATACTATAAAAATATATGCTACACTATATAATATACTATATAATAATTTACTAATTAATGGCAATGAATCCCGATGATATTGAAATTGCATTTAAATCTATCATAAAATAGCATGGTGTTCATTCCAATAAACTTTTTAAATTCAACTATCATGGACGAATTGTCATCTCAAGGTGTAAACGTATAAAAGGAATGTTATTTTGTCCTGAAAAATATCGGGAAAATACCTAGGTTCTGATACTATGTGCAAACGTAGGTGTTCTTTCAAGGAAAGAAATTACATCTGTATATCTTCAAGAGTATATCTGTTATGAATATTAGCATATCGAGATCTTTATATATGTTAGAGCTTCTGTTACAAAAATGTTGCTTCTGTAATCCATCGTAAGTTATTGTTTTGTGTTAGTGAAACAGGCAATTCCTCATAACTGTACGCCGTAATATCATATTAATTTCGGAAGAGGTATACAGCAAGCGTTTATGGGCCATGAGTTTCCACCACGGGGCTGATACGAAAGTGAGTGACAGCCTTTCGTTCGCTTAAATTTTCTTTCGACATCGTAGCCTTGCTGTTTAAGTTATTTTGTAACATATCCCACCTCTTTTTTGCAAAGCTGTGATATCTTTATATGTGTATCAGAGAACTGCAACCCTGTGATTGAAAAACAATCATGATTTAATCAGTACTCGAAAAACATAATACTTTCACTCAACGAAGCAAATATGCATTAACACTGGTTGTGATCGTTCATTTTCAAATCAATCGAAACAATGATCGTATGAAAACTTTGTTGATCAAATCATACACCGCATTCAAACCAATCATTTCGAGTGTTATGCAAAAATAATGTCTGTTTCAAACAAGTGCTGAACGAGTATCAATCGAAAATGATATTTTGCATTAATGCATTTTGGTTTCGATCAATGCAGACACCGCAAAAATAATGTCTGTTTCAAACGAGTGCTGAACGAGTATCAATCGATCATGATATTTTGCATTAATGCATTTTGGTTTTGGTTTCGATCAATGCAGACACCGCAAAAATAATGTCTGTTTCAAACGAGTGTCAATCGAACATTTGCATAACACTCGAAATGATTGGTTTGAATGCGGTATGTGCGATCATTAGCAGTAGTCTTTCGAGTGTTTTGATCGATTGTGCATAAAAATTTGTGTGCATGAATAAATCAACAAAAATGTGATTTTTGCAGTTCTCTGATGTGTATATTGGAAAAAGATGTATATAGTTCTGAGAAACATATTCTGAGTTAGACTGTAATTATGGTCCAAACGTCTATGATCAATGAAAAGGTTGGTCTTCACATCCCTTAATTGCGTGCCGTAATTTGTTAAATCGGTTGTTTCCGTAATCTGAAGAAATATTAATTCGTAATGTTGTTCTTATAGTTTTAAGATGTTAAATGTATTATTATGATTTAATTTTTGAAGTGCATATAAAAACTCAAGGTTTTTTAAATATAAAACATTTATATTATTAAAATAATACTATATTTATATTATTATAATAATAAACCTTTCCCCAAAAATGTGTTTATATGATCAACTCTGTAACTCCTTTTTAAAGTACTCATACACTCATACACTTACAATATTATTGTGCATTAAAAGACATTGCACAATAAAATTGCCTGTGTGTATGTTATATTAATAGGTGACGCAATATATTGAATAAAACAAAGTCTTTTGATTTTTATTTTGCAAAACGCAATATTGCGTAATGTGTTCGCAACATTGTGAACAATAATTATTTCACACCAAAATAGAGCACAACAGCTGATATCAAAATTCAATGTTGCGTGTATAAAGGCGCCTGGAGATGATCAAATAAAATCATTAACGCCTTATATAAGTGTGTGGTCTCGTTATATACGTATATGTTATCGGCTTTGATTTATGAAAATCAAAAAATTTTGATTTTTCCTTTGATGAATTTTTATTTTTCGATATCGTCATAATGAACACATCCGCATGCGCTGATAATAGGCCATTTACACTACACCGAAATCTAGTAGATTAGATTTCAAATCTAGCTCAAAATCTAGACCGTTTACACTTGATTTTTTTGACAGTAGCAAGATTTCATTTTAATAACAAAAACAGCTGACTGAAATTTAAAAGAAAATAATAATATTTCCAAATACAAAATAAAAATGAAAAATATGGGACATTTACTATTGTTTTCATCAAGAGCAAATAAGATTCAAACAGAAATAATGTTGGTGCAAAAAAAACGTCAGCATTTGTAGAATATAAGATTTAAAAAATAATGTAAATGTATTACTACATACAATTGCTAAATAAAGGGTCCGCCAAATAACTTTTTTTTTTTGAAAATGCTTTAAAAAAATAGTACTGAATATTTTCTCAAATTTCTTTTTTTATTTGAAAGTACAATCCTTCCGGTAAATAATAGAAAATAATTTCATTCATATGGCTGCTTTGGCTGGCCATGCAGTAGCCTACACGATCGGTCCAATTTTTAAGCACATTATCGATTGTGTGCAGCTGTATTTCACCAATGGCTTCACGAATATTGTCTCTGGCTTGTCGGTGTAACACTTATTTTCGACGGCACCCCACAAATAATAGTCCAACGGTGTCAAATCGCAGCTCCGAGGTGGCCCAATTATGCCTCTGGATCAAAATCCGCACCAAACAGTGACTCGTTTTAGGTGCGTCGGCTTTTCAATGTATGCATGCGGGTTTTCTGTGCCCCAAATGCGACAATTTTGCTTATTTACATACCCGCCCAGATCAAAATGAGTTTCATTTGGAAAGATGATTTTTTTGCCAAAATCGGCATCTTCTGTAAGTCGATCGCAGGCGCACTTAGCGAAGCGAAAACGCATAATCATTTATTTTCCATTATTAACCGGAAGGATTGTACTTTCAAATAAAAAAAGAAATTTGAGAAAATAAAAAATAAATAAAAAAAAAGTTATTTGGCGGACCCTTTAGCAGAATGAATGAATTTAAATTGACTGTCATTTTTTTCCTGCGCAGCGTTGTATTTTTAAGTACTATTTGGCAAAACACATAGTTGCATTTCTATTTTTGCTAGATTTTGAGTAGATTTTGCCGAAATCTACTAGATTTGTAGATTTCGTTTTGTATGGGAAATCTAGTTGAAATCAACTAGATTTCGCTCGAAATCTCATAAGTACTAGATTTCGATGTAGTGTAAATGGCCTATAAACAAATATTTTTTTATTGTGAATAATATAATAGTAAACAAAGAAATATTTTTTTTATTGTGAATGTATTTGTGAGTATATTTTATTTGTTATTATTTATTTGTGTAATGCAAAACACACACATTTCAATACAGTATTCCCCGGATATAAGCACCCCGGATATAAGAACTCCCCGCTTAATAGCACCAAAACTTATGCAAACTTGATTTTTGTTTAATAATATACTGAAAATATTTCGATATATGCATCCCGCTTATAAGCACTCCCCGCTTATAAACACAAATAATTTCACCTCATAATTTAAATTTTCTCTAAAAAAAATTCGTTTATATGCACCCGGTCACAATTATTTTGAATGACAATAAAATTATTCAGCGGCATTAAAATTTGTTATGGCAACACTTTTTTAAAAACATAATCGGTACATGTATGTATGTAATCGATCTCAGTTCCTTAGACTTAAGTATATCTACATATCGTCGTTGAAAACCCAAAAGTACGTACCATCAAAAAATCGTAATCGTGGCTTTTATTGATTCTGATTTGTTAGACAAAACTACATACCTCTAAAAAATTTTAGAATTCTTTGTAAAAAAATTACGCTTTTATATCCATTATTCAAAGTAACTTATCAATAATAATAATAACGTATCGTGTTTTTTTTTCTCCTATAAAGTTTTAAAAACTAATGTTATGTACTTTTGGATTTTCAACGACGATTTATAAACATATGTGATGTTTTTTTGTCAACAGATTTTTTGTTTTGTTTTTTTTTTTATATTGTTTTATAAATGAGTTGTTTTTTGCTTTTGTTTAATAAAAAATAATAAAATGGAATTTTAACACAGATTTGTATTAATGCATTTGATGTCCGCTTTGCGAGATTTCGATATAAGAATTACCCGCTTATAAGCACCGTCTTGTAAGCATTTTTGAAAGTGCTTATATCCGGGAAATACTGTATTAATTTCGTTGATACAAAAAACCTAGACAAATTAAACAATTTAGAGATAAATATAAAAATATAATATAAATAAATTAAAAAAAAGCCTAAAAATAAAAAACGGAAATGGAAATCTTTTAAAGGAGTTGCGGTATTGAGAGCCTGCTAATTTTCGGAATTTTCTTGATATGCAGGGACAACTTTCTTCTTAACAAAGTAACTCCGCACATAGAAAAGCAAAACACCATATTACGTGACGTATTTAAGGCTCCTGGAGTCTATCAAATAATACATATGCGTGAGTGTATGTTTTGTTTACTTTTTCATGCTATACATATATCACAAGATAACCAGAGTGGACACGGGATTTGACAGTCAGCTCTGTATGGAGAAAGGGACAGCAAATATTACCAAACAAGTATTCTGTTCCTCTCTGATTGTCTGTCTGTTTTGTTTATGTTTTTTCAGTTCAGGGATTTAATTATTCTATTTTGCTAGAAATTGATGATATTTTTGTAGAATAATAGAATAATTTTGAAAAGTGATGAACCATTTTATTCGGGAAACGTAATTCGGAACTAATGAATTTTTCATCGATCGTCACTAACTTAGTGTTTAACCAATTTAGAGGTATATTTTAATTTTTACTTACCTTTTGCACATGGAACTTTTTTCAGTGTGAAGGAAAATTGCTAAGAGTTCGATTAATAATGAAAAATTACCGAATTTTAACTTTTTCATTCAAGAAATTAATAAATACTGGTAATATACTCAAAGTTCTACAAGAAAAATTTTTATGAGCAATATGTCTTATTTGATCTTGATATATTTAGCTTCTTAATTACCTTTTGCACAAGAAACTATATTCAATGCGACCAAAAACTACATACATTTCGATTAAGAATTAAATGTTTCCAAATTTTTAAAAATTTGAAATTTAAAATGAAGCCGCCGTAGTCTAGTAGGTATGGTGTTGGCTTATTAGACGTAAAGCCAGGCTTCGAGCCCCAGGCCAGACATCAAAACAAAATACAAAAAGTATTTATTCGACGATTTCCTCTCAGCAGATTTCTGGCAAAAACTCTGAGAGTAAATAAACTTGCCATGAAAAAGTTTCTCAAAAAATCTGTCGTTCGGAGTCGACTTTAAACTGTAGGTCCCGCCACTTATGTATAAAATTAACACACACAACATAAGTGGTGTGAGAAACTAGGTCAATAATCCTGACTGAAGGGTTGTAATGACCAATTATGTATGTAAATTTTTAAAATTTTCATTGAAGAAATTAAAAAATATTCCAAATTTGCCCTTTTTTAACACAAAATAAATGTTTGTTTACATTTAATTTTTCTACTTTATCCGCCAGTTTTCACTCTATATATCTGTTGCTTCTAACACATTTGGTTCGCAACACTTATAACATTTTTTTTCTCCCTCTAGATTCGCCAGTGTATTTATATTATGAGCGTTTTTCAAATGTCATAATATTCGTCTCTGGTTCTTTGCCATATGGTCGCACTTAAAATATATTTGACACAAAACAAATGTTTGACCAGAATGTTGGAAAAAAAAATACGTATACACATTTTCACACGTAATAGAAGGTGAATATTTTTTCGTTTTGTGTTGCGGAGATTCTGTGAAAATTTGCGAAGAAAAAAAAGGAAGACGGCTAGGGGTTCGAAGATGGGTTCAGGGCAGGGTTGGCAAATGACATTTCTAAATTGTACAGACCAGCGTTTTAAATTGTACTTTTTTGACCCTAATTGTACAAAACACATTTTTTATTAGAAATATATATGTTTATTAGTAATATATATTTTATTTTAATAAACAATTTAAAAAACATAACAAAAAAGTACATACGAATTCAATTGTACTGCTGTAACAAACAAATATTATAATTATTAATTTTATGGAGAAATTTAATTTTTCCAATTGATAAATATATATTTTTTATAAATTAACTAGCTGACCCGGCGAACTTCGTCCCGCTCAAAATTAATTTTTTTTATTGCAAAAAACAGGTCACATTATATATTTATTATAATACGCTGCATATAAAACAGTTATATAAAAGTAACTAACTTACTATAAGTGTGTGGATCTATCTATCTAGTTCGAAGTCGGTACGTTATTTAGGTGAGGCATACAAAGAATAACAATAAGGGGTCCGAATCATGGGTAGCGCTGACAAAGTTGTAGTTGTTGTACTCGCTCCAAAACAAAAACTAACAGACATACTAACATGTATATGTACATATGTAGTTATAAACCATCGAATTAGCCGACTTATAGGTATCTTTTAAAGGGGGAGGGTTGCCACGCCCATTTTTGGTGAGTTTGTCGATATCGACTCTACGAAATTATCCACCAAATTGCATTCATCTACGATCACTATGTCCCTAAACATTCAGTTTTAAAGGTTTGCCACGCCTACTTTTTGCTTTATCGAATTTTTTTCGAACCATCTAAACCTGATAAGCTTTCTAACAAAAAAAGAATGGTTAAAATCGGTTCAGTAGTTTAAGAGTTATAGGTATTACTTGAAGGGGGAGGGTTGCCACGCCCATTTTTGGTTAGTTTGTCGATATCAACTCTACGAACATACCCACCAAATTTTTTTCGTCTACGATCAATATGTACCTAAATATTCAATTTTAACAATTTGCCACGCCCTCTTAGGGATATGAAGAATAGATGTTGTCCGGTTCTCAGACCTACCCGATATGCACACAAAATTTCATGAAAATCGGTCGATCCATTTCGGATGAGTTTAACCACTAACACCGTGACACGAGAATTTTATATATTAGATAATGTATATATAAATACATAAAACAGTCTATAATTTTTTAAATGGTTTTTACTATAGTTTTGATAACAAATTTTTCGTTATTTTATAATTATAACAATAACAGTTTGATGAATTTATTAAATCTTTAGTTTGTATTAAACCAGAAAGTGTAGTTACATGCAGTCTGTTTCTCTCTTTTGTTTTTATTATATTTAACCACTTTGGTTCAAAATTTATCCTCCAAAGTGATTGAATTCCAAAGTAAACTATACTTGTGTAAAAGGAAAATTGGAATTGTTATGTTGCTGCGTTGAATTACAATTCTCCATTATGATCACTCGTACCGTCCACTTCAAGAGTTCCATTCATAACATTGTAATCTGAATATTTTCACGTGCTTATTTTCAGGAACAAAAGTTGTCGTGATATTTGGAAAATCACGACATACTGGTTTTTATTTCTTCTGGATTCATATTATGATCAATGCCTTTAATGATTATCTCCAGCCCTTTGCTCCTTTTTAAATGGAATGTATAAAGACATTTTTAACGCTTTTCAAGTTCCGATACTAGTTTTCTATAAATGCCTTCAGTGTTTACCTAAATTTTTGTTCCATATATGTTACAATTAGTGTTTTAATTGGTTCCATCTGCTCCCTTGGCGATTTAATTGAGTGAATAGTGTCTTAAGATCCTTCGTCTAATAAAGAAAGAAAAATTTCAAGGACCGGTGCACGCGTTTTTTCTCCTTTATTTATTTTTGGCGCACGAGCAACCTTAGACGAATTGGGACTTCTTCCTCGCTTGGGTACTGTAATATACTTATCGTTTCCCACTGGTTTTTCGAATCTTGGTTATTGTTGTTGCGTGTTGCAATTTTCGATTATCCATTCTGTGTTTCCCGTTTGTTTATAATTTTGAAGCATACTTTCTGGCGCGTCTAAAAAAATCATTTTGATTATCTGCTGTTTCTTGTTTACGTTCTTTTATGTTCTCTTCACCGTTTATAAGCAACGCGGCTGATCATGATCGAGTACGATTATTTGGTTTCCCAGTTAAATATGGATTGGCATCTTTTGATTATTATTTCTCTATTTGGTTGTTCAAAACTCACAAGACAAAGACTTCTTTTGCACGTTCAAAGTAGTTTGAAAAGTCTTGAGTTTGTAGGAGAGAGAGTGGAAAAACGAGCGGGGTGAGTTCTGACTTTGCTGCACTCACAAAGTTGCTTTGTTCTTCGTTCGTCGTCTACCGATAGTTGTATACACAACAACAAAATATCAAGAGTTTATCAAACTACTTTTCAAAGTACTTTGATCATGCAAAAGCGAAACAAAATTTAAAAGAAAATGAAAAGGAGTTTGTCAGTCTACTTCTCAAAGTACTTTGAACGAGCAAAAGGCGTCTTATGTATGCATTTCTACTGTTAAAACTAAGCCTTCGCTGTGTTAGGTGTAGAGAAACTCGTGAAGAGAAATCTCTACAGTTTTTTTGTATATCTATTTTTTTGTGTTAAATACAATTGTTTTCGCTTTTCTTTTTTCGCACAATAAGATAAGATTGAAAAGCGTTCTGTTGTCTATTATTTCTATGCATATTAATTAATGTGTAATTAAAAACATTAAATTAATTTTTCATGTTCGTTTTTTGTTCGTTTTTTCTAATTTGTCTATAAATCTATATTTTTTCATAAGTTCAAAAATTGTTTCTTGAGACGATTTTAGAAATACGTTCGATGCCAACGAAACAGTTACATAGAGTGAAATTGTTAAAATATATTGGGAACCTAGACTCTTGTGTACCACGGCATATGTCGAGATGAGTTTGAAGAATATCGCAATACTCCTGATTTTCACTACATGTGTTGCATAAATCATATGTTTTCTTTTTCTTCATAACAACTATGCAATGAAGCTTAAATATAATTTTTATGTGTTGCTGAGCTATGCAAAATAAATATTACCAACACAGTCGTAAATTCGATAAATTAAATTTTATGTGTCGGAATATAGCTTAAGGCAACTGTTAAAAAATTTGATTGTATTGACAGCATTAATTCTCGCATTGCCAACACAAATCCTCTCGCTGTGAACAATAACCCTACAAGAAATGAATGACCGAAACTAACACATATAAAAATCAGTTACTAATACATAGACGCCTTTTGCACTTTGAAATTAGTTTCGAAACAAATTTGAAAAACTTTTTTGCATTTTCTTTTAAACTTTTTTTCGCTTTTGCATGTAAAAAATTAATTTCACAAATTTTGTTTTCTTTTATCGCGTCGTTCTGCTGACAGTTCTGTTGACAGATATGATAATTTTGACGTTTTGAAGCAACAGATATACAAAATCAAAACTGGCGGATAAAGTAGAAAAATTAAGTGTAAACAAACATTTATTTTGTGTTAAAAAAGGGAAAATTTGGAATATTTTTTAATTTCTTCTATGAAAATTATAAAAATTCTTAAATATTTTATTATTAATCGAAATGTATGCGGTTTTTGGTCACAATGAATATAGTTTCTTCTGAAAAAGGTAAGTAAGAAGATAAATATATCAAGATCAAATAAACATATTGCTGGGCACTGCGAGATTAGGTCGCTGACGGTGATCTGGAACAGATCCCAGCCAGCCTATTGTAGGGCAAGTTGCGATGAGGAGGAGTTGGAGACTATCGAACACCTCCTCTGTAACTGCCCAGCCCTTGGTAGGTTGAGGTTGAGGACCCTTGGCAGGGCCTTCTTTGAGAGCTTGAATTCTCTGTCGAGAGCCGACATCAAGGCTCTCCACAGATTCATTAGAAGCTTGGGCTGGTTGGGATGTGCTAGGGCTTCATAAGTGTAGTGGCGCTCTCCCCCTTTTTTTTGTTCGTGTCTGTTTCTTTCTGTGTGATTCCTCCGCTTCCCATTCCCCCCCCCTTACCTACATACTCTCTTTTCACCCTATTCCCTCTATTTCCTTCCCTCTCTAAGGACGTTGTACAATGGGTCAATTTGACCTCCGGGTACTGTACTTGTCTTAACTGACAAATACACGTCCTCTAACCTAACCTAAACATATTGCTCATAAAAATTTTTTGTTGTAGAACTTTTTGTATATTACCAGTATTTATTAATTTCTTGAATAAAAAAGTTAAAATTCGGTAATTTTTTCATTATTAATCGAACTCTTAGGAACAGGTATGTAAAAATAAAAATATAACACAATATATACTCATAACTTTTTGTTTCAGGAATTTGTGAATATGCCTCTAAATTGGTTAAATACTAAGTTAGTGACGATCGATGAAAGGTGTCATAAAGAATACATTATTTCCGAATTATGTTTCCCCAATAAAATGGTTCATCTCCTTTCAAAATTATTCTATTATTCTACAAAAATATCTTCAATTTCTACCAAAATAGAATAATAATACCCTGTGATAAAAACCCACCCCGAAAAATAACAAAACAGACAGACAGTCAGAACAGAAATACTTTTTGGTAATATTTGCTGTCCCTTTCTCAGTAAAGGGTGATCTGTCAAAATCCCGTCTCCACTCGGTATATAAACCCACCCCGAAAACTAACAAAACATAAAAAAATAGGCAGACAATCAGAAAGGGACAGAAATACTTTTTGGTAATATTTTCTGTTCCTTTCTCATTACAGGGTTAACTGTCAAATCTCATATCCACTCTGGTTACCTTGTGACAAGCACACATGTCAGCGAATGCTGTAATATTTTTTTCTTTCAGGTTTACACTAAAAAAATGTTTTATGTTAAAAAATACTTGTGTTCAATGTCTTATATGTTCTTAAAAGACATTTTGATTGGTATAATCTTCAAGTAAATAGTTTAAATAATAAGGAAAGAGAGTAACTTTTTTATGGACATAAAGTAATATTTTGGAAAAATTAAAGGTTTGGGTATTAGCAGGAGAGGAAATTTATAAACCAAAATTAGCACCCAGCAAATATAAAAACATTCCCTTATTATTAAGTCAGAGACATAATTTTATGTATGTTGATGAAATAAAAATCAAAATAGGGTATATGTATTATTAACATTTTTCTATGACTGTAAGCTCTCAACTTATTTTCTCTCTCTTACTCACTAATACACAGCCAAAAAATGTTTGGTAACCCCTTCTATATATGTATGTGCATTGTACGTAAAATTGCACCATATCAATTTTTTAACATTGTTCAACTTATTGAATAGTGTAGGGCAAAGTGACAATAATAAACGCAATAATGTACTCAATAATATTGTATAGTTAACAAAATCGAAAAACAAGTGTAAGCACGTTAGCAAATGGCAAGAGATTCGACTATTTCGAACAATTTTTCGTTAATAATAATATAATGCGTATACAACACTGGAATGCTACTAGTGTCATTAGTAAAGGCAGTGTTGCGTTTCAACTGCCATATTTATTTATTCTTTTTGTCTCTTACATTTTAAGCAACTCTGGTCAAAAGTTGTTGATTTCATTAATTTCATTCAGTGTTGCAAAACTGAAATTTTGAAATTGTACTATATTATAACTGAAAAAGTACGTTTTTGCATTAAATAGCAGTTTTTAAAAGAACATACATTCCTTAATCCTTCAATCAGGATTACGACCTAACTTCTCCCACCACTTATTTTGTGTGTGTTAATTTTATACATGACATATACTGTCTAAAGTCGACTCCGAACGATGCAATTTATTTCCTCTCAGAGTTTCTGCCAGAAGGAAGGTGCCGGAGAAATATTTTTTCATATTTGGTTTTGATGATTGGGAACGTAACAAAACATAAAAATCCCCGTATAGTCACGTCGATGGAACGTAAAGTATGTAACAACAACTTACGTTTGTTTGAAGAGCAATGAAAAGGCTTACCGAAATTACATTACGGGAAGCGATTTCATTGCTTTTCGTATTCTAAAAACGAACGTACGTTCCGTGAACGTTTGGCTAACCGGGGCTGTCTTGCTAATGCATCATTAATAGTTGAAAAGCTTAAGACATAAAATATGTAATAATAAAAAAGTACTGAAAGTGTAGCTGGGGTAGTGCTGTATTTTTCAATTAAAAAAGTACAAAACTACTGAATTTTTCAACACTGATTTGATTACTCTCGGTGATTACTTTATACTAGTTTGTTTAATACATATATATATATTTCTTGAGTCGGAGTTTAATTAATTTATCGAAAATAGTGTTAATTTAATCAAAATAATTTATCAAAAATAGCGATGTACAAACTGAAAAAGAAAGGAGACAATCTCAATATTTCAAAAATAAGTTCTAGTCATATTGTGTCGCCGATTGCAAAATATCCTTTTTAACTATTAGTTAATTAATATTGTATTTGTGCCAGTTGTCTTTGTTATCTACTTTGTTCAAAGCAAAAATATTTTTTTATGTTGTCTAGAAATATCTCAAAAAAATCTTTAAAATAAGAGTTTTCTGTATATTTCTTTAGTTGTAGGAGTGCGCAGTTTATCAAGAATATGTATAGTGCATGACATGTTTTGTAATGCTCCACATTAAAATACAGTGGCACACATTTTATTTCAATCAGCGCCTTTAAAAAAGTTTAGTTCATTCAATTTCGAAACGAATAAAAATATTAAGAAATGAATACGATTTTATAGAACATTAAACAAATTATGTATTTAGTCTCAAATGGAATGGACTAAAAAATGCTGAAAGCTGTAATTAAACAAAAAAGAGGTCATACTTAATTTAGAAATTAAAAATAATCAGTTCGTTGTATTCAGTTAGTGGGTGAATTAACCTGTGACTATTTGTTCTAATATTTATAGTTTTTAGAGGGTAAATATGAGACTCAAAAATTGTTTTTTAAATTTTTAACAGGTTATATTAACTATTAACTATATTACAATGAGTCAATTCGACCTCCGGGTGCTGTACTTGTCTCAGATGAGAAGTACACGTTCTCTAACCTAACCTATATTAACTCAAATTCAATTTTGGTTAATATCTTGTAATATGTTTTCTTTTAAAGGTGAAATTTGATATAAGCTGTGAGATACTGTATTTTAATACGGTGCATTACAAACAATAAATCACACATAATAAGTGTACTTAGAATTTTCAATTTTTCTTTTAATATAGATGGTTTATCCCTCTTCTTTCACATTCAGAAAGAATTAATTTAATTTTATTTTAAAATCAATAAAACAAATAACAATATTAAAAATAGTTATAAAAGAGATACCCTAAATGAAACATCCATAAAATAAAATGGGTCCAAATACTTTTGTGGGCAATTATTTTGTTTTTAGATTTGAACGTTTACCACTCGTTATAGTGTTTTCACATCAACATTTAAAACCGATTTTAACATTAAAACCACAGTCAGCTGATTTTGCGTTCACACTGCAAGTTTTCTTAAATCTAGTTTTAAATTCATGACATTTATGACTGCGCAACAGCTGTTTTTGTTTTGATTTTGTCTTTTTTGTTTATTTATGTTTTGTTAGTTTTCGGCGTGGGTGTTTATTATTTTATTTTTGTAGAAGTTGAAGGAAAGGAGATGAACCATTTTATTACGGAAAAGTAATTCGGAACTATTGTGTTTGGTGACACCTTTCATCGATCGTCACTAACCAATTTAGAGGTATATTCACAAATTCCTGAAAGAAAAAGTTATAAGTATATGTTTTGTTATATTTTTCTTTTTACTTACCTTTTGCACGCGGAAGTTTTTTCATTGTGAAGGCAAATTGCTTATAGTTCGATTAATAATGAAAAAATTACCGAATTTTAACTTTTTCATTCTAGAAACTAATAAATACTGGTAATATACACAAATTTCTGCGAGAAAAAAAGTTTATGAGCAATATGTCTTATTTCATCTTGATATATTTAGCTTCTTACTTACCTTTTGCACAAGAAACTATATTCATTGTGACCAAAAACCACACACATTTCGATTAATAATTAAATATTTACAAATTTTTAAAATTTTCATTGAAGAAATTAAATAATATTCCAAAATTTCCCTTTTTAACACAAAATAAATGTTTATTAACATTTATTTATTTATTTACAGCTGTTGTTGTTTTTTTTTTTTTAGCCGTTTCAACATTTCAATGTTGGTAGCTCTGATTTAGTACATAGAAAACAAGGTTGTATTTTATAAAACCTACTTAAAAACAATTCAAAAAAGGTTTTAAGATGGTTTTAACACAATAATTGTGTATGGTAAAACCAGGTTTTATTTTTGGTTTTAACGTTAAAACTAACATACGTTAAAACCACTCGGTGAGAAAATATTATTATTTAAAAAACCAGTCTATTTCAATTCATGTTTATTTAGTAGTATTTGAAATACTTTCATAACAACCAAATATTACAAATATTATATATTATAAATATTATAACTATATGAGTTTAACTACAATAGTTTTTGACAAAATTTACAACATTTTTCCTAAAATATTGATATTTCCTTTATTCTTCAAATAATTTGACATTTTATTGTACATATTCAGTCCCTTATAGTATTGATTTCTGCATTGCACTTGCATCCGCTCGCTGTAGCCTAAAATCGTTTGCATTTCTTAGTCTGTACGGTTGTGCTTCTCCAACATATTTTAACTGTTAAGTTAGGTACTCTGGTGCTTCTCCCATTTTAATTTTTTGAATAAAATTCAGCTTGTTAAATTCTAATCTTTTACGCATATTAAGCCATCTCAGTGCATCTAACATAAAAGTAGTTGGTGTAAATCTGTTTAGTTGTAATATAGAACGCATCGCCTTATTCTGTAATTTCTGCAGTCTTGTTAATTGTTGCTCAGTATAGCATGTCATAAAATTGTTGATTCATATTCAAAATACGGCTTCAGTATTGTATTATATACATATATTAATCGATGTTAACATTGAGACCTTATTTCTCAGCCCTTTTAAAGAAACCTATCTTTTTCCCTATTTTTCTAGATATATACTCTAAATGTTCCTTTAGTTTTAATTCCCTGTCAATTATGAAACCTAGATACTTAATATTGTTGACCTTTTCAATTAATACATTATTTATTCCAAATGAACTATTAGTGTGGATATTAATTTCCATTAACTTTGTTTTATTTTAATTTAATTTTCTTCAACCATCTATTTATATTATCCATATCTTTTTCAATGTTTTCATAACATTCCTCACACGTTGTACACTAGTAAAAATAAGAGTATCATCTGTATATAAAACAATCTCGCATTTCTCTATTATATTTTCAATATCGTTGATGTATATTATGTACAATAAAGCTGCTAATATCGAACCCTGTGGGACACCAAAATCATTCTCCCTCATACTCGACTCAGCATCATTTACCTTTTTTTATTTGTCTACGTCTAGTGAGATATGAACTAAACCACTTTAATTCCTTATCCTTAATGCCATAACATGAAAGTTTTTGAAGCAAAATATCCCTATCTTTGTTTCGAAAGCTCTTTTGAAATCTAAAAAATTGGTAGAACTTTGCTATCATTCCCTATAAATTTCAATCTATTTATTACATAGTTAATTGCCGTCTCACATGAATACTTCTTTCTAAAGCCTGACTGAGCTTTCGATAGTAGGTTATGTTTCTCTAAATATTCTTCCAATTGGTTCTTAACTATCTTCTCAATAATCTTCTCAGCAAGCGTAACCATCGATTCCTTCCAGTTCTCTGGGAATATTCCAGTTTCTAACGATCTATTTATAATTCTGAGCAAAATATTACCAACTGTGTTCCAATTGTCCAATAAATTGCCAGTTGATATCCTCCTGTAGTTTTTCTTTTTTTCATATTCCTCCATATATTCTCTAATTCCATTAAATATATTGCACGAAAATTAAATGTATAGTTTGAAGTCTGTACATTACTCTCATAATGTGTATTCTCAATTGAAATACGTATATCCCTAATGCTATTAATGAAATATTCATTGTATTTTTCAGCAATTTCCACACTTTCTCTTCCCTCAAATATCACATTTTTTATCACATTCTTTGGTTTTCCTAATACTAAGTTCTTAATCTTATTCCAATTATCCTTCTGATATTTTGCTGTATTTATTTTACTATTTTTATAATGGTTTTTTGAATTTACTACTTTATATACTATATACATAAGTTTTATATACATAAGTTCCTCGCTGCCTTATATTTGCACCATATATCAATACTGTTCTCCATAATGGCTTTTTTGTATTTTATAATTTTATCCCTTCTTAAGACCCTGAGTTCGCTATTAAATCATTCACTCCTTTTTTCCCTGTTTACTCTAGATCTCGACAGTAAAATGTTTTTTTTTTTTCATTTATTTATTCCAAAGTTTTCAAATTTACATTTAGGGCCTCAGCACCATTATGGCATTAATTCTTACTATCATATAATATTATTATAGTTTATAATACAATATCATGAATTAATAAAAAAGAAAAAAAACAAACATTAAAAAAATTAATAAAGTATATGTTAGGTTAGGTTAGGTTAGAGGACGTGTACTTGTCCGTTAAGACAAGTACAATACCCGGAGGTCGAAATTGACCCATTGTACAACGTCCTTGGAGAGGGAAGGAAATAGAGGGAATAGGATGAAAGGAGGGCATAAGGGTAAGGGGAGGATGGGAATCACACAGAAAGAAACAGACACAAACAAGGGTTGAGCGCGCGACTACACTTATGAAGCCCTAGCACCTCTCAACCAGCTCAAACTGCTAATGAATCTGTGGAGAGCCTTGATGTCGGCTCTCGACACAGAACTCAAGCTCTCAAAGAAGGCTCTGCCAAGGGTCCTCAACCTCAACCTACCAAGGGCTGGGCAGTTACAGAGGAGGTGTTCTATAGTCTCTAACTCCTCCTCATCGCAACATACCCTGCAATAGTCCGGCTGGGATCTGTTCCAGATCCCCGTCAGCGACCTAATCTCGCAGTGCCCTGTGATAAAACCGACAACCAACCTTACGCTGGCCTTAACCAAGCCCAGCAGCCAATCTGTTCTCTTACTGTCCACAGCAGGCCATAGACGTCTAGAGACAGAACAACCTGATCCGTTCCTCCAACGCCTCTGCTCTTCCTCCCTGACCCATCCATCGATGAGGCCATAGAGGTGGCAGACTGGGGGTTCAGGACCAACTATTAAATCGCCCCCAGAAAGGGAACCTAACCTAGCGAGGGCATCCGCCGGAATAAAGTATATACAATATAAGAAAATAATATATTTGGGGCTTAATTAATAAATAAATAAATAAATAAGAAAATAATAAATATATTTACATAATTAAATTACTATAAAAGAAGCATATCAAGGGTTTCTACCAAATATTCTTTTAATCTTCTTTTAAAGATAGAAATAGATTCCGAATTTTTAATTGATATCGGCAATTTATTATATTGTAAGCTACCATTGTACTCAATTCTTTGCTTGGTAGACGGCACCTTACTGTTTGCAAATTGGACCTTTGTCTTGTGTTTATATTATGTTGATTAATATGTAATCTAATCGTATGGTATCCAATGTTATGAAGTACCTTATATACATAAACAAGTGTAAACCATAGACGGGCAAAACAGTGCGCGCTATCTCTTTATACAATATAGAGGTGGAAAACAAATTAGGTAGTTTATAAACATTTTTTTAAACTTTGTTTTGCAAAACCTGCAAGGATTTTAAATCAGCATTTCTCTTGTATCCGTAAATAAGTGACAAATAGTTAATATTACTTTGAATTAGCGATTCAAATATCATTAGTTTTGACTTTTCATCGAGTTTATGTCGAAGTTTATTCCCACAAAGAATAAACGAAGAATTCCCACAACTGGAGATATTTTAGATTTAACATACTGTATATGGGACTGCCAAACAAGATTACTCTGAAAATTAACGCCAAAGTATTTTATAGCATTTACTTCCGTTATCTGTTTTCCATCTATTTCTACCACACAACTATAAGCTTGGCTCCAATGCGGTCTAAACCTTATAAACTTAGTTTTATTTGTAGTTAAGACTAGTTTATTAATTCTTGTAAATTTTGTAATTAACTCTGCGTCATGAGCAATTATTGATTGAAGAACTTCTACTTGCCTGTATGGATAAAAAAAGCACAAATCATCTGCATACATAAAAATTTTCCCTTGCAATCCGATGTTGTTAAGATCATTAACATAAATTTTAAAAAGCAGAGGTCCTAAAACACTGCTCTGTGGCACCCCATATTTCACATGTCTCATTGAACTATTAATTGAATTAACAGAGACATATTGTGTCCTATTAGAAAGATAGCTCTTGAAATACGCAAGCTCTCTTCCTGCCAGGCCATAAAATGACAGTTTTTCTAATAAGATTGTATGATCCACCAAATCAAATGCCTTACTAAAGTCATAAAATAAACCTCCAACACCAATGTATCCTCTATCTAAGCAATCACAAATATAGTTTATAGCATTGATAACTGCTTCATCAGTACCACAGCCTCTTCGGAAACCGTATTGGTTGACTGCTAGCAGGTTTTCCATTTCCAAATATGATGATAATTGCTTATAAATCAGTTTTTCGAAAATTTTGTCTAATATGGACAAAACAGCAATTGGACGATATTTCTCCACTGTATCTGCCGAAACTTCTTTTGGAATCGGAATTATCTTTTGGATCTTAAGCAATTCAGGAAAAATTGAAGTATTTATTGTGTTATTGAAAATATTTACTATATGTGGTATTAGCTCATCAGCACATTCAACAATTAGTTTACATGAAATTTTATCAAAACCAGGTGATTTTTGTATATCTAAACATTCAACTAATTCTTGTGTTTCACTTATATCGGTGTGCCGAAGGGTAAAATAGTTACAATGTCGCCGAAGCGATCTGAATTCATTCCAACTTTCTCCAGGAATATAATTAATTAGTTCGTTTAGATTTTGTATTGAGTTTATAAAATACTGATTAAGTAATTCAGCTTTTATAACATCGTCATTAATTAAAATACCATTCTCGTCTTTCAATTTCAATTCAGACTTCTTTACTCTACCAAGTATTTGATTTAGAAATTGCCAGGATTTTTTAGGATCACGCTTTACTTTTTCTATCTTCTCATGATAGTAAAATTTCATTGCATTTCTCATAGCTATTTTTATTACCTTGCTAATTCTTTTCAATCTATCTTCAAGATCTAAATTAAATTTTCTTTTCCTTAGCTTTAAAAGTTTCTTTTTCAGGTATATTAATTTTCTTATGTTTCCGTCTATCCAAAGTGCAATTTCAGTATTCACATATAGCTTTGTCTCTTTCACAGTTGTAGACCTTTGAGCAGCTGTAGACACACGTGATACAAATCTCAATACATCATCAGACGGATTTCTAGTAACAGCGAAGGAATTCATGTTAATTTCTAGAATTTGTTTAACTTTCTCATAATCACAGTGGGAAATTAAAAGCTCTTTTGAATCACTCGTATTGATTTGAGACATTAATGTACAAAAAATGAAGTTATGATCAGCAATTTTACATTCTACCGAACTAATGTTAACTCTGTTAAATAAATTACTGAAAACGTGTGACAGTTTCGACAATCGTATGTTTCAATAATTGCCTTCAGTTCCCCAGAAACTGTAGCGTCCAAAAAATCTATGTTTGAATCTCCAACCAAAATGCATGGAAAACGTGAAAAAAGCTGCAAGATATGATCCATATACGATAAAAAGGTACCAGTGTTGCATTTTTGCGATCTATAAAACGACATGATCTATAACGGTTTACCACAAGTTGTATAGTTTTTTAATGATATTACTATGGCATCAATGAAATTTTGACTTTCGCAAATTTCGACGGAATACTGTATGCTATCTCTGATATATATCGACGTTCCACCATAAGCATCATTGCGGCAACAATGTATACTAACGTAGCCAGGTATATTATATAAGTTCACAAATTCCTTTTTAAGCCATGTTTCCTGAATGCAAATTATTGTTGGTAATTTAAAAAAGTAGCTATTAATGATTTAAACTTATTAAACTTAGTAAGAGATGATATGCTCCTTATGTTTAACGAAAAAATGCATAAATTGTTTGATTTATCTCTTATAAACGTATCAAAAGAATTCAATGATTGAAAATAATTATTCATTTAATATAAAAATAGAATTAAACTTTAAATTAATTAGCATAAAATAATAAAAAATATAATAATATAAAAGTGAAATCTACGATGGTGATAAATAATCATCATTAACGTTATCATCATCAGAACCAGCAGCAGACTTCATGTTCCACCGTATTATCCAAACAAAAGTCAAATTTGTCCACATACTCATTTAAGTCATCCATTTCCTCAAATTCCAACATCGATCCCAGTTTGCTTCTAAATCTATTCTGAAAATAGAATCTGTCTGAAAACGCAACATTCCTTATTTTTAGGCGTACAGTATTTATTTCTTACTTCTATTAATACATCAATCGACTCATGACCTGGTATTTTTTTTATCTACATTAGCCTTTGCTGTAATATTCTCCGTATTGGTAATAATATAATCTATCAAAGTTTTGAGCTCTATGTTATCCTAGTAAATTCATTCGTTATCTGTTTTAAGCCATTATGATTAAGTATGCTGACTAATCTAGTTCTATAATAGTCCCTATACCAGTCCATGTTAAAGTCTCCAGCTAAAAAAATTAAAAAAATTACTGCCAAATTTGTATACGCCCATGTTCTGGAAAACGCAGCGTTTTCAAATCGCTTACGATTTGAAAAACGCAAAACGCATTTCAGCATGTTCTGAGAACGAAGCGATTTGCTGGCGTTTTGCATTTTTCGAAGTTGCATTCGAACAATGAAAACATATGTTTTATCATAACAAAACATAAACAAATAAAAAAATTTTAAATGCCTACCGCGTATTTGCTTGCTATATTAGCTTTAAAAAACCAAAAAGCAAAAGAAATGTTAATTAAAAAACATTAAGGGACTTTTCCAATCCATTGGACAATCCAGATCATGCGTAATTTATATATAATTTACGTATTTTATTTGTGAGATGTCAGAAAAATTGTGGCAAATGCTTCTTTTCAGTTAGAGATGTTACTTATAAGCACTCACGAATAATTGGTAATTTTTAACACGGGTAGCCAGTTTAAAATAAAATCTTGAATAATTTTTTTGCTCTCATAAAAATTTTAATTTAAATTATTTTTTAACTTTTATTAAGGGTTTATTTTTAAGATTTAATATAGATATGTGAATTTAATAAACTGCAAATATTAATATCAAAAGTTTAAAACGAAGTAACCAAATAATTAGTTGTAAAATTAACACCACTAGCATACAATTTTTTTCGAAGATTAATCTGATCAGCTGTTTGCATAAATCGCCAGTTGATAAGTAAACAAATGATACAGACAATACACAAACTCAAAGCAAATTTTTCTATTCAATATTTTTAATTTAAATCGTCAAAAAATGCTAAAAGTTTTCATTTAAATAAGAAGAAAACATATTAAATTTAAATTGTGTATAATTTTATTGTTAATTTAAGGTACAGTTTAAATAAAAAAGACCAGATCGCTTCAGTATACACTAGCGATTTGAAAACGCCAAATTTCTAGCGATTTCGTTTGTCAGAACACCTATATGGCGTTTTCAAATCGAAAACGCGAACATTAAGCGATATGCGTTTTTCAGAACATGGGCGATATATTTTGGAACTATATTGTTCATGAAATAAACAACTTTTAAACTACTAAATAAAATTTGACATAAAATTCTTTACAGTCCGCACTTACGTAATAACATTGGAGCAAAAGCTCTTTAAGTATACGTTTTAAATTGTGTTAAATTACGTCGAACTTCTTCGTCCAAAGTCTTTTTGTAAAGTTGCTAGCATCAATGTGCGCCCTCCTCCTTCTGGTCCAGTAATTTTTCCAAAATTCACTTCAAACACTGACATTACTAAATACTAGCTAATGTGAAAGAAAAAGTAGTTTTCGTCACAACTTTTTTGGAGTAAATATGGACCGCTTTTATTCATCACAGTATTACCGGCTGTGATTTCAAAAGATAGAATTTCTACCAATCCATCAAGTGCTCAGTGACACTAACGTGGCGTATGCTATATTTTACCCAGTATAATGTTCTATTTTTTCAATGTTTTTATCGATCACAACAAGGGACAATCGACCTTGTTTTTTATTACCATTTATATTTGAAAGGAACTTATCGTTTCAATGCAGAACAAAATATATGTATTGTAATAAATAAAATGTATTAAACTAAACTTAAAATTAAATATTAAATCAATTACTTTAAATTTATCGACAATTGGCTTAGTTTGTCTTCTAAGCTAGTCTCTTCGCATGGTTTCATTAAATATCAGATCTTCCAATTTATTTAGAAAAAGCGGAAATCTCATTTTCTTTATTTCGAATGACGGCAGCGGTTGCAGTTAGGGATGCAACATCGCCCATAAAAACATCGATGTTTTCAAATAGAAACATCGATATTAAAAAACATCGATGATAAAACCGATATATCGATGTTTTTCGATGTTTGATTTCCCTATAGTTAAATAACTAAATATAAAACTTAAAGCATTTTAACAAATTTAATTTAATTTATGCTGCATTTTAGTCGCACTTATATATCGTCATGATTTCAAAAAAGTCCTAACAAAAAAAAAAAATACTTCGTGATTGATTACGATGCGCACATGTTCCCGTAAGGTCAAAACATCGATGAATCGTTTGCATCAATAGTTGCAGTATCAATGTGCTTAACATGTACTGCAGCCAACCAAACCAAATTTATATGTATTTTTTAATAATATTTTTGAAGTGCACAAATAAGTTGATGTGGACTAGAGTAGACAGGACTGTAGTAAAGTCGTAAATAAGAAAAATTTAAGTGATCTGATAATTAAATTATATCGGTTAAATGAATATATTTAAAAACGTGATGGGAAAAAATATACACTGAGCGCCATAAGTAGTCAACACCCACTATAATTTTAAATTTTCTATTATAAAAAATATACTTGTAGCACAACAATAATTGAATTGTTGTTTTTGTTTTAACATTTTATAAGTACTAAATAAACGTTTTTATTTTTGGAAATTTATTCGACTATTCTCATTTACTTTTCTCGCTATCCTAAGATAATGAATTATTTCAGTGGTGTTTACTCACTTTTGGCGCTCAGTGTATATACGTAGAAATTAAAAGTGCAAATATGGCGGAATTATAGATTCGGGGGATTCATCCGTTTTATGTGTGACGATTGTCTTCAATATTTATATAAATAAATAAAATATTAATATATGTATATAATATGAAGGCCAACTTGTGACAACATTAAAACTAAACGAAAATTAAATTAAAATCCTTCTTGAATCTATTGAAAAAAGATATGCTGAAAGATATAAAAACTTGATGAAGCACAAAAATGTTGTGATTTGACTGTAAAAGAAATAAAAAGTATACGGTACAATAAATGAAGTCGCCGTAGTTTGATAGGTAGGTATTGCCTCCTTAGACGTGAGGCCACGGTTCAAACCCCAGTTCAGACATCGCCAACAAAAATAAATTAAAAAATTATTTATTCGGCGACTTGCTCTCAACAGATTTCTGACAAAAATTCTAAGAGAAAATAAAATTGCCATGCAAAGTTTCTCAAAAATCTATCGTTCGGAATCGACTTTAAGCTGTAAGTCTCGCCACTCATGGGTGAAACATAAGTGGTATGTGAAACTAGGTTGCAATCCTGACTAAAGGATTGTGATGACCAACTATGTATGTATAGACGATTCATTTCAAAATGATGGTAATATTAATTATGAAGCTGTTAATAATTCAGCTAGAAAACTAAACGCGATAATGTAAACATCGCGCTATAGAAGGTGAACCTTTAATATTGTAGTTGTTGTCTTTTAATTCCTTTCCCACAGCTCTACTTTTTACAAGATCTAAAATTTTATTTGTATAATTTTTAAACATGATAATTTTTGATATTGATTTTGATCAGCTTTATATCTGTTTACGATCTGCTTTATATCTAGTATCGGTCTACTTTATATCTGGTCACGATCTGCTTCATATCTGTTGTTGTAACAGCTCTGCTGCGGACTCCGGAAGTGTCTCCCTGTTGGATATTAAGAAAAACGTAAGTTTTATATGTTACTTGTATGCCTATATGATGCTGGTAGAGATGATATGGATTAAGAGATGATATTATGTGGTGTATATGTTGGTGGTCGCCATTATGTAATTGGTAGTCCTAGGAAGACCGCTATTTGTGTTGGATTCAACCACAAGTCTACTAGTTGAAGGGTGCGTCGAGTCGCTTGGTCCTTGGTTGCAAGATGGGTAGCGATCCAGGGTCTAGTTACCCTGGGTAGCTGCCTTTCACTATCCTATATTGGTGGTGGGTGTTGATTTAGAACTCTGTTGTGGCTGAGTTCGTCCATTGCTGTCGTAACTGATATAGTCATAACAGCTGATAGTATTGATCGTCAAATCTGACAGCTATGCCCGCCCTCATAAGAGATGTATGAAGCTAGGTCGTAATCCTAACTGAAGGATTATAATTACCAATTATGTATGTAAAATAAATGAACACCACAATAAAAATGATAAATTGGGATGACAATTGACGGAAAACAAAATTACATTAAAAAAACATTAAAGAATAATTTACTGATGCTGAACATAAATAAATAGAACTCGGTAATTATTATGCCAAAGGATAAACAGAATGTATTTAAAACTAAAGAAGATTTATATATAAATAATACTAATAAAGAAATAATAATAATAAAAGTTAATCCAACGAATTTTAAAATTATTGACATTTAACAAACAAAAAAAGGATATTGATACAGAGTAAAAGTAAGAAGGAAAGGATATAAATAAAAGAAACATTACAAAATGAAATGGGTGAATCGTAGGAAATAAAAGTTCCAAATAAAATTGAGATGGGAATGACATTTAAACCAACACAAAATCAGATTATTAAAAGTTGGATGGGAGTGGTGAAGTTATTTGAATATTCAATAACTACCAAGGAATGGTAGTACAATATACAACGTTATAATTCATACATGAAAATGATGACGGCACCAAAAGTTAATATTGGATTAGAGAAATACAGAATTTTTGATGGAATTGACATTATACAATGTTTCAAATATAGAAAGGTACAACCTCAAATAGTATGAGTGTAACCAAGATGTGATAATGAAAAAATTTATTAATTGTGTAAAAATGAATAATAAGTTAAATTTTGGTCTAGATGAAAATCATGAAAGAATATCCTGTGTATCAAAATATGCAAAAAAGAAGGATTACACTTTAAACTTAAAAGCGTTAATTTCTTAAAACTTCTTACTGGCGTAACAATCACGATGAATTCATGGCGTATATACATACTAATATAAAAGGATTTCTAAATAAAATTCATCACCTACAAATCGTGATAGAAATACAAAAACGTGATGAAAAACAAAAAAAAATATTTGCCGTACTTCCGGAAACCCATTTAACCGAAGATGTTAATGAAGAGGAAATACAACTGAGAGGTTACAATCAATCTCCAATTGCAAAAGTTAGTTGCGAAAACAAAGAAATTGAGGAATTTCGACCAATGAAAACGTTAAAGTCTTGTGAAAAGATAATTGAAAAAGTAGTGAAGGAGCAATTGGAACAGTATTGGGAATCTGGATAAATATCCATATTCCCATTATCAGTCAGTATTCAGGAAGAAATTTTCATGTGAAACATAAACCGATGGAAAAAGGCCGAAGAAGTGCATAAAATAGTGTAAATTCTCTTATAGCGTTTTCGTTTCTGGTTAAAAGTGTTGCATTTTTATTACCTTTTGCGCTTAATTTACCCTTTTGTGTTCGTTTCTAAAAAAAAGGCAGCCCTGAATGTAAATATTGTGTTTTTTTTTGAAAATGTTTCCCATAAAAAGTGAAAAAGTGTAACATTATTCACCCTTTATCAAATCATAGGGTGAGAAATTACCCACAGTAAACAGCTGGTTTTTGTTTATGTTTTTCTTTGATTTTACAAGAAGACTATTTTTATTTCAAAGAAAACAAATATTATTTGTCTATTAAACAATTTTTTTTAGATCTTACATTGTAACTAGAATCCTCTTTGATGTAGTTGGAGATTCGTTTGTTTCACTTTCCATTCTTTATAGTTTGAAATTATTTGCCAATTTGCTTATATATTTTACAAAACCAAAAAGTCCCGAATTAGAAATGTTTGCATATTTCTAAAAAAAAACAGCTGTTAAGTACAGGGTTGCATAATTGTGTTTGTTTCCGACAAAAAAAATGTTACACATTTGGAGGGTAATTGTAAAATATTAATATTGTTGCCGTCTAACTGGGCAACACTTTTTAACAGAAACGAAAACGCTATTAGACTTTAAAACGATGCAAAGATAGCGCCATTAATATTCGATTTTGATCAAGACTTGCAGTATGTAAACCTATGATCACATCAATGTCTAATTTTTTTGTAAATGATTGTAGCATTTGGGAAACTGGAAAATAAAGTTGTTTTATTAACTAGTATTTCATTTATTTAAAAAAAATTATATACTGCAAAGGAAATATTTGGTCAACTGGTTAAGAATACAAATTTTTTAAATTAGTTCTTAATATGGGCTCTATTATTGCTTTAATTCCTTTTGGCATATTCCCAACTACTTTTGGACAAAACTGTGAGCTCTTTTTTTGCATTACGAGCCCTCTGCCATTATTCATTCAGGTTGGTTTCAGTTGAAGCCGCTATGCGTGCTCAAGTGAGTTTTTGGTATAAAGCTACCACACTAACCTAACCTAAGCCACTGTACGCGCAAACCTACTATATAGCGAAATGTCATTTGTTTATTTATTTTGTCCCAAAAAAAAGCAGTCAAACAATAAAAAAGCAATTGTTTGAAAACCAACAAAAAAAAAAATAATGAATCAAGTTACAAATCAAACAACAAACTTTCATTCTTAAAACAAATTTTCAAAAGTATAATTTGTTATTATACATATTGTGCTTTTCATAATTATAGCAAAAATAAAAATAACAACAGAAATTAAATTCCATTTCTTTGGAAGTTATAATAAAATAAAAACAAAATTAACTTAAAAATTCGCTGTTCAAAACCTAAGCAACTTTTAATATTTGGTATGTTATCCCTTGTTTCTTACGACCTCAGCGCATCTTTTGGGTATATATTCAATAAGATTTGATAGAATAGATGTTGGTATAGCTTCCCACTCAGGGATCAACTCCACTGGCCGAAAAACAAGTCCAAACCAATACATTGCCACCCCCATGCTTTATTGTGGCTTTTGAGTACCGAGAATGTAGCCGCTTTCCTTTTGGTCTTCTCACGTGGCAAACTCCATCTGAATTCAGTAAGTTAAATTTAGATTCATCACTAAACAAAACAGTTCTCCGTTTGGATATAGTCCAATCCATATGTGCTCTAGCAAAATCCAACCCAAAACAAACAAAAAGTTGAGAAAATCTGAGACTACGTTGCAATCAATCAGACAAACCTCTTTTTTAAATGCTTCTTAGTCAGCATAGGCTTCTTAGATGGCATGAAGCTTCTTAAGGGGTGGCAATGTGATGGTTTGGACTTGTTTTTCGGCCAGTGGAGTTGATCCCTTTGTAGAAATTCAAACAAAAATGTACCGTTTTGTTTACAGAGACATTTTAGCCACTCACATTCTTAACAATGCTGAGTGGGAAATGCCACTTCGATGGGTTTTTCAACATGACAATGACCCAAAACACTCATCGAAGTTGGTCAAGGATTGGTTATCAGCTAATGGGGTTTAAGTCTTGGATTGGCCACCTCAATCGCCAGACTTGAATCCCATAGAGAAACTTTTCGGTATTTTAAAACGGAGAGTTGGAACTCGACGCTTTAAAAATAAACAGGAGTAGATGAACTGTCTAAAATCAGAGTGGGAAGCTATACCAACATCTATTCTATCAAATCTTATTGAATCTATGCCCAAAAGATGCGCTGAGGTCGTAAGAAACAAAGGATATCATACCAAATATTAAAAGTTGCTTAGGTTTTGAACAGCGAATTTTTAAGTTAATTTTGTTTTTATTTTATTATAACTTCCAAAGAAATGGAATTTAATTTTTGTTGTTATTTTTAGGTTATAGCCACATTGTGTAATAGTAAATAATATAAATATTTTCTATACATTTAGTTAAAGAGAAGATATGAGTCCATTATTACTTAGTAGAAAAAAGTTGCTTAGGTTTTGAACAATACTGTATATATATATATATGGGCAATTTCGTGTCAAGTGACCCAATTTTTAAAATCGATGTCTTCCGATTTGGATGAAATTTGCACCAAGGTTAGTACTATTGGATAGTTGGCCAGACACAAATTTTCAGCTTTATCAGTCAAGAACTGTCGGAGTTAGAGGGGGTCAAAGTTGGACATTTTGGTCATACAGGGTTTTTTTAAAATGTGTGTAACTTTTCACCTATTAGTCCTAGCAAAAATTTTCCAAAGGATATTAGATAGCTATTTCTTCAATCTTTCCAAAAATATTTTTTTAATTTTAAAAAAAAAAAATTTTTTATTTTTTTTTAAAAATTAATTTTTTTTCAATTTGGGCCCTTTTTTTATGCACTATATTTTTTTTAATGGATGTTTTTTTTTTGCTCAAAGAAAGCCTAGTTCTTTTTCTTTAAGAGCTTTGTGGTCACTTAATGGGATGCGAGTGGAAAAACATCATCCTCTTCTGCATTTGGACTTTCTGGCCATCGATTCGAACAGACACCCAGTCTTTCATTCCTGGCATCATTCGACTCATATCATCTCGCTGATAAAATTGTGCTACTAGAGATTCAGTTTCGCACGCTAAAGTTTTTCCACTCGCATCTCTTTAAGTAACCACAAAGCTCTTAAAGGAAAAGAACTAAGCTTTCTTTGAGCAAAAAAAAACATCCATTAAAAAAAAAATATAGTGCATATGGTAAAATTTAAAAACTTTGGATTTTGAGTTAAAATATTTTTTTTATAGATATGGCTCTTGCTACTAAGTGCCCACAAAGACCTTAAAGGAAATGGTTTAAGTTTTCTTTTGAGGAAAAATAAAAAAAAAAATCCATTTCGAAAAAAAATGGGGGAAAATGAAAATGGTACATGTGCCAAATATTGAAAAATCTTATTCTTGAGTTAAAAAATAATTTTTTTAATAGATATCCCACTCGCATCCCATTCAGCGATTATGAAGGCCTTAAAGGAAATTTTATAAGCTTTCTTAGGGCCCAAATTGAAAAAAAATTAAAAAAAATTAAAAAAAATTAATTTTTAAAAAAAAATAAAAAAAAAATTTTTTTTTAAATTAAAAAAATTATTTTTGGAAAGATTGAAGAAATAGCTATCTAATATCCTTTGGAAAATTTTTGCTAGGACCAATAGGTGAAAAGTTACACACATTTTAAAAAACCCTGTATGACCAAAATGTCCAACTTTGACCCCCTCTAACTCCGACAGTTCTTGACTGATAGAGCTGAAAATTTGTGTCTGGCCAACTATCCAATAGTACTAACCTTGGTGCAAATTTCATCCAAATCGGAAGACATCGATTTTAAAAATTGGGTCACTTGACACGAAATTGCCCATATATATAGTATTTAATGTTTATTTGTAATTTATTGTAGTATAAAAGTTTATTTAATAATAAAATAAGAATTAATTCACAAGGATTGAAATTAAAGTTATAAAAATGATTAATAAAAAAGTTTGTTTTTTCTTTTAAAAAAAAGCAAATTGTTGGTTCCGTCTTTTCGTCTTCACTTCGCGGCGGCTTCGTCTCAACTAACTATTTGCTCTTATTGCAGTTTGCTTGCAACCGCATTCCCACATCTCGGCCATCCTGCGGGTATAAGACATCTTCATTTGGCTCTTCAAAAGGTTCGTCTAGTTCTTCATCAATTCCGTCTGGCCATGGCTTCATGAATTCTGCACAGGTTGTGGTGCGGTTGGGACCTTCGCCTTCACCAGTTTTGATTACGTCGTATGTATCGTTTTGTTTAGTTTTAAGAATTTTATATGGGCCTATGTATTTTGGCTTAAGTTTAAGGCCTGCTCCTAGCTGAGTTCTTTTGATTGCAACAATATCGTTCAGATTGTAATGTCTAGGTGGTTTGCGTCGAAGATCGTATCTTTTCTTGTTTTCTTCTTGGACTTTAAGTATTTGCTCCTTGGCTGATCGTCTTATCTCGTTCCTCTGTTCGTTGTATCTGGCTGCTAATTCCTGTTCTACGAGTATCTTTAGCTGAATATCATCTTTAGTTCGCATTTTAGTGCCAATAAGCATTTCGAATGGGGTGGTGCCAATGCTTCTCTGATGTGTCGAATTAATAATTTGTTGTACTCGTCCGACAAACTTGTACCACTTGGAGGGGTCATCAATGCTTAGCTTAGCCAAAACTGAAATAATCACGCTATTTAGCCTTTCGACTTGTCCATTGGAACGTGGAAGACCTGTTGTTATCAAGATATGGTCTATATTCTCATCAGCACAGTAGGATTTGAAATCCTCACTTGTAAATGCCGAACCGCGATCCGAAATGATCTGTAGTGGATTACCGAAGATGCTGCTTTGTGTTTGTAGTCGCGAAATAGCATCTTTGGCTGACGTTGTTTTCGTGGGGTACAGCCAGCAAAATTTAGTAAATGAGTCAATAACGGCGAAGATATGGTTATACATTTTGTTGGTGGATTCTAAAGGACCAAGGTAGTCAATGTGATATGTGTGTAACGGCAATGCTTCTTTATTTAGAGGATGTAATTCTCCCTCTTGCTTTCCTCTTTTTCTATTTGTAATAATACACGGGATGCAATTTTGTATAATTTTTTGTATTTTTTCTTTTAACTTCGGTATAAAATAGTCTTTGCATATCAATTCTTTTGTCTTTTTGATAGAAAAATGACCCTTTTCGTGCGCTGTTTTTATAATTTCAGTGTACATACCTTTAGGAATTACTAGCAGCTCGTTATCGTCAGCAATCTTGTACAAAACATCTCCTTTCAAATAATAGTTATTATACGACGGGTTACTTTTCAAAATTTCCTTTACTGTGTTAAGGTCTTCGTCTTGATTTTGCAAACGCTTGATTTTAGAAATGAGACTGTTTTCAGCTATCATCATGATTGGATGTCGGCTTAAAGCGTCGACGTGTCGCATTTGAGATCCAGGCCGGTGTTCAACGGTATAATCGTACTCTTGGAGAAACAGTATCCAACGAGCAACTCTCGTACACAAATCTTTCTTGTCTAACGTCTTCGTAAACGCGTTGCAGTCTGTCACCAGCTTAAATTTTAAACCTATTAAGTAAACGCGGAACTTTTTCAACGCTTCAATGACTGCTAACACCTCCAACTCGTAGCTCGTGTACTTTCTCTCTTGATCAGTAGTCTTTTTACTCATGTAATATACTGGATGTAAAAAGTTGTCACTTGGCGATTTTTGAAGAAGAACTGCCCCGTAGCCATCAATGGATGCGTCGGTGTGGACTTCGGTTTCATAATTCTGATTAAATAAACTTAAAACTGGACCATTACTTAAAATATTTTTCAGTGTGTTGAACGACGACATTTGATCATCTCCAAATACAAATTTTACATTCTGTTTTTTAAGATCGGTAAGTGGTTTGGCAATAGTCGAAAAATTAGGAATAAATTTTCTAAAATAACCTGCAAGGCCAAGGAATCTTTCTAGCTGTTTGACGTTTAAAGGGATTGGATATTTTACCATTGCAGTTGTTTTTTCCGGCGACGGAGATATATGCTGATTCTCAATTACGTGACCTAAGAATTGAATTCGTTTTTTCAAAAAATAACATTTTTTAATATTTATGTCCAGGCCGTAGTCTCTACTTAGATCCAATACACGTCTTAAATTTAGAATTGCCTCTTGTTCGTCTTTTGCTGGAATGATAATATCATCGATATATGGCAGGGCTATACCTTCACGGGTTAAATCACGGAATATGGCGTTAACGTGACGTTGAAATACGCCGGGAGAATTTGAAAGGCCAAAAGGAACTCTACGGAATTGATACTGTCCATTATGCGTGACGAACGACGTATATTTTCGGCTTTCCTCATTGACAGGGACATGAAAGAATCCGTTGCGTAAATCAATCGTACTAAAAATGCGCGCGTTCTGTAAACGATCGAGTTGGTCTTCTATGAGAGGCAAAGGATAACGATCCTTGACAATAACTTTGTTTATTCTTCTGAAGTCGATGCACAATCTTGGAGTGGAATCTTTTTTCTTAGCCAACACAATTGGGCTACAAAACTCTGATTCAGAAGGTTCAATAATGCCCTCATCTAACCACTGTTGTATCTGGTTGTCGACAATAAATCTCTCACTTATTGGAAGTCGTCTCGGATTGCAAAAAATTGGTTTATCGTCCTTCAAAACTATACGCATTTCCACATTAGTCGTCTTACATTTATTTGGCTTGTAATTACGTATCATGTCCACTACCTCTCTTTTTGCATCATCACTACTTGTCTCATCAATATTAATTGTACTTACATGTTTGTCTTCACACACGTCCATTACCATTATACTATGCACTTCTTCAGCAATTTCGTCCTTGAGTTTTCTTATTTTCAGGCCATCAGGTGTAATTTTAATTTCAGCAAATGCGCAAAATTCGTTTCCTAGAATCACTTCAACATCAACGCAAGCAAATGGAACCACATGAAAAGTCAAGTCATATTTTTCACCTTCGACTTCAACTTCGGTTTTAAAATTGCCAATTGGTTTTATTTTTCCACTGTCAGAAGTTTTACCAAATCCAATCAAATAAAAATCAGTTTTACAAAGTTTAGGTTTATTTAACAAATTATATATTCTTTCCGTGACGATATTAAATTTGCTACCGGTATCGAATAAAGCCATCCAGTTTTGGTCTGAAAATTTAACATTTACCTTCATAATATTCTCTACAGCTAATTGTCTAACATTTGCCTTCTCAACTTTAGACGGACACTCTTTTGAAATATGACCAAATCGATTACAACTAAAGCATTTTATTCCTTTTTCCTTATCTTTACAGTTCCTGGATGTATGACCTCTATCACCACAGTTATAACAAATTACCACTTTTTCACTTTTATTACCAATCTTATTGCTGTGTGCTGTTTTTACGTCGACTTTTTGTTTTGAAGGCCTTTCTTGCATGATTTCGTAACATTTCAGCTTTTCTTTAAAGTCTTTTATGTTACTTGCACCGTACAATATCGTTTTATTTATTGTTAAATCTTTTATGCCATCGATAACATATTGTATTAAGGCACTTTCCTCTATATTACCGCGCGAAGCCATTTCTTTCATCCTCAAAAAATATTCATGGATACTTTCATCCTTATTTATTTTTCGCTCTGTTAACATTTTGTGTAATTGGGCACTGTTGGCTGTAGTTTTAAATTCATTCAATAACTCCTGTTTCAACTTATTCCATGTAGTAATACCTCTTTCACTAGCGATGAATAGTTTAGCCAAACCTCTAAGGGATTTTTGCAAATATGAATTTTTGAAATTCATCCCAATACATAACCGCAGAAATTTCTTCAAAATCATTTATCCAAATATCAATTGGTATAGAGCCACTTCCATCAAAAGGTCTAATTGAATCCTCAATATCGCGAAAATTAATTGAAAATCTTGGCATATTAAAAGATGAAGCGTTACACTGTTGTTCTAATTTGCATGTTTTGTTTTGATTATTTTCTTTATCGTCATAAATGTTTTCTTCGTTTCTCACATACGTTTTATTTGAATTGCTGCCGTCGTTATCATATTTTTTTTCACACACTATCATTCTTTTTCTTTCATTGACCATCTTGCTGTTGTCGTCCTTACCTTCAAACCCGTTGCGCATGCTCACCATTGTATGTCCGCTGCCGTCATCAGCTTCATCTTCGCTGTCATCATCATCGTCGTCTTCGGCATTCCCCTCTGTCGAACATAACAAACTTCCCTTACGCAAATTTCTAAAAATGTGTAACAGCAGGTCGTCAACTTCGTAGTCCAATGTCAACATGTTGGATATTGTAACCAAGTCAGCAGAGCTTAAGTTCTGTTCGACGTATGCAATTTTTTCTTTAAATTTATCGTGGTTTTCGTCGTAATCAAAACCTACGAATTCTCTCAACCTTCTTCTATTTTGACGATCACCTTCAGCCTCAAACACAAGTTTATGTAAAGCCACAACTGCGCTACGTTTGGCCGCTGCCAAGTTGTTTCTCACAAGAACAAAATCACCTAAAGCCATATTTTGCTGTTATTTTAGCCGTTGAAATTCTCGAATATTCTGTTGTGTCTTTATGTTTGTGTGTACATACAACCGCGACGTTTATGATTTTTTCTCTCTTTTTTTTCGTACGTTTGTTTGAACAAATTATCGTGGTTGAGTCCCCAAAATTTATAGTATTTAATGTTTATTTGTAATTTATTGTAGTATAAAAGTTTATTTAATAATAAAATAAGAATTAATTCACAAGGATTGAAATTAAAGTTATAAAAATGATTAATAAAAAAGTTTGTTTTTTCTTTTAAAAAAAAGCAAATTGTTGGTTCCGTCTTTTCGTCTTCACTTCGCGGCGGCTTCGTCTCAACTAACTATTTGCTCTTATTGCAGTTTGCTTGCAACCGCATTCCCACATATATATTATACTATTATATAGTATATAATAGTATAAAATTAACCCACACAACATGAGTGGTGTGAGAAGCTAGGCCGTAATCCTGACTGAAGGGTTGTAATGACCAAACATGTACATATGTATGTAAAAGAGAAATAAACGAAAAAATGCAGTGATAAAAATGTACGTACACCAATTATTGATAACGGTAATAGTCACATTTTCGCATTATACGCTTGTAAAATGTTGCTTAAACACAGTAATTATTAAAAATAAAGTCTCAGTATCACTTAAAGTTTAAAGTGCAAAAATTCTGAAAATAATATTGATTATGGATTCAAGAAAAGAAATATCGTGCGACGTTAGAAATTTAGTTGTTAAATTAAAAAACGAATCAAAATCTTATAATCTAAAAGCCAAAAATCGAATTTTAAATCGGTCAACAGTGTAAACTAGTATAAAAAATTAAAATAACAGTGTTGCTGTCGAAAACAAACCTCACAATGGTGGCCAAAAGAAGCTTGTTAGTAGAAACTAAAGATTTTTTCTTCAGGGGTGCGCGAAAAGAATTTTGCTGAAGTGATCGCCGAAAGAACAGGAATATCTGAAAACAAAACCAAAATCCGCCTTTTGGTTTCTTAATCTGCATGTACACTATGTATTTAAACTGAGTGGAATTCAGAATGCATAAATTTAACAATCTCCGGACTTGTCCAACATATTTATACCATTAGAAAGTATCTTGTTCAATTCAGACGTTGCTTTTGGATCGCAGAATGCATAATAATAGTGGAATTGCAAATGCATAAATTTAACAATTTCCACTTGTCCACATATTGTTACGAAAATGGAAACATCGTTTAACATTAACATGATTAGCAAAAGCTACACTAACAAATACAACGAACTTGTTTGCATATACCAACAACAACCGTGTGAAAGAAAAGGAGACAGACAACTAAGAAAGAAAGCAACAACAAACGACGTAAGAAAAGTACACAAACAACAATGAAGTAGCGATAGAGTTGCGTGTGAAGAAAACAGTCGTGGTTTGAAGATCTTCGTTGTGAGCAGAATAGCGAATAGTTGTGTGAGAAGAACAAGTAATTATTGTTGGATAAATCAAGTTGTAATTAGTGGCACACAAAATTGTGCGAACAATAAAGAGTTTAATTGAAACTAAACACAAATTCATTTTTATTTTGTTTGCAATCAACGAACTCATATTTTAAACGTTTTTAAAAATGTAAAAACGTAACAATATTTATACTATTACGACGTACCTTCGTACAATTCATACGTTGCTTTTGGAACGCCTATTGTAGATTAAATATGACCAATGGCATTGCGCTGACAATACAGCTTGAAATATTGCGATGTGAAAACCGATCTTTCATCAATTATAATGACAGGTTTTTCCAAAATTCGTCAGTATTCGTTGTTTTGTGTTAACTGCCGGATGAATTTCGAAAAATTGTCAACCATTGCCATAATGTATTTGTACTCCTTTGATGTTGTATTCATTGACCCAAGTGTTCAATGTGTATAGTACGCAATGATAAATCACTCTCGTCGACGCTTTTCAGTATACCTCCTTTTTGGCGAGTTTGCTTGTTGGTTATAACGTACCTTAAGAGTATGGATTATACGAGGTGTGGTAAAAAATAACCGTTATTTTCAATTTTTTTAAAAAGTATTTATTTATTTATCAATAACTATCTTGTCCCCTTCAAAGTAACCCCCTGAGATATAATACATTTATGCCAGCGTTTTTTCCAATCCTCGAAACACTTCTGAAACGCGCTTTTTGGTATCGCCAACAGCTCCTGTTTCGATTTTTCTTTTATCTCCTCAATCGTAGCAAAACGCTTTCCTTTCATCGGTGTCTTCAGTTTTGGGAAGAGGAAAAAGTCAGCGGGGGCCATGTCCGGCGAATACGGTGGTTGAGGCATGATTACGTTTTTCTTTTTTTGGGCAAAAACTCACGCACAAGCATCGATGTGTGGAGCTGGTGCGTTATCATGGTGCAAAATCCATGATTGGTTTTTCCACAATTCTGTGCGTTTCTGACGAATTGATTCGCGCAATCGGTGCATAACTTCAAGGTAGTATTCCTTATTGACCGTACGGCCTTGTGGCAAGAATTCATGATGCACCACGCCATTGCAATCGAAGAAAACAGTGAGCAAAACCTTCACATTTGACCGAACTTGACGTGCTTTTTTCGGTCTTGGATCTTCTGGACGCTTCCATTGGGATGATTGGGCTTTGGTTTCAATGTCATAGCCATACACCCATGATTCGTCACCAGTTATGACCTTTTTGAGCAAATCTGGATCGTCGTTGAACGTCGTCAACATCTCCTGCGCGATGTCCATGCGACGTTGTTTTTGCTCAAAATTTAGCAATTTTGGAGCAATCTTCGCTGCCGCACGTTTCATGCCTAAAACATCCGTAAAAATTGCTTGGCATGTGCCGAGCGATATCAGCAACCTCTCTAATAGTGATTCGACGATTATCCAAAATCATTTTCTTCAATGTTTTCATCGGTTGTTGACGTGCTCGGGCAACCAGGACGAGCATCGTCATTGACATCTTCTCGGTCTTCCTTAAACCGGTTATACCACAATTGAACTTGTGTTCTGCTCATAGTAGACTCGCCAAACGCCACAGTAAACATTTCAAATGTCCTTGCACATTTAATTTCTTAAAAAAAAACTTAATACAGTTTCTTTGATCCATTTTTTCGAATAGTAAAAAATCGAAGAGCACACCAAAACACGATTAACCTTTTTATCTGTCAAAAACAAACTGACAATCCAAAATGGCTAACATTGTCAATAAATGTCAAAAATTGCGAAAATCGAACATACGTAACTCACAAAATTTGAAAATAACGGTTATTTTTTGATCACACCTCGTACATCATCAATTGTGTGACCTTATTCTCAATAAGTGATATGTAAAATTGCTCCAACACTGGGTGCATATTCTTTCCGGGATAGTCTCTAACTATATCAACTAAGACGAAATCGTTCCCATCTATTGACTTGTAATCTATAAACTATTTCACTTCAAGTTTTCATCAGCATATGACTGAAATATAATATTGTTACGTTTTTACCTTTTTAAAAACGTTTAAATATGAGTTCGTTAATTGCAAACAAAGTAAAAACAAATACTATGTGTTTAGTTTCACTTAAACTTTTTTATTGTCCGCACTATCTAATTGCTTGTTCGCTATTATTTACACACAACTATTCGCTATTCTGCTCGCAACGGATATCTTCAAACCACGGCTATTTTTGTTCACACGCAACTTCACACAAGGCTGACTCAATTCTTACTGACTCGTCGTCTGCTTTGTCTTGCCCTTTTATAGTTCAACACGAACAGTACATCGAATGTTCTTGAAGTAGAAGGTTCGTGTTCTCGCCTTCTCGAGAACTCTATCGCGACACATTGCTTGTCGTTGCGTTTGCGTACTTGTCTTCCCCTTTTGCTGTCATGCTTGTTGTTGTTGGTTTGCTTAGAATAAGTTCAATGTATTTAAAAAGGAAATAAAAAAATAAAGACTAACCAAAAACAACGCAACTATGAAAATCTAACGACGCAAAGCAAGGTATGGGTGTATATATACATATATATATTTTTTTTTCTTTGAACGCCCAACAATCTGTAAAGGCCAATTTACACGATTAGGGCTTACGTATTTAAATACGTAAAGTCAGAGAGAAAACATTACAGAATTCCGTCCGTATATACTTCCCACTTTCATAGGCACGTGGAAACTATCGATTTCTAGATCGGTCAGGATAAAAATTGTGAATTTCTGCAACTTAAAGAATATAATAAAAAGTCGTTGGCTATTTTTTTCGCTGGCACAACTCTTTGGTGAGCGTGAGAATTACATTTATTTATTCGGTTATATTTTCATCAATATCCGACACTTCTCACGTCTGCATTAAAAACATTTATGTCCCTAACATTTACATTATATACATAATTGATCATTACAACCTTTCCGTCAGGATTACCTACTTACTTACTTAATTGGCCATAACAACCCGATTAACGGATTTCGGCCTGCCGCAACACATCCTTCCAGGCGCCTCTGCTTCTTGCGCGCCTACACCAGTTGGTCACACCAATCGATGACAGGGCTTCCTCGATTTGGTCCTTCCAACGGATACAAGGTCGTCCTCTTCGCCGACTTCCGCAGATCCCCGCATCAAATAGCCGTCTCGCCGGAGCATCCTCTTCCATTCGAACGACATGGCCGAGCCAGCGCAGCCGCTGGATATTAATACGCTGTACAACGTCTATGTCGTTGAGGAGCCCATACAGCTCACTGTTGAATCGGATGCGGAAATCATCGCCAACTCGCACTGGACCGAAGATCTTACGTAGGACTTTTCTCTCGAATACTCTCAAGGCATCTGCATCAGTTCTTAATAGGGTCCATGCTTCTGCGCCATAAAGAAGCACGGGTAGGATGAGCGTCTTGTAGAGTATTAGTTTCGTCTTAAGAGAGAGGTCTCTGCTACTCAATTGCCTATAGAGACCATAGTACCACCTGTTGACAAGAGTAATCCTGCGCTTGATCTCCAGACTGACATCATTTTCGGTGGTAACGGCGGAGCCAAGATAAATGAATTCCTTGACTGTATCAAAAGTATAGTTATCGGCCGTAATTTGAGAATCAATACGCCGCACGTCTCTACATGTCGATAACATATACTTTGTTTTGCCCTCATTTACTGCCAGACCCATCTTCTTAGACTCGCGTTCAATAGCACTAAAGGCAGCAGTGACATCTCGCTTGGTACGCCCTATGATGTCGATGTCGTCAGCGTACGCAAGCAACTGGACACTTTTTTGAAAAATAGTGCCATTGCGAAGCACTCCCGCCTTCCGCAGAACACTCTCCATGACGAAGTTGAAGAGGTCGCATGATAAGGGATCGCCTTGTCTGAAACCTCGCACGGTATCAAAAGGTTCGGAGAGGTCCATTCCTACCTTGACGGAGCTGCAGGAATTGCTCAACGTCATTCTGCATAGCCTTATCAGCTTCGCAGGTATACCGAGCTCAGACATTGCGGCAAAAACACGATCCCTTATGGGGCTATCGAAAGCAGCCTTATAGTCGACAAAAAGATGGTGTGTGTCGACTTGATTTTCGTGGATCTTTTCCAGGATTTGGCGTAGTGTGAAGATCTGGTCGATGGTGGACTTGCCAGGTCTGAAGCCGCACTGATAAGGTCCAATCAGTGTTTTGACGAGTGGCTTCAGTCGTTCACACAATACGCCTGTAAGAACCTTATATGCGATAGGTTACCTTATAGGCTTATACCCCTATAGTTGGCGCATATCGTAGGGTCTCGCTTTTTCAGGACAGGACAGAGGACACTGAGGTTCCAATCGTTGGGCATACTTTCCTCTAGCCATATTTTGTAGATGAGCTGGTGCATGCGCCCTACCAACTCATTACATCCGGTCTTAAACAATTCAGCGGGGAGGCCATCAGGACCTGCCGCTTTATTGTTTTTAAGACGCATAATTGCGACTTTAACCTCATCATGGCTAGGTGGCGGGATCTCCACGCCGTCATCATCGATCGGGTTCGGAACATCATCTCTAGAGGCGGTATTGATGTCGTCATCGCCTTGCAGCAGAGTAGAGAAGTGTTTCCTCCACAACCTCAGCACCCCCTGCGGATCTGTAACCAGGTTTCCATTCTCATCCTTGCAGGAAGACGCTTCGGGCTTATACCCCTCGGTCAGACGCTTAACCTTTTGATAGAATTTTCGAGCGTCATTTCTACATCTGTACATCTCGACTTCCTCACGCTCACGCCTTTCCTGCTCCCTCTTCTTGCGTCTGAAAAGGCGTCTCTCATCCCTTCTCTCTGTAATTTTCGACAATGGCTTGCGTAGCGGCCGACTGCAACGTTTTTCTGTATGCGGCGTTTTTCGCTGCAGCTCGAAACCAAGGACTGTTTCCGCAGTATTGCGCAAGGAGTGGGAGATGTTGGCCCACAATCCGCCAATGTCGTTGAGATTAGATGGGGAACGACGGAGCTTATCAGAGAGTTGAGCGGAGAACGCCTCAGCTGTCCTTTGTGATCGCAGCTTCTTAACGTCCAGCTTTCGCAATGCACTAGAGCGCGCAGTCCTCGAGGCGCAAATGCGCAATCGAAACTTGGCTGCGATGTTTGGACCTCTAAATGTGCGCACATCTAGTACACTGAATACATGCCTTCCGTCAATCACAATATGATCGATCTGGTTGGATGTTGATCGATCGGGGGACATCCAAGTGGCCTTGTGAATGTCGAGATGTTGAAACCTGGTGCTACATACTACCATGTTACGCGCCGCGGCGAAATCGATCAGCCTCATACCATTGGAGGTAGTGTTCGCGTGGAGGCTGAACTATCCGACAGTGGGGCCAAAGATACCTTCCCGCCCGACCTTCGCATTAAAATCCCCGAGGACGATTTTGGCGTCGTGGGCCGGGCACTTATCGTATACGTCCTCGAGCTTAGCGTAGAAGGCATCTTTAACCACATCGTCCTTTTCTTCCGTCGGGGCGTGAGCACAAATTAGGCTCATGTTGTAGAATTTTGCCCTGATGCGGATTGTGGCTATTCTTTCGTTCACTGGCGTGAACCCAGAGACGAGGTGACGAAGTCTCTTATTAACCACAAATCCGAATTCGTGCTTATCAACATGGCAGCTGTAATACACATCGCAAGATGGTAACCTTTTGCATCCTTGTCCTATCCATCGCATTTCCTGTATGGCAGTGATGTCCGTCCTACATTTCATGAGGGCATCCGCCAGTTGGGCGGAAGCGCCTACCCTGTAAAGGGTGCGGACGTTCCATGTGCCTATTCTTAAATCGTTGTCCTTGAAACGTTTGCCGTGGTCGTCAACTTTAGAGGGTATCTTTATAGAGGCTATTGTTGGGGTTTTCATTGGATGGGATTTTTACGTGGTGGGTTCCAAGCCCTACGCACAACCCGAATTTAACGTCCAGGGAAGTGGACCTCGCTGCACGCATTAGTTAACATCTAGCGGGTGCTAGAATGCCATCCAGGAGGGGCCACGAGAAGGCTGCGTGTCAACTTGAATACAGCAAAAATCAAGGATCGTCCTGGTGGTCGCCATGTCCGTCAGGATTACCGTGTGTGTTTATTTTATACATGAGTTTAAAGTCGACTCCGAAAGACAGATTTTTTGAGAAACTTTTCAAGGCAATTTTATTTACTTTCAGATTTTTGCCGGAAATCGGCCGAAGAAAGTTTTTTTTCATATTTCGTTTTGTTGAAGATGTCCGACCTGGTGTTTGAACCGTAGCCTCACGTCTAATAAGTCAACACACTAGCTACTAGACTACGGCAGCTTACATTATATACGCTAAGTTTATTCGCAATTTATGTTTTATTAACCAATGTAAACATACTCTTATCACTATAAAATTGAAAGTCATTCACAAAATCGTAGCTCAAAATAGCTTTACATTTAATTGCATCATTAGCAACAATAAGAAAATCGTGTTCCGTTTCTATTTCCTTCCGATACATATTCTGTTATTACCGAAAACTAAAATTTTATTTTGTAGTAAATCAAATCATAATTTTTAAAGCTTGTGTTATACACATAACTTTTATAATTAAAAAATCAAACAAATTTTTTACCGTTTAGTGTTATAGTTTTATACTGGTTTTTGTTCACGATAACATTTACAGTTTTATATACTAAATTCGATATACCTGAATTTATTGCATTTGCAACATTGTGAGGCTGTCTTACATTCAGATCTTTTATGTTTCATAAAACCACAGTTAAAACGTATGTTAGTTGTATTCGAGTAATACAATTAGAACATTTTTTTAAACAAACGAGAGATGGTAATTAAAAAATATTTCGTATCAAAAGAACTTAAAATGTTTTTTATTATTTTTACTTTCTGAGGAAGAAAAGAATTACTATACGATTTTCTACTTTTATAATGGGGTCCTTCTCGAAGACGGTTACGATTAAATTTTTATTATGAAAGTTCATAGTCGATATTTAAACCAACTGCTGCATTTTCTCCAACAATATTGTATTTCCAGAGTACGGTTAATACTACTGACATCTTCTCGAAAACCCAACACCGGAGACCGTCACACCAAAGTTTCATTTTGCATACGCTGTAGACCAAACAAAATTTTCGCGAAGTTATTTGCATCCCAGAAATTTGATGCGAGCGATCGTATATAGTCCCCGATATCTCGGTTCCAGCTTACGGGATTCTCCATCGAATTCTGGTAGAGCCTTCACATCGTCCGAAATCTTTCCTATCTGCGTTGCTTGGTCAGATTTAATGCCATCATTAAGGACTACAATGATTGAGCTCAGGTTTTCGTTCTGTATCCGCATCGTTAGGGGCCTTCGCTATGAATTCTGGTCTTTAAGATGGAACCTGCCATTTCCGTTTCCCGGGGCAGTTCACCGGAAGATCTAATAAAATTTACAGTCGAATTCCAAAATGTTCATGAACCAACGAACGTTTGCGATATAAGCTCTTTATAGGTTTTCGCCCTTGTTATTGCTGCACATTCTGTTAAAATTCGAATTGGTTTGGCTAGAAGGTAAATTCTAGATCTTTGCAATGTTTCGACCAAGGATAGTATCTCCAACTCCTATCTGTGGTATTTGATTTCTGCCTTCGTACGATAAAATAAAATATGGCGTTTGATTTCTCGTCAGCGACATATTACAAAGAATCGAGCAACGAGAGACGATAATTATGACATTTGAAAAACGCTCATAACATAAAATTACTGGCGAATTTAAAGGGAGGAAAAAAATGTTATAAGTTTTGCGAAGCAAATGTGTTAGAAGCAACTAATATACAGAGTGAAAACTGGCGGATAAAGTAGAAAAATTAAATGTAAATAAACACTTATTTTGTGTTAAAAAAGGTAAAATTTGGAATATTTTTTAATTTCTTCAATGAAAATTTTAAAGATTCTTAAATATTTTATTAATCGAAATGTGGGTGATTTTCGGTCACAATGAATATAGTTTCTTGTGCAAGAGGTAATTAAGAAGCTAAATATTACAGGATCAAAATAAGAAAGTTGCCAATATTTTTTAATTTCTTGAAAGAAAAAGTTAAAAATTGTTATTGTTACTAGTTGTTTTTATTATTTATTAATAGTTTTACACAAAAATTACATTTTTTATTAACTCTCGCTAATATAAAAAACCCACCCGAAAACTAAAAAAAAAGACATAAATAAACAAAGCAGAGTTACAATCAGACAGGGACAGAAATACTTTTTGGTAATATTTGCTGTCCCTTTCACAATTCGCCGGTAAATTTCAAATTCCGTTTCGTTACTGGTTATATTGTGTTACAAAGTTTCATTGCACTAGAGAAGTATTTGCCATTTTTTTAATTTTTTATTTCTGAAAAAAACTACAGAAGTACCAAAATTTTAAAAGAAATTACAGGAGTCCTTTGGCCGCGACTAATAAAATACACAATTTTTTATTTGAAATCGTAAATATTTCATATTATTATTAAATTTATTGGAAAAATTTAATATTGAAAGTTATTGAAAAAACTTGGAGAAAAGGGAAAACTTGACGAATGGTAACGCTGATTGAGATCATAATAGCACCTGTTGACAAGAGTGCAGATGATACTAAATAAGGATGGACGTGTGTGACGTAGCAGGGAGCTGTTGTGGTATTATAGGAATTAGCGACGGACAAAAAAACACTTGATCACAACTATTTTCTTTCATTCTTTTGTATTGGATTTTTTATTATCATTACAGAAATCACTTTTCATATATTTGAAAACTTTCTGTATAATTAATCAGCAAAGTTGCCTAAACTTATAATTTGCAACATTCACACACATGAAAAAACTAATTTTCTAAAATTTTATCGATTTCATTATAGTTATTTGTCTTACTGAATTGTTTCTTTAGTGCACCATAAGTGTTCACATACGCGGTTTCTAAAAATAGCTAATTTTTCGTTGTTGGTCAATTCATACGACATAGCAATAAATTGCCGAAAATAGTCCATTAAAAAACATTAGTTTAATTAATTAATTTAATGTATATATACTATACATACGTGTATATAAATATAATATTACAAATAATAATTATAATAATAATATTACAAATAATAATTATAATAATAATATTACAAATAATAATTATAATAATAATATTACAAATAATAATTATAATAATAATATTACAAATAATAATAAATAACTGGGGTCAACATCTGTGTGTTAGATTGCTAACTTTTCCCATGTGCCTGTATTTATCCCTGTCATTCCAAATTGGAGCACAGTACTACATTTAAAATTACCAATCTAGAATTATCCCTAATAAATAAACAATTTATAATTATTTTGTATTAAATAATTTATAATAATATTAGTAATAATTCTCATTTACATAATTCAAATTCTGCATGGTGATATCAACTATAATTTTACGTATGATGTAGGGGGAAATTTAATATGCGTTATTTGTAAGAGTACTATAAAATCTATTGCTCTCTGGAAAGTTCATATTAACTCGAAATTACACAAGTTGAAACTGAAAGAAACGAAAGATTTTAGCAAGAGCTTAAATGTTGTATCTTCGCATACTAGAATTCAAGGCAAAGTGGATACTGCAAACAAAAGCAATCAAGATAACATAAATAATCTGAATATGAAGGAAATAGTGAATCTGGCCACTGGGGATAATGTTTTAAACACAACAAAAAACAATAGTTTTAACAAAGGAACCACTTCAAAAAATTCATTTAATATACTGCCAGACATGTTCTTTGATGATGTTGATAAAAAGCTCCGAAATAATATTTGTGATGATGAGTGGGACAGATTTCAACGAGAAATTAAAGAAGAATCTGTAACATCTAAAAAGTTATTAGCTGGAGAACAAAATAATTCCGCAGTTGAGAGAGAAATAATTGAAATAAATGAACAAATATATCACTGGTCTAAAGTATTAGATTTGGAACAAAAATTTAACGAAATAAATAATGTCTATAATAGAAGTATGCAAAATAATTACTTTGAAGAAAATGTATCTGATGAAGGCGATTTTGACGAGAACTTGGACTGGAGGTCAAAGAAATTATTTTAACAATTGCATTAAACATTTTTCATATATGAAGATCCTCTTAGACATATTTAGAAAAAAAAAATACATTGGAATGTATAAAATAAAAACATTTATATAAATATGTAAAACAAAGAAGAAAAAGTATAAACTTGTTTGATTTTATTGATTTAAGCTTATTAAAAGATAATGACAGTGATTGAATGTTAAGATATATATCTGAAATATCCAGATATTTTTAGAAAAGTGAGAAAGGTAAGTACCGCATAAGCATATACATACATAAAAAGAGGAGTAATCATTTGTGTGAAAGGTAATGCATGTTTTATTTTGCGGCAAGCTTCAAAAACAGTTAAACTGTCTCCTTCAAATATATGAAGTGCATAAGTGTTAATTAATTGTAGCATGTTCATGATGTCATCATTGCCGACACATGTTTAAAGTTATTCTTTTATTGTGTTTTTATTACAAACTATCAATAACGTACATATGTACATACACACACACATTGTTGATGGCACTTCTGTTTGGTAAATTCAAGCAACGATCAATTTGTTGCGTTTGCAATTTAATAGTCAATGCTGTCAACACTGTTAGTGTTGGACATATTCATATTCTTAATAATAGTTTGAAATTCTTGCTATACCTTCCACTGTAGACATAATGCTTGATCAGCAGTATTTATGTATAAATACTGGGTAATTTTAGGGATAAGAATCAATTAATAAAACATAGCCAAACAGTGCGCATTCAAGGCGCACTTGGTAAAAATAAAGAATTTGTTTTATCATGCATTACATAATATAAGTGCAGCCCTTGCGCTGACCAACTTCTTCCTTTTCCCTCATTGTGGTGGAACTTGGCCAGTACAGGGACTGCGTTCACCCGTGGCATCACAACGGGCCGCTATGCTTGCTCAAGTGAGCTTTGTGACATCAGAGCTATCACTCCGACCTAACCTAACCTACATAATATAAAGTATTCACTTTAAAGTTAAAAAGATATGAAATATTTTAGAACCCGAGAACACACTCTGCTTGTCAAAAGATCTGTAATACTTCTTCTAATAAAGACTATCAGAGCAACTAGATATACGACAAATCGATTGACAAAATCAAGATGCTTTTTACTCTTTATCACAATAAATATAAAATAAAATCCTAATAGACAATACAAATTTAGTGTACGAAATAAAACTAGCGTCAATTTATAATATTAAAACTCAAGTTTTTATTTTATTATTCGGAATTGGTTGTTCTATATGACTAGACGCTCGTATGTACACTACTCGATTGAAAACGTTTTATTCAGAAACTGACAGGGGTGTGTCTCCTGTCAAAACAAATGATCTGTATGGGTTACCAGATCGCTAGCATACATTGTACGCTACATCACCTACATTGAGTCAAAAATCTAACATTGCGCGGTTTACAGCATCATTTCTCCAGTTGAGAAACCTCCATAGGAACGTAAGCGGGTTTCAGCCTATCTATGGAAACCGTTTTCGTGCCAATGACTTTAGTGTAAGTTTTCGGATGTCTTTCGAGTACTGCGTAAGGACCATCATATGGGGCTTTTAACGGAGCTCTTACTGTAATGTCCCTAAGGAACACATGGTTGCAAAAACGGAAATCCTTTGGTACATATCCCACTTTATTACCATGCTGGGTAGTTGAATTCGGGCGTAGGTTTTCGAAATGCCGTTGTAATTTTGTTAGGAATTCGTTTTCGGTGATATGATTATTCGCCTCGTCTATTATGAACTCACCTGGCAATCTGATAGCATGTCCGTAAACCATCTCAGTAACTGATACTCCCAGATCTTCTTTTACAGCCGTTCTTAGACCCAACATTATTATGGGCAGTACCTCTGTCCAATTCGTGCTTGCCCCGTGGCATTTTAACGATACTTTTAAGACGCGGTGCCAGCGTTCTATAAGGCCATTTGCCTGTGGGTGATATGGGGTTGTCCGTAAATGCTTAATACCCAACATCTTTGAGAGGTGGCGAAAAAGACTGCTTTCAAACTGTCGTCCCTGATCGGTCGTTATATATTTTGGAACTCCAAAACGGCTTATCCAACCACTTAGCAATGCTTTTGCTACCGTTTCCGCTCCTATCCATCGTGAATATCTATCTACGCATGTAAGGCAGTACGTATAGTTGTTTGAAACCGGCAAGGGGCCGACAAGATCAATATTTACAAGTTTCCCCCAAAGTTGAATACCGTATGTCCATATCGGCTTAAGAATTGTTTTATATAGTAAAACTTTATTTTCTAAACTTAGCTAAGATCTAGGTTTTAATAAATACGAAATATGAAAAAAAAATATTTCTTCGGCGACTGCCTCAGCAGATTTCTGGCAAAAACTCTGAGAGTAAATAAAATTGCCATGAAGAGCTTCTCAAAAAAAACTGTCGTTCGGAGTCGACTTTAAACTGTAGGTCTCGCCACTCATGTATAAGATTAACGCACTCAACATAAGTGGTGTGAGAAGCTACGTCGAAATCCTGACTGAAGGGTTGTAATGACCAATTATGTTATGTGTAAGAAACATTGATGTTGATATTGTCTGTAATCGATTTTGATTTTATCGTCGATCTTTCTTGTGTTATGTTATGTGATAATAAAAATAAAATATTGATACGTTTTTACCTTTTTAAAAACGTTTATATATGAGTTCGTTGATTGCAAACCAAGTAAATTACTACGACCATGTTTTAAAAAATTTAGCCAAATCGGTGCAGCCGTTTTCCGATTTTAGATAAATCGAAAAAAGTGGGCGTGGTAAATTTTTCTTTCAGTAAAAACTTAAATAAGATTACAACGACCATTTAAATAAAAGATTAGCCATATCGGTGCCATTACAAAGACGTGGTTGGTTTATGTATCGTAACATTATGATTACCGATCCGACTTTCAGTTGGAGATTGTGAGGCGGTAATCAGGGTAATTCCAAATCAAATGTAATTTAAACACACCTCAAACCTACATAAATAAAAATTATCATTTAAAAGTACGTGGTTTTTCTCTTTTTCACTATTTTTACACAATTCAAACAGCTTCTCACAAATTCCCAAATCGAACACAAAAATTTTTTCTAATTTGGACAGGACAACGTCTGTCGGGTCAGCTAGTATATAATAAAACAAATAAATTAAAATAGAAAGAGTAAAAAAACCAAAGTACGTCTTGCTAGAGAATTCCCAATAACATTAAGGAACAGTTGGAAGGTATTGCTATTGTTTTGTATTCTCTTGCCCACTGATGATATGGATGGCAAAAAGTAAGTAGTTATTTAACCGCTGTCCAGTCCTAAAAAAATTCGGAACGGTATAGACCAGGCTAGAATATTGACATATGTTAGATTCCAGTGCTAATGATATATAAAAATTATTTATAAATTATTTTATTAATTCCACCATGCGACAAAAAGAAAAAAATAAATACACTTGAGCAACTACTTGATGTAAGTTTTACATTTAGTTGCGTAGAACCCTATATTTTTTTATATATCTCGAACATTTTAAACTAGTTTTATTTTTAAATTATTATTAAAATATCGAATGAGTGCTAATATTCTTAAAGTGCATTATGTTGTGAAGAAATTGAGTCTTCCTTAATAAAATTGTCAAAAAAAATCCGTAGTTATTATTAAAAAAGAGTATAGCAGTCAACGTAGTCAGTAGGTGGTGTGTTGGCTTATTAGACGTAAGGCCGCGGTTCAAACTCCAGGTCAGACATCTCCAACAAAATGAAATATGAAAAAATATTTCTTCGGCGAGTTCTCAACAGATTTCTGACAAAAACAGAACACACATGACATAAGTGGTGTGAGAAGCTAGGTCGTAATCCTGACTAAAATGTTGTAATGATAAATTATGGATGTATGTATGTATAGCAGTCATGTCATATTTTATATACATATATTTGTTTATTTATGTAATTAACTTCATTTTAATTTTTTCAAAACATTGTGGTAAGATGTTTTTTTGAGCGTCTACCAGGGGATTATTTTAGTGGAATCGAACATAATGGTCGTGGCACGATTGTCCCTTTCACAAACATAAGGGGCATATTAGCATAATAAAACATCCTTCAAATTTAAAATACCGAAATATCAAATATAATGTGGCCTATTGCTCAAAAGAATCTTGGATAAATCAATCCTTCTCTTTGATAATTATAAATTTCCAAGAAGACTGGCATCTTGCATATTTAATGTCATTCTATCCCACTCAACCCCCTTTCTACAGGTCTTGAAGATTTTTTAGTTTCTCAAGATCATTGTATGAATTAAATTGGAATCAGAGCTATATGCAGGCCATTATATAATACCAATCCTCTAAACAGTTTGTTCAATCGAGCGGTGTGTTATCATTATCATCATTATGTTGCATAAAAATCCATTATATATACAAGTTTTCATGAGTGAATAGAATCAAATGGTTCTACACAACACGTTTGGTTAAATGTTGACCCATCAACGAATCATTTTTTATGATCGGACTCATACTGCTATATGGAAACGAGCACTGCCATTATACAACTTCTGTATGCTTAATTGCCTTTAAAGTATAGCGTGTATTTGAATCTTGCTTGGATTGACGCCACACATTCCTTTTTCAATTAGAGTCGAGTCGATTGAATTTAGATTTACTATTCGTAAAAACGTTTTTCCTAAATAATGTTAGGTTATTAGTTTATATGTATATTAGCGAAAGTGAAATAGAGCCACAAGACTATTTTTGATTCCATAGGTTTGTGTTGCGCTACATGCCCAATTAAGTTGGTTGTTATATGTAGGTTGTGTTCTTCCATAACGAGTTTCAGCAATTCTGGGAAAGGGATTCCTCTTCACATGAAGACGGTCTTTGGTACTAGTAATATAATACGCAACCATATAATCTAGTATAATTTTGTTCATCTCACTGAGAAAACGATAACAAAATACATGGTGTGCTAATTTTTTGAAGATTTCCAAAAAAGAAAGGTTATTTTAATAACTGTTATTGATGTTACCGTTTATTTAGTAGGGTTCATTAATTTGTTTTTAAAAACATGTGACAAAAAACTTTCTTTTAAGAATAAAATATTTAATACAAACTTTTTGGTGAATAGATGTGCTAATTATGTGACCAACACTGAATATATTATACTAAAAAAAGAAAGATTTTTTATTATACATGAACAACCCTAACCATTATTAATTCATACACCACGCATTTTTGTTTGATATAACGCCTTGAGGGTTACATTTTCTGAAAGGAAATTTTATAATTTTTATTTCTATATAATAAGTGTTACCCCACCTGGGTAACAATCTTGTCACTATGTGGCCCCCATAACTAAAGGCTACGATATTAGTATCGTTAGAGGATTGTTTTGGAAGTGATGTCTCTTAGGTGATCTTTTCGACCCGCCTGATCACGTATAATTCCTATACCCCTAATCTGGAGTGTTAAGCGATCTGTGCTCATCAGATGGTTTGCAGTCGGGGGTCAAACCCAGACTGTATTATAACAGAGCCTGGGCGCCTCAGTAAGTAACAGTTTCATGCCGAGTCATTGTCATGCCAGCGAGGGCTATGACATGATCGAACTCCTTTTCCCCTCGTTCGTGGACTTACATGGATAAGAACGAACAAGTCAAGAACATGGACACGATGAACTTTGATGACGACCTGGCGTAGAAACTGGACAAGACCCGTCCCATCTCATTGCGCGGATTCAGGCGAGCATTGTTGAAAACAACAATGAGATCGTCCTGAATTTTGGCCCAATTGGTATGAAGATGATGACTATGGAGGAGTCCTTTAGTGAGGCGACTGCTTCGGCTATTCCCAGACTCTGTCTCAGGAGTCAGACTCTGTCTCCCCACTATCGGATGAAGACGGTGATAGTACAATCATCGAAAGGCTCCCCTTCACTCGTATCCAGATTGCTACTGGAAGTAATGAAGAGGTAACTTGCCCATTAAGAAACCCACTTGTTAGACAGGAAGCTTCAAACCCAATAGTGCAATCACCTACTGATTCCGACTGCATGGGCAAAAACATCTCGTTTGACAAGGTCGGTAAACATGGATGAAAACGTTCCGCTTTGTATAAGGAGAGGAATTCGTATCGAAGGACTTGCACTGTATTGAGGAGACTTGCAAGCTGTGATGTGGTTTCCCTCCTTGTTAAAGAGCAGAAGATGCTGGTTCGACACCGAGGCACTGTTTCGCGGTATGAAACCGAATACCTGGGTGGTGTCCTCTCACGGGCCGCTGAATCTGGAAAAAGGATAGACATTTGAGTATGGATAAGAGCGTAGAGTCAATTGCTTCTACTTCTAAAGCCGCGTGCCCAACTGGGGTAAAGAAGACTTATCGAGTTTTCAAACCTCCAGTGAAGAGTAAAGCGGGTAGAAACTATCGCTAATCCTTTATCCCAGCTGAAGGTTGGAGAGGAATGAAGGCACTTCGACAGCTCTGTCTTACAAGCAAGTTTCCCGCGAGGGAAATCACATGAAAATATCTGACGAGGTGCCTCCCTCCGGTTCTAAGCGTCAGAAAAAACATAGGAGTCAGATTCAGATGGCAAAATCTCGTGAAAGTTGGGAACTAATTGAAGAAAGGTTCATCGAGTTTATGATGGAGGAGAACTGTGATGGCAGTAATGCCCGCATATCCTCCATCGGTTGGTCCAAAGGCATCAAGGTAGTGGACTGTGAAAACGAGTTAACTGCAAAGTTCTTTGTGAAAGCAGTGAAGCGCCTTGGCGAACTCTGGCCCGGTGCTTGTTTGGAGGTAATCCCTCAATCCGACCTGTGACGTACACGCCCAATAGTGACGTTATGGGTCCTGAACTTATAAGGAAACAGAACGACGGATTGAACACCAGCTCGTGCGTAGTTGTCAACTCCCTAACTGGTAATGGTAAAAGAAAGGGTTACGATCTTCGGATCGCGATTGATCAGACACCTCTTCAATGCTTTAGGGCGTAGTGTTGTGTGGGTTGGCACGCCTAAGACTCCGTCATCCGGATATATGTGATGCCAGAAACTCGGGATAGTATTCTGGGTTTGAGTGATCCTGGTTATTGGTTACTTGTTCCTAAAACAAGTGAGAATGTAAGAACCTGTATTTTAGCTAGTAGTAAGTTGGATTTGGTAATTATTTCTTCCATTTGTACAGGTGACGTAACAACTGTGGCGTACAGAGATGACCTTGGGATCGAGCTGATGCTGTGATCTGTGCCGTATGAGGCTGCATCTCCTGATGACGTAATTGGATTACAGGTGGAGCATGGGAAGAGGAAAAGATGTCGCCTCGTCTTGGGTTGTCATGCCAATGCTCATCACACCCAATGGGGCAGTGCTGACATAAATACCAGGGGTGAGTAGATTTTAAATTTTATTATTCTTAATAGGCTTATTATTTGTAGCGTTGGTAATACGCCGACTTTTAGAAATCGTGTTAGGGAAGCTGTAATTGACATTACGCTCTCTAACATGATTAGGGACTGAAGGGTTTCAGATGAGTGTTTTTTCTGTGATCATCCGACTGGATCAAATTTGAGAAGGCTGTGGAGGGGTAACTTAGGGCCCTTAGGGGTCATTCCACTCCTGGCATCAATGATCGAGTTGGATCTTTGACGGATATTTTGTTGTCTTGTTATAGATGTTGTCCCCTTACTTACCTGGATAAGAGTAGCCAGACAGCCTGATGGAATGCGGAACTCCAAAGACTCAAAATCCTAAGCTTCGTCAAAAAGAACGATGGCACATGGACAGCTTCGAGAAAAGAAACCCTAGAGTAGGCTGGTTCATAAATGGCACTTTTTTTATTTTTTATTATTTTAATGTGGGCCAACCGGAATATATATTAAGTACAGTGAAAAAATAACACATGATTTTTTATAAAATTTTGTATTACGATTTAGAGGTTGCTACCTGCCTTCAAACTTTGGCGTTTTTGAAAAAAAACTTGCTGCCTTTATATATTCCTCCATTTGGGTGTGCATTAAAAAAATAAATTTTATGCACAGCTTTATTGAATAAAGATTTTTTAAAAAAGAGGGAAACATTTTTTTCGGAATCATTTACTGAGACGTCTAAGCGACTTTTGTCCGATCGTCCTTCCGATTGTAAGATTAAATTAAATAGCAAGGTAAAATTAAAAAATATAACAGATATTGTGTTTAAATTTACTGTAAATACTTTTAATTTATCATGAATTCGGGTGAAATTGGTTAGAATCTGCCCGTGTTGAGACCTAGTCTCTCACAATTTTCCCAAGTGCCCGTCCCTGAAACTCAAAATATAAATTACTTATTTACATATTTTTTGAAATTTTTCAAATTGTTAGAGAATTATGTGTTTCCCTTACAAAAGTTTCTTTAAATCAAGCACAAACGCGTTCTTTTAAGACTACATACAAATATAAACGTAACACAAATTGAATTTTTGTGTTCAATTTTGATATAAAACAATTACAATTAAAAAAATTCAAATTTCCTATTCAAAGTTTCTATTTGACCAAGCAAGCGAATCATTTTCCGTTTATTTTCATATGTTAAATTAGTAGGCTATGCGTAAACTTCCATACGCTGCAGCTCAGTCATCGTTACAAACAGTGATTATATCGGCAAACATTTTGTTGATACAGGTCCTCATAGCAAAATAGGCAAAGTGGACTCAACACTTTTAAGAATGAATGCTAAATACGACAAATGGTCTAAAATAAAAGAAATTCGAGAAATAAAAATGAGGGAGCGTGAGAATAAGTCTACTGATAATTTTAACAAGCGGGCTCGAATTCAACTATCGTCTTCGTCAAGTGACGATGATCATACAATATCTACTTTGATTACTTCCAAACCTGCGGCAAAGAAAAAGATATATAGAGGTAGAAAAACCATTTTAAATGCAAACTTAGCTGTTAGTCTTGATGTTGCAAAGCTAAGTAATCGTAAAGCAGCAATTGTTTTAACAGAAACAGTTAAACACATTGATGCCGATCCTTCAAAATATAATATAAGCACTTCTTCTATTGAACGACAACGAATTGACTTGCGAGAAAATATGGGACAGTCCTTACGAAGTAAGTTTAAACCTAACGTGCCACTTACTATTCACTGGGATGGAAAAATGATAGAAGATATCAGCGGAAGTGAAATCGTAGAACGTCTTCCAATTTTGGTGTCTGGTATGGGGGTTGATAAACTTCTAGCAGTGCCAAAATTATCTAATGGAACTGGAGTTGCAGCTGCGTCGGCAGTTTTTGACACATTGGTAGAATGGATTCTTATCAAAAAAGTTACATGCATGAGCTTTGACACAACTGCCACAAATACTGGAAGGCGAAATGGTGCATGTATTTTGTTGGAAAAAAGATGGATAAAGATATGCTTTGGCTGGCGTGTCGTCATCACATCTTGGAAATAATGCTTGAAGCTGTGTTCCGCCAAGCACTTGCTACTTCAACTGGGCCTGAAGCATTGATATTTAAAAGATTTAAATTAGCTTGGAACAAAATTAATCGGAAAAACTTTAAATCGGGAATTTCTGATCAATTCGTTTTTAAAAATGTGAAAAATATTACTGATGACACCATTTGCTTCATCCTAAATCAGTTAAAAGAGTTTCAGCCTCGAGATGACTACAAGGAACTACTGAGGCTATCTTTAATATTCTTAAGAGGTATTCCCGAATCTGAAGTGTCTTTTAGAGCACCTGGAGGTCTTCACCGGGCTAGATGGATGGCTAAAGCCATTTACTGTTTAAAGATTTATTTATTTAGAAATGAATACAAGCTAACTGAAAGCGAAGCATGCTCAATTCGAGATGTTTGTATATTTTCAGTAAGAATTTATGTAAAGTACTGGTTTGTAACCCCATCAGCGGTTTGTGCGCAAAGAAATGATCTACAGCTTTTAAAGGACCTAAAATATTATGCAGAAGTAAATGAGTTGATTGGAACTGCAGCCATTAAAAAATCCTTGGTCATCTTTGGTACTTATCGGAAGAGCTGATTGCATTCGCCTTATTTGACGACCAAGTTTCTGTTGATACAAAAAAAAAGATGGTGGCCGCTTTAGATGTTGAAGGACCGGAAAATCCCTTAAAACGAATTACATTAGATGCCACTCTAATAATTAGCAAACAATTAGAAGATTTTGTTTCTAAAAACACTCTTAGATTTTTTAGCATTACCGGTATTTCATCCAATTTCTTAAAGAAAAGTGTTGAAGATTGGGAGGAATATGAGGGTTACGTAAATGGTAGGGACAACATAGTTCGTTCTATGAGAGTTGTTAACGATATAGCAGAAATAGGAGTAGCACTGATGGAAGAATATAATAAGCTACATACCAACAATGAACAGCAAAAGCAGTATTTGTTGTCGCTGGTGAAAGATTATAGACAAAAGTACCCAAATTGCAATTGAACATACGGGTTATAGGGTAGGGTTAGTTTGGGGGTTTAGTATTTGGGTAAAGAGGGGTTAGGGTATATAAATTCTAAGCAACAAACCTTTTAATATGTATGTATATATAGGTGTATAGTATGTGTAAATAATAAGTAGTAATGGTGTTTTCCTTGTATGTATAAACGTTATAAAATGTGTTTTATTATTATGTATTATATTCAGATATTATGAAATTTATGTATGTCTATATTTAAAACAATATATATTTTAATTTAAAATATTTAGTTTCACAGATTAGGTTAGGTTAGGTCGGAGTGGTAGCTCTGATGTCACAAAGCTCACTTGAGCACGCATAGCGGCCCGTTGTGATGCCACGGGTGAACGCAGTCCCTGTACTGACCAAGTTCCTCCACAATCAGGGAAAAGGAAGAAGTTGGTCAGCGCAAGGGCTGCACAACGGAAGCACGACTACCCCGCACTGGAAAACCAGCCAGAAAGTTTGATGAACGAAGCTATATCCTTGATATCAATGGATGATAGCTCCGTTAAGCTAACAAGGAATGGGGAGCCAAATAACCTATATCTACACCTAGCAAGAGACGGGCACTGACAAAGAAAGTGAATAACAGTCTCCTCCTCCTCAGAGGACCTGCATCCACGACAGAAATCGTTAAAAGGGAGCCTCATTCTTTCCGCGTGTCTGCCCATGACGCAATGACCCGTAAGCACGGCCACCGTAGTCGAGATGACGTCACGACCAAGGCCAAGTAATTGGTTGGTACGCCTTTTATCCATCAAGGGCCAGGTGAGCCTAGCGGTGGAGCAGGACTCCTCGTTGACCCAGGATAGGTTGGCGTCTCGAAAGAATTTCCGCGCAATGGTCAGTTTGACCGAGGCAAGTGGTATACCCAATTCAACAGAAGAGGATTCCGGCAGGAGCGCACCAGCTCTGGCGAGCTCGTCGGCTCTGCAGTTACCCGGAATTTCACTATGCCCGGGGACCCACACCAAAGAGACACTGGTGAAGCGCCCCGAAAGAAGGTCTAGACAGCGACGACATTCCCTAACGATCCTAGAGTTAATCACGAAACCCGATAGAGACTTTATCGCGGCCTGACTGTCAGAGAAGACCGAGACGCGAGTGAAAGGAGCATCGTTGACGAGGATCCATTGAGCGGCTCGGTAGATCGCCATCACCTCCGCCTGAAACACGCTGCAGTAGTCCGGCAGACGGAGAGAAATATTCAGGTTCAGTTTCCCAGAGTAGATACCGCTTCCAACACCATTGTCGATTTTAGAGCCGTCGGTATATATATCCAGGACTTCCGGGGGGATGACCGTATTAGGATTCCAGTCATTCCTATTCGGAATCAGAGAGTGGAAACATCTGTCAAGACAATATTCAGCAGTGATATAGTCCATGTTCGCAGGGGCCACCGGATCAACCTCCAGAATAGTGGAGTGTCCAGAAGGTATAATGTGCCAGCGAGACAAAGCATTAAGTCTAGTCGCAGTAAACTTGACAGTAGGAAGCCAGTTGAGCATCGCGAACAAGGCTTTCGTGGGGGTGGTGCGTAGAGCACCAGTTATGTAAATGGCGGCAGACCTTCTGACCTTGTCAAGGAGTCTGACGTTGTGTTGTCTGTCCAGAGCAGTCCACCAGAAAGCAACGCCGTATAAGAGGTTGGGTTCGATGACCGTAGAATATATCCAACGCATGATCCTTGGGCGAAGACCCCATCTGGTTCCGACCGCTCTACTGCAGGAGTAAGCAGCACACGCCGCCTTGCGTGCCCTAGCAGCCAGATTCGCCCTCCAGTTGAGTTTGGGATCGAGGATCAGGCCCAGATATTTAACCTCGGGACTCAACGTAAGTCTGGTCCCACGTATCATGGGAAGAGAGAAGGTCGGAACTTTATATTTCCTCGTAAAAAGGATCGTGTCGGTCTTAGAGGGGTTGATAGACAGTCCAAAATCCCTACACCAGTCCAGTACGATTGACAGCGCCAAGTTCAACTTATCCGACAGTGTCTGCGGACAAATTCCCGACGCAGCAATGGCAATGTCGTCAGCGTAAGCTATGACTTCGTTGCCAGAGTGTTCCAGCCCTCTCAAGAGAGAGTTGACTGCAAGGTTCCAGAGAAGTGGTGATAGAACACCGCCTTGCGGTGTGCCCCTACGAACCATTCTCTGACAATTAGTGGCCCCCACTGTGGAGGTTACTATCCTCGACTTGAGGAGAAGCTCGATGAACCTGACCAGATTCTGTCCCAAGTTCAGAGAACCAAGAGCCCTAAGGATAGCGTCCGGGTCGACGTTGTTAAATGCACCCTCAATATCCAGAAAAATGGCCAAAGTGTATTCCTTAACGTGCATGGACTTTTCCACCCGAGAGATAAGGGAGTGAAGTGCAGTCTCCACTGATTTACCTCTCGTATACGCATGTTGGGAAGCGGATAGAAGCGCTGGATCAATCGAGGCCCTAATATGAACATCAAGGACTCTTTCCAGTGTCTTCAAAAGAAAGGAACACAGACTTATGGGTCTATAGTCATTCGCCCCAGTATGGGACGGTTTCCCAGCTTTGGGAATGAAAATCACCCTAGATATTCTCCAGCTCCAAGGGATATAAAGGAGCCTAAGACTAGCATTGTAGATGGCAAGCAACCAAGGGAGGATTATCTCCTCCCCATGTTGAATGTCACCCGGGATAATACCATCCGGTCCTGGTGACTTGAATGGTTCGAAAGACCTAACAGCCCACTGCACTTGGCCAAGGGTGAGAGTCAGGGGGGAACAGTTTCCAGACAGTGGTTCGTTGACCTGATAAAAGGCCTGACCACCCAGGGTGACACTACCTGGAAAGTGAGTGTCAAGGAGAAGCTCAAGCGTCTCCAAACTGGACGTAGTCCAGCATCCGTCAGTCCGTCGGATACAGTCAAGGGATTTGTGAGTGGAACTTAGAATTTTACGGAGACGGCCCGTTTCGGCAGAGGATTCTACTCTGGCGCAGTAGTTCCTCCACGAGGCCCTCTTCGCTCGCCTTATAGCGTATTTAAGTTCCCTCTTTTTGGCCTTGTAGATTGACCATTCGCCTGTCGCCTTCGCCCTATTAAAGAGCCTGCCACAAGATCGGTGTAGATCATCGATCTCTTGGCTCCACCAGGGCGGTTTTCGTTTGCCCCTATGGGCAGCGGGTTTGACGGAGGATGTGGCTGCCGCCCTAAGCGCGGTTGACAGTGTGTCCGCAGCCCTATCCACGTCGAAACGGGTCGTTATAGTCGGGGGGGTAGAGGGAAGGCTGCTACGCAGTTTCTCTCTAAAAATGGTCCAATTCGTGTTCCTCCTGTTGACCGGAGGGGTCATGGCAGGGGGAGACTCGTTCGTGTCGATAGTGAAGGTAATGTATCTATGGTCCGAAAAGGAGCATTCCTGAGATACAAACCAGTCCTTAAGGTTAGTAGAGAAATCGGAGCTGACCAGAGTAACGTCCAACACCTCCTTTCTGTTTGAAGTAAGGAAGGTTGGTTCATCGCCCCGATTTGCTATGACTAGGTTATTACTCATAATAAAATCAAAGAGGCACTCACCCCGTTCGTTGGTACCGGAACTGCCCCACATCGTGTGGTGGGAGTTGGCATCCGCACCGATGATGACCGGAACTCCGCGCAGTCTCGCATCTGCCACTAGTCGACCGATGGGCTCCTGAGGGGGAGAGAGCCCATAGTCATGCGCCAGATACGATGACGTGATCCAGATGGTCATCGAGTTCATCTCGACGACCATGGTGACGGTGTCTTTATCGCTGAACCTGTGAAGGAGAAGAGCGTTAATACTATTCTTAACCATGACACAAGCCCTAGGCTTACCTGAGTTCTGGATATACGCTAAGCGATATCCTTTGATGTTGAGTCCGCAAACCTTACCGTCTACAATCCAGGGTTCTTGGACCAGAACGAGCTCTGCTTCCTCGGTTGTCAGTCGGAGGAGCAGAGCGGCGGAGGCTGTTTTAGAGTGCTGTAGATTAATTTGGATGATTCTCAGCATTGGTCAGAGAATCAACCACTGTCACGTCAGCGTCCTCTTCGTCCGACAACGGTGAGGTTGCACCCGCGTCAATGTCAATGCCGTCGAAGAATTCCCCCACCAGCTCAGAGTTGGACTTCTTGCTGGATGAGGAGCGTCGAGAAGAATGACTACACACGCTTCTACACTCGACGTCTTCGACGGGTTCGAGGGGTCCGGGGGTAGGGTCGGATGGGGCAGGATCGGATGGGGTAGGGTCGTGTGGGGCAGGATCAGATGGGGTAGGTTTCTGTGGGATGGGTTGGGATGGGACGGGATCTACGGGGATGGAATCTGTTGGGGGATGTGCGGCAACGCGGGAATCCGACTTATAGACCCTTAGCTCGATTGAGCTAAAACCATATTTTATCACGCCCCCTCGGGCATTGATAAGCGGAAGTGACTCCTCATTCAGAATGATCACCGCTTCGCGGTAATCACCCCACTGGTCAGAAACTTTAGCCACCCTCCAGTTATGGGTGGGCAGGTCCGTGTTGCTGGCCTTGAGGATCCTCAGCATGGTTTCCGGGTCTGATGGCCCGGTCGGAATTCTCGCCTTGGATCGGGGGCGGTTGGGAATCTGGTCCGGAGGGACGGCAGCAAGCTTAGCTCCTGGCCAGACTTCACCAATCCTACTGATAGACTCCTTGTAGAGCTCCATAGAGCGGAGATCCGAGCAAGCTATCATCTTGATGTGCCCTTCATACCACCCCGCATCAGTACAGCCGGGTGAAGGGCCAGGGTTGGAGTCCATTACTCCAAGGAAGACGTCCAAGAGCGCATGTTCCACCAGCGATTGCCCAGGTCAAACCTTCCTTTAATACCTCACTTAAAGGCTTTGGAGGTTTGCTGGGGTCAGGACGTCTGGGTAGCGTCGACGGACGGGGTCTTGCAGGGGGGGGGATGTTAGGATTGGTCACCTTTGGGCGTTTGGGAGGCTGGAGTGGAGCGTTAAGCTCGATTGATCTTTGCCTCTTTGGGGCTGTCTCTGCCGTAATCGGAGAGCCGGGGGGGCGATCATTTTGATGGGCCTTAGCCCAGGCAAGGCTACCCTTCTCGTCCTCTGAGAGGAGAGCCGGGTCGGTCGAGCCAAATCTCGCAATGATCCGCATGGCTGATCTGCGAGTTCTATATGCCCTAACGCTAGCACTCACGGTATTTTTGACACCCAAAGATGGATTGGTGTCAGGGGCTTGCTCGCCAGACTTGTCTGCCAATGCCTTGGCGGCAGCCGAAGAGTGCGTGGACATGTTCGCAGCAGCCTTAGAGGTAGACGGTGCCTCGGTAGAAGGTGCCAGGGTCGAAGGTGTGGCGATACTAGGGAACGGCTTCACAGCCGGAGCCTTGTGTGCCAAGCGGGGTTTCACCGAAGTGGGAGCTTGGGTCTTGGTTTTAGAGGTTGGGACAGCCTTTTTGACAAGTGCCTGTCCAGGGAGGGTTGTGCGTCCACCTGTACCAGTGGATACTTTGCGCTCACTCTTTTGAGTTAGCGCTGGTTTGTGTGGTCTGTTAGAGTTGGTATTCATTGCTAGTGGGTCCCCACTCAAAGCCGCTATCCTTGCCCGCAAAGTGTAGTTACCCTTAAATGGTCCCGTGGTTATCTATGCATGCAGGGAGGCCACGCGAGGGTTGGCATCAGCCCTTATGGGGACAGTTGCTCAGAGCCAGACCGGGTACTAATCGGGAGTCTTCTCAACCGAACCTACACCGCCAACTTAACGGCGACGGACAAGGAACGTACTTTGAGGCCTGCCAGGGTTTTAACGGGACGGGGGCAGCTGTAGCCCTAGCCTGGAGCCGTTCACACCGGGTTTCACCCCGGTGTTACCGTGCGTACACAACTAGGTCCAGAAAGCTACAGCCAGCAGCTCAGAGCAATCAAAATCAGAAATGGGGGGGTAGGAGTGGTCAGAAAGAAGAGAAAAGGGTCGTGCCAAAAGGGGGGAGGGGTCAGCCATAGTCACCCCGGCTGAGAGGGAGGTGTTTATTGACTCCCCAGTCTAGATCCGTAGTGTTTTGTTAAGGGCAGGGCCACCTCTAGCAGGATGTGACGATGTCACGCACTAACGGTCTTGATAGGGTAGAGGCTGGGGGCTCCGAGGGAGCTATGATCGCATATCCCTATCCTGCGGAAACCGCTTGACCCCAGTTTCACAGATTATATTCGCAATATTATTTTGTTATTAATTCACTATGTTCGGATTTGTCTTGTTAATGGGTTAATGTTCACAATTCTTGTTTTTATAATGTTTTTTATGTTTTGTAATTATAGTTCACAATACGTTTTATGTTTATTTTATAAGTGTTCACAAAATTTATATTATATTGAAATAATAACAATTAGCAAAAGTAGGGATTGTTGGGTCGCTCGATGTCGATAATCAACTGAACTAAGTAAACGAAAATGATGTTTCAACCATTATGTTGGTGATGTTTCTGTATGTGAATGTTGTGAATGTGATGTGTATGATGAATGTTGATGTGTATGGTGAATATTGATGTGTGTTGGTGTTAGTATTGTTTTTATTTGTTAAAGATGTTTATGTTGTCAGGATTGGGAATGATCAGTTTGTTCACTCGTGTGAACATCCTCCCGGGCCGGCAACCTGCGAATAAAAGGACAATTATTGTTATGTGTTCGTTTAAGGAGTAAGGGTAGTATTGGGTAAAAAGAAGGTCTTTGAATATTTGGGTAAAAATTTAAAGCCTAAATGGATCCCATGACCAACCAACCAAGCGTTGAGTCCTGTGCAATAAGAGAACCCTTTCCAATGCGGATAACATTGGGTTGCAATATGGTAGTGTACAAATCGCCGCCAATCTCGATAGACACAGGGATATTAGTGTAAAACTCGGGGTCAGCCAGGGATATTCTGCAAAAATTCTCTTTCATGCTTGGATTTATTTCGGCTGGGTATAACAACTTGGGCAGATCTGACACAACTCTCATGCATATTTCGTATGAACAGGAGGAACCCATGTTCGGTTCCATCTTCACCTTCACGTAGGTCTGATCTTCTATCTTAAATGTGCTTAAATTTCTGTCTCGAACCACTGATGCAGCGATGGTAGACGTGCCTATTGTGGGGTTAAGGACGACCCTCGTCTGTCTACCATCAATATTGACCATGGCCGTTGGAATCAATGTTTTTGTTGACGTTGGCATTTTCAAGGGTTCACTAATGGATATGGTTGTACTTTTCCGTGGTGCGGGTATTGGCGCTGTGTCTCTTTTCATGGTGGCCGTTGGAGAATTTGATTTAGTCAATCCTTTAATGATGCGTTCAGGCCCGTGTAAGGTAGTGTGATGTTTCCCATTACATTTGCTGCATCTGGCAGAACTTGTGCATTTCTGAATCAAATGATTCCGGGCCAAACAATTGACAGTAGTGTAATTTGAGCACATTCTCATACTTTTTGGCCAAATTCATTTGGTCGTATCTGTAGCAGTCGCTCAAACGATGGTTAGCCTTACATATGCCGCAACCAAAGTATTTTCCTGTTCGCTCTCGTTCGTTACGACGCTTATTACGTTGCGATTGTTTTAGCGATTTCTTGTGGTTTTTGGGTGCCATCTGTGGATTAAGAAATATATATTAGCGAAGGTGAAGAGTGTGTTAATAATGCTCGGAATGGGTGGGTAATCAATTTCGGGTGGATAATATTAGTGGGTTTTGGGTAAGAAGCTGGGTAAGTAACGAGGTTAATATTCTGGGTGAGTAATGGGTTATGAGCTATTGTGAAACATACAAGATTATTCGAAAGAATTTAATTAATTTGCAGGTAGGACTACGACCTTGGTTATGGGCCGAGTCAAGGTTCCGGTTGACGTCCTTAATTCGACCACTCTAGGCAGTCCATCGGAACCTGGGTGAGTTTTGGTTACTCGTCCGAGTAACCATTCATTCAAGGGTAAATTGTCCTGTTTGATGACGACAATGTCATTGACTTCCACAGGACGTTTAGGGTTCTTCCATTTATATCTTTTATGGAGCTCTTTTAAATATTCATCCTTCCATCTTTTACAAAACTGATGGTGTTGAATTTTCAACCTTTGCCATCTGTTTGCTAGGGTAATATTCTCGTTACTTAAATCGGGTTCAGCGGGTGCTAGTAAGGGTGAGCCAATTAAGAAGTGACCTGGGGTTAACGGGTTAAGATCTTGAGGGTTTTCACTTGACGGGCTTAAGGGTCTTGAGTTGAGGCATCCTTCTATTCTAGCTAATAGGGTTGCTAGTTCTTCAAAAGTATATTTTAAATTTGCTAACTTTTTGATATGGGATTTGAAGCTCTTTACGCCGGCTTCCCATAAACCTCCCATATGTGGAGCTCCGGGTGGTATAAAATGCCACGTCAAGTTTTGAAAGCTATTGGTTGATGTAACCAATCCCTTCAACTATTTGAGGAATTCCTGTCGCTGCTTTTTAATTAGTTGGCTAGCTCCAACGAAGTTCGTTCCGTTGTCGGAATATACAGCGACAGGGCATCCCCGCCTCGAAAAGAATCGGGCAAATGCTGCCATAAATGCTTGGGTAGAAAGGTCAGATGTTGGCTCTAAGTGAATATTGATGTATGTTGGTGTTAGTATTGTTTTTATTTGTTAAAGATGTTTATGTTGTCAGGATTGGGAATGATCAGTTTGTTCACTCGTGTGAACAGCAATAAATCAACTTTGTTCCAATAATTAAGAAACTATATTTTATGTTAATCAAAATTAATTTCATGAATTGACTGATTTTGTTAGATTTATATTTTACGTTTAAACATTAAAACCATTTTTTTTTTTTTAATTAATACATATGTATATATTTTCAATAAACACATGTACCTATTTGAAGATTTTTATGTAAATATGTATATATTATCCCTATTAATTTTGAAATAAATCCTTTTAAATATAGTAAAAATACGCTCGAAATCGCTTTATTTCTGGGTCATAGTACCACTATTAAAACACACACTGGAAAAATATAAAGAAATTAAGAAAAAGGTATAAGGGCAGCGATTTTTATTAACACCACAATTCGGGGGCCGGTAGCCCCCCTAAACCTTAACAGAAAAATGTAAAAAAAATCATGCATCATTTTTTCACAGTGCAATCCAATATTTTTATTTATGAACCACCCTACCCTAGAGGGTCTATAGGACACATTTTCCCAATTGTGTGGATCCGGATAGCTATCCGTTGGGAGTAGCTGATCCCGTCTTTATGTTGACATGATGTCCGATTTGGAGGAGATCGTTACCAGAGAGAGGATCAAATGGGCTATTAGTAGCTTTGAGCCTTTTAAATCGCCTGGTCCGGATGGTATCTTTTTGGCTCTGCTCCAGCATGCCGCTGATATATTACACGAATGTCTGGTGGACGTGTATAAGGACTGTCTCCGGTGGTGTAATATACCTGACGGTCGGATAGATGTGCTTGTGGTGTTTATACCGAAAGCCGTTAAACCCAGTCACATCGGCCCTAAGATTACAGACCGATATCGCTCTCATCTTTTCTTTTGAAAGCTTTAGAGAGTCTCATCGATCTATATTTAAGGTCAAACATAGACCGGTCTGTTGAGTAGGTCGCAACATGCTTACATTAAGGGATCGAATCTGGGTGGATGTTCTATCGTTAGGCGTGCAACCAGGGGCAGTCCGCAGGGGAGTACTATCCCCTCTCTTGAGGCTCCTGGTTGCTAATATTGGGTTGATGCTTCTGGAAAGTAGAGGCTTTAAGGTTGTGGCATACGCCGATGATGTGGTTATTCTGGTAGGTGGAAATTTTTTGTCGACGCTGGGGGAACTGATGGAGCCTGCGCTTGGAACTTTATCCTCTTGGACTATGAACTGTGGTCTGTGGTCTGTGTTCTCGCGTAAGTACAAAATTGAAACCTACCATCTACCGATGTTAGGTGGTAGGGAGCTTACGTTGTCTTCTGAGGTCAAGTATTTGGGTGTTGTTCTGGCCAGCAAGGTGAACTGGAAAAGAAACACCGAGGAAAGAATGAAGAAGGGACTGAATGCTCTCTATCAGTGTAGGAACTCCATAGGTAAGAGCTGGGATATAGCTGGCGATTGATAGACCGGTTTTTACTTATGGTTGTGTTGTTTGGTGGAGTGCCTTAGATAAGAATTTCCAACGGAAGAGTTTCAGAGAATTGCCTCCTTGAGTATCACTGGAGTAAGAAAGAGTTGCCTCAGGCTGCTCTTGATACTATGCTCTGCCTGACTCCGCTTGATTTGTATGTCAAGCAGTGTGCAGCGCGTAGTGCCATACGTCTGAGGGAATGCTGGAAACATCGCTCGATAGGACACTCCAGAGTTCTGAACTTCATCTTTCCTGAGGGGAAAAAGCCACGGACTATGTTATGCCTGAGGCTATGTTCCTGCCTGGTTTGAGGATACTTATACCAGATAGTACAATATAAAATGGTGGGGTACTCCAGGGGCAGAAAGGTATACCCATCTGTAAAGATGTTCGAAGTTGGATGGAGGTACAGGTGCTGGGGTTAAGCCTACTTCGGATTCGGAAACTTATATGATCTTCATTGACGGTTAGGTTACCCTAAGGGTCATTGCGTCGGTCTTCTGCAAACCACGGCTCGAACGCGATTGCAAGGAGCCGTTAAGGGCTTTTGGCCTGTAATATTCAGTGTAAGAACAGATTGGCTGCTGGGCTTGGATAAGGCCAGCTTAAGGTTATTTATTGGGTTTATTACGGGTCACTGCGAGATTAGGTCGCTGAACAGATCCCAGCCGGACTTTTGCAGGGTATGTTGCGATGAGGAGGAGTTGGAGACTATCGAACACCTCCTCTGTAACTGGCCAGCCCTTAGTAGGTTGAGGTTGAAGACCCTTAGCAGGGGCTTCTTGAGGGTTTAAATTTTGTGCTGAGAGCCCACATAAAGGCTCTCAATGGATTCATTAGTAGTTTGAGCTGCTTGACAAGTGCTAGGGCTTAAATAGAGTAGTCGCGCTCCCTTGTGTGTTTTGTTAGTCCGTGTAATTCCTCTGTTTCCTTATTTCCCCTATCTCTAATATTATCCTCTCCCCTTTAGGAGTTGTAGAATGGGTCAACTGGACCTCCGGATACTGTACTTGGCTCAATTGGCAAGTACACGTCCTCTAACCTAAATATAAGAACAAAGCAAATTTAATATAAATGGAATAAAAATGGTTTATTTATTAAAGGTCTGCAACGAATAACTTTTTTGCTTCATATGTGCAACTCGTTGTCGGATAAATAGAGTACTTACTCTCTCTCTAACAGCGCAAGCAGTGAAGAGAAGAGAATGAATGCAAGACAAATACGAGTAAAGCCCCAGTTATGCATCCGTAACGGAACGTAACCGCAACAGTAAGAAACAGCTGATCGTTTTTGTTATGTATAAAGCAATACGAATGGTTATAGAAATGTGATGTAACGTAACCGGAACGTAAGAATCTGTAAAAAATAGAATTTTCTTACATTTTTACGTGACATCTATTTAGAAGTGTTAACAACATGTCAATATAAAAAACCACCAAAACCTAAAATTGAAATTATAAACAGAATTTACATTTGGTACGTGTGTTATGTTTGTCTGTATGTGGTATTCTCTTTAAATTAAACTCCACATATTATAAAAACCCAAATTATAATTTATTTCATTATTAATTTTTATAATTTAAAATAAAAATAAACACTATTTTACTATTACATTATGTAGGTGGTGTTTATTTTTATTTTAATTTAGAAAAATATAGTTATCGATTTTTAACTAATTAAACAAATTATTTAATTTGCATTTAACTTTTACTAGAGAAGATAAAAATGTTTTAACATTCTTACAAATTTGGTTTCCGAAATACCTGACCTGTTTTTGTAGGATAAACAATTTCACTTGCTCGTCTATTTAAATGCAAAATATAAACAAAATCACTAAATTTTGTGTCTGTGTTTCCCTCAACAAACAAACACAAACTAAATTGAGTGTGTTTGTGTGAAAGTAAAATTGTTTGGCTTACAGAAACAGTACATAAAACTTTTAAATACTTAAATAAAAAATCGTTAAATTGAACCTAAAAAGTCTGTAGTGATAACACTGGTTAATAGCTGAATTAAAGCAAAACAAAAGGCGCCATATTGAAAGTGATAAAAGAGTGAAAACAAAGTTTTTAAAATCTGAAATTAATATTAAATTTGTATAAAAAACAATAATAAAATAAAAACTCAAACCCAAAAACATGACTTCTATATCCATATCTGAATTTTTGTCTTTTAGTTTTTGCAATTTTTATTTCTTTATTTCTTTTTTTTTTTTTGTTTACATAAAAACATATGACACGTTTTTACGATCTATAATTGCACTTACATTTTTACGTTCCGTACACGTTACATCACGTTACTGTTACATTCCGTTACGGTAGCATAACTAGGGCTTAAGAATTTATCCGAAGCTGCTTATGTTCCCTAAAAAGAGTACTCATTGAAAAATATATCCGCAAAAACAAGTACTCCTAAAATTATGTGCACTTCATGTGGTACTTCAAATACTCGCAGCATAAAACACCACATAACCGATGTTTTTTTATATATAAATGCTTATGTGTATGAACAAACTTATAAACGACTTGTTAGGCATTCATTTGTTAATCATTGAAATAAAAAAATAGAAATCAAAAATAGTCAAATTTTTTTGGAAAATATTTTTGTTTTGTTTTTTGATTTAAAAAAGTCTTTATTTTGAATGAACTAAAAACAATTAAAATAAAAAAATTGTTGGTTGTAGATTTTTTCTTTGCCAAACTTCTTTGTGGTATTTGCAGTACTCATTGGTATTTGTAGTACTACGTGAAGTTTGGTGGTACTCATTGTACTCGACATGTTTTGTGCCGGTATTTTCGAGTAAGAAAGAAAGTTGAACATGTATTTGTATGAAGCGAACGCAGTCAAATAACAAGAAGTTATTCGATAATTTTGTTGTTCTCAAAAAAAAGTACTTTTCTTCTTCGGATACTTCGGATAAGTGTCCGTGTATGCTAGATCTTATGTACTTTATTATTTATTGAATTTTTAATTCGAAATTGATTTACACATTGTTATATAAAATTGATTATAAAAGAGTAAGCTTATTTTGTCCTGTAAAATTCCGGGAAAATATTTAGGTTTCATATCTGAAGTAGGTATTTTTTTAAGAAGATGAGGGCTTCTTCAAGATAATATCTATTTTGATTGTTGGATCTTCATATATTAAAGCTTCTGTTACAAAAAAGTTGCTTCTTTAACCCATCGTAAGATCTTGTTTTGGCAATTTAAAATTTTCCGTTAGTGAAGTAGAGGCAGTTCCTGATACCTATATGCTGTAATAATGATCAAATTTATAGAAACCATAAAATTTAACTTTCTTGTCACATAACTTCAAGAGAATTCATTTTATAGAAAAATGTTGTAAGGGGAAGATTTTTGCTGTAAAGTTTAAACATTTTTTAACTTCACAACTTTTTTCCTAATCTTATATTTAACATAATAAGGGCAACAGTTCCACAAAATCTGCATATGTATATAAGTATGAACTTAGCTTTACATATTTTGTTATCATTGCAGTTATTGAGGCATTAGAGTTTGACGCTCAATATTACATAATAATATAAATTCTATTCGAGTAGCCCTATGTTAAAGTTGAAAAAAAGTTTTCGACACTAATTTTTTAAGGTTATGTGCTTGCATTAGGACCACAAACTATTACCAGCTTTAACTAGAAGAGAAAAAGTAGTTAAGTCGCCAAGTATTATACATATATAGCGGGCACATTTGAAATTGCTACAAAGTCTAGTTTTATAGAGTGGAACGGCCTTTAAGGCAACATAAATGCTTTGTGTTTTTCATACAAAAGCTGTAAGCACTGCTATTATGGAAAACTTTCTACAAATGAGCAACCGATTGATAATAATAACGTGTAGAATAAATAATAATAATATTGTAATCCTACTAATAATAAAAATGATAAACAAAACTTTTCGAACTGTGTTGGCTGTTATAAATACTGTCAAGTTAATTTAACACACAGTTGTATTTTTAATTTAGGAATTTAAATGCCTCAAATAAGGAGGAATTGTTGTTGCAGAGTTGTTGTTTCTGCTGACGATGGTCATCTGAAGAATACTAATTATCTAATATATTTAGATGTAAACAATTTCTCTATAAAAATTTTGAATAGATTGAAGACTGCGGAATGTTCATAATATAAAGGATGACTCTCAGGTAGGATATATTTTGGAGGTGTATCTGTCCACACTACATTATATTACACAACAAAAATTGGTAACGGATTTAAAAAAGAAGGGGTAAAATTAGGAGCTAAATCACTTATTTCTAAATCTAATTTTCATAGATCACTCAAAATTTAAGATAATATGCATGCTATTCAAATGGATAGAATCAAAACTAAATGTCATAAACTTATTCATATTGGATTTTTAGTATCAGAGTTATCAAAAAGGATACTGTATGATTTTCATTATGATTACATGAAACCAATCTTGTGAAAATCTTAATCTTAAATATATGGTTACTGATTCTTTCGTAATGGTATTAACAGATGACATTTACGACTCAGTTAGCCGACCGTAATGGAAAGTAAAGTAATGTACAAACACAAAAAAATAAGTCGTCAGTTCGTCCGATTGGGATTACAGGTCACTACAAAAAATGCAAATATTATATGTAGGACTTCAAGCACAAAAAAAAAATTAAACAAATATCACTTTCCTTCCTTTGTAGTTTTGATACACACTTTTTATTTCACAATTTTCTTCCTTCACAATATTTTTTATTTATTCCAATTTTAAATTAGTTAATTTAACTAGTTATCAAACTGAACAATGGCCGATCGCCTCAAAATTATTTCAATTCAAATTTCTGGAGCTCTAATCCCTCCAGACGATCAAAGAACGAATAATTTAGTTAATAAACAAAAAAGTCTTAAGGCCAAAAACAACATTAATGTTAAAATATAAAAAAGCTTAATTCTACACGGCAGCGTCCTCTGTTGCCAATTTACCATCGTTTAAACAATCCTGTTTATGTCGCCAATGATGGGAAGTTTGAACTGTCAGACATAAACAGTAACAGTAACGTCTACTTAACTTAGAAATGTAAGTGCAATTATACAATGTAAAAATGTGTCATATGTTTTTAAGTAAACAAACAAAAAAAACTAATATTGAATATCAAAAAAATTGCATAATGTAAAAATAAAAGGGATATGGATTGGGAAGACATGTTTATAAGTTTGAGTTTCTTAAATTTGTAAAGACTTATTTTAATTTTTTAAACAGATTTTATTTTAATTTTAAAAACTTCATTTTCACAACTTTTAACGCATTTCATATGGCGCCTATTAATTATCTTTAATTCGGCTGTTATCAGCTGTTAATTCTGTGTTATCAATATAGAGTTTTTAGATTAATTTCAACGATTTTATATATTAATTTAAAGGTATTTATTAAAATTTTAATGTGCTGTGTCTGTAAGATAAACAATTTCACTTTCACACAAATAAAAATGCTCAATTTTGTTTGTTGTCGAAAACACAAACAAAAACACTCAATTTACAGAAACAGGTCAAGTATTTCGGAAATCGAATTTATACGAATGTTAAAAAGTTTTTTATCTTCTCTAGTAAAGGTGAAATGCAAACGGAAAGGCATTTCGAACACTTGTGGATATTTAATTAGTTAAACAGGGAAAACTATACTTTTATAATCTTATCTTATATAAATAAAAATCAATTGTCGTTCGTTGGTAATAGCATCAGTTGAGAACGGCTAGACCGATTTGGACAATTTTTTTTACTAAAATGTTCGTCATAGTCCAACTTAGGTTTTTACGGAAAGAAAAATTTACCACGCCCACTTTTACGCCCACTTTTTTTATTTATCTAAAATCGGAAAACGGCTGCACCGATATGGCTAATCTTTTATTTAAATGGTCGTTGTAATCTAATTTAAGTTTTTACTGAAAGAAAAATTTACCACGCTCACTTTTACGCCCACTTTTTTCGATTTATCTAAAATCGGAAAACGGCTGCACCGATTTGGCTAAATTTTTTAAAACATGTTCGTAGTAATCAAATTTAAAGTTTTACTGAAAGAATAATTGACCACGCCCACTTTTTTTCGATTTATCTAAAATCTTGGAACGTTTGGACGGATTTGTCTTATTTTTTTTAAAATGTTCTCAATAGTTTACAAAAGTTACTTACAGAAAGAAAAATTGTCCACGCCCACTGATACTCCCACTTATTCGCCCACTTTTATTAAATCGTCGGGTAATTTTCTGTACATACTAGCTGACCCGACAGACGTTGTCCTGTCCAAATTAGAAAAAATGTTTGTGTTCGATTTGTGAATTTGTGAGAAGCTGTTTGAATTGTGTAAAAATAGTGGAAAAGAGAAGAACCACGTACTTTTAAATGATAATTTTTATTTATGTAGGTTTGAGGTGTGTTTAAATTACATTTGATTTGAAAATATGTACAATATGGTGTTATATTTACATTTTGATTGAAAGATCGATGTTCAGGAACCAATTAAAATAAAGAAATACTTTTTTCTGTTACTTTGCAGTGATATCGTAGTTTCCTTCATTGCAATGCTTTATGATACACGATATTTTTAGTTTTGTTGCCTGGCGCGTAAATAAATAATGCTGATGGTGTTCCGACACGGGAACAGGCGACATACAATTGACCATGCGAGAAGCATGGATTTTCAAGGTTAATGCCGCAAACACGCAATGACTGCCCTTGAGATTTATTAATTGTCATAGCGAATGCAAGCCGTACTGGAAACTGCAATCGTTTAAAATCGAATGGCATGTCGGTCAGAGCCATTGGGATCCGTGGTATTGTTGCTTCGATGACGTTATTCATCAGGTTTTTTACCGCAAGTTGGGTGCCATTACAAAGACGTGGTTGGTTTATGTATCGTAACATTATGATTACCGATCCGACTTTCAGTTGGAGATTGTGAGGCGGTAATCCGGGTAATTCCAAATCAAATGTAATTTAAACACACCTCAAACCTACATAAATAAAAATTATCATTTAAAAGTACGTGGTTTTTCTCTTTCTCACTATTTTTACACAATTCAAACAGCTTCTCACAAATTCACAAATCGAACACAAACATTTTTTCTAATTTGGACAGGACAACGTCTGTCGGGTCAGCTAGTTTAAAATAAAAATAAACCCTACCTATATAATGTAATAGTAAAATAGTGTTTATTTTTATTTTAAATTATAAAAGTTAATAATGAAGTAAATTACAATTTTGGTTTTAAAATGTGAAGTTTTATTTAAAGAGAATTCCACATGCAGATAAACATAAAATTTGTACAAAATTTAAATTCTGTTTATGATTTCAATTTTCAGTTTTGGTGGTTTTTAATATTGACATGTTGTTAACACTGCTAAACAGATGTCACGTAAAAATGTAAGAAAATTCTATTTTTTACAGATTCTTACGTTCCGGTTACGTTACATTACATTTCTATAACCATTCGTATTGCTTTATACATAACAAAAACGATCAGCAGTTTCTTACTGTTGCGGTTACATTCCGTTACGGTAGCATAACTGAGCCTTAAGTTTTTTAAATCACTCTGGAATAAAGCGTCTAAATGAAAAGCTCGTCTCGTGTCTTCTGCGGATGTAAAGTATTCCTAACATAGGTTATGGGCCCAGAGCACATAGTTAAAAAATATATATTGAGTGAAAAGTGAAAGTGCAACTGGGAAAAAAATAATAAAAATGAGTTTGTATCAAATAGACAAACTGGATGAGAAAAATACGATGCCTGGTGTGTGCTTATGAAGAGTATATTAATACATTCAGGCCTGTGGTCAGCGGTAAATGGAAGTGAAGTTACAGAAAGTGCTACAGAAAGAAAATGTATTGAAAGGGATGAGAAGGCCCTTGCAACGATAACGTTGTGTATGCAAGCGACACAACTTAATCACATAAAAAACTGTAAGACATCGCTAGAAGCTTGGAACAGATTGTAGGAAGTGTTTCGCCCAAGTGGTCCCGTTAAAAAAGTGTACTTGTTTAAGCAGTTATTAAATGCGCGTATGGGAGATGATGAGAAAATGTCGGAGCATATCAATAAGCTCAGCAGCATTATTGATAAATTGGCTGAAATTGGTATTGATATGAATGAGGAGCTGATAACAATCATACTATTATCTAGCTTGCTGACACAGTATGAGCAGTTTGTCGTAGCCATGGAGACCAGAGACAGTTTACCAACACTGCAAAATTTAAAAGTAAAGTTTTTAGAATAATAAGAAAGGAAAACGCAAAAAGAAAATGAAAAGACGCAGCTTTTGCAGCGAAAGTAAAAACACAAAATGCCGAAAGTAGGAAAAAACAACACTTGGAAAAAGGAATCCAGCATCAAAATAGAAGAAAAAGTACAGGCTGTTATATTTGTAGTAAACAATAGAGGTCTGCAACGAATAACTTTTTTGCTTCATGTGTGCAACTCGTTGTCGGATAAATAGAGTACTTACTCGCTCTCTAACAGCTCAAGCAGTGAAGAGAAGAGAATGTGTGCAAGACAAATACGAGTAAGTATTTATCCGAAGCTGCTTATGTTCCGTAAAAAGAGTACTCATTGAAAAATATATCCGCAAAAACAAGTACTCCTAAAATTATGTTCACTTCATGTGGTACTTCAAATACTCGCAGCATAAAACACCACATAACTGATGTTTTTTTATATATAAATGCTTATGTGTATGAACAAACGACATGTTAGGCATATATTTATTAATCATTGAAATAAAAAAATAGAAATCGAAAATAGTAAATTCTTTTGAAAAATATTTTTTTTTCGCTTTTTGATTTAAAAAATTCTTTATTTTCAATGAACTAAAAACAATTAAAATAACAAAAAAATCACTTAAAATTACTAAAACGTAAAAAAACATAGTTTATATTTCATATTTTCAGAGATCATTTAAAATGATAAAAGTATGTAAGTAATAAGTGTAACAAATAAAGTTAAGTATATGTATATAGAAGAGAAGGAACATTAAAAAACTTAAATATTTGTGAATTTATTTAAAAAGAAAAACAAAACATAAAAACATTAATCCTTAAATATAAAAAAAAAACTAAAAATTCATGTCCATAAAACTCAAAACTAGAGATCACTTTCTATTCCTTCTATTTCTTCGTATATTTTTGTTTTATTCATATTAGAGTGTAAAAACATTATTTTGTTTATTGTAGCTCCGTTAGTTCCAAGAGCAGACCTCTTCTCAGAAATAAGATTTCTTGCCTTCGAAAAATACATACATACATAATTGAACAGCCTAAAAAATAACATTATATTTCGGTGCGAATCGATATAATTTCATTTCTACAACAATAAAACACATATTCTTACCCTACAATAAAACAAACGGTAATATTTGTTTTCCACAGGCTATTTGCACATACATTTTACGAAAACAAGACATCTTTCAGTTTGTTTATTATTTTATTTGGCAATGCATGTATACATACATGCACACACGTATACACGCATATGAGAATAAATTGCTTAGAGAAGAGAACAATACGTTCTCTGAGTATAATAAGTTCTCTGAGTACATGTTACTTTTTACACTGTGTGCAACATCTTTACATACTTATAGTCTTTTGGTCTTTTCTTTGCCAAACTTCATTGTGGTATTTGAAGTACTCATTGGTATTTGAAGTACTACGTGAAGTTTGGTGGTACTCGTTGTACTCGACATGTTTTGTGACGGTATTTTCGAGTAAGAAGGAAAGTTGAACATGTATTTGTATGAAGCGAACGCAGTCAAATAACAACAAGAAGTTATTCGATAATTTTGTTGTTCTCAAAAAAGAGTACTTTTCTTCTTCGGATACTTCGGATAAGTGTACATGTATGCTAGATCTTATGTACTTTTTGAAGTCAAATACATTTGTGCAGACCTTTAGTAAACAAGGGCATTTTGCAGCTACCTGCTACTCGACAAAAATCCGAGACAATAAACAAGAAAATAAACAGTTTCAATTTACCATATTGGCGACAACAGAAACAAATACATTAAAAAGAAACATCTGGTGCGTTGATAGTCTCGCAACCGCACATATGTCTGGTGATCGAGAATGTTTTACAACAATAAATGAACATAAAGAACGAATTGTACATGCTGGAGACAATTACATATATTCAGAAGGTATTGGTAATGTAAACATCATAAATAGAAAAAACTAATTTTTTCAGATGAAACAAATCTGTGATATAAAGTGGCACAATAGATATGGGCACCTAAATTATAAAAGTCTGCGCCAATTACAACAGAAAGAAATGGTACGAGGTTTAAATCAGGCATGTTTTAAAAATAATCCGAATTGTATTACTTGTATGAATGCAAAAATCCAAGTAAGACTTTTTACCAGTAATAATGAAATAAAATCGAAGAGCATACTAGAGTTAGGTTAGGTTAGGTTAGAGGACGTGTACTTGTCAACTGTGACAAGTACAGTACCCGGAGGTCGAATTGACCCATTGTACAACGTCCTAGCTTCTCACACCACTCGTGTTGTGTGCGTTAATTTTATACATGAGTGGCGGGACCTACAGTTTAAAGTCGACTCCGAACGACAGATTTTTTTGAGAAGCTTTTCATGGCAATTTTTACTCTCAGAGTTTTTGCCAGATCTCTGCTGAGAGGAAGTCGCCGAAGAAATATTTTCATATTTTGGTTTTGATGTCTGCCCTGGGATTCGAACTCGGGCCTTTCGTCTAATAAGCCAACACACTACCTACTAGACCACGGCGACCACTAGAAGTTAGTACATACGGATGTGTGTGGCCCATTCAACACAGAATCGCTTGGTGGTTCGCGTTATTTTATAACATTCATCGATGATTATTCACGGCGCATATTTGTATATTTTTTGAAGACCAAGGACGAAGCCTATGACAAATTTGTGATGTTTCAAAATATTTAACGGCAAACAGGAAGAAAAATAAATGTATCAGAAGTGACAATGGCGGCGAGTTCGTAAACAAAAGGTTTGATGATCATTTAAAAGGCAACTCTCCGTTCTATACACACCACAACTAAATGGCGTGGCCGAGCGTGCCAACCGTACACTGGTTGAAAAGGCAAGAAGTATGCTAATTCACAGCGGTATGGCAGAAAACTTATGGGCAGAAGCTGTTTCAACTGCAGCATATGTATATTAGAAATAGAGCGCCAACGAAACTGATTGCAGATAAAACACCATTTGAGATGTATACTGGTTCCAAACCTTCAGTTGGACATCTTAAAATATTCGGTTCGACCGCAGTGGCTCTTGAAAAAACATGGAAGAATAAATTTCAATCAAAGGGCAAAAAGTTTAAAATGGTTAGTTATTCACTAACTTCGAAGGCGTATCGATTGTTTGATCCAGAAACCAAAAATGTTGTAGAAAGACGTGATATATATTTTAATGAAACAGAAGATGTAAATATTAGCGAGTCTAAAGAGGAAAACAACAATATAGATTCAAGCAAAGCCTTAATTGAGTTAAGTACGGAAGTAGATTCGGGTGATGTTGAAAACTATTACGACGAGCATAACGCTAATGATACAAACAATGAGGAGGAGCCACAGAAGCCAACAACTGATAACGGAAATCCAATGGTACTACGAAGTGTGCCTGGCCGGAATTAAAAGCAACAGGCGGTATCAGTGAATCCAGCTGTGAAATCGTACGCAAACAAGCTGGTGGCAATGCGAGTGGTGGTGGCGGTGGCAGCAAGAAGGAGCGTAAGAAACAAAGAAAAAGGTTCACGTCGTGCTGTAAAGAACAATTTATTGAAGGTAGAATATGTTTAGACGAATGATATGGTCGCAGGTATACTAACAAAGAATTTGGCTAAACATAAACATAGGCTCTTTGGTTATAAGTTAGGTTTAATATAAACCAAATGAATAATGTGATGTAATTTTAAGTAAATGTGTATTATTCGTTTTATTTTTTTATGCACTCGTGTTGAAGAGGAGTGTTGAAAATATTTATTTTATATATGGCAACACGAATGCATAATATTTATATCTGGCAACAATGAATTACATTTATTATTATATGGTAACACTTAACTGAACTGTAAATATTTAGCCTGTAAGTTTTTTTAAATCACTCTGGAATAAAGCGTCTAAATGAAAAGGTCATCTCGTGTTTCTCTGCGGATGTAAAGTATTCCTAACAGAATTGACCCAACGTACAACGTTCTAGCTTCTCACACCACTCATGTTGTGTGCGTTAATTTTATAAGTGAGTGGCGGGACCTACAGTTTAACGTCGACTTCGAATGACAGATTTATGAGAAATATTTTCATGGCAGGTTTATTTACTCTCTGAGTTTTTGCCAGAAATCTGCTGAAAGAAAATCACCGGAAAAATATTTTTTTTTCATATTTCGTTTTGATGCCTGACCTGGGATACGAACCCGGGCTCTACGTCTAATAAGCCAACACACTACCTATTAGACTACGGCGACTTTGTGATAAATGTGCTCAGCAAATAAATTATTACATATGTATTTGAGATAAAATTAATTGTTTTCCTTTAAATTAATTTTATAATTTTTTTATTTTGGTCAGGTAGCTTCTCGTTTCCACCTGTTGCAACTTTGCAAGTGCGGGATGTTTACGCTGGTCACCATAATTTTAAGTTAATACAATTTGACAATGTAAATACGCTTATTTTTTGTGAAATTTGAATATGAAAATAAAAGCAAAGAATTGATCGCTCTCATTCTCGATCACAACACAAGGTAATGTTTTTATTTTGAAACATTTATTTTGTATCTTTTTTTTTTTAATACTTTCGTGTATTTCTTTTCATCAAATTAAAATATCTCATTTTATATCTTTTACCCCAATTACCTTGAAACTATAAGAAGGTCCTCGTTCGTTTTTATGTTGGTGAATGCTGTTTGCGTTCCAGAAGCAAATTTTAAGACAATTCATGCCTTTTAAAATAACATGGACTGTTTTTTCATTTTCCTGCATTATACCACTCAAAGAATTTGTGAAATTGTTTACCGATTTTACCAATTGTGTCTACTGTTGCTTCAAGCTGGCTCAAATTGGAAGCTTTTGCAAAGTTGTTACCCATGTTTTGATTACTTTGTATAGTTGTACGACTAGACTTTAAACCATCAGCGTAAGAGATCCGATTCGTGGTTGCTTTGACTGTAGGTGGTTGATTATTATTTTGTGGCTGCACTATGGCGAAGTATGGTTTCTGAACCATTGAACTCTTTACAATGTCATAAATAGGAGAACCTCTGTATTTAGCAGTGTGGTTGGCACCACAATTGCTGCACTTTTTCAGACTTTTTTGGTCTATTACATACTTTACTGTGTAATTCTTATAGTAGTATCTTGTATGACCATATTTTTGACAGTTTTGTCATTGTGTTGATCCCGATCTTTTCTATCTTCCTGTGCAATAAATAATTCACACTATAAGTAGGATGAACTTCATTTTTAGAGAAACTCGTAGAAGAGAAATCTCTACAGTTTTTGTGTGTATCTATTTTTTTGTGTTAAATACAATTGTTTTCGCTTTTCCTTTTTCGCACAATAAGATAAGATTGAAAAGCGTTCTGTTGTCTATTATTTCTATGCATATTAATTAATGTGTAATTAAAAACATTAAATTAATTTTCCATGTTCGTTTTTTCTAATTTTTCTATAAATCTATATTTTTTCATAAGTTCAAAAATTGTTTCTTGAGACGATTTTAGAAATACGTTCGATGCCAACGAAACAGTCAGTGTTTGTTTTTGCTTCACTGTGTTTCACTTTTGCTTTTTTGCTTAACTATAACCAAAGAATATGGATATAAAGAATGCGCATTATGTAGAAGTAAAATTTCTTATGGCGGGATGTAGCAGTACGGCCTGCTCTCACCAAAATCTTTTTTAAAAATCAATTCTTGATGAGGGAGGGAAGACAGAAGAAAAATAAACACAAACAAAGAGCGTAACAACGTGTTGCTCTCACCGTACGTATGGATATGTGTATGTACGATTATGTATGTATGATCGTTTTTATTGTTTGACCAAATACTATAAATATGTAAAGATGGTGCACACACACTGTTGCCAACTTTTTCCAAAAAATATCGCTAAAGTCGACTAAAATATAGCTAGAAAATAGCTAAATTTTAAAAAATTTTAAAATTTAGCGATAAATCGCCAAAACAATAAATTTTAAAAAGTTTTTAAGAAAATTTACATAAAACATACCTAATTTTTTGGGAATTTTAATATTATGTAAAAAAGACAACGATTTATCGCTTAATTCTAAAAAAATACTCGCAATAAATTTAAATCTAATTTTTTTTAAATTATGTACATATATTTATGTATGGTGCTCTAAAACGTTTTTAATTATTGCAGTACATCTGGTTCTATGAACACGGATTTTATTGGCATCATCAAAATTGTTTTTACACATATCACCGAGGTGATCAATAGCATTGTTCGACGTATGTATGTTGACATACAAATATAGATAAAGCGGCTTCTTGCATTTTAACGTTGTCAACAATATTTGCATTTGGGGAAAATTCCAATTTTTTTCCAACATGATCCCCTAAGCAATGAGGCTGATTTGTGTTTTTTAGTTTCCGCGTGACTTAATAGGTCGTAATGTTTTCCAGACAAGGAGCATCTGCAACACTTACAGAATCCTTTTGTTTCGTCTTGAGCCACCCACGTTTTCAATTTTTCGCGATTTAGCCACAAACGGCGAAAGTTTTGGATATATTTTGGTTAAATTGTTATAGTTTTTGACAATATCATTAAAAGCTTACAACTTAATTTTATACTTTAATTTTCATTCAGTTAAACACTTGTCACAAAAATACAGTAGAAAGAATTCGCGTTGTTTGTTTATGTTTTTCTTTTCTTTAAAAACCGTTATTTGAGTGTTACTTTGTAGCACATAAAAATCGCTAGATTTATAGCTAATAGCTAAAACGTATTTTTTCCCGCAAATTGGATTTAAAAATCGCTAGATTTGACCAGAAAATAGCTAAATTGGCAACAGTGTGCACACAGTGTATTTAAAATTGACAAAATTTTATGCTTCTTTATGATGAGGGGGGTAGGTAACAGGGAAAGCTAAAACGTCGTTCTCACTCTCATGTTAACTGAGAGAAAGAAAACAAAAAAGACTCAGTACACTTATTGTACTCAGAGAACTTATTATACTTAGAGAACGTATTGCTCTCTTTTCAGCAATTTATTCTCATATGCGTGTATACGTGTGTGCATGTATGTATACATATGTACATTGCCAAATAAAATAATAAACAAACTGAAAGATTTTTTGTTTTCACAAAATGTATGTGCAAATAGCCTGTGGAAAACAAATATTACCGTTTGTTTTATTGTAGGGTAAGAATATGTGTTTTATTGTTGTAGAAATGAAATTATATCGATTCGCACCGAATTATAATGTTATTTTTGAGACTATTCAATTATGTATGTATGTATTTACCATATGTGTCTATTTTTGTATAGAATGAAGTTGTAATAAAACGAATGCTTTTTTTGTTTAGTATTTATTAAAGTTATTTATCATTTTAATGGTTCAAAATTTTAACTTTTCCCATACTGGATAATTTGAATTTCTATGTTTCCCATGTGGAATGCTTCCGTAGTAAAACAACAATTAGTAAATTAAGCATCTCCATTCTGTGTTTATAACATTCGTTATTTTCATCAAACCAAAAGGAATAAATTGTATTTTTTTCGTGCAACTTACGCATTGGTCAACTACAAATGTTTTTATGTTTTTTATAGATTTATTCTCTAAAAAAAATTTTTTCGAAGACTTATATGAATTTTGCAAACTTCAAAAAATAAATCAGATGGAGCGCACAAACTTCCAAAGTCGGAATCTTTTATATAATTTTTTGCATGAACGAACATTTCTGAAGGATATGACAAAATTTGCGCTGGTTTGATTATATCCACACGACATTTAACGCAAGATATTCGTTGAGCTATGTAACCAACAAAATATCGACTTGATGTTAATTCAATTGGCACATTGTTGGACGTAAAACAATCGGTGCCTTCATTAAAATATTCTTTATTTTCATCGTATATATCTGCGACATCTATATCAGGGGTATGGGTACTTTCTGATATATTTCCAGTCCTATCAATATCTTCTAAAAATATGATTTTTGATTTTAATTATATATTATATTTATTAAACGTTTTGTGTGAGCATGCACTACAATTTTTAAATTCACACTTTTTATAAAACAATTTTTAAGTTTTTCAGTTTCAAATGTCAACACAAAATGTGGATTTTTTATTTCGGTGCGAATCGATATAGTTTCATTTCTACAACAATAAAACACATATTCTTACCTTACAATAAAACAAACGGTAATATTTCTTTTCCACAGGCTATTTGCACATACATTTTGTGAAAACAAAAAATCTTTCAGTTTGTTTAATATTTTATTTGGCAATGTACATATGTATACATACATGCACACACGTATACACGCATATGAGAATAAATTGCTTAGAGAAGAGAACAATACGTTCTCTGAGTATTATAAGTTCTCTGAGTACAATAAGTGGCAGTAGCCGTACTGCCATCGACAAATTTGGCACTGGCAGTACAATGTATGGCAGTGCAACATCTTCATATATTTATAGTCTTTGATCTCATCGCGATGAGAGCAAAGAATGAGAGCAACGCATTGTTACGCTCTTCGTTTCTGTTTCCTTCCCTCGTATCTTTCCCCCCGCGTCATGAAATATTTTTGAAAAATATTACAAAATATGTTAAAATGCACATTCTTTATACTTTATTTTCTTTGCTATTACTAAGAGAAAATAAACAAGCAATAGCTAACAGCAAAGTGAAAAAATTAAAAAATGCTGTTTAGCTATAGTGGTACAGTGAAAAGTTTTCTGTTAACGCAGTCAAGCACAGCGATTAATTTCGAAGCGATCCCTACTGCTTACAGCATTTCAGCATTTGTGGTTTCTCTTGTGCTTTTGCTGTGCTTTGTGCTGCGCTCTTTTACTTTGTAAGCACTGCTTAAGATATTTTTTATGTTTGAAATTAACTGTGTGTTTACACCATTCTCTTTGAAATGTTGTATAATGTACATACATATATAGTAGGTAGTCTAGTAGGTAGTGTGTTGGCTTATTGGACTGAAGGCCCGAGTTCGAATCCCAGGTCAGACATCAAAACGAAATTGTGAAAATATTTCTTCGGCGATTTCCTCTCAGCAGATTTCTGGCAAAAACTCTGAGAGTATTAAAATTGCCATGAAAAGCTTCTCAAAAAACTGTCGTTCGGAGTCGACTTTAAACTGTAGGTCCCGCCAAGCAAGCAATACAAACGCTGGAAACAGTTACATAAAGTGAAATTGTTAAAATACATTGGGGAAACTAGACTCTTGTGTACCACTGCATATGTCGAGGTGAGTTTGAAGAGTATCCCAATACTCTTGATTTTCACTACATGCGTTGCATAAATCATATGTTTTCTTTTTCTTCATAACAACTATGCAATGAAGCTTAAATATAATTTTTATGTGTTGCTGAGCTATGCAAAATAAATATTACCAACACAGTCGTAAATTCGATAAATTAAATTTTATGTGTCGGAATATAGCTTAAGGCAACTGTTAAAAATTTTTGATTGTATTGACAGCATTAATTCTCGCATTGCCAACACAAATCCTCTCACTGTGAGCAATAGCCCTACAAGAAATGAATAGGCAATCACACACGAGAACAATTATGCTGGCTCAAAATGGCAACTTGTTGGCAAGAGAGGTGAGGAGAGTGGTTTTTCGCTGGCATAATTTTTCAACCAGCTTCTACACCGCACAAACCAATACATAAACAACACAAAACCAATACACATACATTTATAAAACAGCAGGTTCAGAAAATTAATTAAAAAAAAAAAACTAATACATACAAAGCAGAGTACATGTATACAATTTTATGCCAGATGAAATAGTCTCGTGTGTGACTGAAAGAACAAAAATTGTGCGGCTTAAAAAATAGTCTCGTGTGTGAAAGCACAATGACCGAAACTAACACATATAAAAATCACTTACTAATCCAAACGTAACATTTTATAGTACTTTTCAGCTGAGAGTTGCATTTCCAACAACACATCATTAGTGACGGTAAAATGACCGGTCTTTTATACGTCATTAATGATGGTAAAATGACCAGTTTTTTGATTATCAGATGGCGATATCAGATATTTGATGGCGTCAAATATATTTTTGACAATATCTTCCAAAAAAATCATTTAAGACAAATTTTAAAATGGATCATAATCGTGTGTTGCAGCAAAATCTTTTGAAAGTGTTAAAAATTTTATAACTTTGAAATAAAAAACATTTAACATTAATAAGTTAAAATAAAAATAACAAAAAAGAAATCGAAGTGCAGTATAAAAGGACCAGTAAGAGCCATGAAATGTAAGTATCTTTTTTGTGTGAATTATATGACTTGTATTTAATAAATCTCGTTTACAACTAAAGCTGATACATTCAAGAATTGTGAAGGAAAAAGTAAAGAAGGAGTGCGTCAGTCATACCAGTGGCAAAGAAGTTACGACCAATGAATTCGGGTGTAAGCCACCTCTTGACAAAGTCGTTTGTTTTTAATATTTATATTATTTGTTTTATTTTTTTTTCAACTATCATGTTAACTATTAGCAGTATTTAAATATATATTAAAATTTTATTTAATAAAAGAAAATTGTTTATAAAATAAAAATTATGTTTTCTTGTGAAAAGTATGCATCAATTTGGTAGTCAACTGTGACCTCTATACACGTTAACCGTGACCGATTTATGTATCAAGTTTGACTAGTCAACTGTGACCAATTTTCTATTCAACTTCACATCAACTGTGATTAAAGAACAGCTGTAGAGTGAACAGGTTAGATATATGTTTTATAGTCGAAAGAATTCATATGTTAGAAAGAGAAACAAAATCACACGTACACGAATGTTTACATCAAGTTTTTCACATTGCCCTTAATAACTTGATGGGAACGAGTGATGTGTTTACACATTGTCATTGTTCTGGTAGGGAATTCTCTCATTGCTGCGAAAAAATAGAATTAGTCTAAAAGCAAAGCCGACCAAAGCCACAATATAACCTGTATGGATAATTATGACGTTTAAAAAACGCTTATAATAGCAGCATTACTGGCGAATTTAGAGGGAGAAAAAATGTTATATGTAAGTATTGCGAAGAAAATGTGTTAGAAGCAACAGATATACAGAGTGAAAACTGGCGGATAAAGTAGAAAAATTAAATTTAAACAAACATTTATTTTGTGTTAAAAAGGGAAAATTTGGAATATTTTTTAATTTCTTCAATGAAAATTTTAAAAATTCATAAATATTTAATTATTAATCGAAATATATGTGGTTTTTGGAAGCAAGAGCTAAATCATGGCATAATCATTTAACAGGTGGGAGTATCTAAACAGCTGATAACATTTCGATTGTCAAAATTTTGTTGTTTTTTTTTTGTGTTTTGTTTCGATAATCATTTTCTCATTTATAAACCCTCGTTGGTACCGGATGTGTCCTTAACGATACGCACTCTAGAAATTCTTCAGGATTACTATTTCAAAGCCAATTTTATTAAAATTTTTGCATGAAGATTAATAATATTTAAGCGTTTAACACTAAATACATATATCTTTTAAACTACAACCTAGATTTACTATATTTATATTTATTTATAATTTTTATTCGGTCTCTCCAACTAGGTGCCTAAACTATGAGCAATAACAAATAATAGGCCATTTACACTACATCGAAATCTAGTACTTATGAGATTTCGAGCGAAATCTAGTTGATTTCAACTAGATTTCCCATACAAAACGAAATCTACAAATCTAGTAGATTTCGGCAAAATCTAGCAAAAATAGAAATGCAACTATGTGTTTTGCCAAATAGTACTTAAAAATACAACGCTGCGCAGGAAAAAAATGACAGTTCAATTTAAATTCATTCATTCTGCTAAAGGGTCCGCCAAATAACTTTTTTTTTTAATTTATTTTTTATTTTCTCAAATTTCTTTTTTTATTTGAAAGTACAATCCTTCCGGTTAATAATGGAAAATAAATGATTATGCGTTTTCGCTTCGCTAAGTGGGCCTGCGATCGACTTACAGAAGATGCCGATTTTGGCAAAAAAAATCATCTTTCCAGATGAAGCTCATTTTGATCTTGGCGGGTATGTAAACAAGCAAAATTGTCGCATTTGGGGCACAGAAAACCCGCATGCATACATTGAAAAGCCGACGCACCTAAAACGAGTCACTGTTTGGTGCGGATTTTGGTCCAGAGGCATAATTGGGCCACCTCGGAGCTGCAATTTGACACCGTTGGACTATTATTTGTGGGGTGCCGTCGAAGATAAGTGTTACGCCGACAAGCCAGAGACAATATTCGTGAATCCATTGGTGAAATACAGCTGCACACAATCGATAATTTGCTTAAAAATTGGACCGATCATGTAGGCTACTGCATGGCCAGCCGAGGCAGCCATTTGAATGAAATTATTTTCCATTATTAACCGGAAAGATTTTGCTTTCAAATAGAAAAAGAAATTTGAGAAAATATTCAGTACTTTTTTTTAAAGCATTTTCAAAAAAAAAGTTATTTGGCGGACCCTTTATTTAGCAATTGTATGTAGTAATACATTTAAATTATTTTTTAAATTTTATATTCTACAAATGCTGACGTTTTTTTTGCACCAACATTATTTCTGTTTGAATCATATTTGCTCTTGATGAAAACAATAGTAAATGTCCCATATTTTTCATTTTTATTTTGTATTTGGAAATATTATTATTATTTGGAAATATTATTATTTTCTTTAAAATTTCAGTCAGCTGTTTTTGTTATTAAAATGAAATCTTGCTACTGTCAAAAAAATCAAGTGTAAACGGTCTAGATTTTGAGCTAGATTTGAAATCTAATCTACTAGATTTCGGTGTAGTGTAAATGGCCTATAACGTTTGCATCTCCCATTTTTCTCGATGGCCATATAAAAACATGTTATTTACATAAAGTGGAAATGTTATTGACTGCATGGTATAATTTTTTTTTTAATTTATAGTTGCCCCACTTTGGCGTAATTAAGCATGACATTAAAATCAAAAGAAATTTCAATATATAAAATTTATTTAGATTTTTTAATTGCTTTTATTAATTTCCTATGGAGGTTTGAGGGTTAATCTTTTTGACATTCTACGTGTATTTTAACAACTTTTTTTTTCATTTTTCTTCCTATTATCATTCTTTAGTCAGCTGTTTCTGACAATCGAAGAAGTTTTTACAAAAACAAAATGCCTGTTGTTTTTGCACTGTTGTACTTGTTGTAGACATAAGGTCACCTATTGAATGATTACGCCATGAGCTAAATATTACAAGATCAAAATATGACGTACTGCTCATAAAAAATTTTTCTTGTAGAACTTTGTGTATGTATATTACCAGTATTTATTAATTTCTTGAATGAAATAGTTAAAATTCGGTAATTTTTTCATTATTAATTGAACTCTTAGCAATTTCCCTTCACACCGAAAAAAGTTCCGTGTGCAAGTAAAAATAAAAATATAACAAAATATATACTCATAAGTTTTTGCTTCAGGAATTTGTGAATATATCTCTAAATTGGTTAAATACTAAGTTAGTGACGATCGATGAAAGGTGTCATAAAAAATACATTAGTTCCAAATTATGTTTCCCAAATAAAACGGTTCGTCTCCTTTAAAAATTATTCTATTATTCTACAAAAATATCATCAATTTCAACCAAAGTAGAATAATAAAAGCCCACCCCGAAATCTAAAAAAAACATAAACAAAACAGACAGACAATCAGAGAGGGACAGAAATACTTTTTTGGTAATATTTGCTGTCTCTTTCTCCATACAGGGTTAATTGTCAAATCCCTTGTCAGCTCTGCTTACTCGGTGTTTTATACTATCGCCCATGTTCTGGAAAACACAGCGTTTTCGAATCGCTTACGATTTGAAAAACGCAAAACGCATTTCAGCATGTTCTGAAAAGGAAGCGATTTGCTGGCGTTTTGCATTTTTCGAAGCTGTATTCGAACAATGAAAACATATGTTTTATCATAACAAAACATAAACAAATAAAAAAATATAAGATGCCTACAGTGTATTTGCTTGCTATATTGGCTTTAAAAAAGCAAAAGAAATGTTAATTAAAAAAAACAGTAAGAGACTTTTCCAATCCATTGGACATTTCAGATCATGCGTAAGTACTTATATACATACACAGACAAAAAATCAGGTTTCATTGCAAGTTTTTGCGCTTAAAGTTTCATAGCTCTGTACAGGTTAAACAAAACTGCGTTTTTGATGGTTCTGGAAGGTTCTTCTGGACATATGAGCAAAAGTTCAATTCCAGAAATAGTGCGTTTGGCCAGCGTTTTAAGATTTCTGGCAGTCGGGTCCTTCCAAGGTGTGATCCCCAATGACATTCATATAAGTATGGGCCGTAGCACTTTTTTAAGCATCGTACTTAATATTCTTGAAGAGAGGCTGTGTCCACATTGGAATCAGTTGAAGATGTCCGAATCAGAAGAAAGGGAATTCAAAGGACACTTATGAAAAATTTAAAATACCCGGCATGATTGGATCTGTAGATGGCACACATGTGAGACTTATAAAGCCTCCGCATGATTCTGAACTCTACTGTTGCCGAAAGTGATACTACAGCTTAAATGTGTTGATTGCAAGTATGTAGTTTAGAATCTCAAAATTTAATTCAAATACATACATCCATATCTACGATCATAATTAATACCATGTAGATTTGTGATTATCAAATGAAAGTTCTCGCTGTGCATGCAACTAGGCCAGGTTCATGCCACGATGCTTTCGTCTGGAATTTAAGCAATGCAAACACATACTATGAAGAAATGTATTACCGTGCAAACCGTTATTCTTGGCTGTTAGCCGACTCTGCATATGCATTAAAACCCTATGTTTTAGTGCCATACAAGTCTGCGGTGTTTGGTTCAATGCAACATAAATTTAATTTAGTGCATTCATCAGCAAGAAATATAGTAGAGAGGACTATAGGGAACTTAAAAAACCGTTTTAGAAGCCTTCAGGTGTATCTTCCCTATAGTCCGTCGAAAGTAGTACAAATAATAAATGATTGTTGTACTCTGCATAACATTTGCAAACATTATAATGTTCCTGTAGAAAACTCAGACCAAGTAGTTTCTACAACACATGAAGAAGTGGAAGAAGACTCGGATGAATTGTAAAATTATGCCGCAGGAGCGGAAATTAGAGACAGTATTGTGAGGTCTTCGGTTTAATAAAAAATGTATTTACTTTTTTTAATTTATATGTATGTATTTTAAACAAAAAACAAAACAAAAATATACACTTCATTTGTTAAACAATAAAAAAATAAAATACTTCAATTATTACATAAGGCAGATCGTTAACATGATAAACAATTTTTAAATTAATCCTCTTCCAAGCCGATCTTCATTTTGGTCCAATTTCAAAAATTCTAATTTCATTTCATTGTGACTAACGGCAATTTTTTCCAATTCCAGATGATGTCTTTTTATTTCAGAGAGTTATTTTTTCTTTAAAGAGCAAATTTGGTGCATATTTTTATACATATATCTTAAGTATCGAGTAATTTCTTTCATATTATTATCAATTTCTTCCATTTTTTGAACTTTACACTTAAAATTATTTTTTTCTTCTTGCATTAAGTGCTGAATGTCACCGCTGTAATGAACTTTTTTTTCGAGAAAACATTCCGGGCGTTAGTGGAGGAGAGGCTGAAGATGATGGTTTTGCACTTTCAATAACTGTTGGTTCAATTTCAATTTGCATATCCTCTTCAAATTCAATTTGTTCTTTCTTTGTCTCTGCACCAAAAGATTTTACTTTTGAAACACCCTCGACTGCATGGAATATGTTACATACTACAGCCAATTGCTCTTCAACTGGTGACAAGAAGTGTTGTTCATAATCTCCCCCTTCCGTTTTTTTTCAATGACATCTTGTTTTCCGAAAGTCTTGTTTTTATGCTGCGTCTCCAGTCGCACCAAATCTAAATAAAAATACACAATTTAAAATGGCTTGAAAATATTATTTGAAAGTTATACCTTTTTCCAGTTTGAAATATTTCTAGTAGGCGGTCCACTGGCATTGAGCTGATTTGTTAAATCGCTGCACAATTGGTCTAGTTTTACCCTATCATCCTTGTAGAGACCTCTAGCAATGTCTGGATGAGTTTCCATAAATTGCAAAAATATTTTGTACTGCTCTGCTGACTTTTGCGGCGCCCTTCAAATGAAATCTAGATTTATTATTTAACTCACAAATATTTGTATAAACAAATACATAAGTATTTACATTTGTGTACGTATTTAAAATTAAAATATTTATTGTCCAACGGCAACGGGCGACTTTTTGTAACTTATGTATTTTATTTGTGAGATGTCAGAAAAATTGCGGCAAATGCTTCTTTAAAGTTAGAGATGTTACTTATAAGCACTCACGAATAATTGGTAATTTTTAACACGGTAAGCCATTTAAAATAAAATCGTGTATGAATTTTTTGCTCCCATAAAAGTTTTAAAGCACTTATACAGGTTTTAAATTATTTTTTAACTTTTATTAAGCGTTTATTTTTACGATTTAATATAGATATGTGAACTTAATAAATTACAAATATTAATATCAAAAGTTTAAAAAGAGATAACCAAGTAATTAGTTTTAAAATTAACACCACTAGCATTACATTTTCTTTCGAAGATCATTCTGATCAGCTGTTTGCGTAAATCGTTAGTTGATAAGTAAACAAATGATACCAATACACAAACTCAAAGCAAATTTTTGAATTCTATATTTTTAGTTTAAATCTTCAAAAAATGCTAAAAATTTTCATTCAAATAAAAAGAAAACGTATTAAATTTAAATTGTGTATAATTTTATTGTTAATTTAAGGTACAGTTTAAATAAAAAAGACCAGGTCGCTTCGGTCTACACTAGCGGTTTGAAAACGCCAAATTTCTAACGATTTCGTTTGTCAGAACACCTTTTTGGCGTTTTCAAATCGAAAACGCGAACATTAAGCGATATGCGTTTTTTAGAACTTGGGCGTATATTCTGCGCAACGCGCTGTTGCAGAAATAAATGTAAAGCTGCTTCATTACGAACACAGCTGTTTTAAGAATATTCTTGGAGAGTGTAAATAACATCAATGCAGGCAATGTTAGGTGCAGTTGATAAGAATATGTTCACCTCTTTCATTAGTGTATATAAAGAGTTTTTTTCTCATAAATTAATACATTAAAATACAACTCTGGGAAATCCAATAATAGTGACTGACAAATTTGAAAAACTGAAATATTGGTTGTCACTTGTCAAAAATAAAAAATAAGCCAAATCAAAAGAAATAATACGCTTTCTCAATTAACCTTCTGCAAATAGTTGATGCTGGCACAAAATATTTTATAAATTTATATAATACCAAAGAAAATAAAGTATAAAGAATGTGCATTTCAACATATTTTGGAATATTTTTCAAAAATACTTCATGACGCGGGGGGAAAGATAGAAGGGAAGAAAAGAGAAACGAAGAGCGTAACAATGCGTTGCTCTCATCGTGCGTTTTTGTTGTTTGACCACTTTATTTATTAAATTTTCTGAAATCACTTATTCTGGTCAGTGTTGCCACGAAAAAAAATATTGTAACCAACATTTGTGAAAAAAATTACCAAATAAGAAAAAATATAACCAAAATTAAATTCACAGTTTTTTTATTTTATTTTTCAAATATAAATTATAATTAATACAACATAGTAAGAAAAGAAACAAAAAATAACAAACTAAAATTTTAGTCTTACAAATTAATTCATTTCTACAAACAAAAGCTCTTTTTATAAGAAAAATAAATTACCAAATCCGGCAATTTTGGTTAAAAATAGCTAAACGGCAACACTGGTTGTGATTAGTGAGCAAGAGAGAGAAAATAAGTTAAGAGAATTTATTTATTTACAGCCATAGAAAACTGTCAATAATATACGATACTTTGATTTTCATTTCATCAACATACATATGTAAAGCTATCTATCATGGCGTAATCATTCAATAGGTGACCTTATGTCTACAACAAGTACAACAATGCAAAAACAACAGGCATTTTGTTTTTGTAAAAACTTCTTCGATTGTCAGAAACAGCTGACTGAAGAATGACAATAGAAAGAAAAATGAAAAAAAAAATGGTAAAATCTCTTTCGATTCTCAGAAATAGCTGAGTGAAGAATGACAATAGGAAGAAAAATGGTAAAAAATTTTATAATTTTTGATGTAAGCAGAAATCAAATGAAATACAGCAACAGCATTATATTAATTGATGACCACCAATTGATTCCTTTTATTCTTTGAAAGGATTACGGGGATAGACAAGTTTTAGAAGAGATAAAGGCAATATTTGAAGAAAATTGAGCACAGGCGTAAGTAAATTTATGTAAAAATATTAAAAGATTGAAATATAAAACAAATTAATTTGTGTAGAGCTAATTATTCAGCTTCTGGAGATCGTACTTTATGGCCTCTATTGAATTTTCGTTATGCAGCTTTGCAGTCATTGGCGGTATGCCAATTAATTTGCTGGCATTTATGATCGTGTAGTTGTAATAGACCTAATTAAATAAAGAAACTTTAAGGTAATTGTCTTATCAGAAGTAGACGAACTAACCAAATATGCCCAACATGCTTTGCGTCGTACTATGGAAAAATATGTAGCCACTTGTTGTATTATATTATCTGTGAACTCATCATCAGGAGTCATACCCGCTATACGCTCACGTTGTTTGGGAATTCGTGTAGCTGCACTAAACCCTCAAGAAATGTGTTACATTTTACAATCAATTAGCAAACGGGCTACCAAGCTTGCTGAGCGTATAGTAGAAAAATCTGAGCGTAATCTACGAAGAGCCATTCTAATGCTTGAAGGCTGTAAAGTTCAACAATATCCATTTACCGCTCGACAGGATATAGTCGAATTGGATTGGCAAGTATTCCTCCGAGAGACCGCTAATCAAATATTAACTGAACAATCTCCATCAAAATTGGAAAAGGTTCGCGATCGATTATATGAATTGTTAGCTCAAGGTGTACCGCCCGACGTCATTTTCCAGGGCTAAACATATATTCCATTTAGAGGCATTTGTAATTTAGTTAAAGAGTTGGTACCGCATGCAAAATGGTGCTAAACATATATTCCATTTAGAGGCATTTGTAGCACAATTTATGAATATTTATAAGAAATTTATATCTGATACTATGATGACGTATGATTTTTAAGAAACGTAGCATGTTAAGTTCACATAAATTAATTTATTCCTAACAAGAAAAGAAAATTTTTTTTTATATTTTACTACGCTAGAAATAAATATTTATTATTTTTTTAATAAATATTCAAAATCGTTAGCGTCTTATATGGGATCCATAGGCTATGGTCAAGGCATTGATTTAACGGGTGATCTACGGCCACGATAAGGCGTGAACGTGTTAAAACAAAAATTTATTTCTTTTTTAAAATTTTCGGTGATTTTTAAAAGAACCGATTAAAATTTGAGACGTCTTTGTATGTATGTATTGCTAGAAGGGAAAAAATTACGTTAATATATATTTTATAAATTCATTTTTATACTTACAAAAGGAGAGATTTAAAGTTTAATTTTTAGCATCTTCTTAAGCCCATAATGCGTTGCTTTGCCTTTTGACCCTTCAGGCGCTTATTTAAATTGCGGATACGAAAATGTATCCTACTTTTAAAGAACAATTTTTTAACGTTTTCCGGCAACTCAATAACTTGGCTTCTCTCGATCAGGAGCTTCTGAAGGTTACGACAATAGGAAATATTATTACCGTTAATATGATAAAATATTTGTTCTAATTTCTTCAACTTCGAAACAAATTCGATTGTCGGCTTTTTTAAGTAACCTCTAGACACCTGATCAACCCACGTATATGAATCTTGATGACATTCATATTCTACAAGATTTAGCTTTCGAATCACATAGCCAGCTATGTATTCTAAAGCATCCTCTTGTAGAATACCAATGTCATCTAGATCCGAATCGTCTAGGTTGTTATCCTCTTCTATTTCTTGTGGCTCTGTATCGTCGTCATTAACTACGACTCCGCTGTCTGGAATAGTGCTGATATCTAAAATGCTGCTTTCATTATCAGTGGAAAGCCAATCTATTCTTTCTTCCTCCACGTTTCCCCTACCACTAAGGTATTCGGTATTTCGGGCTGCAATTTTAAAAAAACATACATAATTTTGAATATAAAAAATTATAAACTTTATCTACGGACAAACTTACCTAGGATATATTTGCGAATTCGGTATTTGAATTCTTGTGGAGAAGGATGATCATTCAGCCCACCTTTACTCCGTATGGCTCCAAAAAAATTTTCAAGTACATCCTGATTCAGTCTGTATGTCAGAATGTACGTCATGTCGTATTTTTCAACGTATTTGTGAAGCATTTCCACAGTCATGTTGGTCATTAATATACCTTTCTGGAAATATTCCAATGATTTCTTCTGGGGAATTATTGGGATCGACATTGACTTCGTCATACGAGCCAATGTATCCCTTTGCCGCTCGTGTGGAATTCCGTTGGGTTCCTACACAAAATGAAATGAAATATATTCACTATTTACAAATATTGTAAAAAAAATTACCTTTCCAGGATCTGTGAAGTTATTCAGTTTAGAGTTGAGAACATCGAACCAGTCATTAACTAATTCAATAAATTCTGCAGACTCTGTGGGTTTATAAAGATCCATTCCTAGGGAATAGCACCGTCTAATGGCATTGGCTGTAGTACGCGAAAATAGCTGAGCAGCTAATTTTACTTTTTGCCTTCCTAAAATTGCAAAGCTTTTAATGTATTCATATATTTTTTATCAATAAAAAATCTTCAAAATTACCTGCCCCTTTAACGGATATATGCTCTTCCCTTAATTTAAAGGTTATTGACATATCCGATGTTGATGTTAGTCCAAGTAAATCGGAGATTGTACGAGGACTAATGATGGTGTTGTTAAAGATTAATCCGCTATCCAAATAATGGTTACGGATTAACTTTAACAAATGCGGCGCGTCAAAAAAAGTGAAAACTTTTTCATCCATGTTAGTTGGGCTCAAAAACCATGGTTTATCTTGCGAAAAATAATATATATATAACAAATTAATTTCATTTTATTTTAATTGTTAGTAATAATATGAATGAGGGAAAGTAATGAATGATGTGTTAAATAATGTAAAGGAACTTAATTGAAATAATGAACGTAAACGCAAAGGAAGACACCCGTACACCAAGCTTAAAAACGAATTCTTATTAACAAAGTTGTATTTACCGATCTGGAGGAGATAATAATTCCTTTATGGTGTTTTAGACCATATACCGATGTCCTCAGCGTTGCCAAGAAGATCCCCAGTAACGAAATAATTGTTGTAGTGTTGTATTAGTGTAGTGTAATTGGTATGGTGTAAATATTTAACTTACCTGTAGTTGCACCAAGCTCTGTCAACAACTTCCGATTACTAGGACCCATATCACATACCATTGCAACAACCGGGAAACCTGCAGTGCTGAGCTTAGAAATTAGACTGTATATTATATCTTTCGACATTTTGCAGTCAAAATCATAATATACAGGCTGCTTCTATGACTTTTTTAGCCCTCGAGCCATAACTACCTGGACGTAGTTGGCTGGCTTTCTGACAATGTCAGCAGGGGAGTCATACTCGTAGGTTTCCTCTACCTTCATTTCATCGAAGGCCAACACACAAATTTTATCACTCAGCGGCATATCAGTCGTACGCCGCATGAATTCTATTGATGTGGATAGAATCCCTTCGTGCAAATTGACTCTTCCACACCAGCGTTGCAACGTTTTGAAATGAGGTAGAGGAAACCCTTTTCGGTATAAGTGTTGGTATGCCCTTGGTCCAGATGCATGTAAGCAAATGGCACTGGATATGTCGCTCCACTTCCAAAGCACATTCCCTGGACCCATTAACTTCCTTATCTGGCCGTCCGTAAAAATTTTCCTCATGGAATCCACAACCGAGTTGGCTTGGGCGAGTTGGACCTCCAGCTCCTTAGTCTCCATTTCTAATTCCTTAATTCTGTTGCGATAATACGCAACATCATCATAAGAAATTGAAGAACTAAACAATAAATACAAAAAATAAAATAATAATAATAAAAATAATAATAATAAAAACAACTTAAATAATAACTGTTCACACGAGTGAACAAACTCATACACTTGTTATATGTTCAAATTATTCATACATACCCTGCCAAGGCTTTATTACGCTGGTTCTGCATTACAGGTTCAGCATTTGACATTAACAGAAATCGTCCACCAGCTGTTATAACCTGCTGCCGGGAAAAGTGATCGACACACAGGCGGGAGTGTGGGGTTAAATTCACTTGGCATATGGCACTCCATTTTTGCCTTCTAGTTTCGCACTTTGGTGCGAAGAAAAAAGGCCCATTCTCCTTGTTATCTTTTTTTTACAGACTGCACAGTTTCGCATTTTGTATACTATAAACACTTTTAAATTATTTGAAACATTAGAATTTTTAAATATAATATTAAAACACTCTTATATAATAACACACTTATGTAATAAAATATTAATATTATTTAAATTAATTTCCAAAAATATTAAAAATTAAAAACTTACCTGAATGAATGAAAACTCGAAAATGATTTCTAAGAAAAATAAACACAAAAGTCAGAATAAGAAAACAAGAAATTTATTAACAAAACAAAATACTAAAAAAACAACAAAATTTTGACAATCGAAATGTTATCAGCTGTTTAGATAATCCCACCTAGTAAATGATTATGCCATGCTATCTATCTTAATAATTTTAGATAAATAAAGATAAAATAAACAATCCATTTTTTTTATGAAAAGAACATAAAGCTATCCATCTTTGGCTTAAAAATTATACCTAGTTTTTTTTAGATAAACAAAAATAAAAAAACCCATTTTTTATTAGAAGAAAAAAATAAAAAAATTAAATACGGCCAGCTAATAACATAGAAAATTTTTAACATAAAATATTTTTTTAGTGTTATTCTGAAATAAAATGATAACGCATCCGCTCCACACACGTGTTCTTGTCGCAGTCTGATCGACAACTAAATCAAATAACACAAGAATGCGTGTGAGTTCTCTCTGCACAATTGTGCGGGTCGTAATGTTAAACAAATTTTGGTGAGAGCGGGTCGTAATGTTACAACCCGCCATAAGAAATTTTACTTCTACATGATGCGCATTCTTTATATCCATATTCTTTGATAATACTTATCCTAATATATATTATAAATATTTCTGTAAGTCTGTTTGTTTGTTTGTTGGTTTGTTTGTTAGCCAATCACGCCTGACCGCCTAGACCGATTTTCTTGAAATTTGGGATATATATCGAGCTTTTGTCGGTGCAGGTTATAGGCTATAAATTTTTTAAAAATTTTGACCCAAAGGGAAAAAAAATGGGACAAAGGGAGAAAAAATGGGCAAAAATTAGTACTTTATGCATAAATGCTGTATTTTATCTGTTTTAAAGGTATTTTTTTACGATTTAGCTTGGTTAAGTTTCCCAAATAACTATTGGAGGTGTTCCGTTTATAAAGTTGGACCAAAGGGGTCCAAAAAATGGGAAAGGGGCGAAAAACGGGCAAATTGAGTGCATTTATATTTAGGACTTAGAGTATTCAAAAAAACTGGGTTGTTTGTTAAACCGGTTTCGAAAGCGATAAACCGGTTTTTTATTTATTGTTATTTTTAATGCAAAAATGACCCAATAATAATTTTTTTTAATTTTTTGAACTAATCCAAACTACATAACCCGCGCAACGCCGGGTACAATCTGCTAGTAAATTCTTTTTTTTTTCTTTGTCGAACGTCCCCGGCCTCACACTAACCCACCCTCACCCGACCGCGGAGGACTCGTCCCCATTACGTAGGGACACGTACACACTACAGTCCGGACTATAGCGGGTTAGGGAAAAGTAAAGCCAACGACAACATAAATCAGCTACAGAACTTAATCACAAGCTGAATAAAGCAACAATAAACCATAACTACCTAAGACAAGAACGAGAATATATTTTTCTATAATAATTTACAAATTAATGGCAGCATATAAGCTACGTTTAATATTTCAAACAGTACAATTAAAATCAATAAAATCATAATACATGTTAAAATCATTACATAATCTACGAAAAGGAAAATTACGACCATATTTAGTTCTATAAAAATCTAAGGAAAAAGGACGATAGTGCCGTGAAAATCTTGCTGGAATACTGAAATTTAGGTTACAAAGCAAAAACTCGGAATCGATATCACCCTTAACCAGATTATAGACAAAACAAATGCCTAACACAGCCCTTCTACGTTCCAAAGTTGAAAGTTTTATCAGACCTAATCTAGCCTCATAAGATGGAAACCCATTGGCATAATCCCATCCTAAGCCACGTAAACAGAATAATAAAAACTGCTTCTGCACAGACTCTATCGAATCACTATGACAACGATAGTATGGATTCCAAATAACAGACGCGTACTCCAAAATAGGCCTAACAAGTGAAATGTATAGCTGTCTTGTTATATAAGGATCAGTGAATTCCTTAGCCCATCTTTTCACAAAACCAAGTACAGCCCGAGCCTTGCCAATCACCATACTAATATGATCAATAAAAGACAGTCTAATAAATGAAGTAACAGTTTCCAAAGGGCAAGAATTAATCACATAAGTGGACGAAACTACGACCCCGCGAGAGAAAACCATGCACTTACACTTTCTCAAGTTAAGATCCATCAAATTAGTCCCGCACCAAGTTACAAAGGAATCAATATTTCGCTGAAGAACAGCCTGACCATGCATCATCAAAAGTATAAAATAATTTAACGTCGTCAGCATACATCAGAATATTACAATCAGAAATAGCACAAGCAAGATCATTAATAGCCCATTTACACTACAGCGAAATCTAGTAGATTAGATTTCAAATCTTGCTCAAAATCTAGATCGTTTACACTGGATTTATTTGACAGTAGCAAGATTTCATTTTAATAACAAAAACAGCTGACTGAAATTTAAAGGAAAAGAATATTTCCAAATTTAGTTTAATACCAAACAAAAATGAAGAATATAGGACATTTAGTATCGTTTTCATCAAGACAAAATAAGATCCAATCAGAAATAATGTTGGTGCAAAAAAAAAAACGTCAGCATTTGTAGAATATAAGATTTAAAAAATAATGTAAATGTATTACTACATACAATTGCTAAATAAAAGGTCCGCCAAATAAATTTTTTTTTTTTGAAAATGCTTTAAAAAAAACTACTGAATATTTTCTCAAATTTCTTTTTTTTATTTGAAAGTACAATCCTTCCGGTTAATAATGGAAAATAATTTCATTCAAATGGCTGCCTCGGCTGGCCATGCACGATCGGTCCAATTTTTAAGCACATTATCGATTGTGTGCAGCTGTATTTCACCAATGGCTTCACGAATATTGTCCTTTAAAGCGTCAATTGTCTCTGGCTTGTCGGCGTAACACTTATCTTTGACATGCACCCCACAAATATAGTAGTCCAACGGTGTCAAATCGCAGCTCCGAGGTGGCCCAATTATGCCTCTGGACCAAAATCCGCACCAAACAGTTACTCGTTTTGGGTGGGTGCGTCGGCTTTTCAATGTATGCGTGCGGGTTTTCTGTGCCCCAAATGCGACAATTTTGCTTGTTTACATACCCGCCAAGATCAAAATGAGCTTCATCTGAAAAGATGATTTTTTTGCCAAAATCGGCATCTTCTGTAAGTCGATCGCAGGCCCACTTAACGAAGCGAAAACGCATAATCATTTATTTTCCATTATTAAAAATAAAAGTTATTTGGCGGACCCTTTAGCAGAATGGAATGGGTACATGTTTTTAAATTGAACTGTCATTTTTTTTCTGCGCAGCGTTGTATTTTTAAGTACTATTTGGCAAAACACATAGTTGAATTTCTATTTTTACTAGATTTTGAGTAGATTTTGCCGAAATCTACTAAATAAGTAGATTTTGTTTTGTATGGGAAATCTAGTTAAAGTCAACTAGATTTGGCTCGAAATCTTCTAAGTACTAGATTTCGCTGTAGTGTAAATGGCCTATAAGAAACAATAAAAACAGTAAATTTCAAATTCATATATAATACTTATAAATTTATATATCATACTTATAAATTTATATATAATATTTATATTATTGTTACATACAATAAATTTTAAAAGAAATTTAATTGATATTTCCGTTTATAAAATATTTTTCATTTTTTTTTATTTCAACGCAATTTTTTGTCAATTTGTTTGTTTACAACAAAAATGTCAAACTAATTTCGAAAACACGAAGACAAAAACCATAAGCACCACATAATGGAAACGCGTTGTAAAAGATTACACATACTGACTCCTTCAAGTTTTGTAAAACTGTAAATATGGGAATTTGGTTCAACGTTATTTTACTTTTCTAGACTATTAAAAAATTAACAATTTCACAACTAACAAAAAATCGTATATGTGATATCCCCAACGAAGACCACAAATCCCAAAAAGAAAATTGTCATCTTATTTTTTTTTGGGAATAAAATTTTCCCTAGTTTGTGGCTAGAAAACAAAATTCGACAACCCTGCTCGTAAGCATGCTTTTTGTAAATATACAAATTCTGTTTTATCAATGGATTATATTCGTATCCACAATTATACCTGTGTCCACAATATAACTTTGTAAGAGTCGGTATGTTGCGCAGGCAGGGAAGATTACGTCGTGAATATTTTTATAAAAAATCGAAGGAAAATCGACAACATAAAATCAATTTAAAAAGGGATAAACTTAGAGAGAACTTAGCTCAGAACAGTTTTATACATGGAAATATTCAGAGTGATGCTGTTCAATTGCATGAAACTTTTAAATACGACGTAAAAGGTATGTAAAGAATAAAAACCTATTGCTTATTTTACTTAATAATTTTTCTTTCAGATATAAGTGCAAATGAATTTGATGATGAATACCGATACGCTGGATTGGAAGACCCAAAAATTATGATAACTACCTCCCATGAACCCTCTGCTAGATTAAAAATGTTCGTAAAGGAATTGAGGTTGATCATTCCAAATGCTCAAAGAATGAACAGAGGTAAATACGAGCTCAAACAGATTATACAAGCATGTAAAGCAAATGACGTTACGGATTTAATTATTGTGCATGAGCATCGTGGCGTTGCTGATAATCTCGTTGTGTGCCACATGCCTTACGGTCCTACAGTTTTTTTTAACATTTCAAATCTGATCATGCGTCATGATGTACCTGATATTGGACCTGCAAGCGAACAGAAACCTCATTTGATATTTCACAATTTCAAAACAAATTTGGGTCAACGAGTAATGAAAACTTTAAAACATATATTTCCTGTTCCAAAACCTAACTCAAAACGTGTTATTACGTTTGCAAACCACGATGATTTTATATCATTTCGGCATCATACATATGAATATATCAATAAGGAACTAGTTTTGAACGAAGTTGGACCGCGTTTCCAATTAAAGCTATACCAAATAAAATTAGGAACTCTTGATGAAATCTATGCTGCTGACACAGAATGGATTCTAAGACCTTATATGAATACATCTGTAAAAAGACGATTTCTTTCAAATGATGACGGTTGGAATGAAGATGATAATTTGCAGTAGCGAAATAAATTTAAAAACCCAACATTGTTTTATTTTTTATTTTACTGAATTTTAATTAAGGGTAATCGCAATATTACCCCGTTTACCGAGTTAACTCTCAACCTATCAGTTTTTCCGAAAATTATTCTACAGACTGGTTGGCTTTTCTTTGTTTTCGACAGTGATTATTTTTTTTACAGCAAGTTGCCACAAAGCAAAGTTATCGGTGATTTCTATACCATGTTTCCGGTCATATCTTCCGTCTTGTGGGATTACGCTGAAAGCCAACCAAAGGCACACTATCCAAATTTCTTGATCTACCTAACTACACAACAATAATTAGAAATATTTTATTGTTTTAGCCACTAACCTTAATCTTTTTTATCGAGTACTAGTCTGCGGTCAAGAAAGGAAATGATAGAATTAGCCTTGAGTACTTGCCTGTAACCACACGTCATGATGGTAATTCAAAATCCCTTTCCGCTGTATATCCTGTTTCGTACATGTATATACAAGGGTGTATATATTTGTAATCCCCCCATATCTGGTTGTAAACTTGTGCTGTCATTTATTTTACATCTGATAAATATGAGTAAGAAAATCTTTTTGCTTTTCCAGTTTTTCAATAATCTAATTTTCTGTTAGCGTAAATGCCATTCCTGATATTTTTATCCCCAACTCAATTTTATTTGGAACTTTAATTTCATATGCTTCATCCTATTCGTTTGGCAATGTTTTCTTTATATTTTCTATTTCCTCTTACATTTGCTTTGCATAACAACTGAGTCATTTTTTCCTTGTTCAATATCAACAATTTCAAAATTCATTGGATTAAGTTTTTCATTTAGATTCAATTCAATTTAAGTTTATTTAGTAGTATTTGAAATACTTTCTTAACAACAAAATGTTACAAATATTAAAAATTATATATACTATAACTATATGAGTTTAACTATTATTATTTTTAACAAAGTTTACAAAATTTTTTCTAAAAACATTGATATTTCCTTCATTCCTCAAATAATTTAGCATTTTATTGTACATATTCAGTCCCTTATAGTATAATGATCTTTGCATTGCACTTGTATTCGCTCGCTGTAGCCTAAAATCGTTTGCATTTCTCAATCTGTACGGTTGCGTTCATCCAACATATTTTAACTGTTCAGTTATGTATTCTGGTGCTTCTCCAATTTTCATTTTTTGAATAAAATTCAGCGTGTTCAATTCCAATCTTTTACGCACATTAAGCCATCTCAGTGCATCTAACATAAAAGTAGTTCGTGTAAATCTGTTTAGTTGTAATATAGAATTTATTCTGAAATTTCTGCAGTCTTGTCAATTGTTGCTCAGTACAGCACGTATATAATATTGTTTATCCATATTGTTAATTCCATGGACTATATGGGGGGATAAGAACACACAGAAAAAGGGCTGTTGCTCAGGACGCTACAAAAAAGGGAACCAAATTAGAAAAGTTCCAACACAAGAATTTCCACAAAAAAAAACAACACTTTCCTTTTTATGTACTTTTGTTTGACAAATTTTAATTAAATCCAAATCTTTTATTATGCACAAACTGATAAACTGTTGTGACAACATCAATACGTAATAAGAGCGATTTTATAAATGTTTGTTTCTTTAAGTAATTTTAAATATTTTTATTATATATTGCACTACAATATACAGTGGAATCGCAATAGAGTGAACAAATTCGTGCAAGGCCAGTTCACTCTATTAGGAATGTTCACTCTAAAGAGTCTATAAAAACACTTTTTTATATAAAAGAATCGATATTTATTATATTATTATTAATGAATTACAAAGAAGTAAAGTAATTTTCAAGAGTTTTTTTGCTTTGTACGAACATTTTTAGCTTTTTGCACCGCTAGATCCCCGAATTTATGCAAAACTAAAATATTTACTCCATATTTTTTTGCAAGAACTGTAGCTCCCACACCTTTGGATAGTTCTTTAATTATTTCTTGCTTTATTCCAATAGAAATAAATGTTTTACATTTATTAGAACTCATTTTATAACTTTTGGTCTGCACATAACACAACGAGAAAACAAAAATCATTAAAGTAATCTAGCTCACACTTTTGAAAAATCTTCAAAAAAACAAAAATGTTTGCAAATTCAATGGAAATCTAACGGTTTCATAAAACAATATGTAACTTCTGTGTCTTTATTAACGATAACTTTTGTGTCTTTGCAATTTTGTATAAGAAAAACAAAAGATCACTCTATTGAGTTGGGCATTGTTCACTCTATAAAGTAACTAATGAAAAAAAACGGGAGTTCGTAATATCGAGTAGTTCATATTACCAAGTGTTCACTCTATTGCGATTACACTGTATATGTATGTATAGACATTTGAACACTTAACTAAAAGATGGCACTATTTAAATTTACACGAAAGTTAGCCAGAAAATATATACAAATTTTAAAATCTTTAAATAAATTAGATGCATCCTTGTGGATGATACCAAAAAGAATGATAATTTATAAACAAGACAAAAATTTAATGTCAAACAACAATAATATTAAATATAAAAAAGCTTTATTCTATACCGCAGCGCCCTCTGTTGCCAATTTGCCATCATTTAAACAATCCTGTTTATGTCATCAGGAATGGGAATTACTGATCGTCAGATATAAACATGTCGGCGCCCTTGCAGTACTGTACCCAAAAGTAATCGCCTCCAAATCTATTTCTAGAGAAGATAAATCGAAAAAAAGAAAAACTTTTGGATTAGTGTGAACATCATAATAAATTTCACCAAATTTTTTGGCAGCTGGCAGCCATTCCAATTCTGTTCCGCCAGCCAGGAAAAAATTACACTGGAAAGATATATTCAGGAATAAGTATCCTGGTCCAAAATTAGGCATCGAATTCTTGAGTCTTATTGTTCCACTACTACATCGGAACTAGAGCTTCCGACGAACTAGGTCTTCTGCTCTCACGACCATTGAACGAACTAGGTTCCCTGGTGGATTATTAGGATGAACGAGGTCCGATATTTTCCTTGTCTAGTGGGCGGGTGGTCCTCTTCGATGCTTCAGTCTTCTAATCTAACCTTCCTAGGGACAGACGGACTAGGTCTATTGCCCGGTAAATGGAAGGTTTAACTTTAGCAGCCCACATTCTCACACTTCCACCAGGTATGATCCTGGCTCAAACAACCTTACAATTCATCGCCTTCGACATCTTTTTCCTAAATATTGGCGGTAAGCCATTCCACGAAAAGACCTGTCCAGGCTCTATCATTTAGCTTCAAAATTCCATAAGATTTTCTGCTGAGTTTTTTCGTAACCATTATTAATCAAATGTAAATTACGAATGCGACCTAAGCGTCATTCAGTAGTAGGTCCTATACATTCTCTTATTGCTACCGTTGGCAATCCTAATTTCTTCTGCAACTTTTCGAAATAAAAGTCACTTGCGAACCGGAGCCTATCAGAGCCCTAGCTCCAAATATTTGCCCTCGATGACAAATGTCCTAAAAGAATCTGCCCATATATGGCAGCAAAACAGTTCTGCACATCACTACCAAGCTTTGCTACACTACTGGAACTTGTCGCATCGAAAACTCCAAGTTCCCGAGAGGATCGAAACACCTCCCGGTGCAGCAAAGTGTGATATCGCAAATCGCATATCGAACAATCCAAATTCCGCCTGCATTCATTCAACCTATGACCAACATCGAAACAGTCAATACACAAGTTGTTCTGTTTTATTACCAAAAATCTTCGCCCAAGAATGAAAAGATTCTGCGACATATTCAAACGCTCTCCAAACGAACGCTCAAACTTACAGCTCCAAATCAGCTCTAAATATCTACCCAAACTGTAGTATAGTTCCAATGGTTACAAAGATTACCAAAAACAGTTCTACGAATCAACCTGAATAATAAGCTGTGCTTGTATAAACGAAAATTATACCAACGCACCGACGGCCTAATACAGGAATATTCCCAGCGAAACCAGCAACAAAAGTAGGAACCAAAAGGAATTAATTATTCGAAGACTAATTCCCTAAACGAAATGAAAATCCGATAAAAATATCAAAAAATTAAATAAATAATAAACTCAATCAGAACACAAATCGAAAATGTCCGCGCCCTGATCGCTACTAATCACGCGATGCGCAACTAAAAATGACAATATTTCCAAATTTAAACAAAAGGTCACCGTGACCACCCTGCTATGCACAACGTACTACCGCCATCAACTTAGAGTCTTACCGCAAACTTAGCAAAAGTAATAAGGGGTGATTGATTTTTTAAGAGCTATAGGAAAATTTTTCAAAAAACACATAAAATTCAGAAAAATGCATGAAATCTTTATTTGAATCGATAGTACGGTCCATATAATTTAATGTTTGAAGATTATTTCATGCAAATGTTGACAGTGACTGCGCCTCAAATGGTCCATCCGCTTAGTCCAATTTTGGCATACTCTTTCCAACATTTCGGCCGGTATCTCTCGAATAAATGCTTCAATGTTGTCTTCTAATGCGTCAATTGAAGCGGGCTTGTCTGTATAGACATGAGCTTTAACATAGCCCCACAAAAAATAGTCTAAAGGCGTTAAATCGCACGATCTAGGCGGCCAATTGACCGGTCCCGAACGTGAAATAAAATGTTCACCGAACTCGCCTCTCAATAAGTCCATTGTTACGCGTGCTGTGTGGCATGTGGCACCGTCTTGTTGAAACCACATGTCATGCAAGTCAAGCTCTTGCATTTTGGGCAAAAAAAGTTGGATATCATCTCACGGTAACGCTCACCATTCACAGTTACGTTACGATTCGCAGCATCTTTGAAGAAGTACGGTCCAATGATGCCAAATTCAATGATTTGCAAGCGTTGTTCGTTTGTAACACGATTCATGGTTAAATTATAGACCAAACTGAAGATGTTTGACAGTGAAACAAAACACGAAACGTGCGTGAGCTGTTTAAAGCAGTGTTGCCAAAAAGATAATAGCTAAAAAATCACCCGATAGTTATCGGGTTATTGGCCATTGGGAATTCGTCCTGTGGTTTAGTTTCGCGAAGTGCGTAATTTTTTTGTCCATTTTATTGGACTTTTAGAAGTACGGTCCAATGATGCCAAATTCAATGATTTGCAAGCGTTGTTCGTTTGTAACACGATTCATGGTTAAATTATAGACCAAACTGAAGATGTTTGACAGTGAAACAAAACACGAAACGTGCGTGAGCTGTTTAAAGCAGTGTTGCCAAAAAGATAATAGCTAAAAAATCACGCGATAGTTATCGGGTTATTGGCCATTGGGAATTCGTCCTGTGGTTTAGTTTCGCGAAGTGCGTATTTTTTTGTCCATTTTATTGGACTTTTAAAGGGTGACTTTTTAGCTATTAACTTTTTGGCAACAGTGGTTTAAACAGCTCACGCACGTTTCGTGTTTTGTTTCACTGTCAAACATCTTCAGTTTGGTCTACAATTTAACCATGAATCGTCTTACAAACGAACAACGCTTGCAAATCATTGAATTTGGCATCATTGGACCGTACTTCTTCAAAGATGCTGCGAATCGTAATGTAACTGTGAATGGTGAGCGTTACCGTGAGATGATATCCAACTTTCTTTGCCCAAAATGCAAGAGCTTGACTTGCATGACATGTGGTTTCAACAAGACGGTGCCACATGCCACACAACACGCGTAACAATACACTTATTGAGAGGCGAGTTCGGTGAACATTTTATTTCACGTTCGGGACCGATCAATTGGCCGCCTAGATCGTGGGATTTAACGCCTTTAGACTATTTTTTGTGGGGCTATGTTAAAGCTCATGTCTATACAAACAAGCCCGCTTCAATTGACGCATTGGAAGACAACATTGACGCATTTATTCGTGAGATACCGGCCGAAATGTTGGAAAGAGTATGCCAAAATTGAACTAAGCGGATGCACCATTTGAGGCGCAGTCGCGGTCAACATTTGCATGAAATAATCTTCAAACATTAAATTATATGGATTCAAAATAAAGATTGATTCAAATAAAGATTTCATGCGTTTTTCTGAATTTAATGTTTTTTTTTGAAAATTTTTCCTATAGCTCTTAAAAAATCACCCCTTATTATTGTCCTCCAAAAATCAAATAAAGGAACAATAAAAAAATACAAAAGGTGAAAAGGCCGTTCGGACAACTACCCGTTTTCACTTTTAATTCCAAATATATATGTATGTAAATATATGTATATAATATAAATCTTGCCAACGCAACAAATTTTATAAATTGAATTTAAAAATTAAATAATCGGTTAAAATTCAGATCTACCAATAATAGAAAAATAATTAACATTCATTTGTAGATATCTCTGTCATATTAAAGGTGGATTTCAAGGATCGTTATTAATGGTAATAGACTTTGCTATTTATCCAACGCACTATTACCAATTATTACAAAACTGCAAAAAATTAAATTGGGTTGTTGACCTCGATTTTCAACTATTTATTCTCATCCCAATTTGATCCTTTTATCAAAAAATTATTTTCTTATAACCCAAGACAAGAGGGATTAACAGTGTAGATTAAAACCAGCTCGGTTTTAGTATTCAACAAATTATTCAAGTATGTCTGTGCTATGGAAATTATAACACCAATACTTTACGAAACCATACACTGTTATATTATATACAAGTAAAGTTCTGTTAGACTAGACAACAAAACTTATCAAGTATATGAATCACCACCAAATAGAAAATTAAAAAAGTAAAACAAAAAATAACTTTACTTTGTTTAAATTTGAGATTACTTTGCAAATTGATGGTGTAGCGATGTCGCAAAAATCCAAAAAAAAGTTCAAAAAATCCAAAAAAACGTTCCAAAATCCAAAAAAAAGGTTCCAAAATCCGGTTCGACTGGACCAAATGTTAATTCCATTGACTGTAATGGGGGGATAAGAACACACAAAAAAAGGGCTGTTGCTCAGGACGCTACAAAAAAGGGAACCAAATTAGAAAAGTTCCAACACAAGAATGTTCTTTATGTTTGACAAATTTTAATTAATTTCAAATCTTTTATTATGCACAAACTGATAAACTGTTGTGACAACATCAATACGTAATAAGAGCGATTTTATAAATTTTTGTTTCTTTAAGTAATTTTAAATATTTTTATTATATCGTTAGTCTCATTCGCAAATGTGTTAAGTCCCTGTTTTCAAATTTTACAGGAGACACAAAAAACATTGTAGCTTTTTCAGTTTTTAAAATTTCTAAACTGTTTAAACGCAATTATTTTTACAAAATAATGAGAATAACTAATAATGTTAATTATTATTATTAATTAATTAATAATATTAATATTTTTCGTAGTTTTGTGGACTTAGCGTTTTTGCAAACCACAAAATTAAAACAACTTTAAACTATATAATGACACGTTTTTTTGTTGTAAAATATGTATTATGTATAATGTTACCGTTTTGCATTAAAATATCAACTTTGGAAAAAAGTGGACTTAGCGTCTTTTCGAATTATACTAACGATATATTACACTACAATATATATGTATGTATAGACATTTGAACACTTAACTAAAAGATGGCACTATTTAATTTTACATGAAATTTAGCCAGAAAATATATACAAATTTTAATATTAAATATAAAAAAGCTTTATTCTATACTGCAGCGCCCTCTTTTGCCAATTTGCCATCATTTAAACAATCTTGTTTATGTCATCAGGAATGGGAATTGCTGATCGTCAGACATAAACACGTATTCAAAATGTGGCTTCAGCATTGTATTATATATATTAATCTATGTTAACATTGAGACCTTGGGGGTTACTGTGTAATTCGATTCGAAAATTGAAATCTTTCGAATAGCTTATTCGATACGAAAATGAAATTGTACTATCTAATGCTTTCGAATTACTTGCAGCGAAGTATTAATTCGTATGTGGTTAAAAACAGCATGTACTTGGGGGCACTTGAACTTAAATGTCAACATAACTAAGAAAAACTTGGTGGCACTTTATAAGTTACAAATTTAAATTTAATTTTGTTTTAAAAACGTTGAAATATAAAAGTGAAGTTTAGCATAAAATGGATTGTGTTTTTCTCTGGATGGATGACAATGACGACGATTATCTACCGGAAAGAGTCCAAAGGAAATTGATAAGAGATAATTCCAACATATTATCTCTTAATGAAAAAAAGTAAGTACATAATAGGCAAATATTCCAAGAATTTATAACTACATTTATTTATATCTATGTATGTATATTTTTAGTTTTATTAAAAATTTTAGACTCAGTAAGGATGCCTTTCTGTATGTCTTTAATTCCATTAAGGACAACTTAAGTGCTCCACAAAGGTCCACTGCGATTCCATCTTTGCTGAAATTACCTGCTACACTAAAATTTTTAGGCCAAGGTGGATACCAACATCAAATTGGCCAAGATCGTCTCTTAGGAATATCACAACAGTCAATTTCAAGTTGTATTGCCGAAGTGTGTCTAGCAATAGAAGATATTCTCTGCCCGAAACACATAATATTTGAAATGACAGACGAAAAAAAACGGGATGCAAAATTATATTTTTATAATAAGTGTGGAATACCAGGCGTTATAGGTATGGATGCCACATACAAATTATTAAACCATCAATTGATGAACATTTGTATTTAGGAAGAACGCAAATCTAAATAAAAATACACAATTTAAAATGGCTTGAAAATATTATATGAAAGTTATACCTTTTTCCAGTTTGAAATATTTCTAGTAGGCGGTCCACTGGCATTGAGCTGATTTGTTAAATCGCTCCACAATTGGTCTAGTTTTACCCTATCATCCTTGTAGAGACCTCTAGCAATGTCTGGATGAGTTTCCATAAATTGCAAAAATATTTTGTACTGCTCTGCTGACTTTTGCGGCGCCCTTCAAATGAAATCTAGATTTATTATTTAATAGCCCATTTACACTACAGAGAAATCTAGTAGATTAGATTTCAAATCTTGCTCAAAATCTAGATCGTTTACACTAGATTTATTTGACAGTAGCAAGATTTCATTTTAATAACAAAAACAGCTGACTGATTTTTAAAAGAAAATAATATTTCCAAATTTAGTTTAATACCAAACAAAAATGAAAAATATAGGACATTTAGTACCGTTTTCATCAAGACCAAATAAAATCCAATCAGAAATAATGTTGGTGCAAAAAAAAAAACGTCAGCATTTGTAGAATATAAGATTTAAAAAATAATGCAAATAAAAAAATAAAGGGTCCGCCAAATAACTTTTTTTTTGAAAATGCTTTAAAAAAACTACTGAATATTTTCTCAAATTTCTATTTTTATTTGAAAGTACAATCCTTCCGGTTAATAATGGAAAATAATTTCATTCAAATGGCTGCCTCGCCTGGCCATGCAGTAGCCTACACGATCGGTCCAATTTTTAAGCACATTATCGATTGAGTGCAGCTGTATTTCACCAATGGCTTCACGAATATTGTCCTTTAAAGCGCCAATTGTCTCTGGCTTGCGACTTTTTTGTAACTTATGTATTTTATTTGTGAGTTGTCAGAAAAATTGCGGCAAATGCTTCTTTTCAGTTAGAGATGTTACTTACAAGCACTCACGAATAATTGGTAATTTTTAACACGGTAAGCCAGTTTAAAATAAAATCTTGTATGATTTTTTTGCTCCCATAAAAGTTTTAAAGCACTTATACAGGTTTTAAATTATTTTTTAACTTTTATTAAGCGTTTATTTTTACGATTTAATATAGATATGTGAAGTTAATAAATTACAAATATTAATATCAAAAGTTTAAAAAGAGATAACCAAGTAATTAGTTTTAAAATTAACACCACATACATAACATACATAATTGGTCATTACAACCCTTCAGTCAGGATTACGACCTAGCTTCTCATACCACTTATGTTGTGTGCGTTAATTTTATACATGAGTGGCGGGACCTACAGTTTAAAGTCGACTCCGAACGACAGTATTTTGAGAAGCTTTTCATGGCAATTTTATTTACTCTCAGAGTTTTTGCCAGAAATCTGCTGAGAGGAAGTCGCCGAAGAAATATTTTCATATTTTCGTTTTGATGTTTGACCTGGGATTCGAACTCGGGCCTTCAGTCTAATAAGCCAACACACTACCTACTAGACTACGGCGACTTCAAAAATTAACACCACTAGCATTACATTTTCTTTCGAAGATCATTCTGATCAGCTGTTTGCATAAATCGCTAGTTGATAAGTAAACAAATGATACCAATACACAAACTCAAAGCAAATTTTTCTATTCTATATTTTTAGTTTAAATCGTTAAAAAATGCTAAAAGTTTTCATTCAAATAAAAAGAAAACGTATTAAATTTAAATTGTGTATAATTTTATTGTTAATTTAAGGTACTGTTTAATTAAAAAAGACCAGATCGCTTCAGTATACAATAGCGGTTTGAAAATGCCAAATTTCTAACGATTTCGTTTGTCAGAACACCTATTTGGCGTTTTCAAATCGAAAACGCGAACATTAAGCGATATGCGTTTTTTAGAACTTGGGCGTATATTCTTCGCAACGCGCTGTTGCAGAAATAAATGTAAAGCTGCTTCATTACGAACACAGCTGTGTTAAGAATATTCTTGGAGAGTGTAAATAACATCAATGCAGGCAATGTTAGGTGCAGTTGATAAGAATATGTTCACTTCTTTCATTAGTGTATATAAAGAGTTTTTTTTCTCATAAATTAATACATTAAAATACAACTCTGGGAAATCCAATAATAGTGACTGACAAATTCGAAAAACTGAAATATTGATTGTCACTTGTCAAAAATAAAAAATAAGCCAAATCAAAAGAAATAATACGCTTTCTCAATTAACCTTCTGCAAATAGTTGATGCTGGCACAAAATATTGTTACGCAAGAACAAACGAAACGACCTAATATCGTTTAACAATAAAAATAATAAGCAAAAGCCACAAAAACAAAGACCATGAGCATGAAAGAGATAGAAAATGCAAGCACAACGAACAAGAGGCAATGTGTACACAATACACAAATACACATTAACAAATACATCGAACATCTTCTAAGTTGCGTGTGAAGTAAAAAGTCGTGGTTCGAAGATATCCGTTGTGAGCAGTATAGCGAATAGTTGTGTGCATAATAGTGAACAAGCAATAAATTGTAGTAATTATTGTTGTATCGGTTAATTGTGAACAGTGGCACATAAGAAAGTGTGGACAATAAAGAGAGTTTAATTAAAATAAGACACATTTGTTTTTACTTGGTTTGCAATCAACGAACTCATATTTAAACGTTTTTAAAAAGGTAAGAACGTAACAATTGGTGTCAGAAGTGGGATTGCAAAATCCAAAAGTGAAAAATAATAAAAAAAATAAATAAATAAATAAATAAAATGAAACTCTCCGAATTAAGAGTGGACCGGCTTAAGCGAGAGCTGGGTAAACTAGAGCAGCCAACAACGGGCACGAAGAATGAACTGCAAAGGCTGTTAAGGGAACAACTGCAGCTTCAGGGCATTGACATCAAATCCTACGAGTTCGAGGATGAAGAGGAACGAGAGATACAGGCCCCTGCAACCCCTAGCGGTGTTGACATAAATTCGTTGCTAGCCGCTATGATGGAGAAAATGCAAGTAGCAAATGAGAAACTTCTGGCTGAGTCTCGAAGAGAAAGTGAACAAATGGTGCAGAAAATGGAAGAAGCGAACAAGAATCTATTTGCCAAGGTAAAACTTCTGGCTGAGGCACAAGAAACTTCTAGAGCCGAAAATGAGAAAATGCAAGCAGCAAACCAGAAACTTCTTGCTGATGTACAAGAAACTTCTAGAGCTGAAAATCAGAAACAGTGTGAGCAAATGGTGGAGAGAATGCAAGCAGCAAACCAAAAGCTATTTCAAGCGACATCAGGTAAGCTGCAGGAAATCCATGAGTCGGTCAGCAAAAGAATCACTGGTGTCGAGGAAAGGGTGTCAGATTTAGAAAAGGCCGTCGACGGAAAACTCATAATGATGGAAGAAAAGATCATCAACCTCCAGAGCCAGCGGCCAGAACCAGTGCGAGTTGTGTCAGAAAGTACCGGCAGGATAAGACCACCTTGCTTTGATGGAAGCTCACCTCTATCCGTATTCAAGTTCCAATTTGAGACGGTAGCCAGCAGGAACGGGTGGGACGATGAGGAAAAGGCTTTGGAACTGATTTTGGCGTTAAAAGGTGGCGCAGCTCAAATCCTAGAAACCATGCCGGCCAGCTGCAGAAACAACTACAAGGACTTAATGGTGGCGTTACAGAGTAAATTCGGCGACGAACACAAACGAGAGCTGTACCGCATGGAGTTGAGATGCCGGGCGCAAAAGGCAAACGAGTCATTACAAGCCTTTGCAATGAAGGTTGAAAGGTTGGTGCAGCTTACATACCCAGGAGAAAACCACCCGTTGATAGACAACTTTAAGACCGAGGCGTTTGTCAATGGTATACGCGACCCTGACATTAAACTAGCGGTATGTTCTACGCAAAAGGCAGCCTTTGCAGAGACCGTGGCCTTCGCACTAGCTCAAGAGACCGCGCGCACAATTTCAAGACCACCAGTTAGCAGAGTGCGAAAAATGGAAGTAGTGGAGGAAGATGAATGCCTTTTAACTAAAGTTAAGGAGATGGTGAAGCAAGCTTTGGAAGAAAACGGACAGAAGGCTAAACTTAAATGCTTCAACTGTGGAAAGGCTGGGCATTTCCAAAGAAACTGTAAAGCGCCACGGAAAAGATCTAGATCCGCCTCACCATCAAGGGATAAGAAAGGGGCGAACTACCAACCACCATCACAAGAGTCTCCGTTAAACTAAAACGAGCTAGCACTGAGAGGCAAGTGCTGGCTCCCACAAGCGAGGGCCCCACAATCTCAATATCAGTGATGCAACAGAACAACAGCAATCTTACGGCGTGCGGGTACATAAATGGCAGACAACACATCTTCACTATAGACACCGGTGCTACGCAGTCTATCATCAGACCGGATGTCGTGAAGGGGAAGTGTGAGGCACTTAGCAATGTAAGACTTCGGACAGCTACTGGAGAGTCTGCAACCGTCCACGGAAAAACAGAGGCGAAGGTGACGATAGCCAACATCAGCGTAAGCCACGTCTTTATAGTTGCCGATATTGTGGATGAGGTTATCATTGGTGCCGATTTTATGATAGCTCATGGTATCAATTTGAATATGGAGCAACAGATAATGAGTTGGCGAAATGTGGAGATACCTCTTGACGTCGGATATAAGCATCAAGTGTACGCCAGAAGGATAGTTGCAGTCGAACCACTCAAATTACCACCTCAGAGTGAATCATTGATATGGGCGCGTATGGAGGGAGATTGTGAGGAAAACCGCTTGTGGGTTGTGGAACCAGCAGAAATACAGACGGATTTAATATCAGCAAAGGCCCTCGTCAAATCTACAGAGCAGAGAAAAGTCCCGGTGAGAGTGGTAAATCTATCAGGTAATGAAAAAGTCATCTGTAAAAACTCAGAAGTCGGTCAATGTGTTCCAGTAGAGGCGGTAATAAACAGCGAACAATCGCCGCAAACTGCCGAATTATCAGCCAAGGATCAAAAGGAATTTGGAGAAAATGTGGAGAAATGGGTAGCAGGCTTAGCAGCTCCAGAGAGAAATAAAGCCAAAAAGCTTGCATGAACTCACCAAGAAATCGAAAGCGTATCAATGGGGTGAGTCACAAGAAAAGGCGTTCCAGACATTAAAAGATCTATTGTGTGCTGCACCAGTTTTGGCGTATCCAGTCCCAGGAGAAAAATTCATTTTGGACAGTGATGCTAGCGGATATGGTATTGGTGGTGTACTTTCCCAAGTGGGAAAGGCTACTATAGTCGCACACTGTCGAAGCCGGAACGAAATTATTGTGTGACCCGACGTGAACTACTTGCAGTGCTGGAGTGCATAAAACATTATCACAAGTACCTGTATGGCCAACATTTCCTGCTAAGGACTGACCATTCCGCACTGAGATGGCTGCTGCAATTTAAGAACCCTGAAGGACAGTTAGCACGTTGGATTGAGCGCCTTCAGACTTACGACTTCAGCATTGAACACCGAAGAGGCATCAAACATGGGAATGCCGATGCTCTTTCACGCTAAACCTTGTAATTTGGAGTGTAAACATTGCGTGAAAGCTGAGAAAAAGGAATCCATCGTCGATATCCGGCTAACGCGGATTGAAGACAACGAAGACTGGTCCCAAGCACAAAGGAGTGACCCATTATTGGCGAAGATAATAGCAGCGAAAGAGGAGGATAAACGACCAACAAGAAATGAGATATCCGCAGAAGGTCCTCTTACAAAATCATATTGGGCACTATGGGACAGCTTAAAGATCATAAATGGGTGCCTATATCGACTTTGGGAAAGCGCTGATGGCAAGACCTCATCCAACTTATTGGTAGTGCCTTCCTCCAAAATGAAAGATGTGTTAAAGGAGTTCCATAATGGAGCCAGCGGAGGACATCTTGGAGTGACAAAGACGCTGGAAAAGCTAAAACAACGCTTTTATTGGGTTGGATGTTCTCGTGGTGATGGATTATTTCAGCAAATGGCCGGAAGTGTATGCCATACCCAATCAGGAGGCGAGCACAATAGTAAGCGTTTTTGTGAACAACTGGGTATGCCGCTACGGGGTTCCAATGGAGCTACATTCCGATCAAGGAAGAAATTTCGAGTCAGCAGTATTCAAGGAAATGTGTGAAGTATACGGTATTAAGAAGACTCGAACGACGCCGCTTCACCCACAGTCTGACGGAATGGTAGAACGGTTTAATCGAACCCTGGAAGAGTACTTGCGGAAAGTAGTGAGCGAGCAACAGAAGGACTGGGACGAACACATTCCGAGGTTTCTACAGGCGTACCAATCTGCAGTCCATGATTCAACATCTAGATCGCCCGCCAAGGTAATTTTTGGAACTGAAATAAAACTGCCCGGTGACTTGGAGTTTGGAGTTAAGCCCGCCACAGAGAGGGATGCCACTGGAAAAGAAGAAAGCCTAAATGAACTTCATCAGTTTGTGCGCACCCGAATAAAAATGGTCAGCGATAGAATGAAAGCCAGGTATGATCGTGCAGCAAACACGGAGGGCTTCCATGAGGGACAACTGGTTCTACTATACAACCCAAAGCGGAAGAAGGGATTATCTCCCAAGCTACAAACCAGCTGGGATGGACCATACAAAATAATTAAACGGTTAAACGATGTCGTTTACAGGATACAGAAAGCTAACAGCCCCCGAACAAAAATGAAGGTCGTACACATATAGCGACTGGCAAAATATGGGAAAAGCGATAATGAGCCTATTCGGGACGAACAGGCTTAAGTGGGCGGCAGTGTTACGCAAGAACAAACGAAACGACTTAATATCGTTTAACAATAAAAATAATAAGCAAAAGCCACAAAAACAAAGACCATGAGCATGAAAGAGATAGAAAATGCAAGCACAACGAACAAGAGGCAATGTGTACACAATACACAAATACACATTAACAAATACATCGAACATCTTCTAAATAAACCAGCAACAATAAACAATGTAGTCGCGAAAGAATTCTCGAGAAGGCGAGAACGCGAACCTTCCACTTCGAGAACCACCATCAGACTGAAGAGGTTCGCATATAAAAGGGCAAGACAATGCAGGCAACCAGTTAGTTGTAATTGAGTCAGTCTTGAGTGAAGTTGCGTGTGAAGTAAAAAGTCGTGGTTCGAAGATATCCGTTGTGAGCAGTATAGCGAATAGTTGTGTGCATAATAGTGAACAAGCAATAAATTGTAGTAATTATTGTTGTATCGGTTAAGTGTGAACAGTGGCACATAAGAAAGTGTGGACAATAAAGAGAGTTTAATTAAAATAAGACACATATTTGTTTTTATTTGGTTTGCAATCAACGAACTCATATTTAAACGTTTTTAAAAAGGTAAAAACGTAACAATATTTTATAAATTTATATATAATACCAAAGAAAATAAAGTATAAAGTATATTTTGGAATATTTTTCAAAAATACTTCATGACGCGGGGGGAAAGATAGAAGGAAAGAAAAGAGAAGCGAAGAGCGTAACAATGCGTTGCTCTCTCGTGCGTTTTTGTTGTTTGACCACTTTTTTATTAAATTTTCTGAAATCACTTATTCTGGTCAGTGTTGCCACGAAAAAAAATATTGTAACCAACATTTGTGAAAAAAATTACCAAATAAGAAAAAATATAACCAAAATTAAATTCCCTTTTTTTTTATTTTATTTTTTCAAATATAAATTATAATTAATACAACATAGTAAGAAAAGAAACAAAAAATAACAAACTAAAATTTTAGTCTTACAAATTAATTCATTTCTACAAACAAAAGCTCTTTTTATAAGAAAAATAAATAACCAAATCCGGAAATTTTGGTTAAAAATAGCTAAACGGCAACACTGCCCAGCGGTAAAAGTACCCATTATGTACTCGCTTATCTAAGCGATATTTCGTGGCTATCAGTGGTGATGCTTTCACTTAGTTTCCCACTTAGATTTAACATAAAAGTGTCATAGGCTGCCACATCGGTGTGCTCTCGCTTATAATGTAAGCAACAATATCATTAGGCTTTATTAACGTTTCACTTACATAATAAGTGGAGTTCTAAGCGATGTTGATGAGATGCCTATTTAGACTTGCAAATTAGAAAGTATTGTATGTAGATTACAGTCCTACTTGCATTTGTAAGTTAAAATACCAGCAAATAGGATTTTTTATTAAAAGAAAAATATTTTTTGTTTTTACAAAAATTAAATTAAATAAATACGAACTATTAAACATCGTTAATAAAATAATTCAATACAAATTCTTATTCCAGATCTTTGTTACACCTATTAAATGCATCACATCAAATGGAAATTGAGTGACCATCTTAATGTTAAGTTTCTCAAAAACGGATTTTTCATTCTTAAAGAAGTCTTTGTGATATTCCGGATCTTTCCGGGTATAAAAGTCCTCATCTGTACGTTTAGCTCCAACACTATCACTATAAACAGTGACATTGGAAATTCGTCTGCCTGTTTGGACACATTTTGAGCAACCTTTAAATGCATTATGACCCACAGTACCGCAAAGAAATGAGCGTGCTGTTGAGTCACATACAATTGACTGTATTTTAACTCTCACTGTTGTATGATTTATAACAAATCCATTTTCTTGAAGCTCTGACATTTCAGTAAAAAAAATCGTGCAAATATTGAATCACATTTTGTGGTTTCTTGTCTTAAAAATATGAACCGATTAAAAACACTTGAGACCTTGGAAAAATGTGTATATAACCTAAAATGGGCCACAAGCCTTTCTTGGAGCTTTTAAAGAGAGGTAAACCGTCAATACCGATGTCTAAAAACAATTCATTATAATCCATAATTTCAGTTTTTATGGACTCCAAATATTGTTTTACACCCAAATGAAAATATTAACCTGGATTAACACTACGCACCATAATTTCGTTTTTTCTTTTAATCAAGGTTAGAGGACGTGTACTTGTCCGTTAAGACAAGTACAATACCCGGAGGTCGAAATTGACCCATTGTACAATCAATCTTTTAATCAAACTGTTGGTTGAAGTGGGCACATCAATATTTTCAGATTTTAAAATTTTCAATAAGTCATCACAACACTTTCTTCCTGGATTGTATTTATTGTACCAGTCATTTAATTTTTTTTTTGTGGACGAATGGGTGTCTGATTGATTTTCATATAAATTTTCAGGACTTAAACGTCGACGACTTTAATAATATTATCTACATTATTGTTATTAACATTAAAATTAATATTAACGTTATCTTTATTTATAAACTTCTTCTTTTTTTCTTTTTCTGTCAATCGCTTTAAATTTCTAGACGAAAAACCTTCCATTTTTATTAATTTCACCTTTTATTAAAGCACTTCACTTATAACACTTGATAAAATCAACTTTAAACTGAAAAGAAACATAAATTTTGTTTTTCATTTATTTCTTTTGACATAATAGACAGTGCTGACAACATAAAAACATGAACTGAATCCCTGCTTAAATCGTAAGCGAAGATGCAATTAGTGTGCATTATATCTTGGATTACGCATAGATTATACTCTAAGTACTTAGATCGCTCGCTTAGAATATCATACTCACGTCATCGCATATTGTCTAATTACTTAGTTTTATTTACAGCTGGGTGGTTGTGATTAGTGAGCAAGAGAGAGAAAATAAGTTGAGAGAATTTATTTATTTACAGCCATAGAAAACTGTCAATAATATACGATACTTTGATTTTCATTTCATCAACATACATATGTAAAGCTATCTATCATGGCGTAATCATTCAATAGGTGACCTTATGTCTACAACAAGTACAACAATGCAAAAACAACAGGCATTTTGTTTTTGTAAAAACTTCTTCGATTGTCAGAAACAGCTGACTGAAGAATGACAATAGGAAGAAAAATGAAAAAAAAAATGGTAAAATCTCTTTCGATTCTCAGAAATAGCTGAGTGAAGAATGACAATAGGAAGAAAAATGGTAAAAAATTTTATAATTTTTGATGTAAGCAGAAATCAAATGAAATACAGCAACAGCATTATATTAATTGATGACCACTAATTGATTCCTTTTATTCTTTGAAAGGATTACGGGGATAGACAAGTTTTAGAAGAGATAAAGGCAATATTTGAAGAAAATTGAGCACAGGCGTAAGTAAATTTATGTAAAAATATTAAAAGATTGAAATATAAAACAAATTAATTTGTGTAGAGCTAATTATTCAGCTTCTGGAGATCGTACTTTATGGCCTCTATTGAATTTTCGTTATGCAGCTTTGCAGTCATTGGCGGTATGCCAATTAATTTGCTGGCATTTATGATCGTGTAGTTGTAATAGACCTAATTAAACAAAGAAACTTTAAGGTAATTGTCTTATCAGAAGTAGACGAACTAACCAAATATGCCCAACATGCTTTGCGTCGTACTATGGAAAAATATGTAGCCACTTGTTGTATTATATTATCTGTGAACTCATCATCAGGAGTCGTACCCGCTATACGCTCACGTTGTTTGGGAATTCGTGTAGCTGCACTAAACCCTCAAGAAATGTGTTACATTTTACAATCAATTAGCAAACGGGCTACCAAGCTTGCTGAGCGTATAGTAGAAAAATCTGAGCGTAATCTACGAAGAGCCATTCTAATGCTTGAAGGCTGTAAAGTTCAACAATATCCATTTACCGCTCGACAGGATATAGTCGAATTGGATTGGCAAGTATTCCTCCGAGAGACCGCTAATCAAATATTAACTGAACAATCTCCATCAAAATTGGAAAAGGTTCGCGATCGATTATATGAATTGTTAGCTCAAGGTGTACCGCCCGACGTCATTTTCCAGGGCTAAACATATATTCCATTTAGAGGCATTTGTAATTTAGTTAAAGAGTTGGTACCGCATGCAAAATGGTGCTAAACATATATTCCATTTAGAGGCATTTGTAGCACAATTTATGAATATTTATAAGAAATTTATATCTGATACTATGATGACGTATGATTTTTAAGAAACGTAGCATGTTAAGTTCACATAAATTAATTTATTCCTAACAAGAAAAGAAAATTTTTTTTTATATTTTACTACGCTAGAAATAAATATTTATTATTTTTTTAATAAATATTCAAAATCGTTAGCGTCTTATATGGGATCCATAGGCTATGGTCAAGGCATTGATTTAACGGGTGATCTACGGCCACGATAAGGCGTGAATGTGTTAAAACAAAAATTTATTTCTTTTTTAAAATTTTCGGTGATTTTTAAAAGAACCGATTAAAATTTGAGACGTCTTTGTATGTATGTATTGCTAGAAGGGAAAAAATTACGTTAATATATATTTTATAAATTCATTTTTATACTTACAAAAGGAGAGATTTAAAGTTTAATTTTTAGCATCTTCTTAAGCCCATAATGCGTTGCTTTGCCTTTTGACCCTTCAGGCGCTTATTTAAATTGCGGATACGAAAATGTATCCTACTTTTAAAGAACAATTTTTTAACGTTTTCCGGCAACTCAATAACTTGGCTTCTCTCGATCAGGAGCTTCTGAAGGTTACGACAATAGGAAATATTATTACCGTTAATATGATAAAATATTTGTTCTAATTTCTTCAACTTCGAAACAAATTCGATTGTCGGCTTTTTTAAGTAACCTCTAGACACCTGATCAACCCACGTATATGAATCTTGATGACATTCATATTCTACAAGATTTAGCTTTCGAATCACATAGCCAGCTATGTATTCTAAAGCATCCTCTTGTAGAATACCAATGTCATCTAGATCCGAATCGTCTAGGTTGTTATCCTCTTCTATTTCTTGTGGCTCTGTATCGTCGTCATTAACTACGACTCCGCTGTCTGGAATAGTGCTGATATCTAAAATGCTGCTTTCATTATCAGTGGAAAGCCAATCTATTCTTTCTTCCTCCACGTTTCCCCTACCACTAAGGTATTCGGTATTTCGGGCTGCAATTTTAAAAAAACATACATAATTTTGAATATAAAAAATTATAAACTTTATCTACGGACAAACTTACCTAGGATATATTTGCGAATTCGGTATTTGAATTCTTGTGGAGAAGGATGATCATTCAGCCCACCTTTACTCCGTATGGCTCCAAAAAAATTTTCAAGTACATCCTGATTCAGTCTGTATGTCAGAATGTACGTCATGTCGTATTTTTCAACGTATTTGTGAAGCATTTCCACAGTCATGTTGGTCATTAATATACCTTTCTGGAAATATTCCAATGATTTCTTCTGGGGAATTATTGGGATCGACATTGACTTTGTCATACGAGCCAATGTATCCCTTTGCCGCTCGTGTGCAATTCCGTTGGGTTCCTACACAAAATGAAATGAAATATATTCACTATTTACAAATATTGTAAAAAAAATTACCTTTCCAGGATCTGTGAAGTTATTCAGTTTAGAGTTGAGAACATCGAACCAGTCATTAACTAATTCAATAAATTCTGCAGACTCTGTGGGTTTATAAAGATCCATTCCTAGGGAATAGCACCGTCTAATGGCATTGGCTGTAGTACGCGAAAATAGCTGAGCAGCTAATTTTACTTTTTGCCTTCCTAAAATTGCAAAGCTTTTAATGTATTCATATATTTTTTATCAATAAAAAATCTTCAAAATTACCTGCCCCTTTAACGGATATATGCTCTTCCCTTAATTTAAAGGTTATTGACATATCCGATGTTGATGTTAGTCCAAGTAAATCGGAGATTGTACGAGGACTAATGATGGTGTTGTTAAAGATTAATCCGCTATCCAAATAATGGTTACGGATTAACTTTAACAAATGCGGCGCGTCAAAAAAAGTGAAAACTTTTTCATCCATGTTAGTTGGGCTCAAAAACCATGGTTTATCTTGCGAAAAATAATATATATATAACAAATTAATTTCATTTTATTTTAATTGTTAGTAATAATATGAATGAGGGAAAGTAATGAATGATGTGTTAAATAATGTAAAGGAACTTAATTGAAATAATGAACGTAAACGCAAAGGAAGACACCCGTACACCAAGCTTAAAAACGAATTCTTATTAACAAAGTTGTATTTACCGATCTGGAGGAGATAATAATTCCTTTATGGTGTTTTAGACCATATACCGATGTCCTCAGCGTTGCCAAGAAGATCCCCAGTAACGAAATAATTGTTGTAGTGTTGTATTAGTGTAGTGTAATTGGTATGGTGTAAATATTTAACTTACCAGTAGTTGCACCAAGCTCTGTCAACAACTTCCGATTACTAGGACCCATATCACATACCATTGCAACAACCGGGAAACCTGCAGTGCTGAGCTTAGAAATTAGACTGTATATTATATCTTTCGACATTTTGCAGTCAAAATCATAATATACAGGCTGCTTCTATGACTTTTTTAGCCCTCGAGCCATAACTACCTGGACGTAGTTGGCTGGCTTTCTGACAATGTCAGCAGGGGAGTCATACTCGTAGGTTTCCTCTACCTTCATTTCATCGAAGGCCAACACACAAATTTTATCACTCAGCGGCATATCAGTCGTACGCCGCATGAATTCTATTGATGTGGATAGAATCCCTTCGTGCAAATTGACTCTTCCACACCAGCGTTGCAACGTTTTGAAATGAGGTAGAGGAAACCCTTTTCGGTATAAGTGTTGGTATGCCCTTGGTCCAGATGCATGTAAGCAAATGGCACTGGATATGTCGCTCCACTTCCAAAGCACATTCCCTGGACCCATTAACTTCCTTATCTGGCCGTCCGTAAAAATTTTCCTCATGGAATCCACAACCGAGTTGGCTTGGGCGAGTTGGACCTCCAGCTCCTTAGTCTCCATTTCTAATTCCTTAATTCTGTTGCGATAATACGCAACATCATCATAAGAAATTGAAGAACTAAACAATAAATACAAAAAATAAAATAATAATAATAAAAATAATAATAATAAAAACAACTTAAATAATAACTGTTCACACGAGTGAACAAACTCATACACTTCCAGCCCTGAATAACAGTCTAACAACACAAAAATCTTTAACATATAATAACATCACCAACACACATCCACATTCACAATACAAATCAACATTCACAACACAAATCAACATATACATTTTCATCAACATCTCCATCATAAGGACGTGAATCCTTTTTGTAAATCAGTTGATGATCGACAGTGAACAACGATAAGCTAAAGACCAAAAAGGGTTATATATATACTGAACAAAATTATTTAAATTTATTTTAAAATTGATAAATTTTGTAATAAATATAAATAAACAGACATATATTTTTATAACGTCTGAAGAAAATACAAACAAAATTAAAACCCTATATAACATTTATTATTAACATAAAGACGCACATATATACATACATATTAAAAGGTTTGTGCTTATATTATATACCCTACCCCCTTTTACCCTAAATACTAACCTACCCTATAACCCGTCTGTTCAATAACAATAAATATAAAAATTTTATGATAATAAATACTTACTCGGTTGGAGTCTGTTGTTCTTGGGATAGGCCTTCTTTTCTATTTCCGTAGGAAGCCTGTTTGTAAAATTTATATTTATTAATCTATTTAGAGAACATAATTTCATATAAACTTACTCTGCAGCTTCTGGGTTTTCCTGAAAAGGCTTGACGAGGGGGGTCCTCTTTGCACTATTTATGCGCTCATACGCGTCAGATAATCTGTGTTACATATATATTATTAGATATTGTTATATGTTCAAATTATTCATACATACCCTGCCAAGGCTTCATTACGCTGGTTCTGCATTACAGGTTCAGCATTTGACATTAACAGAAATCGTCCACCAGCTGTTATAACCTGCTGCCGGGAAAAGTGATCGACACACAGGCGGGAGTGTGGGGTTAAATTCACTTGGCATATGGCACTCCATTTTTGCCTTCTAGTTTCGCACTTTGGTGCGAAGAAAAAAGGCCCATTCTCCTTGTTATCTTTTTTTTACAGACTGCACAGTTTCGCATTTTGTATACTATAAACACTTTTAAATTATTTGAAACATTCGAATTTTTAAATATAATATTAAAACACTCTTATATAATAACACACTTATGTAATAGAATATTAATGTAAGATATTTAAATTAATTTCCAAAAATATTAAAAATTAAAAACTTACCTGAATGAATGAAAACTCGAAAATGATTTCTAAGAAAAATAAACACAAAAGTCAGAATAAGAAAACAAGAAATTTATTAACAAAACAAAATACTAAAAAAACAACAAAATTTTGACAATCGAAATGTTATCAGCTGTTTAGATAATCCCACCTAGTAAATGATTATGCCATGCTATCTATCTTAATAATTTTAGATAAATAAAGATAAAATAAACAATCCATTTTTTTTATGAAAAGAACATAAAGCTATCCATCTTTGGCTCAAAAATTATACCTAGTTTTTTTTAGATAAACAAAAATAAAAAAATTCAATATGTTTAGCTAATATGGCCCAATTTTCTTATATGCAAATAAAAATAAAAACAACTTTTTATTTCATATTTTTTCCCAACGTTTCGTGAATTCTTTGTTCACTTTTTCAAGGGAGATTTTATCTATTTAAAAAAAAAAAAATTTATATTTTAGAACAACAATCACTTAACAATTTTCACAAACACTTACATGTAATATTAATTTTATTTTACATATATAAAATTAATTAAAAAAAAACAAAAAATTTTTTAAAATTGAAAAACTTAAAAATTTAACTTAACTTGAAAGACTTAGAAAAGCAACTAATATCCCTAGGGATTCAACAGAAATGGTTATATATTATTAAAAATAACTATTATGTCACATATAGAATTAATTATTAATTATATAAATTATTTATTAATTATTAAATGTATATATATATATACATAAATTTATATATATATAAATTATGTATATATATATATAAATTTATCTATATATATATATATACAAATAATAATTATTTTAATTAAATTTAATTTACTTATTATATAAAAATTTCTAATTTTTCATAATCGCATATTTTTTAAGCAAGGTATCGATTTTTATATTGACCTGTCAAAAAAATTATTTTTGTTCCTATACTAGGTTAAATTAATAGATATCTATTAATATATAAATATTTAATTAATTAATAGATATCTATTAATCTAGACTAAAAAAAAAATTTAAAATTCAATTAAGTATATATTCATTAGTAAATTATTAATATATAATAATTAATCTAACAATTCAACAGAAATGGTTATATATTATTAAAAATAACTATTATGTCACATATAGAATTAATTATTAATTATATAAATTATTTATTAATTATTAAATGTATATATATATATACATAAATTTATATATATATAAATTATGTATATATATATATAAATTTATCTATATATATATATATACAAATAATAATTATTTTAATTAAATTTAATTTACTTATTATATAAAAATTTCTAATTTTTCATAATCGCATATTTTTTAAGCAAGGTATCGATTTTTATATTGACCTGTCAAAAAAATTATTTTTGTTCCTATACTAGGTTAAATTAATAGATATCTATTAATATATAAATATTTAATTAATTAATAGATATCTATTAATTTAGACTAAAAAAAAAATTTAAAATTCAATTAAGTATATATTCATTAGTAAATTATTAATATATAATAATTAATCTAACAATTCAACAGAAATGGTTATATATTATTAAAAATAACTATTATGTCACATATTATGTCACATATAGTTAAATTTTTAAGTTTTTCAATTTTAAAAAATTTTTTGTTTTTTTTAATTCATAAAAAATAAAATAAAATTAATATTACATGTAAGTGTTTGTGAAAATTGTTAAGTGATTGTTGTTCTAAAATATTAATTTTTTTTTTTTTAAATAGATAAAATCTCCCTTGAAAAAGTGAACAAAGAATTCACGAAACGTTGGGAAAAAATATGAAATAAAAAGTTGTTTTTATTTTTATTTGCATATAAGAAAATTGGGCCATATTAGCTAAACATATTGAATATAAAAACTTCATTTGGCCGATAATAATCTTACAAAAATAAAAAAAACCCATTTTTTATTAGAAGAAAAAAATAAAAAAATTAAATACGGCCAGCTAATAACATAAAACATTTTTAACATAAAATATTTTTTTAGTGTTATTCTGAAATAAAATGATAACGCATCCGCTCCACACACGTGTTCTTGTCGCAGTCCGATCGACAACTAAATCAAATAACACAAGAATGCGTGTGAGTTCTCTCTGCACAATTGTGCGGGTCGTAATGTTAAACAAATTTTGGTGAGAGCGGGTCGTAATGTTACAACCCGCCATAAGAAATTTTACTTCTACATGATGCGCATTCTTTATATCCATATTCTTTGATAATACTTATCCTAATATATATTATAAATATTTCTGTAAGTCTGTTTGTTTGTTGGTTAGCCAATCACGCCTGACCGCCTAGACCGATTTTCTTGAAATTTGGGATATATATCGAGCTTTTGTCGGTGCAGGTTATAGGCTATAAATTTTTGACCCAAAGGGGAAAAAAATGGGACAAAGGGAGAAAAAATGCGCAAAAATTAGTACTTTATGCATAAATGCTGTATTTTATCTGTTTTAAAGGTATTTTTTTTTACGATTTAGCTTGGTTAAGTTTCCCAAATAACTATTGGAGGTGTTCCGTTTATAAAGTTGGACCAAAGGGGTCCAAAAAATGGGAAAGGGGCGAAAAACGGGCAAATTGAGTGCATTTATATTTAGGACTTAGAGTATTCAAAAAAACTGGGTTGTTTGTTAAACCGGTTTCCGAATAATTTGAAAAATTGCATTTTTAAAGAAACCGGTTTCAAAACCGGTTTCGAAAGCGAAATGGAAAAATGACCCAATAATAATTTTTTTTAATTTTTTGGACTAATCCAAACTACATAACCCGCGCAACGCCGGGTACAATCTGCTAGTAAATTCTTTTTTTTTTTTTTTTCTTTGTCGAACGTCCCCGGCCTCACACTAACCCACCCTCACCCGACCGCGGAGGGCTCGTCCCCATTACGTAGGGACACGTACACACTACAGTCCGGACTATAGCGGGTTAGGGAAAAGTAAAGCCAACGACAACATAAATCAGCTACAGAACTTAATCACAAGCTGAATAAAGCAACAATAAACCATAACTACCTAAGACAAGAACGAGAATATATTTTTCTATAATAATTTACAAATTAATGGCAGCATATAAGCTACGTTTAATATTTCAAACAGTACAATTAAAATCAATAAAATCATAATACATGTTAAAATCATTACATAATCTACGAAAAGGAAAATTACGACCATAGTTAGTTCTATAAAAATCTAAGGAAAAAGGACGATAGTGCCGTGAAAATCTTGCTGGAATACTGAAATTTAGGTTACAAAGCAAAAACTCGGAATCGATATCACCCTTAACCAGATTATAGACAAAACAAATGCCTAACACAGCCCTTCTACGTTCCAAAGTTGAAAGTTTTATCAGACCTAATCTAGCCTCATAAGATGGAAACCCATTGGCATAATCCCATCCTAAGCCACGTAAACAGAATAATAAAAACTGCTTCTGCACAGACTCTATCGAATCACTATGACAACGATAGTATGGATTCCAAATAACAGACGCGTACTCCAAAATAGGCCTAACAAGTGAAATGTATAGCTGTCTTGTTATATAAGGATCAGTGAATTCCTTAGCCCATCTTTTCACAAAACCAAGTACAGCCCGAGCCTTGCCAATCACCATACTAATATGATCAATAAAAGACAGTCTAATAAATGAAGTAACAGTTTCCAAAGGGCAAGAATTAATCACATAAGTGGACGAAACTACGACCCCGCGAGAGAAAACCATGCACTTACACTTTCTCAAGTTAAGATCCATCAAATTAGTCCCGCACCAAGTTACAAAGGAATCAATATTTCGCTGAAGAACAGCCTGACCATGCATCATCAAAAGTATAAAATAATTTAACGTCGTCAGCATACATCAGAATATTACAATCAGAAATAGCACAAGGAAGATCATTAAGAAACAATAAAAACAGTAAATTTCAAATTCATATATAATACTTATAAATTTATATATCATACTTATAAATTTATATATAATATTTATATTATTGTTACATACAATAAATTTTAAAAGAAATTTAATTGATATTTCCGTTTATAAAATATTTTTCATTTTTTTTTATTTCAACGCAATTTTTTGTCAATTTGTTTGTTTACAACAAAAATGTCAAACTAATTTCGAAAACACGAAGACAAAAACCATAAGCACCACATAATGGAAACGTGTTGTAAAAGATTACACATACTGCCTCCTTCAAATTTTGTAAAACTGTAAATATGGGAATTTGGTTCAACGTTATTTTACTTTTCTAGACTATTAAAAAATTAACAATTTCACAACTAACAAAAAATCTTATATGTGATATCCCCAAAGAAGACCACAAATCCCAAAAAGAAAATTTTCATCTTATTTTTTTTTTGGGAATAACATTTTTCCTAGTTTGTGGTTAAAAAACAAAACTTGACAACCCTGCTCGTAAGCATGCTTTTTGTAAATATACAAATTCTGTTTTATCAATGGATTATATTCGTATCCACAATATAACTTCGTATGAGTCGGTATGTTAAGCAGGCAGGGAAGATTACGTCGTGAATATTTTTATAAAAAATCGAAGGAAAATCGACAACATAAAATCAATTTAAAAAGGGATAAACTTAGAGAGAACTTAGCTCAGAACAGTTTTATACATGGAAATATTCAGAGTGATGCTGTTCAATTGCATGGAACTTTTAAATACGACGTAAAAGGTATGTAAAGAATAAAAACCTATTGCTTATTTTACTTAATAATTTTTCTTTCAGATATAAGTGCAAATGAGTTTGATGATGAATACCGATACGCTGGATTGGAAGACCCAAAAATTATGATAACTACCTCCCATGAACCCTCTGCTAGATTAAAAATGTTCGTAAAGGAATTGAGGTTGATCATTCCAAATGCTCAAAGAATGAACAGAGGTAAATACGAGCTCAAACAGATTATACAAGCATGTAAAGCAAATGACGTTACGGATTTAATTATTGTGCATGAGCATCGTGGCGTTGCTGATAATCTCGTTGTGTGCCACATGCCTTACGGTCCTACAGTTTTTTTTAACATTTCAAATCTGATCATGCGTCATGATGTACCTGATATTGGACCTGCAAGCGAACAGAAACCTCATTTGATATTTCACAATTTCAAAACAAATTTGGGTCAACGAGTAATGAAAACTTTAAAACATATATTTCCTGTTCCAAAACCTAACTCAAAACGTGTTATTACGTTTGCAAACCACGATGATTTTATATCATTTCGGCATCATACATATGAATATATCAATAAGGAACTAGTTTTGAACGAAGTTGGACCGCGTTTCCAATTAAAGCTATACCAAATAAAATTAGGAACTCTTGATGAAATCTATGCTGCTGACACAGAATGGATTCTAAGACCTTATATGAATACATCTGTAAAAAGACGATTTCTTTCAAATGATGACGGTTGGAATGAAGATGAAAATTTGCAGTAGCGAAATAAATTTAAAAACCCAACATTGTTTTATTTTTTATTTTACTGAATTTTAATTAAGGGTAATCGCAATATTACCCCGTTTACCGAGTTAACTCTCAACCTATCAGTTTTTCCGAAAATTATTCTACAGACTGGTTGGCTTTTCTTTGTTTTCGACAGTGATTATTTTTTTTACAGCAAGTTGCCACAAAGCAAAGTTATCGGTGATTTCTATACCATGTTTCCGGTCATATCTTCCGTCTTGTGGGATTACGCTGAAAGCCAACCAAAGGCACACTATCCAAATTTCTTGATCTACCTAACTACACAACAATAATTAGAAATATTTTATTGTTTTAGCCACTAACCTTAATCTTTTTTATCGAGTACTAGTCTGCGGTCAAGAAAGGAAATGATAGAATTAGCCTTGAGTACTTGCCTGTAACCACACGTCATGATGGTAATTCAAAATCCCTTTCCGCTGTATATCATGTTTCGTACATGTATATACAAGGGTGTATATATTTGTAATCCCCCCATATCTGGTTGTAAACTTGTGCTGTCATTTATTTTACATCTGATAAATATGAGTAAGAAAATCTTTTTGCTTTTCCAGTTTTTCAATAATCTAATTTTCTGTTAGCGTAAATGCCATTCCTGATATTTTTATCCCCAACTCAATTTTATTTGGAACTTTAATTTCATATGCTTCATCCTATTCGTTTGGCAATGTTTTCTTTATATTTTCTATTTCCTCTTACATTTGCTTTGCATAACAACTGAGTCATTTTTTCCTTGTTCAAGATCAACAATTTCAAAATTCATTGGATTAAGTTTTTCATTTAGATTCAATTCAATTTAAGTTTATTTAGTAGTATTTGAAATACTTTCTTAACAACAAAATGTTAACAAATATTAAAAATTATATATACTATAACTATATGAGTTTAACTATTATTATTTTTAACAAAGTTTACAAATTTTTTTATAAAAACATTGATATTTCCTTCATTCTTCAAATAATTTAGCATTTTATTGTACATATTCAGTCCCTTATAGTATAATGATCTTTGCATTGCACTTGTATTCGCTCGCTGTAGCCTAAGATCGTTTCCATTTCTCAGTCTGTACGGTTGCGTTCATCCAACATATTTTAACTGTTCAGTTAGGTATTCTGGTGCTTCTCCAATTTTCATTTTTTGAATAAAATTCAGCGTGTTCAATTCCAATCTTTTACGCACATAAAGCCATCTCAGTGCATCTAACATAAAAGTAGTTCGTGTAAATCTGTTTAGTTGTAATATAGAATTTATTCTGAAATTTCTGCAGTCTTGTCAATTGTTGCTCAGTACAGCACGTATATAATATTGTTGATCCATATTGTTAATTCCATGGACTGTATGGGGGGATAAGAACACACAGAAAAAGGGCTGTTGCTCAGGACGCTACAAAAAAGGAAACCAAATTAGAAAAGTTCCAGCACAAGAGTTTCCACAAAAAAACAACACTTTCTTTTTTATGTACTTTTGTTTGAAAAATTTTAATTAATTTCAAATCTTTTATTATGCACAAACTGATAAACTTTTGTGACAACATCAATACGTAATAAGAGCGATTTTATAAATGTTTGTTTCTTTAGGTAATTTTAAATATTTTTATTATATATTACACTACAATATATATGTATGTATAGACATTTGAACACTTAGGCCCCGATTATGGTTCACAACATATAAATCACAGAATATATATATCACAGTGTAAAAGGTAAGTAAAAATAAAAATATAACAAAATATATACTCATAACTTTTTGTTTCAGGAATTTGTGAATATACCTTTAAATTGGTTAAATACTAAGTCAGTGACGACCGATGAAAGCTGTCCTAAAAAATACATTAATTCCGAATTACGTTTCCCTAATAAAACGGTTCATCTCCTTTCAAAATTATTCTAATATTCTACAAAAATATCATAAATTTCTACCAAAATAGAATAATAAAAATCCACCCCGAAATCTAAAAAAAACATAAACAAAACAGACAGGCAGTCAGAGAGGGACAGAAATACTTTTTGGTGATATTTGCTGTCCTTTTCTAAGTGAGGGTTAAACGTCAAAACCGTGACGTATCTGTATACCTGTGACAGAGACAACACAACATTTATTACTTTTTTGATTATGGTTCACAACATCTAGATGTTGTGTATGTCTCAGGGTTGTTTTTCAATGTTAGTATACTTTTCCTTTAAAATACATCCCTGAGTGTATAAAACTGTCAATTGAAAACAAAAATTATTACACTAAAAAATTTAAAATATAAATAATGGAGATTATTATTCTTTGATGATGATGAGGGTACCAACAAAGCGCAAATGAAATTCGGGACAGTTCAAACCCTTTGGAATTACCAGATACTGAGTACGTAAAATTATTCAATTATAAAATTCAGTATTGTTTATAACATTTCTTTATTTTTTATAAATACAGATATACATATGTACATATGCATGTATGCATTTTATGTGTTAAGGTTAGTGTTCGAAAAAATACTGTACACTAACCATTGTGTACGTAACTGATAAAATACTTTTAACTTTCATTTAAGAGTTTGTGAACTCGTACGCAAACACATTACGTACACAACATGTACACAACAAATGAACGCAAACTCTAACATAACGTACTGAACAGAGTTCACAAACACTATTTTTTAGTGTTTGTGTACAAAGTACACTAAAACGATCAGTACACAACGAAAAAAATTGGGTTTTAGTGAACTTTTTTGAGTACACTAACATTGTTAATGTACGCGAGAGTTTATGTTCTCATTCAGTAAGAAATGGCCAGTTTTTATTTGTATTCTTAAGCGAAATATGTCCATTATTCCTAAAGAATAATAAATGGCATCAAAAACCACAACGCGATCTCTAAAAAAACTGAATGATCTCTCGCGTACACTAAAAATGTTAGTGTACTCAAAAAAAGTTCACTAAAACCCAATTTTTTTCGTTGTGTACTGATCTTTTTAGTGTACTTTGTACACAAACACTAAAAAATAGTGTTTCTGAACTCTGTTCAGTACGTTATGTTAGAGTTTCCGTACATGTTCACAAACATTAAAATAGAAACGAAAAGTTTTGCTCTCGTTGTAGTGAATGTGTTTGTGTTCTTTACCCACGCCATTCAGTAAAGTATATAAACGTTGCGTACTTTAGAGTATTTTTTCGAACACTGGTTAAGGTGACGCAGCATGCCAATGGAAACGTTTTTAATAACTCCGTTTCGAAATGCCGCGGAAGAGCTCCATTTTAATACAGTCCATTCCAAAGCAAGAAACGTTATTGAAAGAACGATTGGTGTAGAACAGAAAAGCAGATTTCGATGTTTGCTTTCTGCAGGAGATTTGCACTATTCTCCTGCAACTGCCACTAAAATTACAAATATATGTTCTGCTTGATTATATTTTTTTATTGTATGCGTTGCAATAAATTCATTTCAAAAGTAACGTCAGCATTTGTAGAATATAAGATTTAAAAAATAATGTAAATGTATTACTACATACAATTGCCAAATAAAGGGTCCGCCAAATAACTTCTTTTTTTTGAAAATGCTTTAAAAAAACTACTGCATATTTTCTCAAATTTCTTTTTTTATTTAAAAGTACAATCTTTCCGGTTAATAATGGAAAATAATTTCATTCAAATGGCTGCCTCGGCTGGCCATGCAGTAGCCTACACGATCGGTCCAATTTTTAAGCACATTATCGATTGTGTGCAGCTGTATTTCACCAATGGCTTCACGAATATTGTCCTTTAAAGCGCCAATTGTCTCTGGCTTGTCGGCGTAACACTTATATTTGACGGCACCCCACAAATAATAGTCCAACGGTGTCAAATCGCAGCTCCGAGGTGGCCCGATTATGCCTCTGGACCAAAATCCGTACCAAACTGGCTCGTTTTGGGTGCGTCGCCTTTTCAATGTATGCGTGTGGGTTTTCTGTGCCCCAAATGCGACAATTTTGCTTGTTTACATACCCGCCAAGATCAAAATGAGCTTCATCTGAAAAGATGATTTTTTTTGCCAAAATCGGCATCTTCTGTAAGTCGATCGGAGGCCCACTTAGCGAAGCCAAAACGCATAATCCTTTATTTTCCATTATTAACCGGAAGGATTATACTTTCAATTAAAAAAGGAAATTTGAGAAAATATTCAGTAGTTTTTTTTTAAAGCATTTTCAAAAAAAAAGTTATTTGGCGGACCCTTTAGCAGAATGAATTTAAATTGAACTGTCATTTTTTTCCTGTGTAGCGTTGTATTTTTAAGTACTATTTGGCAAAACACATAGTTGCATTTCTATTTTTACTAGATTTTGAGTAGATTTTGCCGAAATCTACTAAATAAGTAGATTTTGTTTTGTATGGGAAATCTAGTTAAAATCAACTAGATTTGGCTCGAAATCTCAAATGTACTAGATTTCGCTGTAGTGTAAATGGCCTATAAATAAATTAGGTGCATCCTTATGGATGATACCAAAAAGAATGATAATTAATAAACAAGACAAAAATTTAATGTTAAACAAACAACAATAATATTAAATATAAAAAAAGCTTTATTCTATACTGCAGCGCCCTCTGTTGCCAATTTGAACAATCTTGTTTATGTCATCAGGAATGGGAATTACTGATCGTCAGACATAAACACATATTCAAAATGTGGCTTCAGCATTGTATTATATATATTAATCAATGTTAACATCGCCGTAGTCGAGTAGGTAGTGTGTTGGCTTATTGGACTGAAGGCCCGAGTTCGAATTCCAGGTAAGACATCAAAACGAAATTATGAAAATATTTCTTCGGCGACTTCCTCTCAGCAGATTTCTGGCAAAAACTCTGAGAGTATTAAAATTGCCATGAAAAGCTTCTCAAAAAACTGTCGTTCGGAGTCGACTTTAAACTGTAGGTCCCGCCACTCATGTATAAAAAAAAAATTAACGCACACAACATAAGTGGTGTGAGAAGCTAGGTTGTAATCCTGACTGAAGGGTTGTAATGACCAATTATGTATGTAATGTTAACATTGAGACCTTAATTCTTAACCGTTTAAAGAAACCTATCTTTTTCCCTATTTTCCTACATATACGAGTATACTCTAAATGTTCCTTTAGTTTTAAATCCCTATCAATTATGAAACTTTGATACTTAATACTGTTGACCTTTTCAATTACTACATTATTTATTCCAAATGAACTATTAGTGTGGATATTAATTTCCATTAACTTTGTTTTATTTTAATTTAATTTTCTTCAACCATCTATTTATATTATCCATATCTTTTTCAATGTTTTCATAACATTCCTCACACGTTGTACACTAGTAAAAATAAGAGTATCATCTGTATATAAAACAATCTCGCATTTCTCTATTATATTTTCAATATCCTTGAGGTATATTATGTACAATAAAGCTGCTAATATCGAACCCTGTGGGACACCAAAATCATTCTGCCTCATACTCGACTCAGCATCATTTACCTTTTTTTATTTGTCTACGTCTAGTGAGATATGAACTAAACCACTTTAATTCCTTATCCTTAATGCCATAACATGAAAGTTTTTGAAGCAAAATATCCCTATCTATTGTTTCGAAAGCTCTTTTGAAATCTAAAATTTTTTTAGAAATTTGCTATCATTCCCTATAAATTTCAATCTATTTATTACATAGTTAATTGCCGTCTCACATGAATACCTCTTTCTAAAGCCTGACTGATATTTCAATAGTAGGTTATGTTTCTCAAAATATTCTTCCAATTGATTCTTAACTATCTTCTCAATAATCTTCTCACATGTTCTTAGGGTATTTATCGGGCGACATTCTTCACATTTAATAGTATTTCTAATCTTCTCAACAGACGTAACCATCGATTCCTTTCAGTCCTCTGGGAATATTCCAGTTTCCAATGATCTATTTATAATTCTGAGCAAAATATTAAAATTAAACGCTCAAACAGTTCCGGATCGTTATCCAATAGCTAACATCAACGATTTTGCTGAAAGACTATATGGTAAGTCCATTTTTACTACCTTAGATCTAGTAAGAGCCTATTACCGACTTCCGATGGTCGCAGAAGATATTGAAAAAATAGAATTTTTGTATATGCCGTTTGGACTGCGAAACGCCACGCAAACGTTCCAAAGGTTCATGGACTCAGTTCTAAGAGGTTTAGACTTTGTTTATTGTTACATCGACGATATTATCATAATGTCAAGTTCCATCGAAGAGCATAACCGCCACCTGCGATTAGTTTTTGATCGTTTTCGTCAACATGGCTTAACAATCAGTGTTAAGAAATGTCATTTCGGCCAACAAGAAGATTTCTAGGTGTCATTAATTACTATCGTCGGTTCATACATGCAGCTCAATTACAAGCACCGGTTAACAATTTTCTCACAAACTCTAAGAAAAACGATAAGAGAAAAATACCTTGGACACCAGAAGCCGAAAATGCCTTCGAAGCGTGTAAGAAAAGTATAAGTGAGGCTACTATGCTAGCGCATACTACTCCAAACTCCGAAATGGCACTCATTACGGACGCTTCTGATACAGCTATCGGAGCGGTTCTCGGGCAAAATTTTGATGGTTTATGGAGACCGTTGGGTTTTTTTCTCCAGAAAATTGTCAAAGGCGGAAAGCAACTACAGCACTTATGACAAGGAGTTACTTGCAATTTACGATGCCATTAAGCATTTTCGTCATATGGAGCCATAACCGCAAAAATATCTCAAGCGACATATTTTTCATATATCGTTTTTTGTAATAAATAAATTCATTGGCATCATTTGCATCATCTATAAAAATTTCAGGGTCACACTCTGTACCGTTATGAATTTATGACAAAAACAGTTTAACCAAAGAATATGGATATAAAGAATGCGCATCATGTAGAAGTAAAATTTCTTATGGCGGGATGTACAGTAAGACCCGCTCTCACCAAAATCTTTTTTAAAAATCATTTCTTGATGAGGGAGGGAAGACAGAAGAAAAATAAACACAACCAAAGAGCGTAACAATGTGTTGCTCTCATCGTACGTATGTATATGCATATGTACGATTATGTATGTATGATCGTTTTTATTGTTCGACCAAAGACTATAAATATGTAAAGATGTTGCACACAGTGTATTTAAAATTGACAAAATTTTGTGCTTCTTTCCTATGAGGGGGGTAGGTAACACGGAAAGCTGAATCGTCGTTCTCACTCTCATGTTAACTGAGAGAAAGAAAACAAAAAAGACTCAGTACACTTATTGTACTCAGAGAACTTATTATACTTAGAGAACGTATTGTTCTTTTCTCTAAGCAATTTATTCTCATATGCGTGTATACGTGTGTGCATGTATGTATACATACATTGCCATGTATACATACATTGGCAAAGGCAATACCAATAGACATATTGGCGGATGAGATGAGGCGGATATACTTTCGCCGTCTCGAGTATCCAGGACGGACAGCGGATATAAAAGCGGAGGAAAGAAGGACTTCCATGCACAAATGGCAGTCACGATGGGAGAGCTGCATAAAGGGAAGATGGACATTTCACCTTGTCCCTTCTATAACCCTTTGGATGGAGAACAACCATTGCGAGCTGAATTACTACGTGACCCAGTTTCTAACTGGTCATGGATGTTTTAGGAAGTACCTGCACAGATTTGGACATGATACTTCCCCTATATGCCCAAACTGTGTAAATGAAGAGGAAGATGCGGGGCATATTCTAACATGCTGCCCCAGATTTAGATGGCCCGGAGAAAATAGATTAGGACCAAACCGGCTCATGGAGGAGCTGTTGAATTCTAGGACGCTATGGAGCCAATACAGCCAGAAAATGGCCGAAGTAATGATGGTACTCCGAAGATTGGAGGAACGAACGCGAAATTTAAGATAACGTGATAAAGCTTTCGAGCTAACCAGCCCTCCGCGAAGTAATACCTTACGGCAGTCCCGCGGGGGGAGAGTGGTTGAAGTGTGTAGGGGGTGGGTTTAGTACGTAGGCACCAGTGATGGTGAATCGTGCATGCTTTTGTCGGAACAGAAGTATCTTTCGAAGATTACCACCTCCGGCTCAAGGCAAAAAAAAAAAAAAAAAAACATTGCCAAAAAAATAATAAACAAACTGAAAGATGTCTTGTTTTCACAAAATGTATGTGCAAATAGCCTGTGGAAAACAAATATTACCGTTTGTTTTATTGTAGGGTAAGAATATGTGTTTTATTGTTGTAGAAATGAAATTATATCGATTCGCACCGAATTATATATTACTATTCAATTATGTATGTATGTATTTACCATATGTGTCTATTTTTGTATAGAATGAAGTTGTAATAAAACGAATGCTTTTTTTGTTTAGTATTTATTAAATTTATTTATCATTTTAATGGTTCAAAATTTTAACTTTTTCCATACTGAATAATTTGAATTTGTATGTTTCCCATGTGGAATGCTTCCGTAGTAAAACAACAATTAGTAAATTAAGCATCTCCATTCTGTGTTTATAACATTCGTTATTTTCATCAAACCAAGGAATAAATTGTATTTTTTGTGCACTTTTTGTATTTTTTGGCCAACTACAAATGTTTTTTTGTTTTTTATAGATTTATTTTCTAAAAAAACTTTTTCGAAGACTTATATGAATTTTGCAAACTTCACAAAATAAATCAGATGGAGCGCACAAACTTCCAAAGTCGGAATCTTTTATATAATTTTTTGCATGAACGAACATTTCTGAAGGATATGACAAAATTTGCGCTGGTTTGATTATATCCACACGACATTTAACGCAAGATATTCGTTAAGCTATGTAACCAACAAAATATCGACTTGATGTTAATTCAATTGGCACATTGTTGGACGTAAAACTATCGGTGCCTTCATTAAAATATTCTTTATTTTTATCGTATATATCTGCGACATCTATATCAGGGGTATGTGTACTTTCTGATATATTTCCAGTCCTATCAATATCTTCTAAAAATATGATTTATGATTTTAATTATATATTATATTTATTAAACGTTTTGTTTGAGCATGCACTACAATTTTTAAATTCACACTTTTTATAAAACAATTTTTCAGTTTTTCAGTTTCAAATGTCCACACAAAATGTGGATTTTTTATTTCGGTGCGAATCGATATAGTTTCATTTCTACAACAATAAAACACATATTCTTACCCTACAATAAAACAAACGGTAATATTTCTTTTCCACAGGCTATTTGCACATACATTTTGTGAAAACAAGACATCTTTCAGTTTGTTTATTATTTTATTTGGCAATGTACAAGTACACACGTATACACGCATATGAGAATAAATTAGAGAAGAGAACAATACGTTCTCTGAGTATAATAAGTTCTCTGAGTACAATAAGTGGCAGTAGCCGTACTGCCATCGACAAATTTGGCACTGGCAGTGCAACATCTTCATATATTTATAGTCTTTGATCTCATCGCGATGAAAGCAAAGAATGAGAGCAACGCATTGTTACGCTCTTCGGGTCTGTTTACTTCCCTCCTATCTTTCCCCCCGCGTCATGAAATATTTTTGAAAAATATTCCAAAATATGTTAAGATGCACATTCTTTATACTTTATTTTCTTTGGTTTAACTTTCTAACTTACTTTGCACAAGAAATAAATAATAAAAACCTTCCCCTGTAAAATTTCGTTTTTGTCGATGGAGATATTTTTGCGGTTATGGCTCGATATGTTGGAGGCTCGTCATTTCGTCATAAAAACCGATCACCGACCGTTCCCCCCGACAATTGAGACATTTAGATTTCATATCTCAATTTACAACGGAGATAATTTATTTGTCTGGTTCTAAAAATACTGTTGCTGATGCTTTGTCTCGTTTGAACGCAATTTCGATGCCGTCAACCATATCATATGAGGAACTACAATCATCACAAGAAACAGACGTCGAATTGAAAGCCTTACTGGAAGGTAACAGTTCGTTAAAACTTCAAACAGTCCACTTCGATTGTTTTTCAATCTATTGTGACGTTTCGACTGGTTATGTACGGTTACGTTCCTAGTGAACTACGCCAACAAGTTTTCAACTCTATACATAATCTATCACATCCTGGTGGTAAAGCTACACTTCAAGAGATCCGAAAGAAATATGTTTGGCCTAGCATGAAAAAGCAAGTTATCAGTTGGGTTCGTACTTGTTTATTATGTCTAAGAGCAAAGATAACTAATCATAATCGTTTTACACCGAACAAGATAGATGTACCTGATAACCGTTTTGACCACGTCCACTTGGACATTGTAATAATACCACTAGTGCAAGGTTTTAAATACTGACTTACTATGATTGACAGGTTTTCGAGATGGCCAGAATCAGTTCCCTTGAAAGACATGTCTGCTCAAACCGTTGCAACTGCTTTCCGGACTCATTGGATATCTAGATTCGGATGCCCAAAGACTATAACTACAGACCAAGGTACTCAGTTTGAATCAGCCCTATTCAAATCATTGACTAATTTCATTGGATTTAAACGAGCTCGAATTACTGCATACCATCCGCAATCAAACGGTATGGTCGAACGATGGCATAGAACATTTAAAACAGCTCTTATCTGCCATCCTAATACTTCATGGATTGACGTACTGCCGACAGTATTACTTGGTTTTAGAACCTCCTTCAAAGAGGATATTCAAGCTTCTCCATTGGATTTACTATATGGAGGTCCATTACGTTTACCAAATGAATTTTTGGAGAATACTAACGATACTACTAATCCTGATTTCTTAAAAAACTTCGCAACCATTTTAGTCTTTTACGACGAATACCTACAGCTCATCATAACAAAAGCAAAATGTTTGTTTTGAAAAATATTGATGATTGCAAGTAGCATAGGAAACCTGGGCCCTATTCCACAAAACAACTTATCAACTTTTCACTTTGCACTTATCAAATTTTTCGACAATTTGCAAAACTTAATGTTCCTCAGAACTATAAAATTTGATAAGTAATATGTTAAAACTGATAAGTATAATTTGCAAAGTCTTTGCAATTTTTTTATTCTCTTTGCAATTTCTGTTCCATGTACGTTCTTTTTTGCAAAGTGCAAAGCTAAAATTGAAAAGTGTAATTTGCAAAGACTTTGCAAATAATTATGCTGTTTCGTTCCACAAAACCTGTAGATTCTATTTTTGCAAAGCAAATTTCGATAAGTTTATCAAAAATTTGCAAGGTAAACGATCTCTTTGCAAATTCATATTGTTATAACTAGTGAAACTTTCAAAATGTTAAGACGTGAGTTTTTGATCGACGATCGTGAAGAAGTGGTTATAAGAAGAAATTATAGAGACAGAATTAACTTTTCGGGACGACAAAACTTTAATTTTAAAGGGTGCTTTAGATTAAATCAAATCCAAGTTGATTTTATTTTAAGTAAAATTAAAGAAAAATTAGAGCACAAAACACAACGCAGTCATGCGTTATCTGCTGAAAATCAACTGCTACTGTGCCTGCATTGGCTTGGAAATGTTTGACAGTACCATGGAGTTTCAGCTATGCATGGTGTTGCAAAATCAACGGTTTGCAGAACCATCCATAGAGTTGTCGACATTTTAATAGACGTTTTATTTCAAAACACAGTGCGGTGGCCCGATGACGTTAGTGGTATTGCTGAAAAGTTTTTTGAGATGGGTGGATTCTCCTGTGTATGTGGTTGTGTGGATGGCACAATCGTTAAAATTGTTGCGCCTTCATTACACGAGGAAGCATATGTGGACCGGCATGGTAACCACTCATCAAATGTAATGATGATATGCGGGCCAGACTACACATTTTACAGTGTAAATGCAAGTTGGCCTGGTAGTGTTCATGATTCAATAGTTTTACGGAATTCGGCTATAAGCCAAAGATTTGACAATGGATGGAGACCCTTTCCGGATGCTGTTGTTTTGGGTGATAGTGGTTACGGATTGAAAAATTGGTTGAAACCATCATTACGCCGAAATCCTGATAACCCTGCTGAAGAGGCTTTCAACCGTTGCCACAAAAAAACACGGCGCATAATTGAAAATAGTTTTGGCATTCTTAAAGAATAAGTCCTGAGTTTGCAGGAAAGGTAGTTATTGTTTGTGCCATCTTACACAATATTGCCTGTAGCATTGGAAGAGTCCAAACAAACTGTCCCTCGCATAGGTCCATGTTTTCTGGGCCGACGCCAGTTGCAGTGATTGGGCTTTTTTCAAAACTTCCTCCCAGGCAGCCTGATTATCTAATTTATTAACTTTCAAAACGTAATGTAAACTTGAGTATTTTCTAAATAGTTACAATAATTTTATTCAAAATAGTACTTACTTTATTGTTTTGAAAACTAGCAAATAAAATATCCCTTTTTTCTTTAATAAAGCGTAGCAATGCAAGTTTTTTTTCCATTTGTATCTTGCGGCTCATTTTGACAATTAATCTTTATCGCAAAGTGAAAAGTGATAACACGCAAATGCAAAGTAGGTTAAATGCTTTGTGGAACACTTTTCACATTCACTTTTCAAGAGAGCGCAAAAACTTTGCAAGAGCGCGCAAAGACTTTGCAAAGAGAGCAAACATTTTTTTTAAACTAAGAGAGATTTGCAAAGAATTTTGTGGAACAGAAACAGTTATCACTTTGCCAAAAAATACAATTTGATAAGTGCAAAGTGAAAAGTTGATAAGTTGTTTCGTGGAATAGGGCCCAGGGCCCTATTCCACCGTTTAGCATAAGATTTATTTCTGTTATTAAAAAACAGCAAATCAGCAGATTTGCAAAAACTCTTTTTGTGTATTTAAATTTTTAAATAAATTCCCAGACGTAATTAAATATTCCATTTATATTTCGCAGCTTAGCCTAAGATATATTTCTTTATTAAAAACTGCAAATCAGCAGATTTGCAAAACTATTTACCTTTTTAAATAAATTCCCAGACGTAACTAAATACTTTATTTTGAATTATGCTTGGCTTGTCATTTTATGTTTAATTTTGTATCTTAGATTAAGAATATAAACATTTTAATAAAGTAGAAATAAACTAACAACCGAATCGTCCGGGTGGTTTTATTCTCCGTGTTCGGGTATGAATAACGCGAATACGTTACTGGCGCAGTCGAATGAAAAGAACCGATAAGTTATAAGTTAGTGATAAAATAGAAAGTAATTAAACAAATCAACAAACAACGACTTAAAACTGAATAAAAGTGCAAGAAAAAAATACAGCAACTGTACAAATTTCGTTGTACTAAAGAATAATAAATGAAAAATAGAATAATTTTAAATTAAAAAAAAAAAAGAAGATATCCATTAACAAAAAAAGAAAAGAATATAAATAAAAAATAACTAAATAAAAAAAAAATTGGTAATTTAATAAGTGTGAAAAGTGACGGCAAGTACAATTGTAAAAGTGTAAGATATAAGTGCATTTATAACGAAAAACTAACAAAAAAAGAGAGAGAAAAATTTTGGTCTCCTAAGCGAAAAGAAAAATACTTATTAACGTGAAACTAAAACTATAAATTTTGGTGAAAAGATGTTACAAAAACAGTGTTGAAAACAAAGAAATAAAATAAAAAAGGATAAAATATAAGACAGAAAAGTGCTTCCTTACAACAATAAGTGCAAAAACTAAAAAATCATTAAATATATTGAGAATTTTTGCGTTTAAACCTTTAATATTTCCAAACTAACAAGTTTTGTGTGGATAAGGTCAAATTCTTTTGAATGATTCATAAAAAGTATGTCAGAAAAATGTCACAAGTATTATTAATTAACAAAAATAACAACGTGGCTAAAGTTTAACTACAATAAATAAGATACAAATATAAATTTATTTTTGAAAAAATATAGTTTGACTTCTGTTAAATTCTAAATAACTCAAAAACTCCCTCATTAAACACTGAGTGCAAGTGAACAAGTGGAAACAGACACCTTTGTAAACAACATTGAAATGAATTTATGAACGAGGTGGAAGATTTAGCGGAAAGACTTAAAAGTGTAAAGATATCAGCCAAAATGGAAGCAGCGAAAGAGAGAGAGATACTTTTTTGCAAAATATTAGACTCCTGCAACCCTTTCGCTATTCGTGGACAGCGTCTCAGCGATGATGCCGTCAGAGGCTACACAATTGGAGGAAAGACGATTTTATTTTAACTGTGTGAAAACTGTTCTGAGGGGACCGGCCTTGGACGTGCTGAGAAGAGAGCAACCAACCGATTGGCTGACTTTAAGGCAATTACTGGTGGACGAATTCGGTGAGAGAACGCCTGTTACCAGGCTTATTTTAGAGATAAATAATATAAAATTTAATAGGAATGTTAGGGAATTTTGTGACAAGTTAAATAATGAAGTTTGTAGAATTAAGGATGAAATAAGGTTAAAGACGGAAGAAATTTCCACTAAGAACTTTTTGAACGCCGAACTTAATAGAGTGTGTTTGTCGCAGTTGAAAAAAGAACTGCCAAACCATTTGACGGCATTAATAAACGCCAATTTGGCGAAAGATCTGAAATCTGCAATTAGGGTTTTGGCGGAGAATGATGAACTAGACTCCACCATACCGCAGAGGACATACGTTAGAGGTAGGAGCTATGGTTATAGACAAAACAATAGAGCACAAGAAAAGCAATTTCAGACGGTACAATTTTCGGACAATTATTTAGGTAACAACCACTCACCAACCCATTCAGGAAATTATACTAACCCTTTTACGATAGGTGCCCGACCAGGTACCAATAATCACCCACAATTCGGTTTTAACTGTCCTAGTGTGAACTATCGAAATTTAAGCGGACAAGGGGAGTTTAGACCTGGAGCATTAGGAACCAAAACTAGGATAGTATCACCGATAACTGTAACTACTGTTACGGGAAATATAGTATTAGGTGTCAAACAGGACATATTTGATAAAAAATATGGGAAGCAATTAGAGTTTTATGTTTACGAATTTTCAAATAATTATGACGGTCTGTTGGGATGTGATAACTTGGGAAAATTAAACACAGTAATTGACCTGGGAAAGCAAACTATAGGACTTAATGACAATATCTATACCTTTGCTGATAGAGAATTGGACGTTTATAACAATATAGTAAGAGAGTGAATAATTTGGAAGAGGAACAGGCTGACAAATTTAGGATCGATCATTTAAATAGTGAAGAAAAGACCGAATTAGAAAGGCTTTTAAACAATTTAGATCGCTTTTCCATTCGCAGAATGAAAACTTGACATTTACTAACGGAATTAAACACAAAATTGTGACAAAGCATGAAAATCCAATTTACGTCAAGTCATATCGCTACCCACAAGTTCATAAAGCAGAGGTTAACAGGCAGATTAAAGAAATGCTTGACCAAAATATAATAAGACATAGTCAATCTCCTCGGAAGTCGCCGTAGTCTAGTAGGTAGTGTGTTGGCTTATTAGACTGAAGGCCCGAGTTCGAATCCCAGGTCAGACATCAAAAAGAAAATATGAAAATATTTCTTCGGCGACTTCCTCTCAGCAGATTTCTGGCAAAAACTCTGAGAGTAAATAAAATTGCCATGAAAAGCTTCTCAAAAATCTGTCGTTCGGAGTCGACTTTAAACTGTAAGTCCCGCCACTCATGTATAAAAAAAAAATTAACGCACACAACATAAGTGGTGTGAGAAGCTAGGTCCTAATCCTGACTGAAGGGTTGTAATGACCAATTATGTATGTATGTATGTATGTATAGTCAATCTCCCTATTCTGCTCCTTTATGGGTTGTCCCAAAGAAAATGGACGCCTCTGGAGAGACTAAGTGGAGAATTGTTATAGATTATAGGAAACTAAATGAAATAACAATTGATGATCCATTTCCAATTCCAAACATGGATGAAATTTTAGACAAATTGGGTCGTTGTATTTATTTTTCTACACTTGATCTGGCGAAAGGGTTCCATCAGGTAGAAATCGATGAGGCAAGTCGTGTAAAAACCTCTTTTTCCACACAAGACGGTCACTATGAATTTCTTAGAATGCCTATGGGCTTGAAAAATGCACCTGCCACCTTTCAACGACTAATGAATTCAGTACTGTGCGATTTGGTTGGTACTCATTGTCTAGTCTATTTGGACGACATCATTGTTTTCGGTACCTCGTTGCAGGAACATATTGTTTCACTGGATAAGGTACTTAAGCGATTGAAGGAAGCAAATTTAAAACTGCAGGTTCATAAATGTGAATTTATGAGATCGGAGGCAGAATTCTTAGGACATATAGTGACTCCGTATGGTATAAAACCAAATCCGAAAAAGATTGAAGCAATAAAAAATTTCCCAATCCCAAAAAATGAGAAATAAATCAAGCAATTTCTGGGACTTGCTGGGTTTTACCGCAAATTTATAAAGGATTTTGCAAAAATATGCAAACCCTTAACCACTTGTTTGAAAAAAGGACACAAAGTTGATTGTTGTAACAGCGAATATGTTAAGGCATTCGAAACAGTGAAATTGTTAATAACAAGTGACCCTGAAAAGTCCAGATTTTTACAAAGTTATTCACTCTTACCACTGATGCTTCTAATGTAGCTCTAGGAGCAGTACTTAGTCAAGGGAATCACCCCATCTGTTTTGCGAGTAGAACTCTCAATGAACATGAGACGAATTACTCTGCCACAGAAAAGGAGCTCCTAGCAATTGTTTGGGCAACCAAATATTTTCGGCACTATTTATATGGTAGGAAATTTATCATTAACAGTGACCATAAACCCTTGCAATGGTTGCATAATTTGAGGGAGCCTAACTCCAAATTACAGAGGTGGAAGATAAAACTAAATGAGTATCATTTTGATGTGAAGTATATCCCGGGAAAGGAAAATAGAGTAGCTGATGCCCTATCGCGTGTGAATAATATCGAGTGCAACATGAATGATATAGCCTCTGACATGGCAACAATGCACTCAGCAGACGAAGGCAATTCTAACTTTATATTCATAACAGAGAGACCATTGAATGTTTTTCGTAGACAGTTTTTGTTTAGGCGGGCTCCTGTAGAAAAACAGACTCTAAAAATTGTATTTAGAAATACTAGAACTATTGTGGACTATGTTGAGATGACGCAGGACTTAGGGAAACAAATTATTTTAGAGAAGCTTGCGGGTATTACAGCAACAGTGTATTTTGAAAATCATAGCGACTGTATATGCGAATCTTATAAGGCAGACAAGGAAAAATCGTATCTTAAGGGCTACAAGGTTGTTAGAGGATATAACATCCTATGATAGATTCAAAGATATAATTCTGACTATACATTTAAAAGGGTTGCACCAGGGAATAGAGAAAACGCAAGCTGAATTTAAGAGTAAATATTACTATCCCAATTATGTTTCAGAGATATCAAATATAATAAATAATTGCGATTTATGCAATCAGTTCAAATTCGACCACAGACTTACAAAAATGCCTTTTAAAGTCACACCTCCTACATATTATATTCGAGAAAAATATATTATTGATATTTGGAAGTGGGACAATTGTTCATACCTCACATGTATTGATGTTTTTTCTAAATATGCTATGGTGGAAAGCTTAAACCACACCAATTGGGTGGAAGCAAAAAGAGCTTTATTGAAGTTGTTCAATACCATGGGTCCTCCAAAAGTAATTAAAACTGACCAATATGCAGGACTAGTTAATATGAGTTTGCAAGAATGGTACAAGACTTTGAATATAGGACTCGAAATCACATCAGGAAAAACAGGAATAGCAGATATTGAAAGACTACATAAAACTTTGAATGAGAAATTAAGAATTATTAACACTGGCAGTGATCAGGAGTTAAAGCAAGTAGCAGTTGAACAAACAGTTTTTACTTATAATCATATTATAACACATTCAACCACTGGGGAAATTCCTTACAATATTTTCTTTAATAATCAACCCCTTACAAAAGACGCCCAAACTGTAAAGGAAAATAGAATAAATAGTTCTAATAAAAATAGGAAAGATTATGAAATAGATACACGATATTTAGATGCAGAAAATTCAAGAAAACGATTAGATAAAAAAGCAAACCCATTTAAGCATGCGCAAGTCTTGCGTAAGGAAAGCAATGACCATTATTTAGTTAAATTGAGAGATAGAAATACTAGAAAATATAAAACGTGCTTTAAAAGGAAAAAATGTTCTTATAACAATTCCAGGAACCAGAATACCAAGGATGATACTAATAATCCTGATATACCTCGCATTAATGACGGTAGTAGCGCCACAGACGATACAAATCCAGGAAGTAAGCAGTGACAGGGGTTATGTAATACTGCAGAAAGGAACAATAGATATACCTGATAAGTATAATGAACTAATAATAAAGATTAATAAAACGGAAATTCAATTGGCATATGAATTGTTAAAAAAGGAATTTAATGAAAATGAATTTTTACAGACAACAATGACTAAGAGATACCTTAAAATAGCAAACGCCGAAAGGAGACTGTTCAATATTAAGCACAAGCGGGGACTTTTCAACGCTTTAGGCAGTGGAATTAAATTTTTGTTTGGCACTCTTGATGACGAGGACAGGCAGGAAATTCAAAGTCGGTTGAAGACAATAGAAGATAGCACGTTGACACAGGACAACATTAACAATATTTTATATCATATTAACAACGAAACTCAACTTATTAAAGAAAAATGCCACTAATACATTGCAGAATCAGATTGTTAGAAGGGTAATATCGGACGGATTTTTGGATAACATCAAAAGCTATTACGAACATTTGAAGGACATTCAATTAGGACTGACCTTAAGTAAGCAGGGTATTCTGAATCCGAAATTAATAGACCCGAATAAAATTTCAGAATTAAATACAAATCAATTAGAATATATTAAAACTTCATTATGGCAAGCGAATGATGTGCTGTATTTCATAGCTAAAGTTCCAAATACAATGAAAACTTATCCTGTTTTGAGAGTAGTTCCATTTCCTACGCGTGAAAATCACCTCGAGTTAAATTTTGATATGAATAGGAAACTTAAAAATGTTGATAATTTGCTATATGAAATAAAAGATTCAAAAATAAAATATCTAGAAAATAAGTGTATAAGAAACTTAATAAAAATGAAACTGATTGTGAATTTATAATGAAAAAGAAATAAAATTTATTGAACCTAGCTTTATTGTAACAAAAAATATTAATGAAACAGTTCTAAAACAAACTTGTAATGACCTAGAACTAAGAATAAAAAATCATAATCTAATTTTCTTTTCGAACTGTAAAATTATTATAAATGAAATTGTTTTTGAATCCTTCAATGATAATAATAATTTTTTGTATGTTCCATTTGTTAATGATATTGCTAAGAAGACAATAATAGAATTACCTAACATTACTTTAAGCGAATTAAAATTAAGCTTGCATAAAATGAAAACTGGGAATAATATTACTTATGTAATTTTGACAATTATGGTTATACTAATTTTATCAATAATATTCCAATACTACAAAAAACACATAAATAGTCAGGATATTCGCGAGGACTCGAACGATCTTGAAGGGGGGAGAAGTAGCTTAGGAAACCTGTTTCCATAGTTTAGAATAAGATTTATTTCTGTTATTAAAAAACAGCAAATCAGCAGATTTGCAAAAACTCTATTTGTGTATTTAAATTTTTAAATAAATTCCCAGACGTAATTAAATATTCCATTTATATTTCGTAGCTTTGCCTAAGATATATTTCTTTATTAAAAACTGCACATCAGCAGATTTGCAAAACTATTTACCTTTTTAAATAAATTCCCAGACGTAACTAAATACTTTATTTTGAATTATGCTTGGCTTGTCATTTTATGTTTAATTTTGTATCTTAGATTAAGAATATAAAAATTTTAATAAAGTAGAAATAAACTAACAACCGAATCGTCCGGGTGGTTTTATTCTCCGTGTTCGGGTATGAATAACGCGACTACGTTACTTGCACTCATGTATTTCTTCGCACCGATTCAGTCCGAGAACCACTTCAGACGCCTTACATGGGACCTTATGAGGTAGTTCAACGTTTATCCGATCGTTTATATACTATAAAAATTAAGGACAAAGATATAAACGTCAGCGTCGACCGATTAAAACCAGCCTTTATTATCAATGATACTCAACAAGACAACTTTCAACACCAAAGATCTCAAGACTCCAAGTTAAAGCAGCATACCACATCACGACAGCTAGAAACTTCAATCAATAATGATTCTGAAGTTACCATTGACGAATGTGCATCGTTCCCAGCAGTTCCTGACTTAGTCACTGGAGAGGGAGTGGATGTGGCAGCCCTAAGTCTGTCAGCTAGTGGACACAGTGTTCTGGCAACGCTTTAGAATTCAAAAGAAAGAGAAAACAAAAGTTAATTCCTCGCGTCGTCTTTGCTGCCACAGTTGTAGAAAATTAATCTCGCAACGTAAAATAAAATCTTTTGTACCTTTTTAATATAAAATAAATTTAATAATAGTTATATATAGTTTAAGACTTAAATAATTGGGCAATTCACACAAGCCGTTGTATCGTTGTATTGAGTGTATTGCTGGACGATTATACAACAGTGTATGATTGTTGTTGATAATTTTTATGTAAAAATCCGATACACTTATACTAATTTTTTTCATGTTTTTAAAAGTTGTATTGGTTTCGTGCTATCAAATTGTGTGAATGAAAAAAATGTGTGTATGTTTTCATATGCTTTTCAAAAGTTGTATTGGTTTCGTGCTATCAAATTGTTTGAATGCTAAAAAAATACATTTGGAATACGAAATACACAATATAGCATATTATTGAGCGTTCACAAAAACAACCAAGTGTATTCAATACAGCATACACGATAAAAAGTCGTGTGAATTGCCCAAATGTGTTTTATTTACCATAAACTATAATATATAATAAAAACAGCTTCAAAAATGAAATAAGTGCAATATTATATAATAGTGAAACAGATGATCTCAATTTGGACGTGTTAAATTTTGACCGATGCACATTGGGGTTTTTGATGCCTAAAATGGGAATTAATTGGAAAATGCAATTCTTGAGTACCATCAAGAATTACATGAGCTAAAAGTACACAAAATTCTGCATCACTATTTTAAAAAAATGTGTCTCTAGCAAGTACCGTTACATTACTACGTCTTTTTGAAGTTTGAGTTTTTTGATGTTTTTTAATCTTTAGTGAAAAAACAAAATTTTCCGTGTTTTCAAAATTAGTTTTCGGCAAGTTTTTAAGTAAAAATTATAAAAAAAATGCAGCCTTCAACAACAGGTGATTGAGATTATATTTGCTTCGTTGTTTTTTAAGTTCATATAGTTTGGTTATTTTTAAAAATTTTTTTTGTGAAGGTCTATAAATTTGCAAATTTTGTAGCATATATGGAAAAATAGTTGTGAGTTAAGCAAAGTTAAGCAAAAAAAAATTATTTTTCTTCAACTTAAGATACCTTGTGAAATAATAGAAAAAATTTTTTTTGCACTTTCTTGCACCTGATTAAAAAAAATTAAAATATATTTGTGCACCTATATAATTTTTATCTATTAATTACATATTTTTAATGTAATCATTTATTTTGTGGACATATTTTAGAATACAAATATGTATGTAAATTTTTATTCTAGTAAGAAATGGGTTAGACTTCAAAATACTTATTTAAAATACAGTGCATCCTCGGTTAATGCAACACTCGTATCTAGTGGCCTACAAATTAAAACTGAAGCGTTTCGAGATTTTACTCTAGATACCGCAAATTTCATACATAATTGGTCATTACAACCCTTCAGTCAGGATTACAACCTAGCTTCTCACACCACTTATGTTGTGTGCATTAATTTTATACATGAGTGGCGGGATCTACAGTTTAAAGTCGACTCCGAACGACAGATTTTTTGAGAAGCTCTTCATGGCAATTTTTATTTACTCTCAGAGTTTTTGCCAGAAATATGCTGAGAGGCAGCCGCCGAAGAAATAATTTTTTTCATATTTCGTTTTGATGCCTGACCTGGGATATGAACCCGGGCTTTACGTCTAATAAGCCAACACACTACCTACTAGACTACGGCGACTACAATACCGATACCGCAAAATATTTTATAAATTTATATCCTTGTCCCTATGTCCTCAACGATACACAAATTTCTAATCTACTGACCAGAAGTAATAAACCACTCTTTAATATCAATAGGGCAGTTAACTGAGGAAGCGCAAGAAGCCCGAAACAAAGACTTAAATTTTTTTGGAAGAATTATATTCGGTGAAACTCATGAGAAAAATCAAATGAAGATATTTTTAGAAGATTATTAATTACTTCGGTTCCTGTCATATCAAATATGAGAAAATTAAAAGAAAAACCCCTCATAATTTGCCTATAGAGGCAAAGCGTTTACTGATATTTGATTCAAATCTAGATGATGATGAAGTCGATGTCAGCGATGATGATAGTGATTCTTATAACAATCAGACAATCAATCAATGTGATAACATAATAGATTAGGTTAGGTTAATGTGGTAGCTTTATACCAAAAGCTCACTTGAACACGCATAGCGGCCCGTTGTGGCACCACAGGCGAACGCAGTCCCTGTACTGACCAAGTTCCTCCGAGCCAATGAGGGGGAAATCGGTCAGCGCAAGGGCTGCACATTTAAAGCACGACTACCCCACGCTGGAAAACCAGCCAGAAAGCTTTATAAACGAGGCTATGTCCTTGACGTCAATGGACGATTACTCCGTCAAGCTAACAAGGGTTGGAGAACCAAATAACTTATATCTGCATCTCTCAAGAGATGGGCATTGACATAGAAAGTGGATAACAGTCTCCTCTTCCTCAGCGGATTTACATCCACGGCAGAAATCGTTAAATGGGAGTCGCATTCTTTCTGCGTGTCTACCCATGACACAGTGACCTGTAAGCATGGCCACTGTGGTCGAGATGATGTTACGACTAAGTCCAAGTAACTGGTTGGTGCGCCTTCTATCCATTGAGGGCCAAGTGAGCCTAGCGGTGGAGCAGGTCTCCTCATTGATCCAGGATAGGTTGGCGTCCCGGGAGAATTTCCGCGCGATGGTCAGTTTGAACGAGGTAAGTGGCATTCCCAAGTTGATCGAAGAAGATTGCGGAAGAAGTGCGCCAGCCCTGGCTAGCTCGTCTGCTCTGCAGTTTCCCGGAATGTCCCAGTGTCCGGGGACCCAGATAAGTGTTACACTGAATCGCCCAGAAAGAAGGTTGAGGCTGCGGCGGCATTCCCTGACGATCCTAGAATTATCCGAAACGTTGGATAGAGACTTCATCGCAGCCTGGCTATCGGAGAAAATTGAGATGCAGCGGAAAGGAACTCCGTGTGGGAGGATCCACTGTGCGGCCCGGTAGATGGCCATTACTTCCGCCTGGAACACGCTGCAATAGTTCGGCAGCCGGAGTGAAATGTTCAAGTCCAATCTCCCAGAGTAGACTCCGCTGCCCACCCCGCAATCGAATTTGGAGCCGTCGGTGTATACATCCAGGAGTTCCGGAGGGACGGTCATATCATGGGTCCAATCGCTTCTGCTCGGGATCAGGAAGTTGAAACCCCTATCAAAACAGTATTCCACAGGGAGATAATCGATATCCGGTGGGGCCACCGGGTCAATCTCCTAAATAGAGGAGTGACCAGCGGATACGACGCGCCAACGAGACAGGGCATTAAGTCTTGTCGCAGTGAACTTAGCCACCTGCTTCGCGAGGAGCTCAGTAGAAGCCAGTTAAGCATAGCGAACATGGCCTTTGTGGGGGTGGTGCATAGAGCACCAGTGATGCGAATAGCCGCGGACCTTCTGACTCCGTTCAGGAGTCCGACATTGTGCCGCTTGTCCAGAGCAGTCCACCAGAAGGCAACACCGTATAGGAGGTTGGGTTCGATGACTGTAGAGTAGATCCAGCGCATGACCCTTGGGCCGAGACCCCATCTGGATCCGACTGCTCTGCCGCAACAGTAGGCAGCACAGGCCGCTTTTCGAGCCCTGGCAGCCAGATTTGCCCTCCAGCTGAGTTTGGGATCAAAGATCAGGCCCAGATATTTAACCTCGGGACTCAGCGTGAGCCTAGTCCCGTTTATACTAGGGAGGGTAAAGGCCGGGACCTTGTATCTCCTAGTAAAAAGAATTGTATCTGTCTTGGAGGGATTAACGGATAATCCAAAAACTCCGCACCAGTCCAGTATAATTGAAAGCGCCAAGTTTAGTTTATCAGACAGAGTCTGCGGACATATTCCCGACGCAGTTATGGCAATATCGTCAGCGTAGGCTATGGCGTTATTACCAGAGGATTCAAGTCTTCTCAAGAGTGAGTTGACTGCGAGATTTCAGAGGAGTGGAGATAGAACGCCGCTTTGTGGTGTTCCTCTGCAGACAATTCTCTGACACTGTGAGGCCCCCACTATGGAGGTTATTATTCTTGATTTGAGGAGGAGCTCAGTAAACCTGACCAGATTCTGATCCAGGTTGAGAGAATTAAGAGCCCTAACTATAGCGTCCGGGTTGACGTTATTAAATGCACTCTCAATGTCCAGGAAAATGGCCAGGGTGTATTCTTTAACGTGCAAGGACTTTTCCACCCGAGAGTGTCCTTGCGGGCGTTGATAAGCGGGAGAGATTTCTCATTTAGAATGATTACCGCTTTGCGGTAGTCGCCCCATTGGTCAGCCAATCCACCCTCCAATTATCGGTAGGAAGATCTTTGTTGCTGACCTTGAGGATCCTCAGGATGGCTTCCGGATCCGAAGGTCCGGTTGGGACTCTCGCTCTCGATCGGGGGCGATGGGGTATTTGGTCCGGAGTGACGGCCTCAAGACTGGCTCCCGGCCAGATTTCACCAATCTTACTGATTGCCGCTTTATAAAGCTCCATTGAATAGAGGTCGGAGCAGGCTATCAGTTTAATGTGTCCCTGAAACCACCCTGCGTCGCGACAGCTGGGTGAGGGACCAGAATTTGAGTCCATAATCTCGAGGAAGACATCGAGGAGGGCTCTTTCCGCCAGCCTCCACCTGGTGGGGCGATGGATCCATCGGGGTGACTCCGATCAATAACCGCCCACGTGATGCCATCCTTTATCACCTCGCTGAGAGGCTTGGAGTTCGTTCTGGGTTCGGGGCGTCTAGGTTGGGCGGACAGCGTTGATGTGCGAGTCCTCGTATGGGGTAAGGTTGGGTTGGCCACCCTGGTGCGCTTGGATGGCTGGAGCTGAACGTTAAACTCGGCTGATCGTTGCCTCTTATGTGCCGTCTCTAACGTGACCGGAGAGGCGGGAGGTCGATCATATTGGTGGGCCTTAGCCCACGCCAAGCGACCCTTGTTGTCTTCCGATAGAAGAGCTGGGTCGACAGAGCCTAATCGTGCAATTATGCGCATAGGCGATCTGCGGGTTCTATACGCCCTGATGCTTGCGCTCTTGACACCAGAAGGTGGATTGGTGTCTAGGGGTTGCACGCCAGACTTGTGTACCATTGTCTTAGCGGCATCCGAAGGGTGCACCGGCGCATTCACTTCGAGTTTCTAGGTGGAAGGCGGTGCGGCGACCAAGGTGGAGGATATGGCGGCACTCGAGACCAGCTTTGCTACTGGTTCCTTGTGTGCCAGCCGGGGTGTAGCCAAAGTCGTAGGGACTTTGACAGCTCCGGCGGGTACAACTGCTTTTTTAGCAGGAGCCTGCCTGGGCAGTGTTGAGCGTCCAGCAAGAGCGGATGCTCTGGGTTTCTGTCCGATCGTCTGTTTGTTGTCGTTTGTTGTTGTTGTTGTTGCTGTTCATGTTAAAAGGGTCCCCACTCAAAGCCGCTATCCCTGTCCGCAATGTGTAGTTACCCATAAACGGTCCCGTGGTTATCTTTGCATGCAGGGAGGCCACGCGAGGATTGGCACCAGCCCTTATGGGGACAGGTGCTCAGAGCCAGACCGGGTACTAATCGGGAGTCTTCTCAACCGAACCTACACCACCAACTTAACGGCGACGGGCAAGGAACGTACTTTGAGGCCTGCCAGGGTTTTAACGGGACGGGGGCGGTTGCAGCCCTAGCCTGGAGCCGTTCACACTGCGGGTTTCACCCCGGTGCTACCGTGCATACACAACTTGGTCCAGAAAGCTACAACCACCTGCTCGGAGCAGTCAGTTCAAAAATGTGAGGGTAAGATGGTCCGTGGAAAACAGAAAAATGGGTCCGTGCCAAAAGGGTATAAAATATACGTGGTTCGACAATTCGAAAAGATCAAGAGCATGACATCAGTCCGAAGTAGATCTTTGGGTAACCTTTAGTCATGCACTCCAATCCACTCCGGGTGCCAGAGTGAATCGAAGTACACTTAAGCCCCCACATCGCGGCAAGATCGTTACCCAGGTGGGGGGATAACATAATAGGTAACAAATAAATATTGCTGTTTTAATATTTATTTTTGTTTTATTTTAGCAAATAAAGTAGCATTTATACATCTAGTAAGTATGATAACTTATATTATAAAAAAGTAGCTTCAAAACTATTCTAGTAACATATTGTCACCCAAAATGCAGAAGGGCGTAACAACACTTTTAAAAATTTTACAGGAGAGGAAAAACCAAATAAAATTAAAACTTTTTTGATACTCAAAATGATTTATTCTAATTTGTATTAACATTTTTATGTTCAATTTTATTTTATCTGGTTGGTAGATAATCTTTGAGAGTAGGATTATAAAATTTTGTCAGAACATATATTTTGAAGCAGTACATTATTATTATTATTATATTCAGTTCAGGTCACGATTTTTTTTACTATTATGGATTTATCTTCTCTTCTTATCTTCAAAGTGCAGTCAATGAAAACACGAGTGAAGCTTGGAATAATTATAAGGCAATAAGAAATATATTGTTACGTTTTTACCCTTTTAAAAACGTTAAAAATATGAGTTCGTAGATTGCAAATAAAATAAAAATAAATATGTGTTTAATTTTTAAGTCAATTCTTTATTATTCGCACAATTCCGTGTGCCAAATTTATCGATTTGACTTAACCAACAACAATTTACTTTGTTATTCTTTCTTCACACACTCGTTCGTTAGATCTTCAAACCGCGATTCGCAATGCAACTTCACACAGGACTGACTGAATTCTTTCTCTAGCATTGCTCGCTTTTTTTTGCCTTTTATATCGCTGGATCAATAGTGTGATGAATGCTCTCGAAGGAGGATGACGGCCTTCGGGAACTATCTGAAAATGTAAACAACTTGTTGTTTGTGTATCTTGTTTACATTCGTCCAGGCAGAGTAGTTGTTGCTTGTTTATTTGTCTATCCGCTATTCTTTTTTTATACTGCACTTTGTTTTTGCTTGTTTACTTCTTTGTTCGCTGAATTTTGTTGTTGCTATTATTTTTGTTTATTCATCGATCTTGTAAACAAGCCCATTATTTTTGTTGCTATATTTTTTTACTTATTCGTTGATCACGTGAACAAGTCCATTGTTTTGTTTTTGGAGCTTTTGTTTATCATTTCATACATGATCAAGTCTATTGTGTTGTTTTTGGAGCTTTTGTTTATTATTTTAATAACATCATTTCTGTTCGTTCCGAATAGGCTCATTATCTCCTCTCCCATATTTAGCCAGTCACTCTATGTGCACGCCATTCATTTTGGCTCGGGGACTGTTAGCTTTTTGTATCCTGTATACGACATCATTTAACCTTTTATTTATTTTATAAGGTCCTTCCCAGCTGGTTTGTCGCTTGGGAGGTAATCCTTTCTTCCGCTTTGGGTTGTAAAATAGAACCAGTTGTCCCTCATGGAAGCCCTTTGTATTTACTGCACGATCATAACTGGCTTCCATTCTATCGCTAACCATTTTAATACGTGTGCGCACAAATTCATGAAGTTCATTTAATCTTTCTTGTTTTCCAGTATATGTGTCATCCCTCTCTGTGGCGGGCTTACAACCAAACTCTAAGTCACCAGGCAGTTTTATCTCAGTCCCAAAAATAACATTGGCGGGTGATCTAGATGTGGAATCATGGACCGCGGATCGGTACGCCAGTAGAAACCTCGGAATGTGTTCGACCCAATCCTTCTGTTGCTCGCTCATTACTTTCCGCAGGTATTCCTCCAAGGTTCGATTAAACCGTTCTACCATTCCGTCGGACTGTGGGTGAAGTGGCGTCATTCAAGTCTTCTTAATACCGTATACTTCACACATTTCCTTGAATACGGCTGACTCGAAATTTCTGCCTTGACCGGAATGTAGCTCTATTAGAACCCCGTAGCGACATACTCAGTTGTTCACAAAAACATTTACTACGGTGTTCGCCTCTTGATTGGGTATGGCATACACTTCCGGCCATTTGCTGAAGTAATCCATCACGACGGGAACATATCGGTTTCCGGCGTTGCTGACAGGAAAAGGGCCTGCTACGTCCATCGCTATCCGCTCGAAAGGTACGTCCGAGTTATATTGTTGCAGCCGACCTTTACTTCTTCTTACGGGACCTTTAGCTGCCATACACTGAGTACAGTTTGCAATCCAATGCTTGCTGACATCCAACCCAATAAAAACGTTGTTTTAGTTTTTCCAGCGTCTTTGTTACGCCAAGGTGCCCTCCGCTCGCCCCATTATGGAATTCATTTAAGACTTCTTTCATTTTGGAGGAAGGCACCACTATTAGGTTGGATGAGGTCCTGCCATCAGGGCTTTCCCAAAGCCGATATAAGCACCCGTCTATTACTTTTAAGCTGTCCCATTGTGCCCAATATGCTTTTGTAAGAGTGCCTTCTGCTGATATTTCATTTCGGGTAGGCCGTTTGTCCTCTTCCTTGGCTGCTATAATTCTTGCCAATATTGGGTCACTCCTTTGGGCTTCAAACCAGTCTTCGTCGGCATCGATTGGCGTTAGCCGGATGCCGATGATGGATTCCTTCTTCTCAGCCTTCACGCAATGTTTACACTCTAAAGTACATGATCGGCGTGAGAGCATTCCCATGTTTTGTGCCTTTTCGATGTTCAATGCTGAAGTCATAAGTCTGGAGGCGTTCAATCCAACGTGCTAGCTGTCCTTCAGGGTTCTTGAATTGCAGTAGCCATCGCAGTGCGGAATGATCGGTCCTTAGTAGAAAATGTTGGCCATACAAGTACTTATGGCAATGTTTTATGCATTCCAGCACTGCAAGTAGCTCACGTCAGGTCACACAGTAGTTCCGTCCAGGCTTTGACAATGTGCGACTATAGTATCCTACGACTTTCTCAGTCCCATTGACAACTTAGGAAAGTACTCCACCAATACCATATCCGCTAGCATCACTGTCTAAAATGAATTTTTCCCCAGGGACTGGTGTAGTGGAGTAATCATTTTGACCATTCAATGTAAACAAAATAAAAAGAACACTTTGTTGTATATCAAAAACAATATAAACTAAATTCATAAGTGTGTCAAACAAAGAACAAAAGAAGAGTCAACAAACTACAAAAATGCAAAGTACGCATAAACTGTTATGTGAGATAGGTCAGTACCGAATAATTGTTCTACATTTTAGTGCAATACGATATTGTATAACAACACAGCGATTGCTCAGACTGTAAACATATGCAAAACCCCAAATTATTGATATTAATGAAATGATACATTGTAATAAGAATTGTAAATATGTTTAAGCTTAGAAATATATGTTTATATGTATATGTTTAATTTTAGAAAATAGAACTTCTCATTGTTAGTATATAAGCAAGAAATTCTCAATAAAGATCAAGATTATGCATTTGAACTTTAAAGAGCAAACATCTTTGCTAGAGTTTAAATTCTTGTCTTCATTACACTGGATACGCCAAAACTGGTGCGGCACACAATAAGTCCTTTAGTGTCTGGAACGCCTTGTCCTGTGACTAACCCCTTTGATACACCTTTGATTTCTTGGTGAGCTCATGCAGGCTTGCCGCCACGTTGGCAAAGTTAGGCACAAAGCGTCTATAATATGTGCATAGTCCCAAAAACTGTGTAATTCATGAAGACCAGGAGTCCGACATTGTGCCGCTTGTCCAGAGCAGTCCACCAGAAGGCAACACCGTATAGGAGGTTGGGTTCGGTGACTGCAGAGTAGATCCAGCGCATGACCCTTGGGCCGAGACCCCATCTGGATCCGACTGCTCTGCCGCAATAGTAGGCAGCACAGGCCGCTTTTCGAGCCCTGGCAGCCAGATTTGCCCTCCAGCTGAGTTTGGGATCAAAGATCAGGCCCAGATATTTAACTTCGGGACTCAGCGTGAGCCTAGTCCCGTTTATACTAGGGAGGGTAAAGGCTGGGACCTTGTGTCTCCTAGTAAAAAGAATTGTATCTGTCTTGGAGGGATTAACGGATAATCCAAAAACTCCGCACCAGTCCAGTATAATTGAAAGCGCCAAGTTTAGTTTATCAGACAGAGTCTGCGGACATATTCCCGACGCAGTTATGGCAATATCGTCAGCGTAGGCTATGGCGTTATTACCAGAGGAATCAAGTCTTCTCAAGAGTAAGTTGACTGCGAGATTCCAGAGGAGTGGAGATAGAACGCCGCTTTGTGGTGTTCCTCTGCAGACAATTCTCTGACACTGTGAGGCCCCCACTATGGAGGTTATTATTCTTGATTTGAGGAGGAGCTCAGTAAACCTGACCAGATTCTGATCCAGGTTGAGAGAATTAAGAGCCCTAACTATAGCGTCCGGGTTGACGTTATTAAATACACTCTCAATGTCCAGGAAAATGGCCAGGGTGTATTCTTTAACGTGCAAGGACTTTTCCACCCGAGAGTGCCCTTGCGGGCGTTGATAAGCGGGAGAGATTCCTCATTTAGAATGATTACCGCTTTGCGGTAGTCGCCCCATTGGTCAGCCAATCCACCCTCCAATTATCGGTAGGAAGATCTTTGTTGCTGGCCTTGAGGATCCTCAGGATGGCTTCCGGATCCGAAGGTCCGGTTGGGACTCTCGCTCTCGATCGGGGGCGATGGGGTATTTGGTCCGGAGTGACGGCCTCAAGACTGGCTCCCGGCCAGATTTCACCAATCTTACTGATTGCCGCTTTATAAAGCTCCATTGAATAGAGGTCGGAGCAGGCTATCAGTTTAATGTGTCCCTGAAACCACCCTGCGTCGCGACAGCTGGGTGAGGGACCAGAATTTGAGTCCATAATCTCGAGGAAGACATCGAGGAGGGCTCTTTCCGCCAGCCTCCACCTGGTGGGGCGATGGATCCATCGGGGTGACTCCGATCAATAACCGCCCACGTGATGCCATCCTTTATCACCTCGCTGAGAGGCTTGGAGTTCGTTCTGGGTTCGGGGCGTCTAGGTTGGACGGACAGCGTTGATGTGCGAGTCCTCGTATGGGGTAAGGTTGGGTTGGCCACCCTGGTGCGCTTGGATGGCTGGAGCTGAACGTTAAACTCGGCTGATCGTTGCCTCTTATGTGCCGTCTCTAACGTGACCGGAGAGGCGGGAGGTCGATCATATTGGTGGGCCTTAGCCCACGCCAAGCGACCCTTGTTGTCTTCCGATAGAAGAGCTGGGTCGACAGAGCCTAATCGTGCAATTATGCGCATAGGCGATCTGCGGGTTCTATACGCCCTGATGCTTGCGCTCTTGACACCAGAAGGTGGATTGGTGTCTAGGGGTTGCACGCCAGACTTGTGTACCAATGTCTTAGCGGCATCCGAAGGGTGCACCGGCGCATTCACTTCGGGTTTCGAGGTGGAAGGCGGTGCGGCGACCAAGGTGAAGGATGTGGCGGCACTCGAGACCAGCTTTGCTACTGGTTCCTTGTGTGCCAGCCGGGGTGTAGCCAAAGTCGTAGGGACTTTGACAGCTCCGGCGGGTACAACTGCTTTTTTAGCAGGAGCCTGCCTGGGCAGTGTTGAGCGTCCAGCAAGAGCGGATGCTCTGGGTTTCTGTCCGATCGTCTGTTTGTTGTCGTTTGTTGTTGTTGCTGTTCATGTTAAAAGGGTCCCCACTCAAAGCCGCTATCCCTGTCCGCAATGTGTAGTTACCCATAAACGGTCCCGTGGTTATCTTTGCATGCAGGGAGGCCACGCGAGGATTGGCACCAGCCCTTATGGGGACAGGTGCTCAGAGCCAGACCGGGTACTGATCGGGAGTCTTCTCAACCGAACCTACACCGCCAACTTAACGGCGACGGGCAAGGAACGTACTTTGAGGCCTGCCAGGGTTTTAACGGGACGGGGGCGGTTGCAGCCCTAGCCTGGAGCCGTTCACACTGCGGGTTTCACCCCGGTGCTACCGTGCATACACAACTTGGTCCAGAAAGCTACAACCACCTGCTCGGAGCAGTCAGTTCAAAAATGTGAGGGTAAGATGGTCCGTGGAAAACAGAAAAATGGGTCCGTGCCAAAAGGGTATAAAATATACGTGGTTCGACAATTCGAAAAGATCAAGAGCATGACATCAGTCCGAAGTAGATATTTGGGTAACCTTTAGTCATGCACTCCAATCCACTCCGGGTGCCAGAGTGAATCGAAGTACACTTAAGCCCCCACATCGCGGCAAGATCGTTACCCAGGTGGGGGGATAACATAATAGGTAACAAATAAATATTGCTGTTTTAATATTTATTTTTGTTTTATTTTAGCAAATAAAGTAGCATTTATACATCTAGTAAGTATGATAACTTATATTATAAAAAAGTAGCTTCAAAACTATTCTAGTAACATATTGTCACCCAAAATGCAGAAGGGCGTAACAACACTTTTAAAAATTTTACAGGAGAGGAAAAAACCAAATAAAATTAAAACTTTTTTGATACTCAAAATGATTTATTCTAATTTGTATTAACATTTTTATGTTCAATTTTATTTTATCTGGTTGGTAGATAATCTTTGAGAGTAGGATTATAAAATTTTGTCAGAACATATATTTTGAAGCAGTACATTATTATTATTATTATATTCAGTTCAGGTCACGATTTTTTTTGCTATTATGGATTTATCTTCTCTTCTTATCTTCAAAGTGCAGTCAATGAAAACACGAGTGAAGCTTGGAATAATTATAAGGCAATAAGAAATATATTGTTACGTTTTTACACTTTTAAAAACGTTAAAAATATGAGTTCGTAGATTGCAAATAAAATAAAAATAAATATGTGTTTAATTTTTAAGTCAATTCTTTATTATTCGCACAATTCCGTGTGCCAAATTTATCGATTTGACTTAACCAACAACAATTTACTTTGTTATTCTTTCTTCACACACTCGTTCGTTAGATCTTCAAACCGCGAATCGCAATGCAACTTCACACAGGACTGACTGAATTCTTTCTCTAGCATTGCTCGTTTTTTTTTGCCTTTTATATCGCTGGATCAATAGTGTGATGAATGCTCTCGAAGGAGGATGACGGCCTTCGGGAACTATCTGAAAATGTAAACAACTTGTTGTTTGTGTATCTTGTTTACATTCGTCCAGGCAGAGTAGTTGTTGCTTGTTTATTTGTCTATCCGCTATTCTTTTTTTATACTGCACTTTGTTTTTGCTTGTTTACTTCTTTGTTCGCTGAATTTTGTTGTTGCTATTATTTTTGTTTATTCATCGATCTTGTAAACAAGCCCATTATTTTTGTTGCTATATTTTTTTACTTATTCGTTGATCACGTGAACAAGTCCATTGTTTTGTTTTTGGAGCTTTTGTTTATCATTTCATACATGATCAAGTCTATTGTGTAGTTTTTGGAGCTTTTGTTTATTATTTTAATAACATCATTTCTGTTCGCTCCGAATAGGCTCATTATCTCCTCTCCCATATTTAGCCAGTCGCTCTATGTGCACGACCTTCATTTTGGCTCGGGGACTGTTAGCTTTTTGTATCCTGTATACGACATCATTTAACCTTTTATTTATTTTATAAGGTCCTTCCCAGCTGGTTTGTCGCTTGGGAGGTAATCCTTTCTTCCGCTTTGGGTTGTAAAATAGAACCAGTTGTCCCTCATGGAAGCCCTTTGTATTTACTGCACGATCATAACTGGCTTCCATTCTATCGCTAACCATTTTAATACGTGTGCGCACAAATTCATGAAGTTCATTTAATCTTTCTTGTTTTCCAGTATATGTGTCATCCCTCTCTGTGGCGGGCTTACAACCAAACTCTAAGTCACCAGGCAGTTTTATCTCAGTCCCAAAAATAACATTGGCGGGTGATCTAGATGTGGAATCATGGACCGCGGATCGGTACGCCAGTAGAAACCTCGGAATGTGTTCGTCCCAATCCTTCTGTTGCTCGCTCATTACTTTCCGCAGGTATTCCTCCAAGGTTCGATTAAACCGTTCTACCATTCCGTCGGACTGTGGGTGAAGTGGCGTCATTCAAGTCTTCTTAATACCGTATACTTCACACATTTCCTTGAATACGGCTGACTCGAAATTTCTGCCTTGACCGGAATGTAGCTCTATTAGAACCCCGTAGCGACATACTCAGTTGTTCACAAAAACATTTACTACGGTGTTCGCCTCTTGATTGGGTATGGCATACACTTCCGGCCATTTGCTGAAGTAATCCATCACGACGGGAACATATCCGTTTCCGGCGTTGCTGACAGGAAAAGGGCCTGCTACGTCCATCGCTATCCGCTCGAAAGGTACGTCCGAGTTATATTGTTGCAGCCGACCTTTACTTCTTCTTACGGGACCTTTAGCTGCCATACACTGAGTACAGTTTGCAATCCAATGCTTGCTGTCATCCAACCCAATAAAAACGTTGTTTTAGTTTTTCCAGCGTCTTTGTTACGCCAAGGTGCCCTCCGCTCGCCCCATTATGGAATTCATTTAAGACTTCTTTCATTTTGGAGGAAGGCACCACTATTAGGTTGGATGAGGTCCTGCCATCAGGGCTTTCCCAAAGCCGATATAAGCACCCGTCTATTACTTTTAAGCTGTCCCATTGTGCCCAATATGCTTTTGTAAGAGGGCCTTCTGCTGATATTTCATTTCGGGTAGGCCGTTTGTCCTCTTCCTTGGCTGCTATAATTCTTGCCAATATTGGGTCACTCCTTTGGGCTTCAAACCAGTCTTCGTCGGCATCGATTGGCGTTAGCCGGATGTCGATGATGGATTCCTTCTTCTCAGCCTTCACGCAATGTTTACACTCTAAAGTACATGATCGGCGTGAGAGCATTCCCATGTTTTGTGCCTTTTCGATGTTCAATGCTGAAGTCATAAGTCTGGAGGCGTTCAATCCAACGTGCTAGCTGTCCTTCAGGGTTCTTGAATTGCAGTAGCCATCGCAGTGCGGAATGATCGGTCCTTAGTAGAAAATGTTGGCCATACAAGTACTTATGGTAATGTTTTATGCATTCCAGCACTGCAAGTAGCTCACGTCAGGTCACACAGTAGTTCCGTCCAGGCTTTGACAATGTGCGACTATAGTATCCTACGACTTTCTCAGTCCCATTGACAACTTAGGAAAGTCCTCCACCAATACCATATCCGCTAGCATCACTGTCTAAAATGAATTTTTCCCCAGGGACTGGTGTAGTGGAGTAATCATTTTGACCATTCAATGTAAACAAAATAAAAAGAACACTTTGTTGTATATCAAAAACAATATAAACTAAATTCATAAGTGTGTCAAACAAAGAACGAAAGAAGAGTCAACAAACTACAAAAATGCAAAGTACGCATAAACTGTTATGTGAGATAGGTCAGTACCGAATAATTGTTCTACATTTTAGTGCAATACGATATTGTATAACAACACAGCGATTGCTCAGACTGTAAACATATGCAAAACCCCAAATTATTGATATTAATGAAATGATACATTGTAATAAGAATTGTAAATATGTTTAAGTTTAGAAATATATGTTTATATGTATATGTTTAATTTTAGAAAATAGAACTTCTCATTGTTAGTATATAAGCAAGAAATTTTCAATAAAGATCAAGATTATGCATTTTAACTTTAAAGAGCAAACATCTTTGCTAGAGTTTAAATTCTTGTCTTCATTATACTGGATACGCCAAAACTGGTGCGGCACACAATAAGTCCTTTAGTGTCTGGAACGCCTTGTCCTGTGACTAACCCCTTTGATACACCTTTGATTTCTTGGTGAGCTCATGCAGGCTTGCCGCCACGTTGGCAAAGTTAGGCACAAAGCGTCTATAATATGTGCATAGTCCCAAAAAACTGTGTAATTCATGAAGACTCTGGGGATGAGGCCAGTCCTTTACTGCTCGTATTTTATCTTCATCCGTGGATATACCATCTGCTGTAACAAGATGCCCCAAATACTTCACCTGTCTTTGGAAGAATGCACATTTCGTTAGGCTTAATTAGGCCAGCCATTGATATTCGTTGCAGAACTTCTGCCAGGTTCTCGAGGTGTTCGTTGAAAGTTCTGCCCATCACTATTATGTCGTCGAGATACACCAGGCAAGTCTTCCAATGCAGTCCCTTTAGTACACGTTCCATAAGCCTCGAACGTGGCCGGAGCATTACAGAGCCCAAATGGCATGACTTTAAACTGCCATAAGCCGCCACTCGCACTGAATGCAGTTTTCTCTTTGTCCTTGTCTGCAATCTCCACCTGCCAATATCTGCTTTGTAGATCCAATGTGGAAAATCACTATGTTCCGGCAAGCGTATCGAGCGTGTCGTCAATTCTCGGTAGCGGGTAACTGTCCTTTTTAGTGACATCATTCAGCTTCCTGTAGTCTACGCAGAATCTTGTACTGCCATCTTTCTTCTTAACTAAGACTACAGGTGAGCTCCACGGACCAGATGATGGTTCGATTACACCGCTCCTCCTCATTTCGTTGACTAGCTCTTTAACCTCATTACACTTCGCTAGCGGTATACTTCTGGGTGCCTGTTTTATCGGTCTTGCTTCGCCAGTATCAATCTCATGTTTGAAAATGGCTGTTCTACCTTGACTTTTTGTAGTGTGCTCTTTCATTACACACTGCTGTGCTTGACACAGAACACTAAACACACACACATACATACAATCCTACGAATTCTCTCTAATTGAGAAGGATAGAGAGAATTCGTAGGATTGAGAGGGATACGAATTAATAGTAGCAGTCAATAGGCTAGAACTCGTTCTGTGATGAAATACTTAACGGTAGTACCATAGGACAAATATGTTCGAATCGTAGGGGTGGTTTTTTAGTGGGTTAAAGTCTCACACTACTGTTGCAGGGCAACAGTGTCTTTCGATGATTTTTTCACCTCCGGAAAAAAAAAAAAAAAAAAAAAACACACATACATACACTCGCGATCAAGCTGCACTTGAATGAACTATGACGAATGTTTAAAGGTGATATTGGTGATTGAGTGACATTGATAAAGTCACCTCTTTAGCAGCTTTTTGGATTTCTTTCTTTCTGAAGCTGCTAGACCTTCCACCCATTTCTCCACATTTTTACCAAATTCCTGTTGGTCATTGGCTGACATTTCGGCAGGTTTCGGCGATTGTTCACTGTTTATTACCGCCTCTACTGGAGCACATTGACCCACCTCAGAGTTTTTAGAGATGACTTTTTCTTTGCCTGATAGATTTAGTACTCTCACCGGGACCATTTTCTATTCGTTAGATTTGACGAGGGCCTTTCCTGATAACAAGTCCGTCTGAATTTCTGCTGGTTCCACAACCCACAAGCGGTTTTCCTCACAATCTCCCTCCACGCGACTAATGAGTCCGAGGGTTCCATTCAAGATAAAAAAGCAATTTCTGTTTTTCTTTTTATTTATTGTTTTATTTTATTGATGTCCAAATCAAGACTAAGACTAAACTTAAAGGTAATTACAATATTTATAAATTTTATTATTATCATATTTAGCTTACGTTTGTTGAAATGCGTTCCAGATAAAAATGCAAATTAATAATTATTGCTGACTATGAGAAGTATGGAGTTCATCAAACTTAATAATTTTGCAAACTGTTGATATTGCTTAATAATTAAAATTAAGTTTGTTGAACTATTGAACTACTTCATTAATTTTGCAAACTGTTGATATTGCTTAATAATTAAAATTAAGTTTGTTGAACTATTGAACTACTTCTTTATTGTTGCCAATTGACTGGCAGGGAGTATATTGAGTCATTGGAATGGGAGGTTGACGTAACTCCTTCCCCGTTTGACCGAAAACTCTTCTGAGTTTTTTCAATTATTTTTACTTCATTCTTTTCCATTTTTTTATAAATGCAAAATATTGCTACTATGCCTAGAGCTCGTAGACTGAATATCAATTAAAAGTGTAGTTGTATTTTTTATGAAATTTTAATTCTTTAATTTTTTGAATATTTTTGATCTGATTTGATATTATTTCATCAACGTTAGCTGAGACGTGATATTACTTAAATTAAAGTTAATTAATTAGAAAATATTGTTCAAATTTGTCATCGAAATTACAATACAAATCTCCGTTTATTTCTATTTTACAATCATTGAATGTTATGAGTTTATTTGCGTTTAGATTAAATTGTCTATTGTTACAAGTACTGTTAATTATGGAATTGACATGATTTTTTAAGATTATTTTTTTTTTTTTTATAAAATATTCATTTATTTGCAATCTATTTTACAATAATAAGTAAATGTGATAATCTTAAAAAATAACATACATATTTACTTATTTCCATTGAAAAAGTAATTTAAATTACATATGAACATGAGTCATATATAGAGGTAAATGTGAATTAATATATTTTACTATTATTACAAGAGAGTTAATATAATATTCTACTATTATTACAGTATTTAAAGATTGTTAAATAAAAGGAAGATCTAAAATATGTTTGCGTTTAAGCCTTCGGACTTCGTCAGTTTCGTCTAAGAGTGTAATCGCCAACACATTTGTGTGGTTGCTAAGTCTTCCTAAGTAACTGCTGCTAAGTTTCCTTATTTCTTCTTTTATAAAAGGAATTTTTAAGTCCTTATGTAAATTTTTATTAGTCACATAGAAAGGAGCTTTTGTAATTGAGCGCAGGACCTTAGATTGAAATCTCTGTAAAATTTCTATGTTAGACTTACTAGCAGTTCCCCATAGTTCTATTCCGTAAGTCCAGATAGGTTTTAACATTGTTTTATAAAGTAACACTTTATTCTCCAAGGAAAGTTGGGATTTAGGTCCGAAAAGCCAGTACATTTTTTTAAATTTTATGTCGAGTTGTTTCCTTTTAGCACTTATATGTGCTTTCCATGTGAGCCTTCTGTCAAGATGTAGTCCCAAATACTTTACAATATTGTCATTAGGAATAGCAATACCATTGAGGAATACCTCTTCTCGTTGTAAAAGTGACATGGCTGGATTTTTGGGTGTTGACTCTAATATTCCACTTAGTTAGCCAGTGATGAAAACAATCGAGTTGTTGTTGTATGCATCCTGAAGCTTCTGAAGGAGTTTTAGAGGAACTCAAAAAAGCCGTGTCGTCTGCATATGTTGAAATCGTTACGTCGTCTCTTGTTGGCAAATCGTGTGTGAATAAGTTGTATAAAACTGGGCCAAGTACGCTTCCCTACGGAATTCCTGCTGATATTGTACAAATTTTAGAAAAATCATTTTTGACCCTCACGTAAAAACATCTATTTTTAAGATACGACAGGAAAAACAAGTAAAATGTAGATGGAAGTAACTTTTTTAACTTGTATAACAATCCTTCGTGCCAAACTTTATCGAACGCTTGTTGTATGTCCAAAACTACACCAGAACAGTATATTTTGTTTTAAAAGGAATCCGTTATCACCTTAATAATTCTATGACATTGTTCAGGCGTTCCGTGCTTGTCTCTGAAGCCGCACTGATGATCAGGAACTATATTGTATTTTTGGAGATAAGGTTAAGCGCTTTACGAGTATAAAAGTAATTTTTCAAAAATTTTGGAAAATATGGGCAGCAGAATTATGGGTCTGTAAGATGATACCAAGTTTTCTGGCTTATTAGATTTTAAAATCATTATAATTTCTGCGCACTTCCATTGCGAGGGAAAGTGTTGCAGTAGTAAAATAGAATTGTAAATTTGAGTTAAGAATAAGACAGCTTTAGGAGGTAGTAATTTAATTGTATGTGCATCAATCTTGTCGTTTTTTGTTGTTAAGAGCACTTATTTCTATTTTTGTTTCCTTTGGCGTTATATGTTTAATAGGCAGATCCATCTGACACGCTATGTCCAAGAAACTTATGATGTCGTCTGAATAATTATTAGAGCAATGTGGTTTAAAAGTTGATTCCAAATGATCAGCAAACGCAGTTGATTTTTCTTTATCGGTCCTTAACCAAGTGTTATTGCTATTTTTAATGGGAACATTTCTTTTTACTGGTCGTTTTAGGAACTTAGTTGCATTATATAGTTCATATTCTTTATTCTCTTAGGTAAGAATTAATATTTTCATTCCTCTCTCTTGCTAACATTTCCGAGCATAACTTAATTGCCTAATTCCAGTTTGTTTTATCTCTTGGATTCCTAGTTCGTTGCCAAATTCTTCTTAGCCGTCTAGATTGCCTTATCATGTCTCTAACTATAGCCGAGGCTTTAACTTTGCGACCTAAGACATCGGTACGAAGTGGTGATGGAATAGACAGTGACGCAGCTTCATGTATCAATAAAGTGAAGGACTCCACAGTATCATCAAGGTTTTCGCCTGTTTGTATATCACAATTAAGGTTCAAATTATTTTCCATAAAGTCATTAAAAAATCCAATCAATAAAATATTCTAGCTCGAGGTCAATTTCTTAATTATCAATTTTCTTTATTATATATCAATATTTCGATATCCATCGGATATCATCTTCAGGATTCAAAAAAGAGAGTAGCAATATCTAAAATATAAACATTATCACTGCTCGCTATCACATCTGTGCAATATTAGATGTGATAGCGAGCAGTGATAATGTTTATACTGTCTGTCAATGATTTCCTCCAGTTTCGGGAGCCCTTTCTTGATGGCATTGTTCACGTTCGGCTGCCTTGTGACGGCCACCTTCATATCAGCAAGGAGGACCCTCGCTTGCGCGAGTTTTTCTCTCTCTCCATCGTGTGGGGTCCTCTTCGCAGGCTGAGAACCTCCATTCTTGTCGCTTCGATCAGCGATGCCACCTCCGCCTTCGCTGCTCAACCCCATAGAAATAAGAATAGGTGAAAATAGATAAGAATAGGTAAGAATAGGTAAAAAATAGGATAGGAATAAGAATAGGTAAAAAAATAGGAATAAGAATAGGTAAAAATAGGAATAAGAATAGGTAAAAATAGGAATAAGAATAGGATTCTTTCGGATTACGGAAGACAACCGATGAAAAAAAAGCACGTCCGATCGCTACGACAGCCAAACACCGAAATGTCGCCAAAATAATAATAATAATAATAATTTTTTTTATATTTTTTTTTTTTTTTTTTTTTTTATTGGATAGTCTGATAATGCTATTCTTTACGCACTGACCCTAAGCAGCCTTCGCTGCTTAACCCCATAGAAATAAGAATAGGTGAAAATAGATAAGAATAGGTAAAATAGGAGTAGGAATAAGAATAGGTAAAAAATAGGATAGGAATAAGAATAGGTAAAAAAAAGGAATAAGAATACGAATAAGAATAGGTAAGAATAGGTGAAAATAGGAATAAGAATAGGTAAAAATAGGAATAAGAATGGGATTCTTTCGGATTACGGAGGACAACCGATGAAAAAAAAGCACGTCCGATCGCTGCGACAGCCAAATTGAGAATAATAATAATAATAATTTTTTTCTTTTTTTTTGGATGGTCTGAGAATGTTATTCTTTACGTACTGACCCTGGGCCTGTGGGACCCATCACCAAGTAGGTCCCTCTGCCCTGGAGTGTGGGGCTCACCTTACCTTAATAATAATAATAATAATAATAATAATAATAATAATAATAATAATAATAATAATAATAATAATAATAATAATAATAATAATAATAATAATAATAATAATAATAATAATAATAATAATAATAATAATAATAATAATAATAATAATAATAATAATAATAATAATAATAATAATAATAATAATAATAATAATAATAATAATAATAATAATAATAATAATAATAATAATAATAATAATAATAATAATAATAATAATAATAATAATAATAATAATAATAATAATAATAATAATAATAATAATAATAATAATAATAATAATAATAATAATAATAATAATAATAATAATAATAATAATAATAATAATAATAATAATAATAATAATAATAATAATAATAATAATAATAATAATAATAATAATAATAATAATAATAATAATAATAATAATAATAATAATAATAATAATAATAATAATAATAATAATAATAATAATAATAATAATAATAATAATAATAATAATAATAATAATAATAATAATAATAATAATAATAATAATAATAATAATAATAATAATAATAATAATAATAATAATAATAATAATAATAATAATAATAATAATAATAATAATAATAATAATAATAATAATAATAATAATAATAATAATAATAATAATAATAATAATAATAATAATAATAATAATAATAATAATAATAATAATAATAATAATAATAATAATAATAATAATAATAATAATAATAATAATAATAATAATAATAATAATAATAATAATAATAATAATAATAATAATAATAATAATAATAATAATAATAATAATAATAATAATAATAATAATAATAATAAATAATAATAATAATAATAATAATATAATAATAATATAATAATAATATAATAATAATATAATAATAATATAATAATAATATAATAATAATATAATAATAATAATAATAATAATAATAATAATAATAAAAATATTAATAATAATAATAATAATAATAATAATAAAATAATAATAATAATAATAATAATAATAATAATAATAATAATAATAATAATAATAATAATAATAATAATAATAATAATAATAATAATAATAATAAATAATAATAATAATAATAATAATAATAATAATAATAATAATAATAATAATAATAATAATAATAATAATAATAATAATAATAATAATAATAATAATAATAATAATAATAATAA